>JALMGJ010000061.1:1223705-2437410 GCA_023362775.1 Charina bottae | reverse complement strand
AGCTGAGTCCCCATCTGCCCTGCAAATCCAGCAGCAGGGGGGGTGGGGGGGGTCTAAGTTGTGGGACGCTGGGGGCCACCAAAGTGGGCTGGTTAAGCTGCTCCCTTTCTTAAAAAAAGCAGAACGTCTCAAACATCTGAGTAGCGTGCCTAGGGCATCTGTCCCTCTGGCTGGCGCACAGTCCCTGCCTTGCCAACACAAGCTCCGTATCTTACCAGCAAGAGCCGGGCTTCTGGAGATGAGAAGAATGTGAACTTCGGCAGGTCGCCTGTTTGAAAGGTGGCTTATCCACCACTATCGTTTCCCGCTCCTTTAAAACCCAGCGTCAGGAAAGCATTGGTGTGGCCTAGGACTACCTTTGAACCCGATTCTGCACTTGGCACCACCCACTCAGTGAGAATGCCTCTTAAAGTCCCAGAATCCTCTGCAGCAGGTAGAAATTTGAGGGTTGGCACATAACTGGCCCTTGGCAAGTAAGGTTGGGGGTAAGGTGAGGGCATTCCTAGTAGTCAGAATGTTTTTCCGTCCGTCCATCCATCACTGGGTTCTCTTCTTTTTAGTGAGTGCCCCTTCCTTCCTTCCTTCCTTCCTTCCTTCCTTCCTTCCTTCCTTCCTTCCTTCCTTCCTGGCTTTCCCTGTTACCGATATTAGTATTTCCTTGGATTTTTTATTTTCTCACTGAACCTATCTAAACTGAAAGCCATCCAGGAGGTCGAGAAAGCGGCATCCGTTAACAGGGATCGCTGTTCCAATTACAGGGGGAAGTGAAAGGACAGGCTGATTAACAGTTCATCCTCTTTGACATCCCACTGCCCACTTTGACCAGGTAATGCCCCCCTTCCAGTGGGTTGCCCCCAAAGGGCAAGCGTCCCTCTTGTGCCCTGCTTCAGTCACTCAGGCTTCTCCGCATGTGACCCTGGGCCAGTTCAAAAGCCGTTCCGGATTCCTTTTTGATCCCACGGCTGCAGCATTCAAGAGCTGAGCCGGTTTAATTTTCGGTTCAGTTGCAGGGCTGTTGAAACTCCACCAAAGCTAATCGTTTTGAGTTGCTCGTTGGCCACTTCTCTGTTCCTGAGTTTCAGTTGAGGATGTAATTGGGGGAAATTTCCTTTGAGAGAAGGGGAAATAGACAGAATCCCTGTCGATTTCCTTAGCCGGGACGGTTCTGTGGATCCCAGAAGAGTTGCATGGACCTGCAAAAGTCAACCTGGATTCTTTCATTTTCACAGCTTGCAGTGGTGTTTTAACAGAAACAGAAGGAATGGTGCCTTGGCAGCCAGGTACATCCCCTGGTAGCAATTGTTCAGATTTGTTTCTGCCTCGCAGCCAACTGAACGCACACAACGTGTAATGAACACATACATGGAGGAGCATTGCCAGCAAATGATGTTTCTTGTCCTTTGAATGGATTGATGGGATGGTGAATGGAAGGTTTTTATTATTTGAGGAGCTTCAGTAGCTTGGGGGCACAGGGGGGGTGATCGCTTTTGGAAACCTGTTAGCTGGGAAGAGCTGTGACTGGCTCACTGTGTTCCTGCCTGTTCTCAGGGTTTTAAGATCAGCAGATGTGGGAACAGTAGCAGCAGATCATCAAAATAATCAGAATGATTTTGCTGTCATATAAAAGTGCTCCTCTTTGCACTTCTTCGTGGCATCCTTTGCTGTTTTTATTTTTTCTACAGGATTTTAAGTGGTTCTTACATTGATTGGAAAGTAAATGTCCTGTTTCTTACGCATGGTTTTTTTCCCCCCTCATCATTATTAATCATTCTTTTTGTTAAACATGGCTTTCTCTTCGTCTTGTTTGCCTGCCAAAATAAAAGGTCATTGCTGAAGTCTTTTTTACAGTCAATTCATAACTCAGATCTCAGCTTGTCTTGAATTCCCAAAGTGGTAGCCTCTTTAAAAAGCACTTATAAAACACAAATGAAAGAAAAGGGGGGCGGCGCAGGGGAATGAAAGAACAGGCTGCTGCTGCTGCTGCTGCTGCTGCTGCTGCTATTATTATTATTATTATTATTATTATTATTATTAATATTATTATCTGCTTGGTAAGCGGTATTCTTGTGCTATCCATCCTGACACTGCAGTTCCCATGGTATAAGAAATATGAAAATATTCTTAATTTCCCAGGTTAATTTTCCAATCCATACTAAGGCAGCGCTGAAGGTTTACAAAACAGCATGCAAGTTTTTGAGTTGCCAAAACCTCTCATCAGGCAGGGCTTGTTTTTGAGTCATTGAATGTAGCCTTCCTTGTTAAAATAAAATAACCATGGAACATCCTTCTTGTTTCGACTCGAACACAGAGTTATATACAGGTAGTCCTCGACATCATGGCCACAGTTGGGACCGGGAACTTCCATCACTAAGCGATGCAGTCATTAATTGAGTTGCGCCCGAATTTTATGACCTTTTTTGCTGTGGTCATTAAGCGAATCTAGCTTCCCCCATTGACTTTGCTTGTCGGAAGCCCCCTGGGAAGGTCGCAAATGGCAATCATGTGACTCTGGGACGCTGCAACCATCATAAATACATTCCGGTTGCCAAGCGCCTGAATTTTGATCACCTGACCGTGGGGACGCTGCAACGGTCGTAAGTGTGAGGACTGGTCGTAGGTCAGTTTTTGGTGATGTTCAGTTCCAATTCTCATTTTTAGCTCTAATATTAAATTGATCTGTCTGTTTCTGTAATTTCAGAAAAAGAGCATGGAAGAGACTTGTGGCGAAGGCAGCGGCGTCGAGATTTTGGAAAACCGACCGTATACCGATGGCCCAGGCGGCAATGGGCAGTATACTCATAAAGTATACCATATTGGTTTGCATATTCCCAGCTGGTTTCGGTCTATCCTGCCAAAGGCAGCCCTCCGAGTTGAAGAGGAATCGTGGAATGCATATCCTTATACAAGGACGAGGTACCACCCTGTGATTTTCCCTCGCGTCTTTACCGCCATCGTATCTTGGAGTAGTAGGCCAGGATGTGGGGGAGACGAGAGCAACCCGCATTCCTGCAACCATTTTTCCTGCCTGCGTGCGGTGGACTTTGCCACACATCATGGCAAAGTTTAAGAATAGAAATTACAAGCATTTGGCTATCTATAATGTCCAAGACGGCTTTTGTGTTGGGGGGAAAAAGCAGTATTTTTTGCTTTTCTCCAAGTCAGCATTTTCAAGGCAGCGAGCTCGCCCTAGTTCTGCCATGTTTTGCAGAAAGCTGATGTTCACACCTCATGAAAACCAAGGTGCTAATGGATTCTGTGTTACCCTGTAAATCCTTGAAGCCTTTTATTTTATTTTTGTTTTCTTTTTTCCTTTGGATAGCATCTGCCTTTATTACACACACTCTCTCTCTCTCTCTGTGTCTGTGTGTGTGTGTGTGTGTATGGGGAGGGGGAGGGGGGTTCTGACGTATTTTGAGGCGAAGAGGTTTTTAATCTAAGCTTTTCGGCTGCTCTTTTTTCTTTCTTTTCAGGTACACCTGCCCGTTTGTGGAGAGAAATTCTCCATTGATATCGAAACCTATTATATAGCTGACTCAGGAGAGCAAGCCAACGTGTTCAAACCTTTCCCCTGCAGAGAAAAGGCAGACTGTCCTGGGTGAGGATGGGTTTTTCTCCAAATGTCCATTTTCTGTCCTACAGTTGCTAGTGTGGACAGACATGTGAGTCCCTGTTGCGCCTTTCTGCAATCAAGGACCATTGTAAAGTTTTGGAATTCAACTCTCAGATTTTCAGCCCTCCCTCCCTCCCTCTCCCTCCCTCCCTCCCTCCCTCTCCCTCCCTCCCTCCCTCCCTCCCTTCCATCCCTTTCCTTCCCTTCCCCTTCCCTTCCCTTCCTTCCCTTCCCTTCCCTTCCCTTTCCCTTCCCTTCTCCTTTCTTTCTTTCTTTCTTTCTTTCTTTCTTTCTTTCTTTCTTTCTTTCTTTCTTTCTTTCTTTCTTTCTCTCTCTCTCTCTCTCTCTCTCTCTCTCTCTCTCTCTCTTCTCTCTCTCTCTCTCTCTCCTTCTCTCTCTCTCTCCCCTTCTCTCTCTCTCTCCCTCTCTCCATCCATCCATCTCCCTTCTTTCCCTCCCTCCCTCCCTCCCTCCCTCCCTCCCTCCCTCTCTTTCTTTCTTTCTTTCTTTCTTTCTTTCTTTCTTTCTTTCTTTCTTTCTTTCTTTCTTTCTTCTTTCTCTCTCTCTCTCCCTCTCTCCATCCATCCATCCATCCATCTCCCTTCTTTCCCTCCCTCCCTCCTCCCTCCCTCCCTCCCTCTCCTTCCTTCCTTCCTCCTTCTTCTTCCTTCCTTCCTTCCTTCTTCCTTCTTCCTTCCTTCCTTCCTTCCTTCCTTCCTTCCTTCCTTCCTTCCTTCCTTCTTTCTTTCTTTCTTTCTTTCTTTCTTTCTTTCTTTCTTTCTTTCTTTCTTTTTCTTTCCCTCCCTCCCGCCCTCTTTTCCTTTCATATGGAAAGGGCAGTCCTGGACTTTTAAAAAGTAACTGAGACTTGCCAGAGAAGTCATTTCAATATGTTTGAAAGTGGGAGGCCTTCAGAGTTTCAAGGACAGGTGTCTGAGATGGTCAGCCTTCACATGCAAATATTGACAAAATGAGGGCATTCTCTGTTGCATTATTCAAATCTAATTACCAGCGGTGAAGGACCATTCCTGCTAATAGATAACATTACGTTGGCATTTGGGGGATGTTGGTGTTTTTTTTCTGAGAATTGATCCAGGGCTGCCCCAAGAGAGCGAAGCCAGCCTGCATTTACATGCCTGGGGCACCTGATTCACATATACTTGTTCTTGCCAAGGACAGCAGGTTCCTTCCTTAGTCACACGCACAGGTTGTTCCCACCCCAGTACTTGCTGGCCGAGGGCCAGATGCTCCCTGGCCAACCCGTTTGGCTCTTCCAGCATCTGTCTTTGATCTCATTTGGCTTGGGGATTAACCAGTCCTCCCGTAACTTCTGGAATTGCATCTCAATCCTTAAGCATTTGTGCAGAAAGGCAAAGTACTCAGTTGCTACATCCCGACTTAAGGAAGAGCTCCTAGACCGCTTGAGGAATGATTTCCCCATCTTTGAACAGTCCAGATGTTCTCCTTCACCGTCTAAATTCATCACTCAGGATTCCATCCCTTAGCTGGGGAGGTATCACAGGTGGTAAGGAACCCCAAGAATTGCTGACATACAGAACTCGACATGATTATTTTGATAATCATCACCTCCCCCTCCTTTTTTTTGAAGGGGGGGAAAGAAACCAACATTGCATGAGTTGAGTGTTCTTAGTGAACGTTGATGGACATTTGGGGCAGGAGAGCATCACGTTCTCCGTAGACACACCTGGAGGGGGTGGAGGGGGTGGAGTTGTCTTCTTCACGTTTCACTGAAGAAGGTTAGCCAAATCTCTGGAACTAGGTTAGGGAGTTAATTCTTTCTCATTATAAATCACACCCAATTAACACCAGCACAAGGGCTGACGCCAGGATGCAGGCCATACAGGTAGACTGAATGCTAATCACATCTCCTGTTGAGACATGAGTGACATTCAGTCCCTTATGCTGACAGGGTGGAGGGGGGGAATGTAGGATTTGAACCTGGGCTCTGCAAGGGGGAGGGCTCAAATCCTAGAGTTGGTGGGAGCTGGTTGTGTTGGTTGTTAAGGGTTCTTCCAGAACCCTGCTATAACTCCTTTCTCATCCCATGCTGGAATGAGTAATTCGATGCATCTGCACCTGGGATTTATAGACTACTTAATCCTCCCGAGAACGTTTAGTGGAGATGCTAGAACATTTTTTAACTTGAAATTTAAATGTCCCCTGACACCGGTTCCAAGATGCAGGCTTATTTTAAGACAACCATTAAATTAGTTCTGCTACATTTCTTCTCTCCTCTACACCCTCCTCCCCACCCCATCTGTGATAGGTTAAATAAAACTTTAAAAGGTAGAACATTTGGGCTACAAGACATCAACAATGACCAGTTGTAGCAAACACACTCATAGGTGCACGGTGGCATTTCCAGCTAATGGCAAGTTTGTGGTGCAGACAGTTTTAATGGCATGGATGGAGTTATTTGGGAAGGACTGCCCCGTCAGTCAACCCTCCCTGCTTCTCCCTAACCTGTGGAGTCCTTGGTGCTCTCTGAGCCTTGTTGTTTTCTTGCAGACGTTTCATTGCCAAACTAGGCAACATCTTCAGGGCGAAAATGTTTTTCGAAACATGAAAAGATGCTGCCTAGCCTGGCAATGAAACATCTGCAAGAAAACAACAAGGCTCAGAGAGCACCAAGGACTCCACAGTTCAACCCTGAGCTACAAATATTCTCTTCGATTGGTCTCCCTAACCTCATGAAAATCCAGAACCAAATCTTGCTTCCAAACGGAGGAACCATCATTTGGTGGTATGGCACAATTTTTGCATATACAGGATGTCCCAAAAGTTTTAGTGCAGTTTTAAGCTTTAATGACTTAAAACTGCACTAAGACTTTTGTAGAAGCTAGCTCAAGTTCTTCCATCTCCAGGTGGGGCTCAAATTAAAATACGAACATCAGTCACATGGGTTTGAAAACTTTGGGAGCTGATCTTTATAGAGACCATCCCCAAGTGGAAGATGGCTTGGTTTAACTCGGCACAAGGCCAATTTCTGTGTTCCTGATTCCTAGATTTCAGCTGCGGTTGGCATTCTCCAGGCCTCAGCAAGATGGATAATTCATGTGAACGACTGCAGAAAACTGTGAGAGCTGTAACAGGACTTGAACTGCTCCCCCATTTCCCATTTGACCTGAAAGATAGATGAAGAGACCTTTTCTAGTTGGAAAATCTCTGTTTTCTGCAAGAGGATGAGTCAATGGACTGTTGGCGTACTCAGAGCCATCTCCGTTGTGCTAAGACTGCTAGAATATGGTGTCCTTTAGAGATGTGACAATCAAGAGAGATGTAGAAGAGGAGAGAATGCTCTTTCTGGCTTCTCCAGAGGAAATCGAGGCTACTCAGCTTCTGACAAACTTGAATAAACTGTTTAAACACCAGCTCTTCTTCTTTTTTAATAAAACACCAGCTCTTCTTGTCTAAATAGAAAGAGGCGGGGATGGTTATACTGTTTGTGCAGTTATCTAAACGAAACAAAACTTTAGGAAAGGGTTCTTGAGGGACAGCTTCCTGTGGCTTGTATGTATTTACTCTGCATATTTTCCCCACATTAGATCCTATCGACATTGTTAAAGAGGCCGTCCCACCCCACGAATACAAATCAGAGGAAGACCCGAAGGTGTTTAAGTCGGCAAAGACAGCCAGGGGTCCCCTGCCAGGAGACTGGATCAAAGAGCACAAGAATAACCCCGGGAAGTATCCCATCATGTGTGCCTATAAACTGTGCAAAGTGGAGTTCCGTTACTGGGGGATGCAGTCGAAAATTGAGCGCTTCATTCATGATGTCGGTGAGTCTTTGATTCCCGGGTCTCCACCCTGAGCAGTGTTCTTTCAGGGTGTTCCTGGCTCAGCCCCCCAGAATGAGCCATTCCAGGACAGCCTGCTTTAACCTGGGATCCTCCAGATGTGTTGGGGTTCATAGAATTTGGGGGTTGTCATCTTGACACACCTGGAGGATCCAGTTGGGGAAAGGGAGTTCTCAAAGACTGAAGAACCAAAGATCCAGAAGAACTGTAGAAAGCACGACGCATAGTTCCTCTTACCAGGGTTGAGCAGCTTAACATAACTTGGTACCTTCCACATGCAGGCAAGCACTGCACCTTCCAGAATTCCCCAGCTGGTGTGGCTGTGGCCTAGAATTCTGGGAACTGGTCCACACACCTGGAAGACTGGACGAGAGGCCTTCCCCAGTGGATTCTCCAGTGGAATCTGTATAAACTGACTCCAGACGTGGTCTGCAGGCCCAGGGTGAAACACATCCTGCAGTTGAACAAGTCCAGTGAGCTCCTGCCTAGATGGGAGAGACATTCCTCAGAAAAGGAGGTCCCTAAACAATGCTCCAGCTCATCTGTGGGACACAGGTGCATCTTCTCAAGATGTTCTAGCTACCTTCACAGCTTACAGAAGCATCACAAACTCTCTCCAAGGGTCCAGAATTTCAGGAGGAGGGATTTATATCTGCACAGGGAGGAAAATATGGAGGTTTAGTACCAGAGTAGTGGAAAACGAAAGTGAATTAAAATAGGAGGAGGTGGTGGATAGAGTGTTTCATATTTATAGATGATACCAATCGAAGAGAATTTATATAGATGATTTAAGTAAAAAAAAAATCCCATTCTGCCAAAAAGACATCTGAGTGGACAACATAAATCACTGAGAGTAGGATGGAGAGATGACATGAAGGGGGAAAGAGCATGTCTGAATATGAATCCCAGTCGATGACGTTGGCTTTGGTTTCCCCCAGGCCTACGGAAGGTGATGGTGAGGGCTCACCGGCAGGCTTGGTGTTGGCAGGATGAATGGTATGGACTCACGATAGAGGACATCCGGCAGCTGGAGAAGGAGGCCCAGTTGATGTTGGCTCAGAAGATGGCCCAGTTCAGCTTCAACGAGCCTGAGCCAGACCCGCACCTTCCCCAAGACCCCCTGATCGAGCGCAACGTGGAAACCAAGGCCATATCTCCATCCACCGAGGCGGTGGATGCTGCTAGCAATATTGACGAACCTTTGCCAGGGCGAGTGCTGACTAAGCAGTGGTCAACGTCTTCCAAATCCTCTTCGAAAAGAGGAGGTGAGTCGGGCCCCAAAGCTGGCCAAAGGAGAGCCACGTGACCCGAGGTTCCACTGTAGCTTTTAGTGAAGCGTAAGGAGAAAATTGGGGGTGGTGGTGGTGACCATATGAACTGCGTTGAATAGATTGACTTCTATTTTAAGGCAAATTCACTGGTGTCTTGGCCTCATCTACGTTATGGGATGAGGCTCCTAGCAAGTATTCTTCTTGGCTGCTTGCGTCTACTTCCTGGGTCATAGACGGTCACCACCAAAAGCGCCAGCCAGATCTCCAATTCTCACACCATGGGGCCACACAATCCAGACTACGCCCACCGTGGCCTGTGGAATGGGCTGCTGTGGATGGGAAGATGCTGTTGCCGCCATTAAAGGTAGCAGGGCTTCCTTCTCATTCTTCAGAGGCTCGGCTGAGGGCAAGAAGTCCATCTGTCTGACAAGAGTATGAATTTTAAATAGGCAACCAGTGCAGAGGTGTTTTGTACCTTTGAAAAGCTATGCCCATGGAGATGTTCCAACCCAGATCAAATTTCTCCCACCACCCAGTGGTTTATTTCTCTACCTGGTCGTAGAGAAGTTCCTCTTCTAAGGCTGATAACAAATCTGTAGCTCTCTGCACACTCTGGCTGCATGCACAAAGGACCTCTTAATTTTCACCTAGTGAAGCCGTGATCTTGGGTGGAGAAGAAGCACCTTTGCTCGCTTATCGCCTCCCCAGCTGCTCTCTTGCCCGAGACCAGATCCAGCCGGTGAGAGCAACAGATGACAACACGTTGAGCTAGACACACATGTCCCCGTGGGCTCTTTAATCATCCTTTTGAGCTTGGCTTTAGAAAACAGCAGCTGTCCACTGGTGCGCTTGGCGTTCCTGCTGTTCAGATGTGAAGGCAGCTCTTCGGCCCCTCTGCATGCCACCTTCCTTGGTTTTCTGCTGTCTGAACGAGACCCCTGGAGTAAGCGGGGGGCCCTCCTCGCAGGCCGGCCTGTGTGATTCTCCTATTTTTAGCAGCTTTTACACAAGAGCCTTTGACGTCAGTCTAGGGCAGTTTAGTTGTCATTCTGCTCCCTCATCCCCAAAGGATTTGGGATGGGATCAGCAGGAAGGGTCTACGGAGCCAACGCTGAAGACGTAATTAGTTCCGTGGCTCATCCCTGAGGAATACTGTGGCCTTTCCACAGGGCAGTTAGTAAAATTAGAACTCAAAGCAATTGCTGGCATGATCAGCTTGTCTTCTGGTGCTCAGGCCTGAACAAGGGGTTTGGGGTTCCCGGGTCATCCACCATCAGCTGTTGGCTGACTTCTGGGTGGATTTAAGGAGCTCCAGGCCATTCAGTTGCTCCTCTTGGCATTCATCTGTTCCTCAGCAGCCTTGGAATTAAACAAGGGGATCCAAACAGGGTGTCTCTGGAGAAGGGTGAGCATGGTCCTCCAAGAGAGATGCAAGAACAAGCATCTTTCTCCAGTCCTTCCCCCTCCCCCCAACTTTCTCAAAATTGTAACTTCCAAACTGCTCCCTCCGTGCACCCTCCATTGGGAGGGGGTGATTTTGGCCAACCACTGGAAGGAAAACGACGAAGCAGCTGCATCCACGTTCTTGTTCCACATTGTAGCATCCAAGATTGCTGTTCACCAAAACAATTATTTGTCAGGAGTGGGGGGAGGAATGCATCGTGTCTAGCTCAGCCTTGATTTTGCACAGCTGCGAGACATAAGCAGAAGTCTCCCTTTGTACCCCTCGCCTGACGCTTCCCAGCGTTCCGGAGAAAAGCGGATTTTTCCGTGGGGGCCAAGGTGCAGTTTTTGTGAGTGATGTCAACTGCCTAGCAAATGTCTGGAAGCTGTTTTCATCTTCTTCCTGTGCGCACTTCTGCATTAATTTGTTCCTCGCTGCGTGGTGAGGCCATGTCTTTTCATCACTGGGAGAATGCAAAACTCAGGGCTTCTCTGCTTAATGACAGGTGGAAGGTTCGTAGAGGCAATTAGTGTTGGAAAAAAACCTGGATCAGTCACTATCTGATCTCAACAACTGCTGAAAATGTGAATCTTCAGCAGACAGGCCCAGCAATGTGTTTCGATCTCCCTATATTTTGGGGAATAGATAGATGATAGATGGATGGATGGATGGATGGATGGATGGATGGATGGATGGATGGATGATTCCTCCATTTGCGGTTGTTTTTCCATTTCAAGCAAGGGAAAAGAGTTCTGCGTGCTTCAAAAGCTTGCCGATTCCCCCCCCCCCTGCAAACCTTGCTAATAGGGAAAAGAAGCTTTTTACTGCAATGCCCCCGTGCTTTGGGATAAAACCACTTTCAATTAGACCACTTCCTTTGCTGAATTGCCGGCCTGTAGATCCGAAATGATTTTATACGGCCTTCCCAGGCTTATAAATAGCCACCCTTTCAAAGCGGCAGCAGAGTCTCTCGGATTTGCCGGGCTGTCTGGGCGGTGGGCTCTGAGAACTGTAAACAAGAAGTGACAAAGTCAGGGAGGAAAATTGGACGGAGCGTCGGCATTCTTGGATTTGCTGTGCCCTAAAGCGCAGCGGATGGGTTTCCGTGGGGCCGCCCAGCTGGGTCTCTGCCAGCAAAGGCACCCCTTGGTCTCTGGGAATAGCTGGTGGTATAAATCTGTCTGTTTCTCCTAGCAAGCCCCTCGCACCATAGCATATCAGAGTGGAGAATGCAGAGCATTGCAAGGGACTCGGACGAGAGCTCCGATGACGAATTCTTCGATGCGCACGGTAGGTGGACCCCCAGCCCTTTCAAAGGGGCTGCCTTAGCTGGGGCGGGTGGCAACCTGCCTCTCTGTACTCTTCCACCCAGATCCCGTTGTCTGGGCGGGCAGCAGCTGTTCCTGGAAGAGGAACGCTAGTGTGGCTCGCCTGAAACTTTTCGGTAGCTCTGGCAGTTCAAAGGTGGGCTGTTTTTCCGGGCCAAGCAGGTTCAGGATGCTCGGAGGGGCAAAGCAAAAAGAAAAGGCCGGGAGCCATCCTCCCTCCTCAACCCCACCCCCAACTGGCAGATGATAGAAACGTGCATTTTCTAAGGGAAAATCCTGGCCTGTTCAGCCCCGCCCTCTGGAGATCTGCTCCCTGGGGTGGCTTTGTTCCTTCCTTCGTGGTTTCTAGTTCAAATGATCTTGCAGAGTGCAAAGTGGTTGGTTTGCTTGGCTGCAAGCGCTCCAGGAGGATGACTCAGCGCCTAAGGCAGGGACCTGGCCATAATTAACAGCTCGTTTGCTGTGGTGTCATTAACTGTGTTTGTCACCGGGTTCAATTTGCAAGCGCTGTTAACTTGACAGCTGGACTGGGGACTCTCAGCTGCCCTCCTGAAACATTACAGAGCCCCTTTGAGCATTTTAAGGTTCCCAGCCTCTGCTTAATCCCCAGGACTTGGTTGGGAGTTGCAGTGGGGTTGCCCCGAAGCGGCTGGGGACGAAGATGGGGGAGAGACCACACGGATCAGGTTTTGCCGCCAAGCCAACCTGGCACATCCTTGGGTTGTGCTAAAGGCGGCAGAGGCGCTGTGAGACATGTTAATGACGCCGTTCTTGTTTAGGATGAAAAAGGGAACAGTTTTGCAGAGGAGAGATGTGTCAAAAGCGCCCATCGGCTGCATCTTCTCTTTCCTGAGGCCTTTGATGTCTCTCTGAAGATGTCAGCAGACCTTTTGTGGGTTTTCCAGAGGCATCAAATAGGTCCCCATAGGGAACCAGAAGGCAGATGAGCTCAGAGCTTTGATGGAACCCAATAGGTTCCTCTGACGCTTTGAAATATTATATTAAAGATGGTCATGCTTCTCCTAAATCAGTGTTTCTCAACCTTGGCAACTTTAAGAGGTCTGGACTTCAACTCCCAGAATTCCCCAGCCAGCATGGCTGGCTGGGGAATTCTGGGAGTTGAAGTCCAAACCTCTTAAAGTTGCCAAGGTTGAGAAACACTGTCCTAAGTCATAATGAATTGGTCAGCTTGAGGGCTTAGCATGTTCTTTAAAACTAGCCATTGTGGTTCATAAACTCTGATTTATGGCTTGTGTGTCGCATAGAATTTTCAACGGGGAGCTCTGGGGAAAAAAAACCCATTTATTTATTTAACTCCCTCCCCCTTCCAGAAATTCTTGGAAATTTCCAAAGCAGCAACCCTTAGAGTGGTTTCTTTCAAAGTTCATACTGAAACATGTGGTTTCCAAGACCCTTGGATAAATGCAAACTGGCCAGAAATACATCCAGAATTTCTAAAGAATCATAGGTTTAGATTGCCTGGCATATTATAGTAACACATTATGGAATTCTCTTTCTTTGCCCCAAAATCTCTTTCGTTCTAAGAGAAAAGTGCTTTAATTGTGAACTGCCAGGTCCCATGCATATTTTTAATGTCTTCATTACGTTTATACCCCACCTTTCTGTTTATTCAACCCTCAAGGCAGGTTAAAGAGACGTGAACTGCATTTGTATACTACAAAGAGATCCAGGATGACAAAGGCTGCTATACTAAATTATTAATATTTATTTTATCTATCACATTTGTACCCTGCTGGAGCCCTGAAAGACTACATAATACATAATCTAAAACATCCCCAATTGGATTAAAATTAAAACATAAAGCACAACCCTCAACAAGAATTTAGTATCAAATATCAGCCTGAGTTCTAGTCCCGCCTGAGGCACGAAGCCAGCTGCGTGACCTTGGGCCAGTCACTTTTTAACAGCCCCAGGAAGGAAGCAATGGCAAACCACTTCTGAAAAACCTTGCCAAGAAAACCGCAGGGATTTGTCCGGGCAGTCTCTGAGAATCGGACACGATTGAATGGATCAAAAAAAATCAGTGCAATTAAACAAGCAGATGATTGAAGCAGGAGCCCTTTTACAGATCAGCTAAAAGTCCCAAGGAAATGGTTTCCGAAACCACAGCTTTCCGCATTTGACCTGCTAGTCTTCAGAGCTGTCAGAAATCAGTGTATTGCTGGTGTTTATGTCCTAATTGCTCCTCTCCTCTCCTCTCCTCTCCTCTCCTCTCCTCTTCTCTTCTCAGAGGACCTGTCTGAGAATGAAGAGGTGTTCCCAAAAGAAATTACGAAATGGAGTTCAAACGATCTCATGGATAAGATTGAAACGGCAGAAACCGATGAAGTCCCAGGTAGCGTATTTGCGGAACGAATTGATGATGGCAAACGCGGGGCTGTAACCCTCTTGAATGACGTGCTTTTAAGTCAGGCGGATTATAGTTTTATGCTACAGTCTGATGTTGGCTTTATACAACTGAAGAGTTTTGCAAATGGCGGTGGGCGACCTCTTCTTCCCTGCAGCGACACGTCTTCTCCGATGGAAGGGGGGACCTTGGGCTACTCCCCCCTAGGGGGATGGAGGTCCGGAAGACCCTCTTCTGATTTTTGCTGAGTGTTGGTCAAGCTGCAATTATCACAACGCAGATTTTCCCCAGATTAAATCCTAAAATTTATCTCACTGGCAGGAGATAATCCCACTTCGCATGCCCACTCTCTTTTCCTTCCAGATGATCCAAACCTTGAATCGGCAGCGGAGTATCATGTTGGATGCAGCGTGGAAAGACTAAGTATCATTGAGGTACAACATCTAAATAAATGCCCTGCTCTATTGAAAAGCAAATGAACTGGCCACACGCTTACCTATTCTATACCCTACTTCTACGATGTGTCCATAAGACCTGGAGCTCTGAATATGGAGTCTGAAGCAACTGATCTCTGCGGATGCTACCAAATTCATCAATGGTGTTGTTCAGTCTGCTTGCATAGAAGCAAAATCGTTAATTCTTTTTTTATACAGTATATATAAATGCTATAGTCCCTAGAAAGGTGTCTGCAGGGTGTGGCCAAAAAGGTCAAGATGGCAGCCATGACAAAAGTGTTTGAAGCTCCACGCGTTTTTTTATGCGTGTGGCACGCAATCACACCATTGAGGTCACCGCCTTGACTTCTTTGACCGTTCCCTGCGGACATTCATGTCTTTTTTGACACGTTGGGTGGTGACGGTAGAGTCTGTTGAAAAGGATGTTCTTTCCTAGACCTTTTTTCTCCCTTGAGAAGCTGTTACCCATCTGGGCTCCATATATGAGAAGCTGCTAAGGTAGGCCAGCTTTTAGACAGTTTTCTCATCTCTCGGGGTGTATGTGGATGCATGGACCATTTTCGCATCCTGTTGCCCTCCAGATATTGTGGACCGCAGCTTCCATCTTTCCAATCAGTTTAGTCTTTGGGAGCTGCATCTGAAGAGCATCAGCATTAAATGTTTCAGTGCTTGAGTAGATTTGCAACTCCTTTTGTCTGCAAATGCAGAAGAAAAGCTCAGGATGCACCAACGGTGAGCGAGTGCTGAGACTAAAGCAGAATCCAGAAATACCCCCAAATTCAGCCAGCTCAAAACACCCTTGGCTACTTTATTTTCCACCAGGTTTCACCCTTCTGCCCATCCAGAATCCTCTCCTTGCAGGCTGCAGCTTCCCTGAGCAATGAGGGAGTTTCAAAATAACCCTCAGCCTTGAGAAAAGGTGGTCATCCCACACTTTTTAAGACCACTAATTTCAGTGTAGCCAAAATGGTGATGGCTTCAGGATGGAAACTGTATGCGGTCCTTAACTCCATGCAAAAAAACAACAACAAGGAGTTTTCTGGGAATCAAGTTTTACCCAACAGTTATGGTTAATTATAAGGAGAATAAACACGGAGGAGCAACAGTATTCAATTAAGGTGCCAATGTGCCAAACAGAACTTCGAAGTGATACAAAAAACTGAACGGGTTCCAGGAAAGTACTGAAGTCTATTTTTGTCACCCTTCCAGCAGATCCTTTGTGTTTATATGTCTTCTCCTCGCATGTGGCAAATGAAGCCATTTATAGTGTCCGGGTGACCACGCTGAGAGCTCTGAGATACTTCTAGGTTGTAGCACAAGGGCTCTGCCTAGCAAACCTCCAGCCTAACCAACATGCCAGGGGATCTGAAAGTTTCCAGATAATTGGGCCATGCCCAAGAGTTCCTGCTCCTCCAGCAGGAAGCGCGCTTGGTCCTAAGAATCCATTTGATCTGAATTTGGTCTTTCTCGCTTTCCGCTCTGCAGGATGAAGTCGTACCTCCGGTGGTGCAGCCCAGCCAAATCCACGTCCTCCTTTTGGTCCTGCATGGAGGCAACATCCTCGATACGGGAAGCAGTGAGCAAAGCTCCAAGCAGGGGGATGTCAACACCATCGCCACAGCCTTCGATACTGTCATCAGGGTCCATTATCCGGCCGCCCTTGGACGGATTGCCATCAAGTTAGTCCCTTGTCCGGCCATCTGCTCTGAAGCGTTTTCCCTGGTTTCCAAGTGAGTAACTGCTTGGTTTTCGGGATGGTGGGATAGGATTTAGGGAAGGCAAAAGGTAGGGTAAGGTGGTTTCCAAAAGAGACTTTGGGTCTTTGTTCCATAGTTGCTCTTTGGCTTATTCCCTGGTTTTATTAGTCAATGGATTTAGGCCCCAGCTGTGGATCTCACAACTCTTTTTGCTTTTGATGGCTACATGTGTGGGACTGGGAGAGAGACTTACTTAAGCTATGATGGGGCATAACCAAGTCACCACAACCAGTATTCTATCTCCATCTATCCATATATCTACTGTGTCTGTCTGTCTGTCTGTCTGTCTGCCCATCCATCCATCATCACTGTAGAATTGGAAATTTGATCCTCTGCAATGTGCAGCAAAATGTTATATACAGACATACAGTACCTGTATACTTATCTTCCTTCCTTCCTTCCTTCCTTCCTTCCTTCCTTCCTTCCTTCCTTCCTTCCTTCCTTCCTTCCTTCCTTCCTTCCTTCCTTCCTCTGTCTACACATGTATCCTATTGATCTATCTATTTCAGAAAAAAAGCCTTACTTCATACTTGCATGATGACTCATCCAGGCTGAGTAGAGCCTGCAGCAGTCATCACTCAGAACCAATTTATTTCTTTACTCATTTATTATTTATGGGGTGCATCTTCTACCCTTCTGCCGATGGTTATTCCAGTCCACGTAGAGGGCCACTGTTTTAAAGGCCGCTGATTTTCTTCCTGGAGCGGGGTGGCTGGGGAAGGTAGCTGTGCAGGCCTGAGTCATGGTAACAGCAACAGGGCACCCCCAGAAGTCTGTGTCTCTAAGAGAGTACTGGAAGATTTCCCTTAGCTAATGAATATGTTATTGGTTGGATATGTTGGCTTAGAGCAGTGTTTCTCAACCTTGGCCACTTTAAGATGTGTGGACTTCAACGCCCAGAATTCCCCAGCCGTTCTTGCTCTCCGTAACAGAGCGTAACCTGGACATTTCATGGCATCTCCTTTAATCCAGTTCTATTAAGAGTTGGCTGCAGCTGGGCATTCCAGTTAAAACCTGGGCAGTTGTTGCTGCTGCTGCTGCTGCTATTATTATTATTGTTTAGATTTAATATAGCCGTCCACCCCAGTGGACTATGGGCAGCTATATTAAATTGGCTTTTCCTAGAAAACTTCCTGTGGGAAGGCGGCTATATAAATTTGATAAATAAATAAGTAAGTAAGTAACCGTTGACTACGGCTCCTCCTCCTCTTCCTCTCTTTAGCCTCAGCCCCTATAGTTACGACGAGGGCTGCCTTTCCAACAGTCAGGATCACATTCCACTCGCAGCGCTTCCTCTCCTGGCCACATCATCCCCGCAGTACCAAGAGGCAGTTGCCACGGTGATCCTGAGAGCCAATCAAGTGTACGGTGACTTTATCAAATCCCAAGAAGGCGCATCCTTCAGTGGCCAGGTGAGCAGCTGGTGGCCGCTTCCATCATCAGAGATAAGCTAGCCATCCTCTTTCACGGCTTGGGGAAGTTTATCAAAACAGATCGCTTAATGAGGGTTGACTCAAGACCAAAAAAAAATCAATACTAAGTCCATTGCCTTATTAAATAAGTCTTGGTTATTGAAAGGAGTCGATCTGCAGATTGAATCTGCGAGTCTTTGGATTACTGTTGAGGAAGTCTTCGTCCACCTCGCGCACAGACACACCCTTGAAATAGCAACCACAGAACTTGCTCTGATTTCTTGCAACATTGGCTTTCCTCAGCTCTGTGGGACTCCCATCTGAGGAACACCAGCTTGGGCAAATCGTGGCTCCTTTCCTCACACCAGGAGTAGGCAAGATGCGGTCTTTCAGTCTCGCCCTTGGCCTCACCTCCAAAGTCCTTGAAAGCAGTGTGTTCACACCTCTGGCAGGAATTTGGACTCGAGCTGTGGTAACTCCACTGGTCGGGATGACATGGGATTCGGGAAGAGAGAAATCAGATGTGTCTACACACCCTTGACTTTAGTTGTTCCAGGGTTGGGCCCTGACTCCTCTCACCGCCGGCATGAACTTCCCAAGGGAATGTTCTAGAAGCCACGTACTTTTTCGGAGGAGAGAGAACTTTAATGGTGGCTTGGGTAAAGGACTTCATAAGCTAAAACCCTGCCAGTTGCTTTTTCTGCATCCGCTACAATCTGAGGGGAATCATTAGAAATCAAGTTTCTTCTCCTTTCAGGCTTAGCCCATGGGCCTTCCATGTAGCCATGGATGAAGGTGGCATTAGTCAAGCTCTGGCACTGGTCAACAGCGCTGGGCCCATTTTCCTTAATCTAAATTTGTTCTCTTCAAGGTAGAACTTCCCAGTAAGCCCTCAGACATGTCTTTCTAGAGCCTTTCTAGAGCCTTTCTAGAGCCTTTCTAGAGCCTTTCTAGAGCCTTTCTAGAGCCTTTCTAGAGCCTTTTGTCCTGTCGCCTTTCATTCTCTGCTTTCGGGGGGGAACTTGAAGGGTTGGTGTCCCTTGAAAGGAACCAGGTAATGGGTTTTGCTTTCCCTCCCTCAGGTGTGCCTGATCGGGGACTGCGTGGGGGGAATCCTGGCCTTCGATGCCCTTTGTTACAGCAACCAGACCACGCCGGAGAGTCAAAACAGTAGCCGCCGCGGGAGCGTCATCAGCGTGCAGGTAAACAAGACAAACGCTCAAGCTTGTTCTGGACCGAAAGGAACGGAAAGCATGGCTTAAACCAGGTTGGTGCAGAATCCGTGACCCTCGAAACCCCAGTGGGGGCCCCCAGGGCCACCCCAAAGATTGCCACTGAACTGTGATGTTCAGTGCGACCGATGGAAAAACGATGGGATTAATGGTAAGTGACGGCATTAACGGCTTTTCGTTCTATGTATCTTGGGTTTATTATTATTTTATTACTTAAATGTACATCACCGCCCATCTCCCCCAACCGGTTTAGCTCCGCTGGCTTCTTTGTCGTGGCCCTGCCACTTTGGGGAGGGGGGCCTTCAGCCCAAACGGGGCAGGCACCAATGCAGATGCAGAGCCTGAGATGACATGTCCGGAGGGCAGAATATGATGGCGATCATTCCGTCCCTGCATAATTCCCACATTTCCCCTCTGCCGGGCCATCCTGTGGTTGCATAAACCTGTTTCGCCCTTTAGCTAATACCTTCCACGAGGATGCAAAACTATTGGTTAACGCTGGTTATCTTTGCAACCTAAATCACTCCCCCTCGGGCTGGGGGTAAGCACCGCAACGGCCGCAGGAGGGGTCGGATCGCTGAGCGCAACCCGACAAGCAAGGGGTCAGCCACTGACCTTTGGCGGGTCCAGCAGCAGCCGCCCTTCGAGCTGGCGGTCAGGCCGTGCGCGGATCTCCTTCTTTCTCCAACAGAGCATCGACGCCCGTCTGCCCTTTCTCAGGAGTCTGACGGCCTGGCCTTGTGCCCTTCAAATTCCAGGACACGGATCTCTTGTCTCCCGGCATCCTCGTGAACAACAGCTATTGCTCGGAAGGCTGTGGCCTGGAAGCCACCCGGCACCTCAGCCGGAGCACGGCCGACCTCCCGCGCAGCCACGAGGAAGACCCCACCAAGCAGCAGCTGCTGCGGAAAAGGAGCGACTCGTCCACCTTCGAGCTGGACACCCTGAAGCAGCACCAGGCGTTCCTGTCCAGGTAGCTTTGCAGAGTGGGAAAAGTTTGTTTCTCTTCCTGCGCGCGACATTTTTCGGAGCGTGCCAGATGGTGCGCGGAGTGGTGGTGGACAGGTCTCTCCTGATGTTATCCTTGCAATATCAGCCCTGTGAGGTAGGATGTGCCGAGAGAGAGGAACGGGCTCAGATCGCCCAGGGAACTCCATGGTTGGGTGGGGACTTGAACCACATTTCCACGGTGCCCTCTGGTTTTGAGCAACGGCTCCCTGAACTGGCCACTGCCCTCCACCCCGTTGACTTGCCCTGGAATTGGGCTTGGAATTGCCCCGGAATTGACTTGCAGATTGTTCCAAGCTGATAAGAATGGGTGTCTGCTCAACCGCGCAGCCATCTATGTTATTTATCATGTCTCCCATCTGTAGGAAAATTATCTCGGTATTGTTCCCAAGATTTATCAGATTCTGCCGTGGCTTTTGTTTTACTCCCGGCGTTAAATAATATTGCGGGCTGTTGTCTTCCTCCTGCCTCGGAGGGACGGGAAAATTACAACCCCTTTGCTTCAAAACTCCCTCCTTGTTATTAACAGCCTCCCCAGCTCGGTAGATCACAGGGCGAGCGGTGCCGGATGGTTGAAACTCTACAGTCCGCGCAACTGAAACCCAAGTCTCTTTACAAGAGAGAAAGTCCCACCTGTCCAGAAGAGCTTTGAGGCTCAGCCAGGTCAACTGTGGAGAGCAGAGAATTTTAGCGCAGGGCAGAGAGATGCTTCAAGACTCCTATTAGGGCCAGCCCATAATCTTCCAGCCGAACTGGTGGATGGCTGTTGTCCAAGGAAGCTTAGGACTGCAGAGTCTACCCAGATCAGATTCCAAAGATCCCCCGTTTCCTAGAAACAGTTTCTGCCTCTCAACGTATGCAGCTGAACAACAGTCAAGTGGCTGAGCATCTTACGGCCTGATGCTCCGGATTTGCAAAAGTGGTTCCAGGGTGACTCCAACGTGGCCACGTCTAACACATCCTTTTTAGAAAAATTTGGAGTTGTCCTGTCCTGGAGCAAAAATGCCAGGTGCAACTAGAGCTTTGCTCCATGGCTGCCCCAGATTCTCCCTGGCCAGGGAAGTAAATAAGAATATGCTGGGTGGCAGAGACGAGAAAGCAAGATGGGAGGGTGGGTGGGTAGCACCGTGCCCAGCATCCCCCCCCCCCCACAACCAGGCCTGACAGCCTCATGATCCAGATGGGCAGGACAATTGTGTGACCGATGATGGCTCACCTGGGCATACAGGTGATCATTATGAGAGTATGTTTTAGGATGGTGGCAACATAAGGTCGTATGCAAGCTGGTAAGATTGCCTTCCAGCCAACTGAGGTCTTTCATTTCCCTCTCTTATTTGTTCTCTCTTGTTTCTTTTCTTTTCTCTGAACCCCTTTTAACTACCCCTTCTTGCCCCAACACCTTCCTTGAGGAAGAAATAGGTAAGCAGCATTCACCACTTTCTGTATTATAGAGAAATCTAGAACATTGGGGGGGGGGCAGGGGGAGCCATCTGCCAAGAAAAATCTGATTGCAATTCAGGAGGGCAGATTAATTTAGCAGTAATCCCCTTTGATCACAGACTTCTGAAAAGACTTGCCCTCGTTGCAGCACATGGTATTCTCACGCATGGAATAGCTCAGAGAATAAAGTTATATTGGACCAAGAAAAAAGTTCCACAGATTTTCTTCTCCAGTCATGGATGATAGGAGCCCAACTGACATCGGAAAACGGTTTTTCTCCAAAAGATCATGGGTTGAAAATGAGAAACTGGATTCGGTTTAAGGAGTTGTAAATGTATTCAGAAACATTTCAGCCAATGCCTACATTCCCCCCCCCCCCCTATCTGTTGCATTCCATGGAACCAAAACAGCTGCCAAGGCAGATGCTGGTATCCGTGAATAACAACAAGGAATACAAATAAAATGGGGTTGTTAAAAAGTAATGAGAGAGCGGGCAGATCTCTTCCCATACGTTCTTCTACTTTAAATTTTGCGATCAGAATAATTCCACGTTGTGTCTCATGTCCAGCATGATGATGCCACAAAATCAGTGGTTAGATTGTCCTCTATCCAAGGAGCTCATAAACATTTTTCTGTGTATTCTTACAGTAAAATTGCATGTCTCGTTAACTGAAGCATGATGTGTTTTCCTGATCGCCCATCGGGAAGATACGCTTTTCGTGTGTGTGGCTGCTGATGTTCCATCTCCTTCCCTCTTTAGTTTACATTCTAGTGCTCTTAAGAACTTCCCGGGGTCCAGGCGATCCAGTACTTCCACTCAGATGGACGGTGGGAATCTTGGGAAATTCGAATTCGAGATCACCGACTTCTTCCTGTTTGGGTCTCCGCTGGGTCTGGTCCTTGCCTTACGAAAAACCATCATACCAACACTTGACAGTAGGTTCCAGGGTGGGGAGGGGGCCCTTTTGAAACCACATCTTACTTTCCACAGGTTTTGTGAGCAAAGATGCAAATCTGGGATGCTACCCTTAGTCATGAGACCAACATGAGCATTTTTCAGGGTTTTTCCTTTCTATGACAGAATTCTGAGCTGCACAGGATTGTGGTAAAACGATTGACCTTTGCCGGCAAAGTCACCTCGACAGTCCTTCAAATCGCTGAGTAATTTTGCAACCCTTCAAAATATTTTTATGAGCTGATAGATAAACAAGATAAGCGAGCTTGGAATATTCTGTAGATGCTTTTTTACTCATTCTTTAAAAGACATGTGATCGAGAAGTAAGACATTATGCATTATAAATGATGTTATGAATGATATGATTATATTGTAATACATTACTTAGCCAAGTTGCCGCAATAAAACTTCTTTTTAAATCCTAATTCTGCCTGTTCCTGTGAGCACCTGCGTGTTTCATCTAAAAAATACAGGTGACGCAACTGCTCTGGGATTGCACGCTAAATTGAGGAGCACTGAGACTGAACAGGGTTTAAGAAAGAGCATCTTTCTTAACCATCCACCTCTTGGAATATATTATTTATTTAAGAGGGTTGTTTTTACTATATTGTTTTAGTGTTTTATTGTATTTTAACTAATATTTTATTCCTGTTTTATTGTAAGCCACCTAGACCAGAGCTTTCCAAACTTTTCATGTTGGTGACACACTTTTTAGACATGCATCATTTCGCGACACACTCTTACAGCAGGGCACAAGGCAGGCACTAGGACCTGCGCAGAATCCTGGCAGGGCAGGTTTGGAGGCAGCGAGGCACAAGGCAGGCACTAGGACCTGCGCGAAATCACAGCAGGTTTGGAGGCAGCAAGGCACAAGGCAGGCACTAGGACCTGCGTGGAATCCTGGCAGGGCTCAGAGGCAGCGGCAGCCGTGACACACCCAGACACTGCAGCTGACACACTAACGTGTCCCGACACACAGTTTGGAAAGCTCTGACCTAGAGTCACTCTCTGAGTGGGCTGGGCAATGACTAAATTTGATGTATATATAAATAAATAAGTAATCTTCTCTAAATATTCCTTAGGCTTCCATTCTGAAGACATAACCCATTAGTTTGACTGCTGGAAGAGCTTAGAACCAACGAAGAGGGTTGTCAGTGAGATAGCAGGGCTGTGGATTATGGTTTCTGTCTCCTCTCCCTTGCCAATTCTTCCTCTTTTATCCCTGGCTTAGTCTTCCAGCTGAGGCCAGCTTGCCAGCAAGTCTACAACCTGTTCCATCCCGCGGACCCTTCTGCCTCCCGCTTGGAGCCCCTTCTAGAAAAGAAGTTCCACATCTTGCCCCCCTCCAGCATCCCACGTTACCAGAGATTCCCCCTTGGAGACGGCAATTCAGCCCTTCTGGGTAAGTTCGTTTTTTCCCTTTCCACTTTCCACGGGAGCCGTGGCCTGGCTGAGCGGCGCCTGCCTTCAATCGCTGACGTGACTCTTGCCAGCGAGGAGGGGTTCACACAGTCACAGTGATCCTCGGGAACCTGAGGTCCACGTACAGTCTTCTAGGCTGGGGAAGCGGTGATTTGCAACGCCAGCTCTCCTGCTGTCCCTGGTGAATCTGGAGGCTTGGCGAAAATCAAATCCAGCTGGTGGCAAGTCTAAACCCCTTTGGTTGGCAAGAGACACGGGTCCCAGACCCTTCGTTTCTGAGGAACAGCAAACAATGGCATTTTCACAGGGTTTTAATCCCCGGTGTAGAGTTACAGTGTTCTTCCTGGTCGCAGATTTTATTTATTTTTATTTATTTATTTATGTTTCAATTTATATACCGCTCCATCTCCCCGCAAGGGAACTCTGGGCGGTTTACAATACACATTGTAATCCTTTCTTTCATGCGAAGGACACAATATTCTGAGTTGGCCATCAGTAACTAATTGCCGTCGATCTCACATCCCATTGGGAGACTCTGTGGGATTTGCTTTTCAAAAACTCTCCAGCGCAGTAGTGATCAAATATTGAATCTTGGGCTAACAAGCAAATACGTCTGTCTGTCTGACGAACAGGGACGGTGGAGCGTTGGCATTCTCCCAACAGGCCTTGGGAAGTTCCCAGGCTTTAAAACCTTTGCCTCTTAGCTATAATCCACTGAGTTTTCTGCTTGAGGCTTCTTTAAGATCCACGATGATTAGAAATGTATAGTCGAAGGCTTTCACGGCCGGAATCCGATGGTTGTTGTGGGTTTTCCGGGCTGTGTGGCACACGACAGCACCACACCCCCTAATCACCACAAAAAACCCTCTCCCAATCTCTTGTAAATGACCTCTGAGCAGCTATAAACACCAGCAGGAACGCACACCCTCCACTTGGGCACAGAGAGAATCTTCTAGCTGTGCTCCTGTCCTCTGAAGATGCCAGCCACAGCGACTGGTGAAACGTTAGGAACAAAAACTGCCAGAGCACGGCCACACAGCCCGCAAAACCCACAACAAACATGATTAGAAATGTTCTTCTCTGAAAGGTGGGTGGGAACTCAACCCAGATGTTCATACCTTGGGCTTTAAAAAATGTGCCAAGTTGGACTGGTGTCCGTTGAATTCTTTCCAAACAAGAAAGGAAAGCATTCTGCCCGCATGGCCATAGACTGCCCCCGCTTCTGCTTTTTGGCCTAGGGCAGTGTGATTAGCAGAGGATCTGTGTTTGAGACCATGGACCACCACTGAACAGGTATAGAAGGTGGGTTGACTTCAAGTGGAGGAAAAACAGGTGGACAAAGATGGCTGGAACCTGATTCCATCAAGACTCTCCCTAAAAAAATGACTCTCCGACATTGTTCTCCCCACTGGACTCCCACGTCTGGATGTGAACGTCACCGCCACAGCAGCTGTGGCCCAGCATCTGCTTTTCTGCCGTGGCATCTCTGCTGTAAGCCACCACCCTTGTATACCTGCTCAGGCCTCACCACGGCACCACCGAAGCTTCGTTTCCAGCGTCCAAGCCCTTGTAGAGATGGTGTTGACGTTGGTTGTAAGTCTCCTGTTCCAGTGCCTGTGGCCACATGTCTCTTGTCTTCTTGTTTCTTTCCTTGGTGCCCGTTTGTTTTCTTCCCCATCTGCTTCTAGTGGAGACAGTCCAGAACAATCCTGCCCTTCTGGTTGCTCTTCAGAACCAGGAGACCTTCATGGAAACCAGTATCCCCGTCCCCACCTTGAACTGGCAAGACGTTTCCAATAAAAATTCTGGATTTGCTGAGTGTGTGTGATCTGAACCATCCCCATTTGGTCTTGTGTTGTTCTTGGAGTGGTGGCTGATGCTTGAATGTCACATCCTGAAAGCTTTTCCAGTCTTGGGCAACAGTTTTTCCCAAGCGGGGCCCCTCCAGATCTGCTGAGCTATGGTCCCCCATCAGGGACCAGAACTGTTGGCCGTGCTGGCTGAGGGTGATGGTGGTTGAAGCCCAACACATCTGGAAGGTGCCAGGCTTCAGAGAAAGGCTGGGGTGACGTCTGCTTAGAAGCAAACTTTGTGTAGTAACTCAACGGGATTTAACTCAGGATAACGCTGGTGGGTATAGAACTGCGCAATGTGCAGAGGTGCCAGGAACCGACTGCCACCTTCTCTGGTGCTCCAAGAATGGTGCGATGGTGCTCCTTGTCGATTTCGGCTCGTTCGACGTGCCCGAGAAAGGCCAGGCTTGCATTTATCCTTGCGGGGGCCGGCTGCCTCCAGACACACTCAGCGTTTGGCAAAGGTTGGACTTTAGGACATTTCTGGCTCCTTTGGGAAAGCTTTCACGACCTCCCCCCCCACCCCCACTTCCCTCTTATGGCTTCTCTCCCCAGACCCAGCGGCTCTCCTGCATGGCGTAATCTGTCAGCTTGTGGATGGCTTCTCTGAGTTTTAGGAATGGGTTGCCTGCTTTCCCTTCAGCAAGAGGCTTAGGAAGGAACAGAAACACTTCCCTTCCATTCAGGCTTCGTCTCGGATAGCTGGAACCAAATTACAAAGCCCCTCTCGAGTGTTTGTTCCCAACTCAAATTCCCAGAATTTCCAGCTACCTCACCTTAGTAAAAGTAAAGGTTTTCCCCTGCGCAGTCGTGTCCGACTCTAGGGGGCGCTGCTCATCTCCGTTTCTTAGCCAAAGAGCCAGCGTTGTCCGAAGACGCTTCCACGGTCATGTGGCCGGCATGACACGCGTGGAACGCTGTTACCTTCTCACCGAAGTGGTACCTACTGTATTCATCTACTTGCATTTGCATGCTTTCGAATTGCTAGGTTGGCAAGAGCTGGGGCGAGTGCGGGAGCTCACTCCGTCACGCGGCGCTCGGGTCTCGAACCTCCGACCTTCCGATCGACAAGCGTGGCGTCTTAACCGCTGAGCCATCGCGCCCCCCTACCCCACCTTAGATTGGTTTATTATTTCATGCATTTATGCACCAGCCTTTCTCGGAGTGCTGTAGGGACATACATGCGGGACTCCCCCTTATTTTGTCCCTCGAAACAACTTTTGCGCTTCCTTGTCAGGGAAGTCGGACTAAGTGAGGGGAGCACCGGCCTGGAGTCACCTGCCGAGTCCTGTGGTCACTTGAACCTGGTCCCGTGTCGACCACCTTCAACCCTGCACCACCCTCATAAGTGGGGAACAATCCTGTTAACAGCATTCAGTTGATTTGATTTAAATCCAATTTGCCTTTTGCTCTGGCCCCTTCAATTCTCTGCCCTGGCTGATCTATTCTGGGGGGAAAGGTTGCCTTCCTAAGGCTACAGGTGATCTACAAAAGGTGGTCCTCAACGAATGCTGCCCCAGCACTTTTCAGTCTTTTGATCTCCTGGCCGTCCTTTTTGCATCTTACGGAGAAACATCACAAAGGATTTGGGATGCGTTGATGATGATTCTCCTCGGCCTTCCGTATTCCAAATTCTCTGTCCCTAAACTTGCAAGACAGTGCCTCCAGACAGACCGTCTTTCTCGGACATTTGTCCACCCCAACTGGTTTCCTCAGAGAACTGCAAGGGCAGCCTTACGCGCAACCCCTAAATTTCTCAAGACATCCACTTGGGGAAAAAAAATCTCTGCTCTCCACAAGCTGTGCCTGTTGATGTGAGTCTCTCCAGCACCCAGGTGGGATTCTGGGAGTTTTCTGTTTCCTTCCAAGGAAGGTTTGTTTGGTTTCTGTTCTGTGGTCTCTTCGTGTGGGCCGTGGCCGTGGAGATCCTGTTTTGATGCTTTTGCCGTTGTCCCCCTAATTTTTCCTATTGGTGCTTCCCTACAAACGCTTCTTCTGTTGAGTTGGTGTTGAGAGCTTTGATTTGATGCCCATGTTAGTGGCATCCAGCCTTTTTTTGTATGCGTGCCTGCATTTTTTTAATTTTTATTTATTTATGGCATCCTGGTTGTCTTAGTGAGTTTGTGGTTTGGTTTAATATTCTCGATTTCCCTGTTTCGTCTCTGTAGCAGATGTTGTTCAGTCTCATGGTGGCGTCTTCGTGGAAAACACGTCCCCGTCTGCTCCCGTTTCAGCCCCCCAGTTCAGGGGCTTCCGGAGAGCAAGTGAAGTGAGCATTGTCAGCCAGGTGTCGGGAATGGCAGACAGTTACGCTGCTTCCAACATAGCCAACAGTAAGTGTTCTTCCCACGGAAACGAGCCTGTCCCTTGCTTAGTTCCCCCAACCACCTGTGAAGATTAGCTGATGCGTCCTGCTGCTTCTCTGTGCTCGCGTGATGGAGTTCCCTGAGCCTGGGAATAAACGTGGAGCTTTTCAAAATATTGCAGGAGGAGGAGAGGACAGAGCAGTGTTTAGCACCCAAAATGAACACCATGCCCCTTAGAGCAGCTCACAATCAAGAAAGCCCAATCCGTACAGATTCAGAGTCTGTATTGCAATGAGTAAGAAGTGAGGTTACAGAAAATGGATATGGATACCTTGGCTCTCTTTTATCAGAACAATGGAAGAGCCTCCCTGTTCCCTTTGATCTTCTTTCTGACTGAGTCATGGCGAGTGGGGAGGATGCCGATTGTTTATTTGATACTGCAAAAAAAAAAATCCATCTGTCCTTGTTCTGCGATATTTTGAACATGTCCATTTTTGTTCCCAGGCTCAGAGAATGTCATCACAACTCATTGGCCCCACTGACACTCAAAAGTTTTTCAACTCGAGTTTCTTACCCTCCCATAACTCCTGGGGCACAATCCTTTATAGGAAGTCGTAACCTTCGAAAGTTAGTTCCATTTTAAACTTCCAGCCTTGGTTCATCAGCTAAAGGCAAGAGTTCCAGATCCTCAGTTCCAAACTTCAAAGCAAAAGGCATGGCTGAATTGTGTATCATTCAATATATTATTGAATGCACTTTCTGTCCCCAGTGCATTATTAGAGGTCAAAATCTAAGGTGCATTTTTGCATGGTTCTCTGTGTGTTTTAACAAGCGTGTGTGTTTTATTTTTGTGTTGTCTCTTTCTCTCTGAAAATGTTATTCCCTTTAGAGAAAAAACACCATCTCAACCACTCCAAAGGGTTCAGCCTTCTGGCTCTGCTAGCGCTCCCCCACAAACCCCCCATCCAGTCCGACCCCCAGAGGACTAGGGGGCCCAAGTCCAAAAGATCCCAGAATCCTTTAGGAAGAAGGTTTGAGAGCTCCCTCCGCGGAGAAGTGGATTCCATCCATCCGATTCCAGACTTTGACGCCAACAAAGGTATTCTGGAGAGCGACGAGAACGGGATGAAAATGCACCAATTGCTTCTCTCTTCTTTCGCTGTCTCCAGAACCCAAGAGTGTTCTTCACGGGGGTATTTCTCAAATCTTGCTCTCTATTTAACAAACCACGCTTTTTACACTCACGCCGGAGATTAACCAACATGCTACTAACAGCCCGTCAGAAAGAGTCAAGTTTGTTCAGGCTAATGTAACGGTTCTACACAGCCCTTGTCCTCTGAGTGCTGCTTCTTGGGAAGAAAAGGGCTTGTTCTCGACGGCCCTGTTTGGAGAACTTCCTAAATATTTTGTGAGCCTGGAAGTTAAGGTCGCTCCTGCAGTTCAGAAATCGTTTCTTTGCAGAGTTTGGAGCGGGCTTTGATTCTCCCGCTGTGCTTTTCCGACAATCAATTTAACACTGAGAGCCCCGTCGAATGTGGTCCTCCTGGGCGTTTGATTGGCTTTGTTCATTATCGTCTCAGATGTGGATTTTTGCTGGAATTAAGAGCAGGATTAAGAGAAAGAATTGATGAAATCCAGCAGAGTCACCGGGGTTGACATAAAATGAATAGGAATTCTCCTTATGGGCGAGTCTTTGACCCTTCCCATTTAAGTTTCCAAGAATGATACACAGAATAGCAGCTGGGGGCTTTCTTATCCAGACCAGCACCTTTCTATCCTTTCCTTCGATGCTCAAATTTTGGATGCTCTGTCCCAGATTCAGAAATGGGTTCACGAAGCTGTGCTTTCAAAGATCAAGTGGGAGGGCATGCGAAGCCGAGGGCTGCTTTCGGATCCCTGGCTACGAGGACTTCCCCGGGGTGGTGGGGCAGCCCCTCCTGGATCTTCCACGGCCCGAGAAGAGCAGTGGCCAAATGTTTCGTGGTACTGACCCTGTTCCTGGATCTGCCACGGCCTTCGGAGCTGTGGCAGGTAGAAAGGTATGGTACTTTGTAGAAGCCAAAAATGTTTGTTGGGATCTCTTTCTGCTCCCAGTTGCTGCGAAATGGTGGGGGACCAAAAGGATTGACTATGCTCTCTACTGCCCCGACGCATTGACTGCCTTCCCCACCGTCGCCTTACCACACCTCTTCCACGCAAGCTACTGGGAATCCACAGACGTGGTCTCCTTCCTCCTCAGACAGGTCAGTTTCCTCCGGCCAATGTCCCAGATCCTCCTCTGACTGCCTTTTTCTTTTTCCTTTAAATAAGATTCCACGAAAGCACCTCTTCTCGTTTTCCCCACGGAGGATAGAAATGTCAGCTCACGCAATCAGTGGGTGAGAGTTTGAGAGGAACCGGCTCCCCCAAGCAGGGGGAAGGTTGGGCGAGATGATGCGGCACTGGGTTTGTAAGAAATGCCCTGCGCCAGACGACTGGGGAAGGTGACTTCACGCTGCGGGTGAAGAATTCATGCTGCTCTTGAGAACGTTGGAGGCCTGGTTTTGCTCCAGGAGAGGAGAGAACACTGGCTCTTCTGGTGGGGAAGAGGGCAGATCTGCTGTCATCTGCGGGAGGGGATTGTGGCTGGGGATTAGATAAGTGTGAAAAAATATGTGGATCTTCTTCTGGCCAAACACCATAAGGTGCACCGTATTGTAAGAGGATCACCTGCTGAAAACTCCTGTTTTCGTTTGCGGCATCGTAACGTAGGACTGATCTATATGTTACAAAGAAGTCGAGAATGTAGTAGTGCATGTAATAACCGATAGTTTCCCTACTTCTTTGTAATACTGTATATAAATTGCTTGAGATAGTAATAACCGATAGTTTCCCTACTTCTTTGTAATACTGTATATAAATTGCTTGAGTTAGAAAAAATGAACTAAGGAAAAACAACAAATGTGTCTGGATGCAAATATTCTTTATAAAGTTTTGAGGGGGAGGAAATAAAACAGAAATTATAAGTTTGTTTTATAATATAAAGTCTTGTAATGGTATGTGGGAAAGACCTTGGGAGACGGGGGTGGGGTGGGGAAGAGACGCTGCCAAGGGAACGGTCAGATAAGAGAGGGCACGGCCTGCAGCTGCATAATGGGTGGAGAAAGAGGCTCAGGAGGGACCCTCCCTAGTTTCTCGGGCTGTAAAGAAGAAGGGGGGGGATGAGTCTGAAGGGGAGGGTGATATAATGGTAGGTGAGAAAGACCTTGAGAGACGGGGCGAAGAGGTGCTGCCTGGGGAACGGTCAGATAAGAGAGGGCATAGCCCACAGCTGCATAATGGGTGGAGAAAGAGGCTCAGGAGGGACCCTCCCTAGTTTCTTCGGCTGGGGAATGAGTCTGAAGGGGAGGGTGATATAATGGTATGTGGGAAAGACCTTGGGAGACTGGCCCAAGAGATGCTGCCTAGCAGTCAGATAAGAGACAGCATAGCCCGCAGCTGCATAATGGGTGGAGAAAGAGGCTCAGGAGGGACCCTCCCTAGTTTCTCGGGCTGTAAAGGAGATGGTGGGAGAACTGTACTTTCAGGCTAGCAAGATTGATGTCAGCCTTCCCAAGTAGACCAGACAGGAAACACAACCAGATGAGCTCATTCTCCTTTATTGTAAAGCTCCATTAACAGAATCTTCTTTCAGGTGATGCGGCACGAGAACGCCAGCATCCTAGAAGTGGATGGGAAGGAAGTCTCCGTCTTTACGCCTTCCAAACCCAGGGAGAAATGGCTTCGCAAACGGACTCACGTCAAGCTAAGGGTGGGTTCCCTCCCTCACCCCATGGGCCAGCTGCCTCTCGTCATGAACGCAGTGCCCCAAATGGGGGGCAGAGGAGGATGAGAAGCCTCGAAATCATAACATGTTAAGGACCGGGGCGGTAGGCGGTACCGTTGATTCAGCTGGAAGTAATGATAACAGTGTGTAATGGTGTGCCTTTTTAGAAGCGATGTGCCCAATTAAAAGCCCTTTTGTAGGATTACTTTGATCTGGATTTTCCCACTGAGCAAGGAGATGGTGATGTTGAGGAGGAGGAGGAGGAGGATTTATTAAATTCATATGCCACCCAACTTCCAGCAACACTGAGTTAAGACCCAGTGGCCTAAATGATTCCTTCCGATTCTGGGGTACAGTAAAAATCGGACAAAAAGCATCCTGCAGAGTCAAGAGATAAAGCCGAGATGATAAATCTTGAATGCCACAAGTAGTTATTTTTACGTAGGTGAATGAAACAAGAATATGACAAAAGCCAATATTACGCAGTCAGGATGTTTACAAAGAGAGCAGGATGGTTTTAACCTTTTTTATTATTATTATTTCACTCCAAGCCGAACAAAAGATTTACAAAATTAAATGATAAGGTTATCCTAATATTTATTTATTTGTTTCTTTGTTGGTTTCATTCTATTTATTTCATCCTATTTCTTTACTTCACCCTATTTCTTTGCTTCATTCTAGTTATTTGATTTGATTTACATACTTTATTTTTTTATTTATTTTATTATATTTACATGGCTGCCCATAAGCAACTCTGGGCGAACGCCATGGAAAACCTCGCTATGATCATACGAAATGAAAAATTTAAACATTCTGTATCCCCAGAAGGGAAAAATGGTTAGACCAGCGAGTTAGCGGTGGCCTGGGCCTGCAGTGAAAAATAATGGCCAGGAATTTTACAGCTTTTGTTCACTCCTGCCATCCTTTTGATTGCCAGCAAACAAACACCTGTTCTGACAGTTGAGGGAAGCAGCGTGATTGTTGATCCTTACCGAGGCTTTTCGGGGTTTTTAAAAATTTATATCCGAAGCAGTTTGAAAATGATGACCAGGATCAAGTTTATACGAAAAAGGATACAGAGGAGCAGAAGTCCGACCAGGCAGCGGTGCAGCATCTGTCCTGCGGTCCAGCATCTGTCAGTGCAATGAGGAGAGGGAGGGGGCTGACAGCTACCCCGAGAGTTGAATTAAAAAGTAAATTTAAATCAATGCATCCACTCAGCCAGGCAGGAGAAAGCTCCCTGCTTCAGTGAAGGGAGGCTCCATGCATAAAAATGATTAATTACCGTGCAGACTCATTGATCATGCTGTGTGAACAAACAAACAAGATTCATCAGGAATGGTGTGTGAGTGGTAGGCATTGAAATTATAAAATCAAAAATGAATTATAAAGTCGTGCATCCGCCATGTCCTTCGGGGTGGGAATTGATGCTCCCAGTTGGCCTCCAAAATCCGACGCTTCCCTCTCCTTCTCTTTGGCAGAATGTCACGGCCAACCACCGGATAAACGACGCCGTCGCCAACGAGGAAGGGCCCCAGATGTTAAACGGAAGATTCATGTACGGCCCGTTAGACATGGTCACGCTCACGGGGGAGAAGGTGTGTTACCGATCTGCCCCCGTGAAGCTTGGAAACTATTTCTACAAAAATGTACATCCAAACTGTAATTGCTCGTATTTCAGTTGCATCCGTAGAATCCTAGAATGAAAGGGCTGAAAAATGGAAATTAGAGCTAAATTGCTGGTCCAGATTAGCAAGGTTAATGAGCAGCCTTATGCCATATTAACCCAAAGGAAAGAGCAGCGACTTCTACTGCATGGGGGCGGTACATGTTTTCTCCCCCTCCCCAGTATAAACTCACAATGATGCCATGCAGTGGATTCGCCCAAGGGGAAAAAATTATCAATGCAACGATGGGTTTTTGGATCCAGATGGCCCCAGGCCGAATCTGGCAGAGCCACAGTGCTGATTCCAGATTTCTTCCCCCATCTTGCTTTTTACGCCTCAGGTGGACATTCACATCATGACCCAGCCCCCCTCCGGAGAATGGGTTTACTTCGACACGGAGATCACCAACAGCAGTGGTCGGGTTTCCTACATGATTCCTGAGGAGAGACGGCTGGGCATCGGGGTGTACCCTGTCAAAATGGTGGTGAGGTAAGTTCCCTTGCAGGAGCGTTTGCCGGAGGTTGAGCAGTAGGAAAAAATGGGCATGGGCTGAAAATCACAGATGCGGCAACTGAGGCAATGTGATTGTGGATTAGCTGTCGGCATCTCCAGCATTAATCCAAGGCTGAGCGCGTTGGGTCATCTTTTAGATTTCTATCCTGTTTTTCCTCTCAGAAGGCAGGTGCTTAGGACAGCTTGTAAGAAAAAAAAATCTTATTAATCTCTCATCCAATCCTGAGCTGCCCATAAAGCTAAAGCCACAGGTAGCTTCTGAACCCTGCCTGGTCTTCATGGAGCCCCTCCTGACCAACGTCGTTGAAAAAGAGGTGTGCTGTTGACCCTAATTTGGAAGGACGAAACACATCAAAACAGCAGCGCGAGTCCTAAAATAGTCATAATGCAGTTTAACCTCCCCCAGAAGCCTCGGAAGAAAACGACGCACCGCTTTGCGCACTGCCCTGCCCTGCCCACCACAATCAAAACCGTATCACGAACGTTTGCCCGCTCTCCTTCTGCTGACTCCAAAACCTCTCTCTTCCTCTCTCTCCAGGGGCGACCACACCTACGCGGACAGCTACATCACGGTTTTGCCCCGGGGGACCGAATTTGTGGTCTTCAGTATCGACGGCTCCTTCGCAGCCAGCGTGTCCATCATGGGCAGCGACCCCAAAGTCAGGGCCGGGGCAGTTGACGTTGTACGGTAGGAGAGCTTAGTGGTGGGGAGAGTTGGGGCGCCTGGGGGTCGTGCTGAAGGGCGGGGCGTCGCGAGAAGGAACCGGAGCGTTTTTTCCGGTCGGAAAAGAGGGCCCCTTTCCCGTGTTCGTTTTCTCGTGGTCTCTCCGCCCGCTCATTCGTCTTCCTCGTCTCTCCCGCCTTAGGCACTGGCAAGACCTCGGCTACCTCATCATCTACGCCACGGGCCGGCCCGACATGCAGAAGCAACGGGTGGTCGCCTGGTTGGCGCAGCACAACTTTCCCCACGGGATCGTCTCCTTCTGCGACGGGCTGGTTCATGACCCCTTGCGGCACAAAGCCAACTTCCTGAAATCTCTCGTCACGGACGTAAGCAGAATTCTCAGCGGGTTAAAGCAGTAGCTGTCAGGCTTAAGCACACCTTCGAGAACCTGGGACCTTCTGATCAGAAATCGTATTGCAGGAAAGCGAAGAAGCCATTATTGGGGGGGGGGGGGGTGAAAACTCCAGGGACTGCCGAGTATTAAATGCGAGCCCCGTTTATAATGAAATCAAGATTCACATTCTTGCTCCTCTTTCTCCTGTCCTCTTTGCACGGTGGGGTGGGCGCCCCTCTGTTTTGGGCGGGAGGTCTGGTTTCCGTCTGTCTCTTCTTTGGACAACAGGTCAGCTTGATAGCAGACTGTTTTCCTCTGGCTGCGTGAGAACTCCCTCTCACAGGCGTTCTCAAAGGTGCAGAGCTCATCTGCATCCAAACGGCCCAACGCTTGGCGTGGGAGCCCCCGTTCAGCCATGTCTGTGGGCAGCTATTTAGTGGTGGCTTCTGTATGGGTAGGCGTGTGTCCGGGGCGGTTCTGATTGGATGCTCAGCCACTTGGCAGGAAAGGGGCTGGGCCATTTGTGCTCATCTCTGCAGGCACTTAATGGGCTATTTATCTGCGTTGGAGGTGGGGAGCACATAGCTGTTGAGGTATGGCTGAGCTGCAGTTCACAGCCATCATGTTCAACCATGTGGGATGCTGAGAGGAGTCATTCAGGAACACGGGGTGGAGGCGGCCACAGGTCCCTACTCTTCACTTCTTACGCATTTAACCCGTCTAATAATGAATGTTCCCATCATGGACAGAAATTCCTTAGACAGGCCACCTGGTTCTAGTGTCCACAAGTAGGGTTAGGCTGCATTTTGGTCTTATCTCAGCTGGTTGACTTTCTCTTCTCGCCCTTGGGTAGCTGGACATGAAGATCCACGCAGCCTATGGATCCACCAAGGATGTCTCGGTCTACACCTCCATCAACCTGTCCCCTCCACAGATCTACATTGTTGGGCGGCCTACCAAAAAGTTACAAAGCCAATGCCAAGTAAGATCCTTTTGCTAGGAGAAGGCTGTAATCTGTCCAGCCCACTGTCCAAGGTTTATCAATCCCAGGGAAGCGTCTTAGAGAAGAAAGGGGTAAGGATTGTGAGCATCGGGGGCAGAAGGAGCAGACGCACCTTAGCCCTGCTTGATGGAGGACCTTTTGGAAAGATGAGGAGACCACCTTCAGGTTTAGCTTTTGAACCCAAGCTGGAGTGACGGAGCAGGGTGGGCTGGAATGTCCACAGTTTGCAAGCTGACCAGACGTGCACATTCAGATGTTCTGGCCAGGATGCAGAACCAGACGAGGTGGTTTTCTTCCAGATACAGACTGTAATGGTCTGCGGGAACGACCTTGGGAGACAGGAGGGAGAGCTGCAGATGGGACAACCGGCGCATAAAAGATATCTCAGCCCACAGGAGGAGGGAAGGCGTGGGAAACATTTCAGAAGGGACCCTCCCTAGTTTTCCGGAGAGTAACAGGAAACGAGGGGAGAAATGCTGCTTTCTGGACTACCCAGAATTGTGTCCAGCAGATGTGGGAATGGGGAACAGCAGGAAAAGGCAAGACTTTTATGACAGCGGTAGAGAGAGGCGAGAGAGGGAAAGACTGTGGGCGTAGGTAGACCAGCTCACAACCCATCTAGCAGGGGAGGGAAGCCTGCTTGCCCCATAAAATCACTCTGGGATCCTGCCAGATTTTTGTTCCTCCCAAGCCACCCAAACGTTCCAAGTGTCGCTTTAGCCGGCCCGCGGCTGATCCAGAACAATTGGGCACACCTTCCACAATGCGCCAGTTTCTTCTGGGTCCAAACCCAAACATATTTTCTGTTTCACGCAGACCTTTAGTAAAGACCCTCCTGCCGGTTTTGGCCTCCAAAATGGCAGCTGAGAAGGCTTTGAGCCTGACCCAGGGGCACGGCCCTGGGTCCTCCCGCAAAGTAAGGTGTTTTGGGGTTGTTTGTCCCGCAGTTCATCACGGAAGGCTACGCGTCCCACCTGGCCCAGCTGGAGTACACGCATCGGTCCCGGCCCGCCAAGAACACCACCCGGATGGCTCTCCGAAAGGGCAGCTTCGGCCTCCCAGGGCAGACCGAATTCCTGCGCAAGAGGAACCACTTGCTGCGGACCATATCGTCCCAGCCCACGGCGTCCGGGAGCCAGAGTGGTGGCTACCGGCCAGAGCGAACGCAAAGCCAGTCCGGAAGCGACCGGGAAAAGGACCGGGAGCGCAGCCAGAGGAGCATGAGTCTCGCCGCAGGCTGCTGGGGTCGAAGCGCGGTCTCGAGGCTCGAACCGGGGAACTCGGGGCAGAAGTAGAGGCAGCCGAGGTGCGACGGCGGCGGCCAGCTGCTCTTGCCCGTGTGGCAGAAGCAGGGACGATGGCGAGGCCCGCGGCATGGGGCTCGTGGGCAAATATGGTGCTACTAGTTGCCGGCGGGGTGGCAATAACCTGGCCAGGAGCAACCGAGAGATTGGGTTTCCCTTTCCCCCACAACACGCGCGGGCCCGGACGGCAGCAGGGGCATCGGGCAAGCGGAGCGCAACCGGGCGGGCCGAACACAGGAGCCTTCTCCCACTGAGACATTGGACGGAGGAAGACGGGTGGAAGCTGCCTCCTCTCCGAGATCCACCGTTTCCCTGCTCCACCTTTTCTCTTATCCAGGGTTAGAGACTGTAAATATGTGCCTGTTCAGCTTCTTAGCCATCCGTCAAAGCCGAGAAGCGGTGGTGGTGCCACGCGGGAGTGGCGGCAGACCAGGCTGTGGGGTGGGGTGCGTGAGTCCACAGAGGCCAGCCCTGTGACCCGGACGCGGGGAGGGGGACGCCGCCAACTATCCCTGCTTTACAACCACAACGCCACTTGCTTCATTTCTGGGATCTGGAAAGACTCGGGATAGGCGGACAGAGCTCCAAGGAGACAGTGCACCAACCGCTCCCGGGCCGAGTCACGTCGACGGTTTCTGATCGACGGACGGCGGCTACGTTGAAGCTGCAGGTGCAATCTGGATAGAATTGGATTGGTGGTTTATCCGTTCCAATTAAAGGAATTTTTTTAAACAGGAGTTTGGAAGCTGACAGATTGCACTAATTCAGGAAAAAAAAAAGAGTGTGACAGCTGCAAGATTCTGCCCCTTGGGACGGAAGGGAGCAGAAATGGATTTGGGCGATAAGTCCTAATCTTCACCCCTTACCGGCAGTCTAATTCGAAGCACCTGGGAAGTGCTATATTTGCTCAGCCTAAAACAGAAAATAAAAAGAAGCTACGTCCAAATTCTTCCCAGCCCTTTTCAGATGGTTATTATTATTATTATTATTATTATTATTATTATTATTATTATTATTTTTCTTCCCTGCCCTTAGACTGGAGTCGTTTCTCGTTTTCCGACGTTAGTTCCGGCTTTTGGCAGAGGTTGTAAACTCGCTTTCTTTTTAAACTGTAGTTATATGCAACTGTAAACCTCATCGTTTTTATGTTTTGCACTGAGAACTTTTAGAAAGGAGGTCTGTTTTCTGAACCCTAACCTTCCGTATTTATAGCGCATGTCATTAAATGTTGTTAAGCCACGGCACCTCTGTCCGTTCCTACAGACACGAACATGGCAGGCTGAACCAAGGGAGAGATTTCCACCCCCCACCCCCACCCCCATCAGTAGTTTCAGGAGATTTTTAAAAAACGCATTAGCCATTTGGACCCCCACTGTACAAATCAGCTTGAGAAGGGAAATCAGCAGAGAGGAAAAGGGCGCGCCCCCAGTTCTGGAAGGAACTGAATGGATTTGCTGCCAAGTAAGATTGGATCGGTGAGCAGAAGTGGGTTTGTAGTATTTCCTCCTGCTCATTTACCCAGTTTTGAAGGTGTTTTAAAGCTTTTGGCACCAGGGAAAGATGGGGCCGTTTGCCTCTCAGGAAGGGCCGGTCTGTTCGCCCTCCTCCTCTCCGCCTGTCGCAATTCAGATTGTCTAGCTGCTGCCAAGGGGCGTTCCAGCCGATCCTAAAGCGAGATCCGCTTCATCAGGAGATCAGCTTTGTCTCACCTGCCTACGATGCTGCTGCTTTTTATATTTGCTCAAGTATCTCCTCTCCCGCCTCTGACCACTGGCACCTGGCAGGCTCGCCCTCATCCCTCTTTTCCTTTCCCCTAGACCAGCTCTCGCCCCTCCCGCCCTCCTGCCCGCCCGCCCTTGCCCCCGAGGGCAAGGCTGGCAGCACTGTGAACACAGGTCGTTTGCCTGGATGTGTTTTTTTTAACCAGCCAAAATCCACCCAATGCTCGTTTGTTGCTTGGGTTTTCTTTCTTTCTTTCTTTTTTAACACCCCCTTTAAAACCGTGCACTCCATCCCCGGCGTCTGTTTCTCTCCCCTTGAAAAGTGCCGGGCTGTCGGAATAAAGTTTGTGATCCCGAGCCAACCTCGGCGGCTTAGGAAGCCGTATTGTGTGATCCTAAGCCAAAGATCCACCTGCAAAGGGGGCCGGCCGGTTTTTACTCCTCAAAAAAGGGGCCTCCTTCTCGCTCTCTCACCCAGCCTAGTTCTCTAGGGATGAACGTTGAAAGACGGGAGTGGGAGGGGGGCGTCCCGATGGGTTGCGTTTCTGCTCTGTCTCGTCTGATCATCCCCGTCTCCGTCTGTCGTGTAAAAAGACTTCACAAAAATCGCCAAGAGAACAACACTGTCTGGGACTGACTTTTCTCCTTTCCGCCTCTCCTCTGCGCAGAGTCCGTGAGCCAAGACACAACCCAACGGGTACATCTGCAAACTCTAAAGGAAAAAATTCTGTCTCGTGTCTCTGTGTGCGTGCGTAAGATATGTGTAAAGAGAAGGTCAGTGTAAGTCAGTGTTTTTCGAACTTGGCCACTTTAAGATGGGGGGACTTCAACTCCCAGAATTCCCTAGCTAGCATGGCTGGCTGGGGAATTCTGGGAGTTGAAGTTCCCCATCTTTAAAGTGGCCAAGGTTGAAAAACACTGATGTAAGTGAACAGGAGTGGGGAAGAAGGAGATCTCTGTACAGCGAAGGTAAATTTTCTGTAAAGAAATGGTGTCTTAAAGGACTGAAACAGGAATGAGTTAATATTTCAAAATCTAGCTACCTTTCCCTCCCCGCTTCCCCTTTAGTCATTTTATGCTAAGGAAGAACCTTACGGACCAAGTTTAAGATCACGGTCAAAAAGATGTTCAATGCAACCTAATATGTCCAAAAATGAACTGGGGAACTTATTTGCATCTTTGCCTCAGTCTTGTGCCATACCTTCCAGCCACTCTCCCTGTTCGGTTTCCACCCTGATGGTTTTCTCTTTGGAGAGAAAGAAAAGGAACTTACTTGGTCAACTTTCCTGGCCGTTGCAGTGATGTTGGACGATCCGTTGTGGGTGAGGATGAAGGGACAAGGAAGGGGCGTTGTGTTGAAAGTGGTCCAATTTACCGTCTGGTGTTCAGGAAACAAGAGCAACAGTTCAGTTTGAAAGCAAGGGGGTGCCTTCCTCTGGAATCAATTTGGAGGCAGGGAACAGCAGGGGGGGGGACGCAAATTAGCCATCATTCCTGCAACCCGGTTTGCAAATGCAAAGGATTTATGGAGCCTAAGGTGGGCTATTTCCCCCCACCCCCCAAATCTAGAAAATAATTTATTGGGTCTTGCCTCCCGAGCTTTGAAATGTTGGCCCAAGTTGTACCTTAACATCTTTGACCTTTGTGGATCAATAAGGAAAATGACCTTGGAAAGAATAAACTTGGGATTCTTCCAGGAAGAACGTTTCTGATGGGTCTCCATGCACCTGTTTCACCTTTTCCTCCCGAAGAGGGTTTTTTTTTTTTTTTTTGGAAAGAAGAAAAAGTTGCACGCTGCAGGGAGAAAACACACAAGGGGCTTAAATAAGTCCTTTGTGGGTGGAGAGCCGAAATCCCTCCAGTCGGTATAAACGGGGTTGGTTAGACAGAACTTCTGTATCCCCTTGTAGGGTCTTTTGGCTGTGTGGACCCGAGGCAAGCATTTCTGAATCCTCCCGCTGTGTGTAGACCCAAGTTTTTCAGTCAGCTATCCTGATTTCTGGAGAAATCAGATAGCAGATTGGGAACACGGGGCATTCTTTCAAAATGCTTGGGCTCATCATTTTCTGTCCTTGTGGCATCCTTTGCCAGTATATTGCAAATTAAATGACTTGTAGATTGGGAGGCTGTGTTTGACCAGAGTAGTAGATGGGAATGTTCTTCTTTAACATATTCTAAAGAGCTAAATATGTGTCCTTATAGGAAACTCCAAAATCCAAAACATATAGGCATATAGAACTCAGTGGGAGTTTTTTTCCTCCCCATCCCAGTAAGAATATCTAGGATTTAGGATAAATCCAAATAATAAACTTGGGCCAAGAATGATTCACACGGTCCAGCCCATCTGACTGGAGCCAAGTGGCTCCGACCTTCCCAAGAATGAGAAACTTGGCGATTCCCAGGCATCGCCACCTTAAACGCCACAATGGCAGAAAGGTAGGTTGTAAAGGTAGCAAGCAAATATGAGTGGTTTGATGGGAAGGAAGCCTGCCTACCTCTTTCCAGCCAGGGCAGCTTTCCTCGCCTTTTCAAACGGTGAAAGTTTCTGTTAGAAGAATGTTTACGGTGTCTTACAGTGAAGCCGAGGAACGTCATCCAAGGGGCGCTCGGGTTCCGTTTCTCCTGCCAGATGTATCCGATGCTGCTTTGCTGGGAGACGGCCCTCTTGTTCAATGTCTTTACCGTCAGACCCCTATTAGCCCCCAGGCCTCCTTTTCCTACCTGTTCTGATGTCATATTTAAAAACGTCCTACGGGCACTGGAGAGCGAAAATATCTAAATGTTAAGGATACAGCTGGACTAGGGGAAGGCAGGGCGGGGCGGGGATAGAAATATTCCAGGTGGAAATGCACCCTTGGGACGTTTGAGGGTCCAGCTCAGCCTGTTCCATCTTTTTTGTTCCTGTGTTTGTGTGTGCATGATATTGTCAGTCGCCTTGCTGCTGTTGTACGTGACCACCATCTTTCCCTCCCACCTGAGTGTGCTTTGTATCCAGTTACCAGTTGTATGTGAACCTCTAATTAAAGGAACTGGGAAGGTTTGCTTACCGTCTCCGTTTCTTTGCGAGGCGTGCCATGGACTGGATCGGAAACCCCCACGGCCCACTTTACCCGGCGTTCAAGCTCCACGTCAGCTAGAAGCTGTGCCCGGGCTTCACTCAGCGGGCATCGTAGTGCTCGACTTCCACTGGCACACCCTAGATCAGGGTTTCTCAACCTTAGCAACTTTAAGATGGGTGGACTTCAACTCCCATCTTAAATGGCTGGCTGGGGAATTCTGGGAGTTGAAGTCCACCCATCTTAAATTTGCCGAGGTTGAGAAACCCTGCTGTAGAGAGAGAAGGGTGCATTTGCAGCCCCTGCTAAACCACTGGGGCAAAGCAGGAAAGACGGCTCACAAACTGATCTTAAGCTATTTCACTACTTGTGGATAAAATGATCTTATCGCTGATGGTGGCAGGCCCTTCTTAATCCAAAAAGCCATTCCTTCTTCCAGGAGACCACCAGGTGATGTTCCATCCTTGTCCAGAACTTAAACTTGCCAGGAAATCTGGAAAACAAACCCACTTCTGAGCAGCTCTCCTTGCGTTACTGAACAGGGGGTACCATGAAACAACCAAGGTCATTTAGAAGACTGTTTTAATTAGCTCTATCAGCATCCTGTATAAGCATTTCCAGGTGGACAAACAACATGGTATTGATCACTTGGACAATTTGAATTCTTCTTTTAGCCTAGTGCTTGCCGTTTTGAAGAGGAAACCATGCATGCAAAGGGTACAATCCAGCCAAATAAAAACACGCTTTAGTTCTGCTAGTTCCAATGGAAGAATATTAAACTTGCCTTTAGCAGTCCTTTGGAAATCACCATGATTTAAACGCACTTAGCTCTGCAGAATTTTAAATACACACTATGATATTTTCTTTCTTGCTTCTGTTTGATTTCCCTTTGGGGTGAATTCAGCCTGTGTGGATTGTTCCAAGAACGGATTAATAATCAACTGGTTATAATGGGAACGGCATTTACATAAGCAATCTCAGCAGCTGTTTGATTGCCAAAGGACGCCAAGAGTTTGCAAGCGCGCAGCTCCACCGGGCCTCTTCGCCAGGGCAACCCGTTCTTTGCTTGTAGGGCAATTGGCCGAACCAGGGTTGGAAATGGGAGGAATCGGAAAGGGTTACAAAAATGTCTTCCCCATAGGGAAGTTTATGTGCCAGTTGCATGAAGTGGCTGGCCAATAATGATTGACAAGGCTCTGAACATTCTCAGAGGGAGGGAGGGAGGGAGGGAGGGAGGGAGGGAGGAAACCAGCAGCAACCAGTGCAGAATTAAGCTAGAGGCACAGGCAGAGAGGAGGTCTTGCGAGAGGTCCCTGTCTGTCACGAGCTTAGGAAGCTAAAACGCCTTTCTTTGCCTTTATCAACCACAGAGTGTGAAATGTCAAATCACACGCCAGGGCTGAGGGCTGGCCACTTTCCAGATGTTCTTTGAAGTCCAGCCAATTGGGGAGGGCCAAAAGCCTCCCAGCCCTGCCACAGCTAGAATCCAGGACCAACGGTCTGGAAATCCGAAGCCTGGTCTTTACTTTCCCCAGCCGAGAAGCCGCTGCGCCCTTAAAAAAAGGCTGAGCCGCCTTCGCCCGGAGGAAGAGAAGCCGAGGCAGCCGGAGACCTGGGCCCGGAGGCCTCGTTCCAGACTCCCCTGAAGCTCTTGGGCCTCCTTGCTTGGGGGGGGGGGGGGCATCGCGAGGCGGACCTGAAGGAGAGCTGCAGGCCCGGCTCTCTTCCCCAGGAGAACAGGGAGAGGATGAGTCATTCTCCCTTATTGTATCGAGTCACAGCTCCCTGCAGTGCCCCCGTCTCTGATGGGGGGATTGCATTGCTGGCAATGCTGATATTTTCTGAGGACAACAAGGAATTGCTCCCTTGTCCTGCCCGATAGGGATCAGGAGATTTGAAGCTTCCTTAGCCACAAGGAATCGCTGGGAAGGGGCCCCTTGCCGTGGAGAAAGCAGTCAGGAGCTCCCACCGCCACCAGTCCTGAATCCACTGGCCTCCCACTCCCTCTCTCTTTCCCAGGAAGAACCTGGTGGAACTACGCTCGGCAGGGAGCTGAGAAGAGCAGCTGAAATGACCCCCGGGAAATCAAGGAGGCCCTGCAGCAGAAGGGGAGCCCCCCCCCCACAAGGCATAAACCCTTGCATGCGATAATGGCGGCCCTCTCATCTGGCATTCTGACATGCCTCGTTTGGGCAAAACCTTTACAAACAGCCAGGGAACCATCTTTGCCATCTCAGGAGTCCGTCCCGTTACTGCAGCATCCCCATCTTCATCTGGAAGGAAAGGCCGTCTCCCCAGGTGGCTTGCTGCAAAAGGAGATGCGACACGGGTCGGGGGGTGGGGGGGCTCGTGTTAGAAAATAGCAAAGGCAGTCCGGTTTGGCTGCCACCACCCCAACCCACCGGGATTCCTGCACACAGTAAAATCCAGAGGGTGGATTGGTTTCTGGTGCTGGTGAAAATAAAGGGAGAATTGAGTTGACGTCTATCCACCAGCTCTGTCTCGCCCCACGCTTTAGGAAGTCCTATCTTGCTAACGAGGGACCAATGCTCGGGGCATTTAGGAGTCCAGATATGGAGACAGAAACCAAGTGCCCTCGCCGTAGAAAATGTCAACAATATGGGCTGTGAAATATGGCCGCCTAAATAAAAGCCCGGCCCACTTTTAGTTATGAAGTCAATGAACCTCATCCTGTCCACAATAGGCCATTTGCATCCAAGTCTCATCAGGTCTTGTGATAACAGAACAGTGTTTCTCAACCTCAGCAACTTTAAGATGAGTGGACTTCAACTCCGAGAGTTCCCCAGCCAGCAAGCCTGGCTGGGGAATTCTGGGAGTTGAAGTCCACCCATCTTAAAGTTGCTGAGGTTGAGAAACACTGTAATAGAAAAGTCACTAACCTTGTTAATTTCTTTATGCCTTTCTTTTGTAACAATCTCCTCAAGGACTTCACCATCGCCCTTAATAAGCCTGCAAGAGAAACACCATTGACTTGCCCAAGTAACAGACGTTAATATCCATAAAAATGTGGAAAGCAGCTGATACTTAAAAAGAGGTAAATATAACCATTGCCTTGGGGGGTTATCCAAGATCAAGATGAAAGCGGCCATGTGTGCAGAAGCTGCAAAAACAGACGGATGCCACAGGAGGGATTATTTTCCAAGGGGCTGGAAATAAAACTGCTGGGATCGTAACAGCTTTATACAAATCTCTGATGCAGCCAGTCTGAGGATCGGCATGTGCCAACTCAGAAGGGAGACTGCCAAGCTAGAAAAGGGTCTGAAAGGGCGAACAAGCCAATCTCTTTGACTCTGAGGAAAGGTGACCATCTTTGGGTTTAGGAGAAAAGGCAGGTAAAACGGGGTGCAGAAAGATAAAATGGACAATACAACATTCAGAACCTGAACATGAGAAATGGGACAAAGCTGTGGCCTTCTATCTTGTTTGAAGGCTTCTGGGAAAGCAGGAGGCCAACATCGGAGGAAATTGGGTCCCATTTAGAAAATGCTCTCATATTTGCAAAGGGGTGTGAAGGCAACAGCCTCCTGTTACCTCCTGGCAAATATTTGGCAATCCGAGACACACTGTTCGTAATAATGGGGACTCTGTTCTGGGTACTATTAATGGAGAAGCCAACTTCTCAGATCTATATCTTTTAGAGATGAGATGTGCCCTAGATTCATCTCTAATTTTAGGGCACAAGACCTCTCAGTGCCCTAGCAGCAACATCAAATCAGCAATGGGCAATCTCTTGCACAGAGAGCAAACAAGGTAAAGCAAGGGGAAACCCCCCCCCCCCCATGTTAAATGTGCTTGAAGATGATTGTTAACAGCAGCCCTGAAGTGTTCAGAAATAAAATTGTCTAATGGCATTCCATAGAGACTGCTTTCCGCTGAACTTGTAAACATGCACAGGGAAAGCGTGATTCTACGGATGCTGGGTTTCATAAAACTGTAACAGAACGAACCCCAATTCAACCCAGTCCCACAGCTTATACCTCATTCGGCCTGTTTCGGGATCAAGGACTTTCCGTATAATACTCTGGCGCGCGTCCCATTCCTCTTTTGTCATCGGCTTCATGGCCTGGATGCGGAATTTCTGCTCATCCGTAAGGGCTGAAAGAGAAACCTCAGTCAGAAAACGGGGGATCCTACCCAACTCTCCAACAGCTCCCATATAAACTCTAGCAGATGCTTTGCCTTCTCCCCCACAGGGAGAAAGTACCCAGGTTTTTTTAGTCTGCATGGGGAAAAAAATCTTCTGTTCACCATGAACAAGCATGAGTGAGACAGAGGGAAGGAGGGAGAAGGCGACTGACCAGTGTCAGATCATTGCTTTTGACATCAAGAAGGAAAAGACCCTTTTGGGAGAAAAAGCAGCCACTAACGTTTGACTGAGAGAGCCAGTTTGGTGTCGTGGTTAAGGCACCAGGCTGGAAATCGGAAGATCGTGAGTTCTAATCCCGCCTTAGGCAGGAAGACAACTGGGTGACTTTGGGCCGGTCTCTCTCTCTCAACACTGGGAAGAAGGCCGGGGCAAACCACTTCCCAAAACCTTGCCAAGAAAACTGCAAAGACTAGTCCAGGCAGTAGCCAGGAGTCAACACTGACTCGAAGGCACAAAAAAAAATTTTTTTTTACTGCAGCCTCCCCATAGTCCATACAGCCCTGCTCGTAAAAGGTATCTCCCTTGGGAGATTTTTTTCCCAGGGTTGCTGTAATGGAGTTTCCAGGCTACCAATGCCAGCCTTACCAGGCCCAGAATCCGGCACAGACTCTTTCTGCCACTGCTCCAAGGAAGGGCCGGGCAGCTCCTCCTTCCTGGCTTCCTCCTCCTTTCCCCTCTCCTTCTTGGCCTTCTTCTTCTTCTTCTTCTCTTTTCGCTTCTTCCGCTTCTTGTCCTTCCCTTTGGACGCCTTCTTCTTCCTCCGCTTTTTCCTTTCGGGATCGGGCTTTTGGCTGCTGGACTCTTCCGAAGAGGCGCCGGAAGAGGACGCTGATCCGGAAGACGAGGAAGAGGTCTTCCGGGAGGAAGAGGAGCTGGCTTTCCGCTTCCTTTTCTTCTTCACTTTCTTCTTCTTTTTCACTAGAAGCCAGCATCGGAACAGAAGCTTAGCAGGGGCTCCGGAGTACAGTCTTCCCCAACCTGGCTGGGAATCCAGGAGATGAGGTCCCACCAGCTTGGGGAAGGTTCGTTTATTACCATGTCACAACAGAACCTCAAATGATCACTGCCAGGGGGAACAGGAGGCTATTCTCTTTGCTAGTCCCGGCCAGACCTAGCCTAAGTCTGTGACAGGCTTGGTTGAACTGCAGTCGCCTCCCTTCCAAGAATCCTGCAGGTTATATCTGGAGGGAGGGGGGAAGAGGGGCCACAGCTCAGGGTTTCCATTGAAGCACTGCTCACAAGATGCCTTGCTCATGGGAACGGAGTGAGCCGGGTGACTAACTTAACTCATTAAAACGGTTTGGGCTTTTCTGCAACCCTACAAATGTTGCAATCGGGATCAACAAAGCATGCCTGCGAACTGCGAGGACCGACTTTCAGCCGATTGCGTCCACCACACCTGGGAGACCAAGCTTTCTGTCTGAAATGATGTGAAAATCCTCAAGTTCCTAGTCCTGGTGGCACCCCCGGGAAGTTTTAAGGAAGGGAGAGCCGGTGTCGGGGGAAGCAGAGAAGAGGGCTGGGCGCTAGATAAGAAGCGAGCACGCAGCTCAGAGAGCCTAGCCTATTTCCCCAAACGTCAGAAGAAAGCTCCACCCTAGGTTGAGCTGATATACTGGGGAGTCTTCAGGCACTGTTAGTTTAGCAGGATTTCTGCTTGTAGGTATGCAATAAACACTAGAGACTAGATTCCAGGCCTCGGCGTGTTATTTCTGCATCTACACACGACAGCCGGCATGGCTTAAAAACTCACACCCAAGGCCAACCAGAACGCTGCTCCGAGCTGCCAGGGGAACCAAGATGGAAGGGGTGGAGAGAGGCTCGAAACAGCGCTGGGCTCCTAATTTCAACACTGCTCATTTGGAAGTCGGAACTGTGCATTCGTTAAGCCGCAGATTCGCAGCCAGGCAAGCAGTGCTACAATGTGGGAAAAGCTGTTTTTTTTCTCACCTTCTTTGGAAGAGGGTAAGTCCATCCTGAACTCCCGGGCTTCATATTCTTTTCTGCTTGCGGGAGACCGGCTCTTCCTCTCCCGGGAATCTTTGCTGGACTTTCTCCTTTTCTTGTCCTCCTCGTCTCGCCGGCTCCTGGAATCACTTCGACTCCTCCTCCTCTTCTTAGCCTGGCTGTGAGCCATCCTCCCCTTGGTCCTGTTTCAGACAGACAAGATGCTTTTGGAAACCCCACCCCCCACCCCCCAAGCCAGCAGAATGATTTTCACCACTGCAGCCCTCTAGGAATGCCTTATTTGTAAAAATAAAACTAAAATAAAATAACAACGGCCCACTCCTGTGATTCATCTCCAACTAAGGCTTTCCTCTAATTTTTCAAAAATGTAACTCTTACCATGTAGACATTTACTGTAACCCTTTTTTTAGCCATCTGTCAGTTTAAGTTCCATGGATTAATTTAATTTGTGTTTCCTTTTACAGCCACTTTGTGGCCATGAGTTCCACAGGGTAGCTGTGCTTATCTTAATCGGAGGTGGTGTTAAAAAGTACTTATTTGGTACAAGAGACTTTCTTGCAAGTTCATAGTACAGGTTAAATGAGGAAAGAACGTGTCCTTCCTTCTGGAAGGATGGCATATTGTATTTTCCTTTTAAACTGGTTAAGATTCAAAGGGAGAGGCAGACAGGAGGAAGGACACCAACTGAATAGATGGAAAAGCAGCAAAATGGATGTAAAGGAGGTTCTACTCCTTTAGGAATACAGAGTCCTAAGTGAAACTGCTCCCCCATGCTTTGCAAGCTGTTTGTACTCAAAAATCTCCTTTACAGTATATCAATATTCTCATTTTCCACCTACTAAGACTTAGAATGACCCGCACCTTGAGCACTGGCCCTTTAAGAAAAACCTCCCTTTCGAGCTGTCGTTTAAATCGCCTTCGGCCAATCCGCGTGCACAGTTGCCTTTATAAGTCCCGCCTCCACCATAAGTCTCCAGAAAGGTCCGCTTGGAGCGCATGCGCGTCAAGGGCTAACCCGCTGAGCTCTTATGGATCCGAATTTGCCCCGTTGTCTTAGACTTACCAAGTCAAGTAAGCGCCTCGCCGGTGGGGTGGAGGAGGCCCGGCACGGCGTGAGGGGAAGGGCCTTCGTTAAGGTGGGTTCTCTGCACCATCGGTGGAGGTCAGCTGCCTCGGAGAGCGAACACAGCCCCCCCGCCCCCAAAGGCGGCCGTTCACTTAGCTGTAGCGGCGGCTTCCGGTTGGTGCTTGTACGTTGCTAGACACGTCCGGCGGGGAAACGGAGGCTGTGCACTTTGGTTCCCACCTCGCTGAATGTAAGCAAGCAAAGGGAGGGAGGAGCCATCTTCCAATGAGATCTCCTTCAATCACCGTTTTATTTTTGTTTATATCAAATAAGGGTTTTTTGTTGTTTTCTTCCAAGATTCCTGGAGCCGTTGGCTTTCTTGTTGCCAGAAGTTATAAATAGGAGAATTTGCGTTCCAAATCGAGACTATTTTAACTTGAAAGGGAAGATACTTATTTAAAAATAAAGCCTTTAAAACAGTATTTTTAAACTCTTGGTTTAAAAAGTGAATATTGTATTCAGCTCTTATATTGTGGAGATACCAATTAAATAAGGTCTTGGGCTGATCCTTTGTTGGGGGAGGCAATGTGAAGATGAAGAGACTCCAATAGAAGAGAAACTGGCATATATAAACAGGGAGCAAACCCCACCCTCCCTCCCACTGATGATGTTACCCTAATTGGGAAATGAAACGTTTGCAAACAAACAAGCTCAGAGAACACCAAGGACTCCACAGATGAAGAGACTATTGATGCCTTAAAATAGGATTTTGAAAATTTATTAAAATCCAGGTGCAAAGTTCTCTCCTTCTTCCCATCGTCTTTCTATGTCATGGAGCACAATTCTGTGGTTGCAGGTGGGTTGCCCTCCAGGATGCTAGTGAACCCATCCCCAAATCCTTCAGCTTCAATGAGGTCAGGCTCTCTGTTGCACATGGGACAAAGCTGGTTGCGGACGGTGGATGATCGCATCCAGATGATCAGATTCCTGCGCTCGCCAGAGGCAATGGGCAGCGCCCCGTGCAGCTGCCCTCCCCGATGGAACAATCCATAGAAAGGCACGTGTTCAACCTCAAGGTAATTTGGCACACGGGTGGCATCCTTGAAAACAGCAGAGAGAAGTCACCAGGTTAAGAGCTGTTTCTGCAGTTGCGGTCGTCAAATCGAGGCAGCTTTCAGTATCGAGAAGAAAATATTTATTCACGCTATGTACTTTTCCGCATATGCAATTTGCTACTACAACCTGTGGAGATAGCCAGCACCGCAGACTTTTTGAGGAAAGGGTTGTATAAATCCACTAATGAAAGTATAGCATTCATATCCAACACAGAGCGCGCGCTGTGCATATCCAAATCCATATATATAAAGGGCAGGGAATGATTTACTGGCCCCGTTTGTCCAGACTATCAAATAACCAATGGTTGTAACCACTATACACAGCTTTAATAATTCAGAGGTTGTAGCTCAATGGTAAAGGCCTGCTTGCATAAAGGAGGTCTCCAGCAGAGCCAAGAGAAGTTTGCCTAACTTTTAATAAAGCTACCGGATCTCAAACCCATCATATAGTAGTTAATTGCCTGTGTCATTTACACATGGGATTTGTTGATGAGAAAGGAGATTACAATCAACTGTATGAAGCTTATATTTTAAAAGAGGCACCTGTCTAAATTCCGAGAAGTAAAGACTGCCTTCGGTGAACTCTTTCCCCAGGCAGACATTGAGAGTCACTTCTGCGTTGTCATAATGAGTATGCAAATCCAAGTCTTCGTGCAAGGCGTATTTCACAACAAAAGCTTTGTGGCTATCCAAGCAGCTCCCCCCACAGTCTGGGTAAAGCAGTGCTGTGAGGGGTTGCAAGTATTTCTCTCGCAGAGGTGTGACAAAAGTTTCATCCAATCCAAGTTCATTTAGAAGAACCTGCAATAAATTGTGTGTGTGTGTGTGTGTGTAAGGAAGAGAAAAAAACAGATAATAGATGAATATTCTAGCAGAAGATTTAGGTCCATTTCTGTCAATGGCTTGGAAAAATCATGTTTTTCCATTATGCATTTGTATTAGCAACATAGCATTTATAATTATTGTTCTGTATTTAAATGAGACTGGATAGAATCCAAGTAACCCTGTTTTCTCTAATGTAAAGCAGCGCATTTAGCAAAGCTAATTCCCACATCATCCTTCCCCGTGACATCCCACATTTTTGCCATTTACAAGATGTGAATCTCACCCCATAGTTATTCATAGAGTTGGGTCTCCCCTTGGGCATCTCGGACTGTTCGAAATGTTCCAGTTCCTCAATGAAAGCTTGGCAGAATTCCTTGGTAAACATTGGTAATTGGTAGATTCTCTTATCTGAGGTGGGGAAGGAAGAAACCAGGGAACGGAGTGAAGAAATTCACTGTATTGCCTGTTATAAGTTAAGTATCTTTTCCAGGTAATAAAACAAGCTAGTCAGTTTTTTTTCTTTTATAGTAAAGTTTAGAAGTTTGTGGGCAGAAGCCCCTCATTCAGTATTTTTATTTTTTGTATGTATTTTGATTTTCCCCAGTTGAATGGATCTTCAGCTGGGAAAGGCTCATCTCGGCATGAGAATTGGTGGGGACTCTGGTTTGGATGGTCTAGTAACCCGACCCTGTATAAGACTGCCATATGTTCACATGTATTGGACTTTCCCCTGAGCATGAAAAGATGACTCCCATCTGTGTGGCAAGCATCTGTCAGCTTGTTCTCATCGTGGGCTCCTCGCTGCAACCCTCTCTTTGAAAGCAGAGCACTGCCTGAGCCATAGGCCCAAACAGGATTCCGATCAGCTCTGCCAGATTCATAGCCTGCTTGTCGGCTATTGATAAATGAACCCATTCCATTTACCTGATAAAGATTCCACACGGTGCAGAAGGCCTTGGAGATCGGCATTTTGGGATGTGCAGTACTTGACAATTTCTAAAAATTCTGGGATAAGAAATGATTCCTAGCATAGTAGGCGGGGATGAGGAGAGAAAAGGAGAAACACAATTGAACAGAATAATCGCTACTTCTGGTTAATAGGCCTATAACTTGCATCAGTTTTTTGGGGGGCTGCTGCCAGCACTCTTAACCCTGGCAAATCATCCCTCTCTACCTCAATCACAGGTAAAGGATTTGGTATCAACAACATTCAGATTATGCAGTTTCCTCTTTGCCAGGAATGGCTATGAAGCCTCAAGTCTGCCTCACCTTGAAGGACCAGCTCCCTAAATTGCTTAATAGAACAGAAGCCCCCTCCTCTGGGTCCTCCAATCATAAACCAGCGTGCAAACACAACGAAGCACATCCTTTACCTGTAAAGTATAGAGCTGCGGATGCTTTGGTCTGTAGTTCTGGGAGATGATTGCTTTTCTTTCTCTGGACCGGTGATCTAATTCCTTTCTTCTCTGCACTTCTTTTTCAACCTAGGACAATTCAACCTGATGTTTATTAAGACATCCTTAAACAGTTGCAAGGGAGATTTACTCCTCAGTTCAGAGACCCCTCGCCATTTCAGTAAAATGCAAAAGGTGCTGGACCAGAAACCGGGTGACTGCGAGTTCTAGTCCATCCTTCGGCACAGAAACTGGATGGGTGACTTTGGGTCAGGGTCTCTCTTTCTGCCCAACCCACCTCACAGGGATGTTGTTGTGGGGAAAATAAGAGGCAGGAAGCATTTTGTACGCTGCCTTCAGCTGTACTAATAAAGGCGGGATACAATTCTAGAATCCTAACATTGAAATCCTGTAGTTGTGTGATTCTTCCAGCGAATATACGGCAACAATAATGGTAATACTATTGTGGAATAATCCACAATTGTGATTCCTCAAAATAATATATGATAATAATACTGAAATTTCAGAGTGTGATTCTTCCAGCTAATATATAATTATATATGTGTGTGCGTATATATATAATTAACAATTTATTTATTTAAATTTATCCCCGCCCATCTCCCCGAATAGGGGACTCTATAATCTCACTGGTGTGATTCTTCCAGCTAATAAAGGGCAGTAATACTACAATCGTAACAGCGATAAACTCGGGGGGGGGATGGGCTCTTCCTCCACAGCCTCGCCCGCTCAGACCTCTCGAAGGACGGCCGCGAAGTCTTCCTCGGTCCTGCAGCCCCGCTGCCTCAAGGCCTGCGGAGGAAAAAACGTGGCTCAGCCGGGCGGGGACGATGGGGATGGTAGTCCAGCCCATCCGGAGGGCCCCCCCCGCCGCAGGCGAGGGGAGCCGCCGCCGCCCCCCCCCCTTACCGGCCCGTAATCCCTCCGCAACTGCTCCGGGTCGCCGAGGTAGCGGAGGTGGAGGTCGTAGCGCTCCACGAAGAGGTTGTCGGTGAAGAAGCAGGCGCAGGCCAGGAAGCGGCCCCGGCCCGGCCCCAAGTGGCCGCGCTCCATGTTCGCGCCCGGCCCCGCCGGCGGACGGAACGGCGCTCCCCGGGCAACGGGTCCGTCGGCGGAAGCGCCTCGGCTGGAAACCAGCGTCAGGGAGCGTCGGCAAATTACCCAGCGGCGCGAAAAGAGGAGGCGGCCAGGGCGGAGGAGCTTTTCCAACTCTGGCGCCTTGCAGAGGAGCGTTCCCGTCCTCTCTCCCGGGAAAAGTGGCCTCGAGCAAAGAGGGAGCGCCTTTGGGCCGGGGCTAGTCGGTTTCACGGCACAAAGGGAGCAACTCCCCGAACTTTTTGCAAGCACAGAACAATCCTGGAAAAATCTCAGTTTCAGGCGACTTTGGAGCTTGGGGGTTGAAAGACGGTTGCCATTACTGTCCTCTAGCAAGGCTCCTCTGCTTGGAAGCCAAAAGCCGTGCCTTTCTCAGCAGGGTCTTTTGCATACTGGGGGATTCTGGGAGTTGAAGTCCACTCCCCTTAAAAGTTGCCAAGTTGGGAAAAAAAACCCAGTGCTCAGGTGTGGTTTATTTCAACCTTGATTGAGGATTAAGCCCCAATTGGCTGGGTTGACCTACCCACCATGGTTCGTAAGCCACTGCAGGTGGGTACACCCAAGATGCTACGCTGAAATCAAATGGTTTAATGCAACCTATGGGTGAACCCAGTTTTTAGAGCATCATCTGCCACCAATTATTCTTTTGTGTGTCTCCCAAAGCCACATCCGCTAAATGATGAAGTGGCCGCTCAGCCGAGAAGGAAGAACCCACCTGCGTCCTGAAATATATCCATAGAAGGGAAGATATTTGGAGTACTTCAACGCCCGTGCGCTGCCTCGAGTTGTGCAAAATAAAGTCAAGACATAAATATCACCATCAGGTTCGGAGCAAACGGGGCAGCAGTGAAAGCCTCCCTCTCTCTGAATTTAGCCGATCTTCCTGGGTGGGTTTAGCAGGGATATTTCTGGCGGCTGCAGGCATGCCAGACTTCAGGGGCCCCAAAGGAAGTGGCACCGGGTGAAACCGGAGCATCGTACCTTGGTGTGAACAACAGGAAACGGCGCTCCCCCCATTGCTTTGTGAAGCAAAGGGCACTTGTGCACCGTCCCTTAAGCGAAAGCGAAGCCCAGCGCACAGCTGCAGAGCAGACCGAGTCCGCTGGGTGGACGGGCCGGGCTCCCCAGCTGCAGCCCGGCGCTCTTGAGCCCCTCCACCCGTGGACTGGGGCGGCTTCCCCCAGGGAACGGCCCGGCTTGGCCGTTGCCCAGCAGCACTCGTCCGTCCTTGCAGCATGGACTCTGCCTTGCAAGTGGCCGAGGAGGAGGAGGAAGAGGAGGAGGTGGCGGCGGAGGAGTCCTGCAGCCCCACCAGCAAGTTTGAGGACATTTTCCGCCTCCTCTCCGAAGGCTGCTTCCCCGCCAGTTTCTGCTCCATCAAACGGAAGAATCTGAAGCGCTACGCCCAGAAGTTCATCGTGGAAGGTGAAAAGGGGGGAAGGTGGTTTAACCGGAGGCAGGGATGGGGGGGAGTGTGTAGAACAACCCCAGCAAAAGTCACTGTTCTTAGCATCAGCATCATCTGTTCAACCAACAGATATCGCAGTCTTTAGATTATTTTGGGATGATTTGGGTTCTAATCAAAAACCTAGGGATCGGGAAGGTAGCGTCATGGCAGGTAAGAAATTCCAAGCAAGGTGGTTCCCCCCCCCCCAAAGTTAGTGGTGTTAAGTCCAGTGAATTTAAATCAGCATCTTGCTAGCTTTATATCCCGATTTCTCTCAAAGCAGTTTACATGGGAATCTCCCTTCATTTTATCCCCACAACCATGCTGTGATGTAGTCTGATCTGAGGGAAGGCCACGGTCTAAAGTCACCCACTGCATTTCTATTATGGGGAGGTGGGATTGAATCTGGCTCTCCCCACTCCTCGATCATTGCCTTAACTACCGACTCAGTAGTTTCTGTTCTTCTTCAGGTGAGCTGGGGAAAAAACAATCTTCTTTCCCCACATTTGAGCTAAGGAGCTTGCTAAATCAGGGTCAGCCAACCTGATGCCCCGCAGACAGATTGGATTACAATCCCATCCTCCTCAGTCCATTGGTCCTGCTGGTTGGATCAGCAGGATTTAAAGGACATCTGCTTATGGAAGGATTTAATGTACCCCGGATGCATGGCCTTGGTTCAGAGGGGACCACAGGGTAGAGGAGGTGAGATTGGCACGTGCAGAGGGGAGCCGTGCCCAGCGTTTGAAATGGTTGCAAATCACTGCACCCCACCTTTCCAGTTTCTTTTTCTTCCCATTGTTTTTTTTCCTGTTCCTTTTTTCTCACGCAGGAGGCTGCCTCTATTACGTGGGCCCCAAAAAGGAAGAAAAACGGGAAGTTGTGGTTGACCCCGAGCGGCGACGGCAGGTCTTCCTCGAAAGCCACTTCACGGAGCTTGGGAATCACCTGGGGCAGAAGAAGACGGTGCACCGGATTCAAAGCCAATACTATTGGCTGGGTATTGTCAAGGATGTGGTAGACTGGGTAAATGTTTGGGGGGGGGGGGTTAGGAAGAGGAATTGATTGCTATGCACATTCAGATTCTCGGAGACCAAAAAGAGGGAATTATTTGCAGTGATAATGTCTTTTTTGCCTACATTATCCCTAGAAGACCAGCTAATCAATCTCATCCAATGAACGACCCTATTCACTCATCCAATGAATTCTTCCTTCCTACCTGTTTCCATACTGCATAGACAGAAGAGGCATGGTGTCCTAGCAAGGGCTAAAATATTGAGTTATGCCCTTTACTGTTAAGATGGCACCGATGGGCTCGTTGACACTCTATGATCAGCCTAGCCAGGTAGGGCATGACTTCTTTGTCACTAGGGCCAATTCTCACCCTCTTTCTACCCGCTTTCCTCCAGATCAAGCTGTGTGAAACATGCCAGAACGCAGAGCATAGCAAGAATCTCACCAAAAAAATCCGCCCGGTCAAAGTGGAATTGCCTTGGGAAATTGTAGGGCTGGATATCTACGGTAGGTGCACAAACTATTCCAATCTGGGTGGCTTTTTAAACAAATGCTGGTTTTTATTTGGCAACCTGATATCCTGCTCCAGCCGCCATTTTGTCTCTTTGCTACTGAGGCCCTTTTCTTTGCCCACTCATCTGTTTGCTCCTTTCTCCAGAGTAGCTGCCTACTCTGAGTAGTTACTTAATCGCGGTGAGGTCACCACAACAACTGACTGTCTGTTTTGGATTTGATGTTCTGTAGGACCTTTCCCAGAATCCAGACAAGGCCACACTCACATCCTCGCCGTGATGGATTATTATACAAAGTGGGTGGAGGCTATCCCTCTGCTGAAGAGAGACGCTTTTTCTGTGGCCAAAGGCCTGGCTTCCTTGTTTTACAGGTGTGCTGGTCTCTTCTGCTATTAGCGTGATTTAAGGTGGTATCTAAGCATAATGCGAAGCCCTAAAACTAGCAAATTGTCTGAAGCAACCAGAAGGAAGGACAAGCAAAAAGCAGATTTGAATGCCACATCGCCCCACCGGAAGCACGTGTACTGGGTCAGGCTAGTGGCATTCAACTTCCCTAGCCAGAAAGCTCCCAAACAGAACTTGAAATCCACTTGCCTCTCAAGTTCCTTTGGCCCCAGAAAACCTTGAAACTTTGAAAATCAAGCTTTGTTTCTTTTTAGGAACATCTAGAAAACAAAGCCAAAAGAGTACCAAGAGCATAGAGCCTAAATCACTGTGAGAATCCAATTTAAAGCGTCCTTTGCTCACTTCCTCCAGTGAAGGCAGACAAAGACCTCCCTTGAAAATCTAAGACCCATTTCTATACTGGAGATTAGTTTTGAAAGATGTTTATAGAATTGTACTGCTAGTTATGAAGTTCTTTCTCTGCAACAATGGGATTAAAACTAGGCAGACGTGAAGTTTTGCGGCTAGATATGTGAATGCTTGAAACCCTTGAACAGCTGCTATTCTTAGTAAACTTACTTGGATTTACATATAGTCAGCTCTTCGAACAAGGAGGTTGTTCCAGAAATTTAATAAAGGATAAATGTTACAGTTTTGTTTCACGAGCCTCATCTATGCCCAGGGGCATCTGCGGGGAGGGGCGGTTAAGATGGCAGCCACAGCCACCATCTTGACATTTCCAAAGCAGGTGCCCCGGTCCACGCCTCACTTGGATACGCCAAGTATTCTCACCACACAAATCTGCTTGTGAGTATTTCTCTTCTCATTTCTTAAACAGGTTCGGCGCATCCAGGAACATCTTCTGCAATCTGAGCTGGGACTTCTGTGAAGAGGTAAAACAGGATTTTCATTCCCTAGAGCAGTGTTTCTGAACCTCAGCAACTTTGAGATGTGTGGACTTCAACCCCCAGAATTCCACGGCCAGCCATGGGAGTTGAAGTCCACACATCTTAAGGGTGCCACGATATTTGGGGAATTCTGGGAGTTGAAGTCCACACATCTTAAACTTGCTGTGGTTGAGAAACATTGCCCTAGAGCAGAGCTTTCCAAACCTTTCATGTTGGTGACACACTTTAGACATGCATCATTTCGCGACACACTCTTACAGCAGGGCACAAGGCAGGCACTAGGACTTGCATGGAATCACAGCAGGTTTGGAGGCAGCAAGGCACAAGGCAGGCGCTAGGACCTGTGTGGAATCTCAGCAGGTTTGGAGGCAGCAAGGCAGGCACTAGGACCTGCGCGGAATCTCAGCAGGTTTGGAGGCAGCCAGGCACAAGGCAGGCACTAGGACCTGCGTGGAATCCTGGCAGGGCTTGGAGGCAGCAGCAGCTGCGACACATCCAGACACTGCAGCCGCCGACACACAGTTTGGAAAGCTCTGCCCTAGAGGCTGGGCTCCTGCCTTCTGCGAAGCAATGGTCTGTGCATCTGTGCTCCGTCTGGGAAACTTATCAGCAAGATATTGAAAGATCTATTTTTAATCCCGTTAGCTTCTAAATATATTCTGTACAGCTGCTTATTCTCCTCCATGGCAGAACCTGTAGCAGTTTATGCAAAAAGGAGGAAACTACGAAGCTATCCCTACCTACCTACAAATATTGGCCCAATTTGACTTGTCCCACATAGAAGGACCAAGGCTGAAAGTTTGATGTCATTTTGCGTTCTCTCCTGCAGGTGGTCAAACTCTTATTAGCGAGGTGGAACATTTCTCAGAGTCTCACCCCAGCCACCTGCACTAACCTGGACAGCCGAACCAACGACTTCCTGAAGTCCTCCGTCTACAACGTCGTCAACGAGAAGCCGAGCGAGTGGGATGATGCTCTCGACCCGGTTCTGTTTGACATCCGCACGTCCGTCAGCTCTGTGACCAAATACCCTCCTTTTTTCCTCCTTTATAACAGATACGCCTGCCTGTCCTCTGAGGTAACACTCTTTGCGAATGAACCCAGGAGGTTATCTGGCTGAAAGGCGGTGTATGGGTTGAGCAGCGCCACTGTTCATCAAGAATCCCTCCGCTTCCTCCAACGTGCCACACGGATGCCTGGGGGTCAAAGCAAACGTTTCTCAGATGCTGAGGCTTCTCAAATTCTGTCTTTGCGATTGCTGACTTGGCAGCTCCAGTCATCTGCACCGAATGCTGAGTTGAAATCTTGCCAATTTAAGGCCGGTCATAAAAGAGAGGGAGCTGGCAGTAATTCTGCAATGCAAATGTTTTTGGCCTGGAGCCCAGCTTGACTACAATCCGACAGAAGAGCCACAGATATACCTCACCTTCCTTTCTCAGTTAAAGCAGGATTTTTCAAATTGTGGACTGGGTTCCCCTCAGAGGGGTTGCCAGCAACTGGGAAGATCACAGTTGGGGGGGGGGGGAAATGATTGCATGCGAAGTGAGAGCATGGTCAGATGTTCCTGTGGACTCTGGCAGGTTGAAAAGTAAGATGTTCTGAAGAGCAGTACAGGTAGTCCTCGCTTAACAACCACAATTGGGGCTGGAATTTCGGTTGCTAAGCGAAGTGGCCATTAAGCGAATCCGACCCGATTTTACAACCTTTTTTGAGGTGGTTGTTAAGTGAATCACCGTGGCCATTAAGTGAACCATGTGGTTAAGCGAATCATGCAGTTTCCCCATTGATTTTGCTTGCTGGAAGCTGGATGGAAGGTCTAAAATGGCGATCACGTGACCATGGGACACTGCGGCGGTCATAAGTGTGAGGACTGGTCACAAGTCGGTTTTTTTCAGCACCGTCGTAAGTCTGAACCTTTGCTAAACGAATGGTTGTTAAGCAAGGACTACCTGTATACTGTCTTTCTTTCTTGCCCAACCCTAATACCAATTAAAGCATTCATATTCTTCAGGAGAGAATGACACACATTTATCATTGTAGGGGGTCGGGGTGCCACCAAGTTTGAGAACAGCTGTTCTGCTAAAGACTTGCTGGGGTTTTGTTCCTCTTTCCTAGGCTGAATATAGGAAGGAACAGGGATCCAGGGTTTTTAAAAACAGCAGCCTCCCACCGTTCACAGCTGCCACGCAGGAACAGCAGAACGCCGTAAAAGAAATTGTAAGTCAGCTTTTGGACCCTTACTCCGCTGACGATATCATTCCTTGTAGGAAGCCTGGCGTGTGCTTGCTTTCACGCCTCGCGAAGCAAAACCCTTTCCCCCTTTGTCCTTCGCAGGTTATCGCCAACATGACAGCGACCTACAAAGGGGAGCAGAAAAGCGTCAAGAGAAAACCGAAAAGCCTTTCGTCCCTCGCGTACAAGATGGAGGGCGGCATTTTGGGGAGGAGCGGGGAGCCGCCCCTGAAAAAAATGAAGAGGGGCCAGTTCGTCTCGTTTCAGATCGAGACGGTCTTGGCCCCAGAGCAGAGTTTATCGAGCGTGAAGAAAACTGGATGATGGATACAGCTTGTGTCTGTCGTTGGCATCCGCGCTGGTTCTGTACATATGTATGCATAGCTATCAAGACCAATAGAGACCTATAGATATATATCAGATGGGAGCAATATGGTTGAACTGAAGCTCTACCCTTTGTGGAAGAGTCCTGCATAAAGGCTACCAAAGCGGTGGGGTGGGGTGGGGTGGGGGGGTTCTTATTTATTTTACTTTACAGGAGCAGGGTGATGTCAGCCCATGGGGTTTTGACCTAAGAAAACTCACTTCAAAACCCCACATCCCTCGCGAGCACACCGTACGGCTTTGGGCAGGTCTCGAGCCCTCGGCCCCAGCATTCCCATCTGTAAAATGGGCTCATGTGTCTTCACCTAACCAACCCCTCCCCGTCCCCCCCCGTCCCCCGCTGAGTGCCTGCTCGGCCATACACAGGTATAGAAGTCAGGCAAAGGATTTCTCAAAAGCGAACGAAAGGATGGGGAAAAGTTTGGATTTCTTAAAAGACATTTCTAGAAGTGAGCGGAGCAGCTTATGAAAGAGGAGAGGGGCCTTTGCAATGGCCAGCAGCAAGGAGGGTGTTTGCGGTTTGAGGTACCTGCATTTTGCAGGCTCTGTGGACTGTATTAACGGGTGAGGGGTAATGGATAGCCAAAAGCAGTTTCATTGGGGTTACTACCCTTGTCCAGCGTATCACAAAGATGCTTGTATCTTTGTCTTACCCCAAGAGGAACCGGGGGCAAACTACAATGGCAACACAGGGGTATTCTAAGCACAGAGTCTGGGCACTGGGTGGTGTGTTTGTGCGTGCAAGAGAGGCAGATCGACCAAGGCGCTGGCTGCCGAGCTGAACAGAGGGGTTGTGTCCAAGCTGCCTCTGTGAATATGTAAATAATCATGTAATAAAAACTTCCAGGCTCAAGCACTGAAGTGGCTCACCTGTCCATGTGTCAGTTCCAACGTCCAAGCTTGAATATGTCGATGAAGGTTCTCAGTCATCCAGGTGGAATTGTCTGTAGCTTGAATCATGTCAACTGGATTTCTATTTTCTCAGTGGAAACGTTTCGCTCCTTATCCAAGGAGCTTCTTCAGTCTGAGCAAAGTTTGTAAGGGAATCCTTAAATATGTTTCTAGGGTGGCTGTGTGACCTTGCACCTGGGGCTAGGTCATGGTTGTTTTTGAGATGTTTATTTTTAAGTCCCTTTATCATCCAAAGGAGGATCATTAAGATTACCTTGCTGTTGTTGAGATTGCGAAATGGTCTTAATCTTCCTAGGCACAGAAGACAAAGCAGGAAGGAAAATAGGGGAAAGGTTGTGCCTGAGGCCCCCACCTCTATTCAAAGAAGGATTTTCCAAGTTGGCATAAATGGATTCCTTGACCCCTCTTTCAAACCACTTATCTTCCCTGTCTAAAATGTGAACATTAATGTCCTCAAATGAGTGTCCTTTTTCCTTTAGATGAAGGTAAACTGCTGACTCTGGTCCTGTGGTGTTGCTCCTCCTGTGTTGGGCCATCCTCCTGTACAAAGGTGGTTTGGTTTCTCCAATGTAGAGTTCAGAGCACTCCTCACTGCACTGGATTGCATACACTACATTGCTTTCCTTGTGTTTTGGAGTTTGATCTTTGGGGTGTACAAGCCTCTGTCTCAGTGTGTTGGTGGGTCCAAGCTTGAAGTGTTCCAACGCAGGCCAAGAATGGTTTGAAACAGCCAAAATGGATAATGACAGCTCTTAGATCTGGCCTGCAAAAATCCAGTGCCGTGCCTGGGCCTGGGGCCCCGTGTGTGCAAAGGGTCCCGTCTACTGGTTGTGCCAACAACCACTGATTGTGACACCCTCCTCAGCTGCCGTGTAGTTTAATGTTTGTATTTATGATGGAAATTTTGTTTTTCATTTATTTTAAGACTGCTGGCCGCCCAGAGTCACTGGCTGAGATGGGCGGCCATACAAAGCGAATGAATGAATGAATGAATGAACCAATGAACCGGCTTTTCCCCTATCCCCTTCCTGCCATCCACCCTCTGGATTTGGGCAGGGCAGACCAAAGGAACCCTGCTTCCCACAGCTTATGGAACTCACTGCTACAAGATAGGTTGACCGCGAAGACGCAAGGACTCTCTAGGGCCGAAGATGATGGCAGCTCAAGGTTAAACTTTATCCTCTTTGGAAAGTAGCCTTTTCCTTCATTTTTGCCCCCGCCCCATCACGGATTATGGGTTTTACAATCCATCTGGGGAAGCCTGGGCTGCCACGACCGGCCGCGGCTGTCTTCCTCCCCCTTGTTTTTGCTTTTTCACGCCGGGATGATTCAGCCTCTTTCTTACATCAGCAGAGCGCTCTGTGTGAGTGGGTGGGTGGGTTTTTTTCCCCTCCCGCTCCTCTGGCAACCGCACCGAAGGGAGAACCAGGATCAGCATCCTCCCAGCTGCATAGGTGGGCGTGGGCGAGGCCTAGCGAGGAGGGGTGGCCCGCGGAGGCCCCGCCCACTTCCGACCTTGTCCTGGGAGGCGCTCCGCCTCCACCGGCTGCGAGGCGAAGGATGCTGGCGCGGCTTGCGCTGGTCCGCAGGTAAGGCAGTCCCGGGCCGCTTGGCATGGCTTGCATGCACACGTGCACCCAGGGACCCGGGCATGCTTCCCTGGAAGGATGCAGAGAGGCGGGTAAGGCTTTCCGGCGATGCTGCGTTCTCACGCCTTTTTGACCCATCCCTGGAGGAAGGTGAGTCTTTCTCTTCCCCGCAAAATACCTGCATTTTTATCTTACTGCCCCCTTTCCTTGCTTGACGCAGATGCCAGGCAGGGTTGCCCAGGTTTTGCGGCCAGATCCTTGCTGCAAGGGCAGAGTGGCGTGGGAAGCGCCCGAGGGGTGAACCCCGGGGCCCAGGAGTTTGCAGAAAGAGAAGTTCAGACCCGGCGACTCCCCGGGCGGGGATCTGCCCACCTTCTCTGCTGGCTTGCTCGATGTTGGCTCGCCAAGCCAATCCTTTGCTGCCCCCAAGCTGCGGCTGCAGATATTGGTCCTGGTGGAAACGCAGGGGGGTCATTGGCGTTAACGGGGCCTACCTTGCAGGGTTCTCGGGGATTTTTAAAAAAAAGGATTTGTGATGCTTTGCATGCACCCGCCCCCCCTCCAGCGACTCCTCTGCGGATCCCTCCAGGTGTGTTACCCTGAATTCTTTCAAAACGACTGAGTCACCCAGGGAAGTAAGTTGAAATCTGGGTAACCACCTTTGCAGCCCATTTTGTCACAATTTTGTTCTGCTTCTGGTTAGGCGCAGCAGATTATCTGGCTGAGTCAGTCTCTTTCCACCCGCCCTGCCCGGTTTTGAATCGACTGGAAAGTGGTTTTTGGCATCCAAGCAGCCTGATGGCCTCACCTGCTTGATAAAGTATCCCTCCCTCCCATCGAAGTCAATCTTCACCTTTCATTTAAGGGCAGATACAGTATCATCTTCACTGCAGATCTCTCTTTTCCAACTATGTGGTGATGTAATAAAAAACAAGAGGGTGTTTAATTTCTGGCGAGGAGCATACTAGATAAAAGCAAGGCAACAGTTTTGCTGGTACATAAAATAAGAATGTAAATAAGTTAGATTTCATTGGGCTGCCTGAAAGTGAATTTTTCTACTTTTTCCCCTCCCCTTTAAATGACTTGGCAGATTCTGGCAGTGTCGTTCAGTGTTTATTGGGCCATTAAGCAAGCTTAATTGGATTGAACTAAAGCTTGCTCAAATTAATTATGTTCTAGTTCATGTGAGCCCCCCCCCTTTTTTTCCCCCATTCAGGATTTCTGAGCCTTTAAACACTGAATCTTTTGTTGTAGTTGTAGTGATGATCAAAGTTGAACAGTTGCTTTTCCAGCAGACGTTAGGGCAGGGGGGAAAAAAAGGGGGGGGACAGATAGGTCAGGATGTTAAAAAAAGTATCTTGCTTGGGGTCCAAGTAACTTCTAGGTTCATTTTGAAAGATCTCAGCTTAGTTCTGGTTTGTATGATACAATAATAAAAATCTGAGCATATCAAAAGATGCTTCCTGATCAGGGAGTTCCTCAACCAGCCTCCAATTATCTGAATTCAATACAGGGCAAGATTTGTGGGCTGTCGCAGTTCTAAATATCAGCGTTTTATAGAACATGGGTGGATTGCAGTTAGCTTGCCTTGCATGGAATCTTTATAAAGCTTCACGCTGCTGGCTAATTGTTACTAAGATTAGCTTTGATGTAGAAAGGCTGCAGCCCGAAGGTCACCAAAAAAGATGCAGGCAAGTGGTCACACAGGGAGGTTGAAGACGCCTTTCTCTGGGCCTGGATGCTTTATAAGCCATTTATTTATAGCACCCGTGGAAGCCATTTTCTCCCTCTCCTCCCTTTAGTTTCCAAAGCTTGTCCTTAACCAGAGAAATTAAAACCAAGAACTTTTTTTCCTTCCTGTCCAATCCTCCCTGCTTCTTGCACCTTCCAGATGTGGTGGACTTCAGGGCCCATCATCCTTAGCCTGTGTGGCTATCATGGATGGGGCCTGGAGTCCTTGCGAGAGTTCTGAGCCTCCCTGCTGGACGTTGTTTCAAAGTCCTCCTGACTCTACCACTTAGTTCCACCTATTGATAGAGACGTGACTCCATTCTGTGGATCGCAGCCTCGTCCGGTGCCTTTTCCTGAAGGCTTCAGATTAAGTAAATGGTGGATGTCCATTCATAGGGGTGCAGTTTGGATTTGGTGAAAAGCAAAAAAATAAAACAAAAAAACCAGCCAGGAAGGACCAACTTTCCCTGTTTCCATGGCAACGGCCAAGCGGCCTAGTGGTCCTTGGTTACAGGGACCATACGTCCTTTATTATAAAGGACAATCCTTTATTTCAGAAAGCTGTCCTTTAGATTTATTTATGTTTCCAAAGCTCATTTTTGTCCTTTATTTTGGTCATTTCACTTTTACCGTACCAATGGTACCACTTAAGGCACAGTATTGCACATTTGTGTGAAACATATGGAAATTGAATTGTCTTTTTTAAAATAAATTTATTACATATATGGTTTGATTTTAGATATTTTTACTAGAATATGCCTTTCTCTAAAGGTTTTCTTGGTCTTGCTCTTGAATTTTCCTTTGTAAAGCGAAGTTATATACATAAACAATTGACATTTTTTTTATCCTTATGAACCTCTTTCAGATTTGTCCCTTTTTCAAGTTTGTCCTTTTATTTTTTCCAAGAAAATATGGTCACCATATTGTTGATGCCTTAAAATTCTCATCCTTATTCCTATTGATAAAGGAAGTCGAGCATCATCCCTGGAGGCTTCTTTAAAATTGAGAGCAACTGACAATTGAGGAATACTAATTATTTTAAACCATTGGCTTGCTCGTAATGTTAATCCAGTTGGTGGTTCTGCTTACTATTTTGCACAGCCGTGTAGCCTAATGTGCAAGCCAGCTTGTTACGGCTTATTCCACAAAACATGGATATCAAATAAAACCTTTATTACAGTCATAGACCAGCATAAGACGGTGGTTTCTTGAACTTGAAAAGAAGGCATGGCTGCCATGCTTAAATGCTAATATCACCTTTATTAAAAAGCTAATAATGAAGCTAAAAATTCCAGGTAACAGTGGGGTGCAGGCATGAAAATGCAGCATAAAGGATCTAGAGAGAGAGAAAGAAAAAAATCTAAAAATGATGATCAAAAGCTAGAAGATATAAAAGATATATAAACAGGGAGAATCTAAGGGGTAGGAGCATTAGATGGGTATAGGGGAGTATAAGAGGTTAGTATGTGGATATATAGTCTTCCACATACTAACCTCTTATACTCTTATATAAAGTTACAAAGCACTCTTTATGGCAAACTAGGTGCTCATTAGATCTAGATGAAACCAGCAATGACTTATTGCCCAACCATCTCTTCCTTGTTGCTTGGCCATGCAAAGCAAGCGTAGGCCTGTGGATGAGAATTGAATCCCATTGAACTTAATTAACATGTTTCTCTGGTAGGTTTTAGGATTACAACTTTAGGGAGCAGGCCCTCAGGGCAAGATGGCTGCCAGAGCACCTCCGTTCTTTAACCACGCCAAGAGGTTGACCAGAACTTCTGGCGTCTCTGGATCTTGGAAAGTTTGATTTTTCCAATCTGCTTCCCGCACAGCCTGTGGTGAAACAAATCTTGGCTGGTCATGTGGAATAGCTTGAAGGGAGCAAAGCCTACATGTTGAGGACTTTGAAGAGGAAAGTTTTGCATAACAGGGAAGAGAAAAAAATTGAACTGAAGTCTGGTGTAAGACTGGAATAGTAACAATGCCAAAGGTTAAGTTTGAATGTGGACCTTCCTATCCTCCTCCTCCTCTGACTTGTACAGCTATCATGGTTTGAAAATCAAATGAGAGCTATTCTGTCTCCCAACGGTCTCACTGGTTTGTGGGCTCAAAGGATACATTGCATTTCCATTGTATTTTTCGGCACTGAGCTGTAACGTGGTTTGTTTTTGCCATAGCCCAGGGGTCTGAGATGGCCCCAGCTATGATGACTTGTTTAAATCATGGTTTAAAAAGCATTACATGTGAGTACCGCTGTCCTGTTCTCTCCTCTCTTGCAGGAAATACTGAGCAATGTTGGTGTTAACCCTGGGCTAGTTGCTTCTGGTATCTTCCTTCCCTTTCAGACTGTTTTACGATTTCCATATCTCTACCTCATCCTGGAACCCGTTTAAGATGCGTGCCTGGAAAGCAGTGGCCAGCACTCTCACCTTCATAGGTGTGGATGTGACATTGACCACATTGCTGTACGAATATAGTCGGCACAGCAGTAGCATCCTGCAGGATCTCAAGCACTTTAACATCTTTGACTCCATGCTGGATATTTGGGGGTCTTGCTTATACCGCAGCTGCCTGCTCTTGGGGGCCTCCATTGGGGTGGCCAAAAATACCAATTATGGTCCAAAACGATTGAAAGGGTCCCGGATCTTTATCGTCCTGGTCTGTCTGGCAGTCGGGATCTATGCCCTGGTCAAGTTGCTGCTTTACTCCGAAGTGAGAAAGACCATCAAGGACCCTTGGTTTTGGGGTTTCTTTGCCTGGACCTACGTCTCCCTGGTGGCTACCTTCTCCTTGTGGCAGCTACTCTCTTCTGTGACACCTGCCAGGGATACCTTAGGGATTAATTCTGAATCCAGGGCTGAAGCGGAAGAAACTGGAGACCCCAATTCTCCTGGGGTTCGGGAAAAGAAAGAGGAGGCATCGGCTGCCACCATTTGTAAACTCTTGTCCTACACCAAACCAGATGCTCACTTCCTTGTGGTGGCCTTTTTTTTCCTCTTACTTGCTGCTTTAGGTGAGTGATTTGGGTACAAAAATAGAATGACGTGTAATGCTCCTAATTGCATTTAGTGTCTGCGTTGTGCTTCGAACCCTAATGGCTATGACCCTGTGTTTTTGTGGCAGTAGAAGTGGTGGTGTAGATGTTGGTTAAAATAAAAACATAGCTTACCAAAAGCCATGTGGTGGAGTTTCGTGGGAAAGGTCAACATCAAATTGGAGGTTAATGCTAGCTAGAACCATTGAAATGGGTTTATGCAAAGGGCGGAGCACCTATAACCCTCCAGTCATTCTCAGACCCCGGTTGTCATCACCTTCAGGATGAGAGGTCACGTCTCTTGTAATCCTGCAACATCTGGTGGATCCTAGCTTGCCCATCCCCTACCTCAGAGCTTTCCAAACTGTGTCGCGACACAAAAGTGTGTCGCCACACACAGTCGGCTGTGTCGCCACACAACCCGGAAGTGGCAGCGGGGGTGTGCACGGCGGCGGCGGCACCGGCGTGCCATCGGTGCTTCCGCATTTTAGCCGCGGCTGCCGCCACCATGCATGCCCCCGCCCGCTCCGGGTTTTCCCGCGGCGACACATGAAAATCCGAAGGCGTCGCAGTCGCGGCGGCGCGCAAAGACTGAAAGTGGCAGCAGCGCTTCTGGGTTTTTGCGCGCTGCCACGGCGGCGGGACTTCCAGATTTTCCCGCGGCGACACCAAGGGCAGTTGGTGTGTCGCCGCGGGAAAACTTTGGAAAGCCCTGCCCTACTTAATACCGTCAACCTATTCCCAGCTTTTTCAAATCCTCTTTTGGGCCTTGGAAAAGAAATTACTCTAAAATTGACACAAGAATCCTGATTGGCTTTTTACTTTACAATTAAGTCCTTACTTTACAATTAAGTCCTGATTGGCTTTTTACTTTTAATCTGCCTTTTTGCTCCCCAACAGGAGAAACTTTCCTTCCGTACTACACTGGCCAAGCCATTGATGGAATAGTCATCCAGAAGAGCATGGACCAGTTTTCCAGAGCAGTGGTGATCATGGCAGTTCTAGCCATAGGAAGGTAGCTTTGCTTTGCTACCTTATTTGGAAGACATTTTTGTCGTGTTTAAATGTGCGTCATGTCTTGCAATTGCTCCAGCCTGTCCTTTAGACTGTCTCTCAGATGGGACACAGATCTCCAAGAAATTGCCGTTTGTAGAATTGGGGAAAGAAAGCAAGTTAAAACGAGGCGGCAGAGTTTGAGTGGAATCTTCTTTTTCCGTCACCCTTCTCTGCTGTTTCCCTGGGTTTTCTTTCTGTCTGGGAAAACTTGCAGGTAGGGAAACGTATGGCGTGATCGGTCAGGATCAGGAGAAGTTCAGAAGGTCCTCAGTTTGAAATAGCTCCTTTTTATAGAACATGGTGGATGGGGTTCCACTGGAAAGGCCCAGATTTTACTCCTGTCCAGTAAAGACATTGCTTTTGCAGAATGCCTTCTCTCGGGTTTAAAATTACATTTGAAGGTAATGTTGGAAGCAACATCTGAGTCGAATCATGTGTGTGTCTCTGAAGCACTTCTTTCTCGATAGAGTAAACGGAGCATGCGCCAAGTTGCACCACCCCCTGACCGATGTCTGCTAGGGATCAAACAGCTGGAGTAGGCCCACTCTTCTATTGTTGGCTTCCCCTGCTTTCGAGAAATACAGTGACAGTTGCAACTTTGGGGATGGTAGCTAGAATCCTTGGAGCGGTAGCTTTTTTGCTACGTCCCAGTTGCCAGCTGGATCATGCCTGCCCCAGTTTTTGAATGGCAGGCCTGGGCTTGGGTGTGTTGTGTTGTTGGTGTCTGTCGGTCCTATAACGTCTCTTATCTGCAATCAGCTCATTTGCCGCAGGTATCCGGGGCGGGGTCTTCACCCTTGTGTTTGCCAGATTGAACATCCGGCTCCGCAACAGGCTGTTCCGGTCGCTGGTTGCGCAGGAAATGAGCTTCTTTGACGAAAATCTCACCGGTGAGTTTCCCTACCTTTTTGGTGACGTCTGGAGTGGGGAACCCGTCACTTTGCAAAGGTTGCTCAGCTGTGGTATGACTGGTCATGCTGGCTGAGGCTGTTGAGAATTGGAGTTCGGCAGCATCTGCAGGATGGCAGATTGAACACCGCTAGTCTAGATCCTCGAAACTTCTCCCTGTCTGTAAGCGGTGCTCTAGTTGCTTAAATCGGACCATGGGGGCCTCTGAGGAAATGCTCAAGAGATCCACAAAGGTTTGGTATGGCCTTGTGGGAGTTTTGGCTTGGAATGACAGCTTCCCCACAGGCCTTGGAATTTGCCATCAGGCATTCCACCACTCTTTGGGTCTTGACCTGGAGTTTTTAAGTGAAGGGCGCATTTAGCATCCGGCTGTGGAGGGTCGCAGCGACCAGCTTTCATCTGATCAGAGATCACCACAAGTTCTTCGGTTCCTGTTTTCCATTATTGCATAAGACAGAAAAGGCTTGCTGAAATTAAACTCTACATGCAGCCCTTCATACAACAGCTGTTCTAATCTGCATCAAACTTTGGTTTTGCAGATGCAGATAACGGCCCTTTCCACAGCCCTAAAGCTTGATAAGAATCAGCCGGATCTCATTACTAAGTGCAAAATTATTTCATTTGAAGGAATAGCCAAGATTGCTACAAAGGAAGAAGGGGGAAAACCAAGCATGGGGGGGGGGGGGAATTAACACAAACTGCTTTCCATGTTGTTGTCAAGCCCATCCAGATGCCACTTACATTAGCTATTCCTTATTATTTTGTCCTATTGGAATTTTTTGTTGATTGATGTGTGGGTGCGTGTGTGACATTACATTGCCTTGTTCTCAAGGATGTAAATAGAGTTTTAAAAATTCTATTTCCTTAGGATTGTCTGCGTCGGGATTCTCCTACTTCTCCGCCCTTTGAAGTTACTTAAAAACTTTTTTGCATAAAGTTTCCGAAGCTTGAGAATATTTGGACTTGCTGGAAAATCAGAGTCTTAATACTTCTTCCTGTGGCCGCTAAAATACTCCATCCCGCTTTCTAGGGATTTTACTCTCCTGTTACGTTTTCTTTTCTGCTGATACTTTGCCTTTCTGTTCTTGTCCTCCTTCCTCTCTTGCAGGCGACATTATTTCCCGACTAACATCAGACACAACGATTGTGAGCGATCTGGTCTCCCAAAACATCAACATCTTTCTGCGCAACCTGGTCAAAGCCACAGGGGTCATTGTTTTCATGTTTAGCCTCTCGTGGCAGCTCTCCTTGGTCACCTTCATGGGCTTCCCTATAATCATGCTGATGTCAGACCTTTATGGGAAATACTATAAGGTCGGTTTCTAGGGGCTCTTAGAATGATCTGATATTCCTTTACAGGTAGTCCTCGACTTACGACCATTCATTTAGCGACCGTTCGAAGTTACGACAGGGCTGAACAAAGGGACTTACAACCAGTCCTCGCACTTATGACTGTCACGGCATCCCTGTGGTCACGTGATCAAAATTCAGGCGCTTGGCAACCAGCATGTATTTATGACAGCTGCAGCATCCCAGGGTCATGTGACTGCCATCTGTGACCTTCCCAGCCAGCTTCCGACAAGCAAAGTCAATGGGGGAAGCTGGATTCGCTTAACAACCACGTGATTCACTTAACAGCCGTGGTGATTCACTTAACAGCTGTGGCAAAAAAGTTGTAAAATCGGGCATGACTTACTTAACAACCACCTTGCTTAGCGATGGAAATTCCAGTCACAGTTTTGGTCGTAAGTCGAGGACTACCTGTAATCAACACTCCCAATTTGTGGTGTTGAGGTGAGGCTTCTAATAGCTGTGTTGCACATTATGGTCAGGCCAACTGACATATCTGAATGGTCAAAGCACCTGAATATGGTTCAAATATTTTTAAGCTGATGTAGAGATTTCTTGCACCTATATACTGATTGCACATAGATGTGTTTGTATTTAGAGACACGAATTCCTTGTGAGCTCCCAAATTTGAGGGCAGCTTGGAGGACTGTTGAAGTAGGACCATTCCGTTTTGGGGGTGACTCTTCTCCTTCTCTCCGTTTACCATTTAGAAGCTCTCCAAAGAAGTCCAGAATGCTTTGGCCAAGGCGAACAACACTGCAGAAGAAACCATCTCAGCTATGAGGACGGTCCGAAGCTTTGCCAACGAGGAGGCAGAGGGAGATGTCTATTGGGACAAGTTGCAGCAAGTCTACCAGCTCAACAAAAAGGAGGCTATGGCTTACACGTACTACGTGTGGTCAAATGGAGTAGGTTGAAACGCGTCCTCCTCCTCTCTTACTCTGCCTTTCTTTCCAACAGAAATAACAGAGAGCTCTATTCCGCGTTACCTGAAAACAGAGATGGAGGGCATGCGTTCCTTTGCTTTTTATCTTTTCTGTCCCTTCTCTGCTTTGGGCACACCGATAGGGAGGGGGAGTGATTCCCAGGCCTGTGTCAAAAGAGCCAGATGGTTGTCTCTAGGCCGAGTGTAAATAGCAGCAAATTTATTAAGGCGAGTATATCTTCAGATCAGAGTTCGTGTCACCCGCCAAAGTCTTACATATCCTTGCTAACCTAGGAAACTGCTTTGCGCATCTGATGGAGTAGACCAGCCTTCCCCAACCTGGTGCCCTCATGAGTTACGTTGAAGTTCAACTCTCCAATTCCCTGGCTAATGGTTGGCTGGAGGAGCACCATGCTGCGGAAGGGTAAAGACGGTCCTCTAACGTAAGAAAGCTTTGGCCACAATAAATTTCTTAGCTTTGAAGATGTAGTGAGATTCTTTGGTGTGGTTGCTGCATAAGCAGACATAGTTTTGCTGGAAAATATCCCTTCACCTGGTCCTGTATTAATATCGTGGTGATGCAAAGCTCTTCCAGCACGTGCTTCAGTTAGGCTTTGGATGAAAATCAATCGGGCGTTAGCAAAGAGCGGGTCTTGGGAGAGGAAAAGGAAGGATGCCCGAAGTAAATTCGTATTTGAAATCTTGAAAAGCTTTTTTCAAGGCCTTAAGAAGCAGAGCTGTGTCTTAATAGTAGAGTGTTGGCAATGTATAGAGAAGTTATCAGGCTGAATCGCCAGCATTTTGCTTTATTTGAAAAAGGTGGTGGGCAGAAGGAAGCTCTGTTTTAAATAACTGCATCTTGGTCCTTGATTCCAGCTCACCCTTCTCATCGTTCAAGTTAGCATCCTGTACTACGGAGGCCACCTGGTGATCACTGAGCAAATGACTAGTGGAAACTTGATATCCTTCATCATTTATGAATTTGTCTTGGGAGACTGCATGGAGGTAAGCGACACTTTTCGGATCACGTCTGTGTTCCAGTCTGAAAGAAACCACCGTATCTGATCTCAGCTGAGCTCCTTTCGCTGTTTTCTCATACATCTGAGCTGGGTTTCTGTAAATATGAAGAATGTCCAGGTTTGAAGTTGTCTTGAAGTGTCTTTTCTAGAATTTTTCAACTAAGTCCGTCCCTAAGATCCTTCATAAATACACTAGGCATTTTTCTACTAAAAGGAGAGGTGTCTGGTGGCATTTTAATTGTGGCCTTCCCTTTTTCGTGGGCTAGAACTGTTGCAGATCCTTGGCTGCATATCTCTCTGCAACCTACGATTTATCGTTCTTTAAGGCAGAAATAAGATCTATCTTATAATCCCTCCCTCATCCAAAGCTGAATTTCCTTGGAGTATTTCTTTTCAAACTCAGAACAATTGGCTCTTAAGCTTATAATCCCTATTGTACAGTGAGATTTTTCTTCAGATTATAACACCTTCTAGTTGTTTTCTTCTTTTTCTCTTTTAGTCGATTGGTTCAGTTTACAGCGGCCTCATGCAGGGTGTGGGAGCTGCCGAAAAGGTGTTTGAGTTCATAGACCGTCAACCGACTATGATGAAGGATGGGACGCTGGCGCCCAGCCAACTGGAAGGAAAAGTGGAGTTTAAGAATGTCACTTTTGCTTACCGCACCCGGCCTTCATCCCAGGTCTTACAGGTAAGTGTCTCATATCTGTATATTTTTGATGTGCTTGGTTGTGGTCTGAATGGGCTAATCGAGGTTTCTCATTCTGGCCCTGCCTTGAGGATTTTAGCAGTAGGAAGATAAGGTAACAAAATGCTTTGTACATTAATGTATGCGGAAGCTACAGTTCCTACCACCAGTTTGGCCCTCATGAAGATCACACGCAAGGATATAGATGCTCCTTTCTTTCTATCATTGGGTATGGTTTGAGTAGGTTTTGGCTGCATTCACACAATGTGCTAAGTCTACATGTTTCTTGGGGCTTAGTGTGTGATGTGTCCTCTGGCGCTGTGCTCTGCAGGTAGTCCTCAACTTACAACCACAATTGGGACTGGAACTTCTGTCGCTAAGCACAGCGGTCATTAAGCGAGTCACATCTGATTTTATTACCTTTTTCACCACAGTCATTAAGCAAATCATCACGGTTGTTAAGTGAATCATGTGGTCATTAAGCAAATCCAGCTTCCCCCATTGACTTTGTTTGTCGGAAGCCGGCTGAGAAGGTTGCAAATGGCAATCACATGACCCCGGGGTGCCGCAACCATCGTAAATACATGCCGATTGCCAAGGGCCTGAATTTTGATCACATGACTGCAGGGAAGCTGCAACAGTCATAAATGCGAGGACTATTCATAAGTCACTTTTTTCATCGCCATCGTAACTTCAAACGGATGCTAAACGAATGGTCGCAAGTCAAGGACTACCTGTATTTAATAAACTAAGCTTAAACCATAGCTTAGTTGCAGTATGAAAAACAGGTCTACTGCTTTAGATGGGGAGCAGAGATCTTCGTTATTCCACAATTCCTGCTTTTTCAAGTACATAAAATTCCAGACCTAAGGAAGGATAATGAAAAGAATAAGCGCTCAACTTTCTGCTCTGATTCTAAAACTACGGTTTCTCCATATTGGTTCTCTTGAGTTTTGGTGGGGCAAAGGAATACCCTTTCAAGTGGCTTCTCCAGATGTAAGCTCTTGGCGCACACCTGCATTTGACAGGTAATATAAAAACATGGCAAGTAATGGATGAGACACAATGATCTGTTTGTTTTGTAGGATGTCTCCTTCACTCTCCATCCTGGGAAGGTGACTGCTCTGGTGGGTCCCTCAGGCAGCGGGAAGAGCTCTTGTGTCAACATCATGGAGAATTTCTACCCTCTTCAACAGGGGCAGGTTCTTCTGGATGGGCAGCCTATTGACCTGTATCAGCACAAGTACCTTCACTCAGTGGTACGGATCGCCAAGAGTTGTGTACCTAGGGTATGGCTGGGCATGACAATATTAGTTTCCAAGAAAAAAGAAGCCCTTAGAGTTGTGGAGATATGTTTGCAAGTCCTTTTGAGGAAATCTCAAATGACAAATTAGGCTCCTCGCACCCTGGAGGACTCATTTCCCCCTGCAGCTCACAGCTACCAGGTTCCATTAGCCAGGTAAAACCAATTGTGTCACCTTGTTTCATCGGCAAAATGTGTAAAGTTTGAAGGACTCATCTTGGATCCAAAAAAACCTGAGAGAACTCCTTCTGGAGTAACACTTTCTGGAGTAACAGTTGAGCAGCCAGCCAGCCACACTGCAGCAGCAGATGGTGGGAAAGGCGAGGGTAATAGACACAAGAGAACATTGCTGCCCATCCTGCAGAAGAGTTATAAGGGTGGTTATAAGTGGCTGCGTTATTCACTGAGGAACATTGGATCACGTAATTCCCGCAATTCTCTCTCTTCGACCATAGAAGTCTTTGTGAGCGATGATAATCAGCCGAGTCCTTAACCAGGTCTTCTCTTCCTCTTCCTCTTCCTCCCCCCTGCACCCCATTTTCTCTCTAGATCTCTCTGGTGAGCCAAGAGCCGGTACTGTTTGCCCGATCTATTGCGAAAAACATCTCTTACGGTTTGGCCTCGGTCCCGTATGAATTAGTTGTTCAAGCTGCCCAAAACGCCAATGCCCACACCTTTATTATGGAATTGCAAGATGGCTATCACACAGGTACTAAAACTAGGATCTGACAGCACGCCCTTCTCACAGAAAATTAATCGGCCCCGAAACCAGTGCCTTTACCACCACCTTAAGATCATTTTTCCGTTGAAGTCAGGTGGAAGTTGGGTGAAAGGATGGCTTATGAGTAAGTCCTACAGAGTTGACCATTCTGGTTTTCCTTCTTTCCTTGCTCCAACAGAAGCTGGAGAGAAGGGAACCCAACTGTCCGGCGGCCAGAAGCAGAGAGTAGCTATTGCGAGGGCCTTAATCAGAAACCCACCAATCCTGATCTTAGACGAAGCCACGAGTGCCTTGGATGCAGAGAGCGAACACACGGTGAGCAGGACGGGGTGTCCTTCCTTAAGGAAATGCAGCAGTATCGGCCACTGCAGGGCAACTGTATGGATCCCCAGGCACCATGTCAAATGCTCTCCACGTTCTTCCCCGTTGTCCTATTTAATGAAATTCTTTTATCTGTAGATGATTGCTGGAATTGCACCAGAAGCAGTATATGTTTAAAATAGGGCTATTATGGAAAGAAGAGGGGGCACGCCTCGGCTGCTCCTCTCTCAATACTGTTCAGGTTTCCTGAGTCTCGAGCAGAATTTGTTCTTAGCTGCGCTGCATGGGACTCTCTGAGATATCAGAGACTGAGCTCTTCTGCAGACAAAGAGACTCCCTCTAAACATTAGAATGCCAACATCCCAGAGAGGAGGATTTTGACCTGGGCAATTAAATCCTTGAGGGACATCAAAAGAAAAGCCACTGTATGAGCCAGAGATTTGAGTTTACCCAACAGATACATGTTCTGGGTTTTCCCAAACCATTGAAAACAGGCTGGGTTTATACAAGCCACCCCAAGTTACCAAAATTATCCCCAACTAAACTCGAGCTTAACATGTGTGATCGCAGCTGCTAGGAGCTTAAACTGACCTGATTAAGCATGTTTTGAACATAGCTAGATTATTAATAAGGACTTGAGGGGCTTTATTTAAAACTGCTCCGTTCCTGTTGCTCCTGTTTTGCTGCTTAATTGGTTGGAAGCTCTCGCGGGCAAGCAGACTGATTATTTTCCTGTCTGATTTGTGGAGAGTGTGTTTTGGGTGATGGGATAGGTTGGGCTGGAAAGGCAGCGAAATGTGTGGGGATATTTTCTTTTCTTGATATAAACCGTTTCTCTTCCTCCTGGCAGATCCAGAAAGCTATTTATGGGCATGTCCAGAATCACACAGTGCTTGTCATAGCCCACAGACTGAGCACGGTGGAAAGGGCACACAATATAATTGTTCTCGACAAGGGCCGTGTGGTACAAGAAGGGACGCATAAGCAGCTTATGGAAGAAGGCGGCCTTTATTGCAAGCTAGTGCAAAGACAGATTCTCGGCCATGAAGCAGGCACGGGGGACAGCTGTCCGATGGATGGTGGCTTGGTTGGCGTCCAGAGAGATTCTCCCAAGACAGGATTGGCAGAAGAGTTCCAGGTGTGATGTCGGACCCGCTGGACCTGAGGGTGCTCAACTGGACGGTCCTGCTGTCGTCTGATCCCAGAAGTGAATGTAGCAAGGGCTCCTATCAAAGCCCAGCTGGAAGAGTTATCACCTTTCATAGGGCTTCTCCAGTCTTCCCTATCTAATGGTGGCTATTTACAACCCTAAGTAGTTGTCCAACCTGAATTACTCCCAGGAGGTAGCATCCTGTAGATCAGAAAGAAAACCAGATGCGATTCTCTTAACGGCCTGTGTGTTCTTCCTCCCACCTGCAAACTTTGCTGTTATGTATAAATGGGCATGATTTTTAGGCGTGTGCATTGTAGGGAAGAATAAAGATCTGTGATGGATCACCGAGGTGAGGGCTATGGGCCAGGAAGGAAACACTCGCTTGGGATTGGCGCTGAAGCCAACCGGTTCACTTTGGGATCACTCTGGTGCCTTCAGATTTCCTTTGCGCTTCCACGAAAGTTGAACTGGACCTATAGATATGGTGCACTTTCCATAGGGAGCTTGGCTCAGTTGGAATCTGGAACATCTGATATCTAGATGTTGTAGTCAAGGTCAATGGTTCTGGGTATCTCTGGCGAAGGGTGCTACTCTACACGCTGTGATTGTCACATGCTGCGTATGCATGAAGGTTTCTTTTAAAACCAGCGCTGTTTCAGTTGGGTAGGGGTTATTTCCAATTGCTTTCAGACCCCCACGCAGCAGCAGCAGCAACCCCAACAGCATTGCAACAAAACTTCCAGCCATAACAACAGGAGAGAACAAGAGGATTGCATCTCTGGCCTGCAGTGCGTACCTTGATGGTAATAAAGGCTGAGAGTGAGCCTTGGTTCGGGGAAAGGGGCAGTTTTATTGAGGGAAGTCATTTGAATCATTTAAACTTTTATCGCTCCTATGCACGGTTGCACACGCTCTGCGTTGGGCACATGAATACCCCAACTAGCAAGACGCTCTGTTTTCAAAGCATTCATTTCTCAAGAACAAAGGGGTTTTTCCCCCTTCTGTTTTGTTTTAATGCCTAAAATCAGATATGTCACTTTTAAAAATCCGCCCATTCCGTCAGAGAGCATTTCCTGCAAAATTTTATTTTAAGATACAGATTCTGCTAAGAGTTCCAAATATTGAGGGTTACAGTTGTTTAGTTTGGTTAGTTTAGTTAATCATCAGGCATCAGTTCTCTGAATTATTTTGATGTGTTTGTTGTGTTCACAAAGCAAAAAAGAGCCTCCCAAACCTAGCCACCTAATTTGACCTGTTTTGATCTATTACTTTTACAGTTGGATAAATTATTAGAGTTATCAGCCAAATAGGTGCTTTTAAAAAACCAAAACTCTGAAATTGAGATTGAACAATTACAACCCTTGATCTTAGCAATTTTAAAGGCCAAGAAGCAATTTTAAAATGCTATTTTGTTCGTTCTTTGTAGTCTTTCCAGTTGTACTTGGTTGTAAAATGACTCAAGCACTTTAGCACATTTTAATTATTTTCTGATAATTCTTTTATTATTTATTTTCTGATAATCATTTTAATTTATTATTTTTATTATTAAATGTTTTTGATTTTCTGATACTTTGATACTTCTGTGTTTGGGCAGGTTTTTGTTGTTAGCAATGTTTTAAAAAAGAAGCACGTAATATTTTAGCAATATTTTACAAGCACTTCACTAAATTAAACAAAAGAAAGACTACCTCTGATATTCTACTTTTAGCGTCTGAATCTTCAAGAATGTGTCCTGGATAGCCTTTTATTAGTAGAGCCACCTCCAAGAGATAGCAAATGTTCGTTAATTAAGGCTACAAAGTGTTATCCCCTTTAATATACTGTTTGTTTATGCTTTGCTGGTGAAGAGAAGAAAATTTCTTCTTGTAAAGCTAGTTCTTTCCAACTTTGTTTTGCAAAGTGAAGTTAATCTGCAGCTCCCGTTATTCAAGGTAGCATGGCCAATGGTCCGTACTAATGCAAGTTACAGGCAGCAATGCCCTTGAGAAGGGCAAAGGACTGATTTCCTTATATTATCTTTCGTTCTCTTGCGTTAGTTGCAAATCATTTCCTTGACTTTGCTGGTACCATAAGTGAGATTTGGTGCCATGCTGGTTTCTACAACATGGTCTTCACCCAACCCTCCCTTCCTTCCTTCCTTCCTTCCTTCCTTTCTTTCTTTCTTTCTTTCTTTCTTTCTTTCTTTCTTTCTTTCTTTCTTTCTTTCTTTCTTTCTTCATTTATATCCCGCCCATCTCCCCCAAAAGGAGGGACCCTGGGCGGTTCACAACAAATTTAAAAGAATTAAAACAATAAATATCAATAATAACAATATAAAATTACATATATATATATATATATACACACACACACACAGACACACACACACACATATATACATACATACATACATACATACATATATATATATATATATACACACATACATACATACATACATACACACACACACACACACAGCATCATATAATTTATGCACCCTTAAAGATTTGGCAGTTTATCTACAGTTTTTGTTCGCTGTTTGATATATGTACGATCACTCCAACAAGAACACATTTGTACAGTAATGTTTACTGAGTAGAACTTACATGGATTTATGAGAACTTGAACCGTCTGTGGAATGCTTTAATCGGCTATCTCAGGAGAAGGTTGAAGGCTTCCTAAGAGTAGGCTTGCAAATTATATTCTGTATGAACTTTCCAGTACTAGCTGACTATTGTGAACGTGACTCATTCAGTACATACACTCAGCAGCGTGCTTAAGCTCAAAGTGGGTGTGCATACTGAAAGCACAATTACAAATAAATCAGGTCAAACGTCTCCTCCTATTGCAGGAATTATTCAAAGAGGCTGGATGCCAACTCTTTGTAATTAACAAAATTGAATAATTATGACAGTTTAAAGTGAATCCTGTATGTTCCTAAGCACTGACACGCCTCAGCTCGAGGATTTCAGAGACCGTGTTACTGGAAACGGGAAGTAATGCCACAAAAGGGAGAAAGATCCAATTAAAATGTATTAATAATTCACCGACCCCAAATCTGATAGGGTAACCGAACACATTCAGTTCAATGCAAATTTGTGCCTTCATTAGAAGGAAGGTGGCTGGTCTCTGATCTTTAGATGCAAGATCCAGATGTTTTCTGTTCAGGCCAGGAGCAAGGCTCTACTAATGTAACCATCTTTTGTCCTTGGGGACGGGGAAATTGCTCCAAGGAAGCATACAGAGGAGAACAGCAAGTTCAGCGCTCCTTCCCATGCTAGGGAGACTGGAAGGTATGTCAGCAAGTTTCTGATACCGAATTGTTCAACAACAATGCTAACCCCTGGGTTGTTGTTTTTTCTCAGTCTATATTTAGATTGTACTAATTATAAAACCTCAGGAAGAGGGAAAGGAATGGATTTTTCCTTGACCTGCAAAATGCCAAAGCTCAAGTTGCCTTATGTAGTTGGACAAACCAGGAAATCCGGTCTGAAAACGATCAGCTGGGCTATTGTCAACATACTCGCATTGTTGACATATTTAGGTATCAACGCTTCCCCAGCAACCGAGAAGACACACCTTGGGTAGTGCAATGCCGTGTCTCCACTTGAGCCTTGCTGTTGAAGTTGTTTAGAAACCGCAGCTTGGAAAGAGCAGAGACCACATCCATACGTTTGTTCTTCAAGATGCAGCTCTCTCCTATGGTAGAAAAGACATTCTCCCCTATGTGAGCATGGAGATAAGTGAGGCTTACAGATGGGCAGCTATATTGCTTTGTAGCAACCCAAATCAATGAGTCTTCTAGCACGCTTTGACGATGGCACTGGCTTTCATGGATGATTGTCCACCAGACACAGCCTGGGTAGCGTCTTTGTCGTCTACTGCCTTGTCTTAAAAGCACGTCAGTTGGCAAGATTAATAGGGGATATCTCTTCAATTTATTAAAAAGGCTAGCCTTAAAGATTCAGTCATGCAAGTTCAAAAACATGTTTAAGTATATCAAAAGAAACTTCAAAAGCATACAACTTATGTACTAAACATGAGCTTAAATGAATATTCATGTCAAGTTATACAATTAAAATATTAGCCTTCCAATCATTAAGAAACTTTTCAGTTAAGTGGGTGAATAATTAAGGAGCAATGAAGGATGAAGGCACTGTGGCCACGGAGTCTGGGAACCGAGAGCCCTAAATGGACATCTGGTGGTCATGTTTCAGCGTAACATCTTTGAAAACTCCGTCGAACCAAGGCCAGCCATTGCAGTGATACTGACTTAAAAAAAAAAAAGAAGAAGGAAAAGTTCCCTGCTTAATGACCACCGCAAAAAAGGTCATAAAATCAGGTTGGATTCGCTTAATGGCCACTTCGCTTAACAACTGAAATTCCAGTCCCAATTATGGTCATTAAGCGAGGACTACCCGTACAAACAATGAATGACATACACAGGAATTAAAAATAGCACCCTGTAGTGCAATATTTTAAAAAAATCTAGAGAAAATGTACATGCACCATAAGCTTATGACAATAATAGCAATTTAAATGTTTTCATACTAATGAGAAGGATTCAGAAAAGGTGTCAGCAGACTTCCTCTCATTTTTTTTGCCACCACAGACTAGCACTGCTCTCCTACAATGTCTCCATAGGAGTAATAATTGCCAAGGATGATAATAAAAGTTGCCCATTTGCAGTTATTATTGCAATAAAAGAGACTTAATAGATCTGCAGTAACACTCTGCTTCACACTTATTCTTCTTCAGATGCCTTTTATTAAGCAATGAAATGAACCAGTTGGGGCATTCGTTTACATTTACGGATCTGGGCATGGATTTATTTGCCATGCCAATCCTGATCGTTCAATTTACAGATCTCTCGTTAGATACAAAACATCTTTCTGTCAGTTTGCTAATTAGGTGAACAGACACTGAATCACAATTCCCCATCTGAGAACTGTAATTGAAATTAATCACCATCAGGGCACTAAGGAAGGATGCCAAATGAAGAGTCAGAGGGAAGGACTAAACATTTGTCCCCAGCTTGCTAAGTCTCCCGTTGGCAAGACAAAAATGTGATTCTAAAAGGGTCTGTTGTATTCCATTTTTTTAAATAAACCCAAGTTGCTTCTTTGGTGCAATTTCAGTATGAACATGAACTGCTCCACAAAACGGTTTTGAGCTGGGAAGCGTGTGAACCCATGACTTCCAAGCTGAATCTTGAGCAAAGACATTTAATGTTCAGGAGCTCACCAATGCAACAGTCAACTGCTCCTAAAAGATGACCTGCTCCCCAAATCAGTCCTACAACTTCCAAATAAAAGCCACCAAATTGCGTTTTATTACAATTAGAGGCAGGTTGATCCTGTTATTTTCCTGGAGGGGGAAAAGCCCAATTTTAACGTTGCTTATATTTCCATCCCTGCCAGCGAAAAACATTGCATGCACAGTGCTAAATGCTATCCATCCAGGCAAATATCCGTTCTATATATGTGTGTAATTAAAAAAAAACTGCATGTTTTTTTTTATAGTTTTGCAAGAAGCAACAGCCGCAAAGATTTCACGCAAGCCAATTATCAAGCCACTCACAGATTAGGAGCATGGTTAAAATGAATTCAAGGCTGAGGATTGATGCAGGCAGTTTCTCATGCAAATTCATCTTCTATTATATGAGAAATTATCAGTCCTATCCCAGCTGCCGTTTCCCCATCATTGGGACTGTGATTAAATTGGTTTTCCGATTGCAAACTGGGCTTTTTCCTATGGGGGTTTTCTGTTGGCAGGGAAAAAAAGAATCCAGTGCAATAGACTTTCCTTCCAGTTAGTTATCCCGTCATTGTCCAAGAAGAAAGATGTTTTGCAAAAGATCATTGGGGCGTCCGGAGTTGCCCAAAACCGCCGTCAGCAAACAAAGGCTCTGAAACAAAGTGGAGCCAATCAGTTAAATAATACATCTTTGAATCAAGAAAGGCATTTTGCAGAGGGATTTAAAAAAGTGAAATAAAATCCAATTATTCCATGACAAGGGTTAAATGTCTGGACAAATCCATTTTATTTCACATGCTTTTGGGGTCCTCCGTATTTGATCAGCTAGGAAACTCCCTGTTGGAATTTTTAGGTGCATTTATTAATTTTTGGATCGATCAGTTCTGGATTGTTTGATTGCCCAAACTGTTAATGTTTCTAAATTTTTGTCGCCTGTTTTCTAGATTGCCCCAATATGCAGAGTTTTATTTTTCCCCAATAAACCATTTCCTTCCGGAAGGCAATATCTACGTGCTTTTAAAAATTAAAAAGTGAATAATGGGTGGACTAGAAACATTAACTGTTGCAGTTATTCGATTGCAACCGCAATCTTCTCTTATTTATTTTTTCTTAGCCATCTTCCTCTCCTTTTGCATAGAAAGGGCAGGTAAAGATTGCTGTGCTGCAAATCTACAAAAAATCAATACCCTTGCTCCTTTATAAGAAAAGGAACTGGTCCTTTTAAAAGATTCAATCCTTTCGAAGCTTTTAAAACAGGGTCTTAGTCATGCTGGGCAGCCTTGCAAATTTGCAAAATAAATAAAAATAAAAACAAATGAGACTCCTACATCCTCCTGGAAAGCGATTTAGAACTATGAGCTACGGTGAAGGTATTTTATTGCACTGGATTTTTTCACGGTTTATCGTCGTACAATAAAACAGAACAATTAGAAACAAAACTTGAAAAAACCATTGAGCAATTAAAACATAAATATAATTAAAACCATGGGAGAATGCCTTTAAGATCTTCTATATAATAAAGCTATTTCAAGGGCTCCCCATTTCCATGGGATTCCCAAGTCTGCTGACCAAACCACGTTTTAAGGGATTTTTTTAACAGTTTATTTATTTATTCGCCCAGGCCTTTGGCAAGCGTGATCAAAGCCCTCTTTTTCTTTGTTCCCATCTGGGTTTGTTATCTCTGCCCACTTTGTTCTTTTTTATTTCGTGTTGTTTTTCCGGCTTGAATGGTTTTTTAAAAAATTTGTAAACCACCCAGAGTCGCTGGGAGTCAGGCGGCATATAAGTTTAAATAAATGTATTTATTGATTTGATTTATATAGCTGCCCATTTCACATAAGTACAGTGACCAGATGTCCTTTATTACGAAGGAGAGTCCTCAATTTCAGAAAGCCGTCCTTTAGATTTAATTATTTATTTTATTGGTTTTGCCCTTGAATTTTCCTTGGTAAAGCAAAGTTATAAAAAAATTAATGTATATATATTTTTATCCCTATTAACCTCTTTCAGATTTGCCCCATTTTCAGGTTTGTCCTTTATTATTTCCAAGAAACTAGGGTCCCTTGTAGACATGCGACTGGGCGGCTTACCATTAAATAAATAACAATGATTTTATTATAATATATTATCATAATATATTATATAATTATATTTATTATTTATCTATTTTTTGAACCCCACCCCACGGGGGGGCTTATAACGCAGCAATCAGCCAGAGGAGAAAGTCCTTTTCATGATAGACCAGGGACCATCAGTACATTTTGTTTTATTATTAAGTTTAAAAAAGGCGGGAAAAGCGCTTCGGGGCCGCTTCCCCTCAGGCGTCCTCAGTTTCCCGCCCGTTTTGATATTCGGGGGGGAGGGGGAGCGTGAGAGGCGTGACGACGTCTCTCCCTCCTTCCCCCTCCCTCCTACTCTCGCTTCTTTTCCCACCTGGTGGAGAGAGGAGGGAGGTGGCCGGGAAGAGCGGCAGCAGCACTTCCGGTGGAGCGGCGGGTGGAGCGGCGGGTGGGGCGGGCACAGCCACTGCCGCTGCCAGCGCAGAGCTGCGGAGGGCGGCGAGCGGGGCGGACGCGGCGGCGGCTTCTTGTTCTTCCTCTTCGGTTCCTCGCCCGACATGGCGGTGGACGTCAGGCGGTTGGAGGGCCTGAGCCTTCACCAGCTCAACGAGCTCCTGGAAGATGAGGAACAACTCCAGAACATGGCCCTGGAGATGGAGGAGGTAGGGCGGCCGGCCGAGCGGGCGGCGATCCCCGGGGTGGGGTGGGGGTCCCCAAGGGGCTGAGGGGGGACCCCAAGAGAGAGGCATGGGGGTGGGAGGTTCCAAAGGGGAGAATTGGGGCGGCGGGGAGGAGGTCTCAAGTTAGGAGTTGGGCGGCGCTGAAGGAGAGGGGGGCTCAAGAGGGGCAACTTGGCTTCCTAGGAAACGGGTGCTTAAGAGTCTTTTTTGCTATTACTACTCTGGGCGTGAAACAACTCACCCCGTTGGCGTTCATGGGTTTCCCAGCCCTCTGGAGCGCTGGTGGCTTTTTCCATCTGGCCAGAATGGGACTTAACAGCTGTTTCCGCCCCCTAATGGGAAGGATGGGGGGGGGGGAGCTTCCCTGTAGCCCACTGCTCCAAAGCTCCATAGCAAAGCTGGGGTCCAAACCGGGCTTGAGGTCTGGAGGCGTTTGGTAGCTCTTTTTCAGGCTTAGGTTGGTCTGGAAAGGTGCCCCCAAACTCCTGGGTTGGGGCTTCGCCTCCTCTAACAGGGCTCTCCTGTGGCCAAACTTGGCTTCGGGGCACCGGCTCTATTTCTGTCTTGGTTTGCCCAAAGAAGAGTTGTCAAAAGCACAAAGCCTTGCTTGCTGATTTTGTCAGGCATATTGGTCTAATAATAGCATGGCCTCCTAAAACTTTCTTTCTGCTTGCTGCCAGCAGAGCTGTTTCCCCTTTTGGTAAGGAAGCTGGGTTGCTTAAAAAGCAAAGGTGCTGCGTTCTGAGTCGGACATGGGTTGTGCCCTTGTGGGAAGGTACGGAGGGAGTTACACTAAAGATCTAGGAAAGCACAAACGGGGTAAACAAACATGCTGGTCTTTGGCTATGATGAAGTTTTTTGTGGTTTGTGGGTAAACAAACAATCATACCTGTATGTCGGTTAGTGTGTTTTCATTTGAATCATGTGCGTATCTACTCAGAGGTAAGGCCCTGCTAGTGTCGCAGAGCTTGCTTTGAAATACAGCGTGGAAGATTGAGTTGACTTGACCTCAATTTTGAGTATGGATTTGGGTGACTGTGCATCAATTTAGAACCTTGTGGTATTATGGGAATAGGTGAGTGAGGTTGAGAGAGGGCCAGAAAGTTGGCAACCTCCCACGCTGACTTCTAATCATGTAAAAATAAAATGGCTTATTAACAAAAGCATAAGGCCTGCCTTTTGGGTTCCCCATCAGTTTAATTGGCTTCACTTATTGAGTTACTTTTGTTTTTGCACTTAGGGTGTAATTTCTTGCCCTGTAGACATGGGATAATTCCTGAAAAGAGGATGGGATCTCCTTATGGCTCTGTGGTGCTTATTGTTTTAGGCATTAGTGGCACTCCTTGAGAAGGACAGCCATCTGGTGGCTCTGTCACAGGGGAGCAGCTTGAATCCATTGTTACTTTCGTATTGCTTCAGTGGTAAATGTAGTTCATACCTCCTCTGCCCCTTTTCTGTGCTCAGATTACTTGATGGGGAAGAAACGTTTTCAATAAAATCAGCAGATCCCAGCCTCTGATCTGCCCTTAACCATAACCCAACAATAACTAATCCTAATAACATTCACAGAGGGTAAGGTGGTTGAGTATTCTGTGCTCCCGCTGCGTAATTTGAACCTGGCTCCCTAGGTTTTCTCTAGGATCAGAACTCTTGCTCCATATTGCCTCCGGAGTAGGCAGCATTCCAGGATAATGTTCAAAAATGTATTCAGCTCACTTCCTTGAGTTAGGAACTACTGAAGCATGAAAAAAGGCAAAAGTAGTTCCTTGTTCAATTCCTTACAGATGAAAAGAAGTTTCTGAATTTAGCAAACATATGCCTTGCTAATTAATTGTACCCACACTTTCAAACTTGTGACTTCACACCTTATCTTGTTCTTGTTGGTTTTTTTTTTTTTTTGGCTATTTGAGATTTGGGTTGCTCACTCTTGAATTATTTTGCATCTGGGAACTTTCTATAGCTACCAGTCAAAGAAAGGGCTTCTGTGTCTTTACAAATCTTTCCTGCTTAGCTCTATGGTCTTTTGTTGTCTGGAATTCATAAAGTGAGGGAGGATCTTTAGCTCCTAGTCACTCCTTGGTAACCAGCTAGTACAAAATCTAAAAAGCAGCCTAACAGCAGTAGGAACAGCTGAACTACAAGTCTGAAAAGACATTTGGTAAACTGTAGAAATCCTCCTATAGCTAAGGTTGTGAAAGATTTCCTGATAATACTCCCCTTGCATTCTGGGCTATAAGGAAACATTGCGAAAGGATGAAACTAGCATCTGTTTGTGGTTCTTAATTCAAGCAAAAATGAAGTATTTAATAACTTGAAACCTAGCCTTTTTTGTTCCTTTAACAACCAGATGTGCTAATTTGATGAAATGAACCCTATTTTGTGAGTGATATGTGGGGGTGGGATGGGGAATCGGGCATGCCGGCTTTAAGGAACAGCCTATATGGAATGCCAATTTCATAGTATCGATTACCTTCTGACCAGGTTCCTTTCAAGGAGACCCCTGAGTTCAGTAGGTCGCAGCCCCATGCAGCCAAGTATTGGCATATAGGCCTTATTCCATGCTGCAAATACCTCTAAGCTCTACTTAACACTTGTCCTGTCTTGTTAAATGATGCTAATCTGAGGATATAAAAAATATAAGTGGGAAATCAACTCTTCTTGACTGTGATGTACTTCAAGTTATTTTGCTGTGTAAGCTGGTGTTTGGAGTTAAATTTTCAATGTTAGTAGCAGTAGTGTGAGAGAATCCCAAGGGTTAAAGAGGTAGAAGTAATAACCATGAGCATTTCACTTTTCATCTCCCATTGTGCATCTCAAATCTTGACCTCAATGGGACCAGTGGTGTTTGTTTAGCATAATGCGTATGTGAGGCCATGTGCATGCAAAGCTGCATTTACCACTTGAGGTGGGGCTGGAGTAGTCCAAAGGCTTTGGTCAGTAAACATTTGACTCCGCTTAATCCCCTGTGCTTATCTTCCATTGGCAGAGTTACTACTTTCTTAAGTAATTAGCCTGTTACTGGAGACAGATTCTGGAATAAATTAATCATTGGGCTACCCTGTATCAATTTTTCATGCTTTCAGTCATTTGCTTCAACGTTTTTAAACTCTAGAATTACAAAGGAGAGAATTTACTTACCCTTTAAAGTAATTTCCTGCCACCAAAGGGAAGTGAAAAAACACCTCTTGTCTTGAAAGCCAATTTTTAAAATGCTTTTGCTCACTATTCCTGAAACAAGTTATTATTCTTTGTCTCTGTGTCTCATGAACTTTTTTTGGGTGTTTTCCTTCCTTTCACCAAAACTTGGGGTTTTTGCCATTTAAATTATGTAAAATGATCTACTAAAAGAAATCTTTCTCAACCAAAGGTCTTGGAAATGCATTTGGGTTGCTGTGCTATAACATTACAAACTGGCAGCATTTACAGTATATAACTCTCAAAAATTTAACCTGTATTGTATGAAATCAAGGCAGGAGAGGTTTGAAAGGTTCAGGAATGCTCCAGTTGATGGGTTTTCATAGACAATCCCTTGTATTCCCACAAAGTGCTATCCTAGAAGAGAAAACAATCTAATAGATATAGAGATTTCTTGGCTCCATTATACTGTTTTCCAGCCTCACAGTGAATGTGGTCATGTCCTCTTCTGCCAACATGAAATTAGGTTTTAAGACTACTAATTAACTATGCCAGTAACTACAGGCTGGCTTTCTCTTCTAGTGGTCAGTCAATTAAGAAAAGCTTGTTTCTTACAAATAGCCTATTCTGTCATCATGGCATGATTATGTTTTAATGCACAAAAAAAAAAGGGGGGGGAAGAAAGGTTCTCTAAGGGGGGGAGGAATGTTCATGTGATTAGAAAAGAACATGAATCTAGGCCAAATGAAGGGATGTTTCTTTAGAATACAGTGACATAAGTTTTTATTTAAAATATCCACTGTGTATTAATGCAAATCTCTGAAAATCCAGGTCAGATATCTACCTCTTTGTGTATGCAATAGTCAGTATTAGTTTGTGAAAATATAAGAAACAGTGAGTGGATTAATGCATTGCATTAAGCTAAAATGTAGAGCCAGTTTGGTATAGAGGTTAAATCACCGGGCTAGAAATCGGGAAACCATGAGTTCTAGTCCTGCCTTAGGCACAAAGTCTGGGTGACCTTGGGCCAGTCGGTCACTCACACTCAGCTCTAGGAAGAAGGGTTTCTGCTTACTGTGTTTGCAAGAGCCCAGCCCTTATGACTTATAAATCATGGTTTATAATGTATATTGTGCAAACCCAGTTATGGGTTACTTAGTATATCCTGGCTAAACAAATCATGGCTTAGTTTGGTGTATGTATGCAGTCTGAAATCTTTAAGGCCCCATTGGATTTGAGTTTTTGAGTGTCTGCAACAAACTTGGCACACCAAGCCTCCTGAAATGGGGGGGAAAAGAACTCTGGATAAAATACTTCTGAGATGAGTGGAGTACATTGTATAATGCGATGGAAAAAAGAGGAAGCTTTCTGTGTCATATTTCTCTAACTCAGTCACCTCCAGATGTGTTAGATGATTGGTTTCTAATGGGAGTTGGGATCCTACACATCTGGAGAACAATAAGGCTGAATCTTACCTCTCTCCAAGGAGGGATAGTTCCGTTACTCCACTGGCGTGGTATGCCCTATTAAGATACCACTAAATTCTATGCTCTGTGAGATGAATATAGTTCTCTGAGCCAGGGATATTTTTAAGGCATAAAATGTAATTCTTAAAATTGGACTTGTGATTAGTTACATAACAGTGAATTGATACTCCACTTCCATCTCCCTGACTTGGATAATGATACAGATTCATTTTTTTCCTCTTTCCACTCAGATCTTGAATCTCTTTTCTATTTTGGTGTTGCTAAGCCTTAGTGAGTGATTCATCACTAAATTTTAGCTGGATAATGCATGCAAAATTGTTCCAGTTACCAAATGTGTGATGCATTTTATGCTTTCAACTGAATAGTTGATTATCAGGATGTTGGTAGATCAAAATTCTAATAAGGGCACATCAGTTTATTCACTGCACCATCAGGGAGTAATGTACTTCCGAACTGCTTTTTGTGATACGAGTATGCATTATATCTGGTATGACATAATGCGTGTGCTATATAAAAATATCTTTTTCATAGATTATGAGCTGTTTTGTTCCAACATAGCAAGTATTCCTTTGCATATCCTGTAATAAACACTCTTGTTATTTCCGTGTCCAATAGTAAACTAAGGCTGGAGAGGAAAAAAAACTGGGTGTGTATCAATCTGTTGACAAGACCAAAGAGCTTGGATGTTGAATAGCAGCTCTGTAGGGAAATACACTTAACTGCTACTGTGCTTTTTCCAACTTTTTCAGCCCATTGCACAAAGTACAATATAGGACTTTTTTTAAAAAATCATAGTTGTGCACAGGGATATCTGTGGGATATGGTAGAAGAGTCAAGATGGCAGCCATTATGGTGTGATCAAAACTCCGCCTGTTTAAACTTCCATCTTTCTTCTGCCCCAAACAGGAGTCATTTCCTATGGGGGGGGGGGGAGATGAGTTTCATGATAAAGTTTAAAAGCTATCCCTTTTTTTTTATTAGATTGAATGATAACGAGGTAATAATCAGTAATACGATTGGGAAGCAAGATCTAAGTGTTAGAATGAACAAACTTTAAAACCTATCTGATATGCCTGTTATTTGAGACAGTTGCAGGTTTACAAGGTTGATCCATTATGTATGTTCTCATTCTAATCTTCTACATCTTGCAAATGACCAAGAGTTTGCCATTCACTTCAGTAGTAAGTGGAACAATTGGATGAGCAAGAGAACTGCTCCATTTTTAACCTTTAACATACCATGCTGTCAATGTGCTATGCATAGGACAGTAAGTCTTTTAGAGGAGAAGGCTAAGTGCCAGGGTAAAAATTACATTTTATTTATTTATTTTTATTTATAATTCGACTTGTATTTACCGCACCATCTCCCCGCAAGGGAACTCTGGGCGGTTTACAAAAAATCGACAGTTAAAATTCAACAATTAAAACAGCGTATATAAATATTCTCCAATACAATAAATTTAAATACAAAATCCAATCGATTTGATGGGTCGATGTTTAAAAGGGCTCTATGGCACCAGCCATCCCCAAGAGGAGCTGTTCCCCCCCCTCCCACGCAAGGCGGCATTTACTGTGTGCATTTAATGGTATCCTTCAGTTATATTCAGAAAAAGAATCAAACAATTCCAATGTATAATAAAAGTGTATCTCTTTCAGTTTGTAGGGTTAGATTCAATTATAGCGTTACAACGGAACATCAGCACTGGGGTTTTGAATTAAAGGTATCACAGACAAGACAGACTTTTGAGATTTTGCTGAAAAAAATCTGATCCTCCATTATATTTTGGGATTGCAGTTCCAGAATTCTGGAACAAATGTATCTGGGTGGTACTAAGGCTGGGGAAGATGGGCATAGAAGTTTCTGGGATGCACTTATTGGCATAATATGAAGGGAGAAATAAGGGAGGAGTCTTTCTAGAGGACAGGGAACCTTCAGATGGCTCTGTGGGATGGAGTAGAGAATTGAATTTCCCCACAGGGTTTCGTTCAGAGATGTGAACGAGGAGGCGGCTGGGGCTGTGGATGGTTTTGAAGATCAGGAAAAAAAATCTGTACAGGATCCAAAGATGGTGGCCTGTAAATGTGATAAATAAATTTCCCTTCACTTGTACAGGTTAACTAAACTTATCAAGTGCAGAGCAGCCCATATTTGGGGGGTGATAGTGGTTGGGAACTATTTTTAATTGTTATGTGCAAACTTGAGAACTAAGTGTGCAGTTCTCTTATTTGAGATGAACATAACCTTTGCACAAAATGCAGGATATAACAAACAGCTGCCATCCCAGTAAAAAATTGGATCATTTGTTAATCCCCCGTTTTGGTGGAAATGTTGGGAGGGTTCCTTGTAGCATCAGCAAAAGCAGAGTTGTAATTAGATTTGCCAGATTGTGGTGAGCCATTGGATTAGCCTTTTTGAGATATGTGCTTCATAAGGTATTTGTAGTTTTAAGGTTAGTTGTTCCCTCAGGAGCAGCTTTGTTTCCCACAATTGAACTAATCTTGCACACGAATCACTGTTTTATAGTTACCTGGTAATTTTGTGGGAGGAAAACTGCAATTTTTCCATACTTCGGTTCTCCCCCGTCTCCACTCTTCCATTCCAAACAAAAAAGTATAAGCTTGAATTCAATGCTGAGCTATTTAATAGGGTTATTATTGAGTTATAACCCACAGTGGAAGTACCTAGATTCTCAGCCTGCTCTAAAATACATGTAGGTCAGTGCTCAAAGCAAGCTTATTTCCCCCCCAAAGCCCTTCAAACAGCTTACAATGGGAAGGATTAAAAATTTGCCTTTGTTTTTATTTCTTGGTTACTGAGAGTTCTGAAACAAAAGTACGGAACCTCAGCTATGAGTTACTGGGAAATTTAACTGGCTGGGCCTTGAGACATGTTTGTTGATCGGAGTTTGAAGTATAAATACATACATGCATACAGTGTGTGCAGAGCAGTGTTACCCGCTGGCTGTTCTTCACGATTCCCAGTCTGTGTTCATAGTAGCTCAGAATACTAGGATTTTACGCCTTGATAAGGGTGGAGAGCACCAGATTGGGAAGCTGTTTTGGCATGTCATTCAGTCCTGTGCTATACCTTGTAAGCTGTGCCTTGAGCTATAAATAAAATCTATTAATTTAGCATGAATTATTGCATGGTTCCCATAACTGTGCAAGTCCAACCTTAAGCTCGTGTAATAAAGCCATAAAACATAGTTGCAGAAAGGCTTGTTACTTAATTAAGGTTAACAAAGCTCTAATTGAATGGAGTATAGTTTTGCACCACAGGGTGCATCATCTTTTTTCTGCTAACGTGTCCAGTGCTGTTAGTGTTGAGGACGGGTAACTGTTACCTGAGACCTTCTGATATCCCTGATAATGTGTTGTGCCTGTGTGCCAGTGTTGGTAAATTTGATAAAGTGCACAATGAGGGCTGATAATCTAGTACAGAGCTTTCCAAACTCTGTGTCGCGACACAAAAGTGTGTCGCCACACAGTCTGGTGTGTCGCCACACAACCTGGAAGCGCCGATCATCATCAGCGCTTCTGGGTTTTTGTGCAGCGACACACCAATGGCGGTTGGTGTGTCGCCGCAGGAAAACTTTGGAAAGCCCTGATCTAGTAGATCTCCAGATGGGTGGTTTTCATCAGCAGCATGAGAACAAAGCCTTTTTTTCTGCAAGTCCCCCTTCTCTGGTGGTACAAAAAAGCTGCAGGGGAGTGGGGAGAACTCTCCGGAATATCTCCCCATTTTGTTGACACAAGACTACTGGATCCAGGAGCCCCCTATTGTAGAAAGACCACTGTTAGATACAATTCTGAGTTTTGTGGAGTCCTTGGTGCTCTCTGAGCCTTGTTGTTTTCTTGCAGATGTTTCATTGCCAGGCTAGGCAACATCTTCAGTGCGAAAAGGGAGTGGAATTCCGAGTTTTCCAATCCCTTATTCCTAAAGGATTGACTTCTGACAAATGTGGTTATTGCAGAAACTTTATCTGTTTGTGGTAACTAGGTTGGAGTGATCTAGTAAGTTAGCCTTTGTTCCCATGTTACGGGGAAGCTGCTTGCAGAAATACTGACTTTGTTACAATTGGATGGGGTTTATTTGTGGCTGGTTCTGTTCTCTGCATTAAGGTTTGTAGATTGATAGTTGTTGGGTAGACCTTTCTGTGACAGCATATTTCTCATGGAATAATCTCCTTTTTGTGATACGCCAAGTCCCCATGTTGATGAGTTTAGGTGTCCTAAAGCTTTTTTTTTTTTAGAGCGGCATTCCCCAGCCATAAACTCCTAATATTGGGAGTATTTTTAATGAATTTTATGATTTTGGTGTTGGTACTAATCTGTTTCACAGGAGGCGTGGTGGCTCAGCGGGTAAGACGCCAGGCTTGTCGATCGGAAGATTGCAAGTTTGGAGGTTCGAGACCTTAGCCCCGCGTGACAGAGTGAGCTCCCACACTCGCCCCAGCTCTTGCCAACCTAGCAATTTGAAAGCATGCAAATGCAAGTAGATGAATAGGTACCACTTTGGTGGGAAGGTAACAGCGTTCCGCGTGTGTCATGCCGGCCACATGACCGCGGAAGCGTCTTCGGACAGCGCTGGCTCTTCAGCTAACAAACGGAGATGAGCACCGGCTCCTAGAGTCGGACACGACTGCACAAATGTGCAGGGGGAACCTTTACCTTTACCTTACTAATCTGTTTCATTCTAGTGATTGTAAATAGCTTTCGAATGTTTAAAATAAAGAGATGCATACTTCTAAATAAACGCATAAATCAAACACTTCTCAAAGCTGAGTCCTACAGTCAGTGGACATTATTTTAGATTTTTTTAAAATGCAACATAATAGATGTACCTGAGAGTGGGAATGTGTGTAATATGAGCTAAATATAACATTTTCATTTATATGACCAAGATAGTAGGCTGATAATCTGGAAAATAGAAAGCAGAGAGATGTGCAGTGAGTCATAGGAAAAGAATTGATAATTGATGTAGAGAACACATTTAGCCTTGCCTTTGTTCTTCTTACATTTTAGCATGATAGCAAATGATTAAGAGAAGATGTGTAGCAAGCATGTTGGGAGTTAGGCTTAAAATCAGTCATTCCCAGGAATAACAAAAGAGCCTGTCAAAATCAGTCAAGGGTTGATCTGGCCCACTGCCCTGTTTCCCACAATGACCGACCAAGAGTTTCCACCTAACGGTTAAAATCTTTTCAGTAGCTCTTTAGCCGATTTTGGTGGCTCTAAACGGTCTTATGTGACTCATCATAATGTGGCTTTTAATATCTTGGGGGGTGGTGCTGGCATTTGGTATAAAATGGAAGAAAGTGATTCATTGCAGTACTGAGTGTACTGTTTCTCAGTCTGGAGGAGGAGGGAAGACATACATGGGGACAGCTCAGGCAGCAGCTGTTCCACAGAGTCGTTATATAGCATTTATAAAGAAACTGGTACCTCTTTCCTTTCCATCCTTTCCTTCTCATTCCCATCATTCGTGTTAGATTGTACATTATTTTTTTTTAAGTTACATGGCCTTAAGTGAATGTGTGTCACGTCCAGTCTCTTCCAGGAGCGGCATTATGCGCATGCTAACTTCTGAGTGCAATAAAGACGCCTTTATCGGATTCACACAATCAAGGAAACCAGGGGGAACAGAGTCCTGCTGTTCACTCCTGCTGAATGACAGTTCAGATCGCACAATTTCCCTTTTGATCTACAGGGTCTCGTTGTTACGAGGTCTCACACGAGACGGAGACGGTGCCAAGCCGGCTTGCTCAGCTTCCCACATAGCTCCCCTCTTTGCTTTCTCTCTCCTCCATAAATTAAATTTGGGGGTAGGAGGCGGGGAAGGGGGAGAGACAGCTTGATTTACATTCTGGCTGTGCTTTCAGTCTGTTTGTTTCTTTGAGAGAGGCGGACAATCGGGATCACGTCCCCCTTTCCTCCTGCTAATTAATATGAATACCAGAAAGGTGGTTTACTGCTGTGCTTGCTCACCAGAGAGAAATTTAGAAATATTCCACCTCTGTAATGGATTTTCTACCTAACCGTCTGCCTCTTTCTTTGCAGGCCCAAAATGTTCAGCTTAGCAAAGATATGACTCTCGCCAGTAACCACAGCCTAGCAGAAGGAAACCTCTTATACCAGCCAAAATTAGATGCCCTGAAAGCCACATTAACTCAAAAGTATCAAGAGCTCCAGGTTCTCTTCGAAGCATATCAGATAAAGAAAACCAGGCTAGGTAAGGATCCAATTCCCTTCAAGTCTTGTCCTTCCCTTCCCTTCCCTTCCCTTCCCTTCCCTTCCCTTCCCTTCCCTTCCCTTCCCTTCCCTTCCCTTCCCTTCCCTGGCTTGGGATGGTGGGATGAGCTCCAGATTATTAGATCATATAAATACATAGCAAAAAATGGGCTTGATTCAGTCATTTAAAGATGCGCTCCGCTAATGAGCTGAGCAGTGGTTAATTGAACTAGAGATGCTTAAACTGCTCCTTGTCAAAGACTTCGTTCAAAAGAGATGGCACACCTCCCCAACACCTTTTGTCTACAAGAAAAAGAGGAACCTGGTCTCTGAGCGACAGTTGGGTGTGGCATCAAAATATGAAGTATATTTTAATTTAGAACCGAACTAATGCAAATGAATAAAAGAACTATGACTTACAACTAATTGACAATGTTTGATAGCCTTCATTGTTAGTAGTTTGCGTTTAGAAAAGTTAAACTTTTAAGCTGCCGGTTGTGGGAATAAATGCTTGGGGAAATGAGCTGTTGATAAGAACAGATATATCCTGCATGCTGGTGTTCCAGTCCCTGGAGATTGCCACTCCAGTTGGACACCTGCCATGTTTCCTTGCCCAGCCCTCAAAAGCTCTGGGGAGTGTATTGTCTTGCAATAAAAGCACTGGCGCAGGGCGGTAGAAGTTTCCAACCAGCATGCGTTATTTCAGCACTCATTATCCTAGAGCAGAAAGGTAGGTTGGCTTTGCTTTCTTTGTGTTTCTCCCTGCATTCTGCAAAAGAGTTTAAACTTTTCTTTGTTCCTATCCTATTTTGGCCCTAACTGGTTGCAAGCATTCATCTTGGTATGTATGTATGGGTGCGTTTCTGCTGTTTTTGTTCTTCCCAGCCTTCTGGGATACCACCTGGGATCTTGCAATTGGGGCAGTGTACAAAATATTGTAAATGAGTATTACAAAGAAGTGGGTGGAGCTGATGGCAAGAGAGTGCAGCAGACCTAAAAGTCTGTTAGGGACTTTGTGGTTGGGGTAATATTTGAATCAAGACATCCCAACGTTGAGGCTTGCTTCCTACCCCACTAAAAAGTGAAGACATCCTCAAGTCAAGGTAAATTCCTCATTATTACATGCAGTTTTCTTTGAAAATGTATGGAAGGAAGCGTGTGTATTGCCTCTTCCAGTCTAGCTTACAATCTTGGAATAGTCACCCATCCAAGAATTGAAACAGGCTCAACGCTACATAACCGCAGAGCCCACACAAAATTAGCCAAGGGTTGCTAACTCTTGTAATGCATTGAAACAGAGCTAGAGCATCATGCTTCCAAGTTTTAAATGAGGAGTTAATGCACATGCACATGATAAGTGTGTTCGCTAGCTATTGGCAGGGCCTCCACCCATCCTATGGGCATTTGCTACTTAAGTTTCAGTTCCGAAAACAATATGTGCCTAAGGGAGAACAAAAGTCGCAGTCTCCCAGTTTCTAGTCCAGACCTTCACCACTGCACAAAACTGGTTTTCATTTTGTCAGACTTGAAAACAGTGCAAGCAATTAAACCTAAATGCATTGCGCTAGTATTAATGGCTTCTCTTCTGTGCTTTTATTTTTAAGTTGTTTTACTCTGTGGTAATCATTCATTTATGAGCTCTACTTTAATTCATGGCTGTTCCCGTTGTGTCCCCCACCCCTTCCCTGGTTTCCAGACAGACAATCCAATAATGCTTCGCTGGAGACCCTTCTTGCACTACTTCAGACAGAAGGGGCCAAAATTGAAGAAGACACTGAGGTAAATAGGAAAAATCTCTTGTTGGGCTTGCTGGGATTTTAAAGGAACTGTTCTTGTTTCTGAGGCTTCACTGCAGTCCTGCAAAACAAACGGACTCGTCATGAAATATTAGCCAGCTGATATTTGCCCTACCAAATGTAAAATTGACTTGCCTGCTCACGCCTATCATCCCAGGAAGACTTGAATTATAAGGCGCCTTTCCCCTTGTGTTTGGATCCCCATCAACCCACCCACGAATACTTGGGGCTTTAGAAAAATGCTAATCAAAAAGAAAGTAGAAAATCATTAAAGGGCCTCAGACAGAGGAGCTGAATGCTTGCGATCTGGAGCCCATGTGAAACAGGCCAGGCTGTGAGATGCGTAAGTGATGAAATTGCTGTAAGCGAAGTCAGCTCTTCTAAGTTATCTTCTAGCAGCAAGAAACAAAGATGCCCTTAGAAACAGGCTCTGTCTTTCCAGACCGTGTCCCTTCCTAACAGTTCATTCCCTCTTTCCAACAGAACATGGCCGAGAAGTTTCTGGATGGTGAAGTTCCACTGGACACCTTCATTGATGAATATCAGAGTCAAAGGAAATTAGCTCATTTGCGGCGGGTAAAAATAGAAAAACTCCAAGAGGTGGTACTGAAAGGACCCCGACGGCCCCCGGTCCCCCCTCAGCCCGTGCTTCAGACTTCAGAAGCAAATACGCCTCCTTCTGTTATGCCTCGCCGTAATCCCCCTCCTCCTCCTCCAGGGTCCGCGGTCCCAGCAGGACGTTTTCCAACTCCATTTATGGTGGCGATGAATGCGGGGCCAGCCCTTCCTTATCCAAGCGTTCCGTATCCTCCAGTTCCGAGAGCAGGAGCTCCACCACCAGGTCAAGGGTCGTCGCCAGGTTACCCAAATCCGTTTGTGCCGTTGTACCCGCCCGCACTGCCTCAGAGGCCCCCGCCTCGCCTTCCTCCCAACGCCGGTTTTATCATGGAATGAAAATGCCATCGTCTCCTGATTTCTGTACACTGGTGCTGACCTTTACGATCCTTAAAGCCTGGAAACTCAACCGAAGTAGTGGGAAATCAACTGCGCTCCCTGCCCAAGGGAAACCGTCAACGGATCCTGCAAATGCCACCAGTTTTGATCGATTTTTTAAAGGGAATCAGCATCTCCGTCCAGCCCTTTCCTAGAAGGGTGTAACTTTGAGTAATTTTACTCAAGTGTAAAATTGGTGAAATGCTTCCATTATAAACAGACTTCAGAGGAGATTCCAGCCATTGTGGCATGCAAGCCACTTCCCAGGAGATCTTAGTTCTCTTTGCTCCCTGATTTGGGCATGGAAAGCAGATTCCAGAAAAGAAGCCCCATTTTAATCCCCGAATGGTAGCTTTTGAATATACGTTCTGAGAACAAAGTCACACTGAAATGGCAATAAAGGGACTCGTGCTGGTGGTACAAAAAAATACTTAGAAACTAGCGAGTTTGTGGTTCTGAGTTAGCAAATCTTCGTGTTAGCCCCGGGGAGGGGGGAGTTGTTTCCCCACTAACGTAATCCCATCCATTTCAGCAACAGGCTGCCAATTTCAGTGGGCAGGTGTGGGGAAATCAACTAGTTGTACCCATGAAAACCTCAGGATTTAAAAAAATAGCAAATGGGAATTTAAATCTCTGCTCTTGAGGGTTAGTCAGGAATACACAATCCATGCCACTGGAGCAACACTGTCGTTCTGCTTCTTGTGTCTCTCTTCACCCCACTTCCTTTCATAACTTCTTGCTTGCGGTGAGGGTTGTGTTCCGTTACACATTTTCCCAGCAAGTCTTGGCCTTTAATGTGTCTGTGTCTTGGGGAGCAAGTTTTGCCAAAAATACTCATGGGCCCAAGCTTGGCTTACTGCTTGTCTTTATCTTAGCCAATTAGTTCCTCCAGCTTTATATTCCCATTCCTTAACCCTAAACCAAAGTTATCCTATAACGGGGAACCTCATGTCTGCTTCGGATTGGGACAAAAAGTCTCCCCCGCCCCCTTTGCCGCCTCTTACAAATCTTTTGTGTGCTGCAGAAGCTATGCTTTCCCAAAAGACCAGGAATCAAGATAACAGGATTACTGTGTTTTTTTTTTTTTTTTTTTTAAAGAAAATTAGATGTGTGTCTCTGTGATGAAAAATTCACTTGTTTGAAAAAACAAGTTGAAAGCAGCATTTCCTAGTTAACTAGAGCCTCCATCTCTGAGCAAGCGTCTTACAGTATCTCTGGTTGATTTGCAGCATTGTTCCAGATAAGAGCTGCTGCTTAAATAGGTTGGGTTTTGCTGATACCATCCAACGCTTCCCTGAAATCCGTGTTGCCACAATCATGTTCGTGAAGAGAGGAGGGGGCAGCTTCACACTGGAAAGGTATTTGAAGGGAGCAATAACAAGGTAGAGTTGTGAGAGAAACAAGTGTGAAGTTGTGAGAACACTGTATCAATTATCAGCTTCTGTTGCCATTTGACTTTCCGCTGGTGCAGAACGTCCTCTAATTTATCTTTCTGGAAAAACCCGGAGTTATGAAACTAGACCTTGATGCATACACTCCAGCTTTCTTCTCCTGCTTGTTTCGTTCTGTGACTACTTAACAGGATTTTCTAATTCACGTTCTCTTCATGGTGACCGAAGCTAAGCATTTACTATGTTTACTTAACTAAGCCCTGGAAAATGTGTATCGCGCCATATTTGTACTCTTCTGAGCTCTCCCTCTTTCTATGAGTGACTTAATAACCTCCTAAAATGTTTTAGAGCAAGAGGATCTTTTCTTCAAGCCATAACCTTAGGTTGGAAGATAAAAAGTTGGGGTTGTACTCCTTTGTCACTGTACCCTTGTGATCATCTGCAAAATGCCACTTGCCTCTTAGAGAGCAGATTTCCTTTTCTTGGGCTAGAATGACCCTTCTGGATACATTTTGAGGTGGTCGCTGCCAAAGCCAGCAGTTCCAAACCAGTTAGAGCCTGCTGAATGAACTAATTCACCCCGTGGAGATGTGGGCAATTGTGAAAAAATAGACTAAGGGAGAAAAGCATTTTCATTTCTTAAAAGGACAGCGAAGGTATACCCGCTTTATACCCATGCGATTCTGTCATGATCCGTGGCCTTCATCGCTGTTCCTCTGCGATGCTTACTGTGTGTGAGACGGGCAAAGCTGCTGAGGCCGCGGCTTGGTGAATGGCTTTGCGAACGTGAGTCTCTCAAGAAAGCCTGTTGCTACATGTTCTTCAAAAAGTTGCTCCTTGCAGGACAGCCCTCTGAGGCACTCGGGTGCCCCAAGAGATATCTAATGCTGGAAAAGCCACTTGCATGATTTGCCCTCCGAGGGAATCATAAGCTGAAGCTTCAAGAACAGCTTTTAGATGCGTCTCAACCAGTTGAGTGTGCTTGAGCAGGTGAGTCACTCAAATGCCTTTTGGGCTCAGTGGGTGACTTGCAGAAGTCTCCGTTTCGTTAAAGACTCCCGGCAGCTTAAGTCACAAAGATGAGTCTTGATGCCAGTTGCATTAGTCTTTCAGCTCACGACATTGTGCTATTGTTAAAAAAAAACCGAGGCAAGGATGGGCATTGAGGCATCCATTTCTTGGCACTGACAGTTGTGACCCCCCCCCCTTTTCATTTTGTTTTATTGAGAAAACGGGGCTCGGAGCGTTGCGCGTGATGTGTTTCCTGCTCTTCAAGCATGGCAGATTCACAACATAATTGGATGTTGCCCCAATGTTAGAAGCCTCTTGTTGGGACACCCTTGCGTACCTGATGCAACGGAGTATGTTTATAGGTGACTGACTGGTCCAGGAGGCGGCCTCGGATGCTCAACATTTCAGCAGTCATACATTCCCAAGGGCCAGACATGTTCACATTCACGGTGGGAATGCTTTGCTCCACGGTTCTCACATGCCGCTGCCTGCTTTCATTTTGTCAGCGGTGAGAATATCCAAACTCTCCAAGAAAAGGAGGGTTAAGCCTATGAATGGATTTCACAGAGCATTTTCTTGCTTTCTGAAACGTTTTGGGACTCCGATAATCATACTGTGCAGAGTTACTTTGGAAGAGTCTGCTACAGCTGTGACGCATGTAGATTTTGTGCAGTGCGTTAACGCTGCGCGAAGGGCTAACGTGTGCCTTAGAACCACCGCATGGAATTTCTTAGGGAGGAAGAAATTCCTTACATTTCCTCTACTTCCCGTTACGCTGAGAATCTGGGAGGAAATGGATGGCGCTATCCATTGTCTCTTTATGGTAGGAAGTACAGGTCTTTGGCTGACGGCGGATTTTTGCTACAAGGTTTTTAGCAGAGAAAGAAGAAAGCTTCCTCTCGTGGGGGGGGGGGAGTCTGAAGCCCACTGGGAGACCTAGAGGAAAGGAGCAGGCCACATTCCGTCGAGGTTGCAACCCTTGGGCTCTGTGACCATTCAGTGAGTAAATAAATAGTTGGAGCTTGGGTGGGATGGAAGCTGCTCAGGGCCTTTGCCAGTTGCAGGCCTCCCTGCTTCTGTGTAACTGAAGTCAAAGGGCTGATAGAAAAATACGGTTAGGAGAGGAATGGATCTTCAGCTCTTGCTTGGCAGAAGCTGAAACTGCGCGCGCGCACACACACACAGACGCCCAGAAAGCCGTTGAGCCAGACTCTGTGCCTGCCAGAGCTGATGGAGGAAAAGTTGGGAACTCAAACCCCTACTGAGGTCCACTGCTCTCCTAGTGGTAGCCTACACGCTGTTGCTCGCTGAAGTGGAGATGGTGCAGAGATCATTGCAAACAGATGGCAGGCTTGGCCAAGACGGCTGCCCCTCTCTCGCTCGCTCCGTAAGTGCATCAGCAGCTCCCCGCCCCTTGCAGGTAATAAAGGGCAGGTGGACAGAAGCGCCAAGCAGAACTTTCTCCAGTGGGCAGTCGGTCCAGAAACTCATTCCATCAGTGGCAAAAGGCCAAGAATAGTGAGGCTATAACCTTGCCCTGTGGTACTTCAGCCTTACCCCTTCCAGGCCCTGGTGGCAAACGCTACCCGAGAAGACATTGGTCTTCAAATGAAATCAGCCATACTGCTTCCAGAGAGCAGTTTAAACAGCTTAATACAGAATGATTTTTCTCTTTCTGCTCAGGGTGGAATCTTTCGCTCCCTTTTGATATTAGAGTTTGCAATAGTTTTGTTTACACGAGTAATGTCTTTGAAACGGCCCTTTAAAAAAGCCAACCGCATTTGAAGCGTTAAGAAGCCATGTTTCCCCTAACAGAATTACTGTATCCGGGAGAGAAATAGCTGCTGCAATTTTTATACCGTGGTCTTAATTGCCCTTTTTACAAAAGTATGCAACTAGAGGGGGAAGTTGGTGGTGGTATGGAATGTCGCGGTAAACTGGCCTGGCCTCTTCCTTGATTAGTGTTTGTATTGTGAAAAAGCATGTGCAGATTCTGCTGGTTTGCCTTTATTCATCCAATGCCCAGCAGCAGATCTGCAGACCAGTTTCCTGTTTCTTGGTAGGTAGCCGTATGCAAGGAAGGCCTGTGTTCAAGCCTGAATTGGGCTATTTCTGTCCTAGGAAGGGAGGCTGGCTCTGCGTCTAAATGAAGAGAAGGGTTGTTTAAGGCAATTTGATAATCCTACAGCAGGACAGTTTTCTGATGCTTTTAGGCCTCAGATCGCAGCGATTTAGCGTTTTATGCTGGAATGAGCTGGTTTTAAACTACAGCGTGCTACCTATAGCCTCCAAATGTGCCTGGGATGCAGAGAAACTTCACTTTTCTTGCTTCTGGGACGACTCCTAATGTATCGAGCCTGTTCAACTTTGTTGTACAATTTAGAATGTGGTTTCAAAACAAGCATCGGAGCTGAAAATTGCTCCTTTTTCTTGTGGAATTGCTGTTTTATGGAAACAAACTTTGGGGTTGCAGTGATTGATCATTAAAGAAAAAATTCCTAAATTTTGTACAAACCGTTGTTGCTGATTTCTTACACTCCTTTACATTTCCATTTTCAAACTCCTACAGTGTCCCAGGAGCCTGTAGTCAAGGTTCAACGTGTCCTTTCTCCAACTATCCACCGATTTCAACCATCAGGTGAATGATGGCAAGCTTACTTGATTGTGCTGCTTTCAGGCTGGCCTGACTTTGTAGAAAAAAGGACCAAAGCAGCATTTAATTGGATTTCAAGGCTAGAAATTTCTTCAGACGGCCATTCTATACACTAATGAGCTCCATTGGAACTTACTTCTTAGTAGGCCGGTATCCAATAGCATTTGTCTGGCATTTTACAACATTACACAATAAAGATGATCAATGGGTAAAAATTAGATGTGTGTATAACAGAACTTCCTTTGTTCAATTTTTTTTGTTTATTCGTTCAGTTGCTTCCGACTCTTCGTGACTTCATGGACCAGCCCACGCCAGAGCTTCCTGTCGGCCATCACCACCCCCAGCTCCCCCACGGTCGAGTCCGTCACCCCCAGAATATCACCCATCCATCTTGCCCTTGGTCGGCCCCTCTTCCTTTGGCCTTCCACTTTCCCTAGCATCAGCATCTTCTCCAGGGTATCCCGTCTTCTCATTACGTGGCCAAAGTACTTCAGTTTTGCCTTTAATATCATTCCCTCAAGTGAGCAGTCTGGCTTGATTTCCTGGAGTATGGACCGGTTTGATCTTCTGTTCAAAATATAACACCGTAAATCAGATTCTTGCTTGGTGGTATGAAGAGGAGCTGCTTTATTTTCTAGCTATAAAATCTCAACTGGTACAGCTGGAGCAAGGAGGATAACTGGTTAGGTCCCAGGAGAAATCTTGCCTTGCCTTCTGTGCTGGGAAGGCAATATCTCGTGTGCAGCCCCCACGGATTTTGCCGTTCTAGCCAGCCACTCAATAACCGTAATCGGGGCGACCCTGTTAAGAGGAGAGGTCCCCAGTCTGAATCTCTACACATGCCTTGGAAGCTTTTTCAAGGAGTGGCAGAATCAAATCAGAGAGTAAATAATAAATGAAACTTCATGACCCAGGCAATGCAAGCCAATAGCCAGAAAAAAAAGACATAACCCAGTTTCAGCTAAATCATTTTAATAAGCAAAAACGTCGTCTTAAACCGTAAGGTTTGGTTAAGAACAGTTCCTACCCCAGTCTCTTTTTTCCTTTGCAAAGAAGCCCCCGCTCCAAATCTCAGCTGCTTCAACAGTAATTCTGATATAAGTGGGGTGACTTTTTTTTGCATTGTATTCCTAAGTGAGGGTTTAAGGGACTTTAAACCACTGTAGGTTTTTTTCCCTTCTGTGTATAAATTCAGTTCTTAAATGTGTACTATAAAATCTCTAAAAGGTATTTTGTTTTCCCCCCAAGGTACCCTCCCTTTTTTTGCTTCACATGGCAGCATAAAACACCAGAAGGAACCATCTAAACCACCAACGACAGTAGCCACAGAAATTCACATTTCTTTTAAAAACATCTTCATAGAATAATAGATACACCAATATTTACTCAAAAATTCCCAAATGATTCCTATTGCTTATAAATAATATCAGCGAGCCCTAATTCCCTTTCCCCTTAGGGTTTCGCCTTCTCAGGTACTGGTGGGCAGAAGAGACATTTCAGAATAAAAGCAAGGCGGTGGAAGGCAACGGAGATCTAGTTGGTATCTGTTTAAAACACAGACATTTAAAGAGGTTGGAATGTCTACACGGGGGGCGGGCCCTCCTGAGTGTCTCCTGCCGTAGATAGGCTGAAGGGTGCTGACATCTTAGCCCTCCACCAGAAATCTATGTTTTGGGGTCCCAGCGAAAAACCAGCAGATCCAAGGGTTGAATTCCTTGAGGGCAGGCAGAATTAGAAGTTGGAAAGCCATTTTTCGGGCACTTGCTTCTACACGTAGTCCTCGACTTACGACCATTTATTTAGTGACCGTTCGAAGTTACGACGGTGCTGGGAAAAATGACTTATGACCTGTCCTCACTCTTACAACAGTCACAGTGTCCTTGCGGTCACACGATCAAAATTTGGGCGCTTGGCAACCGGCATGTACTTATGATGGTTGCAGCGTGCCAGGGCCACGTGATTATCATCTGTAACCTTCCCATCCAGCTCCCGACAAGCAAAATCAATGGGGAAACGCATGATTTTGCTTAACGACTGCCACAAAAAATGTAAAATTGAGTGCGGTCACATGATGCCTCCCTTAACGACCGCGCCGCTTAACAAATTTTCCAGTCCCTGTTGTCGTAAGTCAAGGACTACCTGTACTCTGCTTGGCCTTAGAAGTTAACCACGTGTGCTTGGTAGAGTCCCTCTGGTGCCAGCTGTAAAAGAGAAGAGGCAGGGAGCAAAAAAATCAGGATTGCTATACAGTAAGTCCAGGGAGAAAGGGGTCTGAGCATCATGGGTGGCGAGTAAGTGGTGTGACGTGGCCCTTCCCCTCTGCCCGTGGTAGGGGTGGGGGAAAGGGCCCCTCACTGCTCACCTCCCGGTCCATCTTGGTTTGGCCCGGCTTCTGTGCCGTGGCAGGTCTCTGCGAGGCTGCTGGCTTCCGAGCGATCGCAGGCTTCCTTCCGTCAGCGTTCTCCGTGTAAAGACCAGCCAAGGCATAATGCTGCCGCCTCAGTTCCCCGAGACGCATCCTCTCGTTTTCCAGCGTCTTTTCCAGCTCCAAAACCTTCACCTGCAAAACACAGAAGCTTCTAGACTGAGCAGGCCAGTTTATTTACTTTATTTCGGAAACTTTCATGGCCGCCCATCTTGCGGCACATCTGTGCACACCACAGCAGCAGCAAGAAATAAAAAACAAGAAGCAAGAAAAAATACCCCAAAAGCAGCTCCTCAAACAACAATTTAGCAGAGACCCACAAGTTATTTCCATGCTGCTGTCGAGCTGGTCCGCTATACTTTGCAGCACGAATCTCACCACGTGCTACAGAAGATTGCGCCCTGGCTGGAACTGGCCACGGTTTACTGAACGAAGACCAGCAGGTCCATCTGTTCTCATTACACACTCAGCTGTTTCCCATGCTTTCTAGACAATGACTGAACTTACATTAAGGGAAATTAAACCCAGCATCTCACGATGCTGTGATCTGGACCAGCACGCTGGGCCCCAAGTATTTATTGAATAGCAGTAGGGTCAGGCGTCCAACGCCTGTTCTCCTTGAGAGAACTCAAGCACTGTGTGCTACAGTTATTTAGATTCACAAGAATCTGCAACTGGGTTGTTATGAAGGTGGGGCAGCGGGGAGCTTGTTGAGGTCTCCCTGGACCAGCCTTTGGGGAAAGGTGTTAAGAAGTTGTCATCATCTACAGCTGTCCACACCCTGACATCACTGCATGATCCAATCCTTCCTTCTCTGTATGCGTTTCCTCAAAACAACAAAATCCCAACATTTGACCTGTTAGGAAACTCCATGGCTCCACAGTACCTGTGTCTCCATTTCCTCTTTCTTGAGTTTGATCAAGGACATCCCAGAGAAGTCCATGGTGTCTGGTTGGAAGAGAAAAAGAGGCTCATTACAGAAGTGATCATGATCCAGTTCCTCCACCAGATGTTCTGTCTTGATCCGGGTTGCACTGTGGCACGGCACAGGTGAAATGGAAAGCTCGCCCTGTTCTGCAATTCTGGGCATTCTGCAATCCTTCACCCCAACTACGTTTAAGTAAAACCTCACCACGTCTTCTTTCCAACATTGTTTCCTAAGGCAGTTTGAGGCCATTTGCTCTAGAAAATCATGGACCAAGCCTACAGGGCCTGGATTTCCCTCTTTAAAAGGAAAGCTGAGAGTCTCAGAAAGCCCAGTTTAGCACCCAAGCAAGGGGTCTGTATAACACACCACAAATAAAATCACAGCTTGTTAGTTGTATCTTCCCCTGCTCAAAAGACCCTAATAATGGAACTCAAAAGGCAGGATGATCTCCCAGTTGTGGACGGACACATTAAAAGAAAGGGAAAGCTTTTCCTTGAGTGGAATTCCTGGAGATTTCTTGGGCACAGCCATTTAGTTTTCCAGACAGGAACACGGAAGTGCTCTGCTACTGGCTCAGGAAGGCCCAGGCCACCCATTCCTTGCAGATCCCACCCACCTCTCAGAGCTGTTGTGAGCTGCTGGGAAGAGGCGTGGAATAAAAATGCAGCTTTAAAAACCAGTAATTGTCCATTAGGGCTGCATTTTCGACTGCTCCCTCTGCCTTCCAATAAGTCAGTACTTCCTAACCATAGCAACTTCCAGGTGGATGGACTTCAATGCCCAGAATTCTCTGCTACAGCCAACGAAGTGGCCAAGATCGGAAACGCTACCGTGAACCCTTTGCAAACCAATCAGCCGAACTGTCTGAAGGGCAGACAGCAGGTGGAAAGGGGTCCACCCTCCCCCATTTCCTGCTTAGCAGCCCAACCAGGCCTTACCTTTCTCTTCTACCTGCTCTTGTCCGGACTTGGTGGAGGCCATGACGTTAGCAGCCATCTCGTTGACCGTCCGCGAGCATTCCTGGAGCTTGCTGAGGTTCTTGCTGTGCTTCTCTGCTTTCACCTGGCGTACAAAACCAAACCTCAACAACCCCTTTTAACGCTTTAGGAGAGTAAGTTGTGCTTTGGACCACTTCCAACAGTAGAAAGTTGGGAAAAACAGAACAAAGAATCCAGAGGATGCAGCTGTTTCTCTTTGGGGACCGTTTACCTTGGAGGCAGCTACAAGCTGAGCAGTGCTAGCTGCAATCTCGTGCGAACAGACAATCAGCTCCTCATATTTGCCGGTGTGCAGGACCACCTTGTCTGCAGATTCTCTGAAAGAGGATGCAAAAAAAAAAGTGAGAAAAATGCATGACTTTCCCCAGCAGGTAAACCAAGCTCTGTATCAGAAAATAAGCCAGATGGGGAAAGAAAGCTGAGGGGCGATCCAGATACCTACACCAGCTGAGTTGCTCCCCATCCAACAGCTTTGGATGCAGAGATGAGGCCCTCCGTCCAACAGGAGTTCTTGGCGTAAAATTCCTGGGGTGTTGCTGCCCCCTAGTGTTCAAGAGAAAAATGCATCCTATCCTTGCGTTGTACGGACTCAAAATAGCAAAGGCACCCCAGGGTTCCGCGAGAGGTCACTAGGGGTTCCCTGGGAGATCACGACTTATTTAAAAAATTATTTCAAATCCGGGCAACTTCACATTCAAGAGGCAAGTTTCATTCTTTATTTTCAGTTTAAAAGAGCACTCTTAATGCATATTAGACAGGCCTACCCATGAAACAAATATAATAATTTTGCAACTTCTGGTCTATATTTGAGCCTGAATGGGCAGGGGTTCCCCGAGGCCTGAAAAATATTTCCAGGGTTCCTCCAGGGTCAAAAGGTTGAGAAAGGCTGCTCTATCTAGAATTCCAAGATAGTGTCCTTTTTCCAACTCCTATGCTCTGCATTCATTTCTCTGAAGAACTGAACTTTCGGCTTTCGGTGATATAATGGATGGGCCTCACTGTGGTGGGAGGGAAGAGGCAATAGGATCTTGATAATAATCTTTTATTATTATTTCTATATTATCTACATTTACAATATATATAGGAGGGTACTTCCTAGGATCCCACGAAGGAGGGAAGACTACTTGAAATGTCACAATCAAACTAAAACTGTGGCGTAATGAAAAAGGGGAGACAAAGACCGGCTCAGATCTCCAGTGGCTGATATATTCAATCCAAACTCCTTCCCCGGGTATTTAATTTTCCCCATCCTTTTTTTTTTTTTAAATAACAGCAACAAGGAATACACAGCACCCCAAATTGTCTCACCCTTCCACTTTCTACAATCTCCTTCTGCAAATGCGTGGAGGTCGTTACAAGCTGCCGGATAGCCTGAAACAAGAGGAAAAAGCAGAAGAATTTGGCTGTTGGTTGGGTGCGAGCACGCCGTTCGCAAGAAGGGGCCTGAAAGAGCAATTTCTGCCGTGGCCCCATTAGCCTCAAATAAAAGAGTTTTCCAGTTATCCACAGAGCTGACCAAAACCAGGGAGTGCTGAAGAGTTTCTTGCCATGTGGCCCCAGATGGGATTCTCTTTAACGAATGATCACTCACCTTCATTAAATCTGTGCAGGAATTCAGGATTCTGTGGGAGGAAAAGAAGAAGAAAACACCTCCTGTTAGAATGATGAAGCCTACACATTTGTAAGTCATTTGTTTTGGAAACAAAGTCACGACATCCAAAAATGGGACCCCCCAAAGCCCCATTGAAAGAGGTTGAGCATTCATTACTTGTAGAGATATTAAAGCAGCAGCTTCTACGCAATGGGAATGAACCCATTTTTAAATCTCCTGCTCTGGTCTCTCCAAAGGATCTTTGGAGAAGTTAGGGCTTATCCACAATATTATCTGAAACCACCCATTCAAGCAACAGATTGGAAGGGTGAGGGGGGGATCCCTTTCACATCAAAACAATTGTGCTGTAGGCAGATGAACAAATCGGTTGCCCAACATGCTTTCGCTAGGCAGGTTTCATGGGAAGTTGAAATGTGAGCGTATTAAATACTTTCAAGGCACTTCTTTATAGCGAGAAAAAGCTTGGGGCCCATCTTCCCCAGAAGGTTCATCAAGGTCTTTCCTGGCCCTGGTGACCAGCGACATTAAGACAGAATCTGGTGGCTTCGGATTCAGCCTCCAGCCTCCTGCAAAGTTATGCTAAGGATTTTTAGTTGCGCAAATTCGTCCCTGCCACCGGCTTACCTTTCATTAACTTCTAGTTTCACCCCAGAGCTCTCTACTCTAGCTTGATTCATCATTTCCTGCGGAGAAACAGAAGACAGCAGGTGGGTTTGGCCAGCCATCAGCAAACGGATCCCAGGCAGCACATCTCCAGCCCAAGAAGGACCAAGCTGGATCGCTGCAAGGCGGGATGCATCCTGGCACCCCATAAGCAAGCGTGGATGCCTCCTCCTGATGCTCCCCCAGAAGAGGTAAGCCCAAGAATGAGCCAGAACGTGTACTTGCTGGAGCTTAGCTTGGGCAAACCCAGTCGTCAAGTCCAACCCCTTTTTAAACCCTCTATACCAGGGGCTTACACTTTTTAGGAAAACAGTAGCACCGGTCAAGTTAACCCCACCTCTATTCTCCTGACAGCATCCTCAACTGCTGCAGAAGTGGAGGCCATCTCTTTGTCAACCAGGTCACCCAGCTCTTCTTGCCGGACGTCTAAACTTTTGGGTCTCAGTTCCTACCCCCCAAAGAAGAAAAGAAAAGTTGATCAAGGCCTCTGAGGAGAACCCTGGCCTAAACGAAGCGTGGCTCGAGAGTTTGGTTCATGGCGAAAAGCCGGCAACTACGTTGCCTGCACCCAACGTTCCCCACGGAGCACGTCCTGGTGGGCCTCCATTCTCTCTTCACCTGTCCAAGCTGGAATAGCCTCTGCAGAGTCGTCCTCAGGTCTGCTGGATCCGCTTCTCGGAGAGACTGTCTGTCTTTTAGCTTGCTCAGATAGTCCAGACTATGTTGCCCACAGTCCCTGCAGGATTCGGTCAATTCTGGCCCAGGGAAAAACAAGAGATTCAGTTGGTCCTGACCCTGAGGCCGTTTCAGAAAGCTTTAAAAACATGGATGTTTCCCCAGGCAGGGAGACTGGTTGACCCCATGAGGAGGAATGTTAATTTATCGAAGGTTAGTGTTACCTCTGTGCTTCAGTGTTTTTATATTGTTTATTTTGTATTGTGGGTTTTTAACCCTCAGCCCCCCAGAGTTGCTTGGCAATATGGATGGCCATGTAAATCAATTTACTAACTAAATGAAAAGAGAAAGAGAAAGAGAAAAGGGATGCAGAGTATTAAAAGGCCCAGAATAAGTTACAGGGGTGTCCAGGGTGTGTGTGTGTGTGTGTCAAAATCTGCAAGATGGCAGGCACATCATTGAGATTTAAACCCCGCCTTTCTGTACGCGCACATAGAAAAGGGGAGGGGCTTTGACGGGACCTCACGCCTGTCACCTTTCAGATTTTGACACCCAGCAGTAAGTTCCACTGAAGTATGACTCTCAAGTCTAAAGGATCGTGTTGTAAACGTAGCTCTAACAGAAAAGTAAGAACACGTTTGTTGTGTTTATCCTGTTTTTCTCCTGCCAGACTCACTGGTTAACAATGCTGGCACGTGAACTACACCATTTTGTCTTGACTGGTATGGATAAATCAGACGAGAAGGCAGGCCATAAAATCGTACCTCTAACTGCAAGGTCCCATCATTACCAAAGAAAAATCAAAGTTTTAGACAGACAAGCTGGAGCCGGTTTCTCTGGCCTTCTGGGTGAGTCTCACTACCTAGTGAAATATAGATCCTGCTTTTGAGGTCTCCGCCCGGGTTTTCCTTAGTTATAACCTACAGCCACCTAGGAAGAGCAAGTTCTCTTCTACAGAATATCTCGAGCACAAATTGAAGCAATACCATTGTATCAAGAGCGGCTTATAATCGATCGAACCATCTCTGGGGGGACCTTGCCCTTAATGCTTATGCAGCAGAGCATCTCTACACACTTGGAGGATCTGAGGAGCACAGCTAACAAATCTTGTGGATTGTGTCACTTCCAGCAGGAAGGGTGCTCCTGTTTCCAATCCTCTATCTTGTTGGGGCGAGGGGGGGAGCCTTTTCTGCGGCACGACTCACTGTCAGCATGGTCCGTGGGTGCGAGATGGGAAGTGGCGCTGCCGTTCACGATGACATCCGCCGTGAGATGTGCAAACTGAGCCAACGCGGCGACCAGTCCAGTGGCATCTGAGACAAAGAGCGAGAACAGGGGAATGGAGCAGAGGCAGAACGCCGCAAAAGTGTGTTGCCTTCCAGGAAGTTGGGGAGAACTTGGTGGTCCTTCCGTTGCCATTCCTCTATGTCAGTGTTTCTCAACCTTGGCCCCTTTAAGAGGTGTGGACTTCAACTCCCAGAATTCCCAGAGCTGGCTGGGGAATTCTGGGAGTTGAAGTCCACACCTCTTAAAGGGGCCAAGGTTGAGAAACACTGCTTGAACCCAACAAAACCAAGAAAGCTTAAATCGGGAGGTGCGCAAAGGAAAGCCAGGTTCATTTTGCAGCTAAAGCAGAAAACAGAGAAAGGGACATAATACCTCATTGGCAATGTAAAAAACTGCCTGTCCTAGAGCATTTGCTGTCCCACAAATGGCTACACAACCAAACTGTTTTTGGAAAGAAGACAGAGTGAGAATCTGTCTGGAGAGAGGGTTCCATAAGGGTTGATGCCACTGAGAAGACTCCATTCCAGCTTTGGCCCTATGAGCTGGACCTACTGGTGGTCCCTTGTAGGACTTCCTCGGGTGATTGGAGTCCACCTTACGTTTAAGTCCTTGCTTCCTTAATTGCATGGGGTTTCTTTGTACAACAGACTTCATGGCTGGTGGCACTCAGTTTAGAGCTGGTCTGAAGCTCTAGCAACCCAGCATCGTGTGCCGTGTCCCACAGACGGACTAGCTCTACAGTTTGAGGAAGCCCTCCAAAGAGAAGAAAAATATGCGCTTGAGCATAAACCCATTTTCGCTTGCAATATTTGCAACACTTCCTTTCCCAGCGCTCGAGGTGAGGAAACCAGAGAGGAAACTCCGCACGTCTTACCTGCCATGTTGGTCAGATAACGCTTGTGCCCGTTCTCCAAGGCATTCACCGATTCCAGGGCTGCCTGGGTGCGGCTGACGAGGTAATCTGTAGAGGAGGAATGAGGGCAAAGAATGTGGTTTGGGAGGGAAGAACAGACCCGTCTCTGGATCTCTCATGCAAGCGCAGATTTGTGAGGAGAGGAGATGTCTTGATCTTCCTTTCTTTAGCGGTTCAAGAAGATGCCGGCGAGGATTCCGGACCCACCTGGAGAACTGGTGCATCGGATGTGCAAGGGGTCGTCCAACTTGGCGACGGCGTCCTGGATGATGCTCTCGGCCTCCTTTATTGTCCCTTGCAGGATTCGGAACTGGTCCTCCAGGAGCTTCTGCTGCAGATTCTGTTCATGACTTTTCTGCGGGGTGGACCCAAAACATGCATGACCAAGTCCAAGTAAAACCAGATTGACAAGCTGGTTCCTGTCTTCCATCCCAGTCCTGTGGCTGACTCCGCTTCCCCTGCCCACTGCTTATCTCCCCGGGGCCAGAGGGACCCTTCCCCAGGTCCAACTTTTCTCCTCCGTACCTTTTCTACCAACTTCTCCTGAAGTTCCTGCACTTCCTTTGCCCGTTTCTCTGCTTCCTGGTTCAACAGCAACTCCTTCTCTTGAATCAGGCCCTTGGCGGAGATGAGCTCGCATTCCTTCTCGTTGACCGATTTCCTCAGGGCCTCCTTCTCACCCTGAAGGGCTTCCAGCTGGCTGCTGAGGTCCGAACCAACCTACAGATAACGAGGGAAAGAGTTCCACGGGCGGATCCTTTGCTTGCAGAGTTCTCACGCTCTCTTTATCCCATGACCTTCAATGCGTTATTTCCACCCTGTCGCCACATGCACAATACGCGCAGAATGCCTTTCCTCTGTTCCATCCACAGGGCAAACTAACTAGGGCCTCACAAATGCAGATTTAGGATGAGCTTTTATGGAAACTGGCCCTTGGCCTCTGCAACAGATTTGACCAAAATGGAGGGTGGGGGCCACAAAATACCGGTAATCCTTGCTTACCAATGGTAATTGGGACTGGCAACTCCGTTGCTAAGCAATGCAGTCGTAAAGTGCAACGTCATGTGATCATGCCGACTTACAACAGCAGTTGCGACCGTTCCAGCTGCTGCTGTTAGGCAAATCTCGCACAGCTGCAGCGTCCCACGGTCATGTGATCACCCTTTGCGACCTCCTGCCAGCTTCCCCGTTGACTTTGCTTCTTGGAAGCCGGCAGTGAAGGTTGCAAAGGGCGATCGCGGGACACTGCGACCACCGTAATTGCGAGACGGTTGCCGAGTGCCCGAATTGAGATGTGACTGTGGGGATGCCGCGATGGCCACAATTACGAGGACCCGTCGTAAGTACCCCTCATCCAGCACCGTTGTAACTTTGAATGGTTGCTGAACGAGCGGATGTTAAACGAGGATGCTTTTGGAAGCCTTTTGACTCATTTCTATGCATCTCAAGACTTTAGTCTAGCTATTCCGTGCCACCTACGTGCTGAAGACAACACCCAAAACTAGAAAACTATAAACAAGTAAAGAAATGTAGGAAGGTATCTTGAAATCCACTAGCTGCGACACCCATGGCTGGAGCAACAGGCCCCTCGGGATCATACGATCTCCTGCTTGGGCCGTATACCTGCTTAGAACGGCTGAGCGTCGTCTGAAGTTGGGTCAATTCTTCTGCTTTGGATTCCAGCGCTCTCTTCACCTGCTCCATCTGAAGCGTCTGATCTTCTAACTGCATGAGACCCAAGAGACAGGACCTATCAAGGGGCTTCCAAGGGGACCATCCCACCCCCGGGCTAAAACTACAATTCAAGGCCAGTTTTGCATTCAGGTTTTAAAGAGAAGGAACTACACCCTCATCCGAAGAAGACGACAGTATTTGACTCAACGGGTCCCGGCAGAGGCCTACCTTCATCTCTGAGTCCCGCCTTGCTTGCTCCATCTGGAAAGCCAGCTGTTCCTTGACCCGTGCAACCTCTTCCTGGCTCTGTTGGGTGACCGTCAGCTGCTTGGCAGTATCTGCATTCTGGGTGTAAAGACACAGAGTTGGGGGAAAGGATTCGGATTCAGAATTTGGCCAAGCAAGAGACAAAGCATGGTTCCTCCTGCCCTCTGTTTATGGCCTTGGTCTACATGGACAGCAAACCTCATTTGACCGTGACCGAAGCGGTGGAGACATTACTCTGTGACCAGGGGTGTCGTAAAGACCAATGTGACAAGGACTCTGCCCCAAACGTGGGCACCGTTACCTTCCTCAAAAGCTCCGCGTGTGTGTTGATTAACTCGTTGTGTTTCTCCTTCAGCTTAGCGTAGCGGATTTCCGTGGTGCTGGCTTTCTCTGAGAAAGGGAAGAACATTGTCACGTATTTATTTATTTATTTTTATTTATTTATAAACATATTTATATCCCGCCCATCTCCCCCGCAAGGAGGGACCCTGGGCGGTTCACAGCATAAGTTTAAAACCAATAAAAACATAAATACTACAAAAATTCAATAAAATATCTAATACAATTTGATCCTAAAAATGGCAGTTCTTCAAGTGGTCCTTCCAAAACCATCACAAGCTCCAAGATGCGGATGAGACAGAGAGCCTCTCTCTCTTTCCAGTCTGCAGAAGGAATGTGTGTTGGGGGAAGGTCATTGTGAAAAAGCACCCCTTTTCCCGCTGAATCATGTACATCCCAGGAAGTTGGATTTAACCTTTTCTTTTCTTTTTTTTTGAGCAAAGCACGCAACACGCCTGCTAGATCCCCCCAGGCCCTGGCACCCCCGCCTACTTTCTGCTTCCAGATAGAGTCCTCGATTCTTATCTCCTTCATGTTTTGCTTTCTGCAGCCTCTCCAGATCATCTCGGAGCTGCTCGTTGTCCACCAGCGCTTTCTGTTTCTGCTTCCTCTGGTCTTCCACCTCGGCCTCCAAACTGTTCACCTGAGCCTTCAGCTGAGTGATGTATCTTTGAGCCTGGATAAAGAAAACAGGCAGATGTAAACTAACCGCCCCTTTCCCAGGCACAGCAAAGTCGTACAGGTAGTCCTCGACTTACGACCACAATTGGGACCGGAACTTCCGTCGCTAAGTGATGCGGTTGTTAAGTGAGTCACGCCAGATTTTACAACCTTTTTTGCCACCGTCATTAAGTGAATTACTCGGTACCCCATTGATTTTGTCTGTCGGGAGACGGTTGGGAAGGTTGCAAATGGCGATCACATGACCCCAGAACGCTGCAACCGTTGTAAATACATGCTGGTTGCCAAGTGCCTGAATTTTTATCATGTGCTGCAACGGTCGTAAGTGCGAGGACTGGTCACAAGTCACTTTTTTCAGCGCCTTTGTAACTTTGGTCATTAAACGAATGGTCGTAAGTTGAGGACTACCTGAACTCTAGCCCCCTCCTGGGTTCCTTCTGCCATCAGCCCCAAAGAACTAAACTTTCATCTTTCAAGAAACACTTCAACAGCTCAGGGTATTTTCTAGTGACCGAGAAGTATATGACACCGATCGCCCATCTGGTAACATTCCTCTTTTCCCAAGATCTCAGATCTCAACCTCTTCTGACTTGCGTTTTGCTTTTGCTTTTTTTTTTACTGGAAAAAAATATTTCTCTTTCCCATCTAGTTTGCAACTAACACTGCTACTCACTATACTTTCTCACTTTAAAGATAAAGCTAAAGGAGAAGGCAACTTTATTCCCTTTGCCGGCGTGCGCCAAAAACGTATGGCCAAAATACAGCCTGTCTGTCTGCTGCGGCCTCTTGCAGCTGGATTTCAGAACACTTCCCAAAGGCCAACAACTTGCTTTGGGAGGGAGGGAGGGAGGGGTGCCCGGCAGCACCGTCTGCACCCCTGCAGAATCGCAGAGCAGAAACCCAGGCCCAGCCTTACCTCCAGCTTAATCCTCTCTAGCTCTGTCTGAAGCAGTTCGATCTCTTTCTTCAGGTTTTCGATTTGCAGATCCCTGAAGGTAAAAAGAACGATGCATGACATCATTGTTGGGATGCGGGGACGTCCATTAGTGGTGTGCAAAAGTGATCCGCGGATTCAAGTTTTAGATGGGTCTGTCTTTCCCCCCACTTCCCCGTCTAATGGTCAGCTATCATGCTTAGATTTTTAATGTTTTTCACTAAAGATTCTTTGGTATGTTTATAAATCCTGGAATTCTTCTGAGCCATACCTCCCTCCTGTATCTAGAGCAGGGTTTCTCAACCAGGATTCCGTGGCACCCTCAGGTTCCGTGAAAGGTCCCTAGGGGTTCCCCGGGAGATCACGATTTATTTAAAAAATTATTTCAAATTCGGGCAAGTTCACATTAAAGAGGTCAGCTTCATTCTTTATTTTTAGTTTAAGAACACTGTGAATGCATATAGACAGGCCTACCCATGAAACGAATAGAATAATTTTGTAACTTCTGGTCTATGTTTGAGCCTGAATGTGCAGGGGTTCCCCCAGGCCTGGAAAATATTTCCAGGGTTCCTCCAGGGTCAAAAGGTTGAGAAAGGCTGGTCTAGAGAGTGTCATTTGGGCTGTCAAAGGAATGAAGCTTGCCATTATTATATATAATATTACCAATCAACCTTAGAAAGTTGTTACAGACATACCTTTTTTTTTAACTTGGGGAATCCCAGGCATTAGATATCTTAAGTGTTGCTTTTGAAAACGTTAAGTAAAAGGTGACCTAGATTTTGCTGGTAAAGTACCTGTCATCTTTTAATCCGTTGGGCGGCCCGAAAGTCTGTTCAAAGATATCCGACACGTTCTACAGAAAAAAAACAAACAAAAAAACAAGGAATGAAGCCACTTTGTATCTTTTTTCCCTTTCTTTTCCTTTCTTTTCTTGCACTTTTAGCTTTCTCTTTGATTTCTTTTTCTTTTTTCTTCCTTACTAATTTATTTATTTTCTATCCCGCCTTTATTATTTTTATAAATAACTCAAGGTGGGGAACATACCTAATACTCCTTCCTCCTCCTCTTTTCCCCACAACAACAACCCTGTGAGGTGGGTTGGGCTGAGAGAGAGGGACTGGCCCAAGGTCACCCAGCCGGCTTTCATGCCTGAGGCGGGACTAGAACTCTCAGTCTCCTGGTTTGCCATTGGCTCCTTCCTAGGGCTAAGAGACGGGGACGGGCCCAAGGTCACCCAGCCGGCTTTCATGCCTGAGGCGGGACTAGAACTCTCAGTCTCCTGGTTTGCCATTGGCTCCTTCCTAGGGCTGAGAGAGAGTGACTGGCCCCAGGTCACCCAGCCGGCTTTCATGCCTGAGGCGGGACTAGAACTCTCAGGTCTCCTGCTGTGCCATTGGCTCCTTCCTAGGGCTGAGAGAGAGAGTGACTGGCCCAAGGTCACCCAGCTGGCTTTCATGCCTAAGGCGGGACTAGAACTCTCAGTCTCCTTGTTTCTAGCCCAGCTGAGTAAGCGGGGAGCAAAGGTACTCTGCCCATGCTCAGAAGCACGGCTATGCCTTCCAGAGCTGAGGAAGAAGGGAGGAGAGCGAACCAACGTGGGGCCGAACCCTAGCCGGGAGGAGGGAGTTCGCACCACCACCCGCCTCCGAAGGGCAGACCCAGCGCCTGCGTCTCACCTGCTGCTCTACGGATGGAGCTGTGCTGATCTCAATCAGGTTTTCCGCCTCCTCGTCTTCGGGGGCCTCTTCCGGAATCACCACCACCGGCTTGACGTGTTCGGCCAGGGCGGACGCCCTCAGAAAATTGGGGGGCTTCTGTGGGAGGAAGTTGGTCAGACCCTCGGGCTGCGAAGACCCAACCGAGCGTCCCCCTCCCATGGATCCAGAGATTTATTAGGGCTGGCTACCCATTCAGACAGCCTCCCTCCCTCACCCCCTTGCTCGTGCTCTCTTTCACACATGCAGGCATGCACACAGGAATACGGTCACACGAGGGACATTCGGCCCTGTTTCCAGCAGGAAAAGGGGAGGGTACCTCAGGCAGCCGTGGGATCTGGATGAGCCGCTTGAAATACAGCATGTCCGATGCTCTTTTGAAAAAGGCTTTGAGGCTACGAAGAAAAAACGGAGTGTCAGAGGAGGGCGGGGTCCCCAAGACATCATCGACAATCCCTTTGACTGGGTGTTGGTTAACTATTTTGTCTATAAGCCTTTGTTCTTCTTAAAGGGACAGAGCAGAAAGGGCGGAATTGAAAAATACGGAGTCTAGGGAAGTATCTCTGTTGGTCGTGTCCTTACCGCCTTGCTCTTTAGAGGCAGACTAGCCAAGCTCCTAGGCCTCATGATCTCAGAAGTCTGGGTAGCTAAGCACTTCCTGGCTAATCTTCGTCAGATGGTGCTACTGGGTGGTGGTTGTTTTTTTTTAAAAGTGATATTATACAAGGGGCTGTCCTTTTAAAAGAGGACTCTTTGGGGATCCAATTCACACAATATTTTTGCAGGGCATTCCTGTCGTTTTAAAAGAAATCGGAGCGGCCGTAAGATGACTCGGTGACATGCCGGGGAATACCTTGCACGGCACGTTGGGGGTTTGGACTTCACAACTGGCCGCCACCAATTGCGTGGAGGATGGGGCCTCCCGTCCCGTTACCTGCGAAACTGTTCGTGGAACCTGTCTCGATGTCCTTGTAACGTATCAGCTGGCAAACCTGAACAAGCCAGAATCAGAAGGATCAGGGTCTCCAAAGTGCCATTTCTGGCCAGAGGTTGAAAAAGCAAGCAACTCTTTGCAAGGAAGCACCCAGGCAGATTTTAAAAACGGGGGTCTGGGGTCTGCAGCATCCCCAAATTAACGGATACGGCAAACCAGTGGCCTTCTCTGCCCGCTAGCCGCATTTCAGAAGGCGAACACTAGAGGCCGGGTATCTGAGCAACTCCCCTCCAGCATAACTAAATCCCCCCCTTTTTTTTGGAGGGGGGGAATGATGCCTTCATTTAAATCCTACTCTGGTTCCAGAGCACGGCTGCAAGCAGTTGAATCACGAGGAGGAATGTCCCCCAGGGAGGGCCTGGTGGCCTGGCACTGTCTGGGTTGTTTTTAAAGGCACTGCCTGGGTTGAAATGGCCGGCCAGATTCAAATCAGGGGCCTCGACCCTGTGCTTTGCAAGCTTTCTGCCTCGAGGGGACCCTTCCCACCCAGGCGGCTTAGCCAGGAATTCCTGCTTGCTCTGCAAGGGATTCTGGGACGCGCCAGGGGCCGAGCCCTGGCTTTGGCTGAACCCCTACTGCATCTAGCTTCTTCTGCAGCGGGCCCTTAACTTCTCCCCACGGAAACCCTTTCTGCACAGAGCAGCGTGCAAATCATGCTGACCTCCGCTGCATCTGCAGCAAGCAGGCCAGAGAGAAACCGGGGGTGGCCTTTATTTATTTATTTATTTATTTGCCCAACTTCTATCACTGCCCATCTCCCCCCACAAAGGGGACTCTGGGCGGTTTGCAACAAAGTTAGTAATTAAAACACATAAAATACAATATACAATATATCACTCTAAACATAAATTATATATAAATATATAAAATCCAAGAGGCTGTGATGTTATATTTAAAAGAACTCTACGGCGCACGCCACCCCCAAGAAGAGCTATTATTTGCTAAATCTTTGGAAGCCGAAAGCCCGGCTGCTCTCTTCTACAGCACCCCAACAGTTTATTAATCCATTCAGATCAATTTCCGAATTCAGATCAATTGCCCTGCGACTGCACACTGAGTGGGAAGAGGCAGAGAAGCAGGACGGGAGCAGAAGAAACAGTCTGTTGGAACACGTCCCCAACCGTTGCCGATCTTTGCGCTTGACTTTGGCTAAGCTTTCCCGGATGAATTTGGAGAGCCTATTCTCTCCAACTAGAGAGAAGGAATCTTGCCCATCTTCCGCTGCTCCTGCCTATGTAGAATCCAGGAGCTTGTGTCTCCACGGCGGGTACCAGACGCGAGCGGTGTCACCCCTTGCAGCAAATGCCAGATCAAGACCTGTGATGCTCTGAAGATCCACTTACATGAATGGAGGTTGAACATCAGCTTCACGGTATAATGGTAGAGGTGGCTGCAATCTTGGATCACCTGGATGAGCGGAGCCAACCGGCACTGAATGGCCAACATCTGGGAGATGGCCATGGAGGTGTTGAGCTGCCTGAAGACTAAGCGGAGGAAAGGCGAGAAGTCATACTTCTAATTCTTAATTTTAATTCTTTTTAATTCTGTCAGCCGCCCGGAGTCGCTGTGTGTGAGTTGGGCGGCCATATAAATTTGTTTAATAAATAATGAATAAATAAAAATAGCGCAGGGTTTCTCAACCTCAGCGACTTTAAGCTGCATGGACTTCAACTCCCAGAATTCCCCAGCCAGCATGGGTGGACCTCAACTCCCAGATGGCTGGGGAATTCTGGGAGTTGAAGTCCACCAATCTTAAACTTGCTGAGGTTGAGAAACCCTGCTATAGCGGAAACCAAATAAATTTATGGCGTTCTTATAGACAGAGGGTCCTCTATGGACATTAAGCCAGGAGCGATACTGATATTTACAGGTAAAGGTATGGATTCTGAAATAACAGCAGCAAATTTAATGCAAAAAGTTACTCTTCAGCCCGGTGGAAATTCTGGGTGAGTTTGAAAAGAAAATGAATTATCAGAAAAGGAGTGACTAAACCGAGCCCCTTTCTCATTTTTTTCATCTATGATAAATAAAATAATAAAAAATAAAATAAAAAAAATTAAAATTAAAATAATAAAATAAATAAAATAAAATAATTCATAGCCCACTGTCTCTTTCCATAGGAACCTCTCTAAGTTAGTCAGATGCTTTGCTGGAATAAAGAAAAAGTGGGCGTCGGACTCCAAACCCCATTAGCCACTGCCAGACTGACCAGCAGTCAAATAGGAATTAAATCTGGACAAGATCGGGCGGGCCAAAGGATGCCCACTCGCACCTTAACCGCCAATCAATCTTACTTCTTGGAGTAAGGTACAAATCCTCAACGCTGGAAGCGCCTAAATTTTGCAACCTGTATAATGTTGCAGGTTTAGTCTATCCCTTCTGTTCCCCCAAAACCCGTTAAAATAGACATATCCCCATTTTCCGAGGCAGAATTTTCCCAACCACCAACTGGGAGGGGCGCAATGTAGCAGATGAGACTTTCCTGATGAATTTGCGGAACCAGCTGTTGGGCAGAAGATGGGGCGGGGTTGAATCTTGCACCACTGTTGCATGTTTAAAATCCTGGGTTAAAGGACTGTAATGGAAGAGGGCCTGGCCAGTTCAAGCACCGAACAGTTTCCCTCTCGCTAAGGGAACAGAAACCGTCTTTGCTTGCTTAGGCTGCTCAGCGCCGGATCAAGCGTGACGTTGCCCAGGTTATAAAAGGTTTGTCATTAACTTGGAGTATACATTACTGTGCCTGCAGGGAGACCAGACCAAGGTCACGTGACAACCCAGGACTTGACAATTGAGAGGGAACAGGGATGGGCCTCCGTCCATGTTATCTGATGCTCCGCGCAAAGGAAACTCACAAAGAGCAGAACGGACAGGAGGCGCTTGCTAAAGTGAACCAAGGTTGCATTTCTCCCAAAGGATGTTGCTTTTGTGGGCAGAGGTGCAAAACTCAGGGACACCCATGGGATTTTTTAAAAAGCAGATGCCTCATTCTGACGACCTGCACGATTTATATAGGTTGCAAATTGCACCACCCTTGCACAACCTCTCATCTCTCTGTCGGTTTTAGTGCAACGTATTTTATTTGTTTAATAAAAGACTTCTGGAGGACCTGTTGTCCCAAGGTGGTTACAGAACGGTCAAAAGAACATGATGATAAATGATGACAACCGGAAAAGGATCAGGTTGCAAAACCACGCGGTGCCACCTTAACAGAAAACCACCAGCTCGTTTTTTTTGTACGTTGTAGATTTAGATCTGCAGATCCAAGCAGGGGGAGATGGTGAAGAAAAGCCCAGCCCAACAACTTCTGCAGACAAAGCTGCTGTTCAACCCACAAAAACAAGGGAGAATTTGGCAATGCTGCACACGTCTCGGCCTGCGTTTAAAAACGGCATGGAGAAGGAAATGAAAGGAGAGAGCGCATCAATGCTCAGGGCGGTTTACCTGATTCTGATAATCTGAGTTCACAATCCATGTAGTCAAACATCTCAACGGTGAGCTGGAAGCTACAGAGAATTTTTAAATAAAGAGCACAGGGTTTATTTATCAGTGATCCCTTTCTCTGTCAAGCTGCGTGCCTCTGATAAGAAATTGGGGGATTAGCAAGGAATGTTTTTTACTGTCATCATCAAGCTTTCCGTAAATGCAAACATTCCTTTGCTGGACCCAATCCAGGCTACACTGAAACAGCGCTATGATAGGAAAGGATTTGGCCTCTCTCCCACCCCTAGCAAACCCCTTCCCCTCTTTCTTGCCTGCAAGGAACTCAAAACCTACATTTTAGATTAACCACGGTTTACCCAATCATCCAAGTCCCTAAACTGTGGGTCGTCGTAACTTTGTTGAAACAAACCTAATGTGGATTGAGACTGGCTTGCTGCAAACAAGCCATCATTGTTATGCTCCGCTTCCCATGTAGCTGAGGAGGAAAAAAAGAGAGACAAACACGTCTTGGATTGGGGAGGCCCACTGCCGTCTTAGTAAACGGGGGCTTCCCCACACGTGGTCCCACGGAGCAACCGGATCCCTTGGAAGGTGACTGGCCAAAAGTCCTCCCTTGTCCACAGCATGTGGTTACCCTGGTTTTGTTGAATAATCTAGGTTACCAGCTAGCAATGCCACGCTGCTCACGATGTTTGGGCCCATGTCTCATTCCAGACAGGTCAAAGGGAGCATACAAGGTCAGGACACAACGTAATTCAACCATCTGAGCATCCTGGGAGCCAACCAAACCTGCACAGTGGTTTTTATTTAGGGCAAGCGCCAATCCAACCCAACGTTTAATCCCAAAAGCAAAATATAAAACTGTTTCCCAGGGATCGGAATCCTGATCTAGAAGGAGAGGTTACTATTAGAGCTACGCAGCCAAGGATCTACTGCGGCTCTCATCCGTTTCGCTCCTGGGACGCTACGTTTGCACCAGGGAGAAAGGCAGACATTAAGAGTTTCTAAACATTTTCAAGTAACCCGAGGGTTGGGAGAAGCACTTACATGTTATTCACATCTGTTCCGGCAGCCTTTTCTAGCACCTCGTCGGTAACTTCAAGCCCAGGAGGGAATTCAGGATGCTTTGGGGGTAAAAGCAGGGAGAATTAGCAGTTGTCATCGGGGAGAACCCTGCTCTTCGCAAACCTTGTGGGATTCATCGAAAAGGGGCTGGCTACACTCTCCCCTTCGTGCCCACATTTATTTATTTATTTATTTATGCTTCAATTTGTATACCGCTCCATCTCCCCACAAGGGAACATCAACATGGCAGGTTCACATCAGACTGCCATCTGCCAAGAAAGGATCTTGGACTACAATGAGACTAACGGTAGGGCAACTGGCTGACCTCAGCCAATTTGGACTATAATCCCCAACCAGATGCTGAGGATTCAAAACATGCAGTAGATAGTTTTAGCTGCGTGGACCAAACTTTCCAACTGATGGGTGCATCTCCCTTGGACCTTCACCAATTGGTAGAAGCAGGCTTGGGTTTAAGCTCAAGATTCCATGTTTTTCCAACCTGCAGTCTAACAGAGCGTCCGCTTAAAGGCAAGACCGATGAAATACTATCCACAACCAACTAAGGCACCTTTTAAAGATCTGCAGCCCCAACATCTCCACTGTAGCTGATGACCAATCCTTCTCTGCTTGGCTGGAGCAAGCAAAAAACGTTCCGCCATCACGTCCAAACAGGTTGTAACTTTTCAGACGTAACGACCAGGTTAACTAACCAAGCCCATCCACGGGTGCCATCCTTAAAAAGAGAGCGCTGTATCTCACGTGCCTTAGCCCGCCCTGCAAAACTCAGTCCAACTTTACGGTGAGAACAGGATCGCTCGGAAGAGAGTTACCTTTACGTGGAAGGAGATTTTGGTGAGCAAAAGTTTGGTATAGATATTCACAAGCTGGCCATAACGATCATGTAGATGGCCCTGGAAAAGGAAAACAATGAAAGCATCTGGTTCCAAAAATCAAAAACATGTTTGGAGGGGTGAAATTTGTTTCTCCGGGGTGCCTCGGCTGCCTCCTCCCTGTCTGCACTGAAGGAACAGGAATTCCTCTCTTTGTTCCCCTACCCCAGACTGACCAGGACCCTCTAGCTTTGCTCTATATCAGGGTTTCTCAACCAGGGTTCCGTGGCACCCTCGGGTTCCGCGAGAGGTCACTAGGGGTTCCCTGGGAGATCACGATTGATTTTAAAAATTATTTCAAATTCGGGCAACTTCACATTAAAGAGGTAAGTTTCATTCCTCATTTTTAGTTGAAGAACACTCTTAATGCATATAGACAGGCCTACCCATGAAACAAATAGAATAATTGTGTAACTTCTGGCCTATATTTGAGCCTGAATGTGCAGGGGTTCCCCGAGGTCTGAAAAATATTTCCAGGGTTCCTCCAGGGTCAAAAGGTTGAGAAAGGCTGCTCTATATTCTGGCAAAGGTCTGAACTTAAGTCTTCTAAACTGATTTAACCTCTGAAGGTTCTGAAGCTCACCCAAAGGTCTCCAGTTTCTCGGATGTTACTTCGATACCGCTGGCAGTCCTGAAGAACCTGGAGGAATCAACAGGACGTAAAAAAAAAACTTGGAGAACACAGAATTGGACATCTCAGAAATGCAAACCATGCTATCTCAGAGTGCCCGAAAGAAAAGGCAACGCAAGGTTGGCATAGGCAGCCCAACATTTGGGTAGCTCCAAGCGTGCAACGTTCAGTCTTGGATACAAATTAAGATGCAATGCTTGTATTGCTTATAACTTATCTTTGACAAGTCAATTTAAGCAATTCCCTTTTTTTGGTAAGGAAAAATGGGCTCCGTATTTCTGAGATAAATAAACGAACACAAAAGAACATCTTTCCTCAATGTGGCACCTTCTCGATGGACTGAACTATGCCCTCCACGTGACTGGAAGTTATGGAGAGTTGTAAACTAACCCGTCTGAAATATACCAGGTTGGGGAAATGTTAATTCAGAGATTGCAAAACACTCTTTCTTTTTTTCATGCAGCCGACTTGGGAAGGAGCCCACTGAAGTATTTGTTAGAGAACGCCACCTGGCACACCATCTGTTGAAAAGAACAGCTCAACACAACCAGGCGGACGTGTGCCCTCCTTGCTGAGAGTCTCGTCTACTAGCTAAAAGGAAGGTGATCAAGGAACTTACATTTGGATGACCGTCTCGGAGGACCTTGTGGAGAACGTGGCAGAACTTCCAGCTCAGGATGGCGCTGCTGGGCAGGGGGAGACCAATCGCATATGACCAAAAAGTAAATGCACCTTTCTCATGATGCGTCCCTAGAATAATTCCTTCACACAAGTTAAGGTTCATATTAAACATGGGACCCATGGTCCTCGTTTTGCTATGATCGGCAATCGGAAAGGATCCCAGAAAGAGTTTCGGTTAAATGGGTGAGGAAATGCTATCTTCTCAGGAAATTTTGTTGGCACCAAAACTCCATCTTGAGTTTTTTTCTTCAGAACATGCTATACAGTTGACCTTACACCTGCAGTCTCTGTTTATCCCATGCCTGCCAATTAAGTGATGTAAAGATGAAGGAAACCCAAAAGCAAATGGTGTCTGGTTATAAGGGGAGGTGAATGATATATTATGCAGGGAGAGAATGGATGGTGACCCTGTTTTCATTTCCTGGTATAAGTTGAAACTGTAGACTCCTAGAGGTTGTAACCTTGTCTTTATTTTACTTTGCAAACTGCCACCAGAGGCTCCTTCCCAATACCAGCTAATGAAAAACTGGAGCCTCCAGGAAGACCGGGTGGAAGGATACTCCGAGCGTGCTTCTCTTTCACCGGTGCTTCCAGTGTGTTGATGGCTTTGCTGATGCTTACAGCCTGCAAGGAAAAAACGAGACAGTCACTGAAAGGCGGCAGAGGTGCAAATGTGGGATTCCCTGCTATACAGCCCTCTGCGGTCTTTAATGTTCATGGCATACTCCGTTGGTGTATGCCAACGGAGGCTTTCTCCAAGCCGGCGCCCGCCAGCTATGCCTGGGCTACAAGACCCATCACCCCCAGCCAGCACGCTCTGCAATCTCTCCACAAATCCCACGTCAACGGTGGCATTCTGCCATACCCTACCCCACCCCAAAAACGTGATCACGTGTGTGCCCAATGCAACGTCTCTAGGCAATGTTTTAAGCCAGAGGGCAGAATGGAAAGGCTGACCTGGGTGGGGGAGGAGAAAAAAAATAATAAAGGCACAGGGATGCCTTTGGACTTTACCCTACAAATCACCTGGATGGAAGGAGCTTTCTGATAATACTTTTGGAAAGAAAAAGAAAGTGAAAAACACACACACCAAAACCTCAAGCTTAACTTCCGCTTCTCTACTTGAATGCCGGGGGAGAGATAAAAAGAATATCTTCAACCCTTGGCTCAAGGTTCCCAATTCTATATTCCTTGTGAGCAGATCGGCAGCATTCTAGGGGAAAAAACCATCTTTTGAAACAAAATCTCCCCCAACCCTCTGTTTAAATTACCCTGAACCCCCACAGGAGATAAGGTATGACAGGGAAGATTGCAGTAAAATAATAAAATCCTTCATATGGCAAAAAAATAAAAACTTGTCCCAGTCTTTACAATGTATGAAATGAAAAGAAGCCTCAACTGCTTTGTTTTACTTGGAATCAGGGAAGGAGAAATTTAATTTAGTTTAACTACATTAATTTCTTCACGCTCACGGATGTGTTGGTATACGTGTGATAGATTTCTATGCTGCTTGCCTCATGAAAAGTTTTTCAAGTTTCTAGACCTCTTGATTGTTAAGAAAACATTTCTGGTCCAGGTCTCATGGAATCAACTATTGGATGCAAGCATTTAAAAAAAAAACAGCCATAAAGTGATGATCAGGAGTGAAAATGCTTCTCTCAATACCAGAATGCCCTTCCCAACTACATACGGGTGTGTTTGTTCCCAAATCACAAATTTGCAATGCAAACTAATGCATCTTTATTTGGATGGAGACAGTCTGTATGCAGTGGGGTTTACTCTCCAGCAAGCCTGTCTGTAATTCTAGATCAGTGTTTCTCAACCTCGACAACTTTAAGATATGTGGACTTCAACTCCCAGAACCCCCCAGTGCAAAAAAGGTCCTATCCAGAATTTACTCCCCCTTCTCCAATGCAGCCTATGCTTTTGAAGGGCTGGGAATCAGGAGCATTGATGCTCTAGGCCTTGGGAAGGCAGCATGTTGGGGCTGCCTTAAAGCGGGCTGAATCCGGTAAGGATTCAAAAGATTCAAGCGGTGGATGCGGAAGTCCACCTGCCCCATCACGGAACGAGAAAGTTGGGCAACTGGTTGAAGACAGACAAAAGGAAATCGTGTATTTCCAAAAGGACGGGATAGTCCTGGAGGCAGGCGTTCACACGTGCAGCGCGACCTGCCCATGTTATTCGGCCGAACCGAACGTTGGCTAGAACCGTCGCCGCCTTCTGCGGGTGCTCCACCGCGGACGGGCCTTGCTTGGCAAGGAGGAAGCCTGACCTCGTTTCGCACAGAGGTCCATTGTCGGGTCCGTTCATTGAGATGCGAAGAGCTCGGCTTCCAGCTGAACGGAGGAACTGCAGGACGGCCCGCAAGGCCTTTCTGGGCCAGCAGCAAAACCCCCAACCCGCGAATCCCAGGATTCGTTTCTGGCACCCGCTGATAGAGCTGTGCCTGTCACCACAAAGGGAACACTTGGCTCCATGTGGGACGCAATGCCTTATTCACACCTTGCAGCTTATGGGGGAAAACCCCGTAGCTTCCCAAATAATCTTTTTCCTCCAGTAGTTTTTTTTTTTAACTTTTCTAGTTGCTATTCCTGTGACAGTTAGACTTGAGAAAGGACCCTGCCTTGTGCAGATCACTGTCTTCTGAAATAACAAAGGAAGCCGAGGGGATCTGGGGCTGGACTGGAAAAGGGAAGGGAAGTCCCATCGTGCAGGGATGGGAGGCTCTTAGGAGACCCTACAGCAGTGTTTCTCAACCGTGGCAAGTTTAAGACGGGTGGACTTCAACTCCCAGAATCCCCCAGCCAGCAAGGCTGGCTGGGGGATTCTGGGAGTTGAAGTCCACCCGTCTTAAACTTGCCACGGTTGAGAAACACTGCCCCGCAGTGCCCCCGTTTGGCTCCTTCTCAGCCAGCAAAGGGTCCTCCCTCTCCTTCCATGCTCCCACTTGGACCAGAGAGGGACCCTTGGCCAAAACAAACACTGCCACCAGGAGCTGCAGCAAGGAAAGACGTGCCTGGATTTTCTTGCCAGGTTTGGTCCACCAAGAATGACCCCCCTCCTGGGATTTTTCCTCTCCCCTCCCATCCGGCTTCTTTGTACGCCTGCTGGGGAAACCATTGTGCCTTGAAAGGCAGGACGGAAAGCATTTAAGTGGGGAGGGCGCTGAGAGGAGGGGAAGGGGGAAACCTCTGCTCCAGCTTCCCTCGGGAAAAACTCACCACCGAACAGCTTTCTTCGCATGCTCAAGAAACCTGAAAAAGTAGGCTTCCCACCTGCAGGGAGATATCTTTCTTTGCAAGGGTGGGACTCCTGGGGGATCTACTGGTTTCTTTCCAGCAGGCGTGGGGTGGGGGTGGGGGTGGGGGTGGGAGGGAGCAATTGCCTCCAGGACCCCAACCCCAACTCCCAAAACACCCTATTTCAGGGTGTCCTTCATGGAGAAACTCTCTCTCTCTGTGTGGTCGCTGGGAGTCAAACGCGACTTGATGGCACAAAATCGATCGACGTGTTCTTAGAAAGGCAAGAGAAAAAAGTATTCCCGTCTCCCGTTTCATCACCACCACCTTGCAAGGTAGGCTGGGCTGAGCGGGAATGGCTCTCCCCAAGGCTCACAGCAAGCTTCAAAAGCAGAGGGAGGTCTTGAAGCCCACTAACCCAGTCTTTCTCAACCTTAAGATGGGTGGACTTCAACTCCCAGAATTCCCCAGCCAGCCATGCTGGCTGGGGAATTCTGGGAGATGAAGTCCACCCATCTTAAAGTGGCCAAGGTTGAGAAACATTGCGCTAACCCCTAACTTTGTTTGCAGCGGCTCCTCCTCGTTTTAGATCTTTGATGTTTAATGCAATTTGTATTTCACCCTAAAACTTTGCAAGAAGCTTGCGTATTAGTAAAATCAACACAGGGGAGTTTTCTCCTCCGTGATGCAGGAAAAGGGGAACTTGGCTTGCCTCGTTGCACAACAGTGACTGAGGCACCGAAGAGCCTCTTTCTAATAAACTCAGCAGCTCACAGGAAAAAACACGGATCCAGGTCAGCGTGCAAGACAAAACAGAAAAGGCGTTTGCCCGGTTGTGGAAAGAGCTCCGACTGTCCCATGAAGGACCAAGTTGTTCTGCTTTGGATCTGCTGGTCCCGTCACTTAAAAAGGACTCTGACGGAGGGGGGGAGTGCACCACCACTTCCTGCTCAACATGATAAATTTAGCACGGTGTGTTTGCTCTCACTCCCCCATCGGACACAGGCACTAAATTCTTAATGAGAATTTCTCGCTGAGTTCAAAAACGGTTTCCTTGCAAGGCTGCCAGCTCATCAGATGCGAAGGAGAGAAGGCAACACGTTGACCCTTGGCTCTTAGACATCTTGGATGGCGTGCATTTTTTTTCCTGCTTGTTTTTGGAAATAATAGGATTTTGTGTGCCACGGATGCACACTGGCTCTGGGATCTCTGACCAGGGATGCCACATGAGGGATCCAGGAAGAACAAGGGAGATGCTGCATCAAGCGATGAGAACTAATCCATAAATAACCATTAGCTGTAACGTCTGATTGTTAAGATGGAAAGCAAGAGAGGGTCAATGCCAAGCATAGAGAACTGTCAGCCAGAAGTGTTTAGATCAGTGTTTCTCAACCTTGGCAACTTTAAGGCGGGTGGACTTCAACTCCCAGAATTCCCCAGCCAGCCAAGCTGGCTGGGGAATTCTGGGAGTTGAAGTCCACCCGCCTTAAAGTTGCCAAGGTTGAGAAACACTGACCCAGGTGTTCAATCTTTCCTGAAATGGCAGTTTCCAGGCGTGTTAGCATTCGGGGTCCAGATGTACCAGCCTGTTCCCATTTCTGCATTAGTAAAACTTCCAATTACTGTAGTGTCACCATTGGAGGAGGAAGATAACACCCCTTTTCAGAAGAGCTTTTAAGTGCACATTAAAATTCATAAACGAATATACGGCATCTCAGGAATTATGATTTTCTTCCCATGCTGGGAAACTCCCCGCCCCTGGATATCTTTACAAGACTACAACTCCCAGAAACCCTCATGGACTTGGACAGCTAAGAAACCTGAAGGAGTGCAGCCACAGGAGTGAAAACATCCTTGGAATACCGGGGTGACGCACAGCAGATGTTCCAGCAAGTTGTGTAGTTTCGAAGGCAGCTGTGCTGGGCTGACGTAAAGCAGGCCAGGTGGAACACAGCTGACCCAACCCAGCAAGTGGGAGGGCGACACACCCTCGTAACCATCCGCCAACATTCCTGGCGTTCCGTCACTTGCACACGGAAGCTGCTAATTGTGCAAAGCACGGAAGAGCACTTTTAGCAGAGCTGGGGGATTGGAGAAAACACAGGTCCTTTCCCATGCAGCTTCCTTAATGAAACTCTCTGGCCTCAAAGTAGGAATTTTATTGGGGAGGGCTCTGCACCACGTTGTAGGCCCTTTCAAACACCCCACTGTGTAAAAAATCTCCCCCAATGGAAAACCTATTGAAGGTGTCCTAAATCATCTGTTCCTTGCTGGGCTAATTTTCTACTAGAGGGAGGTTCCTTCCCAACTCCCAACCTTTGTTACTCGACCGACAATATGATTGTGGCAAACGCCTTTCTGCTACATCCTCACTTTACACCACAGCATCTCACAACATTATGGTGGGAGTCAACCAGGTCTTGGAGGCCGAGAGAGTTGGCTCCTTGGACCAAACCAAAGCGTGTTCAGAAGACCGAGGGGGAGGAGGACAGCCTGAAGGTTTTTCTGGTTCTCTGGAGGCAGCTGTCAATGTTTTGTGGGGACTAGGGATCATCTCAGATGCTCTCATCCGACAACACTCTTTTCTGGAAGGATGGGTAGAAGACAGAAAGGAGGTCAACCAGCGGGATGGAAATATTCCATGAGCTCCGATCATATCCTGTGACTTTGAAGATGCCTCAGCTTCACATTTGATCCATACAAGCTTAAACAGGCCCTCTACGATCATGCCACACATTTAATTGGGTTGCATACAAGCCTACTTGCTTTGTTTGACTTGGTTGTTGTTATTATTATTATTCACAATGCGAAATCACAGCTGCTAATTCTTTAGCTGGTGTTGGCCTTCATTCGCATGGAGTTCTTCCCACGAACCTAGGATGATGATGATGATGATGATGATGATGATGATGATTGTGGCTCAGTGTGTGTGTAAGCCACAGCTAGTTTATACTTCAACATACTGTGTGTACCAAACACCAGGTCAATTCGGTAACCAGCTTAAGTGTCTTGTATGGAGTTAGGGTGATTCTAGGGCGTCCAGAGGATAAAGGTTACGTAGAGTATGGATTGTGTCATGTTTGCTGTTTGGCATCTTTGTTGAGGCAGGCTACCAAGATAGCAGGGAAAAGGTAAATATTAATTTGCTCTGAGGCTTAGCAAGGGCAGCGTGCCAGCAGCACGGCACAGTTTTCCTTGCACCTGGAACCTTAGAAACTTCCTGCTACAACCATCCTACACAGGTGTAGCTCCCCTGGAGTCTATGAGTCCATGAGATTGACCTTCAATCTCCATCAGGCCTATGTGGTGGGAAAAGACTGAGGGAATGATATTTTGAAACACCTGGAAGACACCACCTTGCTTGCCCCTCCATAGAACAGGATCCTTGGAGGAACCAGATTCCTCTGGACACACAAACACTTTGCACCAGACTTTGCAGAAAGATTTCTCCAACAGTCACCCCTAAAGCCCATGAAAGAGGACCACAGCTAACCTCCTCCTTAAATTGGCCGAATCCTGGGCCATCGTGCTTCCAAATCGGGGCACCCTCTGCCAAGGGTGCTTTTCGTGCCAGCTGCCCATCTCCCCCACCCTCTTTCCAGCCTCCAAACAAAGGCAGGAGAAAGAAGGAAGTGACTCAGAAATTGTTTGGAGCCATGGAGATGAAGTCACCAAGCCAGGGAGAGCTTTTCTTGAAGGCTGAGCGGGTATTTCGAGTTCCTGCATTGGAGGCTTCCCAGTTGTGAAAATGCTGCTTCCTTCACAGTGATCTCATTTCCTCTTCCACACCTGATTCTTACTTAGCCACAGAGCAGAGAAAGAATGAAAATCAGCCGAAGGGGTTGGTGCGAGCTTCGGGTGGCTTTTAATTCGACCCCGGGCTGGGCGAAACTGTGCCCAAAGACGCCCCGGGATCCGGCCTAGACCTTCGCTGCCAACTGCCAGCAGCCCTACCAAGGCACCCCAAAGGGGTAGAGCTGAAATGTAAAGGATGCCATTCCTGGGTGTGCTGTCGGTCTTCCCACACAAATCCAGATGGGTGAAACATCCTCTCTGCTGTTCAGACTTGAGCAATTAGATGTGAGTCAACCTACAATTATAGAAAATGATGTCCGATGAACAATGCTCATCTCAGTTTCCATATCCAAATGGAAACCAAAGGCTGCCCAGCCGGGAACCGTACTCCTCCATGCTTAGCAGGCACTGGAGAGAAGGATGCTGGCCTTCCACGTAGGGAGCCCCATTGTGTTGGAGAACGGAAAGAACAAGAGGCATTCAAACCCACGAAGCTGCGCTGGCTGGGGAATTCTGGGAGTTGAAGTCCACACTTCTTAAAGTTGCCAAGGTTGAGAAGCACTGGTCTAGAATGTGTGTGCTTTCTCTGCTGTCGCCAGCCATACAAAAAGCTGGGTCTCCCCTCAACTGCGGAGCTTCTCTTCGCCCCTGGGCCTCCTCCGGCGCCGGAGGACACACGGCTGGGGCCAGACCCATTTACGGGAGGTGGTCCTGGCCCACGTTTCCATGTCCATCATGCAAAGCTGCCCGGCTTCCAAATCCATCTTTTTTTCTTTTTTTGTCGTTCTGGTCCTCTTCTGCCTCTGGAGAGGGAAACAGATCTGGTTCTAGGACTTCTAGGCCATTTCATGTGCCACTGATGGGCTTTGATTCCCTGCTGGCCCCAAAGGGGAAAAGTTGCGTCACACCTTTTCCAGGCAGAAAAATATCCCAGGCAGGGCCAGGAAAGGCTCCCTGGTCAGAAATCTCTCCTCCCCAAAGATAGCAATCCGGCAGGCCATATGATTCAAAGTTAATTGTTAACCCCAGAACCACTTTTTGCAATCTACCTGGGGGAGCCCAGTCAGGTTTCAACTCACTGCTGATTTGAAAGGGATCCTAAGCACGGACAAAAACGTTGGGCGGCGTCTTGCGATGTCTCCCAGATGGGTCTCTGGCCACTGGGCTAGTGCCAAAGGATTCTGGCCCTCCGCTTTATCTGGATCCTGCCAACATCCTTTTGGGCTGATCTTCGCTTCTGATCTTATTTTGGGTTGGCCAATGACCGTAATAAAGAATGTGATGGGAACGTCTAAAAAACAGACCCTCCAAACACTGTGACATTTAGAGGGAAAACCCCTTCCTCTGCACCGCAGACTAAGGGCTACCAAATCTGAATATATATATTCAGGCAGTCCTTGTTTAGTAACTGCCTCATTTACTGACCGCTCGCAGTTATGACAGTGATGGAAAAGTGACCATTCCTCGCATTTACGACCTTTGCAGGTCTGTAAAGCAAAGGAAAACTGAAGTAAGATGCTAAAATCATGATGAAACGTGAGTTGCCGGTCCCAATTGTGGTCACTAAACGAGGACTATACACATACACACACACCTTCTTGGGACCAAATCAACTTTGCAAACAGGGCTAGGAGTGCCAAAGGCCAGATCTTTTGGGAAGCCACAAAATTGACCAAAGAACAGCTATCTCGGCATTCTTGATGGCTTCAAAGGGCTCCTTCAGCTCTGTGAGATTCCATACCTTTCTCTTGACTTTAACCAGCAGTTATAAAACTTTCCTACGTTTTGCACTAAAGGTGTGTTTATATAGGAGATAAACGTGTGGGGGGGGGAGAGAACCTTTCCTTGCTGAAATGGTCTCCAAATTTCCTCTCTTCCTAACCTGAAAGAGAGGAGGAGAATATTATTCTCAAGGGAATATGATCACCCCAAAAATTCACATGTTGGTCAAAGACTGTAATAAAGTCTTTTATAATCTGTAATAAAGACTGTAATAAAAGCCTTCGACAATACACTGTAATAAAGGTTTACCTATCTACCCAATAATTTGATAGAGGCACCAACAATAAAGTTTGGGCCCTTTAGGCTGTGACTGGAATGTTTTGCTAAAACGGACATCCTACGTACATTTTGCAGAGAAATCCCAGAGAGATTGGGGCAGGGCTTATAGCTCAATTAATGTGTTTTAGGATTGTGCTGTAAGACAACCTATTACCTATCTGCATCTTACAGCCACAAATCCCAGGCCGGGTATTTTGAGGCAAACATTGTAAAACTAATAATAAAAATAATACATTCATACCGGAAAGCAAATTCAGAAGCAACTGCCAGCCTTTGGGTAAACAAAGCTTTTTAGTGGGTGTTTTACTAGAATGCATCATGGGCATGAAATGTAGATTCTACTTACTTCTGAAAAGGGTGCACCCAATGAGAAAAAAATTAAATCAGCAGCTGGGGGGGGGGCCTTATCCCAAACAAGGCTGTGTAGTTTAACAAACAGCCCATGTGATCAAACCTACAATGGATTTTTTTAGCTCTCCAAGTCTTGGCATATGCCAGACCGGATTTGCTAGAATTACCAGGAAAAAACAGAAGTTTGGTCTGTCTAAGTTTGTTTGAAGGAATGTAAGGGTTTTGAGAGAGAGTGTGAGAATGAAACCACAAAGAAAGTTTCCCAATTCACTTCAAGATGGATTTTAAAAATGGAAGTCTGTTCCCCATGCAGGGATATTTGTGTCCACGCACATAAAAAGTCAAGGCAGCGCCGCAAGGGTGTGTTGCAGTGAAATCAGATAGGCCAAAATCTCCTTCCTCCTTTTTTCAAAGGGCCACCTTGAGACAGTAAATACTGTGTTTTCAACCAAGGTAACCTCCCTCTAAATTCAGTTTTAAAAGCCCCTACAGTTTAAAACAGTCTCCCCCAACAAAATGCCTTCTGAGACATTTTGGATAATGGAGAGGATTCTGCATGTGGTAAAGAATTATTTTATTTGATTCAACATTATTTCATAACTCCTCCATTGATAAAAAAAATCAAGAGCAGAAGTCTCTAGGGTAAAACTCCAGAGAAATAATACAGTCTGTGTGTTGAGCAGGAAGGGAAAAATCCAAACTGAGATTTCTATTCAACCAACCCCGAGTAAAAAGGAATACAGTACATTTAATAGTGCCAGGAATGTTGGTAGACTCTGCTCACTTCAATAATTCAATGGGCAGCAAGCTATGAAAAATGTATCTGTGATCAATCTAAGGTGCTACACGTTCCTATTAAAAAGATAATTAAAAAAAAAACTACTCATAGGAACAGAACCAGATATTTCCCTCTCTAGAAATCGAGAAATACAACCGGACCAACACACACGAGATCACAAATGATTGCGCAAACTAGGAATGTGCCAAATTTTTGCTTCCCCAAATACATAGAGGTGACAGTTATGCTACAGATAGAATAAACCAAACCACTCTGGACCCATTCCTCAAAACACAGATCCAGACAAGGTGATACCACCAGGCAAGGCAGAGAGATGCTGGCTGGCGGAATTCTGGGAGTTGAAGTCTACCCACCAGAATCAGCTATAGAAAGAAGAGAGGTATGTTGTAACCATAGAGTAAACTTATAACCGCTATAAAGAAAATCGGAAGATCCTTCTTTGTATCTTTTTTCTTTCTCTTCTATTTTTCCTTTCTTGCACGTTTAGCTTTGTCTTTGATTTCTTTCTCCTTCTTTTCTTTTTCTTACTTTATATTAGTTGGCACTCATTTTTATTTTTAAAAAAAATCTTTAATAAAGTTATATTAAAAGGAAAAAAAAAGCATGCGCAGACCGCATTCCCATCTTCACCGTTGAATTCCCACCTGAGTTGCACAGCATCCAGATAGATTCCAGACGCAAGCCATCATGGAGTTATTCAAGGATACACACCCCTTTGCTCCAAGGATACCCACCCCTTTGAACGCCACCCCAGAAACGTAAACAAACTTGCACAGATCAACAGGAAGCAGAGACATATCTGGATGCCTCAGAGCAGAGTCTTTACCCGAAGATAAATATCAAAAATATCCAGAAAGAAAATTGGAATTGGAAGGTCAGAAGGCCAGCCTCTCCTACTGACCCAAACAAAGGCGTTGTTGAAGCTGTGAAATCTATTCATCCGCCCCCATCGGTCAAAGTTGCACATATTTTGCGTGCATTTGACAAACATGCACATATATGGAAAACATTGTAGGAAGGCAACATCTAACAGCAGTTTTTGCACAACTGAAATTCCCAGTCGAGGTCCGAAAAGAGATTTCTCCCTCCCTCCCAGAAATATCAAGCGATTTATGGATTTCAATCCATCACGGGTAAGTCTCCCACTGCACGTTCAGGCGGATGGCTGAAATACCATCCCGTTAGAGAAGAAAATATCCAGAAATAACAACGGTGTACATTCCCTGCTCTTTCTTAGCCAGTCAAAGCAGCACCAGAAACAGTTCCTTTCTGACTGGCCTCCGGTTGTGTTCACATACAGCTGCGAAGTTGCAGCTGGCTGGTCCATGGCGCTTCCCACTCTGGGATTCTTCCAAATTTGGGGGACAGAGACAGGAGCCCCCCCAGATTGCAGCCACCTGGTTGCAAAGCAGCCCCCGAAGGGCCAGAAGACTTGGCACAGGGTGAGCAAAAGGAGGCGATTGCAGAGTAGAAGTTTTACATCATGTAACATTAAGACAGCATAATAACCAGAAATAATAATAATAATAATAATAATAATAATAATAATAATAATAATAATAGGAGGATTCTGGGAAAGTTTAGGATTGCTTTCGTGCTTCCCTGTCCCTCTTAACGGTCTAGCCACTTTCCCACCCCCCAACTGTGCTGCATCTCATTTTTGGAGATGCTTTATCGAATTTATCCTAATTTCCTTCTCCTCCCTGCCCCCCCTGCCGTGCTTGGCTCCCCTTGGGGCAAGACACCCCACTCCCCGGGCAGCCTGGATGAGATCCTGGGGGGGGGGGGCAGAAAGAAATAAGATGGATTCTGCTGGGGGGGGAAGGCCTGTGCAACCATGCATGGATGGAGACCTTGCAAGCATGGTGTGTGTGGGGGGCAGATGCATCCGGCAGGCCCCCCTTTCTTGCGGGGGGGCTGATTCGCAAGCGGGTCCTCTTTCCTCCTCCCCCCAAGTGCGCCACCCTTTCAACCTCTCCTCCCTGACAGCCGTGCGCACGCCCCCCCGGAAGCCAGCCGGCCTCGCCCCGGCCCGGCGCCTTGCCTGGTTCTTGTCGAACTGCTCCCGCTCAGCCTCCAGGCTGTGGCCGGCGCGGCGGTTCAGCACGCGGGCCGGGACGTTCTTGATGGTGTTCATGGGGCCGCCGAAGGAGCTGCCTGCCTGCCCGCCCGCCCGGCGCCGCCGCCTCCTCTCCCGCTCCCGCCAGGCCGCCAGACTCCGCCGCCGCAGACGCGCCTGCCAGGGCGCTCGGGGGGCGTGGCGCCAGCCCGGCCACGCCCCCGCCGGCGCCCACTCCCGAGCCGCGGAGGCGCCGCTCCCCCGGCCGGGCAGCCAATCCGCGCCCGCTCCCTCCTCCCTCCGCCCAGGCCACGCCCTGCGGGGCTCGCCCGGCGTTGGCGCTTCCCCCGCGGCGGGCGAGGAACTCGGTGCGGCCCGGAGGCTGGCGGCGCTGGCAACCATTGGGACACATGCGTCTGGGCAGCCGGGCCGGCAATGCCAAGCTGGGCCGTCCTTCCCTCCTTCGAACGCGCTTCCCACGTGCGCGTGCAGAGCAACCCGGGCCCCGGGCCAGGAGAGGGGGGTCGACCTCTTAAGCCGGTCGCGGCTTAAGAAGGCATCAGGGGCTGCCTTCAGGTCCAAGGTAGACTGCCCTCCCCTGGGGAGGCTCGGGCGCAGGTGCAGACGAGGGCTGTGCGGAAACCAAGTGGGGCGCTTAGGCTCCTTTTCCAGGAGCAAGACGGGACACGGGGAAAGCCTGAAACCAGAGAGGGTTTCTCAACCTTGGGCACTTTAAGATGGGTGGACGTCAACTCCCAGAATTCCCCAGCCAGCCATGCTCTACCTCGGTGTAGACAAAGCCAGGCTACCTGGCACCGCTTGCCAGCTGGCTCCAGGCCACGTTTCTGTAGAAAAGCACACTGCAAGGGTAGCAAGACCCCCTCCAAGCCAGGATGCCAACTGCACAGCAGACGGAGACCCTGGCCTGTCCCTTTAGCATTTCTTTCAAGCGTCCCCTCTCCCCTTTCTTTCCATTTTCTGTATTCCTTCGATGTTCTCTGCTGTCCATCTGCGCAGCGGCTGTGCCGGGGGAGGGAGGGAGGGAGTTCAGAGGAGCAGGGGGTGCCCAGCAGGTGAGGGGAGACGCCAGAGCACATTGGCAGTCCCTCTGCTAAGCACCTGAAGTAGGAGCTAATCATTAACTCAGGGCTCTTGCGGAAGATGCTAAAAGTGCCTAATGAGAAACAGCACCCAGTTTATGTGCTTTGCTGCGGTGCAGCAGACGCTTAAAGGGAGACGGTTTTCAAGAGAGGCCGCTGGCATCGCCCTTTTCAAAACGCCCACCATCTTGACTTTTTTGACCACCCCTGCTCCACCCAGTGAATAATAGCTGGTGCATATACCATTCCTATGCTCCAGCAACGGAGAGAACGGTCCTTTGTAAGGGAAGCCTGGCCGGATAAAAACACACACTTTCATTTTAGACCGTAAACAGCTAGCACAAAAACAAAGCCAGGCCCCAAACATACATTGCCAACTATCTAAAACTATACATCAAAGCGACTTCAAAAAACAGGCTAGCCGCTGATCTGTCCAGAGCTCTTCTAGAAACGGTTTTTATTCATTTCAGTATAATTTCTGATTGTTTAAAAAAATACTGTTTAAGGAATGACCGCCAGCATTTAGTCACAGCTCCGGAGGGTTTTTCAGAGACGGAGCTACGGGTGACCGTCCGTGGACGACGTTCCGCCTTCAACAGGAGTGTCGTCTTTGCAGCTCTAGACAAAATACAGGAGAGCGGGTCTTAAAAAAAAAAGGGGAGCCAACTTTTGATGAAGCAAAACAAGCTGAAAACACCACGCTCCCAATCAGTTTCAGGTTTTGCTGTTTTATGCATCGGAGCGTTTGGAAAAATAAATACTGCCAGTCATAGCCTTGGGGATATTTTTAAAACAATATTTACTTCGCAGGGTGAGTTGCCTCCCTCAAAACTGACTTTTGTATCAGGGCCGGAAACTTTTTTTTCCCCCCATTGCTCCGCAAACAGCCGACATTCCTGCAATTTCCAATTGCATTTCTCCTCTGCAGCTAAAAAATCAGGACCGGCAGGATTTGCGGGCTGTCAGATTTGCTGGAACTGCTGAGCGCTTGGTGGCCGTGGGATCTGGGTGCAAAATGTGCGCCTTCTCGTTTTCGCAGTCCCTGCTGCCAGGGTGGCATCTCAGCGCCCGTGTCTAGCTTTGGCCTGGCAGGGAGGCTCTGCAACCAGGGAGCCAAATCTGGCTGCAAAGCAAGCTGCTTATTTTCTGCACTTTCACGCCAGCAGACGTGGGCAAATATTGTGCATATATACCGCAAGACACTCCAGGAAATATTTTGTTCTGCCGAGATTTGCAAATTGCTTGGCCGATGCACCTGAAGCTTTACAAGGCTACAGAAATTCATAGCCAAGTTTCTACTACAGGTAGTCCTCGCTTAATGACCACAATTGAGACTGGAATTTTGGTTGCTAAGTGAACCGGTCATTAAGCAAATCCGACCCAATTTTACCACCTTTTTTGCAGCGGTCGTTAAGTGAATCACCAAGGTCATTAAGCGACCCATATGGTTGTTAAGCAAATCATGTGGTTCCCCATTGTTTTTATTTGCCAGAAGCCAGCTGGGAAGGTCGAAAATGGCAATCATGTGACCATGGGACGCTGTGACAGTCATAAATCCTTGTGAGGGAGATGGGCGGGATATACATATGATAGATAGATAGATAGATATAGATAGATAGAGATAGATATTTATTTTAATTAATTAATTAATTAATTAATTAATTGGATTTATCCCCGTCCATCTCTACCATGGTAGACTCTGGGCGATCAAGAGAGAGAGAGAGAGATGTGAACCATTTGCCAAGTGCCCAAATCGTGATCACACGTTGCAGGGACGCTGCAACGGTCATAAGTGTGAGGACTGGCTGCAAGTTGTTTTTCCAGCACCGTCATAAGTCCAAACCATCACTAAACAAATGGTTGTTAAGCAAGGACTACCTGTATTCCCACAAGATCCCAGCTGTCCAATTAAGACAAACGGGAGCCGAAAGAGGAAGAGAAAACTTACTTGAGATTGTCAAGGAAAGAGGAACTTTCATTCTGGTTTCTTCTTCAGCAGGCACCTTCTCTTCACAGGAGGATTCGGGACCCATCCCTGCCTGTCAAAAACAAAACAGAGCTTTATCATGTCCATGGAGAACTAACAGCCCATAATCACCGTATTTCCACTGTCACTGCACCTTCCCAGATCTACGTATACTTTTTTTCATCCACCAGCGTTCAATAACAGCACTGAAAAAAAAACAGTTAAGGTAGGCTGGAGAAAGCGAGTTAGAGAAAGGAGGTTTTGACTCTCTTCCTCTCACAATCATTTGTGTGTCGGTATAAACCCTTCTTCGCTTGGATTTCAGTCCCAACTTCTCCACCAGTGAAAAACAAATTTGTTTTCCTCACGCCTCTTTTCATCCCAATAGAAAGGCGGCCAAGCTCAAGCCAGCCCAGGTCCGAACCTGGCTGGGGTCATTTGATCAAGACAAAGCGAAAGAAGGGGAGACGTTCCTGCATTAATTGCTCCCCGGGGATGTCCGATGGGGAGGGTGGAAGGAGCCACCTAAAAACAATAAAAAAGGTCACCGAAAACACCCATACAAAAACCAGGCAGAGCTTCGAACGTTCCCTTGTGGCCGCCATCTTGCTGTTTTTGACCACCCTGGATTCTCCCCGCACTAAACCGGTTGGAAAGGCAAACCATACTGCACAGAGACTGTTGTTGACTACCTGCCGGGATTTTGCCAACAGCTGCTGCAGCTTGCTGGTGGGCGAGCGGGAATCCTAGGAGGAAGACAGAATGGGTTGGGAACGATCCAGGAAAATTCAGCCCACGCGACAGACTGAGCAACAGCGGCTAGGTAGGATGGCCCACCAGCTTTCAGGAATGGAAACGGACGGCTGGCATCCTGCCCTGTGGTTTTTCCAGGGTTCGGGACAAGCAGAGAGACAGCCTGGCCTACATTGTGAACCGAAGCAGAAAAGGCAGAAATCCCAATCTGTATTAAGAGGGCTGCGGCCAGACCTTTAACAGTCAGCCATAGCAGCGCCGGAAGGATGTGGGGGCTTTTTTTGGGGGGGTGGCTGTAAAGGAGCTAGAATTGGGGAAATTGGGTTGGATCAAGAGCCCCAGAATACCGTCTTTTGGTCGCAGATACTTACATGATGGGTGGGAGGGTAGGAGCACCCCGTGGGTGCCCAACGGCCTGAAGGATGCTCTGGGCCTGAAAACATCTCGTGAGCCTTCGTCTCCTTTGACTTCTGGGTCAATGTGAAGCACGGCGCATCCAAGTCAAAAACATTCAGGCTTGCGCCACGGTCGCTGCTAAATCATCACCATCAGGGATAGCAATATATGAACAAGCGTGTGGTTGTTTCCTGAGAAGGCCAGTGTGGCCCATGCTCTAAGGAAGTTGGATAAATGCTAGGCAGGGTTTGTGGTCATTAACATGGCACCTCTGCGGCACCTGGGACATGCAACGGGCAGGTGATCGGAATCTGTTCAGTGTATGGTTAGGGGTGATATCTCTTAAGAATATTTTTAAAAGTAAACTGGAGTTGCCCAAGTTACAGCTACTCATAATTGCAAGGCATCTCCAAACTGCTGAACAGAAAGGGCCTTCCAGAGAGAGCATAGACCAGTTTCTCAACCTTGGCAACTTGAAGATGGGTGGACTTCAACTCCCAGAATTCCCCAAACCGACTTTCGATGCAGCTGGAACACGCAAGCTTTCAGGTTTCACAGGGTTATTCTTGGGCAGTGACCCCAGTGAAGTCTGAAAGCTTGCCCGCTTCTCAAATGACGACATTAGTAACACCATTTTGCCTTCTTCGTGTTTTTTATCTCCCGAGACCAACAGGGCAAGCAGTCCATTTCCTAGAACAGAATCACTGTCACAGATCATGTCTTTGAGCAGCCTATGGTGCTGTGATGTTTGCACCCCACTTCTGCAGATTCTCTTTCTTTCCACCTTGGATAAGTGGCAGTTCATTTTACAAGCTTCAAAAGAAAGAGTGTCAAGGTGCCTCTTGACAACTCGTGAGCAAAACTCAAGACTGTTAACAAATTCTGCAGCAAGCCGGAGGGGCCAGCACCGCATTCCACTTTACAGCCACATGGCCTTGAATGCAGCTGGGAGGCTGATCGATGCTGGTCAGACCAGCCCCAGGCCAAGCTGTGATCTGTGTGTTTTCCTCAAAAAAGGGCCATTGCCCCCCCCACCCCAGGTATTCAAAACCTAAGAAGCAACACAGGTAAGAAACATCACTTATCTTCACTAAAAATCTGACACTTGCAATAGGTTGTAAAGGCCCTGGAATGGGAAGGTGGCAATGTTTTCTCGGTCAGGAAATAAGAGGATGGGCTTTCTCTTAAAAATCTCCCAACTCCCTGTTCGGAGACCTGACAGCCTACGGACCAAGACTGCTCAAATTTTCTGGTTCCTGATTCAGGCGATGCAGCCCCACGGCATATGATAGAATCACCATCAGGGAAATTGGCTAAGATCTCAGAGCAGACTCCAGCAACATGCTCATATCTGATGCTCACGGGATAACTTAGCTTGGGGGTACTTGTTGCAGGAAACTGTTCTAAATTCTGTCCCCCGTTATCTCCAGTTAAAGAACCCTGAAGAACTGGGTTCAGATCATTCGACGATCAAGCCAGCGGGAGCCTTCACAAAGCAGTCTACACAATATCTTATCTTTCACGCAGTGTTTCTCAACCTTGGCGACTTTTAAGATGTGTGGACTTCAACTCCCAGAATTCCCCAGCCTAGGTTGAGAAACACGGCTTTAATGCCATTGATACCCCCTTTGTTTAAAAAGAGAAACTGGCCAGCCAAGAAACAGATCGCCCGCATATTTAATAATACATTTCTTTCTGCACTTTGCGTAGCCTAATACCAATTGCCTAAAAAAGCCGGTGACACGGTTTTGCGAACAGATCGTTGCTGTTCTACGTTTCCCGTGCAGGACTGATTGGGCAAACGTAGGTGAATGTCAAATAGCCTTATGCTTAGCCAAACTACAGAAACCTTTTCGGCGCGGGGGCGTCCCAAGGGCTTTCGGATGACTCTCTGCACCACGCGCCGCTGCAATCTTTCTCCGCAAGGTTGAACTTCTCCATCCACTCCTGGTTTCTCGGGGTCTGGTACGGGGGGGCTTGGCTGACGAGGCTGTAGGCACAGCAGTGTAATTTGCACGCGTTCCCCAGACTGGCAGGCGTGGAGGGGCTTTGCCGAGGTGCAATCCTAGCGGAGTCCACAGACGCATCTTTATAATCCCCGCTGGATTTGTCGAAGAACCTGGGTGCGGGGCAGTCTGAGGGCGCCGCGCAGGAATTCAGTCCAAGCCAATGTTCGTGTTTCGGTAACGGCGCAGCGGTGCCCGCCTGCAACGCCCAAGCGGCCTCCCTGGATTCGGGCTTCCAGGGGCGCTGCCGCTGCGCCGCAGATCTGTTCTCGGCCTCCCCCGCGCGCCTCGGGCTGCTCAGCCTCAACTCTTCGCTACGGAGACGTCGGGGTGTGTGGAACGGCCCTTCCCAAACGTACTCCAGCATTGCCGGCCGCCTCTCTTGCTGCCTGTTCTGGACCGGGCACGAGCAGACGACGTTTTTCAAAGGACAGCCGGGCAGGTGGGAACTGGTGTCTGTCTTCTGACTGTCTTCACTACAGGCTGAGTCTCGGTCGCTGCCACCCTCGAGGTCTGACAAAACCATTCCTCGGCTAAAAACAGCACAATAAGGACCGTCCGTTACCAAGGTGGCCCTTAAAGCATATCCTGGGGTTGGAAGGGGATAATTTGGGCGATCGCGTCCAAATCGCCTGCAGAGCAGGGAAATCCACTTTAAAGATGCCTATTTGGTCTCTGCCTGAGCATCTCCAAGACATGGAAGACTTCCACCTTGCCAGAGAATACAGGTAGTCCTTGCTTAACAACCATTCATTTAGTGACAGTTCGGACTTATGACGGTGCTGAAAAACCAACTTATGAGCAGTCCTCACACTTACGACCGCCAGTGTCCCCGCGGTCACGTGATCACAATTTGGGTGCTTGGCAACCAGTTTGCATTTGTGACCATCGCAGTGTCCTGTGGTCATGTGATAGCAATTTTCAACCTTCCTGGCCGGCTTCTGGCAAGCAAAATCAATGGGGAACCGCGTGATTTGCTTAACAACCACATAGTTCTATGGTGATTCGCTTAATGATCGCCACAAAAAGGTTGTAAAATTAGGTCAGATTCGCTTAATGACCACTTTGCTTAGCAACCGAAATTCCGGTCCCAATTGTGGTTGTTAAGCAACGACTACCTGTAGTTTCCACTGCCAAATTGCTTTCACTCTTAGAAAGTTTTTCCTAACTCTCAGCCAGAATCTTCCTTCCTATAACAAGACATTATTGTGTGTTCTACACACTAAGACAACAGGGGAGGGCCCTTGACCTTCTTGTGTGTGAAGTGGGCCAACGCTTCATAGATATTTTTTACAGGTTACCATAGTTTTTCTCCAAATCTTTAGGACAGAGCTTTCCAAACTGGGTGTCGCGACACGTTAGTGTGTCGGCTGCAGTGTCTGGGTGTGTTGCGGCTGCTGCTGCCTCTGAACCCTGCCAGGATTCCGCACAGGTCCTAGTGCCTGCCTTGTGCCTTGCTGCCTCCAAACCTGCTGTGATTCCGCGCAGATCCTAGTGCCTGCCTTGTGCCCTACTGTAAGAGTGTGTCGCAAAATGATGTATGTCTAAAAAGTGTGTCGCCAACATGAAAAGTTTGGAAAGCTCTGCTTTAGGGCTTCGAAACTAATCAGCCGAACGGAAGGGAAGATTTCACCCAATAGATCTACCCCTTCTGGTGGCCACGCTATTATTGATCAGATTTATATCCCGCCCCGATCCTAAAAGATGCTCGGTGGCTCACAATAACACAGAGAACGCACTAATCAAACATACCTACCTTTTGGGAACATTGAACAAAAGCCAAAGCGATACGGGGCATCAGAGCTCCAAAGCCCCACTTTCGGCTTTTTTCAGGAGGCGGATAATGTTGGAGACAGGTGGATCTCCGATGGGAAACCATTCCAGAGGCTCGCCATGGAAAAGCAGGACTTCTGGGGTTTGGTCCCCCTGGCTTCCGCAAATGGGGAATAACCGGATGTTTCTCCCACAAAGTGGTTGTGTTCTCTTGTGGGGACATACGGTCCCGCAGGTAACCCAGCGCCAAGCTAAAAAGGGAATTACGCTTGCAGTTCAGCCTTCTAAGGAGCTCACGTTTCACATTTTAAATATGGAAGGCAAAATGAGCGTCATGGACATTTTCATCGGTGCTCTAGTATCTATGACAGGGTTTCTCAACCAGGGTTCCGTGGCACCCCAGTGTCACTAGGGGTTCCCTGGGAGATCACGATTTATTTAAAAATTATTTCAAATTCGGGCAACTTCTCATTAAAGAGGTACGTTTCATTCCTTATTTTTAGTTTAAGAACACTCTTAATGCATATAGACAGGCCTATGCATGAAACGAATAGAATAATTGTGTAACTTCTGGCCTAAATTTGAGCCTGAATGTGCAGGGGTTCCCCGAGGTCTGAAAAATATTTCCAGGGTTCCTCCAGGGTCAAAAGGTTGAGAAAGGCTGATCTAAGCCTCTGAACTCTCCTCTTTTGCCTCTCTTAGCCAGGTTTCAAACATCAGACGATAATTAATATTCTGAATTATCTTTTTTTCCGGGCCGGCTGTGGACCTGCAGGAATCTCCTTTAAAACAATTCCTACTACCCCGATCAGCAAAGCTGCATACCTTCCATCCTGCAGGTCTGTCTTCTGTTTCTGTTGACTTTCTTGGGAACTTTCCAAGTTGAAATGCAGAAACTGCAGATCTCGCTGCTGTTGCACATAGATCTGGCAGCAGAGGACAAAAGAACCAGTCAGCCTTGGGAACACGGACGTTTTATTTTTGGGTCATCTTGCCCAGAGACTTCCAAGGATGAAAAATGATTTTATTTATATCCTGCAGAAAAAGTTTCTGGAAAAAGTCGTAGCTGATTTCCCTTTCCTTTCATTTCCTTTCCTTATTTCATTTCATTTCATGTCATTATTTTTTGTATTGTTGAAGGCTTTCACGGCCGGAGTTCGATGGCTGTTGTGGGTCTTCCTGGCTGTGTGGCCGTGTTCTGGAAGTTGTGGTTCCTAACATTTCGCCAGCATCTGTGGCCAGCATCTTCAGAGGGCAGGAGCACAGACAGAAGCGAAATCTCTGTGCCCAGGTAGAGTGGCAGTGTTTTGTTTGTTTTCTATTTATAGAGCTAAGTTATAGGAGATTAGGTGGGGTTTTTTGTTGTGTTGCAATGTTAATGAGTGGCTGATGAGCGTGATTAGCATGTTCATTGTGAGAAGTATTCCCATGTCCTGGTGGTTGGACTGAGTTCGTTGACCTTTTGCAGGCTGTGTTTTTCAGGACTGGTAGCCAGGTTTTGCTAATTTTTAGACTTTCTTCTTTTTTATTGTAACTGTGCTGGAAAACAAACAAAACATTGCCACTTTACCTGGGCACAGAGATTTCGCTTCTGTCTGTGCTCCTGCCCTCTGAAGATGCTGGCCACAGATGCTGGCGAAACGTTAGGAACCACAACTTCCAGAACACGGCCACACAGCCCGGAAGACCCACAACAGCCATCATTATTTTTTATTTTATGTCTTATGTTTAGATACACCCTTCTTCCAGTGAATTCTGGAGCCTCTTTCCGAGGCCTTTCCCAATTGACAAATGTTTTGATTTCTCCTATTAACCTCATTCTTACGGTCAGGCCAGGCTAAGAGAGGGGGACAGCTCCGTGGCCACAGCTGAGGGGACACCCACTGTCTAGCAACCTAGCTTAAGTGTGGGGGACCCTCTCACAGGGAATTCCCCATTATCATGGTTGAGGCTTCTAGACAAGGTGACGTTATTATTTAACACACAATAGGGGGAAAAACAGATCTGCTTCAAGTTCCCTTCACCCGGTTTGTCCACGGAAGACAGAACAGTGGAGAACCTGGAAGACTGTTGGGGTCAGGAGGCCTTGCCGGGGGAAGGATGCAAATATCCAAACTGAGAAGATGTTGGAAAATATAATAGTTCTTATAACCACTGTGAAGAATATCGGAAGCCACGGCTTTGTATCTTTTTTCTTTCCTTTCTTTGTTTCTTTAACTTTTTTCCCTTTCTTGCACTGTTTGCTTTCTCTTTGCTTTCTTTCTTTCTCTCTTTTCTTCTTTATATTAATTAGTATGTTTTTATCTTCTTGTTTTAAAAGTTTTAATAAAAATTATCTCTCTCTGTGTGTGTGTGTGTGTGTGTGTGTGTGTGTAAAAACAAACTGAGAAGATGTTGGTAAGATGTTCCTGACCCCCAGTGTAGCCGCACCATCGCCACTCCCTCGCTGATTTTCACCAAGGTACCTAATAATCCACAAGTGTCTGTGGATATCCATACCCACATTTAGGAAAAAACAAGTTACAAGACCCTATTCGCTTACAGAGGCTCCCCCAGCATTATTCCTTTTACTTAATTAAGCTGTTTCAAAACTGAAACACACACACCCCGTATCACACCCCGGTTCTTCAAACAAGTTCAACATGATTTGCAAGCAGCATTCTTTGCGCTTCCAATTCCCTTCTGCTCCACACTGCAAAAGAAAAGGCCCCAACAGCCAGAAAGGGGAGTCAAACCTGTCGCAAATAGTTCAGTTCCGTGTCGGTCCGGCGCTCTTTGGCTTTGGCGGAGAAAAGAAGCTGATCTTTTCTGTTCGCCGTCTCAACTGTTGGAAAGGAAGGCGTGGAGGTTATTTTCCAGAAGCCAAAAGGAAATGGCAAAACAATAAATAAGCATCATTCTTATATCCCCCCATTGCTCTAAAGACATTCTCTCAGATGGCACGCTGGAATGCTCTCCCTACAGCAGTTTTGGAGGGCCGATACAAAAAAGGTTCCGTACGAGCTGAGACTGTGCCCCTGTGGACAAGGGGCTATTGAAACTATAGCACATGTCCTGTTATACTGTATATATTATAAGGACTCACGAACCCACTTAATAACTCCTCATTGGATAAAATATCCAGGAAATTCTGGTCCCTTTTATGTCCAACTGTTGCTAACTGATCAGAATGATTTAGTCTCCCTGAATGTAGCTAAATTTTGCTATACAGTCTGCAAAATAAGGCAGACTTTGATTCCCCATTGACGACTCTACCAATTGCAAATATATTATTAAGCTTTGCTCATTTCATTTAATGTATTTTGTATTTTAATGTATTGCATTTATAATTTCTGGTCTGTGACTGTAATAGAGATTGAGACATTCTCTCAGAGGGATGCAGATTTTAAAAAAAAGGACTCTTCCTTTCCTCTGCCCAAGGTTAGCATTGAAAAAAGAAAGAAAACAGAATGACTTTCTCCAGCTTTAAAACAGCTGAATTGTACTTGAGTAATTTTGACTCCTGCTTGTCAAATAGGTGATGTTCAAAAAAAAGTAAAACAATTCACTAATTTCCCTGTCTTTGTGCAACACAGTTAATCAGATCGCTTAAAGACCAAACAGATGCATTCATGGCCATGTATACATTCAGCTTGATTGGGGTTACTTTGGTTGAGTTGTTGTGACTTAACATGTGGGAAGCGAGAGCTCCGAGTTTCATTTATTTTAGTTTCATTTACTTACTTATTTTTTACTTATTGTCATCACTGACATTTCTGAGCTGTTCCAAACAGCCCAGAGAGGTATACAACAAAAATAAGGATTATTTTTGAACCAACAGAAAACAATAAAAACCATAAGGGTGCAATTCATCAGGAGCAATTTAGAATTCAAGGCTCACCAACCCTTAAGAGTTACTCACCGGTAAACATTAATTCAGTACTTAAAGAAGCATTTTCTTGCTTGAGCTGTATAATTTCTTCCCTCTGTGTATTGTTTTCTTTTGTTTTTTCAGTGAGATCCTCTTTAAAAGAAAGAAACAGCAAACCCCCTGAATTCTCACTTGATATTTTCTTAAACAATCACCTGCAATACGCAACTAACCAAGTGTTCAAATAGGGTTTTCTCCACCGCAATACCAGATGGGAATTTTTTCATTTGAACAATCGGAACACATTTTCATTATTATAATTCCACACAATATTTGCAGGTTTATTATTTTTTTTTAACCATCTACCATTAAAATTATACAAAAATAGCCCTCCTATACATTAAGAATTTCCATTAAAGACTATCCTCTGGATACTGTATTAAATTCTGGGCCTTTTCTATGATCCGATCCAAATATGGACAGCCTTCACAAGAATATTTATCAAACATTCTTTAATATCTGCAAAAGTGACTATTGTGGCTTGGGTAAACTAAAACATTGATTTAGATTCCTCAACTAAAAATAATCAAACTGATTAACCTCCCGTTTAGCTGCATTTCAAATTGAAGCTCATGCACGCTACACTCTAAATATAATTTACCTTTTAGTTTGTTTGCTTCCAACATAACTTCCTTTAGCTTGAGTTTAAAATCCTGCTTCTCCTTGTTCATACTCAATTTTTCCATCTTGGCTTCTTGCAGAGCACTTTCTAACTTCTTACATTTACTGGTAGACTCATCAATATGGTTGGCTACTTCAAGAATATTATTATCCTACCACAGCAAACAAATAAACAGTGTGGTGCATTACTTTGTCTAAAAGCAAGGATCTCATTTGAAAAAGCAGTGCATTAGTTAAGAGCTTAACAGTGTTCATTCTGACCTCTGAAATGTCCTCATACTTCATTTATTTGAGTTGCATCTTTTATTTTTATTTTTTTTAAATTTATTTTTCCAATGTCTATCACCACCCATCTCCCCCAGAAAGGGGGCCTCTTGCACGTTGATCAGCATCCCGAAAGTTTCTGAAAGCCCGAATTATCTGCAACGATTCTATTATTCTATTATTATTATTCTATTATTATTATTATTTCTCCCTACCACCCCGCCCAGCCTTTTTAAAATTAAAACCATAGAATAAATAGTTGCTTTTGGAAAGGTATCCGAATTAGGAGGAGGAGCACAGGTCAAAAAAATGAATTTTAAAATAATGCATTCCAAAACAGAAAGAAGGGGGGGGGGAATTCCCAGCGATGAATAAAACCGCAGCCATCCCTCTTCGAAGATACAGCTCTTAAAACGGACTGAAAAAGGAGAAAGTTAAGATATTTTTACCTCCCGCTTAGCTCTTGCAGTGAGCCTGTGTAGACATCGTAAGAGGAGAGGCATGTTAATTTATGGTATCCAAAAATCAGGAGGAGTTTGAAACCCCTGTTCAGACTCGCCTATTTTATTAAAAGGCATCAGCATATGCCTACAGCAGTGTTTCTCAACTTTGGCCACTTTAAAGATGGGTGGACTTCAACTCTTCTTCTCGGCAGCGGCACCGGCCCTTTGGAACATTCTCCCCCTGGAGGTGAGGCTGGCCCCCACACTCCTGACCTTCCGAAAGCAATTGAAGACCTGGCTCTGCCAACTCGCCTGGGATGGGGGGGGGGTAATAGCTCTTCTTGGGGGTGGCTGGCACCATAGAGTTCCTTTAAACAACATCATAGCCTCTTGGATTTTATATATTTATATCTAATTTATTTAGAATGATGTATTGTATTTTATATGTTTTTAATTAGTCAATTTTGTTGTAAACCGCCCAGAGTCCCTTTGTGGGGGGAGATGGGCGGTGATATAAATTGAACAATCAATCAATAAATCAATAAATCAATAAATCTCCCAGAATTCCCCAGCCAGGAGTTGAAGTCCACCCATCTGAAAGCGGCCAAGGCTGAGAAACACTGCTCTAGGTTAATCCGTGCATGGTGAAAGCTAACCATTCCCCCATTCTCCCTGGCTGGGGAATCCTGGGAGTTGAAGTCCACCCATCTTAAAGTGGCCAAGGTTGAGAAACACTGGCCTACAGTATTAATAAAACTTGCAGTCTATGCCTTTTAATAAGTTCTGCAGCTGCAGCTCACAAAACCTGTTGCCTTTTAATGAAACCTGTGAGATGGAAAAGGGGCTACCAGACTCCTGAGTTTCGGAAACGGGCCAGCGTGTATCCAAGGCGGTTGCACTCAATCCCTCGAAGGAGAGTGGCCAATTCCATCCCAGGTGACCGGGGAGCTGGACCCTTTTACCTCTCCTTCGCCCTCCCCAGGCGTTTTTTTCTCGCCTTGTTTGCCTTCTTATGGAGCCCAGGGCAAAAGACAAAGCAGGAGAGAAAAATTTAATGTAATGAAGGAAAGGAAATGAACTTCTCACTAAGAGGATGTCCGCCTTCCCAGGTAGGCCAGACAGGAAACACGACCAGATGAGCTAATTCTACTTTATTGTAAGGCTACATCGACAGAATCTTGCAAGTCTGAAAGCACACTTTTCCCTCCATCTCCTTTACAGCCCAAGAAACTAGGGAGGGTCCCTTCTGAGCCTCTTTCTCCTCCCATTATGCAGCTGCGGGCCATGCCCTCTCTTATCTGACCGTTCCCTAGGCAGCGTCTCTTCGCCCGTCTCCCAAGGTCTTTCCCACAGACCATTATATCACCCTCCCCTTCAGACTCATTCCCCCCCTCTTCTTTACAGCCCGAGAAGTAGCTCTCCAGATTTCCAAGAAGAGTTTTCTCCCACCCTGTTCTGTAATCCAAGGGTTGTCTACTTGTAATCTATTGCTCAGCTTCTCACTAATTCTGCTCATAGGCTAATTGTCAGCCTTGCGGGGTAAACCGGATAGGAACCACAACCAGATGAGCTAATTCTACTTTATTGTAAAGCTGCATTAACAGAATCTTGCAAGTCTGAAAGTACAATTCTCCCACTGTCTCCTTTACAGCCAGAGAAACTAGGGAGGGTCCCTTCCGAGCCTCTTGCCCAGCCCACTATCCATCTGTAGGCCATGCCCTCTCTTATCTGACCGTTCCCTTGGCAGCATCTCTTCGCCCCGTCTCCCAAGGCCTTTCCCACAGACCATTGCATTGGAAGAAAGACATTCACAAGCAATTGAAAGTCTTCCCGCTTTATAAAGAATCAGATGGAACTACTCTGAGGCCCGTTTACCCCCAATAACCCCAAGAGGCAGGGCAATCCCAAGGAAATAAAGAAAATACCTGGAGACTTAACATCGTCAGCAGTTCTTCCTCCCTGGCTTGAAGCTGCCTCACTTTGCTGGACAGTTCCATCATGGAGTGAGTGAGGGCTTGGTTCTTCTCCTAAGAAAGAGACAAGGGAGAAGAAGGACGCCCCGGAGATCAGCTTCTGGGGGTCCTTCGCCCTGGCTGACCTATCCCATCATACGAACGCAGTGAAGTCACTTGCAGTTTGCTTCTGCCGATTTAAAGGACCCCAAAGAATCAGGGCAGCTCACTGGCCCCCCGCAAAGGACAATGCAACTCTTTTATTTCGAAAGGAACCCACATTGCAAACACAGCAGGAGGCTCGGTGCGTGAATGGGTTGCATGATTTCCCCTCTCGCCTGGCACCAAATTAACAGGCAGATGTGGGGCTGAAGGCAGGCCCTGCGACAGAGGAGGTTCCCCCCAAGATTCAAATGGCCCCAACTTTGCTGGCGTTTCAAAGGGCCCTAAAGACGCAGGTCTTCGCCCAGGCCAGGGGTCGGCAAACTTTTTATGCCGGGAGCCATTTTGACATGCTCGTGCACATTTTGAAATGCTCGAGAGCCAGGGGGCGGGGTTTGCGGGCGGGGGCCAATCACGTGGAAGGGGGCGGGGTTTGCGGGTGGGAGCCAATCGCATGGAAGGGGCGGGGTTTGCGGGCGGGGGGCTGAGGGGAACCCCCGTTCCTTCTTTTTCTTTATTCCCACCTGGGTTTGTTACCTTTGCTCTTTTTTGTTTTGTGTTGTTTTCTGGTTTTAAATGTTGTGAACAATTGGTAAATCGCCCAGAGTCGCTGGGAGTTGGGCAGCATATAAATTTAAATAACAACAAATTATTATTAATAATAATAATAATAATAATAGCGGCCTACCTCAAGGGTTTGGCAATGAAGGGACTTGTCGGATGCTTTTCGAGACAACCTGTGGAGCATCTGTTGAGTGCTTTCAAGCGTCGACTTGTGGTCATTCTCCTGGCATTCAAGGGCCTTTAATCTTCTGGTCAAGGTGCTCATCATTTCATTTCTCTTGTGCAGCTCATCTGAGGGGGAAAGATCCGATCTTGTAACAAGGGTAAGCCGCCCAGGGTCGCTGGGAGTCAGGCGGCATATACATTTAATTAATTATCATCATCATCATCTGTCTAAAAATGGCAACTGAAAACTCTGATGCACATCAATAAGGCCAGTAAGGAGGCATCCTGTTCAGTTTAGCTTTTAAATATTGGAAAAAGAAAAGAGAGAGAGAAAATAAAACCACAATTCTCAAAAGGAACACACAACCCGGTTTCACTGCCCATTTTGAGATTGTTTTACCTGCCATGTTTTTTCCTTCTTAAACTGCCCAGCTGGTGGTGGTGGAGGGGGCTGTAAGGGAATCCCAGCGCACCTTTGCTAGTTTTATTCGACGCTTTTGCATACAGATGGTAAGAAAATACAACGATTCTACTACATACGTATAACCCTGTCTTGGAAGAGCATCAAATCACTGGTTTTACACAGCATTGGGAAGCTCTGTTGGTAGCTGGCTGGTGTTAGAGAATCCCTCGCAAAGGTTCTACACGTGTCCTGTAGTCCGTTAACATTCCACCATTTCCATGGTGCAGGACAGATCTCTACGCCGTGGTCGGCCAACATTTGCGGACCGAACAAGCAAACTGTTTAAGTTTCTCCTTGCTGGCTGTCTAAAATGACAACAAACAGCTTAATCTATGTGTGGGTGGAGCGGGTGGGGGTACAGAGTATAAGGTGGTGCTTTTTCCAAAAAAGCGGGCTCGCATTTAATGCCTTCCATTGTGATTCAAATGTGGTAGAATGTTTTTCCTCCATGTGTGTGGTGGATTTCTGTAGGCCTGCAGAAGCCAACAGCCATATGGGCCAGAAACGAGGGTTTGAAAGTGACTTTTTCTAGAGGGCACAACCGAGGAAGGCTGTGGTACAGCACCAACCCGGCATTATGGCTAAGAAACAGGTCGTTCTCCTGTACCTTACGCCGTGACAGACCATGGGCCTAACTTCTCTAGTGCTTTTAATCTCCAAGAAATCAGGCAGAGAAAAACTTTTCCCATCCTGTGAGCCAAAGCTGGGATCATCCACTTACAAGCCCCTGTAGCCCCCCCACCCCAAACGGAGAAGAAGCAGGGAATGCTAACTCCAATCTCGCCTTTGCCAGAAGCCTGTTACGTGCCCACGATTAAGCCAGCTGCTATCAGCCTCAGTCTTACGGTCTGTAATATGGGGGTAAGAATGCCGTACTGGCCGAGTCCCTTGGCCTGTGTTTTGTGAGACTCACTTTCCAACCTGCTGCTTCGTTCTTCCAGGGTCAGTATTTTCTGGCGGTCGTCCTCCCAGGCCAAAAATTGCTTCTGATATATGGCAACCCTGTCGTTCAGCTCCTTATCCCGGTCTTTCAGCAATGCAATTAACAGCTGGACTTCCCTCCTCTGTCTCTGAATGGTGTCACTCCTTGATTCGGAAGCGGGGTTCTAAAGAGAGAAGAAAAGGGAATTAGGGAAGGAGTTGTACAGCATTATGACCAATAAATTATAATTTATTAAAATGCATTATGGTGCATTTTAATCACTCAGTGCCTCGTTTCTATTAAATGTTTTGACCCCCTCCTGCAGATACCCCTCTACAAATCTCTAGGTCAGTTTTTCTCAACCTTGGCCACATGGGTGGACTTCAACTCCCAGAATTCCCCAGCCAGGAGTTGAAATCCACCCATCCTAAAGTGGCCAAGGTTGAGAAACACTGCTCTAGGTTAATCCGTGCAAGCTAACCTATAATGTCAATATCATTTTAATACTTCAGATTTTCCTACCTGGAGGGGATTGGAAAGGGGTAATGAAGAATTCATCAGGCCTCTGAGAACAGACCTGGGCTGGCTACAAAGAGTTCAGAGGGATCCTGGGGATCCTTGCAGGATTGAATAAGCCAACTTCATTTCAGGTGTCGCACAGGCGCGAAGTGGTGAAACCCAGTATTCCTTTGTTAAGGACAAAAGGTTTTTTAAAATATATAATTTTTATTCAGAATTTTGATTATAATAGTAAAGTCTAATACAAACTAAACTTAAAGAAAAGAGAAGAGAAAGAGTAAGAGTAAGAAGTACAAGGAAAAAGAAAGAAAAGTAAGAATAAAGAGAGAAGAAATATATAAAGAAGTCTTACCTTCATCACAAACAAATTTAATAACTGTTCACCCCCTATAAGGTTAAACAGAAATCTCTTCATCCCATATCCCATCCCTTATTTATAAATACAAATATAAATATAAATATAAATCCATAAAACATCAACTTTTCAGTCCTGGTGTCAGCAGAAAGTGTTATGGGAAAGTGTTCCTGTGGCCAATTTCACTGCATATTCAGGCTGGCCAGGAACTACAGATCTTAAGGTATGTAGGCATGCACATATTTACACAGATGCTCACACTCAGATACATATCCACACACGCATATCCACAGACATGTAAACCCATATCCACACACAGAGATCCACCCGTGTGAAAGCACAAACGCCCACATTCATTATATGATATACACAGTGATACACAAACACGCATCCTGACATGAGAAGCCATATCTACACCCCCCTACATTTGTTATATGATACACAGATTGATACTCATACCCAGACATGTGAATCCATATTTACACAGAGATCCACCCCCACGTGAAAACACAAGCACCTAAAAAACATCCCCAAATCCATGATGTGATATTACAAACACTGATACACACAGACGCATGTCCACAGACGGGTGAATCCATATCTCCATACAGAGAAAGCCACTCACGTGTGAAAACACACCTACCTACATTAGTTATGCGATATACAGACACTGATACACACACATACCCACAGACAGGGGAACCCAGATCTACACACACAGATCTACTCACAGTAAAAACACACAGGCCTCTCTCAGTCCCACGAGAGACACAGACACTGACACACACCCAAATATCCACACCTGTGAATCCATATCTGCACCCACAAAGATCCACCACCCCGTGAAAACACCCCCTTCCATTCGTGATACGGGATACAAACACGGATACACACCACACACATCCACACGCAGGTGAACCCGTGTCTACACGCAGAACGCCCCGACCCCTCCATTCGCGTTCTGATACGCCAGCCCCGACCCGCGCACAAACCGGCACCCCCTCCCCCCACCGCCCCGCAGCCGGGCGCCCCATCGCTGGTCCTCCCCGGGCGACGCCGCCCTGCCCGCCCCCCGGGCGCTTCCCTCCGGCTGCCCGTCGCCCACCTCTCCGGCAGGAGCGCGAGGGCGGCGGGGCGGACCGGAGGGAAGCCTTCGGAGCCTCCCTGCGGCGCGGTTCCATCCTTCGCGGGCCGGGAGTTCCTACCCCGAGGGCGGTTGAAGGCTCCACGGAGGCTCCAGAACTGGGTTTCTCAACCTGGGCCGCTTTAAGATGTGCGGACTGCAACTCCCAGAATTCCCCAGCCAGCTTTGCTGGCTGGGGAATTCTGGGAGTTGCAGTCTCCACATCTTAAAGCGGCCCAGGTTGAGAAACCCTGCTCCAGAAGGGCTTTCCTTCACTCTAGCCCCATCGGGCTTCTATCTCACCTGCCCCATCGCAGGCGCCTTCCCTCTCGCCCCCCACTTGAACCTCCTTGGGACCCCTCCCCACACCCCTTATGCCCCCCCACCCTGCCCAGCTCCATCACTTTCTTGCCCACCTCCAAAGACCCTTCTCCACCTGCAGCTGCAAACGATACTCTTTTGAAAATGAGAGGTTAAAAAGAGCCCCCACCCCCCACCCCACCCCCGCGAGACCCAAACACAAAAGTCTGCTTTCCGGACCTCGCTTCCATCAACTGCACGATTTATTTGCTTGCGAAATCCCCTTTTCTCGCAGAGTTTTGGCTCAGAGATGAAGAGACCGGAGACCCAGAAGTCAGCTTTCAGGGTCCGTTTCATCCATTGATTGGCTTGCGAGATCTCCTTTCCTCACTGGGTTTTGGCCCAGAGGTGAAAAGTCTGCAAGCTTTCGGCTTACACCGGAGTCTTAACAAGCAGTTCTTTGTAAAAACAAAACAAAACTCATTTTCATTTCAAGAATGGATGGATGGCTGGTGGCAGAGCCCTAGGAGCCCAGGAATGCACACCTTACGCCAGGCCATCGCACGGTTTATTTGCTTTCAACTAAGCTGTCAACTTGGGTTAAGAAAAAGAAGAACACACGTGGCGAAGAACAGTAACTTCTTTATTTGATTAAATCTCTATTTCGAGCAGAAGCATGATACTCTCACTTCCCCCAAGTTTAAACTTTGGCAAAAATCACAGACGAAAAATAAAAAATAAAAAGCGGCAAATACGCAACAGTGAAAATGCCATCAGGAAACATGCTTCTTCAACAGTTCTGTCAGAAAAAGCCCCACTTTGGCTACGTTGGCTATAATTAGGGGTTTCTAGAAAAAGCCAGGAACTTGGGTTGTCGGTTTTTCGAAAGGCACCTCACTTCTTTACTTCTCCTAGATCTTCGATACTATCATCATCCACCTGCAGAGAAAGGATCATATAGAATTGAGTTGAATATCTTGAATTTTAAAGGTTTTTTGGGGAGGTGGGGTGCAGGGAGAGAGAACTAAATTGCTTTAAGGCTTCTCCAAGTTTTACCCAGGCAAGATTCAATCTGTCAATCCGACTATCTGGAATGTTTCCATCCCCAGCTAGTAAAAGAGTCCCCTTTGGGGGAGTGGGCGGTGATAAATCGAATGAATGAATGAATGAATGAATGAATGAATTTTTAACTAGTTTAACAAAACTAGCACACACTTTTTTTTTCTTCCTCCCTCCCCCCCTCTTTCCTTGTACAGTATGTCATGCCTCTCAAAGAGGGTTTCTAAGCCACTTTTCCCCATTTCCTCTTTTATTATGGGATACTTTTTCAGGGAAGTCATGGAGAAAATCTATCTATGTGGTCGCTAAGTATCGACAATGACTCAATGGTACGTAATCAATCAATTTCAGGGAAGAATCAACCCTCGCAGTAAATTAACATCTCACAATGTCGGATTCTAATTCACCGCCAGGATATTGTGGAATTCCACCTTTACAACTATACTGCAAAGTCTTAAATGCAACGGAGAAGTGACTCCACGCCAAGAACATTAAAAAGTTCTTTAACAGAAAGCCAGGCAGATTAAATTTGGTGTTATTACCTCGGGCCATTTTTCCTGAATCACTTCGATGATGTCATCTGTGAAATCTCCCTGAATGATGATTTCATCTTCCCCAGTGACTGAGGCTCCACAGGAAAACTTCTGAGCAAAGAACCTTTGTGCTTCCTTAAGATCTATTTCTGCTTGGGGAAGGGAAAAAGAAAAGATCAAGGAATGCCGATGCCCTGTTGGATCAGTTATTACCTTCCAAGCCAGGGTTTTTCAAACTTGGTAACGTTAAGACATGGCTGGCTGGGGAATTCTGGGAGTTGAAGTCCACACATCTTGCCAAGTTTGAAAAACACTCTTCTAAGCCACCAAAGTCTGGAGGGCTTTTTCACAGTGACAAGATTGTGAGCAATCCCAGAGTCCCTGCCAGTCAGAGTGTAAAACTACTGAGTCAGATTATAAAAGAAAAAGCTCTATATTTCTACATAATCCCCCAAATTGTAGGCCCACATTCAAAGGGCACTCTCTCACCATTTAGAATATAGATTCACAGGTTCAAAAAAGCTGATTCTAGCCCAGTCTCCTTGCCAACAGGCCAGCTGCTCCACAGAGAGATTAAAAAAAAAAACTAGCTGATCCCCACCGATCAAGTCCAGAGACCCCAGCAAAGACGGGGCCTTCCTTCACTCACCGAAAGTCGCAAGACCGCATACTCGTGTGACGTATTTTTTCTTGGCTCGGGGAATTTTTGCTATCATAACTTTCTGAGGTACTGTCTTCTTCTTCTGTTTTATCTGACCCCTTCCACCTGGGGGGGGGGGCGCAGAAAAGGAAAGGGTATCAATATCCTCTCAAAATCTAGCTTGCAAGATGCAAAAACGGACTGCCGGCTTTCTGACTTTCTAGCCGTCTAGCAGAGCTGCGCTCCACACCCAAAGCCCCCAGCAACAGCCTTTCCCAGCCTGGGGTTCTCCAGATGTGTCTGGGGTTTTAATCCTGGAGGAAAAGAAAGCTGTATCCAGCTAATCCTTGCCTCTTTTTTGTTTTTTCTTTTCTTCCTCTTCGATTATTCCTTGACCTTCTCCGATGCCAGATTCTTGTTTAGGGGAGTTTTCTGGAATTCAAATATACGCAGTTATTAGTGACATTGAAGTCTTATGAAAAAGAAAAGAAAGTGGCTACAGATTTTTTTACGGCACTTTCTTTATGGGGCTCCCTTATTACGATCCTACTGAGAGTTATTTCCATTAGGCAAATTAATCCGACATATTGTTACCCTTTTCTCACAGAGAGGGAGAATGCAACTCTGGAAGTCCCCTTTTCAACTGAGGAACCCACCCACCCCAATTTAATGGAATGGTTTCCCAGACAAACGGGGACAGGATTGAGGCAGAAATTCCACACCCAAAATGTCACTAAGATTATTTACCTACGGTAAGCTTTGCAAATTCGTTTGGAAAATTCTTCTCTAGCCACTGCCTGCATTTTGCCATATCAGGCATGTATTCACAGTACTGGAGAAAAAAACACAGTAAAATTGTTTGTTGAGAATGGCCAAATGTATACAGCATAACACAAATCTTCAGTACTTGTACATAAGAGCAGAGAAATACTCTTGGTCCAATGTACGTTATGGACTGTCTGTCCACACAATGAAAGGAAGATCTGATCCAGATGACCCTTTCCTTTAACACAAGCTGATTACAAGCTGTAGGACTTCAGCCATCTTCTGTGAGATTCCATTATTTGCATAGCTCAGCAATCCTCAGTCTTACTGGCCTTTGAAGATAAATTACAATAACTTTAACCATGAGAGGTAAACCTAATCCATCTTTGATTAACAAAACTGAAACCTTTACATAATTTAATTTATGTTAAAAGTTAAGCTGGGAGTCTTTTCAGAGGATAGGATACACATTTCTTAAAACCAACCATTATTCTTCATTTTTTTAAACTTGTGATCACAAATTCCAATTGCAGAGCTGCCAAAATTGTTCAGAACTAAAGTACAAAGTTCATTTTGTTTAAAGGAGGGGAGGGTGAAAACAGATAATCAACTAGTCTAAGGAAGGGTTCCCAAACCTGGAAATAATTTTAAAGTATTTCCAATGACTTCCAATAATTTTTCCAAGACTTTTCCAATACGTATTTCCAATTTAACTGAAAAATAAACGGCCAAATCGGCTAGAATATCCAGAAGATATCCGCAAGTTAAGAACATCAAGAAACCAATCAAGACATAAAGTGGATGAGAAAAGATCCTACCACTGTGGCTCTCGGCAGGGGAGTCACAATATGGAATAGTCACCTATTTGTAGAACTCTATAAAGAATTGTACTGCTCCCTCAGCCAAATTTTTGCTTTCTGATTCAGAGGTACAAATAAAAAAAATGGATCAATGCATCTGTGAATCGGCTGAGCTGGCATAATTCTAACCAATGTGCTACTCCATTGACTTCCAGTTAAATCTCTGTACGGGAGAAATATTTTTAAAAAGACCTCTAGCTGCAGTTTCAAGCTACACCTTTTTCCATTGACTGCACAAACCAAGCAAAAATTAAAATGTAAGCAACTCACCTCTGTTGGCAAGGAACAGACTGGGGAAGAAAACAGGAAAAGTTTAAAGCAATGATCATCTTTTCTCTATCGCCCAGTTTAAAAATCTTATTTCAGGGCACATCCAGAAGGTCTCTCAAAATGCACCTGTAGTACAACTCCCAGCAGCCCCAGCCAACATGACCGATAAAAGAGATGCTGGAAGTTATAATCGGATAATATCAGGAAACCCACAGGCCACCTGTCCCACGTTTCAAACCGGTCCTTCTCATTAGTGTGTTGGTTCCTACCATGAACTGTATTTTCTTAGTCACAGAACAGCATTTTGCACTGGATGCTAAATTATAAAGATTGTATTAATTACTTTCTTTTTTTAAAAGCCTATTTTGCTTTTTAAAAACACAGACACACCGAAGATATCTCCAGCCTGTGTTATATCCTGACCATCAGCTCTTCACACCCGCACACCCACAGTTGAAGTTCAGCCCCCTTGGACACCCCACAGCGGGAAAGGCTGCTTTAGGACTACATTCACAGGAGCTGCAACAAGTCGCGGGGTCATTACCTCCCTTCCAGAAGAGGCTGGAAACTTGGTCTCATGCGCTAGGTCAGCGTTTCTCAACCTCAGCAACTTTAAGATGGGTGGACTTCAACTCCCAGAATTCCCCAGCCAGCATGGGTGGACTTCAACTCCCAGAATTCCCCAGCCAGCTAAAGTTGCTGAGGTTGAGAAACACTGTTCTAGGTAAAGCACGGCTTCTGCTCTCCAAACCTGGATAACCTGCAACTAGCCTTAACTAGGATAAGTGGAAAGAAACCCAGCATTGTTGCTTATGAAGCTGGTTTTAAGGTAGGATTCTCTGTGTAAAGCAGATAAAAGTATCTGCCACCGAACCACCAACATTTCACCTTAAACATCTAGCTTGCTATCATTTTCACAGCCATGCCAGGGGGAGATGAAGGGAAAGGACATAAATATAAATCACAGAATACCCTTTTCAATTGTCAGCCCTTTTAAAGGACTGACAATTTCACCCTGAAGATGTTGCCTAGCCTGGCAATGAAACGTCTGCAAGAAAACTACAAGGCTCAGAGAGCACCAAGGACTCCACAGTTCAACCTTGAGCTACAAATATTCTCTTCCATTTGCCCCAGGTTTGTGTGGAGGCCTTGGAACAGAAAAGAGATCGCCCACTATCATTTTTTCCTCCCCCTTTCCCTGCCTCTTTCGCACCTACCTCCACAGTAGAGCACTCGAAGGGGGTAGTCTGCGTCTGGCCTGGCGTTACATCTTGGGTCTCCTCTGCAGTCGAGGACTACCGTCTCTGCCGCCTCCATTGCCCTTTCACCAGTCCGGGAACCAGAGACCTTCAGTCCAAGCGCCGACCCTAGAAACCAGCAGGCAATTGGTCTCCCAAGATCATAAAGGTAGCAAGTTAAAAAGTGGCCTGTGAATGTGGGCTTGTGGAGCCGGTTCCCGATACGCGTGTTCTGAAGTCATCACTCGCTGGGTCAAGCCGCTATGGCTCTGCGTCTGCATCTGACCTTCTTCCGTGGAAGGAACCAGAGAGAATCAGGGCCACCTCCCCCAACCGGAGGTCTTCCACGCAAGTGGAACTGAGGCCACATCCTCCACGCTAGCAGAGAGATCCCGCGTCCTTCTGAAACCCAACATCAGGGGACGCCAGATTGGGGAACGCTGGGCAAGTTGAGGGATAAATAGGCAGCAGGTGCGCAACTCTTGGGGGGGGGAAGTGTGTGCAAATCAGAAAAACAACTAACAATCAAATATAATAAATGCATTCTTTTAGGAGTAGGGCTGCTGGCACCGGAGTGGGCATTTTGGCAACAAGTGTGTGTGGATGCTTATCCTTGAGGAGGAAGGGGCCATCCAAGGAAAGGCAGTAAGGGAGTGGGGAGTGGGCCCAGCAACAAGGTGACACTTACTCAGAGTGGGTGGCTGTCTATTTTGGGGGGGGTCAGTGTGTGTTTATTTTTATTTATCAGATTGATTAACTGCCTCAGCCCAGAGGGTGTGGGTCAGTGTTTCTCAACCTCAGCAACTTTAAGATGGGTGGACTTTAATTCCCAGAATTCCCCAGCCAGCATGCTGAGAGTTGAAGTCGACCCATGCTGGCTGGGGAATTCTGGGAATTAAATTCCACCCATCTTAAGCGTTGCTGAGGTTGAAAAACACTGCTAGGTGGTGGCTATGGGTCAACAGGCAGATGGACTCAGACCAGCGGGGCGTCCGATCTCCCAAGGAGAAGCAGGATCAGGCCTGCTTCGCCCCTGGATGGGAGACCCCCCCAAAGGAAGCCCAAGGGCAGTTGCACCCCCTCTAGAAGGCGGGGCTGCCCAGGAAGCGCCCCCTTGCCAGGGCTGGGCTTTTCCACGAGCAGCCTTTATGCCAAGCGGGTGGGGGACGAGAGCTGGAAAGCATCCCAGCACCCCCACGCCAGACGGGGGCCAAGCCGGCCCCCAAGGGACCCCCTGCGGCCGCTCAGTGGTGGAGGCACCGCCGGCGCTGGAAACACCCCCCGAGAAAGAGGACACAGGCCCCCTTGGGGGGGCGTCTCGAGCTGCCCCGAGCCAAGGGCCCTTACCCGCACGCCCCCTCCAGCGCCCGCCGCGGGTCGCTTCGTCGGCTGTCCAGCAGCAACCCCGCCAGCGGCAGGCAGACGGGTAGGCGGAAGATCTCGCGAGAGCTCCGGAGTTCCCGCGAGAGGCGTCCCGAGCCGAGGCGCCCCGGCCACCGTAGTGGCGGACCGGAGGGAACACCGCAACTGCTCTTCCTCGGTTTTTCTCCTCTTCCCCCCTCCCCCCCTCCCCGGGGAATAGGGGGAGGTTGAGATCTGTCTGAGAACGTTTTGATTTGCAGCCAGGAAAAGCAGCTGGCGAAAGAAATCGGTTGTGCCATCAAGTCGTTGTCGACTCCTCGCGGCCACAAAATAAATAGCGAAATCAATGATAAAATAAATGAAATTAAAACGTGAAATAAAATAATAAAATAAAATAATAAATAAATAAATAAATAAATAGCAGCCAAGAAATGGGTTTATTTATTTATTTAATTTATATGACCACCCATCTCCCCTCATGTACTCAGAGAATCCCCCTTCGGTAATTAAAACAAAAAAATATTAGTTTATTATTACATTTACCTTATAATAATAATAATAATTTTAAAAAATGGAGGTGAGATGAATCTTGGAGTCCCAACCAGGAGTGTTGGACGACTACAGCCATCATCCTCAGGCAGCATCTACGTTGCAAGCATCCGGGCGACCGCTTAATGGCGGCAAGAAATCATTTGGCTGCCTCTGCCTGGTCATCCGGATTATTTTCAGCCCGGATCTGGTAGCCCTAATGGGGTGCTGTGGCCGTTCAAGGGTTAACTCCGCTGCCTTCGACTTCCTTCGCTTGAGCTCTGGGGCTTGCCGTAGTTGCGGAAGTGAGCTTCAAACCATAGAGCTAGAGAAGGAAGGGCCAAAAACGTTGCTACGTGTAGCTCTTTGAGTCAAGCGTCTTAACACTCGTTCTTTCCTTTTCTCTGGTGGCCGGCTTGGCACAGAGGAGGCAATGCCTCGCTATGCCCAGCTGGTGATGGGGCCTGCGGGGAGCGGGAAGGTGAGTCTTGGGGGCTACATAGTTTTGTCCTTGGGTGGGGGATGAACTTCTATGATCTAGTGCAGTTTTCCAAGCTTGGCCACTTGAAGATGGGTGGACTTCAACTCCCAGAATTCCCCAGCCAGCCAATTCTGGGAGTTGAAGTCCACCCATCTTCAAGTGGCCAAGGTTGAGAAACAGCTTCAAGACTGGGAATTAAAGGCCGCCCATCTAGAGGCTGGCAGATCCAACCTTTTTTCCTTGTGCCTTGATTTCCCCCCTTTGCGGGGTGAGCCACCCAGATGCCCAGGGCATGGCTCCAGCCATGCCAGGCAAAGAGTAGCCAACCTGTGATCCTGGGGGGCTTTGCAGCTGCCCACCGAGCCTCTCCTCTCCTCTTCCAGAGCACCTATTGCTCCATCATGGCCCAGCATTGCGAAGCCCTCAACCGCTCCGTGCAGGTGGTTAACCTCGATCCAGCAGCAGAACACTTTGACTATGACGTCATGGCAGGTAAAGGGGCCTCCCTTTTAAAACGGGGCCGGTGTGGGACCTTAAGGAGCCAACGAGTTAAGCGCCCCCTTTTGGGTTGAGAGAGAAGCAGCTCATTGGGAATTTATACGGTCAGATTCTTTGGAGTCCAAGCATCTTTCCAACATGGTGCAATGCCCCCCCCCCCCCCCGGCGATGCCCCCGAGCCCAGCCCGGCGTGGTGACCTTGCATTGTGGTGACCTTGCATTGTCTCGTGTCATTGGGCTGACAAACAAAAGCCGTGAACCCCTGCCCTGATGCTTCTCCCTTTTGTCTTTCAGATATCCGAGAGTTGATCGAAGTGGACGATGTCATGGAAGATGATTCTCTCCGGTTTGGCCCCAATGGCGGCTTAGTTTTTTGCATGGAATATTTCGCGAACAATTTTGATTGGCTGGAAGGATGCCTTGGCCACGTGGAAGACGATTATATATTTTTCGATTGCCCAGGTAAGTACGTTCCCCCTAGTGACCTTGAGGTTTTCTTCTGTGGAGTTGGGGGGGAGGGGGACGGATATGTGAAATGAATAGACTTATTTTTGCCTTTTAGGTCAAATTGAACTCTACACACATTTGCCAGTGATGAGACAGTTTGTAGAACAGCTGCAGCAGTGGGAATTTCGTGTCTGTGGTGTTTTTCTCGTTGATTCTCAATTCATGGTGGAATCTTTTAAGGTATCTTACTGATTCAGAGGTGTTGAAAACTGAAAACCCCCTGCCATGGATGATCAGCGAGCAATCGTTCATTTTGTTCTGTATGGTTGCAGAACTTCGGCGTATCATTTGTTGGGGTTTGCAGTGACCTTTTCCTGGTGGTTAAATAGTTAACATTTTGGGAAATGGAGCATACACAGACCTCCTGTGATTTTCTTCTTATGTCTTGTCTCATTCTGATAATAGTTTATTTCCGGTGCGATGGCAGCCCTCAGTGCTATGATTTCCTTAGAGATTCCCCAAATTAACGTCATGACTAAGATGGACTTGCTGAGCAAAAAAGCAAAATCTGAAATTGAAAAGTAAGTGTGAACAAGGAATGCCTCCATTTTGCCTGTATTTTGGGACACTGGGAAGGTTGGTTTCAACCCTCAGCTTTATTTGATCTTCTGTATTTCACTTCTTGCAAAGCATACAGGAAGTTTTGCAATTTAAAAAAAAACCAGTTATGAGGTGTAGAAAGAAAGGAGAAAAGAATGAAGCTAACATTGATGCTTTTGCTGGGAAACTGCTATGGTTTAAACCTTAGTGAATTTCTTCCAGATATCTAGATCCCGACATGTATTCTGTGCTGGAAGATACGACAGATTTGCTCAAAAGCAGGCGGTTTAAGAAGTTGACCAAGGCTATCTGTGGCTTGGTAAGTGGTGTTTGTTTATGTGTGGAAACACATGGCTCCCTCTGTCCTTCTTTACCTGGCCTAAATTAATAGTCCCCATATTTGTTGGAAATGGGAAGATGTTTCCCAATTCACGAACAAGAGAGGACGAAGACATTGTTTTAAGGCAACCTGTCATACGAAGGATGTTAATAGTAACTGATCCAGTCTGTAGCTTTTCTCTCCGGACGGACTGATGGCCATGTGTCTTCTTTAGATCGATGACTATAGCATGGTTCGCTTCCTGCCTCTTGATCGCTCCGACGAGGAGAGTGTGAACATCGTACTCCAGCACATTGATTTCGCCATTCAGTACGGGGAAGACCTGGAATTTAAAGAGCCAAAGGTGAACGTGCCAAGCCTCTTCCTCTGGGACCACCAGCATCACCAATCCAAGGCCACTTTAGTTCGATCAGATGTGGACTGTTTTAGCACCCACAAGTTCAGGCTGGATCCACCACATCTCCAGCTTAAAAAAAATGGAGTTGAATGCTAGGAGGGACGCAGCTTCTCAAAGCCTAAGGCGGACAAGGAGTAACCGTTGGCAACGGGCAGCTTACTTTGTCCCAAGCCAGCGTGGGGTGGGAGTCAAGCTGCTGGACTAAGGCAGGGGAGATCCAAATTCTGTTTCTGCCTCAGCTGTGAAAACTGACTGAGTAAGATTTGGCTAGTCGCTCTATGTCATCCGTCCTACCTCACAAGGTTGTTGTGCAGGAAAAAAAGGAGGGGGAGAGGTGTGTGCTGCCTTGTGCTCCTGGGGTGAAACTTCAAGGATATAGGTACAAATTAGACACGAGGAAGAACTTCTTAACAGTAAGAGCTGTCAGTCAGTGGAATGGGTTACGGCCTGAAGTGGTATCTTCCCCTTCATCGGAGGTTTTCAAACAGGCTGCATAGTCATCTATCGGGGTGGGGTGGTGAATCCTGCTGTGTGAAGGGGGTTGGAGCTGAGGACGTCTTAGGCCCCTTCCAACTCTCTGATTTGATGATTCTGTGTCTAACAAAATAGCACACCCACACCCTCACTGTTACGAGGCCAAAGGCCATAGATGATGATCTCGAACCTCTTTCGGGCCTGAAAGAAGTAACATGAGTGCAGGTTCCTTATTCTGGAGTAATTTGTTCCTGCCCTGGTGCAAATAGTATTGTAGAAACCTGGATTAGTTGATCTCGAAGCATGGCGGGTCTTGATTTTACAAGGAACAGTTGCGGTATAAGTACTGTGGTCTTTCTCTGTCTTGGACAGCTGTATAATCTTAAATAATTCCAAAATTAAATGTTGTGTTTCCTACAGGAATCAGAGGAAGATAAATCTTCTGCTTTTGATGAATACTTCCAAGATCGAGTGGACGAATGAAGGCTTTCGATTTCATTAACATGAACAAAGAAAGACATTTATTGCGATTCTGCACACTGTATTTCAAAATTCACAAACTGTTGGATGATTCTCTAGGAGCAATCGAAGAAGGGGGCTTTTTCCTACAAGAACGTATATAAGGCCACATAGTTTTATTTTTGGAAGAAGTTAAGTATGCATTATGAGAAATAAATTATTGTGTTTCGTTTTCTTCCCCCTGGTGGTTTTCTCAGTTAACGGAAAGAAAAAAAAGCTTCAGGTTGTTCTTGCTATTATTTATAGTACTGCGGTTTGGTTTACTTAGAAAAACCAAAGGTGTGTCAAAATAAAATATTATTTCATTGCAACTGTGTGCCATGCCATTCCCAAGCAACCTTTGGGACTAGGTCTCAAAACTATTCTCACCCTCCCTCCTGTGCCAAAAACAGCCATGTGCCAGCTGAAATTCAACAGGTGTAGCTTCAACCTCCCACACTCCCTCTTTAAAGAGTACAGTAGGACAGAAAAGGGAATCAAAGAAACATCCCCGGCAAGGGAGAGGGAGAGCCCCTTGCCCCAGCCAGCTTTTATTTTTATGTTTTATTGTTTTTATTGGGATTTCTTTGGTTGTTATGAGCCACCCAGAGTCGTTGGGAGTCAGGTGGCATAAAATTTAATAAATAAATAAATAAATAATAGTAATTTTGTTGTAAGCCACCCAGAGTCATTGACAGTTGGGTGGCATACAAGTTTAATTAATAATAGTAATAATAATAATAATAATTTTGTTGTGAGCCGCCCAGAGTCATTGAGAGTTGGGTGTCATACAAGTTTAATAAATCATTATTATTATAGCCATCTATCTGTGGCGGGCATGATGCATTCCTTGTTGAATTTCAATGATGCGTCTCCAACGTCCAGAAGATTTGCCTGATTAAATTGTCACCAAGGTGGCAGCCGGCTTCCTGCCTGCCCTCCGGCCCTTCACCAGCACAGCCTTCTCCCCGCCAGATGTGCTGGACTGCAGTTCCCACAACCCCCCCGGCCCGCCCGATGAGGCATGCTGGGAGTTGGTCCACCCCGCCGGGAGCCCGGGCCAGCTGCGCTGCCCTCCGCCGCCCCCTGCCGGCCGCTGGATCGGCCGCGCGCTTCCTGCCCGGCTCCCCCGCAGCTGGAAGAGGAAGGAAGCGCGCCGCCCTTGCAACCGCCGCCGCCGCTGCTCCCGAGATGCCGGTGAGAGGAAGGGGCCGGCCGGCCCGGGGGTCGCCACGGGCTGCTTCCAAGGGGGGGAGCAGAGGCGGAGACGCTGCTGGCTGGGGTGGGGAAGGAGGAAGCGTGTGTGTGATTGTGCATGTGTGTTTCATGCCCGCTCCCCCACCCACCGCCCGCATTTCAGACCTGCGGGAAAGGGAAGGCTGGCAGCAGCGTTTCTCGGTCGACCGGGCCTTGGAAGGGCCGGTGCGGGGCCCCGATTCCTCCCTCTCTTTCTCTAGAAACGGGTGGGGTTGGCACAGGGGTGGCAAGGGCAGAGGGAGGTAGCCCTCCCCTGCTGCTCCCGCTCCCGACTTGTGGGGGAGGGGTGTGGGGGCGTCAGGTCGGGTTTCTTGCAAGGAAGCGTCGGTCCCCCAAGGTTGGGACAGCCAGTCTGGTCAGCTCCGGGTTATGGGGTGGAGCGAGGGGCCCCATTTCTTCCCCCCAGGGAGCAAAATGCCTTGGACTGGCTGTCTGGCGGTTCTCTCCCAGGTATTTCCTCGGACCAGGTTTGGGCCAGAGGGCTGTAGGTTGCCGACCCTCGACCTTTATGGCTGCTTCCGTGTTCTGCAAGGAGTCTAAAGGCAGGCATGGTGGGGAAGTCGGCATCTTCTCAACGTTTCTAAGAAGAGCCACGACCCTCCCACTTTTTTGCCCCACGTGTGGCCCTTCTTCACTGATCACCCCCCCCTCTTTTCCATCACAGGCCTATCACTCCACTTTGATGGACCCAGACACCAAGCTGGTTGGGAACATGGCTATGCTGCCGATCAGGAGTCAGTTCAAAGGACCAGCCCCTCGCGAAAGTAAGTCCGCTGTGAGAGAATCTTCCCTAGCTCCAGTTCATTGTAGTCCTCAGCCTTCAACATCGCTTGGACCAGTGTTTCTCAACCTCTGCAACTTTAAGATGTGTGGACTTCAACTCCCAGAATTCCCCAGCCAGCAGGGGGAGTTCTGGGAGTTGAAGTCCACACATCTTAAAGTTGCCAAGGTGAAGAAACACTGCCTTAGACGCTTTGGACTGAATCCCCATATTACTGGCCAGGTTGATTTAAAAACACTTGGCTCTAGGAGAGAACATTTAGGGATATTTTGGATTTTTGCACCCAGCCCTGTTGGTCAGTGCCCTTATAACTTAAGATGTTGATTATCATTGTGTTGTTTTTAATCCTGTTTTTCAATCAATCAATCAATCAATGTATTATGCTGCAACCGCTTCCCTGTACAGAGATGTTTGCAGGTGTTTCTTAGGAAATTTCATTTTCTTCACGATGACTCAAAAAAGACATTGCATTTCCCTCTTTCTTGCTAGCCAAAGATACGGACATAATAGATGAAGCCATCTACTACTTCAAAGCCAACGTGTTCTTTAAAAATTACGAAATCAAGGTAAGGGAAAGTGGGCCTTAAAATGTTCGCCACAGGCAGCATAGGATGCCTTTGAACAGGAGAGTTTTGTGTTTTCTTTTTAGATATATATAATTTTATTGAAAACTTTAAACACAAGAATAAGACTAATACAAACTAAAATAAAGCGCAAAAGAAAAAAGGAAAAAAATGAAAGAAAAAAACTAAAGGTGCAAAAAGAAAAGGAATAGCAGAAAAATAGAAAAGAAAGAAAGAAGATATAAAGAACTGGCTTCCAATCTTCTTTATAGCAGTTATAAGTACAATTATAAATGGACCTCCCTCTCTAAAGTTACGTCATGACTCTTCTTTCTATCATCTATCCTATCTAATCATCAAAACCATAAATCATAAGTTCATTTTTTTCTTCTTTACGCAAAAAGTCCATAAGGGGTTTCCAGTCACCAATAAACGTAGATATTGTCTTTTCTCTAATCAAACAAGTCAGCTTGGCCATTTCAGCGAGTGCTGTCATCTTTGCCAACCATTTCTCCATTGTAGGTATTACCAAATCGTTCCATCTTTGTGAGTAAATAATCTCACGGCAGTTATCATATATAAAAACAATGCTCCTTGACTTTTTTCCAACTGCTTATCCATCAGTCCCAAGAGGAAAAGTTCTGGTTCCAGTTGAATGTTAATCTTTCAAATCCTCTGGATCCCTGTATGTAGTTGAATCCGAGAGAGCTTTGTGTTCTCAATAATGGAAATGCAAAACTTCAGGGAAGCCCCGTGGGACGATTTCAAATCTCTGCCTAATCAAACATTGCCTGGGACAGCAGGGTTTTTCAAACTGGGTTCTATGAACCCTAGTATTCTGCAAGAACTTGATGGGGCTCCGCAAGAGATCAAAGAGAAAATAAACTCAATAAATACAGTTCCCTTTTGAGAGGAAAAAAAAGCAGGCTTGGTATTCCATCTTAAATTCCTTCTTTCTTGCAGAATGAGGCGGACAGAACTTTGATCTACATAACCCTGTATATTTCGGAGTGCTTGAAAAAGTTGCAGAAGGTATGGGGGGCTGATAGTTTGGTGGTGCCTTGAAGTGAAAGGCAGTGCCTTTTTTTAAGTTTAAAAAGAAAAAGCTCTGAAATCCAAATAAATAAAATGTAATACAAACTGTAAGATGACTGTGATGTTTTCTTTTTTTTCTGAACAGAGCCTGGCACTAAAAAAAAAAGGCTTATTTTAGAGAGGCAACTGATTGAAATTGGTCTTTATTTTCTTAAACAGCTCAAATGCTTTTGCTTGCTTTTATTTTCAGTGCAATTCAAAAGGCCAGGGGGAGAAGGAAATGTATACTCTGGGGATCACCAATTTCCCGATTCCTGGAGAACCGGGTTTCCCGTTGAATGCTCTGTACGCCAGACCCAGCAACAAGCAAGAAGAAGGTAAGGAAAATTGGAAAGAAGGAAAATTGCAAGCGAATCCACCCAATCTCAATCTTAACCATGGTTAGTTAGATATAAGAATGACTGAGTTTGGTGCAACTTACTTCTGTGTATAGCATTGGAATATTGTGCTACTCAGCCATGGATTTCTACAGCTTCTTTTTCCATGTAGCTGAGTATCAAGGTTTCACTGTCCATCTTCCCACTCCTTGGGCAACTCCTGTTTGCAAAGGAACGCTTAGTATATTTTATTCTACTGGATTGGGCGAGGGAAACCCTCAAAATACCAATCTACAGCAGAGCTCAGTTTCCCTACATTAGCCGCGGTTTGGACATCATTCCAAAATGCCGTCAAAATATGGCTGGCTGGTTAAATCTGTCCATTAGAAAGGGTAATATCTTGCTTTATAACGGGCTTGCATAAGAGCAAAATCTAGCTTCATCTCTTGGGGGGGAAAAGATGCTAGGAAAGCTGTTGGTTTGGGAGTAAGAGTATTCTGAAGCATTTAAGTGTTGGACTTGCGAGCGCCCTAAAGTGATCTGTTTTCAGCTGACTGTACCCTTCTCTACTTTAAGAGGTTATGAGAGCGTATTTACAGCAACTGAGGCAAGAAACTGGCTTGAGGCTTTGCGAAAAGGTCTTTGATCCCCAGAGTGACAAACCGAGCAAGGTGAGAAGCACTTTCTGTTTCTGTTTTGGGTCTATTTAAGACTAACCATAGCTGTGTTTTCTTCAGGTGTTTTTTTTTTAAAAAGAACAGCAGGATTGGTCCAATAATGGGTATATTTCAATACTGTATAACAGTGTTTCTCAACCTGGGCCACTTGAAGATGTGTGGGCTTCAACTCCCAGAATTCCCCAGCCAGCCAGTTGAAGTCCACACATCTTCAAGTGGCCCAGGTTGAGAAACACTACTGTAGAACTTTATCAATCAGTTCAACAGCCTGAGATTGCTCGTTTGGCCTCCGGTCTTGAAAAGGGTTAACAGTGGCTGTTCTGGTGGGAACTGGCTTTCCGTTATCTTTTCCTTTTCTGTCCTAGTGGTGGACCTGTTTCGTGAAAAGGCAGTTCATGAACAAAAGCCTTTCGGGACCAGGACAGTGAAGACAGCGTGCAGATCTTGGGTCGCAGCACCGCGTTTCCAGGGATGTCCAGATTATTGCTTCTGTTTTAATATAAGTTTTCTACTGAAAGAGAAAAGGTGCTTCTGTATGGAAGGCCGCCGAGGGGGGAATGATGGAGCTAAAAATCATGTGCAATTCTTGTTGAGCTTGATAATAATAAAAACAAATGTTCTTTCTAACGCTGTTTTGTCTGTATTTGCCCTGACACTATCCAGCCCGAATCCAGAAGAGCTCAACCATCATTCTTAATGGCTGGGAATTATGGGAGGAGACATCCAGGAGGCATTGGGGGGGAAGGCTATTGGCTGGGAATTATGGGAGGAGACATCCAGGAGGCATTGGGTGGGGAAGGCTATTGGCTGGGAATTATGGGAGGAGACATCCAGGAGACATTGGGGGGGAAGGCCATTGTGCACTTTTAATCAATTTGCAGCTTGCGTCTGCTCCGAAGCAAGTCCTATGCAAAGAAGTAGCACACACGTGACCGCATCACACAAACCCCTAGGAAGTACGCATAAAAGATTGCTTACAGCACAAATAGGTCTGTTGCTTTAGCGATAAATAGCCCATTGGTATGAGGAGCAAAATGTGCCATGAAATGACAATATAGCCTCCCTTCCGTCCCTATTTTCAAATGGAAGCATCTTGCCAAGGACCTGGTGCCATCCAGCAGTGCCTGTCTGTAGTTCCCATCAACAATTGTATATGGTGAATGGCTTTGAAATACATTGCTGGGGGCGCCCGGTTGGCGAAGGAGGCGGGAGGCAATGAGGCGGGTCCTCTTCCGCGCATGCTCACAAGGTACCGTTGTCCCTTCCGTTTCCTATTTTCTAGGGTGGTTCCGAAAAGGGTGTCTAACCCAGTGCCTAATGTAAACCTCCCCATACTGTATGAACGATAAAGACTATACACACATATATTTATATTGTAGAAGAGGAAAGTGAAGTATGTGGCGCGGTGGCGCCTTTCCTGATGTACAAAGGCGGCTCCTTCTGGCGTTTCTGACAGGCGGGTGCGAGGCAGCCCCGCCGAGGGGGCGTGGCGGGCGGTGTCATGGCCGCTCTCCGCGCGAGGACCCCTCGAGGAGGCGCCATTTTAGAGTCCCCGCCGCCGCCGCAGCATCTCCGCAGCCATGAGCGTCGTGGATCATGTGCGGGAGATGGCGGCCGCAGGGCTCCACTCCAACGTGCGGCTCCTCAGCGGGCTCCTGCTCACCATGAGCGGCAACAACCCGTGAGTGAGGCGGGGCCCCTCCCCTCCGGGGGGCCGGCCTCGCAACAACCCTGCGAGGTCGACCACGCTGGGAAAGGAGACCACACAGCGATCGGCCGGAAAAGCAGCCTGCTGCCGTCATGCCCGTTCACGATGGCGGGGGGAGGGCGAGCGCCTTTGGAAGAGGATTGGCTGGAGAGGATGGGGGTGGTGGCTCTAGATACCATGGGAGGCTGGCTCAGGAGGATGGGACCCTACAGGCTAATGGGGTAGAGATCTAGGCAGAGAGGGCAGCTGCTCTGGCTGGGAATCCAAACCCAGCGAGGTGGTGGGCAGGCTGGCTGGGGATGATGGGAGTTGTAGTGGAAACCCAGCTGGGGTGGGGGAAACTCATCCTGCAAAGATTCACGGCAGAGCTAGCCGCTGAGCCTGCTCCTGCTCTGTTTCCCTGTCAGCTCCTCTGAGCTTGGCCTGCCTTGCAGGGTTGGCGTGCAAGGGAAGGGATGGTGGAGGTCGGGGGGGGGAAGGCAAGGGGTCTTGCTGCAACTGTAAACGAACCTCCCGGAGCTGCGAGGATTTTGCGCTCTGGCCGCGTCACGTACCGTCTTCTTGTAAGGCTGAACCGGACGGAGCGCCGGCTGCCCCTTGCGAGGACACCTCTGGGCCACCCAGACCTGCTCTTCCGTCGTCCTTGGGGGGCGCTGCGACGGAGGAGAGCACAAGCTTCCTTGGGGGGCTGGTGCTGCAGGCCAGGATCCGCTCCCAACCGTTGGGGGAACAGGTCGAGGGGCCGCCACACCTCCGCTGATCACAGTCCCACTTGCCTTTCTTGCAGCGAGTTGTTTTCCCCGTCGCAGAAGTATCAGCTGCTGGTCCATCACGCCGATTCCCTCTTCCAGGACAAGGAGTACCGGAACGCCGTCAGCAAGTACACCATGGCCCTGCAGCAGAAGAAGGCCTTGAGCAAAACCTCCAAAGTCAGGCCCTCCACCGGAAGCGCAGCCTCCGCTCCCCAGAGCCAGGTGGGTGGCGGGCCAGCCCGGTTCTCCCCACGGTCGTTGGGGACTTTGCCCCCTTCCCGCACTCCTGGTTTCCCTTTGGGGCTGGCTGGGTCGCTGCTGGGTGAGCGTCGCCTTTTTCCTCTTTGAGGCCGGTACTTCGGCCAGTCAATGCTGCCGTTTATTGAAAATGAATCGGAGTAATGGCTGTTGTGGGTCTTCCGGGCTGTGTGGCCGTGTTCTGGAACTTGTGGTTCCTAACGTTTCGCCAGCATCTGTGGCCAGCATCTTCAGAGGGCGGGAGCACAGATAGAAGCAAAATCTCTGTAAAATCTATCTGTGGTCCTGCCCTCTGAAGATGCTGGCCACAGATGCTGGCGAAACGTTAGGAACCACAAGTTCCAGAACACGGCCACACAGCTCGGAAGACCCACAACAGCCATTGAACTCCGGCCGTGAAAGCCTTCGACAATGAATCGGAGTAACTCTAAATCTGAAGGAAATCGCTCGTAACGGTGCTGAGCGCCGGAGCCGAAACGCGGTCACCAAGAGCCGACACCAGTGTGATGGCACGTAATCAACCAAGAGCAGATACCCCGGATAGAAAAGGGCCATTCTCCAATTCTTGACATCGTTCCTCTTGCACAATAAGGCTGGTCCATAAGTCTGGCTTCTTGGAAGGCACTGCCTTTAAACAAAGGGCAAACCTCCTCCTCTTGGTGCTGCGGGAGCCGCAAAGCCATTAAACAGCACCCCCCCCTGGTTTTTTCCAGTGCCTGCCTTCTGAAATCGAAGTGAAATACAAAATGGCCGAGTGCTACACCATGTTAAAGCAAGACAAAGACGCCATTGCCGTCCTTGATGGCATCCCTTCGAGGCAGAGGACCCCCAAGGTAGGTCCCTCCTCGTGATCAAAGCCTTCAGAAGCCTTTTCCTGATGCCCGAGACGCTCGCGCACACGGGCACTGCTTCGTTGCGAAACATTATGGTGCCATCGCAAAGCCCTGGGGGTTGTGTGTTGGCGGTTGGGCTCCCTTACGGCCAGCCTATAGCTTTGCTGGAGCCGCTCTCGCCTTTCTGCTGCAGATCAACATGATGCTGGCAAGCCTGTACAAGAAGACGGGCCAGGAACGCTCCTCAGTGACCAGTTACAAGGAAGTTCTGAGGCAGTGCCCGCTGGCCCTCGATGCCATTCTAGGTAGCCTCCCCCTTCCCTCGCTTCTTGTCGCTGGTTGCAGTGAGAAAAGTTGGCAAGTTTGACGTCGTGGTGTGGCTGAGAGTCAAAGTACTGGGCGAAGGGCTGCTGGGATGCTCCTGAGAGAGAGCTAATGTCTTTGTGCCTCTGTTAATTTGTCTGTCAAGTTTTAAGGGATCTTTCTCTCTTTTGAGGGGAGACGGTTAAATGCAGGAATGGTAGGGACGCTGGTGTGGTGGTTCAGCGAGTTGTACCCAACCTCCCCGTCGGCAGAGCCGAATCGCTTTGGTTGAAACTTCCCCGGCTTGGTCTGCTCCGGCCATGTTGGGCTTCAGCTCTCATAAACACTCAACCAGTCCGGTTGGGTTCAGCTACCAGATCAAGCTCCCGTTGTCAGCCTGGAGATCGTAATAACGGTCTGTCCTCATTTAGGCCTGTTGTCGCTCTCGGTGAAAGGCGCAGAAGTTGCTTCCCTGACCATGAATGTGATCCAGAGCATCCCGAATCTGGATTGGCTTTCGGTGTGGATCAAAGCGTACGCGTTTGTGCACACGGGCGATAACACCAGAGCAATCAACACTATCTGGTGAGCACCCAGCTCAAGAGTCAGCATTCAGGGTGACTTACCCGGATTGGTACGGAGAGGACCTTGGACCCAAAATGCTAATTGTAAAATCTAGAATACCTTTTAATATGTACTTTTGCCTGATTACAGAACTTCCTTCCCTTCCCTTCATTCATTCATCACAGATAGATAGGTCCTCTAGGATATTGTTTGACAAATTCTATTTTTCCATTTCTGTTTTCTCCCAAAAGCTCGCTGGAGAAAAAGTCACTCCTAAGAGACAATGTGGATATATTGGGCAGCTTAGCAGACCTGTATTTCAGAGCTGGTGACAACAAGAACGCCATTCTAAAATTTGAACAGGCACAGATGTTGGATCCCTATTTAATAAAAGGTAAGGCTCCGGAAAATAGGGAGAACTGTTTAGGTCCTTCAGTTTGCAATATAAGTTTAGGCATTAGAAATCAGCCCCTCTGAATCAGTGGGTCTTGCTCCCAAGAAAGATTGCAGCTGTAGTAAGACAAACAAAAAGTTTATAATGGCAGTGAAGATGAAGGAAAAACTAGGGCAAATTAATTATGCTCACGAGTTCACTAAAATTAGACAAATGATTAGATCTCAGTTGTAATTGAGCACTGGCATGTTAACAGCAAGTGGAATCCTTTGCTATTACTACTGCACGAAACACTGAAAGCTTTTTAAAGTTTGTGTTGGACAAGAATATTCAGGGGTAACGATCGCCTCTTGAATTTAATTTTTTCCATTTAGAAACTAAATTACAGTGAAAGAGATTTCCAGCTTTCTAGTTCTGCAAATTTGCGTACACGTGAATGGATCTCTCAACGCTTTTCTGGCGTTTGCAGCTGTGATTAAAAAGAGAGAGAGAGAGTTTCAATCTTAGCAGTGTTTGAGCACATTAGTTGTAAGAGGTGAATGGATTTGGCCTCTGGTGCCTTTCACAACAATGGTTGTGGTGCTTTGAGTAGTTTCTTTGCTCTTCTGACGTTTATTGCTCTTTCGTTTGTTTTTCTTAGGCATGGACGTCTATGGTTACTTACTAGCTCGGGAAGGCCGCCTTGAGGATGTAGAAAACCTTGGATGCCGGCTCTTCAACATCTCCGATCAGCATGCAGAACCTTGGGTAGTATCTGGGTAATAGTCACTGTTTCTACTTGTCCTACAACTCTTTCCTCAAACTGTTCGGAATCCATCCAGGCTCCAGGCTAAGGAAAATAGCGATCGACTCTTGGCGTCTCACTAAAGTCAATTTTAGTTGAGAACAGATGCAGTGAAATCTTGATTCATTTGAAGTGGGCAGATCTCCTTGAGTTTGTGATGGTCTGAGGGAGTCCTTAGTATGTAGATGTGGAGGAGTTTTTGCAACCAAGGGGCACTGGAGAAAAAAAACACTTTCAAAATAACAAAATAAAGTAAGAGTTACTCTTACTGAGCTGCCTACAGCTGTTGGGCACAAGAATCTCTCTGGGCTTTAAATCCAGCCTGTTGAGAATAAGATCTTGATGCAGAGGGCAAAGAATGACTAGCAGATTTTGCCATTCAGCCTTCCTAGCAATGCCGCCCAAGTTAACAGGGAGTTTATTATATCTTTCCTAAAGCATATACCGTAAACAGCCTTTCAAATCTTCCCGTAAAACAGTGTTGGAATCCTGAAACTGGAATGTTTTCCTTCAGCGATGATTTTTTGGAGGCACTTCTGAAAAATCTGTTAAAGGATGCTAAAGCTACTACAGCGTTATTTAAAGGCAATTTTTCTGGTTTGAGTAGGAAGAAGGTTTCCCCTAAGTTGAGAAGAGATCGGGTTCCGGTTTCATGCTAGACCATGACATGCTTTGGTTTTGGCTCAGCCTGTTCTGTGAGCCCACCGGTTGTGGCTTCCCAACCGTGACTTGGTGCGCAGCTGGCCAGGGAAAAGTATTTGCCCGCTTTCATCTAGAAAGAGCGATGGAGGGGGAAATGGGGCTGGCAGGACAACATGCTGGAAGTCGAAGAATCCAGCCTGGCAAATCGGAGGAACCTTCCTCTTGAAGCCAGTGGAGTGGATGAGAAACCTCCCTCCTCCTCGCGCATCATGTTCTTCAAACGGGGGCCGGCTTGCTGCCTTGGCTGAGGAATCACCAGGCTGCCTTTCGGGGGGCTGGAATTCGAGCGCTCCCCCTCTTCCTTCCCGCAGCTGCCACAGCTTCTACAGCAAGCGCTACTCCCGGGCGCTGTACCTGGGCGCCAAAGCCATCCAGCTGAACAGCAACAGCGTGCAGGCCCTGCTGCTGAAAGGCGCCGCTCTGCGGAACATGGGCCGAGTGCAGGAGGCCATCATCCACTTCCGCGAAGCAATACGGCTCGCGCCCTGCAGGCTGGACTGCTACGAAGGCAAGTGGCCGCGCCGGGGTGAACTTTGCGGCAGCCTGAACGTCCCTGCGTGGTGGGCATCGGGCGTCTTGGCCTCCTTTGGGGCGTCTCCGATCCCCTGGCCAGAATAACGAAGAGCGACGGACACCTCTGAAGCGTTGAGCTTTCAGCTCCTTGCGCCGAGCTCTTCGACCGTTGCGTTGTTTCCGAGCCGGAGAATTCTCCCGTTCCCCTTGCTGCGGCTTCATTGCCCTCTCTTGCCCTTCAGGTCTCATCGAATGCTATCTGGCCTCCAACGGCCTCCGGGAGGCCACCGTCATGGCCAATAACGTGTACAAGACGCTGGGAGCCAATGCTCAGACGCTGACGCTCTTGGCAACGGTCTGCCTGGAGGACCCCGTGGCCCAGGAGAAGGCGAAGACGTTGCTGGACAAAGCCCTGATGCAGCGCCCCGACTACATCAAAGCCGTGGTCAAAAAAGCCGAGCTGCTCAGTAAGTCGGCTTCCCCCTCTCTGAGTGCCGGCCGGTTGAATCCAGCCCGTTTAGGTGGGCTCTGCAAGGGAGCCCGTCCGTCCTTGGGAGGCAAAGCGAGCGGGTTGCAGAAGCTGGAATTGACGGGGGGTGGGGTTTCTCTGTTCGCTAGACTGCTTCCCTTTTCCTTTGCCAACAGGCCGAGAACAGAAGTACGACGACGGGATTGCTCTGCTCCGCAGTGCCTTGACAAACCAGAGCGACTGCATTCTGCATCGGATGTTGGGGGACTTTCTCGTGGCGGTCAATGAGTATCAGGAAGCCATGGACCAGTACAGCATTGCGTTGAGGTAACCCATCCAGACCCGTTGCTTCTGCCTTCTCCACTCTCCCTTAGCGGTTCTGCGTCTCATTTTCTCACGGCCGCACGGGCAGGACAGCCTCAGCCCCTTAAAAGATGTTTCGGGTTGTTCCCGATTAAAGTACAGCTGGTCCCCGGTTTAAGAACGAGTTCCATTCTTAAGTCTGTGCTTAAGTCAAATTTGTATGTAAGTCGGAACAGTTATTTAGCATCAGGTAGTCAGAGGTTTGCCTTAGTGTATAGCGGTGTTTCTCAACCTGAGCAACTTTAAGAGGTGTGGACTTCAACTCCCAGAATTCCCCAGCCACTCTGGCAGTGGTCCTCAAGGCTGTGGTCTTTTTGTCTCCCCCCTCCCCCCCCCCCCCAGTTTGGACCCCAATGATCAGAAGTCGCTGGAAGGCATGCAGAAAATGGAAAAAGAGGAGAGTCCCACAGACGCAACCCAGGAAGAGGATGTGGACGACATGGAGGGGAGCGGCGAGGAGGGGGATCTTGAGGGCAGCGACAGCGAGGCAGCCCTGTGGGTCGACCAGGAGCAGTGGTTTCGCGGGCAGTGAGGCTGCCTTGGAGGATGACCCAGCACTTAATACGCGAGGGACGGTGGGTGTCCCGGTCTTCCTCGGCGTGGACAGGACCGCGGATCGAGGGGCCGGCTGAGGCACTGAACCATTAAAAAGAAGAAATTTCTGTTTCCGCATTGTGCTCGTAATGCTATTTATTGACTGTGAAGGCTGAGCAACTTGGTTGGTGGGGGTGGGAGCAGAGAGACTGGCGTCAAACATAATGTTGAGTTCTTTCTAAAATTAGACCCTTGAAAGAAAGCTAAACCTTTCCCGAACGTGCGCCAGTGTTGCAAATCGTTGCAAACTAATTACGCTTGATCCCCAGCAGCGTTAAAGGTGGGCTGCTTTTCTTTCCTTTTACAAAAGATACCTTTATTCGGGGTCTTTAGAGGCCCAACGCCTCCAGAAACAGGCAGGAGTCTTGTGTCGGCGGAGCCAAGCTTTTTCCAACCGTTCGCCCCCAACGTCTCCGGGGTCTTTGAGTAGGATGCTTAGCGGGTGCGTTTTTGAAACGGGAGCGGGCCACTTCAGGATTCTAGCTGACAAGCAACTCTCGAAAGTATATATGGAGAAATTGGTCCTTTCTGTAAAGCCTAATCCATGACTTTCCCTTTAAACCCTGCTGTGGATATTAGATCAAGGGAGATGGAGCAGCGCCAAGGAAAGAGCAGCCAAGAAAAGGCTCTTACATCTTACCTGATAATCCCAATTAGCGTTGATTAAGCTTCATCCCTTCCCTACATAGATTACCATTAAAAACATTTGCTCGGATTTTCTGCTTCAGACTCTGATTTGGCTCGTGTTAAGTTACTCAGTCTGGCAACAAGGTACGCCAGGCCCTCCCCGTGTAGTCGCTTGCGTGTGAATCGTGTTCAGCGTTTTCACAAAGGAATGGGCAGCTGGCCATCTTTCGCCTGACCCTCTGGAAACCTCTTTTGCCCACCCCCTCAGAACTTTATTTCTTGGTTATATGTTTGGGGGGGGATTCTTAGCCTACCACCCCCCCACCCGCCCCCATGCACCATCCTTGCAATATTCCACCGTTCGGGGGGGCTGGAATTCGAGCGCTCCCCCGCTTCCTTCCCGCAGCTGCCACAGCTGAACAGCAACGGCGTGCAGGCCCTGCTGCTGAAAGGCGCCGCTCTGCGGAGCATGGGCCGAGTGCAGGAGGCCGCCATCCACTTCCGCGAAGCAATACGGCTCGCGCCCTGCAGGCTGGACTGCTACGAAGGCAAGTGGCCGCGCCGGGGTGAACTTTGCGGCAGCCTGAAAATCCCTAAAATCTATCTTAGTCATTTGTTAATGCTTATTTGTTCCTGTTGAACACAAATAGGAATTAAGAGACTCCAATGTTGTTGTTTTGTATCTTAATCCACCAGACCTGGAACAGGTATCATTCACCCTCTCAGCTTATTTCATTTGGTGAAAGTTTTATAATTTATTATATGTCGATCAGAGCTGGCTGAGCCACAAACTCTTTGCAACCAACAGGTGGGGGCTAACATTCCTGCCTCCCTGGTGGGTGGGTGGTTACCAGCATTTGCTTGTTCCTAATATACTTGGATGAGCCGCCCCCAGTCTTGCAAATGATGGGCTTAATCACTAACGCTCTAGCAACGGGAGCGTTGGACATTTCACTGCGGTGACGGATGTTTATATCATTAAATCCACGCTTCAAATTACCGTCAGCTTTCTTCCACTCACGCACGCAGAGAAACGGACCTTAATGGACTTGGAAAAAACCAAAGTCCTTTATCACAAAAGAAGCTGGGTTTTTTTTTCCCCCAATACACGGTTTCTTTTTGCAATTATTATTATTATATTTGACTTGGACTGTGACTTGGACGCCCACCCCAGCCCTGGCTATGAATTGCAGTTCCAAAAAGTGAACTACTGAACAGCAAACAGCTAAGAACGACACTTATTTCCCGTGCAAGGAATCGGGACGGAGTACCCCAGCTCCTCTGAGCAACCGAAGTCTGCTAGAGGTTGGTTTGGTTTATGTATCTTTTCCAAGGAAGGGGCACCCCAGGATGCTTACAGATCCCACCCTTTGGGCCCCGTATGGGCCCTTCTGCAGCTCAGCCTTCACCCCCATTTCCAGCACAAGCCTCACAAAGGGGGGCAGCCACCGGCCAGCCTTCTCTGCTGGAGGCAGACCTCCAACAGCTGAGAATGCCAGGGGTGCCGCTGGAGGCCCCCTGGGTCCCTTGGCCTGCCCCTCATTTGCACTTCAACTCCCAGAATTCCCCAGGGTCTGGCTTCCTTAGAGAACAGACTCTATGGTTGCTGGAGCCCAGTGGGTTGGTTTATCCCAGTGTTTCACAATCTCAGTCACGTTAAGATGGGTGGACTTCAACATGCTGGCTGGGGGAATTCTGGGAGTTGAAGTCCACCCATCTTAACATGGCTGAGACTGAGAAACACTGTTTACCCGATGCTTTAAGCCAGCGTTTCTCAACCTCGGCAACTTTAAGATATGTGGACTTCATCTCCCAGAATTCCCCAGCCAGCATGCCAAAGTCCACATTGTGGCATAGACGATGCTGACTTAGATGGATCCATGCTCCAGCTATAAGGATGCTTGGAAAAGCCCACCCTCTAAATTACCAACGAGGCTAGGAACCAGTTTCCAGCATGACCATTTGTTGCTATGTTATTCCCTGTCTGCCGGTTACTACCTTTCACTAATTATTTATATGCACTCTTAAACTCTCTATCTGCTCCTCAACCAGCATCACTCTAAAAGTCATTCCAAAATGGCAGGGCCCCCACCCACCCACCCACCCCAAGCAAGGGCATGCGATCTAGCATTGCTTCATACTTCACAGGGGAAAACATGAAGCCAATTTTGGAGAAATGAAGTTTAGCGAGCAAAGAACAGTGAAAATCTGGAATTAGAAAGAAAACAGCCACAGAAGATACACTAGGCACCATCTGGAGGGGGAGGCAAGTGCCAAATTTGACACACCTACCGTTTTGTAAGGATGGGCTACCAGTTTCACAGTCTTAATTTCTTTATAATCCACAGAGGTCATTAGTTTCCTTCTGGCTTAATCAACTTGAACTGGAAGGTGGCAAAGCATAAAACTTGCTTCAATTACCTATAATGCCGGTCACATGGAACTGCATCTTGCAGGGAGCGAATCTTCCTGTTCCAAAATAACCCTCAAAGTCGAAGAGAAGTATATTTGCAAGTTAAGTATAAACAAGGATCAACTGATTTAATAGATCTGTTTAATAGATCTGGCCTTAGCTCAACTGGAGCAACAGCAACATCGTGGTATAAATGTCTATGAAGGTTCTCAGTCATCCAGGTGGAATTGTCTGTAGCTTGAATCATGTCAACTGGATTTCTATTTTCTCAGTGGAAACGTTTCGCTCCTTATCCAAGGAGCTTCTTCAGTCTGAGCAGTTAGTAAGGGAATCCTAAATATGTTTCTAGGTAGCTGTGTGACCTTACACCTGGGGCTAGGTCATGGTTATATTGAGATGTTATTTTAAGTCCTCTTATCATCTAAAGGAGGATCGTTAAGATCACCATGCTGCTGTTGAGCTTGTGAAATAGAGGACATTAATGTTCACATTTTAGACAGAGAAGATAGGTGGTTTGAGAGAGGGGTCAAGGAATCCATTTATGCCAACTTGGAAAATCCTTCCTCGAATAGAGGTGGGGGGCTCAGGCACAATCTTTCCCCCATCTTCCTCCCTGCTTTGTCTTCTGTGCCTAGGAAGATTAAGACCATTTCACAAGCTCAACAGCAGCATGGTGATCTTAACAATCCTCCTTTAGATGATAAAAGGACTTAAAATAACATCTCAATATAACCATGACCTAGCCCCAGGTGTAAGGTCACACAGCTACCTAGAAACATATTTAGGATTCCCTTACTAACTTTGCTCAGACTGAAGAAGCTCCTTGGATAAGGAGCGAAACGTTTCCACTGAGAAAATAGAAATCCAGTTGACATGATTCAAGCTACATCATGGTATAAAATATCTCTAAGTCTTTCCAGCTGTTGAACTGCACGCTGGAAATTGAAGCACAATCTTTTTATAGGAATAGCTTAAAATAACACATTATTCCCAGCCTACGGCCCTCTGAAGCTTTCTGCCAAGGATTACCAGCAAAAGTCCCAATAGTAATTACTTCTGTTTCTCTTAGGTCCGTCTAAATGCAGATGCCATGCAAAAAAAACCCCTCAATCTTCCATTATTGCCTTAACTGGAAGCAATAAAATGTAAACTCAAATCGCAAGACCAGTATAAAAGAAGACATACTCGGACAAAAAGAAAAACAGCATCTACGTTTGCAAACGAGCGAAGGGCTTGAGTTTGCCGTTACCATCTTTTTTTTGTCAGAATGACAGCCGTTGTATCGCTACTTTGGTTTCTAAATGCTCTTCAAGGGCAGATGTAATTTTATTGTGGCTGATCACAAGTTCAAAAGATTTGGTTCTTTGAATTCCAGCCACCGTGCAGCCTTTTTAAGAACTCAATTACAAATGTTGTAATTGGTTGGCTGGTCTATCCAGGAGAGTGTATCGTTTGAGGCTGAAAAGCAATCAAGTGAGTCGTTTAAAAGCTACTTACAGGAACGTATTAAATCACCTGAGAGCCCTAGTAGTTACTGGAAGGCATGCAATCCAGGATGCTCTGAATATGATGCTCTCCAGCTAAGTTGCCAAGGAACGGGAGCCAACCACAGAACTTGAAAATACATCAAAGGCAACAGGGTTATTGTAGAATAAGTTTTATTTTACCCGAAACCAGGATGGTAGTGTGATGCTCCATCAGACGTTATTTACAACTTCTAAAAAAAAGTCACGCATGCTATCTTATAAACGGATCCAAAGTGCTTCCAGTGCGCGGAGCCGCACAAGGCCTTGGCCTGTGGACTTTTGTGGAGGTAGGGTCCAGTTGACGTAGTCCCCCGTCGCGTTTGAAATCCATCAAAGAAAAACCCATGAAGGAAAACAGGGTCTCCTGCTTGCTGGCGCTGGGAAGTCTCCGTCTGGAAGCACTGGAGGTCCACTCTTGTTCAGATAAAACGCATCACGACGTGTATTGCACTGAACGTGTCTACGACTTTAGATTTAAATAAGTTACATTACTACAGTGCAAAAGAGGTCTATTTGCACACTCCAAGAGATTTTAAAAAAGCTGAAGTTATGGAATTGAAGGTTTAACAGTTTCTTAAAACATTTCAGGAACAGTACCATTCATCAATGATCTGTATAAATAGAATTGCATATTGTACAGAGCTGTTTAAACTGTTACTTTAAGATACAATAGAGATTATTGGCTACGTACAACTGAAAAGCATGCATTACAGTCGAATACTGTACATTTTATAAAGTATAACATTTTACACAATGAAATATGGAAAAGGAAAAAACTTGGCCAGTCACCACTCATATTTCTTGCTCAGCAGTTTAGGGAGGCCCATCTTCATGCATTCCCAAAACATCTTTGCAGAGGTCTGTTTTATCAGTTAAAAACTATATTGCACATTTTGGTAGATCTGTATATAAACTTCAGTTGTAAGAGCACCACACACTTCCTTCACGGAACACAAGTTTGCAGTTCAATTTTTTTTTCTCCTTCGCTATGGGAAGGCTTTTTTTTTTTCCATTTACAAGACTCATGCAGATGTTTTCAGCAGATGCGTTGCTAAAGACACATGCAAGAAAATTAACCTTACAATTCTGCAAAAATTTGTTTAGGACTAAATGATTACTCCAGTATCACTGCAAAGGAAAAAGAGAGAGAAGAGAGAGAGGAGGAAAACATTAGTGATAAAAGACGGATAAAGAAAGCTTAATAAAAGCAAAGCTTGGTTTGTTTTTTTTAAAGGCTTAGTAGCGATAGTCAATTGATAACGACCTCCCATGTTCCAACTGGAGAATACAGGTTAATGGAAAAAGAACGAAGTATTAAAAGCTAAGAGGACACTTGGAATTAGCAGTTCTCCACCCACCCCAAAGTTGCAAGCTGGTTAGTGGATCAGACAGGAACACAGCCAACTGCAGAACCCAGACACTCTTCAAGATTTACTCTCTCTTGTAACCCGTGGTTACAAGCAGGGGCTTGTCATCCCTCCCTCCCTAGAGATTTTGGAAGGCCCCAAAGGTCTGGAGCCAACTGAATCTAATCCATCCATCCATCTTCACTACTTAGAGCTCACTCAGATTAAGGACCTTGACAAAGGGGCAACACTACTGCCTAGCAATTTATGACTCTTTTCTTCCAGCGAGCTTCAGAAAACCTACACCCACCCTCTGGGTGTAGGGCACTAATATTCCTATATTCCTAGGACTCTCCTCATCTACTGGCCAACAGTCTTTCGTTGCAATATCGTCTTAACCCATCTGATTCCCGATACGCAATTCCTTTGCCCATCTAGCCCTTTTCACGTCCACACTTTTCCAGCACTTGCGCTATGCAAAACGAGTAGATTGCTGAAGCTTTCTCCCGGTTTTAAGAAATCTAGTCATTAATTTCAGAGGCATTTGTTCAAATGAAAAGCGTCCTATAAGTTACTGGAGGTTAGGAATCTGCCAAAAATCCCGTCTTATCCTCACTTCCTGCCCCTGAATAGAGTAAATTTCTTAGCAAATAGGAGAGATTTAGAACTGCAGACCAATCCTGGCCAGCATCTATCTATTGATCTACTTCCCCCCCCCCTGAAATCTGACAAGATTTACTCTGCAGTGCCCGTTTTATTCATTCCCTCTGAATAAAACATTTTCGATTTGCCTTTTGCAGTGTGCAAAGTGTGTGCCAGAAAGTACCCAGCATTCTTTTCTGCCGATGTGTAAATTTGCTTCCAAACAAGGAGCAGACATTAGGGAAAGGAGGATTAAGCAGTGCAAAATGTAAAACAAGACAGGTGTGAGGACACAAGACAGTTCGGATTATTTTACATGCTTCGTCTATCTTGAAACCCTCCCTGCCTTTCTCCTTTCATTCAGCTAAGTATTTTATCAGTTGTGTCCTGGGAAGAAGGTCTTGTTATTTATTATCATGTTATTTTATTATCATCATGGAGTGAAGGTCCCTACCACCCTTTCCCCAGCACCAGATGCTCTCTGAAGACAAAGGAAAGTTCAAAACTGAGCAGCTGTAAATGTGCACCCAATGCAATTTAGAGACAAAAACAAAACAAGCCACTTTCTGCTGATTTAAGACGACAGCTGTATTGTGTAAATAAAACAAGGGAGAACACAAATACCAGGGAGGGTCAGATCTGTTTTAAAAAATCTATCATCGGGCTGTCTGAGAATCAAGGAGTTGTGGCCCAATGCACAGTGGGCCGGGTGGTAGAAAACATTTGCAAAATCAGGCCCGCAGAATAAAGAATGTCCATGTCGATTTGGGGTCTGTTTCAGTATTTTCTAAATCCAAGAATAAAAAAACCCGGTTTCCTCCAGATGTTTGGAACTACAGCTCCCAGAATCCCCTTGCCATTTGGGTCTTGTTCCCTGGGGCTTATGGGACAACTCCCAGGCAAATGCAAACACTTCTGGAGCGCGCCAGGTTCTCCTGGCCAGCCGTTGTCCGGACACAGAGAGACAATCAAGGATGTCCTCTAGCTTTCCTAAGAACTCCCTATAAACGTGCGCTGCTGGACGCTGAACCATTTGCAGCCCTTCCCTCTAAAAACACCAAACCACCAGTTTTCAGAAAGGCTTTGGATGAATTACCACGCAAGCCTGACCTGGGAATGAAGAACGACTGACTGTAACTCACATCCTCGTATGCGCAAATGGAAAAATAGCACCGGCTCATATCCTTTTTTAAGTGGCAGGCGCGTGGACCCCAACCATGATTACGCAAAGAAAAGGCACTCTGGGCATGCTCAGAGTTCTAGGAAATAACCTGTCCTAGGCTGAGCTTCAGAGACACCACCACCACCACGGGCTTCCTGCAGCAGGGCCCCCTTGCCACAGAGACCCGGAGTGACGCCCTCCAAGGTCCGTTGGAGATCGAAAGGTGCACTGACTGCACAGCCCAGTTGATCCTCCAGGCTCCCCTATCCCACGTCCGCTCCAGAGTGTCTGTCACCTTCTAAATCAAGCGCATCCTGGAAGCGCAGGCTGAGCCCGGCTTCGGACAACGCACGGCTCCCGCCTCCCCGCGCAAGGCCAGGCACGGGCTTCCCGGCCACACCTTCACCGCGTTTCGGGGCACCTCTCGAACAAACCCCAGGAGCAGCCCAGCGCCGTCAGGGAGGCCCTGCTTGGGACCCCGAGTGTTTTCAGAAGCCGAGAAGGGACCGTCGTCGCCTGCTTCTTCTGCGGGGGCTGATGCATCGCGAGCGGGGGGGTGGACAGTTTTAGAAGACAGACGATTTATCGAGTCTCTCGTGACCCAGCAGCCTCTTGTTCAAGGTTTAAATCGGCAGGAAAGTGGGGGGATCTCTACCCACAGCCCCACGCTCCAAATACATGGGCTCTTGTGCTACTCTAAGGCAGTAAATGTAGGCTAGAGATAATCTCGCACAGGAAATGCAGCTTGCAATGGAGGGGAACACGAGCATTTATTTATTGAGTTCCTTGGAAGGGCATACAGCATATGTATCTATCTTTTGTTTTGTTTCTTTTAAATACACAGCACACCACCACTGAAATGGCGAAATGGAAGAGAGATACTCACTTCAGTCGATGAAATGTTGGAAGGCATTGGAGAGAAACACCACACAGTTAGACTGTTAATGAACTTACGGATCATACAGGACTCAGTTTGGAGAGGCAATAAACAGACATCATGCACAGACATTTATCACAATAGAACAATGGTGGTTAGTGCCACAGTAAAAATAAAAAAGAGTTCTATACAGTATGTTCATTTAGTCATGTGGTATTTACAGATTTTACAAAACACACACAAACAAAAGTTGTTACTTATTTGCTTCAGCGTAAGATGCGGCTAGCAGATGATACCTCAACAAGGTGGCACTGAGAATTACAGGCCTAACTGAAAAAGAAAAATCCCCAGAGAGAAATCCAGCTCTAAAAAATCGGAGCATGTTTATTTCCAGATTGGGTTATAAATGCCCCTATTAAACAGTCATGAAATGGAAAAAAAAATCTGACACACGAATTAAAATGGAATTTAAGAGCCTCCTAGGGTAGAAATGAAATGAAAAACAGAATTGTCTCGATTTTTAAAAAAATTTATTGTTTTTTTTTTTTTTTTTGCTCTTCGCTTGAAGTCCATCCAGATAGCCTTTTCCCTTCTTCTGTTCCTCCCCCACCCTCCCAAAGTGGGCAATGCTGGTGAAACAATGTTGTTACAGTAAAAATACATACGATATTTAAATAAATAATTTGTTTCTGTTTTTTGTTTTGTTTTTTTAAAAAAAAACCCTCTACGTGTGTTGGGGATGGGGGAAAAAAAGCTAATTGTAGCAGGTTGCCTCTCAAACGGCATTTTCTGCACCAGCAAAATCAGGCAAACCTCTTAAGGACAGAGTGTAAACAAGATGCATCTGGAACCGAAAGTTAACAATAAGGAAAATCCAGAACAAAACCAAACCGAAAAAAAAAAAAAAAAAGCGAGAGAGGAAAATATTGAGGTAGCAGCATAATCTGCCCAGTGCGGAAAACACCCAACTGAATGACAAATTAGGATTAGATGATCAATCATGCAGCAGACATGAACGGTTGCATGCTTCTGGTTTAAGGGGAAAAACCCACGACATTCATTCCCTAAAATCTGCTGCCCATCACTGTTTTCTCAAAATAGTGTCCCTGCGCACGCCCCCAACACTTTTGTTGTTTTTACAAGGATGAGTTAACTATTAAACAGAACACTGTACATGCTTCTCCTCTACAAAAAATATTTGCATAAAATAGTGTTTAATTTCTCTGTACATGTCGATGGACACCCTAGTTTGTGTATAAAAGAGGGGGGGGAAGAGGACTCCCCCACAGGAGTCGGGGGAAAGAAAAAGAAAAGAGGAAAACCCAGAGTCTAGAATATGGAACCTCAGTCACCGGCAAGTATGTTCATGTGAAAATTCAGCAGAATAAGACAATTGCTTTGAACCATTAAAAAAACCGATTTAAGTTAAACATCTCTCTGACTGCCAAGCTACTATCACTTCAGGTCAAGAGAAAAACATGTCACTAAAGTTAGTGTCTGTGCTATAGAGCCAAATAATCAACGGCAAGGACATGAACACGAACGGCCAGGAAATCCCTTCGGTACATGCGGACAAAGGACGTGGTTTGGTGGCAGGCGGCACACTATCTTTACCAGGTTCTAGGTAAGTACGCGCCACAAACTTAAGAGTCTCATCCAGCAGGATTACGGGCAGGGAGAGCTTCAGCACCATCAGCCACTGGGTCACATTCAGAGGGGTGATCTGGAAAATCAGCTGGGAGAGAGAAAACAGAGGTCAGGGTGGATCAGCTCCTGCAACGCGCCAGATCACAGGAGCCAGGCGTTTGGGGAGAGGCTGGTGGGCCAGGTTCAGACGGAATGGGGTCCTCCTTCGCCCTTGAATGAGACACAGGCCTTAGGATGTCAAATCGGTGGATTGGGAGCAGTAAGCCACGGCTGGCTCGTAGGGTGCAACAACGCAACCGGGTGGGGTGCTAGTAAGGACGCAGGGTTTGTTTCCGTTTCTGCCCAGCTGAAGAGCAGCCGGGAAAGGAGAGGACGCCAACCTCTCCGTGGTTTAGCAGGCTGGGGGGTTCGTATGCTGGCCCTCCTGCCCCCGAGCGTGAGTCGCAGGAACTTACTGGCAGTGGTTCTACATAGAGGATGAGGAAGTGAAGGGACATGGACAAGCAAATGGATCCCAGGAGCCAGACGTTCTCCCACGGAGGCATCCTCAGCAAGGACTGGTTCTCCGAGAGGCTGAGGGAGGAAAAGGCAAGAGGCTGGCTCAGAGTTCACGATGGCCTTTGGGACTGGAGGCACGGGGGTTTCAGCTCAACACACCTGGAGGGCGCCAACTTGGGGAGGGTGGCTTTAGTGGAAAGCACAGTTATTGTTAACTTTCTCCGATCCCCACCCCACCTCCTTCGCTTCAGCTTTGCAGCGTTCCTCCAACAATGTCAAAATGGATCTGTTTCTGATGTTCAAAACTAGGGAAGATGGGCGACACCTTTTCCACCTATCTAGTATACTGTACCTTCCTGAGTTTACTTAAAATCTACTGCAAAAAAATTGAACCTTCTTAATTCTATAAACAGATAAAATCATGACCTCAACATCAGTGACAGATGCAAAGAGGAGGAGGAGGAGGAGCTTTTTTAGTTTTCATCTCAGACATGCTAACCTGTTGAGGGCATTGCACATCTCTATTGTGACCAAGACAGAGAGCGCCATTGTCATAGGATAGGGAGACTCAAACACCACACAGTCAACTCCTTCAAACTCTGGATTTTCATCACTGCACTGCAGGAAATGACTCTGGAAAACAGCAGAAGACAACATTAATCTCAGTAAACTCCCCATGCCGATTTGCTCTTCCTCTATCCAAATCCATCGAAGAATTCTCAATAGTATGGCACCTCTGCAAAGCAGAAAAGACCAGTGCTTTTTTAAAGAACACCATTCCTAATCAGATGTTTATTGTCAAGCAGGGACCACTTGGACGGGTAAGGGGTTTGTCCACAATACTTGCTGGTGGTTTTTAATAAGATTTTTGAGGCTGTCTTCCTATGACATGCCACAAGGGCAGGGTGCTGCACACTGGAAAAAACCAAAGCTTTGTTCTGAACGCGATTTCCGAGAACTGAAATATCAAGGAGGAAATACCAGCTGGTAGTAGGTAATCCTCGGGCCCCCGTCAGCAGCTATGAACCACCAAGCTGCGGCTCCCACTGTCGCAGCGCCGACGTAGCCTTGAAGAGAAGGAAAGGCCTTTTAGTTCTCGCTCCGCTGAAGGACAGGCACCCCACCCCTGGAGAACAGCTTCCTGGGCGTCCCTCGCCATCGCTCTGCATGCTTAGATCCCAACAGCCAAGTCCTCGCAACCGGACTCTTTCTCACATCACGTCTCTCATTCAGGACAAATCCAGGGAAGCGGCTATGTTGCGCGAGAGAGAAGCGTTTGGCGTGCAAAGCCTTGACCTGGGCAGGTTCTGCTAAAACAGAGACCAGGCTTGTGTCTTATTGGACAGCACACAATCGGGGGGGGGGGGGGGGTGTTGCACTTACCCTTCGTTAACCCCCTGGCGTGACTGGCTAAGAGGGCTGCATTTAACACAGCAACTGCGGGACAAGATCAGCTGGAGATACTATCCTGACATGGGCACTGACTCCTGGTTTGACTAGCCTGCAACCTCTAAAAAATAGCCAGGAGAAACGGATGCAGCCCGAGACCCAGTTGTGGTACCCGGAGGCGGTGTCTACTACCCCAACTTGAGTTGGGACCACGGGTTTCGGCTATACAACTGATTTCTCTGGATCTCTTCGATTATGGGGAGAGGGAAGAGCTCCGCGCTCTCTGGTTCCGTGGAACTGAAGCAAACACTCACATCCAATCGTCAAGTAACGGAAAAAGAGCCAGCCAGAGATTAGGGGTTCTTTGGGGTTACGAGGTGGCTTGCTCATGATATCCAGGTCAGGGGGGTTGAAGCCCAACGCGGTGGCAGGAAGTCCGTCAGTCACGAGGTTTACCCACAACAGCTGGACGGGGATTAAAGCTTCCGGAAAACCCAGAGCAGCAGTCAGGAAGATGCTACCCAAAGGAGGAAAAGAAAACAAAAGAACACAAGTTAGCCATGTTACTGCAAACAGTGATGCGAAGAAGTTAAGCCGCAAGGATCAGCAGCTGCCCTGACTTTTAACGCTCTTGGGTAACAAAGGCTGCCGAGGAGGAGGAATGCTCGAACGCAGCCCTAGAGGGTAAACTGCACTCAACAAAGAGAGATCTGTGGGATAGATATGGGTCCCATCTTTTATTCTAGATAACTCAAGAGCCATGCTTCAACAGCTCTCTAGCTTAGGCTCCGTTGGAACCTAGTTCTCTCTCTAGATTGGCCTGTTCTCAAGAACCAGGGCTGATGCCCCACCTGGGTGTCCGCCAACATTTTCTCTCTCCAGAGGACGCGGCGGCTGCCCGAAGAAATCCAGCTCTTGCTCTGCTCCAGGCTGCAAGCGCCTGGGATACCTACCAGACCACCTCTCCGACGTTGGAGGAGATGAGGTAGCGAATGAACTGCTTCATGTTATTGTAGATGGCCCGGCCCTCTTCCACAGCGGCTACAATGGTTGAGAAATTGTCGTCCGCAAGCACCATTTCCGAAGCCGACTTTGCCACGGCCGTGCCTGATCCCATGGCAATCCCAATCTCTGCCTTTTTCAAAGCTGGGGCATCGTTCACACCATCTCCTGTCTGGAAAAAGTTTCAGGTCTGGTCAGGATACACAGCCAAGGGCCTCAGCTTTGCGCCTCAGCGGCGTCTGGGGCTGTTCCTTTGGCAGAAGAGTATCTGGGGCACTTCTGAAGTCTTAGAATACACTAACCAATTCTATTTTTACTCATCCCCTGGAAACTGAGCAAGAGGGGGAAAAAGGTCTGTTGACATGTGTTTTCTCAAAACCCTTCATCCCATTACACACTTATCTCTGCACAAAAGGTTACTGTTCACTTGCACTCCCAATAAGCACGCTTACCATTGCTGTGATGTCATCAAAGGACTGGAGAAACTCCACGATTTTAGACTTGTGGCTCGGCTCCACGCGGGCAAAACAGCGGGCGTTCAAGCAGGCATCTCTCTGGGCGGCTGGCGAAAGTTCATCAAACTCCCGACCGGTAAAAGCTTTTGTGGTGACTTCTTCATCTTCGCCAAAAATGCCAATGCGCCGGCAGATGGCCACAGCCGTCCCCTTATTGTCGCCGGTTATCATAATCACACGAATGCCCGCTTGCCGGCACAACATTATGGATGATGCCACCTCGATTCGGGGAGGATCCAGCATTCCCACACAGCCCACAAAGGTCAAACTGGTCTGAAAGGAGAGCAACACCAGATCTGGTTAAGGTTTCTCGATCAGAAGGAAGCTGCATGCATTTCACCAGCTGGAGACCCCAAACAGGAGGTTTACAGTTATTATTCTATTCTATTCTATTCTATTCTATTCTATTCTATTCTATTCTATTCTATTCTATTCTATTCTATTCTATTCTATAATGCTGTACAGTCATCCTTATTGCTTTATAGTCTTTAAACGCTTAATTCGCCATCTTTTCTTTAATTTTCATGCTTCAGAGAAGTTGGTCATTCCCGTTTGTCAGAAAGCGGTGGAATCCCCGGACCCAAACATCAGAGGGAGATTTAATCCAGATGTCGCCGGTCTAGGGGACAGCACCATCTGGGCAAGCTGGTGACGAAACGCAGCAAGAGCGGGGGCTCCGCTGTGCCGCAAGCCGACCTGGGGCTGCCAGGCAGGTCAGACCAGACCAGCTGCTGAGGCGCCAAGAATGAAACCACCGACCTGACATTGAACCAACCTCGTAGGTGATGAAGTTTGCGGAATCTTCCAGGTTCATATCGTCCTTTCTCGGCGGGTTGTCATGGGTGGCCAGGGCCAGGCAACGCAGCGTATCTTTCCCGGTGCCCCACTCGCGGATGACGCTCATGATCTTCTGCTTAACCCCTGGGGTCAAGGGCAATTTTATGTTTCCTGCTCGGAAATGGGTGCACCTGTCAATTACCCCCTCTGGAGCGCCCTGCAGGAAAGCAAACCAGGAACCAATTCAGCGTACAAACTCAAGGTGTCTTTGACCTTTTCACCGCAGAACCGTTTGGGGCAAAACAACTCCACCCACAGATCTGCTTCACCAAGGAGATGAAACGTCCCTGAAACCCAGAGTGGTGTTTTGTTGCAATCCCCCCTCCACTTGCCGGTCTGTTCTGGCACCCCTCTGGTGACACCCGTCCCCCCAAGGGCACTCGCCTTCACAAACAACTTGGTCATGGCCGTCCGGCTGGGCTTGTTCGGGGTGCAATACACGGACATGGACTTCCTGTCCCTGGAGAATTCCAGAGTGAACTCCTTCCTCATGAGCTGCTTGATCACCTGCATGGGGGAGGCAGAGCTGCGCTGCAACCAACTTACATGAAAGCAGCAGCGCTGCACCAGATTCCCAGCATTCTTTTGATTCATTCATTCATTCAATTTCTATGACCGCCCATCTCCCCCCCAAGGAGGGACTCTGGGCGGTTCACAACCGCAACATCATTAAAATGCAATAAAAACAACAATAAAAATATAAATACAACAAAATCCAAGTGGCAGGTGGTTCTTACAGTGAAGCTAAACATATTTAAAATATTTGAGGTGGCTCTAGGAAATCAGCCATCCCCAAGCTTGACCACTTTCCTTCTTGACCCGGGCGAGATCACGGAGCCAAGTTTTTAATTTTTTCCTGAAGTCCGGGAGTGGAGGGGCCTGTCTTATCTCTGGGGGGAGGACGTTCCATAGGGCAGGCGCTGCTGCAGAGAAGGCTCGCCTCCGAGACCCCGCTAGACGGAGCTCTTTCACAGAGGGGGTCCGCAGCGTGCCCTCTCTGCAAGATCGGGTGGGACGGGACGATGGAATGGGGATGAGGCATTTTAGAAGCACTGACCGAATTGCAAGCATTGGCCCGCTCAATTTTGGACAATCCTTTCAGTTCTGTGTCAAAGACGTTCATCTTCTCAACCAGGCAAGTGAGGGCAGTCTCCGTCGCTTCCCCAACTTTCTCATAAACTCCTTTTGCCTTTAATAAAAAAGCTGTTATTAGTACAGAGTCACGGAGTGCTCAACGATTACATATGCGCAAGATCACTTGGTAAACTCAGATATCCATGGAATGTCATTGAACAAAACATACTGACATCAAGGGCTATCTGATGTAACTGGAGCCCATTAAATTGGGATCTCTGTTTGTAATGGTTTATTTGGCCATTTAATGTTTTATATTGTTTAACTGTTCTGAATGGTTTATGAGCCCAGTAAAAATATCACTAACATCCATTAAAGAATAAAATATAATCAATAGGAAACACAAAGACCAGAACAGAGGCATTAAAAGTCTGAGTTGTATTAATTTTGCTAGGTGGGTACGCAGGCTTGCTCACGCTGCCCATTTTAGCAGAGAATTATGGGGCCAAGGCTTTTATCACAGAATTTCCATTACTCACTAGGCCTGCTCCAAATTCCCATTCCTTACACTCAACACTAGTCAATAGGCTTATTTTTTCTCAGGCACTCACATGTTTGAAAAACAGCATTCAAAACAGAGCATAACAGGTTCTTCAGTGAACAGGGTGGGAGAGAAAGGGAAAGTGGAATTTTGACACGAGATTGTAGCAACACTCTTCCCTTACATGCAAGACCAAAGAGAGTTTTGTTTTGGCAATTCTCTTGAATATTACTTACTTCATTGAAATCCAGAGAAGAATCGTTGCACAGGGCGCAGATTGTAGCCAATTCAATAAGGCCATCATACATACAGCATTTGACAGGTTTATCATCTTTGTAACTGTTGCGGGGCGGGGGGGAATCAGGAAAAAAAAGACAGTGAAACTTCAGATGACTGTGAAGAATCACAATTTAGCAGCTAGCTAATCTGATCCTAGGAGGATTCAAACAAATTGGAGCAGGTTCAAAAAAAAAAAAAAAAGCAAAAAGCAAAAAGGATGGTCAGGGAACTAAAACCTAAATCCTATCAAGAGAAATTGTGAGGGACTAGAAATGCTTAGTCTTGAGAAGAGAAAACAGGGGAGATACAACAGTGTCTTTCAAATAATCTAAATCAGAGCTTTCCAAACTTTTCATGTTGGTGACACACTTTTTAGACATGCATCATTTCGCGACACACTCTTACAGCAGGGCACAAGGCAGGCATTAGGACCTGCGCGGAATCACAGCAGGTTTGGAGGCAGCAGGGCACAAGGCAGGCACTAGGACCTGTGCGGAATCCTGGCAGGGCTCGGAGGCAGCAGCAGCCACGACACACCCAGACACTGCAGCCGAACGTGTCCCGACACACAGTTTGGAAAGCTCTGATCTAAATGATGCCACGTAAAAGACCCAAAACCTTGTTGCTACGATTTTAGGACATAGTACACAGACTAAGTGGATTCCAGTTAATTGTTAGGAAAGACTTCCTAACAGTGAGAGAATTCTGATAGTAGTGTCAGTGACATACGTGGGTGCTGGGTTCCCATGTGTTCAAGCAGAGCCCGGACAGTCACCTGTCAGGGATGCTTCAGTTTGGATTCCTCTACTGTGCAAGGGTTGGGCTTGAACCTCTAAACTTCTGACTCTAGCATTTTATGCCCTTCCCTCCGAGCTGCACATTTCTAAAACTCCAATTGTTTGGCTATGGGGTTTGGGTGATGCCAATTCCACTAACATGGAACTTTTTTTGTGGTTTAATTTAAGGCGAGCTTTTTCGTATGCTATGAGACAAGCAGGGATTCAGCAGGTCAGAGCCTGCTATAATGAGCAATGGCTCATTGTTGGTTTCATTTTTAAAGGGGCTGTTTTATTTTCTCATGCCCGCTTAGGTGCAGGAAGGAACCACGATCAAGTAAAGATGTTGTATTTAAAGTTGGTGGAATGACTTCTTATTCCTTGGAGAATTTTACCCATGGGCAAGCTAGCTAAACTTTACACAAAAATCAGTTATGTGGAGAAAAACGAAAACTTAGGTAGGAATGTACAGCAGCCATTTACAGCAAAACGGTGCCAGCAGGTGCCAAGAGCCTGGCACCCTCTGAGTATTGGGGGTGGGCGTCTGGCTGTAAATTCTAATGCTTGCAGTCTCAACGTTTGGAGGGCAACAAATCAGTGGAAGTTGCTTTACAGCGTTGGACATTTTACAAAATTGGCTGAACGCCATCAAAGTCATCAACCGGGGAATGATGGCAAATATAATGCCTTTTCAGTCTCAACTCACATTAACCATCTGTAGTGTTCTTTGAAATTATTTATTTATTTATTTATTAGCCTGCCTTTGTTATTTTTATAAATAACTCAAGGCAGCGAACATACCTAGTACTCCTTCCTCCTCCTATTTTCCCCACAACAACCACCCTGTGAGGTGAGTTGGGCTGAGAGAGTGTGACTGGCCCAAGGTCACCCAGCCGGCTTTCATGCCTAAGGCGGGACTAGAACTCTCAGGCTCCTGGTTTGCCATTGGCTCCTTCCTAGGGCTGAGAGAGAGTGACTGGCCCAAGGTCACCCAGACGGCTTTCATGCCTAAGGCGGGACTAGAACTCTCAGGCTCCTGGTTTGCCATTGGCTCCTTCCTAGGGCTGAGAGAGAGTGACTGGCCCAAGGTCACCCAGCCGGCTTTCGTGCCTAAGGCGGGACTAGAACTCTCAGGCTCCTGGTTTGCCATTGGCTCCTTCCTAGGGCTGAGAGAGTGTGACTGGCCCAAGGTCACTCAGCCGGCTTTCATGCCTAAGGCAGGACTAGAACTCTCAGGCTCCTGGTTTGCCATTGGCTCCTTCCTAGGGCTGAGAGAGTGACTGGCCCAAGGTCACCCAGCCGGCTTTCGTGCCTAAGGCGGGACTAGAACTCTCAGGCTCCTGGTTTGCCATTGGCTCCTTCCTAGGGCTGAGAGAGAGTGACTGGCCCAAGGTCACCCAGACGGCTTTCATGCCTAAGGTGGGACTAGAACTCTCAGGCTCCTGGTTTGCCATTGGCTCCTTCCTAGGGCTGAGAGAGAGTGACTGGCCCAAGGTCACCAAGCCGGCTTTCGTGCCTAAGGCGGGACTAGAACTCTCAGGCTCCTGGTTTGCCATTGGCTCCTTCCTAGGGCTGAGAGAGTGTGACTGGCCCAAGGTCACTCAGCCGGCTTTCATGCCTAAGGCGGGACTAGAACTCTCAGGCTCCTGGTTTGCCATTGGCTCCTTCCTAGGGCTGAGAGAGAGTGACTGGCCCAAGGTCACCCAGCCGGCTTTCGTGCCTAAGGCGGGACTAGAACTCTCAGGCTCCTGGTTTCTAGCCACCACCTTGTGCAGGTTTCTTATATAGAAAGAAACATGCCCCACAGGGATGGAGGCATCAGAGAACCAGCAACGTGTTGGACAGATTCATAAAGTTAAGAGAAACTACAAAAGGATAAGATTGTGAAAATTAAAGGTCGAAGGAGAGGATGTGATATTCAGTTACAAAAAAAAAAAAACATTCTAGGGGAAAGTTCAACTCCGAAAGACATTTTTGGATTATATTTACACAAAATAAAAGGTTACAGTAGAGAATTATGCATATTCTCCCCACACAAGAGGCAGACCAAGTATTAATAATATGTCTTAAAATCGTATGCAGGTTTCCTGCTTCCCAAAAGGGAAACTATTCCAAACCATTACCTCTGAATCTACAGATCAAGACCAATCCCCTTTTATAGAATCGATTTTTCCTTTCAGGCCCTATAATTCTAGGCTTAGCCACCCTGCATACAAGGAGACCTGCAGATGGACCAGCTGGCAAAGAGCAAGAATAAAAGTCCTCACACATCTCCGACGGGGGCATACGTTGAACCAGACACGGTGAATTCATTCAGAGAACAGCTATCCCCTTCTACTCGGTCCACAACAAACACCTGTAAGACAGACAAGGGCATGGTTACGCTCCACTAGCTAAGGCAATCTAGAACATTTTTGTGTTGGGCAGGGGAAGTTTTATCAGCCCCATTGCTCTTAAGGACCAACTTCGTTTTACCTTAAAGGAAGATCAAGCTGTACTTTTGAGAATATAGGTCACACACAAGCTCCTCCAGTTGCTCCTTGAAATTACACCTTGCCCTATTTCCTTCCCTCTCTTCTTATCTGACTAGAACAAGACACGAAGCCTTGTTCTCAGGGAGTTGGTCAAACCTCTTGCGCTCCCACCATTCAAAATGAGGGGCCCACCCAAATAATCCAAAGGATGTTTCACCTCAATCCACAGAAACTACGTAGAAGGGCAACCTCTTCCATGACGCAAACATCCTGGCTGGAAAAGCATCCAAAAATACTAAGTTTTTTCCTTCCCCAGGTCTGGGCGATCCAAAATGTAGAAAAGGAACATAATGATGTTCTGGTCTTAATTTAGGTTTCTCCCACCCAGCACCCCCCTCCCAAACTTGGATTCTTGCCACTTTGCTGTTTCTACTGACAGTCCAGCTGGGTCTAAGTCTCAAGGATTTAAATCGCATCCCCCTGGACTAGCTAGAGTCTGGCAACAGACCCTAATGCAGAAAAATCCTTTCCCAGGCATCACTAAGCTCGCTGAGGGGGTATCTTTATACAAGCAAGACACGCTCGGCCATTCCCCACCCGCCCCACAATCTCCAGGAAATGTTTTTCGGCACTGCCCAACGGGATCTGTCGCTATGGGCTCAGATTAAAAAAAGAAAGCAAGCCAAACCAACGATCCTGCCCTGGATTTGGCGGCTGCTCTGTGGGGGAGCCGTTCTGAAAGACGGGCTGTTATGCAAGAGCCCTGCAAAGCACCTCTCCCGGAATACAAATGAGCCATTGCTTCAGCAGCCAAATGCAGGACGGGGCAAGGGAGCGATGCGAATAGGTGCGCAGCACATCAGAAAAGGGAACAAAAGTTCGTTCTAGCTATGGAAAATACCCAGAAAAATCTACTGGCGTCTTTATCACTGTTGACTCAAGTCATCTCAACATCCTGATCTGAGAACAGCCGAGGGAATCCCTTCTGCTGAGCCCTTCAAAAGCAAGAATGCCTTGCAACTGAAGAGTGCCATTTCCTTCCCTCCAGACTGCTCTGAAAAAGGCCAAATTAATCAACATTTCACGGTTTGCCTGGGACGAGTTAGCTTTTATAAACTAAGACCTGATTTTTTTTTAGCCTCCTTTTATCTTCCAAAAGTCAGGAGCGCTGGGTTAATGGGGAGAAGGGAGCATATTAAAAGCACTTTAACGTCTAGGGGTGGCCAAAAAAAAAAAAAAAAGTTAGGAGGCATAGTCCCTGGTTTAAATCATGGCTTATATCCTGGCTTATTGGGTACTGAATGACTTCAAAATAAAGGCAGCTTCTCTGCTTTAGCCATGGGAAGTTGAATCAGATCTTGGGAACGAGTTCTGGAGGGAGAGGGACAGAGACAGCCAGTCCCCCCCAATTTCACTGTTCTACCTTCCTAACCAACAGAAACCGAAGCAGCTTACTCTGCAAACCGACATCTGGTTGGTGGTCAGGGTGCCCGTCTTGTCGGAACAGATCACCGAGGTGCAGCCCAGGGTCTCCACGGAGGGGAGGCTTCGGACGATGGCGTTCTTCTTGGCCATCCGGCGGGTGCCCAGGGCCAGGCAGGTCGTGATGACCGCGGGCAGGCCCTCTGGAATGGCAGCGACTGCCAGCGCCACGGCTATTTTGAAGTAGTAGATGGCACCCCGAATCCAGGAGCCGCCGTGGACAGGGTCGTTGAAGTGGCCGATGTTGATGAGCCACACGGCGATGCAGATCAGCGAGATGACCTTCGACAGCTGCTCCCCAAACTCGTCCAGCTTCTGTTGCAGCGGGGTCCTCTCTTGCTCGGTGGCGACCATTTCATCGCGGATTTTGCCAATTTCAGTGTTTACCCCAGTGGCCACCACGACCCCCATGGCCTTGCCCGCAGAAATGTTCGTACCCTTGATTGGAAACAATTGGACAGGAAATTCAGCCGGGTGTTGAAAGTGCTTAAAAAAACCCCAAAAAGTCATCCTTTCATGTATTATTTCCTACTAAGAACCAGTACAGTCTTACTGCAAGAATCTCGTTTTAGCTAATCTGATTCAGCACTCTTCGGGTACGTTACGCTACCGTCATCAGCACTCTGCACGTTATTTTGATCTTCAAGCTGTGAACAGACTTTTATAGACATAACTGTTGTATGATATGTCTATTTTACTCCTGTTACCAACCAACATGTTTTTTCAGTATTTCCCACTAGATTAGTCATCTTCAGAAAAATTTCACAGGGAGCATGTTTCTGATATAATTGCCCCCCCCCCCCGCAAAAAAAAAAATTGTTTTTGTCCTCATCAGTGCCTTAGTGCTCCCATTTTAAAGGCAGGAACTTTTAGGTATACAGGAAGTCCTCGACTTACAACCACAATTGGGACCGGAATTTCCGTCTTTAGTCGGGTCACCATGTGACCAGACCCAATTTTACCACCTTTTTTTACGGCAGTCATTAAGTGAATCCAGCTTCCCCAATGGGTGGTTTTTGCTGGAAAACGGCAAAAAAGTTGCAAAATGCAATCACGTGACCGCAGGACGCTGCAACCAGTTGTAAATGTGAGCTGGTTGTCAAGCGCCTGAAATGTGATCATGTAACTGCGGGGCGTGGGGGAGTGTGATGTTTTGCGACGCTCGAAAGTGCTTTACAGGCCACAAAGCACCCATTCCGAAGCCGTCGTAACTTCGGACCATTGTTAAACGAATGATCGTAAGTTGAGGATTACCTGTACAGTATACACACATCTATAGTTTCTCCCTCTTTCCTAACTAGGTTTTAAGATGTATACCCTTTCCAATTCATTCATTCATTCCTCTTGTACATTATCAAATTCCACTGCACTAAAAAAAAAACCTATGTTGAGGGTCTACAGAAATAAAGTATAAGCACCAACGACAGCATCAATGAGGCATGCAAAAGAAATCAACAGACAAGCGACGTTTTCAAGAGCTGACCAAGAGGTCAGAGTCTAGATACCTCCTTGTAAAGGTCTACGCAGCTTCTGAAAGAATGGGTTTGCTTGGCAGGCTCTAGCTTTATTTATTTATTTATATTTCTAGCTTATTATCACCGCCCATCTCCCCCCATTTCCGGAGGGGACTCTGGGCGATTCCACAATGAGATCACCTTGCAATACAGAACTCGAGTCCCACAGGATGACCTGTGTGTGTAGGTGACAGCACTACTAATTTTTTTTTAAATAGCAATGGTATTTCACAACGCCCTTCTCCATTCAGACCAACCTAACCAGTTTCCATAAACTGGCACAATCCAGCCAGTATCTGGCAAGACCTCGCCAGAGTACACATTGTAACACACACTTCTGAGGGCTCATTCCACATTCTCAAGCAGCAGCATCTTAAGAGGAACATAAATTTAATTGTGGCGACTGCCTCAGAATCGAGGCAAGAGCAGGGTGGTGGTGGTTCTCAGCCAGTTTGCCAGATGCAGAAACAGCAGGAGTGGTTAAAGCCAAGATAATAAATCAACTAAATAGCTAGGACTCCAGTTATGAAACTCTGAGTAGTAATTGGTCGGTGATGTGGAAGTTCCCACTTCAACACCAGAACCCTCTTGTTCTCTGCCCAACAGAGCCCTTTAAAACTCTCCTGTCTCCCCAAAAGGAATCCACAGCTGGGGAGGGAAGCATTGTCCTGCTGGGCATTTCCAAGAGGTTCCCTTTTCATTTAACTGTTGGAAACCTTTACATGTGTGAGTCTAGCTGAAAACAACTTGACTCAGCCTATGCTTATATGCACCCTGAGTTTTTAAGGTTCAGTTCAAGATAACAATTTAAATCAGTGTTTTTCAAACTTGAAGTCCAGACATCTTGAAGTTGCCAACTCCCAGAATTCCCCAGCCAGCATGGCTGGCTGGGGAATTCTGGGAGCTGAAGTCCAAACATCTTGAAGTTGCCAAGTTTGAAAAACACTGATTTAAATGATCAAGATAGATGCAACGTTTTCAGCAGGTTACTCCAAACAGAAGCTGTTTTTTTTCCCCATGAAGCACAAAGCAAGCACCAAGTAATCTACAAAAGCATATGGGTCAGGATTTACTCACAGAAAAGAGCATATTCTTCTTGTCTTGGTTTACTGCACGAGGGTCAGGCACAGGGTCCGTGTGTTTAATTACCGAGACAGATTCACCTAGAAAAAGGTCACCGCGTCAGTGGTGAGAGAGTAAGCCTCACAGAGCCAGCTCCCTGCCATCTTGTCCTGCCTGATGCAGCTGGCACAGGGAGGTTGTTTTGAGATGCCACAGGGTACCCCTAACGGGCAGCCCCTTTGCTTGCAAACGCTTCCCGTTCTCAAGACTGGCGGTGGAGTTTCCCAGGCTTAGTGCCTGGGGGGATTTTATATGTCCTTTATCCTACAAATCAAATGCTTTACCGCTGAAGTGCGCGTTCTCTTTGCACTTTGGGCATATTGCCTATAGTGCCTAGCAAACCAAACCAACTTGGAAGCAAAAGCAAAAACACCCCCCCCCAATTCATTTCTCACCCCAACACCATTCTAATTTTTTGTCTGTCTGTCTGTCTGTCTATCTATCATCTATCCATCCATCCATCCATCTTATATCACCATCTCCCCCCATAGAGGGGACTCAGCTAATTTATTTATAAATTATAAATTTATAATTTATTTGTTACACTTTTTTTTTTACAAGCCATGTTGGCAATCAAATAATGGAAATAAGCCAGATACAAACAGATCATTCCAAGGCTAAAGCTGAGAGAACATGTTCGTTCCAACTTTTAAACAAACCAGATGAGGCACTTTTCTGTTCTGAGTCAGCTTAAATGCTTTCCACTGGGGGGAAATTAAAACATCCACCCAGTGCAACATAGATGGGTCATCTTCATCGTGACCACTGCAGCGGTGCTTTGCCAGCAAGCACAGATGTTTCCAACTGATCCCAGGAACCTTTGCTTTCCTCTGAAGAACCACCTACCCGTCAGAATCGACTGGTCTACTCGTAGAGTTGTGGACTTTATGGAAGTAATTCTTATGTCAGCAGGAACTTTGTCACCAACTGTGGGTTGAAAAAAGCGCATGAGCTTAAGTGACCTTTAGGAAATCCAAATATTTTTCCAGATGTGCCATTAGCATCAGAGTAAGCGGACCGCTATTGTGTATTTATCCAAAAGCACTTCTCTCTCGCTGGCCTATTTTCTAGAATGCCCTACAACAGAAATTCCACGCCTTTCTTTGCAATTATACCCATGGTAGGAAGTCTCACCATGTGGACGTTTCTCGCCTAGTAGCCGATATGTTACTTCTCATTTTTCTGCCGCCTTTAATCCATGGAGAAATTCCATTCTGCTAACACAGCTGACTGTAATCACAATGGCTATATGTTCACTCTAGTATGTGTAGGAAGGTGCTAAGGGGCGTATTAGTTTCCTGGTGGAGCCTATGGGAACAGCTTCCTGATCCAGATCAACCTTTGCTCGGTTCTGCCATGGATCTTCTTAGTCACATGCAGCTGTGTGGGAAGTGTGCTTAGGACACAGCTGTATTCTGCCCCTTTCGGTGAAAAAATCTATAGGAACACACAAGCACCTAAGATCTGATATAGCTCTTTGTTGTTAAGACTGGCGGTGACCAGCATCCAATTTCTTTGTGGCAGCCCACATTTCATCCGTTAGGAATTCCTAAGGCAAGACCCGCGCAAAATCTGTAAGCAACATTCGTGCAGAATGCTCGCTCTTCCCAGAGCCCAAGCAGAAGCCACCGCCTCATAAATGACGGATCCTGTCTGTCCCAGAGGACGGCCTTGTTCCACCAGGTCCCTGCAGGGAACGCTCAGCTGCTAATCCCTACAGGAACTGCTTATGCAACTAGCAGCAATCAGAGACACAGAGGGAGAACCACGCTGCAGTAATAGAAGATCTGCAACATTCCCAGGAAAACGGGATCTGTTACCCCCCGATTAAGATGACGCTACTTGTGGCCTTTGAGAAAGGTGGTTTCTATACCACCTCTCAGGTTAAACTATATGCTGGCCTGGACAGTCTTCAGTGGGAAGCAAAGCTGTAGCCATTCTTAAAAATCCCCTAAAACAGCTATTTTATTCACTTCCTCTATTTATATAAGGCTGCCCAGTAACAATGTCCCCTTTCTATTCCATTATTGCAAACAAAAACCAATTCTCAGCTCTCTCTGCCCTTCAGCACTGAAGAGAAAATAGTATAAGACAAACAATGACCAAAGCCAAAAATGGGCAAACTATTTGAATGCGCCCCCCTGATGTCGTGAGGAAGTTCATGCGGAGATGCCGCGAGCAGCTGCTTTTCGGCTATCACAATTCCACCGAACAGCAAGTGGAGACTCGGCACAATGTGAGAGAAAGCCCGTCCGTCCGTCCGTCAGGAAGCACAAGGCTGCCGAGCTCCGACAGCTGAACGTCTCAAATGCGCCGATGAGAAGACCGGGACCCTTTAACGGGGACGGACACGGAGGAAGCTCACTGCTCCGGGCTGTTAAAATAAAATAATGACCGCAAGGAAGCACCAAATGGCTTAGCCCGCCTGGCGCTCGAGGCCCACAAAGGTAGCGGCACAACTATTTGTTCCTCAGGGCAGCGTTTAGAAGATCCTCACGGACAGGCTCCGAAGGACTCTGCGGCATCCCAAAATGAGGCAATCAAAAGAACAAAGTGAATTCCACTGGGACCTAATAACTTTTCACAGTTCTATTGCTTCCTACTGTTGTACACGGCAGCAAGTGCGGCAGCTGAGCTGATGCTCGGTTGTTCTCAACCGTCCAAAGTGGAGACGCTAGTTTGGGCAGCGCGGTGCACACAACACCACGATCATCCTAACACCAAAATAAGTGAAAGCTTTGGCTTCCTTATAATCTGGGGGGGGGGGGAGCAGTAACATTTGTGCTTCTCTTTCCTTCACTTTACAGAGATATCTTTAATTTCCAAGAATCTAACTCCAATCCACATCAGAAGACACAATTAATAATCTACATCTTCCCGAGCAGGGATGGGGGAGGGAGGGAGGGAACAAAGAAAAAAAGCATTTTTGAATTCCTGACATATTCTTGAGTTTAATATCCAGGTCTCTGCCACAGTATTCTGAGCCTCCCATTGTACCGATAATTTATCTAGCTGTTCTGAATTAGTCAGTTCAGTTTTTCTTGCTCAAATTCAAACTTGACTGCTGGCTATCAGGAGTAGGCAACACCATTTAGCTAAATCTATTCAGCAACTTACACATTTGGAAGTATTACCTTTCTGGCCATGAACTGAACCTCAAGTAGCAATTCCGAGCTCCTGTTGCTGGACAATACCGACTAGGCTTACACATCATGACTAGCTTGTTTGCTTTTCATTTAGACTGCTAGGTGAACCCAGCCATGAGGATGGGTAAATTGTGGTTTAGCATAGCAGCTTATTCAATGAACCATAGGTAAAACGAACCATGGCTTCCTCCTATGTATTAATCTCACCCGTGTTTTGCTGTCCGCCTTCAATAAAATTCAGTACCTTGTTCATAATCTCTGCTACCCAATTTCTTTCCCTTCCCTGGATTCCCCAACCTCTGCTGTGGACACAATCGTCAAACAGACTTCTATGTTAACTTAGGAACAATGCCGGGGAAAAAACAAAATTATCTAAGCCTGGAAATGCATTTCCTCCCCACACACACACATTAATGGTTTCCACACAGAATCTGGCCAGGTGCCACCAGATTCCTGCCAGGCGGACTTTCAGACTGTGACATCAGAGATGCTCATAATCAAATTCACACGGCACTGTATTAGTGAATGGGCCTGCAGCCCCTGCCTGTAAATCAGCCGAACGGGTTCCCGAGTTCCCTTCCCTTGATAAACGTGGTTACTCTGATTCTCTTAATAAAGGTAATTGTCAGTGTCTTGATGCTAAGAGTCGTAAACTGATTAGCTGAAAATAACATGGAGACATTAATTATAGCAATAACTATGCACAGAGGGCTTAGCAGACACAAGAAAGAAAGAACAATTGCCAAGACAGCCACAACAGCACAATCGAGAGAGCTGGGGGCAAAAACGCACTCTCTTCCTTACAGAAGGAAAACCATCCTTATTCACTTTGTACTAGGCAACAGGGCGTCTAGCAAAACAGCAACCCCCGAGAAGACTTGGACAACTGCTAGATCTTTTAGCAAAGTTCTCACTGCCTGAATTCAAAAAGTTTCTGTACTCTAATTATGTATATTTGCCAAAGCAGAATGGAATATTAGCGGCAAATTATCTTGTTCAAGAATTCTGTCCGGTACCTTTTGTTCCAATAATAAATCCCCTTTGAGTTCTATTAAGGGTCTAAGAAAGCAAGCATTCTGTGAATCCAAAGCATGAGTGTAACATAGGCTTCACGTTCTCCAAGCTTTATACTTCAATAACTCACAGGGGGAAAACGACCCACACGGCAAGAGGTCAAATTCAACAACCCTTTTATAAATAATTCTGAAAATAAGTGCGTTGTCCTAGTCCGAACTCCAGACTGTTTTACAGATTTCAGTGGGTTAGAGCGTGCAGCTAAGATTTATTTTGCTTTAGAACTACTTCAGTAAGACTGCTCTCTCCATCAAAGGAGGCTGAAAGCTGTATTAACCATGATGAATATTCTTGCACTTCATATATTTCTTACCCACAAAATGCTGTTTGACATTGTGACTCAGGGAGATTAGAAGAGAGCCAAGTCATGCTGAAAGCAAACATACCCCATAAAGCCTAGCTTTACCAACTAGTTTTATTAAATAAATGCATGTTGTTTCACTACTAGATAAGGATTTACACCAACACTAAACAGGGAGAGCAAGAACAAGCATGAGCTCCCAATACTCTCTGGAATGTTACAAGCAGTTATACAAAACTGATGCACATTACAACAGAATGCCCAGATTTAAGGCTGTTGTCAATTAACAGTCAATAGATTTTTACTTTAGCACTTTGTTCTACTGAAGTGAAATATGCGTTCAACAACCCACTGAATTAAAGCAGTCCCGATGGTCAAGCTATAAGCAGCCGTCTCCAATTTATCGAACATAAAAGTTGGCTCAATTCGTGCAGTATGTTAAGGCATGTTAGGTTTAACCATGATTTGCTAAAGCAGCCACCGTGGTTGGGTTCATGAGTCATCCCAAGCCTTCAACCCTAACTCACAGCTAAACCCGAAGCAGAGAAACCATGCTGTGGCTCAGAACATCAGCTCAGCCACTCAGAACTTCCAGAATAAGCGCGGAGGGCTTTAAAGTCATCTGGACCTGCAGGGTTGGCCCTGGGTTACTAAACTCCATTAAACCACAGAGCCCTGCAAGAAACCCTTTACGGCTGGGAGTCACCGGAAGGCGTTTGTCATCAGACCATGCTTTTCTACTGTGCGAGAGAATCAGGCAGCAACGGGCAAGATCAAATTGTGTTGTATTAGGCCTCCCATCTCATCTGCTCCAGTTCTTAGAAAAGGATGCCTATCGCAAGTCCCACATTGGTAGGCCCTGAAGAGTCAGACGCTTTCCCAGAAACAAAACAATCTCTAACATTATTGAGAAGTCTCGAGCGTGCAATCCCTGTTTGACTGCTGAGACCGAAAGGTTTTGAATCCTAGGCAACTGGTCCATAAGCGTGCATCTCTTCCTTTATAACTAAACGAGTTTCTCCAACGATTGACAGAAATAATGATATCGAAGCAGCAAGCTTCAGGGAGCCCAGCTCTAGCTGGTGGTATACTGTAATTTCGTCACAAGGCAAGTTGCCACGTATTCCCTAAAGAAGGAACTGCCATCAAGTTCTTGCCTCCATTTCCCACAATTTGACTGTTGGCATTATGGAAGTCTTTTGGCAAAGAGCAACCTGCATAGCAGCCTCCATGCAACCCTGTTTTGGGGTCAGCAACTCTGTTCCTGCTGAAACCTATACTGAAGCATCCCTGATCATCGGGCACCACTGGCATGGGGGAGATGATAGCCACCTGGTTATTTTATGCTGGTCAATAGTGAGGAGCTTTTGTGTGAACATGCAAATGTCACTGGCGTGCTGCCTAAAATTCCACAATCAGATATGCATCCCCAGATCAAGTGCTTTGTTGCTTCCCTACATGGCCCTCTTTTGGCAGACACCATGTCAAAGGCCACCCAATGCGCTTATGCTTTTGACAGAGGCATGCCCACAGTCTTTCACACCTCTGAGTCTTGACATCAGCTATGGAACACGGTGTATGTTCCCTGCCTTCCACCATGAAATTTTAGCTCAGTTGCCATTACTTGCATACGCTGGGCGAGCTTTACTTTAAGTTCATGGCTGTACCGATTGGTAGTTGGATGTCCTGCAGAGAACTTTTTCGGTCACTGGAAGATGGACTTGGCAAGAAGAATTTACCTCTACTTTTCTTAGCTAGAAGGCAGGCTTAAAACCATTTCCTGTCCTGTAAAAGAAACCCCCTTCCTTTAATCGAATGCCTGGTTTTTCTAGAAGAAGTAATGACTTTCCATCAGCTCCTTTTTAGGATGCCTAACATTTTTTCTAAAGGTGACAATGGCTAGTGCTCTCCACTCTCTGGAGCACATGCAAGACGTGCCAGGTGACCCTCGCATTGGCAGGAGGCCGTATCCCAGGCAGCCAAGTGCATGGGCTGGGAGAGCAGCCCAGGAGATTGGGGAGGAGAGTCCGGGTCAGGCCTCCAGGGGCAGCGGAGCACAGAGGAGACACTGGTTTCGAGGAAGGCCATTACGAAACCTCCCACCCCGCCTTGACAGAGTAGGCACTGGGCAACGTTGCCTATGGCAGCAGTCTAGTCATTGTCACATCAGTTCAACTATTGTTCTGGCAACAAGTTTGGAAAATGGAAGGAATCCATTCTGTGCACTTTCGGTACTGAGGAAAAAGGGCTGCGGTCCAAAGTTGCCTGCTGATAATACTAGCAACCTAGAGGAAGCATAAATGTGGTAGCCGTTCGACTGCAAAGTCTCTTAAGGGCACAAGCTTGGCATGATCGTGTAATTCATCAGTACAAAAATTAAACTTGGGTAGAAGGAAGAGGGTTCCCTGAAGGAACGAACCCTAAGCGGCAAGGGTTTTTGTTTTTGTCTGCTTGTTTTCTAGGTTTTAGCTGCACATCAAGAACTAATTCATGCTTGACAGTAGCTCAAAATACAGAAACACAAAAAAGCATTTTAAATTCCATCATTATGTAGTAAATAAAGCATCTCACCAGCTACTTCCACGATATCACCGGGGACGATGTCTCTTGCTTTTATCCTTTGGACGCTTTTTCTGTCTTGTCGGTAAACTTTTCCCATTTCAGGTTCATATTCTTTAAGAGCTTCGATGGCGTTTTCAGCATTTCGCTCCTGCAACAGTCAGTATCAACATCATGGGTTCAGTACTAGTGTTTACTACTGTGGTTAGCAGCGGGCCTCCAATTTTACCATTTAACATATAATCTGGGATCATTCTCTGACAGAAAGAGATGCATCATATTGCTGCAGCTAAGCTGAGGGAGCAGCCTGCAAAATTTCACTGTCAAATATGGCCTAAATGACATTTTTTTCAATTGTGGTGCGTATAAAGCAAAAAAGGGAAGCAATTCCAATTAGGATCACTTTTAAGTGCAGGTTCTTATCTCCCTTAAGAAAGAAGATATCATCTGGTCTCCTTTTAGAGCAAATAACTCTGATCCAAAGCGTACTTCTTGACTAAACGGGTAACCAATAAATTTGACAACTCAAGACTTATAACTTTGTGATTAAGCTCCCTTATCCTCTCTCCCGCACAGCATTTGGCCCTGTTTGGCAGACTGTGTCCATCGTTCCAAACTAGATGCCAAAGTAGCCGTTGGAAGCAAACCACGGTTCCCACAGTTTCCTTTCAACACATTTCACACCCATGACTTGCTAACAAAGTACCTACTATTAACACAACATGGTGATAGGATTGGGATTTTAGAACAGAAACTATTAATGCTTCATGAACATTTCCACAATTCTTTGGTAAGAGCCAAGGGCTTGAGTCAATACAACTGTCTTCCCCAAACAGTTTACTGCTAAAATCTTGCTAAATTATTTTGTCATGAAAAGAAGTCCGAGCAGCCGAGAGCAGATACTGTACTCTTGCAGGCTAATGAGGAACATCTGCCTAAGGTTTTTGCTGTTGGACATGGAGATGTAACACTGCTGGAAACAAAATTACGAAATAGATGCATCTATGTAAGAGGAATGCATGTTCACAGGTAGTTTACTTGTCACACATCTCTTGAAACAGGAGATGCACACTAAGAAAAGTAATCATGAGAAGGCAGTTTCAATCTCCTACTTTTAAGCTACCACCATTTCCATTTTCAAAGTAAACTGTCACCAACATTCCCAGACAAATGATTAGTGAGTATTAAGGCTGTTTATAGCATTGCTCTATCATAACAACTACATTTTCATCTGAGTGCTGGGAGAATTCTTCACTCAACTCAAGGATTTTTCTTGCTTTTAAAAGCAATGTGCGTATCATTACTGAGGGAGGTGGGCATTAGTTATTTGTCTTCTTCAATAGGCAGAAATCTAATTGAAAAAAGCCTCTCAATTTTAAGCCATTCCAATGAATCAACTGTAGATTAAATCCCTCTAAATTCTAAATCATTATTTTTAATGGGCAGAATTGGGCTTCGGGGTTTTTTATTATTTCCATTATTTCCAAACTTTCTCTCTGTTCTGACTCCCGCACCCCCCTAGATACCCCCCTCCAGTTCCTATGGCAACAATGCCCTGCTATGAAATATGAATTTCATAAAAGCTGGGCAAATTATGGTTTTTCTCCTATGGCGAAAAAGAAAAAGATGCTATATTCATGCCAGAAATGTCACTCACTTCTAGGAAGCAAGCTATTAATATTCAGTGCTGTATATCACAACGGCAGGGCCCAACCACATGAGATGCACAGTCCTGAACTGTTACGTTCACGGAAACAAAGCCCAGCTACTCTTGGCAACGAGTCACGTCCACCTGCCATGATTCAAAGGAAAGAGGTCAACCAGGGCTGGTTTGATTGAAGGACACCAAAATGGAGCTCTTTAAGACCAACCCATCGGCTTTTGAAAGTGGCAATCTTAGCAAGTAGAGGGGCCCACTCCATCTTTATAATACGGTATCCTCAAAATTGTTTTGATAGTCTCTCATGGAAAATTTGAGTTGGAATAGTAGGTAAACATGGACTGTGGCCTGATTTAAGGATATATTTTGATGGACACAATGGCTTGGGTAAAGCCTGGGGGGTGTCATTTGCTGGAATACAGAACACTTACCAAATAAATGAAAATATTTAACCCTAACCCTTTGGGGGCTCTCAGTTTTCATAGATTTAGCATATTGCCTAATTCGCAACCTTAATTTCTATCAATGACACACTTGACTACCTTTCCCCTGAAAGAGCATGGAACTCATCACTATTTTACCACAGAAAGACACCAGTTGATGGTTAAGCATTAAAAGTCCAAAGTCTCCTTGCTGGACTGAATTAGGTGCACTGCTACTTGGATCCTGTCCTACCGTTACAACATCCACCATCTATCTAAGAATGAAAAGGCATAACTGATTTCAGAGCTAGCATCTACTTTCAACTTTCTTAATAAATGTAACAACGTTAACTCTAAGCAACTTAAAATAATCTGTCAAAACAGCACGCTTGTTGCAACAACTTTTCACAATTTTCGAAGAATGTATTTGCTTACCTGCCACACACCCACAATTGCATTAGCAACTAATATGAGTAAGATTACAAAAGGTTCTACAAAGGCTGTGATTGTTTCTTCTCCTTCTTCAAACCAAGCCAACACCTACAAGAGAGATTAGAAACTTGGTAAGTTACAGGTATGATTGAGGTGGCATTTTCTGCATGTCAACTTAAATTTTAGCCCTACTTTATTCACCAGTCCCTAGGTACTTCCCGAGATTGATTGCGTAATTTCAAAATGTCTGCTGACTCACTTAAGCACACCTGAGAAGCAAATTCTATTACAAGGAAGTAATTGCCTCACCTGCACTTTTGAAATAGCTTGCTGCTTTAAACTAATTTGCGGATCAGATTAGAATTGCCGCTTTTGTTTTCAAAACAAATTAAGCTGTAAATAAATCCCATTTGGGTTAGAGTAACCCAACAGCACCAGAAACACCACTGCATTCCTTGTTAATAAATCACCCCTTCCTAAGGAGAGCATACGTGGCAATGTAAGAAGCTCCTCTTCAAAATCAGGAGACATGATTTTTATTGGTTACTTAAAGATAAGGCATCTGTTGCTTTAACAGAGGGCAAACTCTCCACTAGCACTTTTATGCTTGGTCAGCTTGCCAAGAATTGAATGGCAGACAGAATTGATCTATCAGTAGATCAGGCTCTCTATTATCATTATGGTCTGCTGCTCACCCCAGGCCCATTTCCAGCAGCCAAGCGTCTCTCAAACTTGGACTTCTTTTCTATTTGAACTTCAGGGCTGGCTGGCTGGCTGCTGAGAACTTGAGCGCTCCTGACTGCAAGGGATTCTGCTCCCTCTCGAGAGTCACCAAGATCTATGGTGAAGCGGTTTTTGTCTGGTTCGCAACATGTATTAAGCCACCAAGTCCTTCGTTTGGGATCATACAGGAAACCATGATTTTATGGTGTAGTCTACTGTGCTATTCCAGCCAACTATACTTTATTCAATCAACTTGATGAAGCAAACAATGGCTTAATGCAATATATGATCTCATCATTCTCTAGTAACAGCAGCTTCATTGCCTCCAAACCAAGAATGAACTACATATAAAGCCAAAGAAAATTAACATTTAAGGGTAGAGGATCCCTGAAACCACACCTTGGGATTCTCCTGCAGCAGGACCCAAAGTCAGCTTGCATTCTCTGCTGATTTACAACAAAAAAGCTGCTGATTTTAATTAGGAACTATACATCAGACTAAATAATGGTTTACTTAACCAGGATGTATTGAGTATGAAACAACTGGCTGAGGACACACAGGAGTCTAAGCCATAACCAAGCCAGCCTTATTGGGGCTTTGCATATCTTGGAACCCATCCTAAAATATATCGCAGAAGACAATGTTAGAAGCTTTGGAAGACCTTTAATTTGTGATGCCTTTATGAAGCTAACTCATCGTTCTGAAAGTATGTCATTTTGTGAATATTTCCACAAGCTCCATCACAGCTTCATAAATAACCGCTTCAAAAAAACATATTAAACATTAGAACAAAGCACTGATCAAAGGACTTTTGAAAATCTATGCCCCGTTTTTTGTCCTAGGCTGCAAAATAAGTCTTCTGGAATATTTTCACAAGCCGTCTGAGACATTCAGAATTAGTAATTAACTGTTAAGAAAAGGAATGTATATGCCATGTATCCCCCCCCCTCCAAGAATCATGTTACTGAAAAAGCCATATGGGGTGATGACCGAAATTGACTTGCAAATGCCAATTTAGGCCTTATGAGTAATCTACAGTGAGTTCGTAGCTTACATCAAACCCTGCAATGATTCATGAAGGGCTAATATTATATTCAATATGTTGAGCAACAGGAAGTACAAAGCGACTGACTTGAAGAATGCTGAAATCAGTATTTGGAAGGCATTCAGCAGCAAGTCATCGCTCAGATCTCCCTTAAAGAAAGAAGGCCACGGGAGAAGGGGGGGGGGAAACAGGGCAGCTTCACCACAGCTACTCCTTAAGGGCAACTCCGCGGGTTTCCAGATGAGAGGAAATTGGGAAAAGGGGTAATGACAGGTTAAAACCTGGAGGCTTGATGACCGAAAAAAGTGGTAAAAAAAGAAAATAGGAAAGTTCTTCTATGTGATGAAATGGGAGATGGTGCCCTGGTTCAAACACCTGAGGGCATCACAGCTGGTTGGATTCACTCAACACACTGAGCCATAACTCTCGATTTACAAACCACACTATACCCAAACCAAACAAACCAGGTTACAGTTTGGCAGAATGTGTGCACGCAGACACCAGTTTTTATCACTTGGGTTGTAACGTAAAATGCAACTCCAATTCACTTCTGTACTTTTCCAGTTTTACACCAGGGACACAGAGCCCGCAGGGCAGACAAGAGACCCGTGCTGAACATTTTAAAATCAGCGGACCTGTCCGGAATCAGGTTGAAGCAACAGAAAAGAGCACTGCGAGCCCGATTTACCTCCAAAATTTGACCACGGATTCTATAAAAATGGGTGCAACAACTGTCGTTACCCACTTGATGGAACTTCAATAATGAAGCTATGATGCAGATATTCAATAACTTAATATTAGTCCCTGAATACAGAACACTGGAATAACTACTTTTTCTCTCCTACTGCACAATCTATACTGGCAATACATACAGAGGTATGTATATGCATGTTTTTCTTTGGGCCTTTTGATTTTTGGTTCACAAAAATCCCTTTTTCTTCCCAATCCAAAGCACAGATCGGGCTTCTCCAACTTTGGATCTTTGAGATGTGCAAGAGCAGGGATTCCGGGAGGCGAAATGCCATGCAACTGGGGGTTCTCCCCCCAGTGTGGTTACCGGCTATGCAAAAGGGCCAAAGCAATTTAGCAGCTGAGTCTATAGAACACATGGTGAAGGGGAGGGACATAAGTCAGTTTTTGAAATTACTATCATACATAAGGATACCATGTCATTATGTATGCCAGTGTGTTTCAGTGTCAGCAAACCCTAGGCTCTATATGTAAAGCTTAAGCCACAAATGAATTTTCAGGTCACCAGGAACACCTATTTTCTGTTTTAACTGCAAGTGTACCAAGACCCAGGGCCATGTCTCTGACCTTGCACTTGCACCTTGGACTTTGAGCATGCGTTTTCAAGGACAATTACCTCCTCCCTGAACAGCACGACTTTCTTTCTCTGCACCTCAATACTGAGCTGTATCTTGAGCTTTTCATATGGTTCAAAAGTGTTAACCATCTGCCCTTCCATTCTGCATTCATTACCAAGTAAAAGTTTACACTACCTGCAGTTTCCCCTTCTCATCAAAATGCAGCAGATGCATTATCTTAAGCAAGTAAAGGCAGAGGATGCTAACGTACTGCTGACATGGAACTGGGAGTTATGATTTTTCTTCCCAGGTAAATGCGCAAAGGGTTAAAATTTTGAAATAAAAACTACTGAGCTCAATAAAATCAATTTTAAGCACATATATAATTTTAAGTTATCTTGCAGTAATTGACATTATAGGTAGAATTAAGGGACCAAATGCTGTAATGCAATTGACAAGCTATCCACAAATGTCTTACTTCTACTGGGGTGGGAAATAGGGCTCCGAAGACAGACATGTCAAATGGTATTTAACACAAGGCGAGGAGAACATCCATCCTTCCTTCATCTAATTAAAGAGGATTCATTAAAATTAGTTTTTCTCTCTTACATCTCTGCCTGTTTGGTACATTTTAGGGAATTTGGAGGATCTTCTTAAATGTCAACATTGTCCTCTTTTCATATTCTCTGCAGGACCATCTGGTTCCCTCCGTGGCTTACTGACTTGACCATATTTCACTTAAAATTAAACAAGTGAAATACTTCCCTAGAATAGTCTTGACAAATTATTCAATATAAATTATTAAGTCCTTGGGGGGGGGGGGTGATTGCCAGCCATCAGTTCAGGTTATTCCCATGTTCTTCATGAGCCAACTCTCCCTACCAATTCTTAGAGAAAGATAAAGCCGTTAGTAGAAGAAAATGGTAGGAGCTGTTTCCTATAACGCCAACTCTTAGATATAGAGGCATCTTTGAAATCAAGAAAACAACCGATGCTACCTCGGCAAATTCTAAGAGGTCTGCAATTCTTTCCATTACAGCCCTGGGGGAAAATCCATTACAATTGAGCTTGACTAACAGCGCAAGTACCTAAGTACCTAAATTCTCACGTTTCTCATCAGCATTAGGCTCAAGGATGGGTTTAATGGCTTATTTTGTCACTTGCATGAACTCACTCACGCACAAAGTAAGCTCAGACCTTTTATTAACATTACTTTTAAAAGGAGGGGACATTCCTCCTTTCTGTCGGCTGACGGAGAACATCAGCAGCCATTCTTCAGGGCATTTTTGGCTAAAAGGCAGGGAATAAATTAAGTAAATAAAATAATCGTGCCTTTTGGAGGCATGATTGAAGAGAAAATGTACACCAGTTGCTAGGGGAGATAACTAGAAGTGATCTTTTTAAGCAAGGAGCAACTTTTCCAGAGCAAGGCTAATATTTGTTTTTCTATCACATTCTTTTAAATCAAAGGTTTGATTGAAATGTGCAGAAAAATAAGGCATCAGCTAATGTTGCGCAATTGGAGTTCTGCTTTCGAAATGTTCCTTATCTGTGTTGCATCTGTTATTCTTCAGCACCAGAAGAACAATTGTATGGACTATGCTGTTCTGGCCTTAGCAATTTAACGGCCACACTTAGAAGCAGAGCAAGCCATTTTTGTTCAATTAATACCTCGTCCTTCAGTCTGCATCCAAGAAACAAGGCCAATACTGCAAAGTCTGAAGCAAGAGAAAGTCTTCCGAACACTGGGAGCCATCTCAACATCTGCTATGGGCATATGGTCACACAGCCAACCACAATTTCCTAATTCAGAATAGCCTTAGAGAGTGATCCATTTTTTGCCCTAATATGCATTTAACTCTTGTGCTTTTTCTAAATTAATGACACACGGTTCTAACATTCCATTAGAAATCAGTTTATCCAAGACGGCAGCAATCAGGGCATCTTAGTACTTTGTTCCCACGTTTCCTTCAGCACCAAGTGGGACACATCAGACATCATTTCAGAATTCTGACTAATTGTGATTGGGATTACTATTGCCTCATTCTGCCAGGGAAAGGCATTTTCAAATCAGGGAGTCTCCAATCATTGTTTAATTTAGCATTATGCCTGAACAGGAACCTCTGGCTTATTGCTCTTCTAAGACACCATCAAGTCAAGAGCAAGCCTTTGCTTGTTACAATAGTAGCAAGTCAGGGATTTCCACTAAGACATCATAGTCTGTAAAATAGGAGGAGCATCCAAGCAGGGACAACTGGGCTGTGGGTACCAGCATGCCTGCTTATTTGCAACCCTTTAGAATTAAAGTTTGTTTTGTCATCAAAACCAACTCAGTGCGTACAAGGAAAAGGAAAGAAGCAGTTGGCTTTCAAGTTCAAGAGCACTGTACAACTTACAGTGTATAACATGGAACAACTGAATACAAACAGGGAAAATTTAAACCCAACATTATAACTGTAACTATTAAAAGTAAGGGGATGCATGGATTGCAAGGAATAGAAGGCTATTACTGCTGTGGAAATACACTCTCTAAATTAAACTCAGAAATATCACAACATGCTATAGAGAAATACTCACTACTATACAGAAATTTTTTTGGAAATCATCCTCCAGGCAAAAGCTAAATCATGTCATTGTAACGAGAACAGTGTTCTTGGTAGGGTATTTCAAGTCATCTTTGACATTTTTGTATATAAATTGCCCAATCTTATGGTTATGTATAGAATTTTAGTGTGAAGAGGCAATATTAAAGTTTTTGCTGCAACAACAATTTACCTGCAGAATGTCTACCATAATCAACAGATTGTTTTAACCAATTAACTGCAAAACCAGTATTCTACATATATTCATATTTCATTTCTTTCTTTCATGGAACAAATCTATTACCCAACAGTTTCATTATTTATATATATATATATATATATATATATATATATATATATATATTTTAAAGTGAATGGGCACTCTAGCAGTCTACCACACCTACTGGCAACCTTCAAAATAAGTGGGTCTCATAATGCACCTGTAGCTACCTATAGGTACAACATTCACCCACCCAAAATTGATCCTGCCACCATAAAGTCACTGAGAAAAAGCGGAAACAGACTAACTAAATCACTTGTTGCTGCAGGAAAGAAAATCTCTGCAGAAGAACCTGAAGACCCTGTTCTCTCAGCCGGTGAGTCAATGGCATGAAACTGGAAACCCTCACTGGCTCAGAATCAGCTACTTACTCTACTGCCTAATGGTGCAAGGGAACCCCTTCTCTCACTCCTAGATTTTTAAATCATATCCCTGGTTCTGCACTCCAGTTAAGTCAAGTTTGCACCATTTCTCTGTTTCCATTTTTAAGGTCTCTTTAAGGACTGCCTCAGATACACAGAAAACATTCTTTTCTGCACTCTATCAGTAATTGAGTTAAAGCTGAGGACAGGAGTTCCACACACAAGTTACAACTTCTGCATGTGAACCTGAATGTCTGAACCTTCTCTTTTCACCAAAAAGAAAAGATTTTCCTCATGTGAATTCCTTCCCATTTTCCTCATGTGCCCTGAAAATCTACTCCAGAGGAGTATCCTGAGAACTTAACACAGCAACTATCTATGTCTAAGGGAAACTTTGAAGGACAACCTAGGAGTTGGGACAAAACGCTTTACAAAGCTCACCCTTCTGTACACCATTTTTAATGCTCTTTTTCCTACCTCCCATCCTTCTCCAAACTCATGCTTCACATCTGGCAACATGAACGTATCCTTTTACAAATTACTTTAAAATTCAGAATTGATTTCACAGCCCTCATCTTACCAATTCTGTGCACAAGGCAAGGAGTTTACTTTACCAGAGGCTTCCCAAAGGTCAGTTACCAAATTTGGTCAACAATGGTGCCATCATTGCTGTCATCATTCTTGTCACTGTCAAGAGCAACAACTGTCACCTTGCTATTATCAGCAAGAGAAGGCAACTGGAATATTCCCCCATACAAATTCTATTTACAGTTTGCATTGCATCCAAAAAAAGACTTCCAGCAGTCTCGGTTAGTTTCATAACAATCAACTGCTAAAAAATCAACAGTTCACCTTCTTGCTGGGGCCAAGGTTAAATGGCAATGGCACCAGAAGAACCTATTTCAAATACAGAGACGAAGCCAGTAATGTCTATTCACAATATTCAGGTATGTCTGGCTTAAACTGGTATGTGTCCTCATTCAAATACTCCCGTGGCACTGGATTTGCTACAAGAAACTGCTCAAGAGTCTGGGGTCCAAGTTATTGAACTTTGATACAAAGACAAAACACTTATTTCAAGCAAATGACAAGACAGAATAATGATACCCAGTCTTTTACCAAAAATGATTTTCAAAATCTCAATAGCAATCCAGGAAACCTGTGCATCAGTAAAGATAAAGCAATCGGTTCAATATGATGAATATACTTACAAAAGATATACATGCTGCCAGCAACAAAATTCTAACTAATAAATCTTCAAACTGTTCGATCACAAGCTCAAGTAAAGTTTTTCCTGCCAAGAAAAAGATTCAGACTTCAGTTGTCAAGCAGAGACCGAGAAAAGCCAAGCATCAATAGCAGAAAAGGCTTCGTATGCCGGCTTACCTTCTTCAGCTGGTAGTTCTTTACAACGCCAAGAGTTCCAGGAAGCACACCAAGTGGGTGAGAAGGGGGGGAGAAAAAACCCAACAACCATTAGAATTATAAAGGTATCTGGGCTAGATTAAACAGCTTTGTTTTCTAAATGCTAAAAGGCGGAACATATATAGGGTGTGAGCAATGCAATAGTTAAGGCGGCTTCCTTCAATGAGACAGAGGCGGGCGCAGGCTTCCCTGCATTTTACGTCAAGAACCTTTCGGCATTAAGGGTTACCAATCCAGCCAAGTCATCACTGCTATTAACTGTAGTTTCTAATGCAGCTCCACGGCTTCAACGGTTCCCCCATCTCCATTTACCTAGACTGTCGCCAAGCCCACCTTTTCTTGAACCTCCCCCCCCCAAAAAAAAAGAGGAAGGAGAGAGGCAGTGGTTTTCTATGCCCATCAGGGAGGGCTGCTCCACTTTGGGCATGCCATTTTTTCTCTCTGGATGCAAGAGAGAGCTGGCTTTTAAAAGAGAGAGCAGCAGAGCCGTGCCGAAAGGAAAGAAACAAAGGTCAAATAAGCAACCGGGAGGCTTAAATATATAAAGAAGAGGGGAGGGGGAGAGCAGAAGAACCCCAGCAGATTAGGAGCCGCACTTCTTTCCGGGAAGGTGGAAGGGAAGCGGGCCGACCGTTTACACGTTGGAACAGCCCGGGGCACCGAAGGGAACCCACGAGGTCGACTGCCAAGTCAGCCATCTTTTCGTTCTCCCTCTTTTCTGCCGGGTCCTGAAGCAGATGCCAGATCGGGGACGTGCGGGGCGTACAGATGGAGGGTCGTGGGGGGGGGGGATCATGACCATCATTATCATCACCATCATCATCATCCCGGGAGAGAGGAGGGCGAGGGGAGGGAAGATCCCGGCTGCCTCTCCCCAACCGGGGCCGGGAGCTGCGGCGGCGTCTCCCCAACCTACCGTTGACTCCCCATCGCTCCTTCAGCTTCTTGACCTGCTCCAAGCTGAGCCCGGTGCTCTCGTTGACCCCGAAATAACCCAACACTTCCTCCACCGTCTTGGTGTGCCCGTTCTCCATGGCGGGAGGCGGAGCGGCAGCCAAGGGAGTCTCCCCGCCTTCTCCCCCCTTCCTCTTCCTTCTTTGCAGCAAAGGCACCAGGAGCAGCAGCAGCAGCCGGGGGGGGGGCAAGAAAGGGCGCCTCCCGGCCTCGCCGCCTGCCTTCCTTCCTTCCCCCCTCCCTCCCCTACGGATCCCCCCGACCCCTCAGCTGGGCCAGCCCCGGCTCTCGCGGGGGGGCGCTCGCTTTCTCCGGGGGGAGAAAAGCTCCCTCAGGAAGAAGTCCAAGGAAAGAGGGGAGAAACTTGGGGGGCTGTTCCCCCTCCGGTTGGGCCCAGTGGCGGAGGGTCCCTCCTGCCACGGGGGGCGGAGGAAAGGAAAAAGGGGTCGCCTCCTCACGCCGCCTAGGGGGGCGAAGGGAGCCCCTTCCCGGGGGGCCGCCGGGGGATTCGGGGAGGGGGCGAAGCGCGCCCTGAGGGAAGGGGAGGGCGCGTCAGCCCGGGGCGATGCGATCCAGCCCGGTCCGACCGTGCTCGCGGCCTCGGCTCCCTCCGCTTCCCTGCCCGGCGCTAGCTGAGCCGGCAGCGGCTGCTCTAATAGAATTTATCCGAGGCGACTCGCCGCTGCCCCTCTCGCGGCCGCGGCATGTGGACGACGCGGATTGGCCGCCCGCCCTCCGCGTCACCGCCGGGACCCGGATGCGGCCCCGCCCCGCCAGGGCCTGCGCCAATCGCCGCGGAAGGAGCGAGGGACGTCGTGCGCCGAGCGAGGAGGAGACGGGGGGGAGGAGGGGGGCAGGGAAGGACAAAAGGAAACGAGCCGACCGGCCCGGCTTTGATTCTGCGGCTCGCCCGGATACGCTAATTGCCCACTCCCTCTTGCGGAGGAACCGCCGGAGAGGACGCGGGCGGGCGCCGGAACCGAAAAGCGGGGGCGGCGGCGGAGGAAAGCGTGGAGCGTTAACGGACGGGGCGGGGCCTGCCGCCTTGCGCGCGCAGAAGGGCTCGAGCGGCGGTCCACACGTGGGTCGGCCGGGCTCGGGCGCGCGCGCGCGCGCGGGCGGGGGCCGCACGCACCGCTTAGACGGCTGCGGAGAAACCGTTACGATGGACCCAGCCGATTGCAAGCCACGATGGCGGGACGCGCTGAAGCGAACCGCAGTAGGGTTCAGGCAGGTAGAAACCTGCTGGTTTGTAAAACGTGCTAAAACCGACCCTTGTGGTTTTTTTTTAACGTGTGAATCCAGGCAAAGTCAAGCTATGATCATTATGAATCTTGGTTTATTGAAAAGGCCGAATTGGCGGGTTTCCACCAGCATCACCCATCGTTAATTCTAGTTTAGGGTTACAGTTCCGCCTCGGTAGGTTAAATCTGGATTCGTGAGGGTATAGGCCACCTTTTGATCTGCTCTGCTGCAATGCTTGTGGTTTCTCCTGGGTTGCAAATCCGGGTTTCCAGAACCCCCACATTGCAGCCGTTCTGGAGCCCCATGTAGCTTGGTTCAAAATGCAAGAGCGAGGAAGGGCAGAAAGGCAGCCCAAACGAAAGGGTCATGGAAAGAGACCACAGTCTTGGTTTGTCATGGTATTTGATGGCTTGACGCAAGCCTCACCAACCTAAAGCAAAATGCTATGATCATCAGCTACCAAATGGTGGCCGTAAGGCAGAACACCTGATTGTAAACAAGTGGGGGGGGGTCACCCTAACCCTTTAAAAAAAAAAGCCCCCACAGAAGAGCAGGAAAATCCCTTTTTGAAAAGCTTTCCTAGACTTTTGGATAGGGACAAATGGTGCTCTGAGAGCAGAAAGATGGCAGAAAACCTTTGCCACCTGCAAACTGAACTCGGTTGCCTATCTTGGCAAGGAGAAGGATGTTTGAAAGCAGCAACAGGGTGATGGGTGGGGCAGAGATGCGTTCAAAGGCCCAGCACACGTCGCCATCCCTAGCCTTGAATTCTCTTCCCCCCCCCCAAAAAAAACCCATTTTTTTCTCTTTTCCTGTTTACTTCTGAGAATTTTAGCCAGGAGCAACAGGCTCTCCCAAAGACAGAATGCTTTGGAAACCCAACAGTTTCCTTGGTAAATTTGCCTCTCTTCACCAGCGATTTTGGATTGTCAGCGGGAAGGCTCTGAAGCTTTGTAAACCATGGAAGGCTGAAGGCTTCGGGCAGCTTAATTTCTTGAAATGGAGCAGCATTAGGATGGGAGAGAGCAAGACATACAAATGCGCTGCTCAGGAGGAATGGAGATTGTGACATGAATGCAGAGTGGGACCTTGGCAGAAAAGCAGGTCAGATTCATTCTTGGAGAAATCCTGCCAGCTTTGGCGGGACGCAATTCAGCAACCAAGCTGTGAGATCATCTTTTGTCTCTAGTGCCCCCGATGCAGGAGTTTTCCCAGGGATTGAACTGAAGGCAGGATATAGGCCAGCCCCAGGTTGTGTGGGTTGGGTTCAGGCGTCTCACTCAGTTGTGATGTGTTGGTGTGTGAGTCCAGCCAGTTCTGGGTTGGTCGGCAAACCAGACTTAAACCGTGGCATAGCACCATCTGTGAACAAAGCAACCCGCAGGCATAGAGGCAGACGGTATTGGCAATGGCTTTGCAGAGTGGCCAGGTGGAAGATGCCCGGAGTAAGAATAGAAAGGGCATTGCGGGTCAGTGTTTGGATGAGCTGCCTGGGGATTTGAATGGCACCTCCCTGTGCTTCACTCAGCCCCAAAGTCGTTAGACTTTGGCCTGACATTTGAGCATCAGAAAGAGCTTCAGTGTCCCCTATTCATGGCAGCGGCCGGAATACTGAGCAAATCTGCCACCTTACGTAACGTGGTGGATACACGAAGATGTTAAGCTACCGAACGCCATGTCCCCATCCTGTGTCTTAACTGAAGTGAGGAAAAAAACCGACCTGGCCTGTACAACATGGAGCAACCCTTTCTTGGTGCCAGATGGATGGATGGATGCCCTCGATAAGTCCAACGTCCTGCCGATGATGGGCAAGAGGTGATCGGTGGGAGGGAAGGTCTGGGTATTGCGGGGTCTTGGATGGGTTGGCAGTATGCTCAACGGCATTCCATCCTTGTTGCTGGGACCCAACTAGGAGCAGGAAATCCACCCCATGAGGCCTTCTCCAAAAGCGGAAGGATTGTGAGCTGCAGGGAAGAGGAGAGAGCAGATCCCCTCCCGGGTTCTAGACCTATCCACATGATCCCTGTGATCTTGAGAGGTCCATCAGTGACCATCAGCTCTGCTACATTTGCATGGTGGAGCACGTATTTCCTTTGGGCATCAAACTGTGTGTTCAGTAAGCCAGGTTTAGCAGGATATTTAAATTTAGTCTAGGACTCAGCTGATGGTGAAGCCATCCTTTCCGCTGATCTACATATGCTCTCAATATGCTTCAGGAGAATCTCAGGAGCTACAGTTGGCCACAAAAGAAGATGGCCCTTTCATAGTTGGCCAGCTCCTAACTGAGAAGTGATCGTTCTTAAAGGTTTTGCCTGTTAATTGCTCACCCGCCGGCTTTTCTGTTTTGGAAAAAAAACACCTCTTTTTTCAGAAAACGTTGCTGGCAGAAAGGTGCCCGTTTCACATTTGATGGGGCTTGTTCTCTGAATAACGCTATTTCAGTTCAGTTCAATTACACCAAACCGATGTGAAAACAATACCTGTCTCAGCAACTCTGGCCACTCACTTGTGGCTTAACTAGCCTACAGCTATAAGAGTTTTTGAGGCCTCTGGGAGAACAAGGATGTTCCCGGAGCAGACTGTTTTCTGGCAGGGTGTCCCGCAGTTCTCTTTGACTTCTACATTGCTCTCTTCGACGTCAAAGGGATTTGTGTGCTTGCTGAAATTGTCCTGGCCTCCAGAACCGCTCTTCTATTTTAGACAGTTTGGCTTCTTGACTTCTGCAGATATTCTCAGATTGGTTTGCTCCGTTTTTACCTAAACCCATAGGATTGTAGAGGCAGATGTCAGGCCGGGGAAGCGCCCTCGACAGACGGCCATCGTTCCAGGGAGCTTCAGGAGATGGAGATGGGAAGCTGCACCGGTCCTGCAGTGCTGGCCTAAGATGAGCTTCATCAGCCCCCCCCCCCGCCCCCAAACTGCTTCCCCTCCACCGGTCAGGAAATGGCCTCCTGGGTATCTTGAAGAATTGCTTTCAGACAAGTTTGCTTTTATCCTTTTTCCACCCATTCCTCTTCTCCTTTGCGTTGTGTCATTTGGACCGCCAGCCGGCGGGCTTACACGTAGCCTGCCCTGGGCCCTGTCAAAGCTGAACCGTGAAATTATTAAATGGAAAAGCAAGATTTAAATTAATGACACCATTATAGAGCCTGAGACTTTCCAGGAAGTGATGTCTTTCACACATTTTTATCTGCTCCTATTTGTTGGACACAGATAAGGCTTTCCTTGGGATGGAGATAACAGGAGAAAAGGCATCTCCTCTGCTAAATGTTTGCATCAGGCAAGCCTTTGAAAAGTTGGTCATCCTTTTTGGAACTTTCCACAGCGATAAATTAACCTGGCAGTATTTTTGAAACTGAGGGACGGCAGTGAGAAGAATCAAGGCACCCAAATTAAGAATGGGTCCCTCTGTTGGGCTTCCTAGCTCTTGACCACAAGCCGAAGTATTTCTGGTGCCCCTCAGAGCAGGTCGTAGTGAAGAGACGACCAGCAGAAATGACTAGTTTTTAAACGGACAAATCCGGGATCAAATGCCTGGCACTGGAGAAGAAAGGATAGTAAAGATGTAAAAAAAAAGGGGGGGGCTTAAAATTCCCAGCAAGACTTTTTTTTGCTTAAACTAGGCTAAAGAAGAAAATGATGAATTGGGAGCAGCAAAGGCTGATGAGAGTGTGTGGGGTACACACGTGTGAGAGAGCGAGATCGGTTTTGGAAGTAATTAGATGCAAAGCTGTTAATATTCCAGTACAGTAACTGTCAGTGCAGGCAGGAAAAATAAGATGGTTGCATTCCCTTCCCTGCAAAGCGGTGACCGCCTGGAGATTAATTCCATAATCTCTCTTCCATTCCATGCATCTCCATCTCTTTGCATATTGAACTAACAATGGGGCTACGGGCAGAATGGCACACATCTCCTCACAACCACTGGGAAGTACCACCTGTGCGCCCCATGCAAACGCTGCCAGTCACAGCTTCAGCACCCCGGCAGCTGCATCTCTCCAAATGGTGGTTCGGCTGCATGGCTGCATCTTCCACCAGTGGTTTTCCACGGCAGAAGTGGGAGGAAGATGGAGGGCTGTGGCTATCCAATATCTTTTTTTTTAAAGCTTTATTAATTTTTCAGAATATAATTAAAACACTAAATACAGAATATAGAAGAGATAGGATACAAGTCTAAAAAAAAACAAGAAAAACTAAAACAGTGCAAGAATAGACAAAAAAAAGACAGGTGACTTCCGACCTTCTCCAGCACAGATATAAAAGCACATAAAAGTTAATCTCTTGCTATTAATTAAACAGTAACATTATTTCTCTAAAATCAAACCATTTAATCATCAAAACCCAAAATCAGAACTGGCCATCCAATATCAAATGAAACCACAAAGCAATCCATGTGATATTTCAAAGGTACGGAGGCTGGATCAGCACACCGTGCGGTTTGCTTGCATTTGGTCTATCGCAGTGCTGCTCTACCTCAGCAAGTTTAAGGCGGGTGGACTTCAACTCCCAGAATTCCCCAGCCAGCCATGGCAACCATGGATTTAGATGTTCAGTTTTGCTTGTCCTCTCGTAACGTCTTTTCCCATCCGTGTTTGGGAATCGCGTCCTCGCCCGATCCCAGCCTCTCTCTGTAGAGCACCACATACGGCCCGAATAAACCGCCCATGCCTTGCAGGGAAGAAGAGTGTCTCATGTCGCAGTGGAGCCGCCAAGCAGCGGTGTGCGAATGCATCCATAACCAAGCGGGGGATGAGGACCATCACCCGGCATGCACACCCGCAGGACTGTAGGAAGCGACTTGTCTCCAGGAAGAAAAAGCCTTGCTTTGCAAAAGCATTAGGGATATCACGCTTTGCCCTCTCTGGGTTATATGACCTATTAATGTTCTGAGGAAATGATATTGGAGTAATGCTAAGACTAATGTAAACCATAATTGCCCAACCCTCTTAAACGATGGCAGTCAGGATTTCCTGCCTCGCAATGGGAAGCTAGATCTTGCTTGACTCGGGGATCAGGAAATCCCAAGCCTCGTGTGTAGGGGGCTCCAAGGGACCGGTTTTGCCACGATTGTGGCACGTGAGTACCTTCAGTTACGTTTCTTACCACTCCGACTGTCCAGTGCCGGGTTTGGAATTCAGCCTGTCATAAAACATCCCTTTTCTGGTCTGGCTCCTTCGGCTGTCCCATGGAGGTGATCTTCACCAATCACTGATTTCATAGGAAATTGCTCCCTGCGGTTTTCAGGGTGGTAACCTTGTGCTTCATCCTTAATAACAAAGTGCAGGTCATTCTATTATTACAGCAAGATGGGAAATGCCTGGAAGCCAGGCCAGTATGTTGTAAAACGGAGCACCGTCCCAACCGACCGCCTTGTCTTCTCTCTCGTAGAGCGGCTTCTCGGCTTGCCTAACAGACCCTACTCGTGCAGCCCGTTAAGCCATGGCTTCCTGAATAAACCACTGTTGGCTGAATCGACACAAGATGCTAAGCTCGAAGCCATGCTACAGAAACCGCAGGGGTTACATCTGTGCTCGATATGACATGGTGCGACTCGGCTGGCTTTAACTCTGCAGGTTGTCGTGGGACCGCAGCGTTGGCCAGGCCCACTAAGCCTTTCCTTACAGCCAGTCTCCCGCATCCTGCTCAACAAGCCGCATTCCAGTCGCCCCAATGTGGTGTCTCAACCCCAAGCCATCCAGCCCCATCTTTCACCCAGCACGGGGTTGCAACACGGGCGCTTGCGGTCCCTTCGGGCTTGGTAATTCTATTATAAATAGGCCTCGGGTTCATGCCGCGGCTCCCTAGGTGGGACTCGGAAAGGTCAAGGGGAGAGGGCTCCTGTCTCCTGTCTTGGTGAGCCAACCACTTGAGACTTGCAGTAATAATAGCAGCAGGTTGGATGTTCTCCTTGTTGGGCTCCTCTGGCTTCATCACCGGAGCAGCAGAGGAACACAATACCTTCCCTGGACCCCCTCCCCCTCCCAAGGGGAATTCAAGCCATCCGGGAGGGACGGGAGCGCTTAAGATCCTGCCCAAGAACAGGCTCAGAGAAAGGAGACACGCCAGCTGGTGCTCGCTAACTTTTGGCTACCCCAGCTGGTGGTGATATGAGCCGCCGGGCATTGTTGAGAATCCGACCCACGGAAGGTTTCTGGGCAACCTCCAGGCGAGAGAAAACACCTCCCTCTAATAATAATTGTTGCGGCCTCCGGCAGATGGAAGGCCGGCTCATCCTTTGACATTTTGTTCTGTGCGGGTTACTTGGGTCCACCGCGAAGCAATCCTGCTGGGCTAGCCTTCCTGACAGGCCCTTCGTTCGATGGTCACAGATGGTCTTGCTCTCTCGAGTCATAAATATGCCAGGGCACCTCGCAAAGACACGGTGAGAGAGGGAAAGGCAGGCCTCCTTTCAGGAGGACGGGGCACGTGGACCACACCAAACGGTGGATGATCCCCTGAATCAACCACAGTTGGCCGAGATCATACGACACCGGGAACCTTGGTTCACAAACGACAGCGACAGATCTGCACTGCTCCAAATCACATCCCAGCTTAGGACAATGCATCTATTGGGCCCAGTGCTGATTTTATTTTGGGTTCTGAACGCTTCAGATGTTCACCTTTACGTTTCGACTCTTAGGTCATTAGAAGCCCCATCTTATGTGTGGGAAACTGAGGCTGGGAAAAAACGCAGTCTGGCTGAAGCAGGACTCGGATTAAAGTACAGGTCTTACTCTTCCAAGACTGCTCACCTCTGGCCTTGAAATCAATCTGACGTACCAGGGTGCTATTCCATAAAAAATATAAGCAAGAAATTCTACTGGGGAGACACAAGACAGACACAGCTTTTTTTTTTAATGTGGGATAAAACATATTTATTTAATACCTTCATGCTTGTTGGTTTTATGGATGAAGAAGAATCTGGTCCCCCGTTATTTTTACAGCTGCCACCTGATTAAATCAATCGTACTGAGCTAATTGCCTAAAACTCTTGATGAGTTTTATTTGATGTTGCCTATTTCTCAGCCTATAGTTATGAACCAAGAAGCTTACAGGCCTTTTTGTGAGGCTTTGTTTTGAATACGCACACACAGCGTAGCAAAGCATCACTTTCAGAGTGATTTTCTCCCTTTTCTCAGAAGGTGCTTGCCGTCTGTATTTTGAAAGCAAATATTTGTGTGACGTGCAACATATTCAAAGAAACCGGCTGCTTGGTTTACTGGGCCATTATTAGCCAACGGACCGCACAACCCTCCTGCTGAGAAAAATTTGAAGTAATCCCAAAGTAGCCTCAAAGCAGTCTTGGAAGGGGCAGAAAAAGGATCCTCGGTCACTGTGAATGTTCCACTAGTGTTGCTCCCAAATCCAGTCTAACTAAATGTTTTGCTTTTCTTTTGTTTTAATTAGGACATTTTATTTCAATGATGGGGACAGATGTTGCAAGGCACAGGCATGTGGAGGCCGGTGGGGATTGCAGGGCAGATGAGAACGAATCAGGAAAACACCAAGAGGACCTTAAAAGGCAAGCAAGCAAACTAAAGGCAACACGATATCTGGGAACAGAGACGGATGGCAATTTTAGTACCGGTAAAAGGATATTAAATGCCTTTGCAATGGAACAGAGAAATCCCATCAACCTTATTACCCAAAGATCAGACCAGATTTCTGCAGCAGCCAAGTTGCCCTCTTGCTTTGCAAAACCGAAGACATGCATTAGGGCACAAACCATGATGGTCACAGTGGGACGTACTTGCTAGTAAACACATGCAGGACTTCGTTCCCACTAGGTCCTTCTACTTCGGATCGTTACCGATTTTTCATGTCAGAGACTTCTGGGCTTAACAGCTTCACATTCCACCTGTCTAGGTCTTCCCTGTAGCTCCTAGATTATGTTGCCAGGCTGCCTAACATCGCTTTGGATGGAGGTTACCACACTCTAAACCTCTGAGTGGGTTCTGGCTTCACAGCAGCAAATTTCGGAGGGACTACCCACACGGCCTAGAGGCAGGCGTTCTCATTTTATGACCTCCCGTCTTACAGGCAAAGTAGGTCCTGCCAGAGGCAGGGGTACCCTGGCATTTGCAGGCTCCTATATTTAGAAGACTAGTTGACTGCAGAAATGTGTAAATTGGCACAGACCTGTCTTTTATCCCTACCAGCATTTTGGGGGGATGATGTTTCTATCCATCTTGTCTAATGAAGAGTTTTAGGGGAAGAAAGTGCAACTACTTTGTACAATTTCAGTTTTGCCTCTGCGGATTTTTAGAAGGAACGTGTGGGTGGTTCATCAATATTCTTCTACCGGCACAGCATTGCTCAACATCCACTTAGGCGGATTGCTACAAACAGACCTTCTGTTATGCTAGTTCGAAAAGTTGGCAGCTTAACTTGTGGTGCTTGTCCCAGACATAGAAAACCGGATCGAGGGTGGATGCATCCTAGCTCCAAGTAATTAAATCACACTCTTTCTCTTTCATGCAATTATATTATACAATAGGGAAGTGAATGACTCAGTCCTTACTGGAATCTTCCTGAGCATGAGGACGGCTCATCTCTCTGGCTGCTTCTAAGTGCTAAATTCACCAGCACTTTAAGACACGTTCTTAATTGAATTAAGGATGCCAAGCTGTGTCTCCAGGCAGGCTGTCCACATGTCCTGTTGCAACCCCCTCCCTGGTGGTCAACTGCAAGGCACAAGAGATTCCTGAGCAAAAGCTGGACCTGATATCCACTCTAGGAATATCGCCCCCGAGGGAAAAAGAAGAGGTGGTCATCCCTGCTGTTCAGGTGAGGAAGGGGCATGTATCGTTTCTGTCGCAGCTGAGGCACAAGCACTGGAGAGGATGAATCCTCACCTCTGTCACCCACAGAAAAGCTCCGCTGGCTGCTCTAAAGCACCAAAGCCAGACCGAGATATTGCTCTGCTTTGTTTTCTGGGTGGCAGGCAGCCTACCTCAAAGACTCTAAGAACACTGGGAGCTAGAAGCCATCCTTCCTGGTTTTTCGGCAGCAGAGAAGGCAATGACATCATGAGGTCATTCTTGAAAATATTACTTGGTGGGCTTCCATTAACGGGCAAGACACAACAATGTCAGTTAGACGACGAAGCAGGTATCTGCTTTGCTTTACGGGTCAGCAGACTGCTAAGCCATGATCTGGGTTGGTGAACAAGGCACAGTGGCTTGATTCATGCAATGCCACACCATAAACCAAATATGAGAAATGACAAAGGCTACCCTCTCATGGAGAACCCAAATTAAATATTACGCCTTCGTGGAACTCACCGCCTTCTTCCACTTTTTCCCTCTCTCATGGTCATCGGTGGGATTGTACTTTGCACCCTGCAATAATGTGTAACTTAGTACAAAGCATGGTCCCCATTCTTGTGATTTGTAAACCAAGGTGTATGGAACAGCAGGATCTAGTCGATCTAGTCAATTCCTTTTCCTCTTTTTTAAAGTACGGCATTCTTTTGCATTACTGTTTAGAATTTTCTTGTCTAGGTTAAAAAAGAAGATTGGCATTTGGAATAGAAGTATTTTAAATAAAAATAAACACCAGGCTGTACACTATTATATATCTGTAACATGAGAGTCCTCCTATGAAATTAAACCCTAGGTTAAGGATAATTGTTTGGCATGGCTCTCCTTCATTTCATTAGATTTGGTACAACTCTTGAAATTGTTCAAGATGAGGAATTATCATCACCATCATCCATCATCATCAACAGCAAGGAATTTAGCTGTTGCAGGAGAAAAGCCAAAAATACGGCACCAAGCCAAAATTACAGACTGTTTTCATTTAAACTTCACATCAAGTCTGGCTTGGTAACAGGTTCATGATGTTGGTAACCCGAAAGCCAGTCCCTAGTTATGACAACTTCCAAAGAAACAAAAGCAGATAAACAAAATGGTATTCCATTCAAATTCTAGAAGGAACTTTTGACCATGAGCAAAATGCAAGCTATAAAACAGTCAGCAAAAAAAATACATCCAGCAGTAGCTTGTTGATGGATGGCCTAAATAAATAAGTAAACACACATCCAGACACATCTACACACACAGCAGGGGAGGAGAATAATTCTCATAACTTGCATACATCAATAGTATGCTACACATTGCTGGTCTTTGGGCACCAATTCAAAATGTTTCAAGAATATTCTTATTCCTTTTGGGCCAGCTGCAAAATCCTAAATTGGAAAAAGCAACTCGAGCGTTCCAAGGTCACTTATGTTGTTTCCAAAAATATCTTGAAACAAAACGCAAGAGGGCCACTTTGTTGGACGTTATCTGGACATACAGAGTTTCAATCAAATTCTTCAAGAAGTGTTAAAATAAAAGCCGGCCACTTGTTTTGACATCGTTGAGTCATCAGCGGGGGGGGGGGGGGGGGGGAGAGAAGGGGGGGGAAACACTCGCACATTTCTTCTAAAGCTGGTGTTGGTTGAAAAAAAACCCTAAAGCTGAAAATTCCAGAATGGTGTCCTCCCAGTTCAGTTTTAATTTAATTGCATTTCGTTTTAATTGCAATAGATTTCTAAATGTTTTTCACACTGAAGATGTTGCCTAGCCTGGCAATGAAACGTCTGCAAGAAAACAACAAGGCTCAGAGAGCACCAAGGACTCCACAGTTCAACCCTGAGCTACAAATATTCTCTTCGATTGGCGATATTTCTTTTCTGAAAGTAGAACGCCAGACTGTGGGCCGCAATGTGAACGCTATGCTTAGCTGTCATGATTAATGGCTGTGCTTGTCAATCAGATCAACCTCCATCAAGGTATCCAAACTGTTCGATAAAGATAAAGCATCCATCCTACTACTTGTTGGCATCAAACTGGCAGAAAAAGTTTTGCATGGTCTGGTTGGAGTGGTGGTGGTTCCTATTTTATGGTCTCTTTTCTTGCAAGGTTGGCTTGATGGAAAGGTAGTATCTTATGTACCTAAAAGAACCACCCGCATGCGAAGTATTGCATCTAAATCAGGTAGCCTCATCGTAGAGGGATTAGAACCTTGAGAGGATACTGTACTAACACTGCAGACAACAACAAATCGCTTCTTTCGATGCATCTCCGGGTATTATAGTTCTGAGTTGGTAGTTTTTGTATAAAACCTTGGCGTCCGGCTCAAATCAGGCTTCAGATTCTCCAATACGCTCTTGCATCTAAAAGCCCAAGCGCTGAACTGAGGGCTCACAGCAATTCCTAATCAAACCTTGTCAGATGTATAAGCGAATCGCTTGTAGAAGGGAATTTGGATGGTTAGTTCAAGAACTCTGGTCATGCAAAGAGATTCCCGGCCTTTTTAGGAATCTAGTATGTGCATTATTACATATTTTGAATATGGGTATGTTCTTAAAAAATGGAGCTTTAGGAGAAAACAGGCAGGTGATTTTCCAAACTTTGTCAGATCTCATGTCATTAGCGAGCTAGAGCTTTAATGCTAAGCTGATGGCATTGTCACATTCCCTCAAAAGCCTGCTCCCTCCCAAGAGATTCCGATCAAATTAAGAAACCGGGAAGGTGGAGGGCACGGAATTAAAGTTGCATTATTGAATGTCATTTTTCTTAAGAGCTAAAGATACCCACTTTATCTGTTTCTCCAGAAATCTTCCCTCCACATTTGGGGGGGATAATTATAATTTTCTGCTTCAGCTGAGATGAGAAAGTAATTTTGGATGCTGATGAAGTGCGTAATCGGTTTGCTCTTCTGAAGGGCAGCAGAATGACGCAGCACTTCAAGCGGGCTTTTAAGAAGCATCTTATTTTGTTGCTTTTCGGGATGGGGGTTCCAAATGACCAAGTATTTCTACTGCAAAAACTGCCCCGTTTTAATTTAATTCAACTCATTTTGCGTTTGGCCAAATGGTGCCTCTCCAATACTGTTCCATATCAGTAAAGTATTTACTGTCTGAAAAGTCAGAAATCCAGAAATGTATTCTGATTGCCATTTTTTTCTGTCCCTCTGTAAATTATATTGTCAAGATGCATCCTGTTCTTATTTCAAGTGTTTTGCAAAGCCCAGTTGAGGCGCATGTTCCCGTTTTTGAAGATGGAATGCTAGATATCTATATAATAGGGATCTCTCTGGCCAGGGTTGCGGGTTGAACTAAGCCATAATGTGGTTTGTTTAGTTTTGGTTTCGAAAGCTGTGTTAATGCAGCCAATGATGGTTTATGCAAATAATGATTAAATTATGGCTTAGTAGAATATGCAAATCTGTATTTCCACTTTCAATTTTTGAGGTTTTCCTCTCCCTGGGGTTGAAGACGTTTTAGCAGCACAGGGATTTAAAAAGTGAAAGAAGATCCTTGTTTGAATTCAATCTCACCCACTTACTCACCAGGCTTCCTTCCTTACTTCCTTCCCAGCCTCAATACATCATCTGCAAAATGGGAGTAATCATACTGACGTTACAGGGCTGTTGGGAAAATCAGAATAAGGTAACATATATGAATCTGAGAAATAAAACTACTACATACCATTATAGTGCCATTCAAATCGATTTAAGTCTAAATAACAGAAATAAACATTGTGCCTGTCAGCTGGGGTCTTCCAAGATGTTATTTCAACACTGTATTTTACACCAACGGAGAGGAAAAATTCGCTCTCCAATCCTCCAAGAACGTCTCCATCCTTAAGATAAAACCCAAGAAGGGAGAAATATTGTTTCAGACTAACACTAATCACCACCGAGATTTCAGAAATGCCACTGCTGTGACTGCAGGCTGTTATAGCTAAATGACTTAGTGGACAATAAATGTGATTTAGAGCCTCCCGGGGTAGAATTTTGAGATGTCGCTGAACCTCCCAAGTCCCATTAAACTGCCTCAACAATTACCTCAGGATGCAGATTCAAAGCTGCTTTCCGCTGGGACCCCCCCAGCTATTTATATCTCCTGCCCCTCTGCCAACATACATTTTCTCACACCTTGGGACCACAGTAAGTCTTCTTGCTCCTCTCTCTGTGGATTGAATTAGACCAGGTTTAAATTTATCTTCCCGGGGGATACGAGGCTTCCGAAATCTGCTGACTGACCCACTCTCAAAAGGCTCAGGCACTTTATGGTCGTTCCGCTCGTGAAGCGAGTAGGCAAGAGAAAAAGATCTTAATGGGGCAAGCGATTCTACTATCACCAATTGTTAAGTTTTCTAAATGAGGTTAACCCCACTGTAGGGCTTGCACTATATTTATTCCATACATCCCACTGCAAAGGGCAGACAATGCTGCTAAATGTTTGGAAATAGTGGCTGTTTTGTGGATTTATTTTGGGTCCCTTCGTGTCAGTCTTGATTCCTGGCGACTCCGTGGACAAGCCCCTGCCGTTTTCTCATCAAAAAAGAAATGGCCACCGCCTCCTTCCTAGGGCTAAGAGGGAGTGACTGGCACGAAGTCCAGGACTTAACCATTAGGCCAGCGTTTCTCAACCTTGGCAGCTTTAAGGTGGGTGGACTTCAACTCCCAGAATTCCCCAGCCAGCATGGGAAATTAGGGTCAGAATATAATTTGCCTGGTCATGGTAATGATGCTTAGTATAGGTGAGATCTGAATCCAGCCACCGAAGGTTGCTTTTCACATTACATTTATTTAGGCTTAGTTTTTCTTCCTTTGAAGATGCACCTAAAAATGTATACACATGTATATAATTCACAAGCGTTCATCAGTGAGACCAGTTTTATCTTTTCTAATCAGAAAGCAAAACTTTTTGTTTCCCAGAGCAGGAACTCAGTTCAATGAACTCCTATAGACAACATGGAAAGAGTCACACCACAAATAACTTTATTGTCTTTGTTGCTACATCAATGAAAAACAAGCATCAACCAGTTTAAAAAGAGAGAGTGCGTGCATGTGGAATGCCACAAGGAAGTCAGCAGCAGCAGCAATCTAATAAGCTGAAGGAGGGAGTTTTTTAAAAAATCAATCTCGACGCAAAAACAAACACTTCTAAGCGTGTTCAGTAAAGGTCAAGCAAGTGAGAAAAGGCGGAAGAGTTTCAGACTCTTCAGGCTGTGCTGAAGTGGATCCAAGGGAGTTCAGGAGAGGGTGTCCTCTGCTTTTGGGGCTTTGAGCAGCCAGGCAGGTCCAGAGAAGAATCGAGGGCCACAAAAATCATCAGCGTTTACACATCCAGGGGCCACTCCGTCGCTCACAGGAAGCTCTGTCCGCAACTTCCTTGTGCTTTAAAGCATGCATCTTTTCCTTCAAAAATTCAAAGTCAACCCTGATTCTGGCTACTGGGATCATGAAAGGGGCTTTGGAGAAATGAACTGGTCCCCCCGTTTTGGGCCAAAAGGAAGCAGGGTGTGAAAGTTATGCCCCTGAGGGACGGGGGACGGTGTGACTTGAACCTGGCTGGTTCTGTGGCATGAGGCCACATCATCTACAACCCCAGGTATCAAAACTATCCTAATCCTGCTTTTACCTCTGCTTCTCTGGAATGGTTTGGTTTTTGCCTCTTAAAGACATTTGAATGCAACTACATCTACATACCTTCCCACCGCTTTAGCCACCACAACCGGCTTTCAACTGATGGAAGGCCTGCCCATCCATCAGCAGAATAAAAGATTTTCTCTCCTCCTAAGAAGGAGCAAGTGAAGCGACCTCCAATCCCAACACTGTTCTATTGAAAGCCAAGAACTTTTTAGCTAAACTCCTGAACCATGGCAATTAGAAATCTAATTTGCATAGAAGCAATTGTAAACCTCAACCAACATTTGCAACAGACTTGCTCAGGGAAGAATTGCTCTTTGGGATGACCTAGATACCAAGCAAAGAGCTTTCACAAGACCAGGCGGTCTTCTCCTCCTTCCTGAATGACTTGGCCAACAGATGCTTGGTTTTGTTGCTTGAGAAAACATTCTTTTTTGCACTCTATCAGCAACTGCAGATCTCGCCACATTTTTACTTGCTTCAGATTGGGGCCATGACTTTCTCGAACAGCCTTTTGCTTCTCTCGCAGTTTCTGATATTAAAAAAATATATGCTCTTTAGGGAGGGGTGGTGATCAGTTTTTATTTTTTATTTTTTATTTACTTACTGTCCCTATGTGCCCCCATTCTGGAGGTCTTGGGCAACTAACAATGTTGACATAAAATGAAATACTACCTCAAGTACATACAAAAAAATGACAAAATGGGACCTAGAGGAAGTTGACCATAGAGTTGGAAGGCAGATGAAGAAGAGAAAGAAGTCCCTCAGATAACCAAATCCAGAGCCAAATCAGATTTTCAAAGTATATAAGGACTTCCAAATGCCTTCATTCCTTTTTTTTTTTTTGCTTTCCTTTCTTGTTCATCATTTTTAAACAACATCAGAAAAAGGTTTAAATGTTATAATGCCTCAGCCTGGGCTCAAGACTGCAAAGCAGATTAACTCCTATTTTTGAAATTAAGAGTATCTTATATTTAAACTTACAAGACAGACTGCATTTGGAAGTATAACACGTACGTGGCTGGTTTATAAGAACATTGAAGAAAGTTGTTATGAAAAACTAATTATTTCTACATAATGTTGGACTACTCCAAAACCAACTGTAAACAAAGGGATATAAAATGGATTGTAGGTCCTTTTTGTAAAAATAGGACAGCGTATCACTAAATACTGTATTTATCTGCAGCCAACTGCTGTATGTGCCACTGATCTGAGAAAGCAATGCCTTATTTCTGAGGTTTCTGTAGAATATGCCTTTTGTAAGTGATAGTCAAATAGCTTAGGCATTATCTGTAGGAAGCTGACTTCAGAACTGTTGGCATAGTTTATTTTAAGAAGACAGCTTATCTGTGCCTAAAACTGAACGGTTCTTAGCTGTGCCTACTAGGCGTTTTCTAAACAGAGGAAAAAGAACAACAACAAAATCAACAATATTAATCCGCCACTACCTTTCCAAGGTTCTCTTGTTCTGTGATCATCTTGGAATACTGATCCCTAAAGAAAATAAGCAATTTGAGAACAAGATTTACAGCATGTAGTACTTTTAGAGTGGTTGAAGCACTTCGTGTGTGGGGCTCTTTGTTGTACAACAGCTCCTGAAGGCAGGTTATGCAGGGCAGCTCACAGGCTACAAACAATACAGTCCCTGGACCCACTGAGAGCCCGCCCACTTTTCCCACCATCTTCTCTCTCTCTCCCCACTCTGCTAGGGAAGGGAACAGATCACTGGTTTCCTGCTGATAACAGCCGTGGGAAGCCAGAAAGGGCAGCGAAGTCCCAAGGAGGACCTGGGGAAGTCTCCTTGGTTCTCCCTTCCTCTCAGGAACCCTGCTCAAAACCCACTGCCCTCCCAGAAAAGGAAATCCAAGTTGCAAGGAAGGAGAAAGAAGCAACAGGGCTTCGCATCTCCTCCCAGCAAACCTCTGGGGGTGGGGGAGGGACTATAAATCCTACCAAAGAGGTATAAGTAGCTTTCTCATACAGCGAGAAATGACCCCTTCTCCCCCCTCCACTACCAAGACATGCAGACATTCACTCCATTCTCAAGTTCCAGGCTGTCCCCACCCCTGGGTCCCCCCACTGCACATTCCGTGGGGACATGTGATTTGCGTCAGGAACACATTTTCTTCTTCAAGATCAGGGTTCTTCTCTTCGCTCCTGTTGGCAGCAGGAGAGCCATCACCTTCAAGAGCATCACCTTATGAGCTCTCCAAGTATTCGTAATCTCAGATTTGTTTGTTTCTATGCTCTTAAAAAAAGACGGGCTCTTGAATGCCAGATACTTTCTTTTCCCAGCTATTTAAATGATGCCTGGAAAGAATGCAACTTAATTTTGAAAGCGAATACTATTTTTAGAGAACCAAATTAACGTTTCACATTCCTGACTGCTGACTCCATGGAACGGAGATGGGGTAGAGAATCAGAAGAATTAGGGAACTTCTGGTTCCCGACTTGAGAACTGATGCTTATGGGTTGTCAGAATGCAGCTCACAAAAGGGAGACCCAACCCAAAAGGATTTCTAGAAACTCGCTTTCAAGTCTGCACACATTTAGAACTGGTGCCTGTCAAAACCCTCTTTCCAAGAGAACCTCTGATGGCTTTAGGATTTTTCGGCTCACTCACTTGGCCCAAATATGACGTCTTTCGTTAACTGGATGGTGAATTTAATAGAAATGTAGAAATGCTACAGCTGAACTTGGCAGGCACGTGAAACTTGGGGACAACTTTTCTCTCGCTACAAATGAGTGCGTCTCCCAGTTTCAAATCTGGTGTAGAAATGGGCAAGCGGGCGGTGTGTGGCCAATTAGGACTTGATGGACAAGCACTGAGAACCATCCAAAAACAGTCTGTCTCTTCCTTCTCAGCCTTACGCGCTCCAAGCTCTTAGCAGGCTATCCTTAGATGCCCCAATAAAGTTGCCCTTTAAAACATACACAAAGTCTACAAAAGAATAACTCTGGAGTACCTAACGCAGCTAAGCAGGTCTGCCTCAAGAATGCCACAGGCCAGGCCAAGCCAAATCTTAAACACCGTAAAATACACAAACACTAAGCCGAGAAATACGGGATCAGGAACTCATCCAGCCAGCAGGGTCTCGGCATTCATTCACTGACTTCTACCACAGCTGCCCTCTTGTTTAGCATTAGGCTTCCTACTGTTCCTCCTCTCAACCTCAGCTCCTTTCCTCCGTTTAGAGAGATAATAAATCCACTGCAAATATTGAGAGATGTAATCTGTTCTTTGTCCCTGGCTGCCCTTCAATTAAACCACCATAAATGGAGAGCCCCGAGAAAACCAAGTGACCTAAGCAGTATTTTGCTCTTTATATTTCTCTCTGTGGCTACAGGCGTCCCCATGCGACGTGTGTGCCACAAAACGTGTCCCACAATGTCACGGCACAAACCCACCACTTGCTTGCCAGTGTCAGACACTGGGACAGAAGTAGCTAAGGGTGAAAATCAGCATCTGGGTGGACATTTTGATGCTATCTCCATCTGCAGCCTCCTTCCCCGATTGAGAGAACATGAAGAAGACTCACAGGCAACAGGGAGACTAACAGCCCAGGAACCGAGCCAGCAAAGAGCAGCTTTGTAAACAGGAGGAAATTTTCTACAGAGAAACTTCTTGCAACTTGCGGCTTATTGCCTTGTTCAATAAAACATGGCTTAAAAAACAACAGTGTCACTCTGTGTGCGAATCCAACCAAGGATGGTTCAAAGCCAAAGAATGCCACTTCCATTTTTAAGAAAGCTTTGGGAGTCATCCATACTCCATTATTATTATTATTATTATTATTATTATTATTATTATTATTGATTTAATATAGATGCCCACTCCAGTGGACTCTATACCTGACTGCCTTCTTTCTTTCCTGTTGATCTGAAGAAACATACATTTTCACCTCATCTTTGACACGCTGCAGCTGGGCTTCGAAAATCTAAAAAGAAACAACTGGATTTAGAAGCCAACCAGCCATCCGCCCCACCCAGAAAAGTCCTAGTTTCTTGTACAAGCACACCTTTTTCATGCAGTTGACATGATGATAGCAGCTTTCCTCCTGAAGACACTCCTCCTGAAGGCTCTTCACCTCCTGACAGGAGAGAAGGGGCATTTTAGGGAGCCAAGAGCACCAGCCGTCTAGAGCAGAGCTTTCCAAACTGTGTGTCGGGACACGTTAGTGTGTCGGCTGCAGTGTCTGGGTGTGTCGCGGCGGCTGCTGCTGCCTCCGAGCCCTGCCAGGATTCCGCGCAGGTCCTAGTGCCTGCCTTGAGCCTGGCTGCCTCCAAACCTCCTGTGATTCCATGCAGGTCCTAGTGCCTGCCTTGTGCCCTGCTGCCTCCAAACCTCCTGTGATTCCGCGCAGGTCCTAGTGCCTGCCTTGAGCCTGGCTGCCTCCAAACCTCCTGTGATTCCATGCAGGTCCTAGTGCCTGCCTTGTGCCCTGCTGCCTCCAAACCTCCTGTGATTCCATGCAGGTCCTAGTGCCTGCCTTGTGCCCTGCTGCCTCCAAACCTCCTGTGATTCCGCGCAGGTCCTAGTGCCTGCCTTGAGCCTGGCTGCCTCCAAACCTCCTGTGATTCCATGCAGGTCCTAGTGCCTGCCTTGTGCCCTGCTGCCTCCAAACCTCCTGTGATTCCGCGCAGGTCCTAGTGCCTGCCTTGAGCCTGGCTGCCTCCAAACCTCCTGTGATTCCATGCAGGTCCTAGTGCCTGCCTTGTGCCCTGCTGCCTCCAAACCTCCTGTGATTCCGCGCAGGTCCTAGTGCCTGCCTTGAGCCTGGCTGCCTCCAAACCTCCTGTGATTCCATGCAGGTCCTAGTGCCTGCCTTGTGCCCTGCTGTAAGAGTGTGTCGCGAAATGATGCATGTCTAAAAAGTGTGTCACCAACATGAAGTTTGGAAAGCTCTGGTCTAGAGTGTGGGCTCAAGCCCAGATGACGGTAGAGATGGAAGACAGGGTTCCCGGAAGCCCCCCAGATGCTATTGGACTAAAGCTCCTGTCATCCTTGACTGATTCGGTGAATGGGATTTGGAGACCAACAATATCTGAAGGATGCAAACTTCCTACTCCTAGGATAGATATGATTCCGCTTTCATTTCTGTCCAAACAGAAAAACAAAATCAAAATCTAAAACGGTGGCCGAGACATTTAATTGGCCCAAGCATGGACTAGATGCCACTATTTTCTCTCACATTTGTAGCTGGCAGGGCGGTGGTCACAACTCTGAGCGCAGGGTGCAGTCTGGGAAACAGCATTCTCCCAAATAAACCTGTCTTGGTGAACTCCAGCAAACAAGCCCAAACCCGGACGTCAAGCCCCTGCATCCTCTGGGGAGAAACAAAACAGGAGGGGCAAGGCGGAGCGGGACACTCCCTCCCTCCTGCTTCCCTTCCTACCTGCTCCAGGGACGAGCGCTTGCTCTCCAAGCCAGCCGCGCAGCTGTCGTACTGGGACCTTTTCTCTTCACATTCCTGGGTTAATTCCTGGACAGGACAAAAGGTGTAAGGGTACAACAGGTGGCCCCTGGCAGGTGGTGTGTTTCTGAATCTTGCAGTCCGACCTCAGCAATCGGTGCACGGGGGCCCCTTCGTAAATCAAAGGGGCCCCTGAGCCTTGCTGTGCGGGGTAGCCCATCAGCTCGCATGGAAGATTCCTAGCTGGAGTTGCAGCAGCTTCCCTCCCACTTGTTACAGTAAACTGCTTTCCAAGGCGCTTAAGGGAGTGATAGAGGAAGCTTCTGAGTTGCTCGTAGCGCAACAGGGATGTTTGACTTTGAAGTAAACTTGCAAGAGAGAAGTTAAACGATGGTGCCCCTCCTTAAATGGCACCACTGGGCGCTTGATGTATCTGGAACTGGCAACTGAGTACTAATGAAACAAAACAACGGTTGTTCTGAACAGCAACCTACCAAATGCCTTGGGGTTTGAAGATGCTGCCATTCATGATTTCTTCTTCCCAAATTTGAACCCCATACCGGTGCCATACCAGTACAGAAACGTTTAAAACTCTTTTTGCTCCGCAATTGTTGCTCAGCGGCTGCTGGGTCCACGCACTGTGCTCAGCCGTGTTTTATTTCAACCCTGGTCTGTTGAGTAGGCCGTCGCAGCCTGGTTCACACATGACACCCAGCCTGCCTTGCCCAACTGATTCACTCCCGGTTGGGAACTCTAGAATTAGCTGTTCCAACCGATCGTGTGATCACCAAGTCTGGAAGGAGGCACTGAGCTGTACAACCATCACACGCCACAACCACAGCAAAGACACGATGGCTAAGGGCGATCTGGAAATCCAGACACCCCTCAGTTCGTATTTCTTTTAAACAACCCTTCTTCAGAGGGCGGTGCAACATGGAGCAGCGGGGAAGCGTCAGCCTCCTCCCGAGCGCTGCCTGCACTCACCTGGCACTTCTGTCGCAAGTGCCTTAGATCTTTGATGATCGGAGCCAAGCTTGACTTTTTATCGGCCACCATGGCATTCAGCTTTTTCACCTGTTTGAAAAGAAGAGGGTGCTGTGGGTGAACCTGCTCAGTGGAAGCTGGGGGGCAGAGACCAGGAAGGACTTGCCGCGTTGAGAGTGAAGCCCGCTTGCGGCACACTGGGTATCAGGGTTGGAAGAGGGTGGGCTGGGTCAGAACGGCTGATTCTACCCCATCCCCTGTAAAGCCTTTGAAAAGTACCATATCGGACATGTGGTCCAGAGTTCGGCCCTTCATTTCATCCATTTCACTCTTGACTGCTGACACCCTCTCCAGTTCCTCCTGCGTATAGCTGTATCCCGAGATACCCTTCTTGTCTTCAATTGCTTGCTGGTAAGACAAGGAAAGAAAGGAAGCTTCAGGATGGATCAGCCTTCAGGCGTCCTCCAGGTGTTCCAGGGTCCGGCTCTTGTCATCTTGAACGACTGGCAATCCTGACTGGGCTGGGGAGGAACAGCTGATAGAAGTCCCGCCAGCCAGTGAGCAAATCACTTATGAACGGCAATGAAAACTATTGTAAGAAATGTGTATCTGAAGTTAAGGACTGACCAAAGCTGTTTTTTCTTTAAACTGGCTGACTGATATGGAAATTATTTATAACGGTTCAGGTGTCATGCCAGACATCCTTAGCGTAGCTGAACTATCTGGCCAAAAGCCCAGTGAAATGGCTGAGAAGCGCCTTCCACTTTCTGAAAACCATTGCTGCGTTTGGAGCAATCCATTACTTTAATCCATCCTGGGCAAAGTCGTCCTGAATATACCGCTGTTGTTTGTTTGTTTGTTTGTTTATTTTATTTATTATTTGGATTTATCACCGCCCATCTCTACCATGGCAGACTCTGGGCGGTTTACAATCACATTTGTTTACTTAGCCATCTCTTTTGCTCACCAGTAAAGAGGGACAAATTATACGGTAATCTCACAGCCTTGTCCCGTGTCTGCTCTGTCTTCAGAGGAACGTCCCCCGTAAAATATGGCTACGTATTTTGCCACTTGTCTTGTTTCTCTAAAAGATAAACAGCTTTAAGGACGGGGCCAGCTACAAACCCTAGGTGATTTCTAAAGAAGAAAATAATCACAGAAATGGCCGTTTGGACATGAAATACCATGGTAACCATGGTGTCTGCAACGAAGTTTCAGTATGTGGCAACTGACAGAATGACTGGATTCATGCAAGCTGGACCATGGTTTAACTCTCAATTGTTAACTAGGCCACAATTGGCTGGATTTCCACAACACACTAACCAAACAAGCCATATTATGTAAACCTAGCTAATGAGTTCTTTCTTCCTCTACCCTGCCAACACTCCCAGGGTCCTCTGTGGCATTTTAGATGGGCCCAGGATCTCACAGCGATGTTGCCATCAACCCAGAACAAGCTTAGCTTTACGGAAGGCATGGACAATTACCAACTGCTGCTGAATGTCTTCATGCCGTTGCTTCACAAGCTCTTCTGTTCTCTGCAGGATGCCGTACTCTGCTGTAATCTCTGCTATTTCCAGGCGCTTCTTCTTGTAAAGGGTGTTTTTGCTTCGAAGCTTATTAACATACCGCTTAAACTGAAACGAGAAGGATCACGACCCTTGGAAATGCAAAGAAGTTGGGTCTAGCTCTTGTCCTTACTACAGAGGTAGCACCTCCCTTCTCTTTCAAAAGAGAGAGAGAGAGAAATCAGGTATTTATCCCTCTTGGGTAGAAATAGAAAACTAGCTCTTAAAGATCAGGGTTTAGAAACATTCGTGTGTTATATTCCCCCCACAACAAAGGATTAGGCCATGGTACATTTCTTTGTAAGTCCTTTCAATGTTGTCTTAAATCAATGAAAACTTTTAAAACTTTATTTTAAAAATAATAGATCTATCTGCACATAACCCTCCCCAGTGTAAAACATAGTGTCCCTTTTAAAGAACAAATTCTTACAGTCCGAGATGAACTCAGTGTGAGAACCCCACACGTCAATAACTGTATGCGCTATAAAAAGTTTCTCGGGCAAAGAGCCCATCATCAAATCATGCCAGTTCATCTGCCATCTTCTGCCAAGGCCTCGTCTACTTTCCTGGTCTCCTGCAACTATTTTTAAACCAAAAGCTGTAAAACTTTTCAGTGAAAGAGCAAACTCAGATATTAACCATCTTCTACTTTAGAAAGATGGGCCTCTGGCTTCTTAAAGAACAACTGTTTTTGCTGCCCACACCACTCAGGACGACGTCGGGAAAGGTCACAGGAGTCGCACAACTCGATAAAGCAAAGGGACGAAGAAAAACACTCTTTCTCAGACTTGGATGGGAACAGGAAGATGCAAATTCCCTGATGGAGGTATTGTGCATATTCACAGGCAGGTTTAACAACAAAAAGTTTTTTTTTTTTGAGATTTACAAGGATCGATAGCCTCTTCCTCGACAAGAAATCTGCCCACCAACACCTAAGTTGTTCCTTATGGCACAAACCCCTTTAAAAAGCAACCCAAAACAAAATCTCATTTCCTATTTTCTGAAACTGCTATGTCTGGTCACCTGTGGGAGCTTCCGGATCACTACAGGTGGCTATGCAAACAACTGTTTCCCAATCTGCTCAACAATTCAGCCTAAGCCTGGTAAAATACTGACAGAAATACTGTGGCAGTAGGCTGCTGCTGCTGCTGCTGCTGTGTTGAGCAGATAGGCGGAAACACGTTGAGCTCTCAACAGTGAACCTAAACTGCTGTTCCTTTGCTTGGTTTTAATGCAGATTCACTCCCCCAAATATCACTTTCAAGAACGCCTCCCCAAAGGGAAGCAAATCCCCGTCTTCCTCCAACATCCAAAATCCTGCTGAGAAGACTGGATTCCTCTCTCCAGCCAGGCCGAGAGGCTACAGACGTACCAGCAGGAGTTCTGTGGGACGAATGCAGCACAAATGATATTGGTGAGAAGGCAAATTAGAGAACCACCTGGATTTGGGGTGACTTAGCCAAAATTGCCACGGAAAGGGACACTTCTGTATGCTTGCTTGGGCACAGCTGCCCAACGTGTATAGAAACAGGTTTCCGTCAGTCACTGTCATTGTGCTGCATGGAGCATTCTTCTCCAGACCGATCCCCTCAGGACAGCCCTCTCGCTCTTTGAAAGAGGTAAGTAAAACCAGAAAATCAACACCTGCCTTAGTTTCCCCCTCCTCTGGAACAGAAAGGGAGATGTGAAAAAAAATCAAGGCAAAAATCAAGCTTCCAACCACCATTTTAAGGAGATGAAAAGAGAGACACTCTTTCATTATCTCAGCAGGAAGCTCTAAGAAAAAAAAAACACTTGCAAGAAGCTGTATATTGAAAACTGGAGCAGATGACCATTTTTTTCTGCCCATCCAATTAATGTAATAAAGGCTCGGCAGGCAATTAAGATAATTTAGTCTGAGCAGATTTCTGGCTGTGACAAGCTCTCAACAAATCACTCGCGAGCCATCTCTGAGAGCGCTGTTGGGGAGTGTCATTTTGGGGGATCCCTTCCATTCTCAGTGACACAGAATAAGCCCCCTCGTGGTCACCAGAAAGGGGGAAGGAAGAAGGCAAATGGGAAAGCAGACATACCCATGTGCCTTTCACCAAACCCTTGTGGCAAAGATGACTTCGAACTCTCATGGAAGAAAAACAGGATGCGCTCTTTAGATGGGCCAGGCAGGCATTTCTTAATTAATACTAATTGCCGCTCCTGGCTCACTCTGCCATTTGCTGGGAGCAATGCCGACCTTACCTTATTTTAAAGATGTCGCTCTCAATTTAGGCCCTCCCATAGCTGGGGACTCATTGGAGATCCCAGTTCTGAATAAACAGAAGCATCTGGGAAGCTTCTGGCTCCAGAATGCTTGAGTTTTCAACTGGCGGTTCCAGGTGGGCCTTAAAATAAAATCCTTTTTAAAATAAGACACCTCCGGCCCACAAGCTGGCATCCACCTGCAGTGGCAAGAACGCGTTCAAGCGCCTTACAATAAACCCGCTGGTCCTTCCTCAGTCTTTCGAGGTGATCCAAAAGCTTATCTAGCACGTTTCCTCTCTTTCCTAACTTTCGGGTTCAAAGATAACGAAGGAAAGGCAAAGGAGAGAGACCGATGCCGAAGGTTCACTCCTGCCTGCCATCTCAAAGGCTCTCTTCGCTGAGCTGGCTCGTCCACTCATTCATCCTTCACAACGGTGTCCTGCGAGTCGAGTCCTCCAAGGCGCTGAGGGTGCCCAACCTGGGGGAATACCTGCTTGTCTCTTCACACTGAGGATGGGAGAACCCTGGCTGGAAGCCCCGTGGGCAGAGCCGCCGATTGGGCTCTGTGGCTCAGCAGATGTCTGAGCCCAGGTTTAGGCGCAGGGCCCACGTCCTGAGGCTGCGCTCTTGAGCAAGCCGTGTCTCCTCTTCTTGTTCCAGCTTCGCTCCCTTCTCTCTGCAGCTCGTTCCCAATCCCTGGCGAGTACAGATGGTCCAGGTTCCAGAGAGGGTTCTCCATTGGTGACTCGCGCACGTCCCCCTCCCTGTCGGACGCCCTCGCGAGGAGGGCAGGTAACTGCCTCCGGAGGCAGAAGAGAACCCTTGGCCAGTGCCAGAAGCTCCCCTGGGAGAAACAGGAGCACCCACATTGGTAAGTTAGGCCAACAGCGCAACACCCTTAGTAATCCGCCATATCTTGGCTCTCAGTGGGAGGCTACAAAGTGAACGCTTCAGCGGGCCGATGGAGTGTTTCAAGAGCACTCAGCTGCATTTTACATCCAAGCTGCATCGTAAATTTGGCTTCGCTGACAGCAAACGTCTTGCTTCAAAAGTTCCTGGCTCCTGTAACTATTCTGCACATTTGTTTTGGCGTCACCTGTGCAATTCTGCTGCGAACAACACCAGTGATCCCTACCACACCTATTTCCAGAAGAAAATATTCAACCCCCCCCCCCTTTTCCTAATAAAGATGCTTCAGAGGGGGAAAATAAGGGAGAAAAAGCACTGCCTTCGCTGCAACTGGGAGAGTGACTCTCCAGAGGGGAAGCTCTCTCTTCTGACATCTTTTCAGTGCTGGATAGAGCTCTGAAAGTGTCAAAAAGAAAATACAGGTAGTTCTCGCTTAATGACCACAATTGAGACCAGAATTTCAGTTGCTAAGCAAAGCAGTCATTAAGCAAATCCGACCCGATTTTACAACCGTTTTGCAGCGGTTATTAAGCAAATCACTGCAGTCGTTAAGCAAACCACATGGTCGTTAAGTAAATCATGCGGTTCCCCATTGATTTTGCTTGCCAGAAGCTGGCTGGGAAGGTCGAAAATGGTGATCACGTGACTACGGGATAGTGCGACGGTCACAAATGCAAACCGGTTGCCAAGCGCCCAAATCGTGATCACGTGACTGCGGAGACACTGCGATGGTCATAAGAGTGACACCGGTTGTAAGTCGGGTTTTTTGGCACCGTCGTAAGTCTGAACCGGCACTAAATGAATGGTCATTAAGTGAGGACTACCTGTAAGCGTTCCCCTGTCTTTTCCTTTCTTTCTTTATGACCGGCCTACTGGGAGGGAAACAACCAACCAACCCAAGCTCCCCAGAACCAGTGTTCAACTGCGAAGAGTGCAATGTACCATGAAAGGGAGCTAAAATTATCCCCGGTTTACCTAGGATCACTTGTAACTGAACTGTCTCCCCTTCTCGTGGAGGCACGCGATTCTCTAATTTTCAGGATTTGATAGCTGTAGGGAGAAGCTTGCCAGCGTGGTCTGGATTTTCTTTTAAAGATGCTGTCCTTGCAGCAAGAGGCCATTTTAGCTCTTGGACATTTTCCCCCGTTTCCCCTAAAAAAAATAAAAAAAAATAAAATCCGCCCACTGTTCCCTGCTGTTTGCACAAAGGCCGGCCTTTTCTTGCTCAGAAGGCGGTGTGCTCCTCCGTATCCCTGGCGGGTAAAACCGTCAGCTGGAGCTGACCTTTCTGTGATGAAGTGTTAAGACCTCAGCTGAGGATACAATGGCTGGCATGCAGAAGTCCAGGCAGAAAAGGCATCGATTCACCGGAGCACCAAAATAGTGAGAGACAGGCCATAAGGGGATACCAGGAACTCAACCCCCCAGGGGTGGTGGGAGGCGCAGGCACTCAGCAACCGAAGCCTCATAACAAATCATTAAGGGCACTAGCTTGATGTCTAAAATATTAAAGAGGCGCACTGATTTGGCCCCCTATGCAAACAGAGGAGAACCGCGTATCTCAAAGCAAACGGGCCTTTCGGCTGGCACTTTCCGCCTTTCTCACAGCCGGCAAGGAATCCCAGGGAAGTTCCAAAGCCGACAGGAGGACATTCACGGCATTACTTAAGACCTGTGTTTAGCTCTCCCCACTCGCTCGTTCAGCATCCTTGATTCCTTTAGAAGACACTGCTCCTCTGCAGCTCTGAGTCTTTAAGACCCGTACAAAGGTTAAGTATACAAAGAGGGTGAAATCAAATTGTGCTGAATCAAAATAATTCCACCAAGTTCAAACTCAGCAATGCGGTTATTTGCTGTCAAATATCTTCGTTAGCTTTAGGAGGTTAAAAATGAGCAATTGGATGGAAAGAGAGGACAGCGGGATTTTTAAAATATACAACAATATAGGATCAAGCGTGAAATGGATGGGCAGATGATTCAGACATCAGTCATTCCCTCCTACGCAGCATTCTTCTTTTACGGAACTCCAATCAGAGAGGTCATGAAGACGAGTAGCTTAGATGGCTTCAAAAGAGGACAAGTCCAATCCACGACTGAGTATCAATAGCTGCTGTGTGAACCAACCCTGCGAGTTACACAGGCCTACTGGCCTTCCTCTTTTCTTCATTCCATGTAGCAATCCAGCCATAAACCCAACAACTAATTCTCAATTTCCATTCTGTTACTGTAATTTATCTTAACATTTAGCTACTCAACTGATTGCTCCCTTCAGATGTGTTGACAATGTGGAATTCTTTGCAATGTACTTTACAACGTAGCGAACACACAACAGATAAGACCCTTTGCCTTTCTTGAAGAACATGCTGCTGCTGCGTAGTCTTCTTGGCGACCACTCGCAGCCGAGTAAGATGAGCATGAGGGTCCCAAAGCACAGTTTCTTCGTGGGGCTTTGCTATAACAAATGGTCTGTTTGAAACAATATACTCCATAGAAGGGAGAACCGGAGACACTAGGTTTGCGGAATAATCAAAAACAGAAGACATGCAGTAAGGAGGGCATTAAAGGCTGCAGCTTTTAGGAATGCCATTTTCCTTTAAAGACTAAGGGTTTGTCATCAAGCTGTCTCACATTGCAAAGACCACTGGCTAAAGCCATATTTGGTATGAAGAACAGTGTCTTGGACTTCAGAGACAGTAATAGCAAGCTGGGGGTAAAATAAGCTTGGGTTCTTCCTAATCTGCTGTTTTCTCTTCCTTGAATTGTCCACCTAACAAGCTTTGCTTCTTAATCCCTTCCAACATTTCATCTATTTATTCCTCCCAGTTTATTCTCCTCCTGCCTCCAAAATGCCAGCCTATGTCACAATCCGTAAGGACCGAGAGAGACTACTGGTTCTACCTAACCTGTTCCCAATTCTGTCAGATTCATGGGAACCTGTAAAAGCAGAAAGGGGAAGAAGGGGACAAATATGGGTTTATTTACTGCATTTGTTCCCAAGAATTGAGAGACAACATGGGAAAGGCTTGATCTGAAAGCAGGCACAGAAATATTAAGTTTGCACACTTCTGTGGCACGGGCTGACAATCGTTTCAGGTGGGATATGTCAAATCATCATCACTGAAATCTTGTATAAGGTTGATGAAGCCACACACATTTGACAATCTTGCAAGCCTCTAGCCTTAAAAAATCTCTATTTAATTTTGGAGTTCCGATGCCTACCCTGTAACATGAGTGTTACTGTACAGCCAAGATTGGTATGTGCTGATTACTAGGGCTGTACAATGCTTCAGCTTCAATTCAGGAGAGGTTTTCAGAATGTATCAGAGTGCAAACACAGTTGCACAAGATGTGGCTGCTTTAAAGTGTCAAAAAGAGGCGCTGCATTCTTGCTCCCGAGATTCCAAAGCATCTCTTCCAAACTGAATCTGCAGCACTCTACAGCCCTGCTCATGATCAATCCTTGGGAACGAATGAGATCCTTCAGAGATACACAATAAGCCAACACGCAAAACGAATACCCTGCTTGGGTAGAGAATGGCGTTCTGAACTTGGCACCACCAACCCGGTTTCATAAAATGGCTGTTTCTCTCACAAAGATTTCCAGGCAGCCAGCACAAATCTCCAGGGCCAGAACGCAAAGGGTGCGTCAGGAGCTAGGACTTATTTGCAACCTCCCTCAGAATGGCGGTGCTTACCTCATCGCCTTTCAAGACTTCTGCCCCGTTCAGCTCCCGAGCCTGGCTTGACTTTTGCATCATTTGCCTCTCCAAGTTGGTGATCTCTTCCTTGGCAGTCTGAAGTTCCTCTGCCTTGGCGGTTTTCTTCCGGGAAATGATGGAGGCCTGTGGGGGTTCTCAGACCGTTCAGTATTAATGCAAGGCATCAGAGAGGATCATGCCATGAAAGGAGCTGACATGCCAGTGTTTCCCAACCTCAGCAACTTTAAGATGGGCGGCTGGGGAATTCTGGGAGTTGAAGTCCACACAGCTTAAAGTTGCCGAGGTTGGGAAACACTGTGTTGGACACATTGAAAGTTATCGTTTAAAACAAGTAAACCCTCAGAAATTGTAGCAGAAGGCTAGGTGACCAAAGAATTTATTTTACTGCAAGTATACCACATTGGCAATCGAAATTCTGTTCCTTCACCCAACTCCAAATGTGGTTGCTTATAGCTCGATCCCGGCCTATAGTCTGCAGGGTGAGGTGGGAGAATCTTTTTAAGGCTACAGTTACCATTTGGTGGGCCAAAGATTGCAAAGTGGCTGCAGCTATAGTACTGGGTAGGACTGAGTTTTGGGGGTTTTTTAAACCAAGATATGCTGACTTCAGGGTCACATGACATGTTTTGAACCTGTTTCCCATTCAGAGCAGCAGGGAAACGTACAACCTGTTTTCTGTAATTATAATCATAAGCAGGTCACAGGGTCCTTGGGACGCATACACTTATATTGCATAGGCACATACATAGGTAATACACAGAGTAAGGCAGAAAGAAGTATCTCACCAAAGATACATTTTCAACATTTTCAAAAGATCCTTGCAGTCAGCGATGCAGTAATGTTCCTTTACTACATACACTGGATGGCCATCACCAGTCCCAACTCGCTTGTTTGACCTTTAGCGGCCTCCACATGGGATAGACTACAATTCCCAGAACTCTCCACCAGCATGACCTTCGGGGAAGACTGATATAAAAGATTGTCAGGGATGCCCACTGTACTATTTTTAAGCGGTATAATTTTCCAAACACTAATCCCATTTCAGACACAAAGCAATATTCAAGTTCTTCGCTGGCAGCTGAGCCAACCCTGGAAAATGGGAACAGAGGCCAATTCTAGCAGGGAAAACTGCATCCACATTTTGACAGTTAGCCGTTTCCGCCAGTCTGCTGCTCTCGTTCTCGTAAACCAAGCACATTGGTTCATTTAAATATGTGCGTCCCACCTTTCCTCAACTGCTTGAGGCATTTGTGGCATTTAACTGGCTGCATCTTGCATGTGCAAAAGCTAGCATTCTGGGACTCGCTGGTGGCCTGCAATCCTTTCCATGAGAGGTCTGCAGGAGGTCATGGCAAAGAGAGCAGATGTGCAGTGCCAAATCTGAGTGCCAAAAACCGCTGGCTGGAGGATCATTTCATTTTCTTTAGGCCTTACTGAGATATAAAAACCCAGGCAGGCACCTTTTATATCATCTTTTACAGTATATAGCATACTGTTCTGTAAACATCTAACGCGAGAACAAATCATGCTCAAGGCGCAACTACATATTAGAAGTAAATTTTACAGGCAAAACCCGCAGCTACATATATTACAAGCATCTTCACATTAAACCCAAGCCCGGTGTCTTTACCAATTCAAAAGGCGGACTTTGCCACTGTGTGGGTAATTTTGAGGGCAGCCTCCCCTTACAGCGTTTTGCCTTCTGTCTGGCTGAAATAATTCAGTCTGGCTGTTATCCAAGCCCTTTGCCTCTCTAAACTGCGTCCGTGGTGACAAATAGGGTTAAAAACACACAGGGTGCTCCAGTAAAGCCGAGGAAAGTGTCCTGTGGAGCTGGGCAGAGAACGCCATCTGTTTTTGACTAAGTGAGGGGCTCTGGATTCCTGGAATGGCTCCTCCAAAGGATGTCAGCACTTTCCATTAGGAGCCAACTGGTCTCTCGTACCAGCACATTATGTAGCATTCTTGACCTTGTAACACAAGGCTCACGAAAACAAAAGGCCCCGGGTCACATTCATTCCCCAAAAGCGTCTCTTTTCCCACCCATTAAATTACGTATGTTGTTGGCTAGCAGTTTTGGAATCATCAGATGCACACCAACACAATTACCACCACATCAAGAAATCAGCAATACTTAACAAAGGTTAGAATTCCACTATGCAATATTCAATCTCTCCACATGCTTGTCCTGCGAAGAGTTGGTTCTTACCTGCTGCCGATACATTGAAAATTTACTATCGACGGGTTCGTATTTCATCATCCTCTTCTCAATTAACTGATTGATTTGTGCATTGACCTCTTTTATCTGGAATGAGAAAACATTTGAGAACAGGGCAATAAAGGCACCAGATTTGCAGACAGAAGCGAGTTCCAGAAATAGGTTAACATCTCAATGATGGATTCAGATGAGGCAGTGTTACATCTAGGTTCTAAAATACAGATTCTGGAATTTTGAGTAACTCTTCTAAAATTACACCATGAGTTTTAAAATAGCAAATGGCAACCACTTGTTTTTATTTCGGTGTCCTTTTCAGCGCTTAAACCTCTTGTCGGTGAGCAAGCAATTTAAGCCAAAATCCCAGGGCTGTTCGGCCACTCAGTCCAACCACTTCTTCAGGACAGGAATCCAGGTTAAAATCCCAGACAGGTGCCGGCTCAGCCTCTGCTTACACACATTCAGTGAACAGGCAGGCACTCATCACCTAAACTTGCCTATATTCTATCAAAAAACAGTCTTGTGGCGCCTTAAAAGCAAATATACATGTAATAATGATTCATTATTCATTATGCTGGTCAGTTGCTCAAACTGGTGGTTCAAAAAATACATTGTGAGGCGGCTGCAGTGGGACTGCAAATAAAAACAAAAGCCATCATATTACCTACTAAAATAACCGAGACTGGCTCCAAGACCCTCTCAAGTTTTATAACCAAATTCATACGTTTAAAACCTCTGTCTGTTGTGATTTAGCTTTTGAAGTAAAGGTACATCAAAGATCTTTCTCTTTCATTCCTACTTTTCTGGAATGGTCTGGCACTATAGAAATCAAGGCATTTTATTGGCAGGAAACAAGACCAAGCCACACCTGTAAATCTCCCTATTTCACTCCAGCTCACGGTCCTTCTCCTCAAGCAGCTGGCCAGACCATGAAAGGTACCGTCACCAATACCTGTTACTTTGCTTCTGACTCAAGGTTACATTTTACTAAAAATAAGCAGCCTGGGAGCACATTAACTACCAACTGTTCTTTGGGGGTTTTGCTAATAAGGAAATTTATTTATTTATTTATGTTTCAATTTATATACCGCTCCATCTCCCCGCAAGGGAACTCTGGATATGGATATTTATTCACGTATTTATTTCACAGAGGGAGTAAATGGACTCTGCATTCTTCTGGTGTTTCATGAATGAGGACGTTGGGTCAAAGGAACTTTTGTCGTTCCAACTCCTGAATGTGAAAGGGGTCCCCTGGGATAATCTCCAGGGAGGCCAACCTTATCCTGAGATAACCCCAGCCATCTATTTCAGGGCATCTGGACAATGGCTGGGCAGTTGTCAAAGAGGTCTGACATTAGGTCATCTTACTCTAACCTGGTGCCTTCAGAATGGAATGGATCACAACTCCCATACTTCCCAGCCAGCATGACAAAGGCTTTGACTACTTTGAATATGTCCACTCTCGCCCTCCCCTCCCACAGGTGGGCATCCCAGGGCCATCTGGCTAGAGCCCCCCTGAAAAATACAACACTGGACTATGGTCGATAGCCTCTGCAGCTCGAGTGGCCTTGAGTCAGAACGAAATTCAGCCGATTTGGGTCTCCTGAGCCAGCGGAGTTCAAAACTAAAGCCTCAGCCCCAATGGGATTCCTCCACACGGTACGTTGAGCAACAGCACTAACTCGCGCTGGCTGGGGATGGTGGGGTTTATTGCCCAAACCCAGTTAAAAGACCAGCCATCCTGTCAAGCCACCCGAAAAAGCAATCCGTTGCCATTAGCTCCTGCAGATCATGGTTCTCAACCCTGCTCTCAGGCGGTCTTCAAAATGGTACATTTGCCAGTTGGTTTTTTTTTTCCCCTGCCAACATACTTTGGATTCAAGCTCGTTGAGATCCGACTGGCCCATGGCTGGCTCGGCCACCACTTTTTGCAAAAGGTACAACGACTGTTTCTTTGCTTCCAGCTCTCTAGGAAATTTCTCGGAGACCAAGTATGTATTGAACTTTGTCTCCTCTTCTAGACTCTTCATTAAGCCTGAACAACAAAACAGAACAAAACCATCACATCCACATGTGTCTAAACAAAGGGAGGAGAAGGGCCATTTAGCGTCGTGCTGTAATAACTGTAATTTAGATCAAGCTATTTAGCAGCACATTGCATTAATTTCTGTGGGAACCAATGAGGAGGGAGTCCCCTGTGTTTCAATTTACAGTGTACAGGGATAAATATACAGCACATTAGCATACAAAAAGTGAGCTGGAGAAACCCCAAAGCATACAGATTCTTGTAGAAAAAGATGTCATTTTTTCCTCTCTTTTTTCCTGCACAGGGATATAAGATGTAAGAAGAATTTTCAGTCTAGAAAATTCCAGTGTTTCTCAACCTTGGCAACTTGAAGATGTGTGGACTTCAACTCCCAGAATTCCCCAGCCAACGTTGGCTGGGGAATTCTGGGAGTTGAAGTCCACACATCTTCAAGTTGCCAAGGTTGAGAAACACTGGCCTAGGTTAAGTTGTTCTCTGCTTCGTTAGGGTGGACATAGCAGCTCTTTTCAACTTTTGTACTTTTGTGTGTTTAATGGTCCCACCAACACAAAGCAGGGTCACTGGATAATGACCAACATTTGTCCTAAGCACGGGAACCTCACAGCCTGCAAGAACAGGGAGGGTCTACTCTGAAAACCGCACACTTCAGACCCTGTGAGATTAGCCTCTTGGGGACAAAAAGCTGCCGTTATCCCCCCCCCCCCGTCCGACTGAACTTCTTCAAAGAATCTTGCCTTTTGAAAGTAGGCTAGAGGAGAAAAAATAAAGTGCCCTTTAGGGCTTTCTATTATCCTTCATAATCTTTTTCTTTTCAGGTTTCTTTATAGAGTGTCTGAGCCCAGACACTGCACGGTGTACTTGGCCCAGGGCATAAGCTCCCTTGAGTGCCATTTTGCCAATGGCATCACTACGTGCGAAAGGCTGTGGTATTTTCACATATTCATCCAGAGCGTTTTTTTCCCCACTGGATGTTTTTCTTCTTACAGGAAAGGAAGGAAGGAAGGAAGGAAGGAAGGAAGGAAGGAAGGAAGGGAGGGAGGGAGGGAGGGAGGGAGGGAGGGCGGGCAGGTTAGTGATCTGCTCACACATGGGGAAACAGACAGATTTTTTTTTGTGAAGAAGCACTAAGGAACTTGCTCTAGCCAGAAAGGGAAAGATGTACTCGTCTCAATAAAATCGCCTGCAGTTCAGTTCGGGTTAAATAGCACTTCTCTCCTGAGACTTAAGGCCCTTGAGAATGCTTTTAATTTGTGTACAAAACAGGACAAAAAGCCACCAATACAGTAGTACACCACTTTGAATGCTCAGAGAAAAAGTGGAATATTTAATTAATTAATTAATTAATTTTTATCCCGCCTTTATTATTTTTATAAATAACTCAAGGCGGCGAACATACCTAATACTCCTTCCTCCTCCTATTTTCCCCACAACAGCAACCCTGTGAGGTGAGTTGGGCTGAGAGTGAGTGACTGGCCCAAGGTCACCCAGCCAGCTATAAATATAAATAGAATATCTAATAGAATATAAATCTATTAGGACTCATGTTTATAATCTAGAAAATATGATGTTCGTGGAAATGTACACAAATGAAATTAAATTTCATAATGAAATTTCAGGGCAGGACTAAATATGATCAAGCAAGCATGGGGGTCCCAATCCAGTGTTAATCCTTTCTGCTATCAATCTGCCTCCCTCCCAAATCTCAGCTCCCATGGGACGCTTGCAATGCTTCTCCAGTTCCAATCTGGTCTGACACTAGAAACAAACCCAATCTGGAAGAATGTTCCGTGCCTTGCATTGCCCTCCACTGGCAAACATGGGTTTGAAACTCACACATTGGTTCACATGGCAGCACAGTTCCACCCAACACAACGCCTAGCCTCTGCTATAGTAAGGCTGTAAGGTGCATAACTATCTGCAGAGGGGGGCAAGGGACAAACAGTCGGTTGCATGATTACTATGCAAAACTTAGCAAATTGATTATACCTGACTTCTATGCTGCTACAAATGTTATTGCAAGTTGTTAAAAAAAAAATCAGGTGAAGCTTCAAATGCTGGGGAACAGAGACAGGGAAGGTTAAAGTCATCAATGCAGGTCAGCATAATTCTCCAGGCCCTCTTTAGAAGACTACTTAAACTGAAACTCTCTTTCTGAAGAGAACAGGCACTTGCTGTTTTCACGGATTTCAAATGCAGAAGTCACTTGTTGATAATATTAGAAAAGGCTCCTGTCAACAGTCTGTAAAATAACTGGAACCGGGTATTGATTTTTTTGGCTTCGGCATTCTTGAAGCTAATTCTTCTAATCCTCGTGTTGATATCAACAGAGCCAAGGACCAAAGATTTAAGTCATTCTGTTGATACCATAAACATCAGTGATTTGCACTTTTGCCAGGAAAGGGATTCTGCAGCAGAATGAGGCCTAATGCATGATTTGGGGCTTCTGACTGCACTCTTCTGAATTACTCTCCAACAAAGACAGCATATAGCCTGGGCTTGCCAAAAAATAAACAGTATGAAGACTGCAAACTCATTCCCCTGTTGTAATAGAGCTTCTTAGCAAACTCAAAGGCTAATTGGGATCTCAACCAGGCTTCCCAACCTTGTGCCTATCCACAGTGATAACTTAGAACACTCCGACTGAAAAGCCACAAGTCTTCAAAGTACTTAATCTTAGACGAACCATCATTCACTGTTATTCAACTCTGTCAACAGCCGATGTCATCAGTTCTTAGCAGGAAAGACCTATGTATCTTAGTGTAGCTTACGCAGAGGTAAACTATGCAGGCCTGCTATAACCCAAGAGGAAAGACAATATTCAGGGCTTAAGTTTTAAAAATAGTATAACATGCTGTCTTTCAGCAGACCAATCTGATTGGTCTTTAAAAAGACCCTACTAATTTGTATTTTCTGAGGCGAACAGAAATAGAAATCTTAGAAAGTTGTGAATTTGCATCAGGCCAAACCCGGAAAATGAAAATGTAAATTCAGAAGGGTATAAATTATAGCTTTTGCTTAAAAAAAAAAAAGTCCATGTTTTTGACAGAAGACCAGAAGGCAGAGGGGGAAAAAATTGAAGTCTCCTACTTACTTTCTGGCTTTGAATCCACGGCTGCATGACGCATGTCCTTGAACTGAAGTTGGACTCTCTGGAGTCGCTGCTCTGCATGAAAGAGCTGAAAAATGTGCACAGGGGGGTTATTCGTCCGCCTGGTTCTTTGGAAATAGACAGCTTCATGCAAAACAAGGAGGAAATGTCTGTGAAAAGCCTGCTAAATAGATGGAGAACACACACAAGGAGCTCTCTGTTCCTCCGAGGAATCAGAGGGCACTCAAATGGCAGATCTGGCAAGACAAAGGGTCCACCTGTTGTGCCAACTCTGGGCAGCATGTTTTGGAGGGACTTGGTTAATATTATGTTGGCGAAGCACACAGTTGGGAAAATCCTCCTAGAGAAGTCAAGTGATTAATGCAGTGTTTCTCAACCTTAGTAACTTTAAGACGTGTGGACTTCAACTCCCAGAATTCCCCAGCCAGCATAAGCATAAGCTGGCTGGGGAATTCTGGGAGTTGAAGTCCACACGTCTTAAAGTTGCTAAGGTTGAGAAACACCATTAACCTGTCATCTCAAAGAGACATTCCAGAGTCTGACTCTGACTGTAGCCCAGCAGCCCCACTGGAAGCCTCTTACAGATGAGTCTTGGATCGCTCGAACTCAGCGGCTGGCTGGCTGGCCGGGGGGCTTGCCGGCTAGCAGATTCTCCAGAGGTTGGCAAGCAAGGCAAATGCCCCCCACAGGGTCTGGTATGGGGAAGCAGGAGGGGATTAACGTGAGCCCCTACTTTCTCCGCAACCTAAAAAGCAGTGTTTGTTGGGAGCACTAAACCCAGTAACGACACGCTTTGAGTAGACCAGTTATACAGATACCTGGTTTTTCTGTTCTTGCTTCTGCTGGGTGAGAGCTTCCTCCCGCTCCTTCTCCACTCTAAGCTGCCGTGCCATCTCAAGCATCCGCTGATGGTTCTGCACCGTCTCCACCTTTGGAAAGAGGGGACCAGCGGAGCAAGTGAGCCGAGAAATCCATCAGAGCGATTGTGTGTCTCGCACGTTCACACCATGCTTCCTTCCCGTACTAAACACTTTGCGGAGCTGTCGCCTCAGTGTCAGGCTCAAGGCCTTTAGAAGTTCTGGAGCCCTGCCTGAAGGCGATCCCCTTTCCTCCTGTGAGCCATCTGATTCCTTCTCCAGGCTCGCAGCATGTAAACCTTAATTCCTGTTTGCATTCCCCAGTGACACTTGCGAGCCAAGGGCGATGATCCTCCCACTTACCCGCTTCTTCAGCCGCTCCACTCGCTTCATCAGCTGATCCTTCTCCTCTTCCATTGCTGTGATATCCTAGTAGTGACACAGACACAAATCAGCATCACACTGTAAAAGCGAAGGGACACCTAGCCCTGCAAATCAGAAATTCCTACAATGAGAGTATCAATGTGACCGAGTGAATTCCGCTCAGGATTCCAATCCTATTACTTTAGGTGTGCTACTTAGAATCACGTCAATGTATTCAAAGGAGGACAGGTCTTACGTTATAGAATTTGTCGAGGTGCACAAATTGCACCAAGACATCTGACATACAAATTCTCAGGGGCCTCAATTCTCAATTAGTACTGAATTCAGGCAACCAAGTAGTTATGAACTGGCAAGCAGGCTTGTAAAATATTTCTGAGCTAGATGTCCAGGTACGACCAAAGCAGCTTTACCTATTTAATTTATGGAAGTTTTATGTTCATTTTCAGAGCAAGTGTTGTGGTAGTGCTGGCTTAGATATATTTTTAAACATTCAGCTATCTGAAATGGAACTATTTTCTTAACACTGCAATTTTGTAAACAACATAATCAATTCCCAAAAATTGAAAAATATGGGCATTTGTGGGGAGAGGTGGGGGGCAAGTGACACCATACACGTCATGACATATTGATGTAAGTTGCAAAATGATATCACATGTTGGATGCAAATTACATCATGTGCATCATTTCCTGAATGACATCATGACACATTTGATGTCACTGTGGCATCTGCCCTCAAACACCTGTTTAGAAATCTCAACATTTTTTTTACCCTTCTTATTTCTGCAGTTGAAAAGCCAGATGTCTTGAGCTGTTCACATTCTTTATGTAAGCTTTTGAAAGCTTCCATCAGTTCTTCATACTGTCAAAAAGAAAAAGATTATCTCTAATGCCAATATTAAGGTAAGGTAAAGGTTCCCCCTGCACATTTGTGCAGTCGTGTCCGACTCTAGGGGCCGGTGCTCATCTCCGTTTGTTAGCCGAAGAGCCAGCGTTGTCCGAAGACGCTTCATATTACAATCCAAGTAATTTTGAGCACTGTAACGTTTACATGATTTATATCCCCAGTGATCCCTGATCTAACCACAGGCGAACAGATTAATAGATCTATGGCAGTCTCTTGAAATGATCCATTTTATGGACCAAGCTTATCAACTAAATCCAAAACCATCTTTGTCCCGCATTTAAAGAACAAAACACAAAAAATAAAAAAAATGCACACACAAAATTTTTGCAATTAGATGACATGAAAAAGTGATTTCTAGTCCCAAAACAAAATACATATTATTACACAGCAGACCAAAATCGTAGGGCTACTGTCTTGCCTCAGCAGATGGAAACTTGCCAAGCATCTCATTATGACACAGTTAAACAATCCCAAAGAGATTTATCCATGGTCTGTTTTTGGTTTGCCTGTCTTACAAGCCACAAGTTGATAAACCTTTTGTGTCTGGCTTTCCTGAATATGGTATGAGAAATATATTATAAATGCTACCTGTCTGTTGGTATCAGCAACCGTGTCGTCCTGAAGGAACTCAGCTGGCACGTCCACTCTGATCAGAAAGCGTGCAAGATAGGCCCTTTTCTTGAGCTCGCTGGTCCGTTGAAGGAGCCAATGCAAGACAGGGTGGACGACGGGCTTGCTCCCCGTAACTAACCCTTGGCGGAACGTGCTCCTGCGCCACAGGAGTAAAACCATCCAAAGGTTTAAAATAACAGTAACCAATAGCTAGCAGTTTCTTGCACACCTATCAAAAGGCTGAGAACTAATGAATCTAAGTATGTATTGGCTTTTAATTCTCAATGCGGATTACAACCTCCCCTGTACTACCCTACTGAAGGCAGTAACCAAAGGAGATCTTACTTCTTTACAGAATTTCTTATCCTGCCCCTGAGTTTCACAGGGACTTTAAGGCAACTTATATAAATGGCCTTTACAACATTACAAAAAATACTGGAATAGAGATAGCAGGATCGTTTGAATCAAACAGCGGAGATAAACGCAATAGGAAGACGAATTATTAATCCACACCTGCCCCACAGGTTTTCGCAGCTCTTGCAGCACTCATCGGGTTGCAAGCTGTGACCGAGGAGGATGCTTAAGACTTGTGACTCTAACCCGGCCCGGCTGTGGCCAGTTCCGGGATGAGGCCGGCAGCCTCAGGCCAGGCCAAACCTTTCTAGAATGCCTGCTTGGCTCTCTTGGAGACCCCTTCTATTCATACTGGGTAGACCCCATCTTGCTTATTCTGCCCCTCTCCCTGTTTTTCAACCTCAAGGACACCTGTTTCTCGTGCGATTCTTCATCAGTCAAACCATCTCCCAATTTTTCTCAGCTTTCCCACACGCTACATTTTCCAAAAGGCCGTTCATTTCTATGCTTCCAGTTTTCATCCCCAGCTTCTCCCACTGACTGTGCCCTGGTGAAGGCCCTGTTCTTTTCCAGCCTCCGTATCTACTCAGACAACTGAATTAAAATCTCCCTTTCTCAGCAACTATCTGTGAGAGGTTGTCTGTAAAAACTGGCCACAAAAATGTGCCCAATTTTATTTAGCCCTGGAACCATGCTAAATACCATCCTCTTCAGATAAGCCTGGCAAATTCCCACCCCCACAGTCACGGCTGCAATTCAGAGAAACTGACTAGTAAACAGCTACTGATTTGCCCTTAATCAACTGAATCTGCACTGCCTATTTTATATTATAAGCTCTTGGAAAAAGACCCTGACACTTTGTAAGTGTTAAAACAGTAGCAGCGCCCTCTAGTGCTGAGCAGGATGAATAAGGGACCTACTGACGAAATAAATATAAGCAGCAGAGTCCAGTCCGGCCTGAACAAAATACAACCTAAACTCAATACCGTTGCTTTGGATGTTAAGTCCAACTGATTTTATTGAGACTTATTCCCACATTCATAAACTTGCTGCCATGGAAAGATAAATACAAAACAAACTTTCTGAGATTTTCATGACTGTCCCCATCCTTACACCCAACTCTTCAGCAGAATTAGTCTTCACAATTAAGATTATCTAATAAACAATGATAATAGTAAAACATTGTGTGACATATAAATTAACAAACTGGTGGTTCTACAAGAGATACGTTTGGTGTAAATATATGATGTTATTACATTCAACAACAGCTGTATTTTTCAATTAGCAACAACACTAATGCTGTGTTTTGTGGGGGGTTGTGTTCCTTTGTTTTTAAAATGTTTTTAACCATTTGTAAACTGTTCAGAGTCTCTGGGAGTTGGGCAGCATATACATTAAATAAATTATTTTTATTTTTATTATTATTACTACTACTTACAAGTCACTGGTACCTCCCGGAGGTTTATATTTAAGAATGCCAAGCAGGGTCAACATCCGTTTCGCTGTGTGCTCTGGCAACTCTTCTCTAATGTCAACAATATGCTGAAATGTTTAACCACAGTTGAGGTACAACTGACATAATAAACTTCATTATGCAACTGAAATGGACCAAATATAATGAGTGTTAACAGCCTGGGGATGTTCTGTGGAATTTCCCGAAACTGAAAAAACTAGTAATGCCATCAGATGGGCTTCTCCCTGCCACAATCTGAGCCTGCGCACGGTTAGATTCACAGCGTTTCAATGGTCTTAGGCATGTCTAACTCTGTAAGATGAAGAAAAGGGCCTTATTTCAAGCCAAGCCGCTGAGCCAGCCAGCTCTGCATTCTATGCATCGGCCTTCCCCAGTCTGGCACCCTCCAGATAAGCTGGTCAAAACATCCACCATTCCCAGTCCGTCCAGCCTTTGCTCAGATCAGGGTGCCAGCGTGGATAAGGCTGGTCTAAATGATCACGCCATCACACTGAATCAGAACGGTAAAGCTGGAAAGGGTCCCAAGGATCATCTAGTCCAGCCCCCTGTACTGTAAGATGCAGAAAAAACAATCGAACTATCTTTAAAAGGTGGCCACCCAGCCCTCTTCTTAGCGATGGAAAACCCTACCACCTCTGTTGGCAGGCTGTTCCACTGTTGGCCAGATCTTACCATCAGGAAGTCTTTCCTTAGAGTTAAACAGGATTATAAAATATTGCATTACAGTTCTTTGAAGGCAGCAGGCCATTTTTGCTTCTAAAAATACAAGTTACCTACTCCAGTTCAGGTGGACATCAATACAGAAGGGCTGACCCTCGGTTTAGGCAGCATAATTTTTTAAACTGGGGAGGGGCTAAAAGAAAGAAAAGAAGATTCTGGTAGATGTCAAGGGATGAAGGACAGTGTGTGTATTTATTGCTGCCATGAGCATCATATGATTAAGGGGGCTGGAGTTAGTCCTCGATTATAGCAGTCTATAAATATAATACACAAATATGTAAAATGCAGGGCAGGCGCTTTCAGTTAATAAGGGATCAACAAGCTTTCCAAACACAGATGTCAACCTTGTTGAAGTCTGACCTACCTTGGGGTCAATCTCTCCTAGAACATCACTGAGCAACTGTAAGAGCTGCATTGACTCCAGGGAATCAAAAGTGATTAAATTGAAGTTCTTTTTAAAAGGCTCCTTGTTGAGCTTTTCAACGATGAATTTCAGTTGGTCACCCATAATGGTGTCTAGAAAAGGACCTGCAGGAGAGGAAAAGCGAAACAGGCTGAAGGGTTAGGAAAAAGACGCTGCCACTACCACAGGGCCTGCCGCAGAAACAGCCCCTGCAAAAGGTATCAGGGAGGGAGGGAGGGACAAGGACCAAGCCCCCAGAAGCACCCGCCTCCCCCGAGCTGGTGATTCTTCAACCATTTTTGTTGTTGTTCAGTCATTTAGTTGTGTCCAACTCTTCGTGGCCTCATGGACCATAGCATGCCAGGCCTTCCTGTCCTCCACTGTCTCCCGGAGTTTACTCAAATTCATGTTCGTTACATCGGTGATGCTATCTAACCATCTCATCCTCTGCCGTCCCCTTCTCCTTTTGCCTTCAGTCTTTCCCAGCATCAGGGTCTTTTCCAGGGGGTCCTCTCTTCTCATTAGGTGGCCAAAGTATTTGAGCTTCAGCTTCAGTAACTGTCCTTCCAATGAGCAGTCAGGGTTGATTTCCTTTAGGATTGACTGATTTGACCTCCTTCAACCATAACTGGCCCCAATTCTGGTCTTCAGAAAGGGAGTTAAGATACAGCTCTTTCCCCAGGCCTTGGGGTCAGGTGGAGTGGAGTCCCCCTCTGGATGAGCTGAAGCATCTTTTAATCTGCTGGCCATTTTACTGTGTTATTTACCTATTTAAGTAAAGCCGCCCAACCCCCAAAAGACTCTTGTCTCCATTAAATGTAGAGTGGCTTCCATTAAATGTAGAAAACTGGTTTGTTTTTTTTTAAAAAAAGTTGGGTTTAATGCATTCAGTTGTTTCTCTTCTGTTGCATCGGTTGTGGATTTTTTCCCCCTTCCTTCCTCCTACGCCACCCAGATTCCCATTGTCCCGGTTGGGCGGGTGGGCGGGCAGCCCATCAATAAATAGAGGATCCTCATCCACAGCCAGGCTGTGCTGTCTGGAGATTGCACACCCCTCTGGGCTGCACCCCCCTGCCTGGAAAAGGAAGTTCCCCCCTCCCTCCAATTGTGGACGGGGCTCCTTTGGTCACTCTAGCGGGCACCGACATATGTGGGTTTGGCTGCTCTGCCAAAGCCAACAAAAACACGCAGGAAAATGTGTGGGCTTCTGGGTTTATGACGCCCTCCTGTAGGGAAGACGGAGTCCCCCCCAAACTGCAGCTCCTTACAGTGCTTCTCAACCTGGGCCAGTTCAAGATGGGTGGACTTCAACTCCCAGAGTTCCCCAGCCAGCCATGCTGGCTGGGGAACTCTGGGAGTTGAAGTCCACCCATCTTGAACTGGCCCAGGTTGGGAACTGACGTATTTGGGTTTGGCAGTTGTGTCACCCCCAGTTGTGTGTCACCCCTAGGAAAATCCCACCTCCCTCTCAGGACAAAAAAGGTGGAAAATCCCACCTCCCCCCTCTTTTCCCAACGCTGGGCCCGCTGCCCCTCCGTCCTTCCTCTGCTCCCCCACTGCTCGGGGCCCAGCCCAGCTCTCTCCCATTCAGGGAAAGACAGCTAGGAGGAAGCGGGACCCTCAGCTCCCCCCACATGTTAGCAGGCGCAGAGAAACACGACGACCCGCGCATCCCCTCCTCAGGCGGCCCCTTTCCGTCTTCCCTCCACTCGCGCCCCTTCCCCACCTTGCGAAGCGCCCAGCCGCCCGGGCCCTTAGAGACGGTTGCTAGGCTACGGCGGCGGGCCAGTTCCGCTCACGTGACCAGCATGGCGGCGGAGTGGTGGGAGGGAAAGAGGCGCGGCTTGTCGAGCGCGCGCTTCAGAACGAGGGAGGACACGCCCCTTCCAGCCGATGACGCGAGGGTGGGGCGGGGCAGGGGGCGGGAGGTCTGAGAGCTCCTGCGCAGTGCGAGGAAATGCGTTTCCTCCCCCGTGTGGAAGAAAGGAAAAAAAACTTTCTTAAAAATGAAGGGGAAAAAGGATTCAATGGGGTTGAGGATCATTTCGCTGTCAAATGAACTCGGTCTCCCCCTTCCCTCGCCCGTCAGAAGGGGTGGACTACAACGCCCAGAATCCACAGCCAGTTGACCGAGGATTTGGGGAGTTGCATTCCAATCCATCCCATCTGGAAGGGATTGTAATGGTGATGACCGGATGCAACACAGCATTTAGTCCAGCTAGGTGATTTCTAAAAGACTAAGGCACCTGGAGAGCCCTTGGATGGGAGACCACGAGGAAATCCTGCAAAAGAGGAAGGCAAAGTGCTCCCATGTTGCTGCCAAGGAAACTCCTGGGTTGGCTCAAACGGGGGTGAGGGGTGACCGGATCTTTGATTACCTGAAGACCAAAAAGTCAGAAATGGGTGGGGACGAATGATTTAGGACATGAAACAAATAATTAGTCAGTTTCAGTGGGGCAGAAACCTGCCTTGCTCTGTTTCCCTCCCCATACTGAGGGCCCGGGTATCCTTAAGGAAATTATTGTTTAATGCTTGCTTGCTAACAAGGCACAAGTGGAAAAAGTAGGATTTGACGCTTGCTTGCAGACAAATAAAAACTAGACGTTTCTTTCTTTCTGGCTGCTGCAACATGCCCTCTCTGCAGTCTCCTCCTGTTTCCTCTCCCCCTCCCTCTCTCCCCAGCTGTTACAAAGCTGAGGCTTCTTATCAGAGAGGGAGGCAGCACAGATACCTGTGATTTTTCAGGCAGCCTGCTTCCCCACACTGCTGAACGGGAAAAGGGGGAGGTATGAGAGATCGCTATTGGACCAAACTGCGACCTAAGAGATAATTAACATAGTAAAACAACGCACACCCCTAAGGTGGGGGTTTTAGAAAACATAGAACATGCTAAGGGATATTATGGGATAGCACGTAGCATGTAGAGTTATTGCACAGGTGCTAAAAGAATCAGCCAATAAAGAGATTTATTGCCTTTATTTCCTTGCTAGAAGGTGTATAAAAGAAAAGCCAAGTGTGTGGTTCGGGGCTCTTGCATTTTGGGAAGGAGCCCTCTCTTGTTGCTGTGCACAGAAATAAAAGAACAAAGGACCTTCCCGCCTCGGTGTGGTTGATTGGGTGACAACTCGCCTTGGCCAACAATACTGTAACACTATCCTAAAATTAGGATTAGGAAACATCAGGGGAACTCATTGCTGTATTTATTGGGGTCCCCCAAATGGGATTGTGCAGAAACCCAAAATCGGGATTCACCCCCGGGCAAGCAAAGCATCCAAAAGTCTTTCTCTAAAATCAGAGAAATTCATCCCCACCCAGGTGTGTCCTTTTTAAAAAAAAATATCGCTTGTCATATACCGTACAGCCCATTTCGTGCCAAGATGGTTGGCTATGCCTCTCCGTTCCCTTTTGATGAAGCTTGAAGTTCACGACAGTAACTGCAGCTTCCTTGGATCCAAGAATAAACTTGAATGGAGTGCTTCAACTGCTCCCTGCCCTTCCCACAGGGGATAAAACCGCCCAGAGTCCCCTCCGGAATGGGGGGAGATGGGCGGTGATATAAGTTAGAAATATAAATAAATAAATAAATAAAAAGCTGGGGAGAAAAATGTGCATTGGAGCCACAATCCTTCCAGGGATTGGAATTAGTGTAATGGGGAACTCGTCTCTTCCTAAATTTCTCACTGTGCCTTTAAAATTTGTGGTGTGGTTTTTAATAGTCGTTTCTGCCGGAGGCCAAGGAGCAGCACAGTTCAGTGCAAAACTAGAAACTGGAAGAGATCATCATATACCAGGATGGCAGCCTGCTGCAGCCTGAAGAACGTGTGCGAATATGAAACGGCCAAAGTGGTGCACATCCAGAGCGTTTACTACGGGAGCTTGAAGTGGGCGATCCATTCGGTGGTTTTCGTGTATGTTTGGTAAGTGGGAAGGGGAAAGTCTGGATCAACCAGGGGACAATGGAAGCAAATGGGGCAATTGGGTTGCGGGTCTCTCCAGGTCAATATGTTTAATAACCACCACAGCAACAATTGGCTCTCAAAAGCAGACCTTCAATCAGTGCTTCCCAAACTTTTTCCTTCATTACCCCAAACTGCTTATCAGAAAGTCCTTTTCACCCAACGTGGGTAAAACACTACCTACGTTGTTTGGGTGTCGTTACCCAAAGAAAAACCACTTTTACCCAATTTTGAGTAGTTTACCCAGCTTTGCGAAGCACTGCCTTAAATGTTGACTTCAGCAGGGACTTTCAATAGACCTGCTTCCCGTTCATCTGATTGTTCCACAAATATCGAAGATTTTAAGATATCGTGAGATCCTCTTTTTTTTTTTGGCTTTGCTGCCCCAACCTACTAGAGAAATTGCCGGGAATCTGCTGCCGTGGAAAAGCCACATATATTCATTTTCAGGGTGACCAAAGCAAGTCACATTACATGTGGTAGACTGCATTATTGTTATGATCTCTGATGCCTATTGGGTACATGAGCTGAACGGAACAGGGAAAGAATGTATTTTCAGGTAACTGCGGGCACAATCACGGGTTAAGGAAGTTGGTTCCAAGAACGGAGACACTTTTTCACTTGAGCTGAGCAAGGGAGGGTTGTAATTATCTAGAGATTTTTTTCTGGGATCTCCCCGCTTCCAAGCGTATCATTCAATGGAAGCTGTTTTCGTCCAGACAAGGGCAGCTTTGTGACTTTGGCACGTGAACTTTCCACCCACACAGAATAAATGCACTGATGTAACCAGCCACTCTGAAAGACCCAGTTTCTGGATTTTAGTGCAGTCCAAATGAATTAATAACAGTCCACAAACTTAGGACTCTTGCGCGTTATTTTAAGCCACGTTTTGCTTAATATATTTTGTTGAAGCAAGATCTATGATGAATAGATCAAGGATAATCAAGTCCTTTCTAAACCTCATCTCTCCCCTTTGTGAAATGAGCACAAAATGAACCCACCAGGTCAGACCCTTTCCGTTGTTGTGCCTCTTCAGTGTCGTCCTTGTGGCTGATCGACGCTACCAGAAGAAAGATTCGGTCATCAGCTCAGTACACGTGAAGGTGAAGGGAGTGTCACAGACCGACACAAGGGTTTGGGACACAGCCGAATACACAATCCCTGGGCAGGTGAGTCGTTTTTTTGAAGGCAAAGGAGAAAACTATCCGGTTTCCAGTGAAGCGAAGGGTTGAGCCTCAGGATACAAAGATGTATTAGAAAAGCCATCCAGGAGGAATGGCTGGAGTTTGCCACTGATGTCCCCTCTTCAGCCTCTAGAGCAGTGTTTTTCAACCTTGGCAACTTTAAGATAGGTGGACTTCAACTCCCAGAATTCCTCAGCCAGCATGGGTGGACTACAACTCCCAGAATGCAACCAGCATGCTGGCTGGGGAATTCTGGGAGTTGAAATCTACCCATCTTAAAGTTGCCAGGGTTGAAAAACACTGCTGTAGAGCATCTGCTGCTTGAGGCTGTGTAATTACAGTACAGCAAGTCATAATGTGGTTTTTTGCTTTTGGTTTAACGTGCAAAAAACCATTTGCTGATTTGGCCCACTGTGTGAAGCCAGTTTCCCGTACCCACAGGTAGGGCTGGGCCTCTCTGTTTATTGCAGACTGGGATTTAGCCTCACATTCCCCCCTTTCTCCTCCCCCAAACCTGTAGCTAGAAAAAAGGCAACCCTTGACCCGTTCTTCGTGACCTTGTGCTCTTTTCCTCCTGGGCTTCTGAATCTTTTCAAACAAATCGGCATAAGATTTTAAAGTCATCGTGATAGAATTATTTTTCAGCAGACTGACAAAGTCAATCCCCCTTTTCCCTCTGTTCGTTCATTTAGGGAGTGAATTCCTTTCTTGTGCTGACCAATATCATCATGACTGAAAACCAAATCCAAGGGCTTTGTCCTGAGGTACCAGTGTTTCATACCTGATCTTAATATCTAGTGGGAAGGGCAAGAGACAGCTATTCATTTTGGCAAATGACAACATATGTATGTGGGGAAACAGGTCATGACTAGTCCAACATTCTTCTTTGCGTGATTTATTCCATTCCAATCTGCTAGAAGTTGGCACGGTAGCCTCTGGCCTGTGTCTCTTTCCACATGTTTACAGGTTGGCTGTGGAAAGTGGGGATTTTGTGAATTGCGGCGGAATCTGAGGAACACCCGGCTGGGAAGGCATCCCACGTAATAAGCTACTCCCCGTGAGCCATCCTGGAGAAAAAAAATAGCTTCATGAAAGAAAGGGTGGATTGAGGCTATGAAAATATTATCAGGGTGCAACCCGTTGCAAGGAAGACTGATAAACCTAAAAAACTGTACGTTTGGGGGACTTAAATGGAACCTCGTAATAGATATTTTTCCTCTTTTATTGGTTCAGTTTCCTATCGCCAAAGCAGTGTGCTCCACTAACAAGAGCTGTATGGAAGGTCGTATGGATTCACAGAGTAATGGTAAGAGAAAGTATTTTTTGGGCACTTGGCATTTTAAATTCCTTCCTTATGAGCTGTTTCCTCTCCAGATAATGTTCCTTGGATGAGACGTGGTTTCTTCCCTCTGTAGGAATCCAGACAGGCAAATGTGTGAACTATAACAGCACCATCAAAACCTGTGAGGTTTCCGCTTGGTGTCCTGTGGAGTCAGTTAAAACTGCCCCAAGGTAAGGCAGTTTTTTTCTTAGCTACTCCTTTATCCTGGTTTGCTATATACAGGTAGTCCTCGACTTATGACCATTCGTTTAGCAACCGTTCGAAGTTACGGCACTGAAAAAAAGTATGTTACGACCTGTCCTCACCCTTACGACAGTTGCCGCGTCCCTGTGGTCATATGATCAAAATTCAGGCACTTGACATCTGGCATATATTTACGACGGTTGCAGCGACCTTCCCAGCTGGCTTCCGACAAAGTCAGTGGGGGAAGCTGGATTCGCTTAACGACCACAGCAAAAAAGGTCGTAAAATCAGGCATGACTCACTTAACGACTGCCTCACTTAGCAATGGAAGTTCCAGTCTCAATTGTGATCGTAAGTCGAGGACTATCTGTACTGCAGGTTAATCCAGGACAAGTCCCCTGCATAGTACTAAGGCAGTGATGGTGCCTTAATTGCTTCCTGGATAGATGATTGCAGGGCGTTTTTGAGGGCCATCCTTGAAGACTGTCCAGAAATGGCAATCGGTGCAAACCACTGCAGCTTTCGGGGGGGTGTTTTACAGACCCCAACGCCCCAGCCGCTTGAACAGGCTCCCAGCTAAAATTATTAAATGGCGTAGTGGTGGTTGTGACTATTTAGCAAGTGAGAACTGATCTGAATACTTTCATCCTCCCAGGCCAGCCATTCTGAAGAGTGCTGAGAATTTCACCGTGCTTATAAAAAACAATATCCACTTTCCAAAATTTAACTATACAACGTAAGTAGCATCTTTACCTGGGGTGGCAGTGTTGAGAGGGGCAGTCCCTATTTCTCCCTCCCTGGGAAACAGATCCCTGAGGGGGATTTTTTGCTAAGATGTGGGGAAGGTTCAAAAATCTGTGTTTGCATGTGTTGCAAGACCCTGGATCCAGTAAAACAGGACCCAGCCCTGAAGCAAGCAGCCAGAGGGGAAGAGTTGCTTCCAGCCCTCGGCCACATGAAAGGGGGGGGGGGTTTCCCAGCCTGAGCTCCCTCCAATTAAGTGGTTTGGGACCGTTTGTGAACTGGAAGCTGGACAAAGGCAATGCAGAGGGTGGCTGCTGAAAAGCATTTGGCCACTTCCCTCAGAGATTTATGCTGTCCTTCTAATACCAATTTATTGACCACTGGGCAAGACAAGGAACAGTCCTCTACGTAGTGGCATCCTCTGATTTGCAGTGTTGCCCGGTTTGGGGGCAGAGAACTCTCAAAAGGCAGAGCAGGCACACTGGCTTTGCCCCGTAACACGTAGCATGTGGGCAGCAGGACAAGAAAAATGATCAGGGTGCCTGCTGACCTCAAAACCTGTCAAAGCAAAGTGCTGTAGAACATCCCACCTTCACAGACTTCCACTTCTCTACCAGTCCTTTCGGCTTCAATCAGTTATCTCCATTAAGAAAGGAAGTGATCAAAGCAGAAGTAACTGATAAAGTGGGGTTGCCCCAAAAGAATCCTTTAATCTCTAGGAGCATCTGCATTTTGTCCTCCAGAGATCCCGCGCTTTATTAAAAAAATGCATTTGTGTGGCCAGGCAAATAAAACTGCTTCCCCTCTGTTCCCTACAGAAGAAACATTTCACCGGAATTTAATACTTCCTGTATATACAGCAAGCACGAGGCCTCGCTTTGTCCGATTTTCCGTCTGGGAGATATTCTTCGAGAGGCGGGAGAGAACTTTTCAGAGGTGGCTGTTCAGGTCGGTGGCATTTTGAAAGTTACGAGAGGACTTGCCCGTTTTGTGCTGCTGTTAGTTCGGAGGACTGAGTGAACAAGGGCAAACGTTGGATTAGATCAGTGTTTCTCAACCTTGGCCACTTGAAGATGTGTGGACACATGCTGGCTGGGGAATCTGGGAGTTGAAGTCCACCCATCTTCAAGTGGCCGAGGTTGAGAAACACTGGATTAGATTGTGAAAATGAGAATTCAAAAGGAAAGAGCTGTTCTTGTTTAGATCCATCCTGAAAAAAATCCAAACAAGCTGTCTTAATGTTATCTCACCTGCCCTTTGGGGAAAAGGTAGTTCCCGTCTAAGCCATAAACGTATGTTTTTTTTCTGTTCACTCAGGGCTTTGTTTACACGAATTCCAGAATGCCTATGAGGCTGAATGTTTTTACCACCTATTCACCTGTTTAAAAAAACCCCGTTAAATGGACCTTGGTTTAGTGAATTTCTGATACTGTGGACCACACACTTCACCCTTTGTCATCCCAAAGTTCATTGTTAGTGAGATAGGCACAAATGATATAAATTCAGATTTGACAGCCTTCAGGTTTCACATGCACCCTTTTCCCACAGAAGGAAAATTGAAATGCAAATTCAATTGAAATGCAGATTTGCTGGCTATAATAAGGATGAATCTTCTACAGTCCTATTGTGGAAAAAGATGGGTTCCTTCCAACCACATGAACCTTGGCACTCTCTGTGCTGAAGGCTTCCAGGAAGTGTTAGGATTTTTAAGAGTACTGAAAAACAGGAAGAGAAGTGGGTCCTGGAAATGTTGCTGAAGGCTTTGTTTCCAGGCATAAGGAGAAAAGTTGGAGTTGTTGGGGGAGGCAGAAGATTGTCGGAGGAGAAAGGGACGTGGACTTGGAGAAGCAAAGGTCACCGGCAGAGATGTATCTGGATATAAGGAAAGAGATACGGGGCAGGGGGACATCAGACCTTGAAGATAAGAGGAAAGGATCGTGAAAAATACAGTAGCAAACATTGTAGGACTTTAGGAGGAACGTCATGTGGTCATAAAGACGAGTCAGTGAAATTCAGAGGTCTTGGTAGAACTCAGGAGGAGGAAAAATGGGAAGCAGAATCCATATTCCATCACCCCCCCCCAGTTCTGCTACTCCATGGGTTAAACATTATCCTTCCCTCTGGGTCTCCATAAAACCTTATTGTTCCAACTAAGCCTAATCTGTAGCCTACATTTATAGGACAGTAGTTTACAACCTTGATAGGGGGGACTTACACACACCCTCCATCAGGGTGACGGTGGTTTTTTTCTGCACAGACCAGCTATACAGCATCTTCTCCACCCAGCAACCAAAGAAGCTGAATTGGAAGTCTCCCCCTGCCCATCCACTTTCGTTATTAGCTTGCTTCACAGGGCAGAATAAATCAGATTTTTTTTTTGATTGCGATAAATGCTTCCAGCCAGAAAGTAGGTCATGTCTATACAATCTAAATGGCCTTCTAGTTTCCCCTCCTTGTTTTGAGAAATTGACGAGAGACAGTTGCAAAGCTGCTGCAACAGCTCCTCGTGCAAATGCAATTCGATTTATATGCAGAAAGTCTATAGAACGGGGAAAATCGGGAATGCCTGCTAAAAGCCCGCTCTCGCTGGCTCGGCCCCTCTTGCAAACTGACTTCTCTGACGCTCTTCTCCAAGGGAGGCATTATAGGCATTGAAATTAACTGGGACTGCAACCTAGACAAATGGCTGCACCGTTGCAGGCCCGGCTATGGTTTCCGGCGTCTGGACGACAAACGAACCAGCGAAGCCTTGTACCCTGGCTACAACTTTAGGTAACAGATATTCAAGTACTTGTGGTTTTGAGATTCTTTTTCTGGATACAACAGGTTGGGAGGGAGGATCTTGCAGGATCCGTTTTATTTCTACTCACGACATTTCCACATGATGGTCATCTACAGTTGTGCTGTTACAGCATGCTGGACATCCTATTTTCACGGCTAGCTTCTGTGGTGATGGTCCCTTTGACTAGTCCTGCTGCGTTTGCATGTGAGGACGCAGCAATCCTCCTTCTTCCTCTTTCACTTCCCTTTCTGGTATGGGCTCGATTAGGGTTTCTCTACCTTTTGACCCTGGAGGAACCCTTGAAATGTTTTCTGGGCCTCCGGGAACCCCTGCACATTCAGGCTCAAATATAGGCCAGAAGTCACGAAATTATTATTATTTGTTTCCTGGGTAGGCCTGTTGGCCAAGAGGGCCCGTGGCTCGGCGCAATGTCACCATTAAACCACACCGAGGCAGGAAGGTCCTTTGATCTTTTATTTCTGTGCACAAAGATAAAAGGTCTCTTGCTGCAAGGCGCGAGAGCCCCAGCCCAGGTGAGCAGTGGGTTTTTATACATGGCATTCAGGAAGCAGTCAACCACATTCACATGCGCAGTGGGTACTCACGTGTAACTTATAGCCAAATATGGATAACACACATTGCCCATGCCTCCCCTTAGGTCATCTATGACGTTTCATTCTCATTTACATCCTAGGCCTCGGCAATGGGGTGTGATTTTTAGCATTATAATGAGCCCTTAGGTTACAACAGGTTACCTTGGTGGTCTCGTAACCATGGTGATTAGTGGTTTTCTGAATACTTAGAACAGAGCTTTCCAAACTGTGTGTCGCCACACAACCCGGAAGTGCTGATCATCATCAGCGCTTCCGGGTTTTCCCGCGGCGACACACCAACAGCGGTGCGCAAAAACCGAAAGCGGCAGCAGCGCTTCCGGGTTTTTGTGCGCTGCCGCAACGGCGGCACTTCCGGGTTTTCCCGCGGCGACACACCAACGGCGGGAAAACTTTGGAAAGCCCTGACTTAGAAACTCAGGTTCCTGTCTTTAGAGTAAAGTAGGTCTTCTACCTAAATACAGCCTGAACACCTTACCACATCTTCCTGCTGTCAGTCACAAGCTGAGTGAGAGGTCTGGATCCCAGCCTTGGTATAATGTTCTTCTCCAAGCTGTTGCCTTGTTGGCTGCGGATTCTTGGATGTTAATTCCAAACATCCAGAAAGCCCCAGATGGGAGACCATAGTAGAACCAGGTTTGCAGGCTCTCTGGAGAAGCCGTGCAAGACAGAAGAGAACACCTTTTTAGCTGGTCAGCAAAAGGATATCACAGCCCCTCAATTCTTCTTCGGTGTGCTTGGTGGAGCGCTGATGATGCTCCCTAGCCTGGCATCGAAATCTCTGCAGGAAAACAGCCAAGCTCAGAGAACACCAAGAACCCAAGAGTTCAACCCTGAACTATATATATAGATCAGTGTTTCTCAACCTCAGCTACTTTAAGATGTGTGGACTTCAACTTCCAGAATTCCCCAGCCAGCCATTCTGGGAGTTGAAGTCCACACATCTTGAAGTTGCTGAGGTTGAGAAACACTGATACAGATTCTCAATTCTTCCTGTCTGGTCGTCCTAGATTTGCCAGGTATTACAAGCAAGCCAATGGAAAGGAGGAGAGAACCCTCATGAAAGCCTACGGCATCCGCTTTGACATCCTTATCTTTGGCACGGTAAACGCAACTGGGTCTGAATTTTAGATGAGAAAAAACACATACAGTAATTCAGAGTGCAGTGGGAAATGTCCATCTTGCCATTAGCAATTCCATTCCGGGGTGTGTGGGTTGCAAGTCAATAATTGGTGTGGAGATCCCAACTGGGATATGTCTCTGGCAGCGCCTCATCTGCTTGGTGAAGCCTTGATCCCGGACAAATTCCCCTTCCCTCTCCTTGCTGTTCAGAGGAGAAGGAAAACTTCCATTGGTGGGATGCCAAGGGCAGCTAGGAGAAAGAACTCTGGGTTCTGGATCCGCAGGCTCCGAATTGGGACCCTCTTGGCTATTCTCATGAAGGCCACACAAAGGTCCTAGTGGCTTTCCTTAGTGTGGCGTCCTTCAGACGTGGTGACCATCCCTTTCGTTCTCATTTTCCAAAGGCCGGGAAGTTCAACTTCTTTGAACTGCTGGTGTACATTGGTTCGGCACTGTCCTACTTTGGCCTGGTAAGAGAATTTTCTACCGCAGGGTCTCAGGGGGAGGAGAGGCTAATGTCTGCAATGGATGAATCGCTCCGCTCTTTCGTTGGGTTTCAAGAACGGTGGCCTTCCTTGCTGATATTAGAAGGCCCAGCTCAGCTCAAAAATGTAGTTTTTGATGATTTTGTTGAACGCATGTTTGTGGTCATGCTTTCATGCTGTTATATTTATTGGTTTAAATTAGAAAATCGTTATATGGTTTTATAATATTTTTAGACAAATGCCTGAACAATAATCCACAGTATTGTCTTTACAGGCTCAGTTAGTTGTTGATTTTCTTCTTACTTCATATACGTTCCCCTGCTTCAAATCCAGCCCAGTGAAGGAGTATTACTACAATAAAAAGTGTGAAACAGTACTGGGACCAAGATGGGTAAGAGATGCAACTAACATTGACATTCTGTTATTCCTCATAGACAGAGCCAGGAAACTTGTTTCACTGCAGGAAAAGGGTCAGCATCAGTAAAAGGTAAAGGTTCCCCCCGCACATTTGTGCAGTCGTGTCCAACTCTAGGGGCCGGTGCTCATCTCCGTTTGTTAGCCGAAGAGCCAGCGTTGTCCGAAGATGCTTCGACGGTCATGTGGCCGCCATGACAAGCACGGAACGCTGTTACCTACCCACTGAAGTGGTCCCTATTCATCTACTTGCATTTGCATGCTTTCGAATTGCTAGGTTGGCAAGAGCTGGGGCGAGTGCGGGAGCTCACTCCCTCACGCGGGGCTAGGGATTCGAACCTCCGAACTTGTGATCTTCCGATTGACAAGCCTGGCGTCTTACCTGCTGAGCCACCATGCCCCTATTTCAGCATCAGTAGGGGATCCAAAATCTTCCCTTATGAGCCAAACAGACCATGTTATGTCTTTAATGCTATGTGGAAACCCATCCATTGTGGCCTGTAAACTGTTTAGAACACTGGATTACTAGAGTGTTACTAGTAACGCTGGGTTACTAGAGGCCTGTGATCCTACTTCCCTACATCCCCATTAATGAGCCCAAGGCAATGTGGACAGCAGTGGCAAAAGAATCGTACATGTCCATTGCTTGTTCCATCGCTACTGATATGCAGCATATCCCTCTTCTTCTTCTCTGTTTTTGCCATCCCGAGAAAGAGTTTTCTTGCATTGGCGCAAGATGGAAACTTCAACCATTTATCATTGTGGGATGCCAAACCTATCCAGTAAAATACCAAGTTCTGATATGCAAATTTATTTGGTTTTCTTCGGCTGTGCAGACTGTGTTGTACGTGACCTTTCTCGATGAGCCCCACGTCTTAATGATCGACAGATGGTTGAAGACCAGTTTGCAGAACGTCAAAGGGGAGATTATTCACGTGAGTTTGGAGCCTTCCTTTATCTGCCTGTGCACAGAGTTGGCCTGGGTACACGCCTAGATATTTGTGAATAGATTAAATGTGTTCCAAGGCTTGACAACAGTGCACTATAATGCCAAGCCATAGTTTAGTATTACAATAAAATATCTTAGCAAGCCATAGACTTCTGTGCTCCCATTTCTCTTCTCCAGTGGCCAGAAGGAGGAGTTTGAAAGCTCCTGCTTCTATTTTCAATTAACTACTGCTTGCTTGTTGTTCAACGCTAGACCCTGCAGATAAGCTTAACTTAAAGGAGCCAACTTCAGCAATATTTTATAAAGAGTTGGCTTGGGGCATCTAATCAGGCTTGAGATAAATCCCCGTTTAGGTCTGGATGACACACTGATTGGGGTTAACCTACAACCCACAAGTCTCTTGTGTGGCTCGTTCTCATTATGGGAACCTGTGCATTAGCCACTGTAGGAGAGGACCCCGTTCTGCCTTCCCAGAACTTCGGACGGGCCTCGAAAGGCCTTTGGTCGAATGGTGCCCAGATTTTCACAGGTCTCCGATAAGGCAGGGTTGAAACAGAGAGTGTTTCAAGCTGTGGGGAAGGATCTCCTTCGTAGTCTACACAGTCACGTTCCCTTTGAAAGGGTCTCCCTTTTGGGAAGAACCGTCACCCACCAATATGATGCATAACCTATTGCCTTTGGGCAAGTCTAGATTTGCACATGTGTCACCCCTCCTGCGGGAGGTGCATCGGTTGCCGATTTGCTTCCGGGTCCAATTCAAGGTGCTGGTTACCACCTTTAAACCCTACATGGCTTGGGGCCAGGTTATTTGCAGGACCACCTTTCCCCAGTTACATCTACTCAACCCACCAGTTCGGGGAGGCAGGGTATGTTACGGGTCCGGGTGGGTTGGACTAGGAGGTCCGTCTAGTGGGACCGAGAAGAAGGGCCTTCTCCGTGGTGGCTCCCCCCGTGGAACATCCTCCCCGCGGGGAGAAGACTGGGCCCCACCTTAATACTCTTCCAAAAGGCCCTGAAGACGTGGTTTTGCAAGCAGGCCTGGGGCTCCCAGATTGATACGGAACCCATCCAGTGGTTTGTTTGAATGCATTGTTGTCGCCAGGAGGGTGCGGGGGTAGTGGGTTTCACATTTGGGGTTTTATTTCCGTAAGCCGCCCGGAGTCACTGTGAGTGAGTTGGGGGCGGCTATATAAATTTCTTATATATATATATATATATATATATATATATATATATATATATATATACACACACATACATACATACATACATACATACATACATACATACATACATACAGGTGTGTGTGTGTGTGTGTGTGTGTGTATATATATTATTTTATATTTAATAAAAGAATAGCATCATGTGGACGTTGTTTCTTGACTGCAGAGGCACCGGGGTGAATTTGTGCAGACTCCCCATCTTCCACACCCAGAGGGCACGGCCTCCCCCCTAAACTCGGAAGAGCTGCAGCCCCTCCAACCTCGAAGGGAGAAGCCTTCCTTCCGCGAGCGCCCTTCGTGGTGCAGCTGTGGGAAATGCCGGCCGGCCGACCCCTTCTGGGAGCAGCTCTGCTGCCGAAGGAAGGACGGGGCGTGCATCACAGGTTCATCTTTGTTCGAGCAGCTCGTCCTTTCCCGGTCAATGCTGGAGTTTGTTCTTCTCTACAAAGAGCCCTTACTGGATCTGCAGGCCGAGGCTTCCCACAAGCGCTTTCGGCACTGCGCTTACCAGCAGTACCTTCGCTGGCGCTTCGGGGAGGGCGGCCTGCAGGCAAGGGCCGTCATCCCAAACTGCTGCCGGTGGAAAATCCGGGATGCGTTTCCTAGTGAGAGCGGCGAATACAGTGGGTTCGGGAAGAAGAAGTAACCACCGTGGGTGGCCACTCTGCCTTGTGGCGGATACACATGCGTGCCGATGACACAGCTTGGCCCCCTCCGTTCCAAAAACGCTGCCGTTTGTGGCTCTGCCATAATCTTTGCTCTTCAGCACAACGCTATTTAGACCAGTGTTTCTCAGCCTTGGCCACTTTAAGCGGTGTGGACTTCAACTCCCAGAATCCCCCAGGCAGCCATGAGACTATTAGGTAAGGTGAGAGGGGATCCAAGTTCCAATCCCTGCTCAGCCATGAAAATCACTGGAAGGCTTGCACCACGTTTCTCTTGCTCAGCCTCACCTACCTCACCTAAAGGCTATTTTACACGGCCCAGATTTCTCATGTTTAGGCAGCCAAACTACTGAATCAAGCCTGCTTTTTTCTTTTTTTCCAGAAACATAGCAGCCGTTTACACGTGAGAAAGGTCTCCCTTGCTAATCCAGTTCGTCTTGGTTGTCGTCCAAGACACACAAAACCATCCCTTTCTTTGTTTATTTTGTTTTGAAGCTATTCCCACTTGTTCTTTTCCCATAACTCAGCTGCCACCGACCGGCTTCTCAGCGAGTGGAAAACATGCAGTGGCCTTTTTTCTTTTACTCTTGCTTCATTTTGAACATTGGTAAACCAACTCTTCCATTTGATTTCATCCCTAACAGCACGTTGGTGCTGTAATAGGTCTACACAAAAAGAGACTTGGCCCCACAGATTTTTCATGAATCGCTGTGCTTTGCTTTTTTAAAATCATTTGGTAGCCTGGCGCGAAGGACAGCTCTCTTCTAGCCCACAAGGCTTGTCTAGCAAGCCATTTCATGTGGTTTCTATTTATCAGAAGCAATGGAGCACACATCACCCACGCTACAGCATCAGGCTAGAAACCAGGAGCCTGAGAGTTCTAGTCCCGCCTCAGGCATGAAAGCCGGCTGGGTGACCTTGGGCCAGTCCCTCTCTCTCAGCCCTAGGAAGGAGCCAATGGCAAACCACTTTCAAAAAACCTTGCCAAGAAAACTGCAGGGACTTGTCCAGGCAGTCTCCGAGAATCAGACACATTTGAATGGATTTAAAAAAAAAACCTTTCTGCACTGATTTACTTGTTTCAGAATGGAATCTATTTCTCATTTAATTGGTTTTTGCAATTCATTTTCTTTTAATCTCATTTTGCAGTAAAGACTATATATTGTTGCAGAGTTCCTACATTTCTGCTTTTTTTACAACATGCTTATGTGAATTCGCTGTCCACAGTACAGATGGAAATTAAATTGATAAAAACAAATAAAAGATCCTATGTGTGCCTAATTTGAACGGACAAGAAATTGTAAAGCATGATGGAAATTGTTCATTCATTGGAGATCACTCGTAGCCGAGTAAGATTGTCTTCCAAAGGTAAAATTTTAACGGTGGATCCATAAAAAACCCCCAAGAAAGGTAACTGCTTTCTAGTTGTGTACCAGCAATTCCAGGTGGAATTTTCATGAGGTTTGTTCATTTCAGCACAGTCAGTCAGGTTGAACCACCAGGTAAGTGTGCATAGGAATACAGGCTGAATAATTGTCGATGAAGGTTCTCAGTCATCCAGGTGGAACAGTCTGTGGCTTGAATCATGTCAACTGGATTTCTATTTGCTCAGTAGAAACGTTTCACTCCTTATCCAAGGAGACTGAAGAAGCTCCTTGGATAAGGAGTGAAACGTTTCTACTGAGAAAATAGAAATCCAGTTGACATGATTCAAGCCACAGGCTGAATAATTATTTCACAATTAACATATGCATAAGATTTGCAGCCTCATTAAGCTGGTGATTTATGTGGTTGCCTGGTGAAGTCAGGATCAACACCATGTGTAGCAAATTAAAGAACTGGTGAGCTACGGCGAACGGCTCAGGAATTATTCAAAGAGGACTTAGACTCTCTTAGGTACCCCCTTTATTTTGGCCAGGTTTCTGTGCCCCAGAATCGCAAGCGTTCTGCATAACGTGCAGGATATTGTTTCGTCTCCGTTTGCTCCGGCAACGGGGCTACCTTTGCGTCCCCACCAGAGAAAGATAATTCTGCTTCGCACGTGCGGTGCACCTTGGCAGGAACAGAATCGGTGCGGTGCCCTCCTCGCCTACCTACCCGCTCACCGCCCTCTGGTGAAGTTGGACTTCAGCTCCCATAATCCTCCCCTGGCTGTAATCGAGGTCATATGGTATCGCATCTATTTGTATTCCGGGATTTTAAATCAATTATTGCGCAAAGGAGTTCCGGGGAGGATTTAGGGATCCGTTTCGCTTTCTGTTGCCTCTGGCGAGTGGGAAAAGTCGCCCGGCGGCGGGAAGCGCCTTCTCCAGCTGTTGCCGATTAGAGGACGAAGACACGCCTCGGCTGGAAACCCGAAACCCTTCCCGGCAGGAGGCGGGTTGGCGCTGCTGCGGCTCTTGCAACATGCGGGGAGGCAGCGGGCAGCCGCCGGTTCCGGCTTGCTGATCGGGCTTCCTCGCGTCGCTGGAGCAGAGACAATCACAGCCATGGGTACCCCCTGGAAGCACTGCGGGGGCTTGTACGGCTTCCTCTTCGAGTACGACACCCCGCGGATCGTGTCCATCAAGAGCCGCAAAGTGGGCCTCATGAACCGGGTGGTCCAGCTGGTAATTTTGGCCTACGTCATCGGGTAAGGCACGGGCTTGCTTTAGCGCGTTTCTTAGGGACTAGCGTCTTCGCCGGGCGCGCCCTCGGAACTACCTTGCAATTCCAAACGGGCGTAAACCCCCTTTCCCAACCCGCCGCCCTCCAGCTGGGTGGGGACTCCCACACCCAGCATTCCCAGCCAACGTGGAGGGAGCCGAGAGAGGGTGCCCAGGGACCGGGGATCCGTTGCGTTGCCTTGACTGTTTATGTTCAACCCCTCCAGAAATGAGTTTTGTCCGACTGGAAACAGCTGACCCTGTCGAACAGCTGTAACTTCTGGGCCAGTCTGATCTTCGCAGGTTTGGGAAACCGCCCACATCCCCAACAGCAGAAGTGCTTGGTAAACCTTAGCAAAACCCTCCCTGCGACCCCTGGTCCTCTTATCTCCATTCCCTGCCACAGTTCGCTTTTGATTTTCATCTTCCCCAAACGGGGAGTGTGCAAGGGAGCCCCACACTTCCTCCCCTCGGCTGGGCTGGAGAAAACACAAGCAGTTGCCTTTCTTTGAACTCCGGGGTGCAGGGCCAGTCTTCCAATTCGAGGCATGGATACCCCCCCCCCCCCCCCCGTGTCTTGGCAAGAGAGTCTGAGTGGCTTCTCTGCGGGCAGCATTAAAGTTACTTGACTGGTTTCAAAGCCCAGCTCGGAGTGAAAGGGTTTGGCTTAGTGGCTGAGGCAGGCCAAGAGTTTATTCATCCAACCTTAGCCATACACCACTCTATAATAATAAAAAAATTCTCTTCTCGCCCCTATGGGTGGCATGTGTCTTCCTCAACCTCGGGTCTTTGTCGGAATTCCATTCTCCATTGGAGCGGCTGGAGAAGGTCCAAGAGGCTGGATGTTGCCGACCCTTGAACCTTTTACTTCCCCTGTTAAGACGGGCAAATGTCAGTTTCCTTGTCCAGGGCTGGGTGTACGTACCGCTTACATCTACAATCCTAGAACTGGAATGCGCTTCCAAGCTCCCTATTATAAACACTGGATCATACAATTAGCAATCAGTAGGACCCTTGATCTAATAATGGCACAGTTGTGTCCACCTAATGAGAAATGTATAACTCCATTCTTCCCTCCCCTTCCAAAAATATTTCAGGGTTAGATAAAAATCCCTTCTCACCCCTATGGGTGGTATGTGTCTTCCTCAACCTCGGGTCCTCTGCCAGAGGCCTGGGAGTTTGAGGGTTCTGCGCAGGATCTTGGCTGTTCCTAGCACCGCACTCTTCTGGACAGAGAGCTCTGATGTGGCTCCTGGGATCTGTTGGAGCCGCTCTCCCAGCTTGGGAGTCCCAGCCCCGAGGGCTCCGACCACCGCTGGGACCACTTTGGCCTTCACTTTCTACTGTTGTAGTAGCATTCCATCAATTCCAGCTTCTCTTGTCTCGTCCATGTATGGTTTGTTCCAGTAGCCCACTTATCGTCAGATTGCCCTGGTTGCCCAACATCTGACGCGGACCTTGTTAATCCCGGCGACGTCCGAGCCGGCATGACTCTCTTAGTTCGTGTCACTCTCATATTTTGAGGTAGGCAGGTGAAGTGTTAGGGGGTCTTTGCCCAAGGACCCCTGCTGGTAAGGTAGCTTCAGCTCCTCCTTCGCCCTTCAGGGCTGCTCTCCTTCGTCCCCTCCTGCCTCTTCCACCCTCCTCTCACCTGCCTCTGGCTCTCTGACAGATGCCCTCGCCTGCTGCCCCCTTTTATAACCGCTTTTCCCGCCGAAACAGCTGATTGGTAGCCCAGCTTTGGGGCTCTGCTCTTTCATTGGCTCTTCGCCTGCCCGCATGGCCCCCGTTTCCTCAGATGGCCTCCCATTGGCTGGAAATGGCAGGTTTTTGAACTGCATCATTTTTATATTTTTTCCTCAGTCCAATGCTTAAGTAATAACTTGACATTCGTAAGTAATAACTTGACATTCTTAAGTAATAACTTGACATTCTTAAGTAATAACTTGACATTCTTAAGTAATAACTTGATATCTTTCCCCGCATCCATAGATTCAGCAAGGCTAGTCTCACAAGCTAACTTATCAATGCTTAAATGGAAAATACACAATACTGTCTTTAAAATAGATGGTGAGATAAACAGCAAAAACACTGAGACAAGATAGATCTATCTCTCTATCTATCTCTAGCTTCTACAAGCATTTTAAAGTTTTTTTTTAAGTTGGAAGATTTTCAAAAGGCTGTCAGTACCTAAACTTTCCTTGTTTATGAGGTGAGGCAACCCTCTGCTGTAATCCTCACTTGCCACTGATTTACCTTAAGAGAATCTGTGGTCAGCTCTAGGCTGTGGTCTACATAACTGTGGTTTATTGAAACTATAATTGGCCAGACACTCTCAGTAGGCTTGGCCATCAATCATGGTTTTATTGTAAACCGCCCAGAGTCCCTCCTTGGGGGGGAGATGGGCAGTGATAAAAATTTAGTAAATAAATGGTTTATAAACCACAGATAGTGAGTTCATACAAGTCAAAACCTAACCATAATGGGAAGACCTCAAGAATTAAACTGGGTTTAGATCAGACCAGTCTACCCTGTCTACAGTCTGTTGGGCAGGTTGTCCTAAAACATGGTTTGTGTATAAATCACAGTTGGCTGAGTTCACGCCACATTCTGAACCAGGGGTGGGAAATTTTTGAGCGGCCAGGAATTGCAGGAATCAAGTTCCTGATTTTTCTGGAGATACCGTGAGAAGCGATAAGGCCAATATTTTTCAGCCCTTGAGGGGGAATTTTAGGGTGTATGCTGGCAGGGGAGGTAAACCCTCCCATTTCTGTCCTTAAAACCCCTCTCCCCCAAGAAAACAGCTCAAAATCAGCCTTTTGGGGTGCTTTTAGAGGTATAGCAAAGAATATTATCTTCTAAATCCTAATGGGTTAGCAGGTGACGTGGAAAGGCAGCTCTCTGTCCCTTGCATGGTTATTGTGTCAGCACTGAGAAATTGAATTTAAGTAAAATACACACTCAGACACACACACAGTATCTGTAAGTCCATTTTCTTCCTCTCCCAGACCTGAAGCAACAATATTGAGAAACTGTTTTCCTCTTCCTTGCAGTTGGGTGTTTGTGTGGGAAAAAGGCTATCAAGAAACTGATTCGGTGGTCAGCTCAGTAACCACCAAGGTGAAAGGCGTCACCATGACCAACACTTCCGACTTGGGGCCCCGAGTTTGGGATGTAGCTGACTATGTGATTCCATCTCAGGTGGGTCTGTTGGAGATTAATGCTGTGCTTTTGCCAGATTTAGAGGAGATTCCCTCTCCTAATCTCTACTAACAGAGTACAATAGATCTATAGTTCGCAACCCTCTAGTCCCTGCTGTAAGTTCTCTTCTTTGGCTGGTGATGCTTGGTTTTTATTGAAATGCACTGATGATTTGGCTTCTGTTGTAGCAACAATGAGTGAAACACGTGATTAGTGGAGAAATGTTGGCCAACTGATTCAAATCTCTTGGCATCTCTCTCCAGACTGCCTCTGCAGCTTATAGTTGCACTAACTCCAAAATTCCTTATTTATTCCATGCTTTTCTGCCCACAATATGTAACTCCTCCTGCACGTAACCCCAGGGTATGTCCAACATCTAAACCAGGGCTTTCCAAAGTTTTCCCGCGGCGACACACCAACCGCCGTTGGTGTGTCGCCGCGGGAAAACTCGAAAGTGCCGCCGTTGCGGCAGCGCGCAAAAACCCGGAAGCGCTGCTGCCGCTTTCGGGTTTTTGCGCGCCGCCGTTGGTGTGTCGCCGCGGGAAAACCCGGAAGCGCTGCTGATGATCAGCGCTTCCGGGTTGTGTGGCGACACACCAGACTCTGTGTGGCGACACACTTTTGTGTCGCGACACACAGTTTGGAAAGCTCTGATCTAAACTGACCTTTCACCTCTCATGGAAACTGTGATGTTTATGAACAGTCCACTGCTGCTGATTGTCTGAATTACGGTACATTCCAGCAGCTCAGCCAGTCGCTGGGAAAAAAGTAGACTTGTAAGTAATGAATGGTGAAATATTTTTCTTGCATTCTATGAAGGGACATCTTTAATTCAACTGATGCTTTTTTGTAAAGGAAGGAAGTCCTTAATGCTGCAGTTTCTTCTTGAAAAGGCTTTCAATCCAGAGCAAACACCTTTGCTATTTAAGATCATTTTCCCACCCTGCTTCTTTCCTCTGTTTAGGCTGAGAACTCTGTTTTCATCATGACAAACTTGATCATCACGCTGAATCAGACCCAAGGGGTTTGTCCAGAGGTAGGCTCAGTGACAGTTGCTCATCTTCAGATTTCATTTATCTCTCCTCTGAAAAACTAAAGCAAGGCTGTGAAATTGTGAGCAGAGTTTGGAAGGGGGTAGGAGAGGACATCTGATCTATGTGCCAGATGCATGTACCGGGAGGAATATGCAGAGGTATGGGATAAATGGATAAGTGCGTAATCTGTACGGGTTGCAGAATTAGGATCCTTTTCTGAGGATCCTCTCTTCAGCTTCTTTGGCTGTTTTCAATAAATCCATGCTTAGCAGATTAACTTTTAGTTCTTGGCGTTTTTCTTTGTGTCTGTGCAACTATTTCCAAAGCGCTGGTAGCCGAGGTCTACAGTGCATTGGAAGAGACCTTTGTACTGGCAAAACACATACACATTCTTTTCTATTTATCTCTTCACTGCTCTTCCTGTCCAGCTCCCAGATAAGACCACCACGTGTCAGTCAGATGCAGACTGCAAAAAAGGCTTCGTCGGAACTCACAGCAATGGTACGAGTCACGTTTTTGATCTTGAGGTTCTCCCCTTCCCTTAAAAGCTTCTTTAGATAGGCGATGACAACATTTCCAGCAGAAAACATAGGATGTTGCTGTTAAGAAATTGGTGAAAACGTGAAACAGAACTGAACAGAAGCTACCATTTGGAGTTTCAGAAGAGAATGACATTAGTATGGGGAGGGTCATTTAATTACCCACCATGGGGTGGAGCCTAAGGCTTCCTCCCTCCCCCAGCCGACCTTTGCTGTATTGAGATGATCCCAGTCTGCCTTCCAGTTTTATGATGTCCTTTCTGTATCCCTTCAGGTATTCAGACCGGAAGGTGTAGAGTATACAACCGTATAAATCCCTCCATCAAAACGTGCGAGGTCTTTGCTTGGTGTCCAGTGGAGAATGATGATAATGTACCCAGGTGAGCATCTGGTGGCCATAGGAATAAGGAGGAAGAGAAAGGCAATGCCAGGAAGTGGCTGAGTGCTGGCAAGCATCTCTGCTAGAAATAGCATCTTGCCGAATTATCCCTAAAGTGCTGCTTAAACTATCTTGGCATCCCATCTCATTTTCCAGACATAGAGGTGTAAATGTATATAACCATGTCCTGACCTTATATGATCCTGATTTACATATCATGCTTGCTCAACTATGGCTTAATGAATAAGCCAGAATTGGCTGGGTTCACACATCAGACTGCACCGTAAAGTCTGATTTCCAAACCAGCTTGGATCACATGTAAAACGTAACAAATCATATTGTAGTTTAGCACATGAACCTGTTACTGACTTAAAACCGTTGGTCTAGCTAGGCCCAGTTTGTCAAGCCTTAAGCAGCCAAAGCTTAAAGTTTGTGGAGTTATCTAAAGGATCATCTGCACCCGTGTGAGCTTGTCCAAGCTTTAAGATTAGCATCTATGAACCTGCATTAACAAATCTTTTAAACATTTCATTGAACTGTTCGCACAGAACCCTAGGTCAGAAAATAGTTTAGCTAAATGGGGCTCATTTAGATACCTAGAACCACCTGAGCAACAAAGCAGAGTTTATTCTGTGAAGCCTTAGTTTGGTTGAGGAATCTAGGTGGTTTGAACTGCTCCTTGCCTTTATGTCTGAAATCAGAATCCTGGCTTATATTTGTATCTCACTTAGGTACTAGCAGGAAAAAAAATGGAGAGCAAACAAATCAAGAACTGCCCAGTGCTATTTTGCAAGACTGATTGTGGCTTGTTCAGTAAAACTGAATTAAAACAGATCTTCGTTTAGTGTTATATGCAATCTCAGCCCTTATGTCTCATTTCATCTTAAAGTCCTTTTTGAAGGGGTGATGCTGGGTTTGAAATCAGGGTGTTTTATGGGCAAGCGATGGGTGTTTTATGGGCAAGCTATAAGAAACTGAATTTTTTCACAAAGACCTTTTTTCTTTCACCTCTCTCTTGCTCCATCTCCCCCAGGCCAGCTTTCTTGCGGGATGCTGAGAACTTTACCCTTCTTGTGAAGAACAACATCTGGTACCCAAAGTTCAACTTTACAAAGTGTGTGTGATTTTTTTTCCCCTTCCCGAACCATTAATCTCTTTTGGCTGGAGTGAGACTGGGGCGAGAAATTTTTTTTTGGGGGGGCGGCGGGTTATGCAAAATGGTTCCATTGGGCACTGGCGCTATTTTGATGAAAAGGGCAGATATTTGAGGCGGTGAGAAAGGACAGCCTATATTTATTCAGGAAAGGGGTTTGTGGGGAGCAGCATGGAACACTAGAGAGGGCGACCCATACGGAACTGCACTGGGGCTACTTGGAAGTAAAGAGGAGGAAGTAGAGGAGCTGCACAATTCTCTAGTGTTTGAATACAAAGTAATTTTCTCAGTAAATAAGTGGCTGTGTAGCCAAACTGCCATGGGCTCATAGCCGGACGCTTTTACAGCACGATCATTTATGATCTTTCTTCCACTGTTAAGCGTTTTGCCCAGGCACCAGGCCAAACTAACAGCCCTTCCAGCATTTAGTAAAGCACCTGAAGATGGGTTCCTTCAGTGAGCACAAGTCCAGAAACCTATTCTTTTCTCTCCCAGGCGAAACATTCTCCCCACCATCAATCAAACGTACCTCAAGAACTGCAAATACAATGCCAAGACGGACCCCTTTTGCCCAATTTTCCGCCTCCGTGACATGGTGGAAGCTGCCGCGCAGAACTTCCAAGAGATGGCGGTTGAGGTTAGTCGAAAAGTGTGTCGGGAAAGGAAAGGAAGACCAATTTCATGTGACTTGGGTTTACGTTGCTTCTGCCAAAGGCAGCACTTACGGCTTGATGCGTTTTATTGACTTTTAAATGAATTCAGAGCTGACCACCAAATTCATTGAAATTTGGAGCGATCCACTCCCAGCGAGAACCAGACCAAGAGCAGCTGGCCAGAAGTTGGTACAAACCCTGTATGGCTGAGTTATTTACTAGAAGGGGTAAATAAATGTGCCCTCAAGTCAAGCTTGGCACTTGGCGACTGCTTCCATGCCGTTTTCTTGTAATGGAATGGTTCCACTATCTCCTTTCCTTCTTTGGGGGTGGTCTTTCAACTTCCCTGTCTCGCCCACAGCCCTTGAGTTCTTTGGTGGTCTCAAATGCTCAGCTTCTGAGATCGCCAAAGTCAGCTAGATATTACCACATGTTGAAATGAGCAAATATTTACCTTTCAGGGCTCCTGCTAGAGTGCAGATATGTTTTATTAACTTACCTTTTGTTTGATTTTGAACGAGAGAAAGATGTTGTGTTTTCCTTCTAATCTGGTTTCATTATTGTTTGCATTTCTAAAAAGCTGTCATTACAAAGATTGGGAAGTCAGTCTTGGAAGAGACCTGCTCTAAAAATACTTCTGTGACTTTATGCACGCCACTTTTCCCCTTTTTGGTGTTTGGTTTGGTTTGACGCCCTCCAAGGTCTCCCTCCAAGCTGTCACCCCACCTTGCAGCCCTCAGTTCTGCAAAACGTTAAGACCGTCCCGTGGCCACCGAAAGACTTGCTGGAGGTCTCTGAGCCTGCCCACCGTCCTTCCCCAACTGTAAATCAAACCCATCCTTTCCGATCTGCAGGGTGGCGTGATGGGATTGCAGATCCGATGGGACTGTGACTTAGACAAGCCTGCTTCTCGTTGTGTGCCGAAGTACTCCTTTCGGCGTATCGACAACAAGGATTCTGCTCACACCGTTTCTCCAGGATACAACTTCAGGTGAAGCAGTTGGGGCAGCCAAAGCTGGAATCTGGTGTGGGACGTCCCAGCTGGGTGCCTGTCTGGCTCCGGAGGCGGATTTCATTTTGGCACCAAGTGCAGATGCTTTTAACCCCTGAGAATTTTACGTCTGACAAATGGTTTCACCCCTGATTTTTATTGTTTTGTGCCAAAGTTGGGGAAGTACTGCTAGATGCGTGTAAAATTTATTCACGGGTTTTTGGTAACGGGGGGAAGCTGCCTTGAACAGCTTTGTGGTGTTTTTATTTTGTATGAATATAGCAGAGGACTCTATAATTGGCTAAGCTGTTACTGTGAAGGAAATTATTTTGTAATAAAAATAAATATGAAGTTCTTGGTGATACACATGAATGGCCCACAGATCTTGGGAGGGTAGAGTGTTTTAAAATAATTGATTTTTTTGGCTGTATTTCTAGCATAGAAATGTTGCCCTGATGGTGCCATAATCATTGGATTAGATGTTTCCTTCCTTCCCTGGTTCAGGTTTGCAAAATACTACCAGAGTGCTCCCAACAAAGACTACCGCACACTCATCAAGGCCTATGGCATTCGCTTTGACATCATGGTCTTCGGCAAGGTAGAGTTTCTGGAAATTATATAAAACGTTGCCACTTGTCTATACTCTTAGAAGCTGTTCAGGTTGAGAAATGCTGCTCTAAGCCATTAATCATGATACCTAAACCACAATCAAGAGTGTCACACATGCTAAGTGGAATCAAGTCAGACTGTGGCTTTAGTGTGTTGTGTGAATCAGAAGCAGTGTATAGATGATCTCTGCGGTGTTCTTGAGGAGGTATGCCTGAATAATTTGCTTCTATTCATATGTCTTAGGCTGGAAAATTTGATATCATCCCTACTATGATCAATATTGGATCTGGCTTGGCCCTGTTTGGTGTGGTAAGAACCTTTTCTTCTTCTTCCTGGGCAGTTTTTGGAAAACGTCATTTCTCAAAAGAACTTTCTTGAAATCTCATCTAGGCCACTGTCCTCTGTGATATCATCGTCCTGTATTTTATGAAGAAAAGATATTATTACAGAGAAAAGAAATACAAATATGTGGAAGACTATGAATTGGTAAGTTCGCCACTTTCCCATCTGTTTTATTGGGCTTGGGGTTTGTACTCAAACTACTCTCAATTAAAAGTATTTTCCCCTCATTGTGGGTTTTAGTTTTTGCCTTCTGAAGAAATATAGAAAGCTAACTGCCAACCTGGCAGTGGAATCACTTGCGTTCTCCCCAGATCGCCTGAGAATTATAATTCTCCTGGATGTGTGTGAGAGAGTGAGCGCACGAGAGATGTCGAGTGGGTCCAACTATCATGCTAAGCAGAAATGGGGTTGGCTCAGGTTTGCCGAGAACCTAAACTATTTTCTCTGAATGAGTGATCCAGTTACTGCTAACTGCTAACCTGCCAGCCTGGGGGGAAATGGCAGTCTCAACTGGCTTCTCCTGTCCTGACTGTGGCCTTTTCTTTCGCAGGGAGCCAATGCGTCTTATGGATCCCAGGCAGAAGTTCAGGACTGCTGCGCAGTGCGATGACCCTTCCCAAACGGTGCCAGAACAGGTCCTGCTCATTTCACCCAGCTGAGGGACGCCTTCCGCCAGCAGAGAGGCCCGGGTTTCCTGCTTGGAAAGGAGCAGATCTGTGGTTTCTCCAGTCTCTTGGGCTCCGTCCTGCTTTGTCTCTGTTGGCGGCACCCCGGATCAACCTAGAGATTCTCCTGAGGAAAGCGAGGGTGGAAATCCTCCATGCTTTCTGGGTGTAGGATCTGCCAAGCCTTGAGCAGTCCGAGATAATTCTGAATCAGATCTTCTATGTGCCCTTTCCCACTGTTTAGTTTATGGACAGATGCCATGGAGGGAGAGAGGGAGGGGCGGGACCGGAATATTCCTTGGATATTTCTAGCATTGCCAGTCTCTGGTGTGCTTCCCTTTTCACACACTGCACCCCTCTTCGTTTTGAGAGGCTGGAAAGGTTTGCCTCGTACTCACTTGCTTGGACACTTCCATAGGCATCCTTCTAAAAGGTGCCACTTGGTGCAATCTGTAGGCATCCCCTCTATTGCTGAAACTAATCCAACCAGTAAGAACACACACACCTTGAGAATTCTCTCTCAACTACAATTCCCAGCCTTCAGAGCGGTTGGGGAAATCCCCGTGACATTAAATAAATGCGACATGCAGGCATGTTCCCCCCCCCATCCCCAATCCAGTTCCCACTGCCCTGTTTACATCCATTAAAATTTAATTTATAAATGAAAAGATAATTACACTTTCCCTCTTATAGGAGACAGTTGTAATGCAATATCAGTGAGAATAATCTACTTTTCAGGAGAAAATAAAGGCACTGGGAAATAAGATGCTTTCTATCACTTTCTTCCTCGTATTAGTGGATGGTTGAGTTGAAAATACAGTATCAACGGAACATTCCCACAGTCTCCCTTCTATGTAAAATACTTTTATGGTTCTTCGGAGTGTGTGAGAAACGATAGTTAAAAGTACTGATCTGGGAAGGTCTGTTGAACATGAGACTAACTTCTGAGCAAAGATACACAGGCTTGCAATTTTAAGATTACAACCGCGCGAGTCCTGAGCCTTTTCTGAATTCTCTCTACTTAATCCACCCTTTTTAGCCTGAACATAGAAAGCGGTCCCCAAAAAGGGCATCTTGAATCTGTATGTAGCAGAAGTGTTAAATGCATCATGGTGAGATACCTCATAAAAGTGGAATGCTTGGTAGGGCTTTAGTACAGTGCAAACCACAGGCATTCGTTGCTGATATTAAAATTAGCAATTGTCAGGGATTATTCAGCAGCCACGCTAGACAGCCATCTAAAAAGATGTCTTTAAAGACTAACATTCCTGATAGTTAAAGTGGGATTGTGAATGGCTATGTAGACACAGAGCACCCACAAATCCAAATTATTCCATCCAACTCTTCCTTAATAATAGCATCCTCAACATTTCTTTGACCACAATTCCCATCACTCCTGACCAGCATTGCCATTGTTGGGGGAGTAGTAAATGAAAATATACAGCCCCCATTACAATTGGCCCTTCTCATTTGCTTTTACAGCAATGAGTGTTACTTTCTCAGGATCCTGCCATTTTAGAACAGGACAGAAGATATGAAAGCTATATTCAGAATTACTTGGCCCGCAAAGAGGGAACCTGTCAGAAATTTCCTGATGCTCATTTTTTTTCTTTTTTAACGAGGTGAGAGCTTTTTATCTTTAAAAAAAACATTTATTTTAAGAAAAAAAAACATGGAAGCATTTCCATGTGTAAGTTCTTGGCTGCTTTTAAAAGCAGATGCAAATAGTTTAGCAAGAAGTTTGCTTCAGAGCAAGGTTAACATCTATGAAAAAGATTATACGTGAGGTTTGTGTACATCTTGATCCCCTATAAATTGGTTTCGGCGGCAGCTTCCTCAGCTAGTAGCTGCGACTCTACAGGAATACGTAATGTTGATTGCATTCTACAAAGAAATGAGAAGTACAAAGGAACAGGAGATTAACTACCGTTTATAAGTGAATTGGAAAAGTGCTGAACAGCAAAAATCTATGTATTGTTTTGGTTTAAATCCTTGGAGTGTATTGAAAAAAACTGCAGAATCTCTACGTTCATCCTTGAAAGTTACTCAACTATTAAACATGCCAGCAAGCACCAAATGGTTACTTTTTATAAAACCCTGAATTTTGTGTACACAGCCATACAGTAACACAGATATAAAGTAGAATTATCATCAGTAAATACGAGCCTGTGCTTTGCCAGCTGGACAGACTGTTTCACCAAACAATGCATATTTGCAATTTGTGCTTGAACGCAATCGCACAACCCATTTTTGAACACGCCGTCTTTTCCCTTGCCCTTTTGCGATGCACGTCCCTTCTGTCTTTCGCATTTGAGTACGGGAAACTAAGGGCCCCTGAAAAACTGCTGTCAAAATGAAACTGAATCACCTACTCACAAAAAGCCAAGCATTCCTCAAATACCTCCTTAATCTGACATGGGTTTGGTTTCCATGCAATAAAAAGTATGATAATTTAAAAAACAGAACATCCAACAGCAAGCACTTTCTTGATCCTCGCTTGGCAGGAAGCACCATTGCTTAGCCACCTACGGATAAAAAAATTGGACTGTCGTTTTTGCAAAGGATTTGGCCTGAGCAGATACATGTTTCTCCCCAAACTTGGTTTTACTTTTGGTTGGTTCTTTGCTTTTTCTCCCTCGAGGTCAGCACAATGCTTCCGCTCGGTGGTGACCACTAGCAGGCCTGTGGATAATCTGTTCCGACATCCTGTTTTCTCAGCAGAGTTCTTTTTCCTTACGATGATTGAATGGATTCTGATCTGTACAGCATGCTGTCGCAAAAAACTTTACATTCGGCATCTACACAATTGACCAACATCACGGAAGGCCGGCCGGCTCAACGGTCTGCAGGATGCTCGCTCTCGCAGACCACGCTGGGTGAGACACACAGGAGCTCTCTTATGGGAAGGGTGCATTTTTTCAAGAAAGCAGTTCATCTTCGCTAACGTTCGGCAGATCATTAATGCCCCTGAAGGCCTCTTCACTACTTTGTTTTCTGCTTCAAAATGAAGAAAAATATAGTCAGAGCTGAAAGTTGTGCTCTTAATTCAAATGAAGGTAAGAGAGAGATTGCAATGCTTTTTTTTAGCTAGCTCCCTGTAGGAAAAAGAAGCAAAGTCGGGGGGAGTTTTCCCCAATCCCACTTTTCCAAGTTTTGTTTTAAGAGATGTAAAATCCCAAGAAATTTTGAAGCCGGAGGAGGAGGAGGAGGAGGAGGAGAATCCCCCCCCCAATCTTTCATATCTCAAACCCAATGTGGAATGTGTAGCTTTAAGATAGAGATGGAGGTCAGCATGAATACACCTCTGCCAACAACCCACTCAATCCCTTTCTGCATTATTCACCTCAAAAATTAAACCGTTCCAAAGATGATCATGCTACTGATTTCAGAAGGCACGTTCCACATGCCGGAAATTAACCTTATGGTCTCCCTTTTTCCTGCAATGTTCATTTTCATCTCAGTTGATGGAGGGATGGGCAGGTGGCAGGTAAGAGAAGCTACCAGGGAATCATAACCTCCCATCAGCGTAATATTTTACATTTCTCAATCTGAGGTGTGGGTCTTTTGAGTTGTGGGGGAAGTCAAGAGTGTGTGTGAAAGTAGATTTACGTGGAAAAAAAAGAAATGGGATATGCCAATTAGGCAGGAAGAGAGAGATTTGGACATGAATGGAATGTTCACCTTCATTTGCCTTGCCTAAGAACCTCCAATCAATTTGAACAAAAATTCCCCACAGTACTGTTTGAAATCTCTCTGCTTAATCTATAGCTCACTCCAAGGCACTTACATCAAGTACGTCTGTCTGTCCGGTGCAGACAGAAATCTTTCTTCTCTTCTACTCCCCTCAAATGGATTCCCAAAAGATCTTTTCCTAATCATGGATTTCACCAGGATCTGAGAACAGAAGAGATTTCTGTATTTACATCAAGCCATCTTTAAAACTGGACTTTCACAATTATGGGTCTGAACTACCTTGTTCTTTTTTTCCCATTCATCTCCTTCCGTGTCACGTCTTTTGAGAGGCAGGGACGTCTAAATTTATTATTATTAAGTACTTCCCAGCCAACTCACAGGAGCTTTCCAAGATAAAAAGCAGGGATAAATGCTTTCGATATGTAATAACCAAATGTCCCACGAAGAGAAGCCACATCTATTCCCAGGGGTCTTACGATCCAGAAATAAACCCAAGGGAAACAGCAGAGGAAGGAGAGAAGGGGTAAATATGGCACAAGAGCATATACAAAGACAGATGCAGGACTGCAGTTTATCTGCTGGGGCTCTTGATTTTAAAAGAAAGGTGAAGACTGTAGCTTGAATCATGTCAACTGGATTTCTATTTTCTCAGTGGAAACGTTTCGCTCCTTATCCAAGGAGCTTCTTCAGACTGAAGAAGCTCCTTGGATAAGGAGCGAAACGTTTCCACTGAGAAAATAGAAATCCAGTTGACATGATTCAAGCTACAGACAATTCCACCTGGATGACTGAGAACCTTCATAGACAAAGGTGAAGACTGCATTACAGTGAAATTAAAATCTAGACGGTGGGTAACTGGCAGATAAAATGCATCACTCTGTAAGAGTTTAAGTGGCTTGGCTTAGGGGCTCTTTAAATTTGGCATCCATCTCCCTCTCTGCACACACCAGCCCTCTATGCATTAACAAGGTAGACAGAATAATTTTTATGGCCCAGTCCAGAGTCATTATCTAACAGACGTCGCAATGACTTCCCATCTTAATATTTATACGTCATAAACATTTAATATCTTTTCATTTGTTCTTAGATTTCTACAAATAAAAAATAATAAGATAGGTGGGGGGGGGTAGGCTCGGGAGTTAGAAGCACAGGCAACCTTCATCAATCTTGTGCGGTTTAATCCAGAATTCGACCAGCTCAGTCCATTCCCACTTCATTTTATGCTCTTAGTCAGCATTCTTGCTCTCCACAGAGACCAATATGGTTTAATGGCGAGGCCATTACGGAAATTGGAACTGATTTAAAGAAGTTGGATAGACAGACTCTTGAAATGCCAGCAGAGCGTAAACCGCAAGATGGAATATTAAAAATCCACTTACCACGGTGGCCAAGCTTGGGATGTGTTTGATTGAGTTCTCAACCTCCTCTTCGGTTACCTCAATCAGCGTGCAGTTTTCATCCTCTGTCGGCAACGGCTCCATTCCATTCTTGGTGACCCACGGATGCAGCTGCGTGCGTGGACGTGGGCGAGAGAGAAAGAGGCAAGCGTTGGCAGATAGTTTCAGAAAACATCACAGAAATGGCTGGGCGTACCGAAGACACGAAAAATGTAAATGCGATGTTTAAAAATTAATGCAAATAAGAGAAGTGGACAAGTGGTTGCCAAATGTATTGTTTGCTATAGGAAGTGGAACAGCAAAAGCTTGATGGTGCAATTCAACGTCCAACTCGGATGAATGATTCGGGAAATCTCAGGAGGTCGTGAATAAATTAACAGACTGTGGGTTGTTCATGGGGATTTCAGAGATTCCTCTCTCGGATGTGATGATCCTTATTGTACGTGTGCATGTATTATTTCGATTAATATGGCCACCCATCCCAAATGCATGACGATAAATCTTTTTTTTAAAAATATGAAACATTAAGCATAGAGTCACTATACATTCTTCAAGCTGATTGTAAAGAATAAAGAATATAGATACAGAAAAGTGAGATACTGAAAGAAAGTAAATAAAATAAAATCATAAGGAGGAACTCCTCACAAATGGTCCGTTAAATCAGGATTTTGCTGTATTTCTGTACCCTTCTAAATAAGCAGATGAATATAAATGTGCAAAGGTTTACCCTTTGGTATATATTATACAGCTGAATCTTCCCATCTCCACTAGATTCGGTACTGCAACAAAATTTCATTCTATTGTGCACTTGTATAGTGTATAGTGGGATGACAATAAAGTTATTATCCCATCCCATCCCATCCTATCCCATCCCCAGTTTTCAGGAAACGGGGACTGGCCATAAATTACCTTAATTTCTGGGACAGTGATCCTGGATTCGGGTTTTTTGTCCAGCATCTGTGTTATTAGATCCTTCAGTTCATCAGAGATGTCTGGTCTTGGATGATTAAAAAAATATAAGAAGATTGTCCTTTGGATTTATCGCTTAGAGCATTAACCTGCCTCACAAGCACACAATTGGGTGTCAGAATCATGACGTTTTAATCTCACACTCTTTTTGAGCAAGTCACTAGTCCTCAAGGCCACAAAAGAAGTTTTAAAAATACCCTGGCATCATCACATGTGGAGTCCTTGGTGCCCTCTGAGCTTGGTTGTTGGCTTGCAGATGTTTCATTACCCAACTATGCAGATGTTTCATTACTCACTGATGATGTTACCTAGTCGGGTAATGAAACATCTGTAAGCCAACAACCAAGCTCAGGGAGCACCGAGGACTCCACAGTTCAACCCTGAACTACATATATTCCCTTCTATTGGATTATTACATGTTTTGGGGGCTGACTCATTCTGACTGATCATTAAGGGCTGCTCCCCCTCAGTACATACTTTGGCCATGCTTAGAAAGTGGTAAGAAATTTATCTGTGCCTCCCCCTCAAAGAAAGTCAGGGTCAATAACCTGAAGTGTGAGTTTGCTCAGCTTGGGAAACACGACCCTCCTCCCCCCCCCCCCCCCCCCGCTAGATCCCGCCCCCCCTGGTGCTGAGCTTTTGAACTGTCTCTAAAAGCATCAACACATCTCCCGGATTCAACGGGTGAGATCCAGGAGCCTCCTGCTGAGATTCCCTGGTGTGGAAGGAAAGCAGGGGGACCTTCCAGAATTCAAATTGCCCTTTCCAAATTGGGAAGCGCCTTTGTCATCCTTTGTTCATAAGAAGACTGCTGTATTCTTACTTACTGGTCCGGAAATTCCAACATCTGGCTCTTGATTTTGCTGTGCAAACTGAGGATCCGCTCATCCATAAAAGGACACTGGGAAGGATAAGAATGCCCAGGGAGACATTACGGCTGGCACGGATTGGGGGTAGGGGAGAAACTGGTTGAGTTCCCCTTCAAATTGCACAACGTGGGTGACAACACAGTTCTACGAAACCCTGACCCAGAATCGGGTCACCGACAAATGGTTTAGCGCCACGCTCCCCAGGTGTATCAATAGGTCGCAGTGAGGGAGCTGCCCTGCTCCGTAAAACAGTCAAAACGTAATGAGGGGGGAGACTCTACAAACAGGCATATTTTCATGGAGCTAACAAAAACTGGTTAAAACCTACACATCACGCAAGCTTGCCTATGTTTGCAGAATGTGCACGGAAATACGTTCTGAGTCTTAGCACGTTTTTAAAAAAGAATCTCAGCCTAACAGAGGAATTGGACAACTCAGGCTAACGAGTGGCAAAACGACAAACCACAACTGACAATCCACTCCTTCCTTCCCACCCTGTCCCCACCTCCAATATAAGTTTCTTAGCCACTCCCATTTCACCAGGCGCCTCTCTCAGTGGATTAGATAGTTAAAAATGGACGGGACAGAGAAATTGAAGAGGAAGATAGACATCTCCACCAGATCATTCTCTACTTCTAGCAGGACAGAGATTATAAATCAGCCTCTGGACTTGACGGCTTTAGGGACAGCTGGCTCACTCAACACTGGAAGCCTAAGCATCGCACTTTTGTTCCAAAGCTCATCAGAAACAACGAAGGATACCGATATGTATATTGAGAACAAAGCATTCAGAATAGCCCTGCGAAACTGTTCAGGGAAGAGTCCCTAGTGGAGGCTGGAAGAGACCCCCCAACTTCTGTGCTCCCCCACTTTTTTGTAACATCTACATTCTGCTTGACTTAATACCCGTGAAAGTGGGGCTTGGATTCTGCAAACTGATTGCTGCCTTTAGCCTGGCATCTGACCAACGAATAAAACAATCGGCAAAGAGAGAGAAAAGGAGGTGATGTTTTGTTACCTGTGCGAAGACAAAACAGTACAGTGTGATTCCCATTGCCCAGACATCTAAAGCCTTGGAAAGGAAAGGGGGGGAGAGAAGGGGAAGGAGTACATTAGCTTTCCACAAACACTTGTTCCTCGCATTATATCACTGCTACTCCTCTAAGACTGAACTAGAAGCATCTGCTGGAGGGTATTTTGCCTCTTGATACAGTAATATCTATGCTCATCTTCCAAGGCTGACATAAATTACTCTTACGCTGGCACCCTGAACCAGCCCTACAGGGAAGGTAGGCCTGTCTTGAGATCACACAGCTTCACAGCTGGAGGGGGGACATACAGTAAATCCAACCCCTCCCCAAGCCTTAGTCTGACATTAAATCACCAACTGTCTGGGTTCACCTACCATGCTATTTTAAGGTTTGTTTTAACCACGGTTTGTTAATTAAGCCACAGTTGTCTGCGTTTATACAACACACTAAGCCAAATTCCCAGACTACGTTGGTTTGCTTTAGGCTGGGTTCACAGACCATGCTAGCTTGAATTATGAGTCACTCCAAAAAACCTTTTCGATTCTTACCAGATGCTAGAAAAACACTATCGTCTGCACACACACACACATTCTACTTTTCTTTCTCTCAACATACCTTTCCAGAAAATATTTTTCTGGTTTCAGAGAGGGTCTCAGGGGCCATGAATGCTGGCGTGCCCACCGTGTTGGTTAACAGGGCATCCGCCCCTTTGAATTCATTACTCACGCCAAAATCGGCAATTTTGACGTGACCGTCTTCTCCGACCAAGAGGTTGGAAGGCTTGATATCCCGGTGGATAATTTTTTGGTAGTGCACTGTAGAGAAAGGCAAATGTAAGAGAAGAGGGTAACTTGCTCCAGTGGCAAGGCTGCACAATTAGGACAGGTGCTCAGTTCCTATATTGCCGTAGCAAAAGGCTATCGAGAAAGAAAGGAGTGTTATTCGGCACGTGTCCCGAGGATACCATCTCCATCTTTTCTTACAAGGCCCAGCCCTGGAACTAAAAAGGGGTTCCCATTCTCAACACAGGCCTGGCTCTGACCTTTGTGTAGCTTTTCTACACACTCACAGTATTCAATGCCTTTGATCAGGTCTTGGAAGTAGAACCGTGCCTGGTCTTCAGTAAGAGGTTTCAGATTGGGAACTTCCATCACAGGCCTGCAAAGGGAAAAATAAATCAAGAATGGGGAAATAGAGTTTTCAAAAGCGAAACCCCACTGTCATGCGGCACAGTGTTTTTCAACTTCAGCGACTTTTAAGATGTGTGGACTTCAACTCCCAGAATTCCCCAGCCAGCCATGGCTGGCTGGGGAATTCTGGGAGTTGAAGTCCACACATCTTAAAGTCGCTGAGGTTGACCAACTCTGCTACAGAGAGTAAAATGCTTAGGGCAGCATTTCCCCCCTTATTCTGCAATGAATCATGTACACTATTAATTAAAAATGGTAAAAGCAATAATTATCTTACCCTTTTTTCACAAGTTCAAACACTGAAATGCAAAAAGAGGCAGGCAATTAATTATAAGCAGAAACACTCAGATTAAGAAAATGGTCCCATTTTTAATAGCTCCAGGAAGAGAAGTGGCTGCGTGACCTCATATTTTACGAACAAACATCATCAGCGGACAAGGAGGGCAATTGCATTGTTAAAATTCAGGCTCAGCCGGCTTAACAGGGCTCGCACAGGAGGCCAAGGCTTGCCTCTCACGCATCCTAAACACACCTTCTCCAACCAGTCTCCAGTCTTTCAGAACTGGTGGATGCTGAATTCCCAGCCAGGCCTGGGTGGCAAGAGAAGAGTCAACTCGCTGACTTTCTAGGGCAGTGGTTCTGAAAGGGGGGGGGGTCATTTGGGCATACCCTGGGGGGAATGGAGCAATTTGCAACTGCTTGTTTGTGAGGCGAGGAGGATCCAGTCTGGGACCGTCGCTGCTGAGGTGTTTGGGTAAAACAACAACGTCTGGTTTCTTTGTGGGGGTCGTGACATTATTTGAGACCCGGAAAAGGGAGGATTGGGTCAACCAGTTTAAGAACCACTGTGCTTGACTGGACCTGTTTTGGGTGAAATAGTTGACTGGGTCAATTGACCCCTTTTCAGGGTTCCTATGATCTATTTATCCCCTCACCGATCTAATTAACATCATGGGAAGATGGCCAGCAAGTCAGTAGTGGGGGGGGGGGCGGGGCGGGCAGGGGTTGGCTGAAGTCTGGCAGCTGTGTGAATGTGCTCCAACCGCTCTTAAGCAGTAACAAAGGAGCAGCAGGGAGAATACACCTGGCTGGATGATCCAAGAATGGTGCTGTGCTCTAAAATAAATATATAACTTTTAATTAAAAGGAAACAACATGAAACAAACACCAGATGGCACGAGGAGGAATGAAACACGGAAACACGGCAATCCACCATTTATTTTTGTCTCTCGTCCATCTGGAACTGGGCCCTCGTGCAGGAAGCGTGTTTGAGAGGCAGTCCTACGAAGCACCAAGTGGCGACTTTATTCTATTTACATAAAATCCTCTGCTAGGCTGGGAAAGGAAGGAGCGGGCCAGAAGCCTGTCCTCTCAGACCGAGGTTCACACTACGGTCCCCGTTTCGTTTTTCATCCGTCAAAGCACCAAGTCCAGATGAGCCTTGCTTCCTCCTCCACCAGACCCAGCATGGTGTTTATGCGCTGACAAAGAAAGAATCCTGTGCTGCGGACAAGCCCTGCGCCCCTTCCGAAGCCTTGAGGCCGCTTGCCCTTGCACGGCCCAAGGCAAGCTGGGCGCGATGCAACGTTTCCTTGCAGGAGAAGCCCCATTTCACTTTGCAGGGCTAAACAGAAAGAGGGTGGGGGGGGGCTTACCCATGTATAAGTGATCTTCTGTGGGGTCATCTAGTACCTGTCGGCAAAAATAAAGACAAAAGGGGCACCGTGTCTTAGCTGTAACCCACACCATTAAATTCCCCTAATAAGTATAGATTTTAACAGCATTATAATACAACCCAATGCAAGATCTCCCCTACTCAGATGGCTGATGATCTTTCCTAGAACTTGAATTTTTCATTCCAGTTCTCAGACAGGCTTCATAGATTTCTCTGAAAACATCTAAGCCGTTTCTAGAAACCGCCTGAGCTCCTGAAATCCAGAAGGCTTGGAAGGGCACGGGGCACTTCCAGAAAGGTCAGAAAAACCCATGTATAAATTGCACACTCTTATTAAAATGAGCTCAGAAGGAACATTCAGCTCCTCTCCTAACTCCAAGTTAAAGCTTTGATTTTGCCCCCCATAATAATTTTTTAAAAAATGGCTGCCACCCACTGCTATGGCAGGGAGCAAAAAGAGGGGGAAATGTAATGTTGGGAGCAGATACCTCTCATTCTTTCTGGCAGCTGAAACGGGTACATATTGGAAACCCAACTGCTTGCACATTCTACAGAGAAATGCCACTTTTTCTGTCTTTGGCTGGTAAGCAGTACACCAATGCCACAAATACTTCCTGGGAGTCCCGTGCCCGGGAAGCGCCTTAGGTTTCGCATCCTGTTCAAGATCAGCCTCACCTCCACCAGCTTCACAACATTTGGGTGGTCCAGCTTCTTCAAGATGGCGATCTCTTGGTAGACCTGCTCAATGGGTCCTCTGGGTTGGCAGAAGCTGTCCAGGGGGAGTTTGGCACCACGAGGAGGGGGGCGGCCTAAGGGAGAAGGTACAGAGGTACTGACAAGGGGAAATATACCTGTAACCAACGCCATTGGGAAAATCCAGGCTGGTGGAGAGGCTTGGATTAAGGATGGCAAAACACTGCAAGCCCCTCACCGCCAGACAGGTGAGGCCTACCCTCTACCCAGGACCCCGAAGATCCACCACCACGTCATGGCAGAAGAGTCTGGGCCAGATGGACAAACAAGACTGATCTGAAAAGAGGGAAGTCACCAGGGCAGGATTTGGGGAACCGATCTAAGATGAGGACCGATTCCCACTTATTTTCAGTAGCTGGGAAATTCTGGGAGTCGAGTCCATAGGTGTAGAGGACACCCAAGTTGGAAGCCAAGCCGAAACCAAACCACCAGGCCCCAAACCAAGTGGGGCTTCAGGGCATTAATTCCATCAAGGCCAGAACATACAGTGGCATGTCTGCTTCTGCAGAAAACAGGCCGACCTTCGAGCCCATCTGTTCATCCACCGATTCGCTTCCTCCCCACCCACCTTCCCCAGGACGGCGGCTGTCTGCACATCCCAACTTACGTGGGAAGCCCGCTTGCCTCATCAGCTTCTTCTTGGAAAGCACTTTCATTGCCTGCAGGAGACGAGGCAATTGTGTTGAGTTGCTGGGGAACAAAGTAACTCACAACACAACACAAAAATTAATCGCTGGCTGCTCTGAAACGGTTTCATAATGAATTCTCCGCTGCTGTTCTTTTTATGCCATTTTAGACCTGTATTCTAAACTATTCCAGGAATAAAACTGATAGACGGATTAAACAATCCACCCTGGGTTCCCATCTAATTTGGTGTTGTGCAAGAAGATGAATCCCCCATGATCAAAACTCATCACTCAATCACACTTTCCTCTGCTTAGTTCAAAAACTTCCTTCTCCTTTTTTCTGTTAAACTGAGGCAATCCATGCCAGCTGACGAGTGCTTACTCACATAGTAAGTGTTGTCATCTTCATTGTATGCCAGCTTCACAACTCCATAGGAGCCCTATGAAAGTGGGGGGGGGGGGGAAACACACACAAATTGTAGGTAAAGAAAACATGAAGCAAACAACAGTTTCCCTAAACGCTGTTGAAACGATGGACAAGTTCTTTTTATTTGTATGTTTTTTTACAAAGGCAGCCTAACTTGGAGCAGAACTGTAAACTTCCCTGTAGGTAAGACAGTTTCCATCCCAAACATGCATCAAGTATGCAAGGAGAGTGTGTGTGTGTGTGTGTGTGTGTGTGTGTGTGTGTGTAGGGGTTTCATTACCTTTCCAATTTCATCCTTCAGCGTGTATTGATTGAGTTGCACACAGTCCTGAGAAAGAGAAAAACCAGAGGCAAAATGAATTACGGATGCTGATAGCAAAGGACCCCACTATTAAGCTGCACCTCTTCCTCCCCTCTGGGATCACAAAACCTCATCCATTCTCAGAGTTAAGTTATTGCCAGTTGTTTCCATAGTAGCCATGAACGTGGGTGTGTTTGTGTGGGTGTGTGTACACATACATATAAAGAGATAAGCATCTAACAGAGGTGAGTTGTCTAGGACTTCAGCTACCAGCCGGAATGGCCACGGATTGTGAAACCTTGAGTGCAAAACACTCGGAAGACATCCGGTTGCCTGCATTTATTTATGCATTCTCTCTCTCACACACACCCGTGCGCAGACCTCTGCACTTGCAAATGCTCTTCGGTGCAGGTAATTCACCCTTTCAGGTCTGCATTATAAATGCCTGATGGACCTCAGAAACGCCAGCAAACCGCACTGGGGCCTCTGATGGTTCTCAGACCAATCAGAAAACTCTTCTACCGCCAAATGTGAATCAGAGACCGTTCCCGGGCCCCTTGGAAAAAGGCCAAGGCTTGTTTGCTAGTTTGAAAAATCCAGTCTTTCCTGCTACCTTTCTGCTCCCTGGAAATATGCTTCTGCCCCCAGCTGGGTCTGAAAGCGAGAAGTAAGCCTGGGCAGACCAGGGCCACACCCAGACAGCCATCGGGCGCTCCCTTAGGTTAGGTGGCTGAAAGCTCGTCCCACCCTCTCCCAATTTTTTCCCTTGTCTTGCCAACCAGCTTTCCCATCTGCTGCGCCGAATCAGGCAGAGAATTCACGCTGGGAGCCGAACGGTATTAGCATAAGTGCATCTTCTTTTCTAATACATAATTGGGAAAGAACGGGCTGAAAAGGCTGGAGCCACCCACTTCTGTTTTTAATCAGCTGCTGCTGTCACCGCGTCTTCACTACATTTATGGCAAAGAGCACCTAAATTTCCCTTCCTCCCCCTTTCTGCCCTCCCACATCCACCGCCAGCCCTTCCCCTGAATAAACACGATAGGCCAGGGGTTCTGGCCCCACGTGTGATTCCGGCTGGCCAACGCCAGAGGCTCCGCTGAGGGGCAAAAAGGGGAAGAAAGCCTTCGCTTGGTCAAAGACGCCAAAGGCTCCCCACACCCCAATCCTCTCCTTTTTAGATTTTGTTACGCAATTGTGCGATATCCATGGGGGAGAGAAGAGGCAAGTTTAATGGTGCTTCTGAGAATCCAAGGGGGAGTTGAAAAAAAAGCCAACCCCCTCAAGCTTTCTGCAGATAACACGCTTGCTCCAAGCAACCATTTTGTGACTGGTTTTGGGTTTTTTTTGGCTGCATTTTGCATCGCTTTATATTGGTGATGTGATTTTTTTTTGTTTTTTGCATCGTTGCTAGCTGCCCAGAGTCACTTGTTTTAAGATCGGCAGCAATGTAAACATTCTGAATAAATAAATAAACAAACATTAATAAAATAAAATAAAATAAAATAAAATAAAATAAAATAAAATAAAATAAAATAAAATAAAATAAAATAAAATAATAAAATAAAATAAAATAAAATAAAATAAAATAAAATAAAATAAAATAAAATAAAATAAAATAAAATAAAATAAAATAAATAAAATAAAATAATAAAATAAAATAATAAATACATTTGCTCTATTCGCTTCATCCTTCGATGGTTGCAGGAGTTTTTTGGATGGTTTTTCTCACCTAAAAGGATGGTTTGGGAACAGCAGCAGAGACTCTGCAAGAACAAAAAAACCTGGCAGAAATCGAAATAGGGTCTTCTTCTTCCTCCCTCTCTCTCTCTTTTGTATTTTTAAATAACAAATAGTGGAGATTTTTCAGCGATTCAAATCTTCTCTCGCATTGCTAAAATAATTTAACGTACTTTGTCTTTTATGGTTAGTTTCTCATCAACAATATACTGAGCAATAACTACGATCTCAGTCATCCCTTCGTCTGCTTATTGACATTCTATTTCTTGATCAGTTTTTTCCCTTTTCTCCTTTCCCTTGTTCGTTTTCCCTTTTTCTTTTACAGATAATCAACCAACCAACACGGCTGTCGGTTGTCTGGATGCCACTTCCCTTACCTGCAGTCCTGTGATAGAAACTCGGTGGGACTCGATGGTCGGCCTCCGGGGCAGACGGGGCGAAGAGTGGGGCGAGGTAGCGGGGGAGTAAGGAAGGGAAGGATAAATGCAGTGCCCGTTGACCCCCATGCCCCCGCTGGGGGACTGGGCGGACGGAGACCGCTCTTGGAGAGACAGCGTGCGACTGGAAAGGTTCACTTTGATCCAAGGCTGCCTGGTCTCTCCAGAGGAAGCTCTCGCGGGATTGGCCGAGCCTGGTTCGCCAAGGCCTCCAGGATCTGGGGCAGGGGTCTGCTCTTCACACGGCTCCATCAGTTGCTCGCCCACCAGCCCCTCCGCCCGGCCCGGCGGGGCACCGGAAGTAGAGTCGTACTCCGCTACCACCCCGAAGGACTCCACGGTGCTCAGAGGGGTCCCATTTAGATCCGCCAAGCAGGAAGGCTTCTGTGGCCCGTGGCCAAAGAGTTCATTGCAGAGAAGGAACTTCACGGAGGCACATTTGAGCATTATGTGCCGGCCAGCTTAGTTCCCATGCTGTGGCGGTGGCTCTCCTGGAAGCTGAATCAAGACAAAGGAGAAACAAGACCAAGCAACTGAATTTAAGATGGACCACAGGCTAAGCCAAAAACTTTCTTTTTTTAAATCCGTTCTATCGTGTCCGATTCTCGGCGACTGCCTGGACAAGTCCCTGCAGTTTCCTTGGCAAGGTTTTTTCAGAAGTGGTTTGCCATTGTCTCCTTCCTAGGGCTGAGAGGGAGGGACTGGCCCAAAGTCACCCAGCTGGCTTTGTGCCTAGGCAGGACTAGAACTCTCAGTCTCCTGGTTTGCCATTGTCTCCTTCCTAGGGCTGAGAGGGAGGGACTGGCCCAAAGTCACCCAGCTGGCTTTGTGCCTAGGCAGGACTAGAACTCTCAGTCTCCTGGTTTGCCATTGTCTCCTTCCTAGGGCTGAGAGAGAGGGACTGGCCCAAGGTCACCCAGCCGGCTTTTATGCCTGAGGCAGGACTAGAACTCTCAGTCTCCTGGTTTGCCATTGTCTCCTTCCTAGGGCTGAGAGGGAGGGACTGGCCCAAAGTCACCCAGCTGGCTTTGTGCCTAGGCAGGACTAGAACTCACGGTCTCCCGGTTTCTAGCCTGGCGCCTTAACCCTTGACAAACTACGATGCCTGGGTTCACATAAGGTGCTAAGACAAATCCAACTGTATCATGGCTCAGCGCAATGGATAAATCCAGCCAATACGTTTTGCCCCTGGGGCTAGAACAAGAACCCATCATCTGGGAGATGAACCACAGGGAGAACCAGAAAATCGACTCCTTAGTCAATGGGTCCTCATAGATTTCTAGGACTGCAATTCCTAGAAGCTACAGCCTCTCAGGTTTTTATTCAAGCATATTTTAAAAGTTAAATAAAACTTACATATTTTGTTTCTTTCTAATGGCAAGAAACCATAAGCATGAATGAGAAATACAACTGCAGGAATACTTTTCCCTCTTTCCTAATCTTAACTCTTCGGAAGGGGGAAAAAAACGGCCTCATCAAAAGTAGAACCGACTCATCTACCATTAAAATGCTTGTTCAAGTTCCCCCCTCAGGCCAAGCAATTCTGAATCTCGGTAAGAGAAATATCCATTAGGTTAATTCATAAAAATTAATTGAAGCAGTGTGGGCAGGTGAACGGCAGGTGCCAATAACTCTTTTATGATTATACTTTTTTCTTTCTGAATAATGTGCATTAAATACACCCGCTTTTCCTCAAAACAGGTGACTGACAGATTCACCACCCACCTCACCTACTTTTAAAAAAAAAAGGAAATTTCAAATTCAACCTTAAAAAAGAGAGAAACCCCTTAGTTTCCTGCAGAAACCTATAAAGGTATTTTAGGGCTTCACCTTTCAGAAAGACAACAGGGGCAACATCAGGCTTAAGAGAGTGGCACTGAAGGCCAGAGGGAGGCTGAGGTTCGGGCAGAAGCAGACTGGGGTTCCCAAGGATTTTAGACTCCAGGATAGAGCCAAAAAATGCTTTTTTCCCTCTACTCTATTCAGCAAGAAGGCTTGGGAATTATTTAGATAACAGCAATCCGTTCAGAAGGGGGCGTGGTGGCTCAGCGGGCAAGACGCCAGGCTTGTCGTTCGGAGGTTCGAATCCCTAGCCCTGCGTGACGGAGTGAGCTCCCGCACTGGCCCCAGCTCTTGCCAACCTAGCAATTCGAAAGCCTGCAAATGCCAGTAGATGAATAGGTACCACTTCGGTGGGAAGGTAACAGCGTTCCGCGTGCGTCATGCCGGCCACATGACCGCGGAAGCGTCTTCGGACAATGCTAGCTCTTCGGCTAAGAAAAGGAGATGAGCACCGGCCCCTAGAGTCAACACAACTGCACAAATGTGTGGGGGGAACCTTTACCTTTACCTAATCCGTTCAGAAGACAAAAAATGCTTGTGGGAGAATGATGTGAAGTTAAAACAGAAGCTAGGTTACAGCAGCAGACAGGCCTCTCCCAGGAGCAGTAAACTAAACCTAATATTTTCTTAGAAATAGGTCTGCCACAGACTCATTCCTCTAGCTGACCCCTGTCTTTAAATTTCCATTCTGGGCTCATCAGAAGCACCATTAAACAAAACATCCTTTTGCTATGAACTGGTAGCTTTGGACTGCGCTAGCCAACTGATTTTACCAGTTGGGATGAGTTTAAAACTCCCTGTTATAATTCTCCTTAGAGCTCTAAAATGTCCCCAAAGCTATTATGCAGAGGCTTAACAGCAGTTCGGGAAGAATGAGAGCAGAGATAATGAAACATAATGGAAAGAGTTCTCAGTGCTGAATTAAGGCTGACATTCAGTCACAGCTTGAGAGAAAAGAATGGCTGGCTTCATAAGGTAAAGGTAAAGGTTCCCCACGCACATTTGTGCAGTCGTGTCCGACTCTAGGGGCCGGTGCTCATCTCTGTTTCTTAGCCGAAGAGCCAGCGTTGTCCGAAGACGCTTCCACGGTCATGTGGCCACATGACGCGCGTGGAACGCTGTTACCTTCCCACCGAAGTGGTACCTATTCATCTACTTGCATTTGCATGCTTTCGAATTGCTAGGTTGGCAAGAGCTGGGGTGAGTGCAGGAGCTCACTCAGTCACGCGGCGTTTGGGTCTCAAACCTCCGAACTTGCGATCTTCCGATCGACAAGCCTGGTGTCTTACCCGCTGAGCCACTGCGCCCCTTTCGGCTGGCTTCATAGAAGATGCTAAACCATCATTTGTTTCCATACGGTACAGCTCATTGATCAAAGCTCATTGATCAAAGCCGCAGGATTGCACTCAGATGTAAGTCAAACCGACCAGTAACGGCTTACGATTCAAATACTGCACAAAATCAGTTTGCTTCACCACCCTTCATCAAATAAGCCACAATCAGCAGGCTCTAAACATCACGCTATGCCATAAACTGTGATCTATAAACCACAATAGCTGGGTTCACATACCTTGCCCAGACAGGAACAAACAAATCAGATGGTGTCAGTATTCCCACTGAATCTGAGGAGTTAAAATGGGTTGCATTATTAATTTTACCCACCATCTTCTGCAAGGAATTTGGTGGAACGTGAAAATAGCTCGGACGGTACAATGATTAAGTTTGACCTTTGGGATGCATTCAAGGTCTCGCATAACGGGATCCTTGACCACCACTGATTAGCCACATCCAACTACCTTGGCCAAGCTGATGTGCCTAGGTAGAAGCAGGGTAGCCACAGCTCATGGGTTCCTTGGGAATGTGACACCTAGATATAGGAGTCCTGCTTTAATTAATTAATTAATTAATCAATCAATCAATCTAATGGATTAATAAGCACTGACTGATCTTTCCTCCCTTAATTTGTCAAATCTCCTTTCCTGAGCTCTGAATTAAGTTTCTGAAATGGCTTCAGACATTTTCCAAGCCATGAATTAAAGTTCTGAAATGGCTTCATGTTCAGAGTGTGAGCATTCAGTGGGTGGCTGGAAGTCAAAGAGGAGGTATATTTTGGGGAAGCCTTCTGGCCCCACTATTTCTGAAACCAGAAGTCTGTCAGAGCAGGCATCATCTTAGACCCTAACCCCAACCCTGTTCTTCTGGCATGAAAGGAGAAAGCGTGTTTCCCAGTGCTGCCATTTGGGTAAAAAAATCACTTCCTCTCACATATAAAAACTGAGGTCCCAAGGCAGCCTCGATTACTTTGACTCAGTGTTTTTCAAAGTTGGCAACTTTAAGTTGTGTGCTGGCTGGGGAATTCTGGGAGTTGAAGTCCACACATCTTAGTTGCCAACTTTGAAAAACATTGCTTTAACTGAAGCCTTTAGAGAAAGCAGCTGCTGGATCTGAGGTGCCCCTGGGCAATGGGACTCTGGACTTGTGCCCGATGGACCAATCTTCTGACTATCCGTATGCCAGAAGTGAAGATGCTTGATCCATCCAGATCAGTCCCTCTCTTCGGACTAGGATGATGAATGCATCCATCTGACGGACTAGTTTTCTGGGTACAGTGAAAATAGCACTGGCAAATGTAAAAGAAGGGAAGGTTCTTTAATAACTATTAAAGCTACACCTGCCAGAATGTGGTCTTGCAAGCTGCAAGCAGTCTGCTGTTTTTAATTCCTTCTTCTCTTCCTGTATCTGACTACCCTCTAAATACAGTTCCATGGGAACGCTGAAGCCTCCAATTCATCTCACACATCTGAAACTTCATTCCAGGACTCGTTGAGTCCCACACACTTGGGGAGAAAATACATCCTGGCAACAATGAAGTCTAAAAGAGCGGGGGAGAAGCCACAGAAAAGAAACAAAGCGCCACCACACATTCGCCCAAGCCACATGCCTGCCCAGAAGGACTATGCTCTCTCTCCTCAGCACACAGTATGTTGGGAATCTGTAGAGATAACACTTTACAGCTTGCAAAAAGGGAAACAGCAGATAAAACAGAGGAGAACAAGGACAAAAAGCAGGGAATCCACGGGAAGGAGACAAAGCATATGGAGTACCCCCGCAAAAGTCTGTCCTTCCTTCCTTCCTTCCTTCCTTCCTTCCTTCCTTCCTTCCTTCCTTCCTTCCTTCCTTCCCATTATTCATCACAATGTCCAGGTTCTGGGCATACAAGGGCAAAGTTGTTCTGCCTGCTGGAGTCCAACCTTGTTCCAGGGAATTCAGAAAGAGCCATTTTGCTCAAAAGCCACACCTGGGCCACGCTGTGCGGTTCTCAAGGACCTGGAGTGGAGGCGTGTATCCAAGCATAATTGTACCGAACGTACATTTTGCCTATCAGCGGCGAGGCGAGAAACAAGCCCCAAGGCTGCTAGAAAACAATAACAGCAATAAAAATAGCAGCTTTGGCTCATAAAAGAAATCTAAAAGGACTCAAAGACGGAGTCCAAGCGTAGGGCTTTTGATAGGTAGAGGTTTCTGAAATTGTGGAGAGAGAAGGATATTTGAACTGGAGGCACCGGTTGACGTGTGCTTCCTCACAGAATTAACTTCCAGCCTTATTTTTTTTAAATCATTGCTTGTATCCTAAGAAGACGGGAGCATTCATTCATTCATTGGCGATCACTCGTAGCCGAGTAAGATTGTCTTCCAAAGGTAAAATTTTAACGGTGTGCCCTCATTGAAGACGGGAGCTGACCTGATTTACACAGAGAATTTGCATCCACCATGCAAATCTGAGGAACACAGATAGGAGAGGAAGCAGTGTTCCCCCCACTACAATAATTCGTTGAGAAGCAATGCTTAAATTGGCACATTTTCCAGGTAAATCCAGGTTCAGCATATTACTTCCAGCTCGTATTAACCATGCTCAGGCACTCCCTTCAACTGGAACGGGAGAGCTTTGCCTTTCAGACTGGGTGTGAAAGACACACATCCACATACCTTGTCCCCTTCACTGCACAAGGCCACTTGGGTGGCTAGCTGAGGGGATGGGAGGAGGACGCAGACTGGCCTGTTCAACTACTGTCCCAAATTTGTAGGCAAAGGCTTTGACAGCACAGAGACACACTCTAAAGGGTTTTCAAAAGGTGCAGTTACGCTAGCTGGTCAAAGAATTGGCAACCTGAGCACCACCCAATCCAAGCTCTTTTAGCTCAGTGCTTATTTGCCTGCCAGGACTAAAGGGAGCTTTGATTATTCCTTCTGGTATACCTGGCGAGACACAATTGTTCCCAGGTCATTCAGGGCAACAAACAAGCTTTATTTGTGGGACCAGAAAGAACCACCTCCCCTCCCATCAGCCATAAAGACTCCGAGTTCTTTTCTCATGGATTTCAACCGCCCCCAGGAAAGCCAACCGCAATTTCTCTATCCCCCCTACCTCTCCAGCCAGACTTCACCTCTGCACCTAAAGACAAGTGGAACTTCCTGTGCCCCAGATCGGAACTCCTTGGCTCGGTTCCCTCCATGCCAGAACGCAACGCCAAGACCTCCGGTTCAACCCCCAAACAAAACTTTGCAAAATGCAGCATGGTCCTTCGAGACCCCAATCGAGATCCTGAGCATCAATTCTTCCCTCCTCCTGGAGGTTTGCTCTACGGCAGTGTTTCTCAACCTTGGCAACTTGAAGACGGGTGGACTTCAACTCCCCGAATTCTCCAGCCTGCATGGCTGGCTGGGGAATTCTGGGAGTTGAAGTCCACCCATCTTCAAGTGGCCAAGGTTGAGAAACACTGCTCTATGGCAACCAAAAAGAACATGGATGGCATTCCAGGGGGCCCTGTCTTTTTCGAGAGCAGGAGAGTCCTCCTGCCAGCGGATCGCTCCCTTTCTGGTTCCCACAGACAGATGTTCCAAGGGTGACCATCTGTGCCCTGTGCCTTTTTCTTAAGGCATCGGGATGGACGCGGCACCGCTACCCTTCCACCTGAGAGACGCCCAGACACTTGTGGGTCAGAGGCGAGCAGAACGTTCATCCCTCCCCTTCCCAAAGCCCCCCAGCCAGGCCAGCAGCCCAGCCCTCCCTTGGAAACCCCTCCCAGCCCAGCCCACCCCCTCCCACGAAGAAAGCATGCAGGGGGAGAAGGGGAAAGATGCACTGCAGTTGCAACAAAAGCCGGGCGAAGCATCCGTCCTCCTCCTCCTTTGCCGCCGCCACAGCCTACCTGTGCGTAGCTCCGACCAGCAGGAGAGGCAGCTACAGCCCAAGATGTCCCCGCAGCCCGTCTGGGGAGGTCTCCATTGCACTACGGCGGCGGCAGCCAGACGCCCCAGATGCGGGCAGCTGTACCCCGATTGGCTGCGCCCGGAGCTTTTCCTGTCCAGAAAGTGAGAGTCGGCTTCAAGCAGCTGGCCGCTGATTGGTTATACTGGGCTGTCAAGGGCGGCTCTGATTGGTGCGGAGGGGGGGAGGGGGCTGTTATCAGGCCACCTCCCAAATCTCCCCCCCCCTTTTTTTTTTTGGCATTCACCGTTTGCTGTTAGGCAGAAAAGCCATCAAGGCGGAGATAACTTTTCTTCCGTCCCTACCCTTAGTACGGTTGTATGAAGAAGCGGCGTAGATCGGGGTGGGGAGAAGAAAACGAAAGCACAAACTTTTAGGAGGACAGTGTCAGTGGCGTCCTTGCGTTCGCGTCTTGGCAAACAACCCTGTGAAGTAGGCTGCTCATGGAGGAGACTGGGAAAGGAGCCCCAGAAAGATTGGGGTGCATGAAAGACCACCAGGAGCAATAAAATAGACAGTTGTGTATTCACCGCTGTATTATAGGAAAGGAACACAAGTTTATTTATTTATTTATTTATTTATTTTTCAAATTTATTCCCCGCCCATTTCCCATGCAAGGGACTCTGGGCGGGTTACAATAAATAGAAATTTAAAAAACTATACAAAATATCTAAAAACACAAGCATAACATAATAAAATAAAATCCAAGATGGATTTGGACCCGCAGAATAGATCGTGGAGCTACGGGGCCAGCCAACCCCAGGAGGCACTACCACCTCCGTCGTCCCAGGCCAGGTGGCAGAGCCAGGTCTTAAGGGCCTTCCGAAAGGCCAGGAGGGAGGGGGCCAGTCTCACCTCCGGGGGCAAGATGTTCCATAAGGCGGGCGCTATCGCAGAGAAGGCACGCCTCCTGGACCCCGCTAGATGGAATTCTCTTGTTGAGGGGGTCCGAAGCATGCCCTCTCTGCATGCACGGGTGGGGCGGGTCGACGTTATCGGGACGAGATGGTCCCTCAGTTCTGAGCTCATAGAAGTTCTGAGCTCATAGAAGATCCCAAACTCCATTTTTAGCATCTCAAATTCAAATGTGGGCTCTGGTTCAAGGTCAGGACAAAGACCTTTGTCTGAGCCCTGGGGATTCACAGCCCGTCAGAATGGACAGCGAAAGATAGGAACCGATAATCCAACCTGGTTTAAAGCAGTCACCAATCTTCCCGAAACGTTAACTCTCAACTTCCTACCACAATTAGCGGAGTTAGAACACTGTTAGCATTCCCACCTCTCAGCCTTAAAGTGTGCAGATTTCTCAGTGCCCCTAACAGGACTCCAACATTACAGAGATGATCATTATTAAGCAACACCCATAGTCGTAACGTGGTTGGTTTTAGTCTCCTGAAGCCAGCGTTACTGACTTGCTGAAGAAACCAACGTTTTACAAGGGAGTGACCTCGAGCCTATTTTACACCACATTCCCCTTGCATTAAATGTTTGTGGCCAAATACATTTAGGATTATAGCCTGACGCCATACTTTACATAAGTGAGGCAAATCTGTGTGTTCTTTCTCCTCCACACCCCACCCGTACAATCTACAGGGTGGACAGAGCAAACGCAACACTTTGCTGTATTGTTTCCTGCAACTGGTCTGTCACAATCCAGGCCTTGCCAAGATTTTAAAAGTTCCTCCACCCGGACATATTGACTCTTAGCCACTCAAAGCTGGTGTGGCAATGCTACTTTTAAGCAAGAAAAACTTCACGGCAAATTGACCCCCCCTTTTACCTATGCTAAAAGCTGGTCTTCAGCATCCAGATTACAACTGAAGGGTTTTTCCATCAGAGAGGTTTCAATAATGCAAGAAGGGGAGGAGGAACACGCTGCCCGAGACTGTTTGTTGTTTCTAAAAGCTTCTAATTTGAAAGGCAAATCCATCTCCAACGGACTTTGGGCCATAGACGTATGTGCAGGTTTGAAAACTTAAGTGCTACCTGCCAACCTCCACAGTACTTTGAAAAGGGAGAGTGCCGAGTATAAATCAACATTAGCAGGACTAAACTCCGAAAGTGGTCCCCGTTACATTCCTCCTAAAATAGTGCTGGAGTTCCATCTAAGTGTCTTTCTGTGTGCAAAGAGTCATCATAATGCAGATTACACCTCCAAATATACAAGGGTCAAAAACAAACCAAGCTTCCTGACTTGAAAAACCTAGACGTGAGGTAGAGTGCCTCGGGTGTTTGCTTCTCCACCATCTGTAAAGCCAGAAACATTCTCCTACTTCGAACAAGGCGTTGTTTCCAAGCGGATACACCCCAAACTAAGGAGCAAACGGCACCAGCTTATAAAAGGGGAAGTTTTGACGGGCACAAAAGGCCCTCCTGCCTTTCCATATAATGGTTCACAATCGGCAAAGACGTTGCCCGTGGGTCTGCGGCAGGTTGCATCTTTTGCGCAGGCGACGCCAACTTTAACCCGGATGGGTCAGTTGGCCTCGATCAGCAAAAAGACAAACCATCTAAAACTGACCCCATGCACCTTCCCCCCCAGAACACACACACACACACACACCTATACACCCACACACCAATTTATTGGTATTTCCAAAGACTGAACATTACACGGAGTAAGAGACACGTGAAAACGAGTGGAGGGGGAAGAAAGGAGAAACGGCAGAGGAAAATGCACCTGAACAGGTGCCCTTGTGCAGATTTCACTCCATCTCGGTGGCTCGAGTGGCCTTCCCAAAGGACCAGATCCCTTTGCTCAGAGGCCTCATTTGAAAGTACTGATCAGGGGGACCCCACGGGCAGGGAATTCCTGATGAAGCTGCCGGAAGAGCATGGCACATTGGTTTCTCTCTTGGGTCTTACCCAGGCTGTGGAAGAGCCTGGCTTGCAGATAAAGGACATCCCGGAGCTGTTCTTTACAGTCCACTTTAGCAAAATAGGTTTTGGCTTCATTCAGGTTCAGGATAGCTGCTTCCAGAGCTGCGGGAGAAAAAGAGAGAGAGAGAGAGAGAAAACCGAGTTTTTAAACTAGATCCTTCCCCTTTTCAAAATGTGTATTTCGGCAGACGCCCACCACCCAGCCAAACACGGTGCGATTTTGCACTAAAAAAGAACCCTCTCTCGCAACGTTAGGATGCAGGCTCATCTACCGAAGATAAACAGAGGGAGGGAGGGCTCCTTCTGCACAGCGCAAATACAGTTTTGTATTTGCTGCCATCAGAGATGGTGATGACTTCCAATTTAGATAATATTAAAAGGAAAACGAGACCCCGTTTGGTGTAGTGGTCTCTCTCTCTCTCTCTCTCTCTCTCTCTCTAGTGTAAAACTAGCAGTGAACATGCTAGCGGGAGCCAGTTTGGTGTCGTGGTTAAGGCACCAGGCCAGAAACCGGGAGACCGGGAGTTGTAGTCCTCCCTTAGGCACGAAGCCGGCTGGGTGACCTTGGGCCAGTCACACCCTCTCAGCCCTAGGAAGGAGGCAAGGGCAAACCACTTCCGAAAAACCTTGCCAAGGAAACTGCAGGGACTAGTCCAGGCATTCGCCAGGAGTCAACACTGACTCGAAGGCACCAAAAAAAAAAAAAAAGGGGGGGGGATAGGGAAATTAAGGGAGGGGCTGCCAACAGCTACTCATCTTGATGACTGTTTGCTCTTTCCGAAACCACAGGTGGGGTGCCACACTGGAGGAAACTCCTCTTTGGGTCTGCCGTTTTTTTTTTAACAGCCAACTGCAACGTTGCGCTGAGATTTTCCAGAATTCCAAGGAGATTTACAGTGTGGAGAACTACCTTCTGCCTTCTTTGGGGGGGCACAAGAGGCTGCGGAAGCAACTTGGCACTTGGCAACCAAAAACATGGCAGCTCCTTTGTCCAGCACGGCCCCGTGGGCCAGGATGGGCTCTATGGCCATATGCAGGATGCTCAGAGCTTGCTCAGGAATCCCGAGGATTAGCTGGAAAAGAAGGAAATACAAAGGCGATTGCATTTCGAGACGGCCACTCCCTCGATCCCACCTGTGTGCCCGCCAACCCCCTTGTGGCAAACCGATTCTAAAAGCACGTGACCATGCGGGAGGGGGGTGGGGAACCACACACGGTGTGCCTGCATGCAACTGACAGCACACACTGCGTGAAACCAAAGCGGAGTTTCTTTGCAGTTTATAAACCATGGTTTATGGTTTAGTAGTACGTGACGCCAGCCAGTTGTAGTTTACTCAATACCCAATCAGCTTAACCGAGTACATGGGGGATGTTTGTGGGCTGTTAGCTTTGTAGAAAGGGTTCTGTCCTCTTACGGCAGACAAACAGGAGAAAGCTGTACCTGGGCAAAAGCCAAATTGAGGATGGTCTCCGACGCCAAATACTGGAGCCGGTATTCCCGGGCCAGTGCCAGGGCCTGAAGCAGGATGGGCAAAGCGATCGTGTGGCACAGAGACTGCCAATACAGCTCGGCAATGGACAGCAGTACGCTAAACCCCAAGAGATGGGAGAACATACAGCTGAGGAATTAGAGGTCCGAGAAACAAACAACTCGCTCCCCATCCCTCTCTGTCTTACATCCCCAAGACCCTTTGAAGCACTGCCTCATTCTTGGATGGATTGTTTTCATGCTGTGCTTTATCGTTGTGGGCCACCCAGCGTCATCAGGAGTCGGGTGGCCTTACAAATATGAGTTATAAATAAATAAGTAAGCACTCTCTCTTGTCTTTGACCACACCTGGAATATAACCCAAAGCAGATGAAGCAGCATGCTATCGTTTAATAGCAATGCTTTCAAAACATTAAAGGACTCTTCTGCTTTGTGCAAAGATTCATGCAAGGCTTTTATTTTATTTAGTTATTTATATTTCAAATTTAGTCACCGCCCATCTCACTCAAAGAGCGGCTTTTCCATTTTTACCACTCAGGAACCCTCGTGCAAGTTTTCCTCTCTTCTGTGCTCTTCTCAGGCATTGACGAGAGCACAGGTAGAGCCGGACAGATTGGACTCTTGCTCCACACCCGTCTTAGAAGACAACCCAAAGAATGCCACCTTTTGCAAGAAACGATTGCCCGGGGTCTTACCTGATCACCATCTCAGTGTTCTTTATTTTATGGCAGTAGATCAAGAGCTTTTCGAGCAGTTTGTGCGCCTTGGACATTTGATTCTGGGCTTTAAACAAAGCGGCTTTCCTGAAAGACAAAACCCAGACGCGCAGAAAAGGTATTAACCAGCCGGTCTATGCGCCATCTTGTTCACAGAAGGGTCAAACATCCAGGTACTTGATGAACACCCCCCCCCCCCACAGGAGAAAATCAGTGTGCCCGCAAGCAAGAAACTGAGAGGCTTTCCATAATTCAAGAGGTAGAATTGTTTTCACTGTTTACCAATTTATGATTGCTTTTTTATTTTGGCTTGTTTCCGAGAGCTCAAAGTAGTAGATGAGAGGAGGGAGGGTCTCCCTTTATTTTATCCTCACAACAGCCCTGTATGGTGGGCTGGGCTCGAAAGACTGACTAGGCCAAGGTCACTCTGTGACTAATTAGGGGATCTGAACCTGGATCCTAGCTGAACATTTTAACTACCTCAGCAGATGTACTGTATGATGCACTTCCATACTGTATATTAGGACAGCTCCGTGCAAAACAACACAGCACTTTTATCCCAGACACATTTTAATCCTGTTGCAATGAGGTATCAACCCCCCCTCCCTTTTTTTTGCCATTTGGTGATCTCTCACCTGTAAACCCCCTCGCAGCTATTCAGAGCCGTAATCCCAGCCACCAGCGAGTCAGCAACAGGATACCTGCCATCGTTCATGGCTCGATCAAACTGGATTTTCTGATCAAACATCATCCACAGCTGTGCAAGAGGATTGGACAAGAGTCTAGATTTAGAAAGAACTGGATTCTCACGTATTTGTGAAGCTTGCACATCCAACACATATTGTTGTATATGCAGCTTGCCCCAATATATGTGGTACCCCAGATGTGTTGGGACTCCGGCTTCCATCGTTCCCGATTTCTGCAATGGACCATGTTGCTCTAGGATTATGAGACTTGCAGTCCAGAAAGTAGCGGGTTACGACAGTCTGGCTTATACATCAACACATTAATATAGTTTGTGCTTAGACTTGACTTTTTAAAGGTTTCTATACCTCCCTTCAACATTATCTTTTTTATGGCAAGAGAGAAATCCAGATCTGGCACTATTCAGAAGTACTTCTGGAAACAAACAGCCAGCACCCTGTTAATAATTCAGCTTTAGGGTACATTTACAGGATTTTGCAAGCAAATGCATAAAGAAATAAAAATCAGAAAGCATCCTGTTCTCAGAATTCACTGCTGAAGCTCACCTGGGCATGCTGACTGTTGGTGGGAAATCTCTCTTTAAGATGCTTCAGTATCTCAGAGGCGGCTGTGAAATAACCCTGACATATAAAAAGGGAGATTGGAATGAATGGAGTAGAAATTGGCAGTCAAGCTAAGAGACCTTCATGCCCTAGTTTCAAAAATAAAAACTAAACATTAAGAAGAAGTGCTTTCATCCATCTATCCAATTTATATAGCCACCCATCTCACTTTTACGTGACTCTAGGTGGCTTACAATAAAATACTAATTCCAGAAAAAAGATTTAATATATGACCAGATAAACAGTAAAGCTGCACTGCTGTAAATACTTTCAAAAGTCTCGTTCTCTTTTAAGATGTTTAGGGTACCATAGATCACTTGGCCAGATGCAGAAATGGACACAGCAATAGCTTCGCCCAAGGAGAAGTTGTACAAACACCTGAGAACTGGAATATTTTCTATAGGTGTCTGGGGAATTCTGGCTGGGGAATTCTGGGAGTTGAAGTCCACACCTCTTAAAAGTGCCAAGGTTGAGAAACACTGCTCTAGAACGACTGAGTGGTGGGTACAGCAGCAGGGTCGCTGAGAGAGCAGGGATCTATCAGGAGGAGACGCATCACGTGGAATCGCAGCACACCGAAACGTGCCACCCACCTGCTCTGCATGCAGCTCAGCCAAGTGGCACAGCACCACGGCAAAGGACTCGGTGTTGTTCTGCTGAACGCCCACATTCACGGCCTCCAGGCTGTTCATGCTCAAGAGCATCTGGGCCTGCTGGAGTGCCATTGTGCTAGGGCAAGAAAAAAACACAGGCTACCGATGGGCATCAAAGACAAGCTTTGGCTTTTGGCCCACTCTTTTTATTCCACTCGGAACAGATGCTCTCAGTACCTTAAAAAAAAGGTCTCTGCCATTCAAGAGCTCAATTCTGTGCTGGCCGTTATGTAAATTGGTACAATTAATTCTGTGCTTTCCCCCTTGTTTGCGGGTCCAGGGGAAGGTGCTCTAGAGGTCTCATTCAGCTCCTCTGATTTGCTAGATTACAGCGAATGTACTTTCGCACTCTTAATTTTAATTAAGGTGAATTTAATTAACAATCCCGAATTTGGCTTCCTGACAATTTCGCGGCGGCCGATTTTCTGAGCTCCCAAAGAATCCCTACACACGCCCAGCCCTTCTGCACTGGCCGACGGCGGACGTACCTGCGCCCATACAACCTCCAAATGGCCGTCTTCTGGGCGATGCTAATATCAATAAGTTCGGACAAGCTGTGTTTCCAGTGTAAGAGGTCCGAGTCCTTCAAAGCATCCATTAGCTTGCTGGCTGTCTTCCCCGCCAAAGCTCTTTGCTGAACCAAGGACTGGATTCCCAGGGAAGCTAAATACTAGGAAAGAGGAAAGAGGGTGTTTGGAAAGAGGAATCTGTCACTCACCCAAGCAAGAGAGACTTTTTTTTTAAAAAAAAAGAAAGGAATTGACCAAGTAACCGACACATACTGGTAATCCAAAATACACGGCTTTCTTCACAGAGTGCTCCAGGAGTATGCAGCTATCTGATTTTTTTTGCTCCAAGATGTGCAGCCAGCTCTGGTGAGAAAGTGGGAGGAGACAGACAGAATTGCTACTGAGTCCTGGAGTCACTTCTTCTCGTAGCTATACAAGGAAAACCACAGCAGAGCCTCTCTTACAAAGCCCCCCAGGGCCGACGGGGAAGCAAAATTCACCTCCCGTTAAGAATGGACGTGCGAAGGCCGCAGAGCAGTGAGTTCTGAGGACTAAGGTTATACCGCTGAGCAGTGGTCGATGCTGGTGCTTTCACAAGGAAATGGACAGTACCCAGTTCAGGCCAGCCATTCCTATGACTTGTAGATTTGCACTCTCTGCCGTGCAAAGGGTTAAAAAGGGTTAAGAAGGAGATGGCGGACTTATTTTCAGTGAGCAAACCAGGCACATTCAGAGAACTCAGCTACACCTCTGAAGGCAAAGATGGGGCCAGCCTAGACACACTTACATGGGAATCAGCCCCACTTCATCAGTCTACCCCTGTATTAGGAATCCCAGATTTAGCAGCAGCATTCTTGGACGTGGCTAGACGTGCTGCAGCTAAAAAAGAAAGGGTTCCATGAAAGGAAGCTCCAGCAGCCAACTTTTTCCTTTCTAAAGCTAGATGAGAACTGGCCAGGACTTGTATGCTGGCCTATGTGATCCTCAGACTCACAGCAGCTGCAGTCTAGGCTCCAAGCACTGGAGCGGAAGGAGAAGGATCTTGGGCCTTCTGCTACGAAGGCTCCACCGGCTTACCAAACAGTGCTGCAGGCAGACGTGGTCGTTGGATTCCTGGGCGATCCGGATGGCTTCCTGCAAGGCCAGCTCCGCCTGGTGGCTGCAGTCAGAGGGGAAATGCAGCCACTGTTACGGGTCTCTTAATATGGAAGCACCCACTAAGGAGATGCTACAGGTTAGCCGCTCAACCTAGTTTTCTTGGGGGGGGGGGAGTAGGGATGTAGTTTCCACGGGGCGGAGGGGCGAAAGTGGGAACGCTTTGCCATTTGTGCTAATTTTGCTTGCTAAGGGATGCTGGAAACATCTGACCCGGATGCAAACCCACAGCCGGGAGGACAGGAGAGCGAAGCAGGCAGGCAGGCAGGCAGGCAGGCAGGCAGGCAGGCAGGCAGGCAGGCAGGCAGGCAGGCAGGCAGGCAAGAAAGAAAGAAAGAAAGAAAGAAAGAAAGAAAGAAAGAAAGAAAGAAAGAAAGAAAGAAAGAAAGAAAGAAAGAAAGGGGTCCCGCGCCACCTTCTGCAACTAGGTCAGGACGACTCACTAGTGGCCGAATCGGCAGTGCAGCGCAGCCAGGTTGAGAGCGGCGTATCTCAGGCTTCGCCCGCAACCTTCGTCGCCGTTGCTTTTGCTCTCTGCCCCGGTGAGGATCAAGCGGTCGAAGTAGTGGAGGAGGCTATGCATTGAGCTGAAGACGTCTTGGACGCGGAGGCTGTTTAAGTAGCTGAGGTAGTGCTGGAAACCAACCAACCAAGAATGTATAAACTGCCAGAGCCCTATCCGAGGATGCTGGCTTTACCACGGCGCTAAATAATTGTTTCCTTAGCCACAAGTTGATGGGATAACCCACAGTTGCCCAGGTTCACAGATTACATTCAGTCACACACCATGGTTTACAAACCATGGCTGGATTGGCCCATCAGGCTAAGCCAAGCAAGTTATGGCTCAGCATATGGCGTAAGACCAGCCTTTAGACACAATATTTCAGGGGGCATTTAAGTCGCTTGGCAAGCTCTTTCTTCCACAAGAGACTTTCAACCTTCCTCCCCTCTCCAGCTCTCTAGATTCTTGCACTGGACGAGAAAGTCTCCAACGTCTTCCCAATCCTTCCATTCTGTGGTTTTCTGTGCATTCTTCTTTCTCCATTTTCTTTCCCAACATGGGCACCCCCAGCTGATATTTACTTTTTATCCTTCTGTCTGTTGCATACTTGCTTCTTCCAATACAGGTAGTCCTCGCTTAACGACCGCAATTGGGACCAGAATTTCAGTTGCTAAGTGAAGCGGTCGTTAAGCGAATCCGACCCGATTTTACGACCTCTTTTGCAGCAGTCAAGCGAATCACCGCGAGCGTTAAGCGAACCATGTGATTGTTAAGCGAATCACGCAGTTCCCCATTGATTTTGTCTGCCGGAAACTGGCTGGGAAGCTTGAAAATGGCGATCACGTGACCATGTGACACTGCAACGGTCATAAATGCGAACTGGTTGCTAAGTGCCCAAATCATGATCATGTGACCGTGGGGACGCTGCAACAGTCGTGTGAGGACAGGTCGCAAGTCAGTTTTTTTCCAGCACTGTCGTAAGTCCGAACCATCACTAAACGAATGGTTGTTAAGCGAGGACTACCTGTAGTCCAGCACCTCCCCTGATTCCTGACTTTTATCTTTTCAGGCTGTCCACTACCAAACTCTCTAGATTCCTGCTGTTTCTACAGCTCCTTCCACTTGCCAAAACCTTTCTCTGGGTCAGATCAACCGCTGGCAGAAGTCTGCCTTGCCTCTCTGACACTCACGCAGCTCTACCAACGGGAGCAGAGATTTCAGCCTAATTGCTTAGCCCACCGCAGTGTGATACACTCCATGGAGCGGGGGCAAAGAAAACAAATTAATCCACACCTACCGCTTCGGCAAAATCTGGGTTAAATTTTAACAAGTTGTTCAGCTCCTTTTGTAAAGATGCTGGAGAAAGAGCTTTGGTCTCATCGTTTTTCAACAAGGATGCCTAGAATTAAATTTAAAAAAAGAACCTTTTGTTTCTGATGAGAGATGTAAATTTACGGAAACAATAAAAATTAAGCATTTTTTAAAATCAACACAGCAACAGAACTTTCCACATGGGGAAGAAAGATGGGCCGAGAGGATGTTTGCAAACTACCAAAGAGAGATTTAGCCAAAGCTCTGCATTATTATGCTAAAAGAATGAGGAGGAGGCTACTGCTAATTTGTTCATGAGATGAAAAGCTGCAGAAGTCAGCGCAGACTCATCCTCAGCAGAGCTGGGATCTGAAGCCTCACAAAGGCTGAAGATGAGAGGAATTCTCTGGTGGCTCCCCAGATCTGGAATGCCCATCATAATCCAGCACATGTACACTTTATATTATGATACGCTTCTCTGCTGTGTATATATTTATGATATGCTTCTCTGCTGTGTATATATTTGTGCAATCAACTACAGATACTCTTGTATGGAGATAATGGGAAATTTATTAAATAAAACACTTTGCCCCTTGGGTTGCAGGCATATCCAGAGGATGGTTTGGTTTCCTGTTCCCCCATTTAGTCATCAAGCTGCTGAGTATCTTCCACATACCACTGTTCAGCTTCCCACATCTCAGGTATGCTGTGATGGGAGCTGTGTGAGAAGAATACACCAAAATACTCAGTCTACCTTGAGATTAACCATTAACATACCTGTTGAGAGAGGAAGTATTCTGCTTGCTTCTGTGAGAGTGGGCCATTGCAGGATATCTCTTCCTCCCTTCCAAGAGAGAACCCATCATGACATTTCACCAGAAACTTACAAGGCAAAGAAGCAGCAAAGATAGCAGCTTGGTTCAAAAGGGGGAAAAAAACAGTGCAGAAGCCCTCCTGATGTCACACAAGAGGATGCAAGCTTTCACATTTGGATTGAACTCTTCATTAGCTAAGGTGCTCTGAGAACCTGCAAGCTGTTTTGCTAGGTCCAAATAAAGTTACAGCAACTATACATATTACACAATGATGGGTCCCCCCCGCCAAACTGTAGACAACAGAACAATCTCAGAACTAACTTTCTGTGAAGTTTACCCAAGAGTTTGAATTGGCCACACACAAACCAGGAAATCTTGGGATCAACCCTGGCTTTTACTCCGAAACCAGCCAACAGCCTAAATCTAGACATACTTAATTTCGTGCAGTTCGTACGACTCCCGCCCTTCCCTTATTTAAATGAACTCTAAAAACCTGGCTCTTCCCCGTGTTTTGGGTTAGAGAGGATGACAGACTCCTTGTGTGGGTTTTGGCTCATTCAATGATTGTTGGTTTCTCCAGAGTTTGGGCTTTTTAGATTATGTACAATATTGTCTTATCATGTAATAAGTGGCTCAGAGTCCTCACAGATTGAGGGGGCCTACAGATTTCATAGAAAGGAATAAATAATAACCCAAGTGGTCCGTCGAGTTCTTCTTTCTCCATTTCCTCATCCGGTTCTCCGCAATGTGTCAGCTCCATTTCGCTCTCATCACCCCTGCTTTTCTTGACATCGTTCTGGAAGTACTGCTGGAGAGCTGTGTAAAGCTTGTACACTTGGCTGAAGGAGAGCTTATTATAGGCCAGGATCATGTGGCGCAGAAACAAGCCTACAGAGACAATAAGGAGACGGTTATTGTGGACTTGGGCCTTCTCCTGCCTTGTCAGCTCCAGAGGGTTCACGCTGCAGTACATTCAAACCTCAGTCTTCCCCAGGTCTTGTAATACCCATTACCACCACTACAGGGAGCCATTTCCCCAAACAGAACGAATGGCAAAAACTTTGCACAAAGAATCTTTGCATCAAAAAATCCGGATTTTTGCAAAGCCATAGAAATGAAGTATGTCAAACTAAGTCAGGCTTGTTTCACTGAAGCCAACCGATTGTGCAAATCGCAGAGAAGGTTGAGGAAGTCCTCTTCAACCGTATCCAAGTTGTACATGACCACCTTTTATGTATTGTGCAGCAGGAAACGGCAGCCATTTGTAGTTTAAAAATGTATCTGTGAAAAATGTTTGCAAGTGGTTAAGCTACAGTAAGATTCCCTGAATTGTGTTAAGAAGCCATAATCTGTTCCACAAGTATTATGATTAAGAGATAAAAGTTTTCCTACTTTCTCCATACCTTAAACATCTATATCATATTTCACCCTTACTTGTCAAAAATCTCTAAGGGCTATCATCTTTCCTGACAGAACCTATTGACCCTTTTAGTCACTTGTCTGAGATGCGGTGGTATCCAGAACTGTGTACAATATTTCAACTGTTGTTGCACCACAATTTGTATGAAGGCATACAGATATTAGCAGCTATGTTCCTTGTAATTTATCCTTTCTCACTAACTTCATACCAAGTAAATATTTTTATTGATTTAAACCACACAGTTGCAAAATCCATTTCCTTGTCAGTCACCGCCAGCTCAGATAGTTAGGATTTAATCAAGGAGTCAAGATTCAAGACGTGAAGTAACTAAATTTTTTACCTACAACACTTGTTTTGTGAACTTCTGGTTCTGTTCCACTGAATGAGTCTGAAAGATCATCAAAGAATTGTTCCATATCTTTCAATTCTCCTTCTGCCATCAACTTGATCCTATAAATGAAGCCAATAGAGGATGTGCCACCTGGTTCTGTATGCAAAGCACATGAACTATAGTCCCTCCCCAAAAGATGCATGTTAGAAGATAATTATTTTGAAAACAGAATTGAAATTGTAGCACCAAAGATAAAAAAAGGATACAGAATATGCTTATTCTCAAGGCCAGAAATTGAAATTCAAATACAGAAAAATGGGTCAACTATCTGTATTTTTATGCACAAATTCTTAGAAAATGTTACTTTATCATTAAAAAGCAAGAAAGGTCGAGAGTGTTTATGCATATGTAAGTAGCATTAATTTTTACCATATTATTTTTTTTATTTGATTTAAATCTTGCCTTTTTACCGAGGAGGAGCATTCAAAGCAGCTCTTACAAATATCTATATAATTACGATCACAAGCTGAACAAGCTTTTTCACCCAAAGAAACCTTTTCTAACGTTTCAAACTTGTAAAACAAACGCACAAAAGCAAAACAGAGTGGACACAAATAAGACAAAATGGTATTTGCAAAAAGAAAAAAAAAAACACTTACCTTGTTTGAACAGAATTTGCTATTTCAGGGCAGCATTCACCAATACCTTGAATCAAACGAGACAGTGTCATATCAGGACCCTAAATGAAGAATGGGAAGCAACACTAACAGTTAGAATGCTTGCATTCACACAATCCATTAACTCACAGTTAACTGAAATATGATTTCCTGAGTTAACCCAATTGATAGACTATGGTGGTTGTTTTGTTGTGTGCTTGGCAGCCATTTTATATTTTGTATTTTTATGTTTCTTGTTAGATTGTTTTGTTTTTTCTTCTTTTGGATTTATTGTGTGCTTTTTTTGTTGTCCACCGCCCAGAATCACACTATCTGAGTTGGGCAGCCTTATAAATTACGAATTTATAATTACATTAAATTTATAACTTCAGTTAAATTATTTATTGAAATAAATCGAAATAAATGAAATCCTGCCTTGCCTCAAGACCCCGCCTCACCTTAAAAGCCCCGAATGATATAGAAAAAGCTGTTAAAGTGCCCCCCCCGCCATCAAAAAGCCACAAAGCTATGCAGGCCGCCCCCCTCTCCCCCCCCCCGAACCTGCAACAGCGGCAGCAGCAGCCGGTTGAGACGCCGCCTTTCGAGCAGGCTAAGATTCGGCCCAGTCCGGCCCAGCTCCCTGATCAGCACCAGCAGCGCCATCTTGTAGGGGGTGACCCAGTCCTTGATGCCGAACACGTTGGCGTGGACCACGCCGTTGGTCATCATGGGGTTGAAATACAGGCTCTCGTGGACGCTGGCCATGGCTTCTTCCGCGGCGCGATGGGGGACGCAGACAGAAGGGCACACGCTCTAAGCAACCGCAGCCATCACCCGGGCAACCGCGCCTGGGTCCCTGAGCAGCCAATCGCCGACGCCGAAGAAACAAAGCGGGGGCTGAGCCTGAGCCAATGAGAGCGAAGCTGAGGGGAGTCACGGTCTGGGTAGGGGCGGAAACAAAAGGCGCGATGCCGAGAGTTCCGCTGTGTTTGAAGGACGTATGGGCTTGGTAAAATTTCAGAGGAAAGCCTCAGTGTTGTCCTATCGTTGCAATGTAAGCGCTGCAATCCTATGTAGCCTTCCCTGGAAGCCAGCAGCGGTAAATTAAGCGAATTCTCAAAAGTACACTTATAATGCTGTTTCCTTTTCCAACTGATATTGCAAGCATCTAGCCTTTTTATATTTTTTTATTATGTCTCTTCCTTTTGGTAGCCTTCCCTTGAAGAGTGGATGATGTTCTGATTGCTGATGTTCTGATGATGTTACCTAGTCGGGTCATGAAAAGTCTGCAAGCAAACCACCAAGCTCAGAGAGCACCAGGAACTCCACAGTTCAACCCTGAGCTACAAATATTCTCTTCTATTGGAGTACATGAAAGCTTGCATGCTTTTCCAATATGTTCACACAACACTTTTAACCAGGTAACTGACAAACCTAGCAGCTGCATTCCCATACCATGCCACACTTGCTTAGTGTAACCTGGATTAGTTTAATGGCTGAGTGAGTTGTGTGAATCCTGCCTGTTGGCTTCTAGTTCATTTATTGTGCAAAGTCAGAAAACGAGTTGATTCAGTAAGCAGGTTGAGTTGTGTGGACTCAATTGATGGAGGAAAATAAGGCGTCTTTGGTGCTGTGTTGGAAATGGGAAGCTAAAGAAAACATCTTTTTCAAGACTAAAAAGATAAAGGGATACAAATGACCTTTCTATTTCTCACTCTTTGTCATTCCTATTGCTTACATTTTGCTTTATGTGTACAAAACATTAATAGGAATGTATGTGTAATGCCGGCATATTACATATTCAGCATGTCAATAAATGTTATATTTTAATATTAAGTTGATTTTATTGGTATTATTTAATTCTACAATTAAGCAAATGTTCTATATGTCATGTTACCAACTGTAATAGCAATGCTGATGACCTTGGTGTAAATTTAAGAAGACTTAATGATAAAAATAGCTGGGTAAGAATTGCTCTCCAGCAAGGCAGCATAATCTCTTTAGGTTTTGCAGATGCAGGATTAGGCTGGGAAAAGACAAAACTCCTAAGCAGAAAAGCTTTCTGCTTAGTTCTCTCCATATGACACGATTATACTATAAGAACTGCTTTTCTCAGTGATCATGGCACAGCCTTGCCCAAATACGGAAGGCAGTTTCTGGTTTTTAAGAACAGCTGTGTTTCTAAAATATTTTTGCAAGACGGGAACCTTAGGGACTAGTTTATATTATTCATTTATAATTATAATTTATAATTTGGGAACATCTGCAGAATATGGAACTGAGGGGAGGAACCCAAGAGATAGATATGAGCACTATTTAGAGACCACGTGTGACGTAAGAGGCCCTCTAGTCTTTTCAGAAGTGCTGTGACGTCACACTTCCTTTTTACCCCTTCTCAAGGGCGACCTAATAAAGCCATCCCTTCTGCCGTTTACACCCCCCCTCCAATTCTCACATAATGGATCCGCTCTCCTTCTCTCCCTCCGCGATTGGTGCCACTGCCCAGGACGCTCGCACGCTCATTGGGCCTCAAGGACAGCCAATGGGGAGGCGGGGAGCTGTTTGTTGGGGAGGCGAGCGGAGTCTTTCGCGGTCCCCGCCCCTCGGCTCGCCCCTCCCACCCACTGTGGAGTCAGAGGGGCCGCTCGCGCGCATGCGCGGATCCGGGCGAGTGGCCGTGGCGCGCGGACGCGCGGGCCGGGGGCGCGAGCGGGAGACCGTTGGGCCGTTGGCGCCCCTTCCCCCCACTTCCGGTCCCGTCCCGGTCGAAGCGAAGGCAGGAAGAGGCCCCAGAGCGGCCATGAAGGTGAACCAGCGGGGAGAGGGGGAGGGGGAGGAGGAGGAGGAGAAAAAGGGGGGGCTGCGGGTGTCCCCACGGGGGGAGGAATTGGGGCTGGGGGACTCCGGGCGCCCAGAGTGAAGAGGTGGGTCTGAGCATCCGGGGCGGAGCTTTAATTAAGCAATAATTAACGGGCATTATTATTATTATCATCATCATCATCATCATCATCATCATGATGTTATTGTTTATCCTGCTGTTCCACCCCGAGGAGCTCAGAGAGGTTTATAGAGCGCCCTAAAAACAGGCTTCCCTTCAGGCTTTCCCATAAATTCCAGCAGTGCTTAAAAACAGACCTACAAGCAGGACCACAAACTTCCATCCTGACCCAGAAAGATCGAAGCGGTGCACCAGGGAATAACAAGAACAATAATAATAATTTTATCACGTCTGGACCTGGAGCCTCCCTGGCTCTTCAGCAACAGCCCTCCGTCTTGGGGCAGCTGCGAGAGGAATCTTTTTCTGAATAACAGGAATTCAGCACCCGCTGCTGCCAGGTCTGTCAGCTGGATTAGTCTTGGGAAAGGACCGCGTGCTTGGGGATGGATGGCTAACATACATGCGCACGGATGCCGCTTGGCATAAGCACCGGCCTCCAGGCAGTTTACAAGGAGCCGTGAAAATGTGAAATGCACACCGAGCTTCAGTTTAAAAGAAGGGTGGAAGGAAAATAAAAGCCATGCATGGAGGGAAGTCCTTTGTGAGGAGGAAGATCTTCTGGAGTCTTAAAAGATGCTAATTGTAGGTGCCATACAAATTTCAGAGATGGGGGAGAGCGTTCCCGAGTGCTGGGGCCACCAGGAAAAAGCCTGTTGAATAACTTCAGGATGACTCTACCTAAATTTGCACGCACATGCACCTGTGCACAGCACCTGTTGTTCAGATTGGGAACAGTGGGGGAAATGAAATGCAGGAGATAGAACAGTCATAGTACCCCCTTGCTGGCTGCTGTTCACACATTTGCTGGATGGGACACAAATGTCTGCATGATTACCTCTTATGGATATAAATGGTCTTCTACTCTTCCCCCATCCCCAGCAGAAAAGCCAAAGTGGGCTCAAAAAATTAGGTGGAGCTTCCTTTATTATCAATTATGCCAAGAATTTTGTCTTGAGTTCCTTCCAAAAGTTCCTTCCTGCTTCCTGAGGCAGGCATGCTCAATAACAACTGGCGGTGGTGCTATTTTCTCTCCTCGGTGGTAAGGCCCCTGGTGTTCAAGTGGGCTTATTTGGAGGAACATGTGCAGGAATGCAGTTTGTTCATTGGAAAGTAAGAGTGTATAAGATGACAAAGCCCAGCCCTGGGTGGATTTTCTTGGAAGTAACACCCAGCCTTCCACCAGAAATTTCAGCCTTCCACCAGAAAATATTGTGAACCAGAGCCATGGGTCCCATTATAATTTCTTTATAGCCAGCCCTTTGTGGATGACAATGCAGAATGGAGCTTACCAAATGTTCGGTGTAGTGCAGATGATAACTATACAGCCTAACCGATAGCCTCGCAAAAAAGCAGGGAAACTAACAGAAGGATGGAAAACTACAATGAGAAGGGCCATCAAATCCTCCTCCCTGCTTAATGCAGGATGCTAAATGAAAGGTCGATGACAATTGACTATCCAACCTGTGCTTTGGTGGCCAGTTCAAAATCTGAGACAAAAAAAAAGCTTAGGTAAATGTTAGGTTTGTACTTTATGTGAGATATATATATATATAATTTATGTGAATATATATATATATATATATATATATATATTTATATATATATAAAATGTTATGAAATAAGTATGCTTAAGAGAAACAGCACACTCCCAAGGAGGATTGAAGCAACAGAGCTGAAACTGATAAAAGGAACTGGCTGTTTGAGGGTGGTCAGTGGGGTTCAGGAGTGGCTGAAAATGAAACTGGCTAAAGACAGGAAGGACAGAAGGACTTTGGGGACTAAATGGTAAGGGTAAAGCCCCTCCCCCCGCATTATTACTAAATATATATGGAGTTCTTAAGTTCCAAACCAATGCTTTCTTGGTAATCCTGACTACAGCGAGTTCAGGTTGTTCAGGATGCTCGAGTGGCGAACTTGCCCAGCTTGCAGACTAGAAGCAGGCTGATAAAAACGAAAAAGAAAGTGGCTGGAAAAATTGTTCCACCAAAGTGCCTGGTTGATTCCAGGGTTTCCAGGGTGGGGAACGTCTGGCTTGATCGGGAGTGGGAGAGGCAGATTCTTTGCCTCTTAGATAGCCTCTCTTTCCTCCCCCTGGCCTGAATGCCATATCAAAACTGCCCACAATCACATTTTTTTTAATATTGGGGTTTCTAGACTTTGTGTTTTGTTGAGACTCTGCTGTATCAAGTTCTGACAGCTTTTTGGACGACTACCCCATCCGTAGATAGACCCTTTCAAAGATTTAGTGCTAGTTTGGGGCACGAATTATAGACAGTATTGTTGGCACAACCCTGAGTCACGCAAATAGATTCTAATCCTAGCCAGTTTACACTCCGTTGCAATCCTTTCTCATTTCTATGGAGCTCCTACAGGATGTGTTTCCCTTTTCTATGTTCCTGCTCAAGCCATAAGGCTTTCAGAATGATACATTTAGCATGTCCTTCAGAAGGACACAGCAGGAGTTTCTACTCCATAAAAATGCTGTATGTTTTGCTTGCTGTTTCCCCCCCCCCTAAGAAACAGCCTGATGTTATAAGTATTCATGTACATTTTTGGTTAAACTACCTGAAAGACAGCAACATCTTTAAGAATCTGTTGATGAGGAAGGTGTGCTTCTCAACAGACTATTCAGGTGACATATTTTATTTATTTATTCGATTTGGTGCAACCCAACTCCAGCAACGACTCTGGGTGGCTCACCATATAGCAAGCAGAATAAAAATATATAAGATAAATAGGAACAAGATAAGAAGCAAAAACAAACTAAAAAAGTAAGAAAACAAGAAGGCAAAGGCAAGATATGTGGGGCGTGGTGGCTCAGTGGGGCATGGTGGCTCAGCGGGTAAGATGCCAGGCTTGTCGATCGCAAGTTTGGAGGTTCGAATCCCTAGCCCTGCGTGCGGAGTGAGCTCCCGCACTAGCTCCAGCTCTTGCCAACCTAGCAATTCAAAAGCATGCAAATGCAAGTAGATGAATAGGTACCACTTCGGTGGGTAGGTAACAGCGTTCCGCGTGCGTCATGCGGCCACATGACCATGGAAGCGTCTTCGGACAACGCTGGCTCTTCGGCTAACAAACGGAGATGAGCACCGGCCCCTAGAGTCGGACACGACTGCACAAATGTGCGGGGGGAACCTTTGCTTTTTTTATTATCTAAATCTGGACTGATTATCAAACAGGCTGATCCCTGAAACCAGATGGCACCTGGGTCCTGGGACCATTCAGCCTACAGTTACCGTTTGCTCGGTTTTTGCTTTTCCCTCGGTGTAATCTCAGGGCTTCTGTAGTTTTTCTAAGTGGCTGGACCCTTTCAGAAAAGCCTTCCAAGGAGCCTCTCTTGGGCTGCTTGGATGGGGAATATTGTATCTGTGGTGCAAGTAGCCTGCTCTGAATCTCCTTGGGCTCTTTCCTTTATTTTCCTACCTTGGCTAAATGATTTGTGATAAATCGGAGAAGAAAATGACAGGCGTGGCAAAGGTCCACAGATACCTTGGGGTTCGGCAGGATTGGGGAGGGAAAGATGGAGCTCCCTCAATGAAAAAGAAGTACTGAGCCGTGTCATATCAGCACTGCCTCGTGGAACAAGAGAGGCACGTCTATTAGAGATGCCCTCCTCCATCATAGAGAAAATGGTGTGTGTGTAGACCTGCAAACAGCATGCAGACCACCTGGAGTGATTGCTAGACCGAGTACCTCTTCCAGAATTCTTTATGCAGAATAGGAGCCTCCTGCAGCTTAACATGAACTTGTTGATGGGGAAGGGGGGGATCCAGATGTCTTTGTTGGGAGGTGTTGTGAATCTTCTCCATTGGTTAAGTGGATAGAGATTGACTCTCATGCGGGGAAGGCTGCCAGCAGGATGTCATGAAGACAGAAGGGTGTATTTGCATGCTCCTCTAGCCTGAGAAAGCGCTTGAACTCCAGAGGCTGAACTAGCTTCTGTTGGTTTCTTCCAGGCAGGAGCAACATCCATGTGGGCTTCCTGCTGCGGGTTGCTGAATGAAGTCATGGGGACAGGAGCAGTTCGTGGCCAGCAGCCCGGATTTGGGGGTGCAGCAAACCCCTTTAGATTTGCACCAAGTACGGACTTCACTGTCTATTCCTCTGCGGCAGCAGCAGGAACGAACCAAGTCTGTAAATCCTGTGGCCTTTCCTTCTCTGTGTTCAGGAAAAGGGTGAGTGTTCAGCACTTGGAAGGCTGATAAATCTTGTGTTAAACTCCGCTCTGCTTGTGGATCAAGTATTATTTGTCATGTATGAAGACGATAAAATGGAGATCAGAAAACCAGAAAGCCCTTGTAGCTTAGAGATGAGAAATGCCAGGCCTCAGGTCCACCTTTTGATTCAAACTTGAGGACAGAACCGCTTGGCCCCCCCTCATTTTTCAGTGATGCTTGCTTGAATGCCTTTGAAAGATGCCCAGGACTAAAGACGGAGGAAGGAAAAATGGCTAGATTTAAGAATTCAGGGGACCTGTACAGTTGAGGACTGCGTGTCTTTAATATTCCCTGCTTCCTTTTCCTTCTGAGTTGGCCACACTTCTGAGAGCGAGTTGTGTAACGCCTCTTTACCCCATCTCTCCCCTCTTTTCTAGCACGTGTGTTGTGAATGCAGGAAGGATTTCTGTTCCATGTGTTCCGTCTTGCAAGAGAACCTCCGTCGATGCTCCACCTGTCAGTTGCTGCGGGAGACGGCATTCCAGCGGCCGCAGCTGATGCGCTTGAAAGTCAAAGATTTGCGCCAGTACCTGCTCCTGAGGGACATCCCCACAGATAGGTGTCGAGAAAAGGAAGACTTGGTAGACCTGATCCTGTGCCATCACGGGTTGGCTTCCGAGGAAGATACGGACACTAGCAGTTTGTATTCAACACGATCACAGACTTCCACTTTTTCTACCCATCCCGTTTCTCTGTCTGGCTCAGTGTCCTCCTCTCAGGGAGACCTTGCCAACAGGCCGGAAAATACAGGAAATGAAATGCAGTTACAGGTACGTTAATGTTAATGGAGGGGGCGAGGGGATCTTTCCTGACCCCAGCTGGGCGGGTGGGGAGTAGAAGCGGCATCTTCTAGCCGGCAGAAGGGGAGGGGAGGGGCAAGAGTAACGCAGTAACGCTTCCTGTGCATTTAGGGGCCAAGCGAGAGGCTCTCGGCAGACCTTGGCGTGGAGGAGGACCATGCAGCACAAGAAGTAAGGAATGAACCGCCTGAATAAATGTAGGCCAAAGTGTTTATACGCCCTTCTCAGTTAGTTTTCTGGTACAGCTAAAGGCAAGCCAAACGACATTTTAAAACCAGTTGCCATCTTGTGATAATCGGGTGCCCGCGTGGGTATCCGGTCCCTAAACACAGAAGCGGATCTTTGATCCACTGTGTTGGATGCCGACTGGCAGAGGCGCAAAGAGGTGCCGGGACCGTGACTGTGGCCGGCCTGCTGCATTTTCTGGCTGGCGTCTCCGACACGAGGCAGGTGCCCTCTGGGGGACGGGGAAGGGGGAATAAATCTGCGGTGGCTTTGCTCTCCACTGTCCTGGCCACGTTCACAGGATCTGCAGGCTGGTTGGACGTGGGGAGTCCCCCTGCTCCTTTGCCAACCGGAAGCAACTCTCTTTCAGACTCCAGGGCAGGCCCGGAAGCGGGCCAGGGCCTCGCTGTCTGATATTTCAAGCCTGGATGACGTTGAAGGGCTGAGCGTTCGGCAGCTGAAAGAAATCCTGGCTTGTAACTTTGTCAATTATTCGGGATGTTGTGAAAAATGGGAATTGGTAGAAAAAGTCGGCCGTCTCTACAGAGAGAACCAAGCGAATCATAGGCTGCGTGAGTGTTCCGATTTTCTCTCTTCCGTTGTGTGTGTTTGCTCGTGGGAGGGAGGGAGGGAGCTCTCGCATGTTCCTCTTCTGGAGTCTTTTAATGCTGAATGCAGGAATTTGGTATCAATCCTGACCAAATAAGGGCCAGCTGTGTTTTAAACTTGGAAATAGACTGTATATACTTGCGGATAAGCCGAGAATTTTAGGTTCCAAAATACACCCGAAAAATTGGGTTTGGCTTATCTTCAGACCAGAGCTCAGATTTTTTAAAGCCCATCACAGCCTTAACATGGCATGGTTTTATAAATGATGATGTAACAGTTTGCAGTTTCCCGCCTGTTGCTGCGGTTAAAAATTTGAGTCTGCTTATCCGCAGGTGACACATTTTTCATGGTATTTTGGTTGAAAGTTTGAGGGTCGGCTTATCCGCAATTATATACGGTAATTTTGCTTTTCTTTCCTAAGTAAAACGCCTGTGCTATTTCTGCAAACTTGACCCTTCTGTCTGCAAGCATGAACTGGCTTGCGCCCTCCTCTAACTGTACCTGTTGCTCCTCAGCAGAAGGAGAGAAGCCCCAGCTGGCCGACGAGGACGACAGCCTCTGCAGGATCTGCATGGACGCGGTGATCGATTGCGTGCTGCTGGAGTGCGGTCACATGGTCACTTGCACCAGATGTGGCAAGCGCATGAGCGAGTGTCCGATCTGCCGCCAGTACGTCGTCAGGGCTGTGCACGTGTTCAAGTCGTGATCGGCCGAGCCCAGAACCGGGAGCTTCCCGCTGCACTTTCCTCCCGAGACGGGTGCAGACCAGCAGCATGGTCACGCGTGGAGGCTCTGGAAAGCCTCGGTTCCAATTAATTCATAGCATCCTGACCAGAAGCTTAGGAGCTTGACCGATGTATTTCTGCTTTGGCAGTCAGATGACTCTTAAGGATAGAGCTATGTGAACTGGGTTTTTTTAAAAAAAGGCAGAATCGGGTAGAGTCAAGCTTGCAGCAGGGGATCCCACGCTACAGATTGCTCTCTTCTGAAAAATAGCACAAAAGCAGAGGAAGGGCGGTGGAGCAGCAGGTTTGCCTTCCCAGAGAGCAAGGGGTGGAAGCAGCGTCTTCCCCCAGGGCATTTAATACCCCACCTTCCTCTTTTGATGGAACGGTACCCAGCACATACCATCCCAAGCCATGGATGGACCGGGGAAATTCTTTTGAGGGGGTGGGCAGAGCAGTTCTTGTGCCAATTACCCAGAATGCCACCCCATGCATATCTGGTGACGTACAGTAGCCTTAATTGAAACAGTTGAAAACTGCCCTTTTGAGTGTACGTCAGAAAGAGTGAGGAAGTGAGCCAGTTTGTATCTCGGTCCTAAGACCAAACTTCTAAGATAAGACCCTAGAAATGTCCTGAGTCAGTGTGGGCAAATTAGATAGTTCAGTTTACGTTCTTTCTCACCTTGAGAACGTTCACCAGGAATTGCAATCTTGCTTATTTAGCGCCCACTGCTTTCGGGGCCCTGAAGGAAGATCAGTTCTGCCAAGGTCTTTCCTGTTCAGCAACACATTTTGCAGCAGCTCCACAGCCTGCAGGGCAGTAGCTTCGAATCTAGGAGATTTGTAACAGCAAAGTGGCTGGGAGAGAGCATGGGAGGAGTGAAAGGCCACCAAAACCTGTTACCATGCCATGCAAAATCCTTTACTGCACAGAGCATAGGAGAAGCAGGGCTGTTTCAGAGCTTGGGCGCACAGTATGAATTTCAGTGTTTGCAGAAAGGCTCTGAAAATTGGGGAGGGGGTTGACTTTGGAGCCTGGTGGCTGTTCAGCATCCAGCGGAGCAGAGTAGGTGTAACTTTCATACCTTAAAGCTGACATTTTTCAGAAGGGAGCAAGACATTATGGCTTCATTTTTAGAAATATCTCTAAGGATACCGTGTAGAAAATCAAGTTGTTCAGGGGATACATGCATAATCAAGAATGTAGCATATCCATAACATTCTGAGTAATGGCTGACTTAATAAACATTTCGTTAATTGGCTTTGGTGTGCTTTTCTCTCCCTCCTTACTGTGAAGTAGCCCAGAGAAATGAGTGATGCAGAGCAGAGAGACTTTCGGTATTCTAATTTTCTTTGTGTCAGGGCGATATTAAATCTATAGGTTTGACAGCTTTACGTTAAGGATCTGTGAGGTGGAGCTGTTATATTGGATATTTCTTTTAAGAACCATTTCTACAGCTGGTGAAAAGAAAATCACACCACCAGGTAGCAAAGGTTGATCTTCTATTAAAAGTTTACTTTACCCAAGGGACAGAGCAACTGGATTCCCCTGGATCCCAAATGCCATAACTGATGACAATTGAACGGAGGATCTCATTACTGTCAGGGTTTCCCCTTGGAACAACTTCAAGGGGTGGAGGCCGAGCGGCTTTCTGGGAAATATTACAAAGGCTCAACATTTATAATACAAACACGAGCAGAATGCCCAGCTAGCCTCTATTTTTGTACAATCATTTATACAAATTCAACAGAGGTAAAACTGCATGAGGAAGAAAGTCAATCTGAGAGACACCACTTTACAACAATGGCACTTAATGTATACTGAATCCCCCCCCCGTTTTAAAAATAATTAGCAGTTAGCCAAGTTAAATTGTAACAACTCATTTAAAAACCAGAAAATTGCTTGACTTGCAAATGTGCAGCAAGTTTGAGAATCCAAATGTCTTTAAACTTCTCCACATAACTGGCTATAACTGGAAGCTTCAAAATTAAGGAAAAGATGAACTTTATACAGGGAATTTAATGACACATTCATCCTTAATCTATACACCTCCTTTCCACAACATGCTTTACTGTTTCTAGAGTATACAAAGCCGTATATAAAACATGCTTTTTCATTTTAAAGTATTAACCTATTCTCCCCACCCCTTCAAAACTGGGGAATATCTGTCCAATTGGTCATGTCTCTTAAGAAGTTAAAAGTTCTCTCCCGCTTCAGGATAATTTGGCAATTTGAAACCCAAGACAAACACTTGAAATGCATTCAAGAACTTTGCATAAATAACTCTTTAAAAGGAATTTGTACAAAAATAGTTTTGCATAACGTCAGATGTAACAGAAAAAGTTCAGAAGGCAGGAATGCAGGGAACGGGCCACCTTAGCAAGCCCAGAACGACCGTTGCTTCTGTTGCCTGCAAAAATGCTTCGCAAATGTACATGCGCTCCAGCGGCAATCCTGAGTCAGCGTATCCACATCCTCCTAGGAAGGTACATAAATGGCCACCAGAGCACCAAATTCCACCACCGCTGGAAGGTGATGGCTACCTTGGCTGCCGTACGTTCCTGCGTAATCCGGTCTGTTCGCTCCGCAACTATTCCACGCCTCCAAAAAAAAACCTAACCTTTTTTCTGTCCTTTTCCCCCTCCCTCCCTCGTTTGCCTCTATTTACAAATCTGTCCTTGTAAACACTAACTCAGCTTCTGCAGCAGTTTCTCCTCCAGCTGGCTGAACTGAACGCTCACGGACATCTCGGCAATGAACTGTTCACACCCTTCCTTGCTGACTTGCTTGCAGTACCGCAGGTCGATGTGGCAAATGCTCCCGCAGCGCTTGAAGTAGGAGAGGCACTGATCCGTCACCTTATTGCAGTCTAGGAACCAAACACAGGAGGTGGGGTTGAGGGGGTCACGTCAAGTAACGGCAAGGAGTTGTCCGACTCTGGCCGTATATAAACGCAATAAATAAATCATCTCCAAACTCTCGCTGCAGGGTATCATGCGGGGTGCGCAGGAGCATTGATCAGGAAGTAGCTAATTCCATACCCTGTTCCATCCCCCACATCCACCAAGCCTGCAGGATTCTCCTCTGGGACCGTTTGGATCAGGGTTTCTCAACCTTGGCAACTTTAAGACAGCCAGCAGGGGGAATTCTGGGAGTTGAAGTCCACACCTCTTAAAGTTGCCAAGGTTGAGAAACACTGGTTTGGATTGCAGTTGGACAACTAAGTCACAGCGTGCACAGAGATCCCTACAAGAAATCTACCGGTTGAACGCCCCCCTGCTTTACCCACTGCCTACCTTTCAAAATAACCTCGGTTAGGGAGTCCCGCGTGGTGGTCCCCACGGCCGTCAATAAGTTGATGGATTGATCCGTCACGTGATTACAGTAGCTGAGGTTAAGCCTGGACAGAAGAGGCATGTGCCGGATAATCAGGCGCAGGGAGGCATCGGTGATATCCAAGCCGGACAGGCGCAGCTCCGTGATGTTCCGCAGCTTGCTTCGGTTGTCCATCTGGCCTGCGCAAAGAACAACAGGCAGCAAAGTCGGTCATTCCTTCAGTTGCAGAAGCTGCGACGCCGCAGGCTCAGCTACGCATCGCCAAGAAAGTGCAAGGCAAACCTTTGTGGCCATCTCGGCTCACATCTGGCCATTCAAATGAAAGGCCTTTTATACAAAACCACCACAGGGGAGAATAAAACTAAAAAAGGGCTTGGCCACAAGTTAACCATCTTACCCATCCTTTGCTGCAGCTGGATAGTTCTATCCCCATGGCTGGCTGGGGAATTCTGCGAGTTGAAATCCACACACCTTCAAGTTGCCAAGTTTGAAAAACACTGTTCTAGCCCATTCTCTCTGTTCTCCTGAACTATTCATTTTTTTAAAAAAATCTACTGGGAGTAGGATAATTTATATACTTTTTTAAAAAAAAACCTGAGTAAGTCAGACCTGAGTGGTGCACCCACAATCCTATTCTACCCATTTCCTTTGCCCCACTCCTGGGGCTGTCATGGAACCCTGAATATAGGGAACCTGGTTATTCTCCTCCAGTGTCTCTCCAGAAAACACACCCAGCCTTGCTGCAGGAGACAAAAATGGGGACGCACCTGGCCTGTTGTCCGTTGGTGGTGACAAAAGGTCTCTCATCTGGGCATCCTTCAGGCCTTCCACCCACTGACTATCCAGAGTTCGGAGGAGGGGGCAACTTGAGCTGCAGAGCGCAGACACGGCAATCCACGAGCATCCAGCCAAAAGCAGATCCCGGAGACCTACAGAGGGAAGAAGGCAACATTGAGCAGGTGCGATCCCACAGTGTGATGTTATGTAGGAAAGACCTTGGGAGATGGGGAAGAGATGCTAGAACTCGTGGCCTCCCGGTTTCTAGCCTGTTGTCTTCACCACTACACCAAATGGCTCTCGAATGATAACAACAACAACAACAATAATGTATTAAATTTATATGCTGCCCAACTCCCAGCAACTCTGGGTGGTTTACAAATGGTTAAAAACATTTTAAAACAAGGAAGCAACAAAAAAATAATAAAGATGGCAGAATTGACCAAACCAGATGGGTACAGAGAAGAAAAAGGGGCTTCAACCCCCCTCGACAAAGGCCTGAGCAAAGCGCCTGGTCTTCGGGGCCCTTCAAAATACCAGTAGGGTGGTATAACGGGCAGAAGGAATAACCTCGAGGAACAGGAGGAAGAGGCACACCCAAGACAAGATGAAAGAAACCTGAGTCCGGGGCAGAATTGTAATCCGGGAAAGCGTCTCAGACAAGACCCTCCCGAGTTCTCATGAAGAAAAAAGGAGGGGGGGGGAAGCGCTTTCAGACTTGCAAGTCTGTTATTATAACCTTATTACAAAAGTAGCATTAGTATTCATTAACGATGGTTTCCTGGCCTGGTCTACCTTGGAGGGCTGACAGGTGGGGGCCATTCGAATCTCCAGGGGGGCTCAGCTCCCTCTCCCACAAAAGGCGGCTGCGCCATCTAAGGCCGCTTCCACCCTCCATCCCGCTCCGCTCCCCGGTCTGCCTAAGGCAGGGATCGCCAAGGTGGACATACCTGGAAGGCGGCTGATAAGCCAGCTCAGCTGCTTTTTGGATATATTTGTCCAGCTCAGATCTAGCGTGACCGGCTGTCTTCTGATGATACCACTGAGCATAAGGGGAGTGATGGATTTACAATGGTTTAGGTCTATTTTGGTCCAGAGTCTTTTATCACAGCACCTGAAGGAGAGCAGACATGAGGTCTCATGAGGACACTGGCCCACACCTTGGAAAGAAATACAAGTCTGTACAATTCCTTCAGAAACTGAAAAAAGAAATGAAGCCTTCCAACGTCCAGGTGAGCTTTTGGCCCAGAATCCACAGCTTTTGGGAGGTGTTTTTTTTACAACCAAGTGCAGGGCTTAACATGGCTCCCTGTTTGGTATTTTAGTAATGAGATCGTGAGTGCCGGCTTCAAGCCTCACAGCAGTTTGTGGCTTGTTTTAACAATGGCTTGCTAAGCCATGTTGGCAGAGTTCATCCCCAATGCTAAGCCATAAATCAGGGCTTGTAATGCCCAATATGGCTGGATTCGAAGATGCAGCTTCAAAATAAATAATAAGATGGTGTAGCTGAGCATGGAAGCCAAGCCACTCAACTTCACGGAGCAGAAGAGGAAGGAGTGAATTCTGAGACAAGCTCAGCATCGACTCTGCCTCTTGCTCGCTCCACGCGTGCTACGGAATTTATTCTATTTATTCCAAGAAGGAGCGCGTCTCTTAACCGCTTTGGAAGGAAGACAAGCAGTCCAGAAGCTTCCCAGTTAAGACGATGGCCATGTTTTCCAGGCACTGCTGAATTCTTGGCCCCCTTCTCCCTGCTGAGGGTCACGACCGCCGCCGCCCTGCCCGCCAGCTGGTTCCTAAGGGGCCCCGATCCCCCTGGCGCCTTACCATCTGTTCCAGGTCCGGCACACCCTCATGCAGACGCAGAGCTCGCCGGGGCTGAGGCAGCCGAAGACGGCCATCCAGACCTCCCGCTGCATCACGTGGGCCGCTCCGTCGTCCAGCAGAAGCGAGTCCGGCGGGGGGCTGATGGGGGGCGGCCGGACGACGTGCCGCTCCATCTGGATGCACTTGGGGGGCGAGAGGGAAGGGGGGGGCCGGGCAACGGCCCTGGGGGCACCACCGCGAAGGCTCGAGAGGAGCTGGTGCCGGAGCGCGCGGGGCGTCCCGTTCAAGCCCTTGCCGAGCGGGCGAGGCTGCTCGGGGCCCAGGCCGCCCTTGGGCGCCTCGCTGTCGCTCTCCGGCTCCGACTTGATGGGCTGGTGGTTCTCGATGGCCAGGCTGTTCTCGGTCTTCTGGATCTCCTGGTTCAGCTCCTTGCTCAGCTCCTTGCTCAGCTCCTTGTTGGGCAGACGGGCTTTCCGCCGGATCTTGAACTTCTTCTTCTCCCGAGACTCGGCCCCTTCCGAGCTGGGCCCCGCGGTGGGCGAGCTCGAACGCGACTGGCCACTCTCCTTGCTTGTCGGGGGCTCCTCGGGGAAGCCCTCCCCAGGCTCTTGCTTGAAGCGCCGCAGAGGCTTGAGGGCGGCCGCCCGGTCATCGGGAGTCTTCCAGGATCGCCTCTAGCAAGGGGAACCAGACCAACCAGGGACTGTGCTGAACCAGCGCTTTTCAAACCTGGCCGCTTTAAGATGGGTGGAGTTCGACTCCCAGAATTCCCCAGCCGGCATGCGTGGAGTTCGACTCCCAGAATTCCCCAGCATGCTGGCTGGGGAATTCTGGGAGTTGAAGTCCACCCGCCCTAAAGTTGCCAAGGTTGAAAAGCACTGCGCTAAACCATGGCTTGCTCAACCACAATCTAGTAAACAATGGGCTGGCGTCACTCAATACTTTAAGCCATAAACCACGGTACACAAACCACCACGGTTGGGCCTGCTTGTCACTCCCGACCACAAAAAACACACAATAGCATAGCGAGTTACACCAGACCAATATGATAGTGACGCATTCCTGGGGAAGTTTGGGGGTGGGAGGAATCTACACAATTGAACGAAATACCTTTTTCCTGAACAGCTTCTCTTCTTTGCCCAGTTTTAGCTGCAGTCAGACAGGGAAGGAAGCGGGGGGTGGAAAAAAGAATTTTACTTACTGGAGGTCACTCTTCCCCAATCCAACAGGGTCCAAGCGTGTTGGACCACAATGCCCACCATCCCCTGCCAGACCCTGGACACCGCCAGCTTGGGGAAGTCTGTAGCACAGATGCCTTTAAAAGCAAAGGATAATCCATACGAGTAACGTACTAGGAATCTTTCCAGGAGCGGCCATGGGTTCAACAGCCTTCACTAACTGACGAGCCGAGTCCCAACTCAAGGGGTTTCCCAGAAAGCAGCGTGATGGGGATTGAACCCCGTCAACACATAAAAATACCAGAAAGGTTTGGCTGATATGATTTTCTGCAGGGTAGGTCTGCTTTATTTTTTTTAATTATGCCCCTCTCCGTGCTATTCTACACGCGTCTTAAGTCCAGAAAGCGGAGGCTCTGATCCTTTTGAATGATGGGCTCCCCACCTTGCAATTTCTGACAATTTATTATATTTCGACTATACATTTATTTATTTATTTATTTATTTATTTTTACGGATTATATTTATCAATTTATACATACTACAGATTAGGCCAGCTTTTGATAGACGGTAATGGTTAGATAAGCTGTTAAGAGGACAGAATGAAAGAGTCACAGGGACTGGGAACCGAGGAACCTGTAATCCAGTCCAAGTTGCTGAACTACAGCTCCCAGCAGCCCTAGCCCCAGACACTGAGGGATGCTGGGAGTTGGAGTTCCCCAGCTCCAGTGCAGAGCACCTTTTTCTACCATTGTCATACAGTACTGCGAAAGAACATCTGCAAGCTGCCATCATGGTCCTCTGCTAGTCCTACTTGCATGCACTGGGATGGAACCCGAATATTTTTGCTGGGGGGGGGGGGGGGGGGGGGAACGGCTCCATGAAAGGAAACAGAAGAGAACCAGAAGGACCTTAAGCACCATCTGGTGGCTGAGATGAGAAACAGAATTCAGACCAGAATGGGAAGTACAGGTAGTCCTTGCTTAACAATCATTCATTTAGTGATGGTTCGGACTTACGACGGTGCTGAAAAAAACTGACTTACAACCGGTCCGCACACTTATAACTGTTGCAGCGTCCCTGCGGTCACGTGATCACGATTCGGGTGCTCGGCAACCAGTTCACATTTATGAGCGTCACACATGATCGCCATTTTCGACCTTCCCGGCCGGCTTCTAGCCAGCAAAATCAATGGGGAACTGCGATTCACTTAACGACCACGTGGTTCATTTAATGCTCGCGGTGATTCGCTTAACAACCACTGCAAAAAAGGCCGTAAAATTGGGTCGGATTTGCTTAATGACCGCTTCGCTTAGCAACCGAAATTCCGGTCCCAATTGTGGTTGTTAAGCGAGGACTACCTGCAACCCTCAGGAATTTTTCTGCTGAAAACTGGTGGAAACCAAGCTATTTGATCTCAACCCTGCAATCGGGGGACCACAAACAGGACTTCTTGGGAGACACCTTGCCTGGTTTAGCAGCACACATTTCAGACCTTCTCCAACCTGGCACCTTCCAGATGTGTTAGAACGGGCGGCTTGGGATTTGGGGATTCGTCACCTCTGCACACCTGGCTGAGGATTCCCTGGCCTTACCCGCTTCCTCATCGCAGGCTCTTGGGGTTTTTCAAATTTCCGCTTCCGGCGCAGGTGGGCTTCTTCCGACTTCCTCCTCAAAAGGGGATCCAGGGGGGGCTTGGGCGGGCGTTCGTCCGATTTCTTGCGGGCGGATTCCTCGCCCTCGACTTTCCGCTTGGCGGCTTCTGGGACGATTTCCTTGTTCTCTCGGTTGATCTTCTGCTCTTTTAGCAAAGAGCCCGGGAGGTTGGATGCGTACTTGAACCCAGGTCCCCGCTTTTGCTTGTACGCCAGAGAGAGACAAAACACACGAGCAAACTTTATACCTTATGCCTTTTTCACCGCAAAGGGGCTCCAGAAACCCCAACTCTCTCTGTTTATCACCCAACTGGGCAGCAAGGGCCCATTCGTACATTACAGGAGGGAACCTTGAAGGTCCGCTGGCAATGAAAGGATCGCCGCCAATCCATGAGACAGTTCAGCTGAGCTTCGATGCAGGCAAAAAAAAATGGAATAAAAACAGGTTTGAGATCCCTGGCGATCGCCAAATCTCAAAAGATTCCCTCGGAATCTCTTTCATCAGATTTCAAGGGGAAGCCCCAAGGTCCCTTGAGACAAGATGGAAACCCTGCTTAATTAAAAAAATAAAAGACTTCCTAATTTAATTTCAGAGGACCAACAGAAGAGCATCTCTGTAGCTCAGGGTTGAACGGTGGAGCCCTTGGTGCCCTCCGCGCTTGGCTGTTGGCTTGCAGACGTTTTAATTTTGGAGTCCCAGGAACACCACCAGCACCAGGGCCATTTTGTCAAAAAATGGCCTGTGGATCCTCCACCTGCACCACTTCTTATAGGTTAAGAAGTCATCTTTGGGGCCCGCAAAGACTCAGCAGGGAAAACAGAGAAAAAAGACTTGCACTTCCTTTTCCTGGCAAGCAAATCATTCCAGTAAAACTCACTTTCCCAGTTTTTCCAGCATGGTTGCACTTCGGGCACTCCCAGCAGTTTGGCAGCTCCTCGTTCACCACGCCGTCCGATTCCCGCACCTAGGGGAGATGGGGGGGGGGGAGAAAAGGCCAGGAGGAGGTTTAGCAGGCCCTCCTGAGGCGCAGACAGGGCTGCATCGACTGGCTCCTTCCAAGCCACAGAAGCGCCGGCCCTTACCTTAAGGCACCCCGGGTGTATGATTTCATTGCAGATGGAGCACTCCATAAGCATGAGATTAAACTTGCCTTCCTCTTCCTCCACCGTGTCTTCCTTCCCTGCTTCTCCACACACCAAGCACACAGCTGTGTGGGGCAGCACTGGCTAAAGAGGCGGGAAGAAAGATGGGGTCAGGGGGGTCAGGAAGCAAGAGGCACGGATGGTGCTGGCCCAGGCAACCCCCCAACAACTTGTCTTACGCAGCCCGTTCTTCTATCGTTCTGCCAAGCCAGGGTTTCTCAACCAGGGTTCCCTGGGAGATCACGATTTATTTAGAAAATTATTTCCAATTCGAGCAACTTCACATTAAGGAGGTAAGTTTCGTTCTTTGTTTTTAGTATAAGAACGCTGTGAATGCACATAGGCAGGCCTACCCATGAAACAAATAGAATAATTTTGTAACTTCTGGCCTGTATTTGAGCCTGAATGTACAGGGGTTCCTTCCCCGAGGCCTGGAAAACATTTCAAGGGTTCCTCCAGGGTCAAACGGTCGAGAAAGGCTGTGCTAAGCCAATGTCCCTTGTCACTTTTAAGCCCAACCTTGCGGGGATGCAGCTCTGCCTACAGCAGAGGCACACAACCTGTGCCAGGGATGGGGATAGGGTGAACAGGGAAGGAAGGAAGGAAGGAAGGAAGGAAGGAAGGAAGGAAGGAAGGAAGGAAGGAAGGAAGGAAGGAAGGAAGGAAGGAAGGAAAAACTTTTGCAGGGGTACTCCATATGCTTTGTCTCCCTGGAACAAGGTTGGACTCCAGCAGGCAGAACAACTTTGCCCTTGTATGCCCAGAACCTGGACATTGTGATGAATAATGGGAAGGAAGGAAGGAAGGAAGGAAGGAAGGAAGGAAGGAAGGAAGGAAGGAAGGAAGGAAGGAGGGAGGGAGGGAGGGAGGGAGGGAAGGGCACAATGACAAATAGCATTCCCCAGAAAGCCTTAATAAGCATAAGCAATCTTGAGGAGGACTAAACGGGTTTATAAAAAAGCCTCTGTTTTTAGACCACATTCCAGATGCAAACGATACGACGTCAGATAACACCGCGGGGACTTAAAATCCCTTGCTGGTGAGATTCGTAGTTTTTTAAAAAAATGCAAACCTGAGGGATTCAGCCCTAATTCTGTTATTTTAGGGGGCGATCTCGTAGCCGCAGACAGGAACTATGGAGAATTTGGAACCAATGAGGACTGCAAGGGAGGCTCCTTGGTGGATAGGGCCTTTTGGAGACGCCTTTAACGGCTTTTGCCCCACCTGAGCCCCCCCCCCCCCTTTTCAGCTATAAGGCAAGAGGAAAGAGGTGGCCTTAACATGCAGAAGAATGAAGAAGCTGCTGAATTTATCTGCCAAACATGCAAAGCATCAGAGAATAAGGCTAAACAGCTTCACATTTTGTCGTCTTATACACAAGTACTCTTGTTCAACGGCGTTCACTCCCCCAAGGGCGCACTGCAGATTTAGTGAAGGAATCCCTTTCCCACCATGGCTTCCCCAGCCACGATGGGGCTGAAGAGCTCCGTTTTTTGCAGATACGTCCCTGGCCTGGTCACCTAGAGGCGATTCCTCTCTCCGACCCAGGCGAGCAGGTCCGGGGCTTACCGCGATGCACTGCCTCATAATGCACGACTGCTTCATCCGGCCAGGCCCGCCAAACTTCTTCATGTCCTTGCAGAAATGACATTCGCCACACTCTGTCCTCAGGCAGGCCTCGCACTTGCGACATCGCGTCCTCCTCCGGCGCGCACCTGCAGTCGTCCGATTCGCGGCAAGCTTCACAGCGGAGGAGGGACCCAATTTCCCCTTGGGCCGTCCAACTGTCCGGTTCTGGGAAAGACAGGTCACAGGACGCCGTGGTTAAATTCTTAAATGGCCGCTACCTTCCACGCATCATAGTCATGAAGACGGTCCTGGAGGAGTCGCCCAAGTTTATTTATTATTTATTTATTAATTAAATTTCTATGACCGCCCATCTCCCCCTCAAGGAGGGACTCTGGGCAGTTCACAGCCACAACACCACCATTAAAATACAATAAAAACAACAGTAAAACTATAAATCCAATAAAATCCAAGTGGCAGGTGGTTCTTACAGTGAAGCTAAACGTATTTAAAATATGTATCAGTTCTGACTGATACCCTTTTGGAGAAAGCCTTGTAGGGAAAAAGCAGACGTTACGACTTACGATAAACTTTGGGTACAAGTTCCTGTTTCTGGAAACCCCAAGTGGCAGGCAGCTTTTCTGAGTTTGGATGATACGGTAAACCACAAAATGTGATTAAAGAGCTGCAGGCAACAGAGGCTACTCAGTGACAGAACTTTTTGGCTTCGCCCTTGAACAAACTCAGCCAGACGGACCCAGGCCTGACACCAAATAAGATGTAGGCCAAGCAGCCGTAAAGAATTCCTGAGTTCACAGAAAGACAGCTCGAAAGGCATTGATTCATTCTTTATTTATTTATCTGTCGAATTTATATAGCTGCCCATCTGACAAACAAGTGACTCTGGGCGGCGTACAACAGGCTAAAAAACAGTTAAATTAATAAATAGTAAAACAATTAGCGTTATTATTACTATTATAAAAACATTAAAAAGCTAGAAAAGAAGAAATATAGGCGAAGAGATGTTAATAATAGGGGAGCCACCTCAATAATTCACCAGTCCCCCTATTACACAACGGAAGGATAAAAACATGTCACAACATGGTTGTAATAAAGAGGGAGAAAGAAGGCTGCCAATCTCTCCAGTGGAATCCATGTTCCAGTGCTAGAACTGTCCTTTCAAATTAGCCAAGACAGGCTGCATTCACACATTACGCTAAGCCATCCAAAGTTGGTTGGGGCTGGCAATAAATAATTTATCCTTCGCATTAAGTGTGAACTCAGCCACTGTGGTTTATTCAATATGTGAGAATTAGGCAAACCATAGTTTAATACAACGTGTGAATGCATCACTAACTTTCAAACCCAAAGCTAACAAACCAATAAACGTGAGTAAAAAATAAAATTCCCTATATCTGGTTTATCATGTTCCTTTTCGAATAAGTTTTTGCTGACGTCAAATCATGGAGATGGACCTCAATGACATGCAAGATGTATCAGCAAACTGCAATTCCTGTAAAATCTTGTGTGATTTTTAGCATATTGGGAACGAGGTACCTTTTCTACAAGCCTTTCTACCACCAAGGTTGGGTGTTTTTTGTTGTTTCCATTCTTTTTATATTGTTTGGTGTATTGTGAGTCACCCAGAATTATTTGGAGTTGGGCGTCATCAAATTGAATAAATAAATAACATAAGCAAATACACCTGGAAGATTTGCCTGGGAATTCCACCTATGGATTAGCTGCAGAAAATTGGTGGTAAGAAATGATCCATGGCCAAGTGCAGGCCTTTTTGTTCAAGCCGTGTAAGATATTCCCACCACCCTCAAGATAAAAGAGGCACACAGAAGTGCCAGCTCCAAAACATTTCCCAAATCTCTTCCATTTCTCAGAGATTAACGTGCATTTATTTACTGCATGTTTAATTTGCCCTCCATTTTAAAAGAGCCACACGCATATGTTCCTCACCACTGCTATGTGAGGTCTAATAGACCAGGGTTTATGTGTAAGGTTCTGCAAAAGTTTCCTTGAACCCAGCCAACTTTCTATCACTAGAGCAGTGTTTCTGAACCTTGACAACTTTAAGATGTGTGCACTTCAACTCCCAGAATTCCCTAGCCAGCCAGGCTGGCTAGGGAATTCTGGGAGTTGAAGTTCACACATCTTAAAGTTGCCAAGGTTCAGAAACACTGCACTCGAGTTTTGCTTCTTGTTCAAGGCTTTTGGGAATTGTTTGTTTAAACTAACAGGTTCCATGGCCTGAAAAAGCTTGTACCCCCTTCGGAATATATGAGTAAAAAGATGGCCAGCTGAGGCAGCCATTGAGGACAAGGTGGCCAAGTGGGAGGTGAACCTGGCATTCTCCAGAAATGTTCACACTTCAGTTCCCCGATTCCCTGCCAACCAGTTGAGGATCCTCGGCCATGAAGTCAAACGCATCGAGGCCGGTCCGGATGTGACCACGCGGTCGGCCAAATACAGCCATTCAGACCCCAACTGGGACTCTTCGCTCATTCAAAGGGAGGAAGACCCCCATCAACCAGGTGGAAACACTCCCGATTAAGACCTGGCAGATCATTGCCAGGAGAATTGAGAATATAACTGAGAAGACCTGGCATATAATTGGAGAAAACAAAAGCTGTGTCGAGTTTCACTTCACATTCTGTCAATGAGAAGAACGTTCCTCTTTCCAGGAAGCCTTATAAACTAATATTCATCCTTGGCACAGAAGCAAAGGGCTTCTGGTTAAACCAAGGGGCCAAAGTGATGTGGAACGGGGAACAATCCTAGGTTTGGCCTTTCCGCATAGCCCGGGGTTACACACCAAGCCAAGCCATCGCGTCGTTTCCTTGTTTTCAGCTTAGTGCAATGTCCGAAGCTCCCCCACTCAGGCCGAGCACAAAGTGCAAACCAAGTATTGTGGCTCGTTCAACGCACTATAGTTTCACCATGAACCCATCCAACTATTTTCTAGACAACAATTTGTGTGTGTCAGGCCACTGTGGCTTGTTCAGCAAACCAGAGCTAAAACCAACACTGTCTTGGTCCCATGCATGAACTCAGCCATGATTAAGCCATGATTAAGAAGGCGGGGTCTAAATGCAGTAACCATAGTTTGAGGGAAAGGAACTGTGACACTTTAACAACCAAACCATTATTCTTTTTTTTTAACCATTTAGGGTTTTTCTTTTAGCAGCAACTTTTAGCTACTGCTAAGGTTCGTTCTTCTGATCCTTTGACCACTTCCCAGATCCAAAGCTTATAATCCTCCGCAAAGGAACAAGCCAAGACACCAATGTGATCAATTTTTTAAAAATTCAAAATCACTGACAAGGTACAACATTTACTGCAGAATTGAGATCCGCTTAATGTGCAGCTCTTAATTTAAAACAACTAATAATTCTAAAAAAAAAAAAAAGCATTCTAGGAGCTACAGAAATTTCCTTAAATTAGATTCACCTTAATTCTGTTTGGTGTCTTTAACCCAACCACAAAAATAATAAACCTACTAGACGAAGTATAAATAATGTTGCCCTGATAAATGTTAAAAGGCAGGAATATTACAAAGGAGTAACCACGTTAATTGGTAGGACGCAGCCAGTCCAACCGCAATTTAAGGAATAAGAAATGTATGACAGTTGGAGACCTGGAAACAAATTTGCGGTACATCAAGGGGCTCCCAGCTAAAGAATTACACCTTAGTTCTAAGTTAATCAAGGTAAAGATCAAAAGAAAGGGTTGCAAGTTCACTTCTAAATCCTACATGGAATCCCAAGTGATCCAGTGCAGTTTTACTCATCAGTAAATCCTACTGGCTTCCAAAAACCTGGCTCTGCTCTCTGTTAGGGGGTCCTTTCTCCCCCCCCACCCTACACCCCTCCCAGACACTATGGGGTGCCTTTAAAGATGCCCCATGCATGTTCTTTTTTTACTGTAAACATGAAACAGAATCAATTCCTATCTTGATAGGATTAAGCCTCCCATTGGGGGGAAGGGAGAAATCATTAGGAAGCTGTCACAGGCACGCACACACACACAAAACACACACACCCCTCCATTCACTCCTAACAGAACATGTTTCACTGCTCTCCAAGCACCCCCAGGATCCAGCTTCCTGCCCCTCCGATCAAAGAAAACCCAGAATGTTTCGGTTGCCCCGAGAATCCACTGCAAAGAAAATGAAAAGCAACTTCTTTCTTTTAAAAGAATAAAAAGAAATTGTGAAGTTGGCTTGGGGGGGCACCTCCACTCCCACCCCCCACCCCGTCCTCCTCCTTTATTTAGCCCAAAGACCCCATTTCCCACTGGCTCAGGAAGGGGGAAGGAGGCAGGCAAGGCCGGATGCTCCCCCCACCCTGCTCCCTGGCCTGACCCCCCTCTTGGAGAGGGCACCCCTCCTGCCTTCTTGCAACCCTGCAAGGAGAAAGAAGAGGGGCTGGTGCAAACTTTGCCTCCCGAACAGCCAGGCAGACCCACCCACCCAGGGAGCCCACCTGGTCTTGCTCCGAATCATAGTCCTCCTCATCGGGGCTGACGGACATGGCCATCGCTCATGGTGGGCCCAGGATGGGCCAGGCTGACATGGTGGGGAGAGGGGCTGCAAACCTGGCTGGCCGGCCGCCCCCCCTCTCCCTACCCCCAGCAGCAGCAGCAGCAGCAGCAGCAGGAGGAAGAGCCGAGAAGGCCCTCATCCATATGCATGACGGCCAAACCAGGAAGGGGCAGAGCTTCCTCTCCTGCCAATGGCAAGCTAACCCGGAGTGGAACAAAAGACGGGCTCTCCATTGGCTGCCCAGGCAGAGGAGGAGGAGGAAGGGCAGGGCTGCCCCCCTTGGGGGAGGGGGGAGGGACAGCCCGTCTCCGCTGGATGCCCCGGGGAGAGGGAGAGGGAGGGCTCCCAGCCTGCAGCCCCCACCCGCTTTCATTCCGGGCTGCGGCCTTGCAACACTCCCCTCCTGATTAGGGAGGAGGGAGGCGGCTCTCCAGCAGAGCATGGGCACCACCGCAGTCGTGAGATTAGTAATGCTCCCGTCCAGCCTTGCACCCGCACATGTAAAAAAAGCCTATTTTGGCTCTCCACCTTGGCTTCCAAGAGAATTACGGGCGGCCTCTTTCCCCCCAATGCTCGGCCTGCGTGGCGATGCCGGGGGGCGACCCCTTCGCTAGACCTTGAACCGTGTCTGTAGCTTGAATCATGTCAACTGGATTTCTATTTTCTCAGTGGAAACGTTTCGCTCCTTATCCAAGGAACTTCTTCAATCTGAGCAAAGTTGGTAAGGGAATCTGAAGAAGCTCCTTGGATAAGGAGCGAAACGTTTCCATTGAGAAAACAGAAATCCAGTTGACATGATTCAAGCTACAGACAATTCCACCTGGATGACTGAGAACCTTCATAGACCTTGAACCGTGGTTTGGTTGTCCCCAGAGAGGGTGCCAGCCTGGCCGTTATTTCTCCCCCGTAAAAGCAACCACAACGATGTTCCCAGTCCTCTACCATTTTCACAGAATAGCCATTCACAGAGAAAATAACGCTGTGCAACGGGCTCGGTACCAGGGATTGCGAAGGGAGCTGAAAACGAGGACGGTTGAAGCAAGGCGGTTGCTCAAGACGCACCTCGGAGGAAACGTCTCCTCTAATGAAAACCAGTCATGGCTTAAGGCTTGAGGCCTGTCGCTACAGAGGCTACAAGCCATGCTCCCGAGGCCTACCTTTGAATTTTTCTTAGGCCAGGATACCACAGGGATCCCGGAAATGGCCAGATTCTGGTCATCATCTGCATGTTCCTTCAGGATGTTCTGTTTCCAAAGCAAAAGGGAAAAAATAGGAAATTAAATATCAAGGTTTTCTAAGGGCTAAGTTCACACACTCTACTATAGTTGTTACTTTTGGCTTCATTTAAAGTCATTGGGCTTCACAAACCAGGGCTTCTAAGTCCGCATATTGGTGGACTCAGCCATTTTGACTTATTCAACAAACCAGAATAAAGCCAAGTTTGGCTCGTCCTCACATGTGAACCAAATCAAGGTGGTTAACTTGGCTTGGATCCCTCTCAGAGAAACCCCTGCATTTTCCCGAGTAACCGAAAGCAAAGCCCTCATTTGTTCCTGAAACAAAAGTTCAGAGGGGCTTCCAGGTTTCATTTTCCTGAGTGCTAAATTCAAACCCTTGAGTGAATTACTGTACAATATAATCCTTTTTTTAAAAAATGGTTAAAATATTGAAATACAGAAGAAGGTAAGAAGAGAAATGACATAGAACAAAAAATGACTACCACATGTAGATTTTTAAAATGCATAATAAAAAAAGAAGATTAAAACTTTCAGGTGATAGATCCTCCCGTTCCCTTCCCTTCCGTGTCCCCAAGTGCTAACCACAATTTAAATATTTGTACTTTGCATCAAACATTAATGATTGTTGATAGTTTCTGTTTAAGTCCTAAAAATCATAGGTTAAAATATTTATTGTTTATTTATTATTTAGATTTATCCCCGCCCATCTCTGCCATGGCAGACTCTGAAATATAAATCTGCAAGAGGACTGTACCACCTGCCTGAAGGAAATGGGACATTTATTCTCTCCCACCACCTCCACAAACCACTCACGAATTGAGCTTGTTCCCAGATCGCTCAACATAACACAACACAACACAACCCTGCAAACTGCTTGAATGGGCATGGTTAAAGCTTACGACTATGTTCACAGCACTAGCTAAGCCATGATATAATCACTGTTCTCTGAATAAATCACCTTTGCAGTGGGTTCACACAACCCACTACATGAGTGCCCCTGAACTGGGGGGCTTCCAGATGTCTTGGGACCATCATTCCCACATCAAGGGCACAAAAACACTGCACTAACCACAAGCCATGATTTACAAATGACACTGACTGGGCTTCACCTACACGCTAAGCCACCCACCAGCAAACCACATCCAAGGTCTACGGAAGGAAACATTTCCCCATTACGCACCTTCATATCTTCCAACAGAGCCTGTGGGTCATCAATGCCTTCGGGGACGCACTTCTTATTCTCCGGAAGGGATTCCAGTTTTTCCACAAGGGCCCTCAAACCTTTCAGCTCAAATTCGGTCAAGTGAGTCCACTTGGCTGGGACTTCCGTGGCGGGAGACCCTGTGGGCGTTTTGGGATAGTCCACCGTAGCTGACTTTATACTTTCCTCTGACTCGTTGGACAGAGTCCTTTTGAAGTACCGGCCGGCTACAGATTTTGACTTCTTCCCCACCATCTCTTTCCCTTCCGAATGCGTGCTGTTAGGAGAAGAGGGTACATCGGCAGAGATCTTGGGGATTTTTTCAGGGTTGTTATCCTTGTCTTCCTGGACACGAACATCGCACAATTCATCATCCATGTCTCCCCAGGAATCGGACGAGAAGCTATCCACGCTGCGTTTCCTGGTTGTATCTGGGGGAGAGGAGAAGACCAATGAAAACCCTTCAGAAGACAGAGTGCACTGGGATCTCCATCAAGGACCACAACAGTTCTTGTTCACTGATTTACCCCAATTATTTCTATCCTGCTTTTCAATATACAGACCCAAGCAGGGTATCAAAACCATCGTAAATAAAAACGCAATAAATATTTTTTGTCTGCGTGCATGCCTTTGAGTTATTGCTTCTTGGCAAGATTTTCAGAAGTGGTTTGCCCTTGTCGTCTTCTTCCTAGGGCTGAGAGAGCTGGAGACTTGGCCCAAATTCACGTAACTGGCTTCGTGCCTAAGGCAGGACTGGAACTCACAGTCTCCCGGTTTCTAGTCCAGCACCTTTAATCAGGACACCAAACTGGTTCTCTATAGATACATACAACCCCCTCCCAATCTAATCACCTCTTGTAGAGAGTAAGGAAGATGACCCTGACGGGGTATGCAACTTAGGGGTAAAACACACCTTAAGTCCACAACAACCAGATAACATTCAGAAGCAGCTTAGACAGACACCTCCCTAATTCACTGAACTATGAGGAGGAGGAGGAGGAGGAGGAGGAGGAGGAGGAGGAGGAGGAGGAGGAGGAGGAGGAGGAACATCATCAGACTTGCAAGACTGATGTCAGCCCTTCTAGGTAGGCCAGACCAAGGAATCCATTCCACAGGAAGTCTAAAACCACTTTGATTGAGAGGGGCTATAATAACAGAATCTTGCCAGTCCACAGATGCCCCTGGGCAGGGTGTCGGAGAGGAGCATCAGCAGCATCTTCACCCCCAGCTATTCCTCCTTGGACCCAGAATCCTCTCTCCTGGAAGGCCAAGCTCTGTCTACTTCCTACCTCAAAGGTGATGGAAGATTTTCCCATCACCAGCATTCAAGCAAATTCAACCACCAGCTCTTTGGCTTCTGTCTGTTGGCAGATGGTGCTATCTTCTCCTTAGCCTTGGGCAGTAAAATGCCTCGGACCATTCTTCTCCTTGCCCTGTTTTCCTACGCACTTAAAAATCTCAGATCCCCTTCCCTCTTTGGGCCTCCCCACAAGAGGCAGCGGTGCCATGCTGAAGGATGCGTCTCAGGAGCAGTAAAAGCAGAATTAGAGCTCTTTGTAAGGGCGAGCTGGTGACCCAAACTATCCACACTGTACATCTGCCAGGGCCACTAGTGCTTCTCCAGGGTTGGACGGGGACATCCACAGAGGTTCTGTTTTGCACACAGGAGATCTCCAGTCCAGGCCCTACTTGAAAAAGATTCTGCAGAAAAGGACCCCTTTTCATCTCTCCCTCTTGCTATTCCAAAAACACACCGAGGTCCGGGCAAATTACTTACCAATTAACATCGATTCTTGTAGATACTCTTTGCGGAAATGGGAGCGCTGGGTTAGACAGAACACGTATCTCTCCAGAACATACCAACACATCTCATAGTAAAACGGGTAGCGGAACTTGGCCTGTACCTGTGAAAAACAACATGTGAAACGTGTCTGAAAGTGTGCCGATCCTTCCACCACCAGTTCACAATATGGAGGGCAGAGACTGCTCAGGTGGAGGCAGAAGAGTAGAGAGACTGCCTTCGGCACGTGTAACCGAGACCCTCCTCCTCTCTGCGGCTCATCCTGTGAGGGGGAATTTATCCGATACACCTTCAGTTTATCCGATACACCTCATCTTGCACGGGTTGAGTTCACAAGCACAGTCAGCCATGGTTTTCTTGAACCATAATTTGCTGAAGAAGTACCACCCCAGCTGGCTTCACATGCTGGGCCAAGCCATCAACCATGGTTTCCAAACCACAGTGCCTAGTTCACGCAACACACCAAGCCCAAACCAACCAACGACATTCTGGTTTAGCGTGATTTGTTCTGCCTGACGTTCCCATTCCTCGGACATCTAAAAGAGTCAAGTGACCAAGAGGCCAGCTGAGTTCTAAGCCTTGCCCTCAGGAGCATCCATATTCAGGGTCAAAAAAGTCAACTTTTTTTCTTGACACACATACACACACACCCATACACACTGGTAGATGCCTCTGCTTGCACTGCTAGTTGTCTTAGAGGACAGACCTTAACTTTGGACCTGGGCAACTACAGAGTAAGTTCAACTTCTGCTCTTGCCTCCTGGACGTCTTTAGGCTAAAGGACAATCCCTTCTGGTTCCTGCTCAGTTTGTGGATTGGAAAAGCTATGAATGCTGAAAAATATCTTTAGGAAGCTGATCTCCTGGAACACTTGTGCAAAGGTGCACAAGTGTGCCAAGTCAAAACAACAGGGCTCGTAAGGCCTGTCCTCTGCAGAACTGACGGCCTGGCAAAAGCCCGTTTCTTTCCAATCTTGGCAGGCACTCTTATCTCTGGGTTGGTATAATTTATTGTGTTGGTGATTTGTTTCTCTGGATTTGATCACCTGCTCCATGATTAGTTTCTCTGGAGATGTTAGGGACTTAAACCTTGGATCTTTTGCTAGGAAAATAGATGTTTTGCCATGCACCGTTGAAAGGAGAGACCCTGAAATCTTCTCAAACTCCTAAATATGTGTCATTGCCAGTCAAATTCGGGGTGTTGGGGACAACTTCCAAGGCACCCCTTCCTAACCTGGGGCAAAGGTTACAAGCCTCAGACTTCCCAGGAATTCTGTCGGTCCCGCATATTTGGAGGAACCCAAGTTTGGGAAAGACATCAGCAATGTTAAAAGAGCGACGTTCATAAAAGGAACTCAAATCATTCTTTTTTCCCCCATTTAATTTTATTCCAAAGAGAGCACTGCAGGAAACAAAATTTGCAAAGAATTTGACTTACAAACAGGAAGTCGCCTGTTCCACCCCTCGGCCTTCAAAAGGTTTTCAGCCACATGCCTGGGGAATATATTAAAGACATCGTTTGCTCAATGTTTTCCTGACAGATTTTTCTGCGCTTCACCAAATTGAGTTTTGCCTCTTTTTTGGGTGGGCGGATGGGGGAAACCAATGCTTTTTTTAAAAATAAAACAAGTTGAAATGCTTAAGGCAAGATAGTTAACGGCATGCAGTGCTCACATACTGTGGAGAATCAATCTCCAACCATCAATTTGAGTTCCTAATAACCTCGCCTCTCTGGACTCAATTGAATGGTCAACTCCCAACTCTCTACACCTCATATTGGAATCTGCAAACTCACAGGTGTGAGACAGAGATTGGCACACACCAACAAAAAAAATGTGGGCCTGTCAGTTGCAAGCCAACTGTTGTGGGAAGGTAGAAGCAGGTGTACATTCTGTTAGCACAGAGCTTTCCAAACTTTTCATGTTGGTGACACACTTTTTAGACATGCATCATTTCGCGACACACTCTTACAGCAGGGCACAAGGCAGGCACTAGGACCTGCGCGGAATCACAGCAGGTTTGGAGGCAGCAGGGCACAAGGCAGGCACTAGGACCTGCGCGGAATCACAGCAGGTTTGGAGGCAGCAGGGCACAAGGCAGGCACTAGGACTTGTGCGGAATCAAAGCAGGTTTGGAGGCAGCAAGGCACAAGGCAGGCACTAGGACCTGCGCGGAATCACAGCAGGTTTGGAGGCAGCAAGGCACAAGGCAGGCACTAGGACCTGCGCGGAATCACAGCAGGTTTGGAGGCAGCGAGGCACAAGGCAGGCACTAGAACCTGCATGGAATCCTGGCAGGGCTCGGAGGCAGCAGCAGCTGTGACACACCGACACTGCAGCCGACACACACAGTTTGGAAAGCTCTGTGTTAGCATTTTTTTTATTGTTGGAAATGACTTTCTGCCCTGAGTAACCTTCTACTCTGATCCAGGAAGGTGACCATTCTTACGAAAAGGTTAGCGACGTTCAAGATAGGTGCATCAGCAACTTGCCACAACATGCACGTTCCCAGACAGTACTGCGCTGAGCTACATTTGCTGTGGGATAAATCAGGAGAGATTTGGCCTTCATTCTATGCCGCAAGGAAGAAGAAATCGGAGATTCCTGCAAGAATCCAGCCTTTGCTTGGTGTTTACGTGCGACTACATGTCAGGGTGGAGAAAACAGGTATTGGGAAAGGAATTTAGACAGGGAGGGCAACAGGTAACAACCATCCTCCTGGAAAGAACACAAGAGCAGAAGTAGGGTGTAAGGCATCTTAAGGATGCCCCCCTTGTGTAGTCATGTTATATAGAGCCAGTTTGGTCTAGTGGTTAAGGCAACGGGCTAGAAAACAGGAGACTGAGAGTTCTAGTCCCGCCTCAGGCATGAAAGCCGACTGGGTGACCTTGGGCCAGTCCCTCTCTCTCAGTCCTAGGAAGGAGCCAATGGGAAACCAGGAGCCTGAGAGTTCTAGTCCCGCCTCAGGCATGAAAGCCGACTGGGTGACCTTGGGCCAGTCCCTCTCTCTCAGTCCTAGGAAGGAGCCAATGGGAAACCAGGAGCCTGAGAGTTCTAGTCCCGCCTTAGGCATGAAAGCCAGCTGGGTGACCTTGGGCCAGTCACTCTCTCTCAGCCCAACTCACCTCACAGGGTTGCTGTTGTGGAGAAAATAGGAGGAGATAATAAAGGCGGGATATAAAATAAAAATAAATTAAAAATAAATAAATATGCATGCCCTTTAGTGGACAATGTTTGACAAGAAGAACCAAAAGAGAGAAATCACATCCAGGTTCATGATGGGTGGGCAAGGAAGATCGACACACCCCTGATCCATCCTGCATTCATCTTCCCGCCACCCTTCTGCTGTTGGTCTCTTTTGTTCCAACTGAACATGCAATACTGACTCGACTGCAGCCATGATTCACGGCTACCCGTAAAGGTGAGCCTTGGTTGTTTTTCAGATAGAGATAGGTCCTCATTTTCTCACATGCCTTGGAGAAGACCCAGGCCTGTCATTATCTCAAGATTTTCTCAGCCATTACAATGGTCCTACACTTACCATTTGAAAAACAACAAGGGCTGTATATATTCCAACAGTCCCAACGTATCCCTTCAACTGTCCTCTGCAATACAACTCAAGCCTACAAAAGGTAGGAGTTAGAAGCCCGATCCTATCAGGATGAGATGGCACCTACCCCATCAGAGAATCAAAATCTTCTGATAGGAGATGTTTGCTCCCAAACACACCCTTTGAAGACAGGGCAGAACAGCAGCGGCATCCATCTGTGCAATTGGTTGGAAAGGCCCAACACATCTGGAACAGCAAGATATAGATGCGTCTAGCAGGAACAGGGACGGAGATGACGCTTTGGCCTCCATGATGCCCTCTGGGGGGGAAAAATCCCAGAATCCCCTAAAAACAGCTGATCGGGGTGGGGTTCTGTGATTTGCTAGCATACAGAGAGCCAATCAGGCGCAGTTTCCATGACAAAAACCAACATTCCAAACCCTTTCAGCCCAGCCACTGGGGAACCAATCAGAAACAAGGGTTGGTGCAACCCTTCCCCACTGTTAGCACCCACCTGTTGTGGCCACCACCTTGACTTTTTTGACTCTAGTCCTGAGGATGCTCCTGAACGGCAGATACCTGTTCCTAAGTCACCGGCAGATTAAACCGTATTCCTGGAACACACTGACTCAGAGCCAACCACGTTTGAGCAATGGTGCATTATGGAATCCCAACCCAAACTGCCGCTGAATAGCTCAGTGTGCCGTGAGAATTCAAAAAACCGATTAGAGTAAACCTGGTTCACTTAACCATAGGCAAGCTTGTCATGGAAATGCAGCCAAGGAGAGGCTGAAGGCAGACAGACTCAGGGCGCTGATGAATTCATTTGGAAGTAAGAACAACGCTAAACCCCCAGAACTCCAGATGAGGAACAATCTCCAACTCAAACAAACCCCAGTCCTACAGCATCTCAAAGCTCACGACTAAAGCTTCTTCAAGAGCATTCCTTAGCTCTACACAGTGATGTCCAAACTAAACAGTTCACTGGGGAGTGAGAAAAATGCTGGTTAGGTTGTCGGAAGCCCATCTCCACAAAGACCAATATTCCCCTGCAAATCCGGGAGTTTGTCAGAATTCCAATTTTTCCCAGCGAGAGCAGAAACCAGGCCTTGAAAGGTAGCATTTATTAACTTAAAAGATAACTAGATTCACATGTGCACTAAACTATAATTTTGTTAATCCTGGTCGGTTAACAAGATGGAACAAACTGAGATTGTATAGCCCATTAAAGCAACGAAACACCGTATGACATGGCGGAAAGTGTGACCTCAGCCATCTTGGTTTGGAAATCATGATTTGTGGCTTAGCCTGATGCATTAATCCAGCCATTCTGGTTTATTCTACCATAGATTATGGCTCAGAATGAGTGGGAACGTGGCCAACTGTGATCAGGCTAAACTCAAATGGTTGGTGAACCAACCATTAAATTTATCCAGACTGGTGACCAAACAGCCAGGGAAGCCCAGTTCTCCACCAGCTGCTCTGCTTGGAACCTCAGCCTTCGCTCTTCTTGGTTCTGAGAACACAATGCTCCAAAAATCTGACTACCTAAACCCAAAAGATCACAGGCCAAGGGAAGTTCCCTTTCCCCTATTCCAGGCAGCCTGGTGCCTTATGCAGAACCAACTATGATCAAAAGTTAAAGGGACGCGGTGGATCAGCGGGTTAAACCGCTGAGCTGTAGACTGCCGATCGGAAGGTCGGCAGTTCGAATCCCCGCGTAACGAGGTGAGCTCTCGTTACTTGTCCCAGCTCCTGTCAACCCAACAGTTCGAAAGCTTAGCAAGTAGATAAATGGGTACCACCTTAAGTGGGAGAATATGCTGGCGTCCTGTCGGGGGTCGCCCACCGAACGGAGAAGATCTCATGAATAGTGGCGGAGACGACGGATCCCGAAACAGCAACATCCAGGACGTCAGCAGCCGGCTCCAAAGCAAGGTATTCTGGGACATGTAGTCCAATACCCATGAAAGAGTCGGTTCCCTTACCCCTTCCCTTAGCGCGCAGTTTAAAAATGTTGTATTATATGAAATGTATAAATATAATATGAAATATGATGTACGTAAGCCGCCTAGAGTCCTCCGTTAGGGAGGGGATAGGCGGGGTATAAATACGATAAACAAACAAACAAACAAATAAATAAATGTGCTAATTTAGAATCTATGGAGCCCTTACCCTTGTTCTGTCCTCAATTTCATAAATGCGAAGCTGCATGGGAACGTTAAAGCTATGCAAGATATTTCCACCAAACACCAAGGAATCTACTGGTGTATAAACTGCATGTATCCACCCTAGAAAGAGAAGGGAAGAGAGGAAAGAATGCACATCACAAGAAAACGGTCACATCTGTATAAATACTAAAACCCTAAACTCCCGCTCTCATCTGGCCAACAAAACTGTTTTTTTCTTCGGGATCTGCTAGAGCCACCGAGGCACCACAAGCCCTGGATCGGAACATTGGCAATAGGCTAACCCATGAAACAGTCAGAGGAGCTAGAAAAAGCTAGACTATCTTTATAGTCTGCAGTAAATGGACATCATTTTTGTAAGGCTACTTGGAAGCAGAAGTCCAGAACCAACGGAATGGGGTTAAAATGTTTCTGAATGAAGGCAATTATTCTCTCTTGGCCAGAGTCTTAATGTACATGGTTCAGTCCACCTCTCCCCTCATTCTGGATCTCACGATGGCTGCCCACAGATACATTAACAGTATGGGCTGATTTTGAAAAACACGGTGCTGTTCTGAAAGGGAGTTACCTGAAGGAATGAAGAAAGTGTGCCCTTGTTTCAGTTCAATTCTTTGGCACAGCTCCACACGGTCCCCCAGAAAAATATCACTTTGCTTCCCAGAGACAACCCATTCCTCGTAGAGTTCTAGGTTCTGCAGTGTTGGTGGAATCAACCAAAAGATCTAGAAACAGATATAAAACCGGAAGGTGTAAATACTCTGGATCCATCGTCCAGAAGCAAACCTGTAATTCAGATTCCTTCCATGCCATGAAGCTGATCGTCCTACCAGTTCTGTCTTCTTCTTCTCACCAGGCAAAAACTGTCTGGTTGCTCTATCACCTTTCTGGCTGGATCTGCACCATGGCACACTTACCAAATCAACCATATAGTTGCAATGCCCAACTTCTTTAGACCATCCCAAGAAGACTACTCTGATGGTCCTGAAACATGGGCAATACAAATGGAAAGATACCAATCGAAGAGAATGGAAAGATCTTGGAGAACGTCTGGATTCCACCGTATTCTATAATTCTGCACCCGAAACTACCTGCTGCCATATTCAGTTTCCTTAAACTATGGTGTGTTTGTCCCAGTAACAGCTTCAGACAGATTATAAATGGGTGCAAACACATGCATGTGAAAATAGGCTACCCAGCTGGAGGACTTATTTATGGATGGAGGATGGATGGATGGATGGATGGGAGGATGGATGGATGATGTGCCACCAAGTCTGTGTTGACCCTTAGCGACCACATAGACAAGACCTTCTCCAGGATGGTCTGTCTCCAACCTGCTCCTCCAGGTCTTCAAACAGCGCACCCATTGCCGCTGTAATTGAGTTCATCTCCAGAACTAATGGAGGGATCCAATTAGAATTCAGCAAAAGGAAGATGCTATTTTGCCGTATCAGAAGCCAAGTCTATCCGGCTCCACTGGATGTTTAAAAATTAGAAGCCATTTAATGTATGATCCATCCAAATAGCAATTTGTTAAGTGTTTGGGGTTTATGATGAGTTTTTAGTGCTTAATTTATTTCTCTGGAAATAGCAAGGCGCTGTTTAAAGCTGAGAGTAAAAAAACCAAATGGAACAAAACAGAGTCAACCGACATTTTTAAAAAAAGCAAAGCAGCGTGCCCAATATTCTATTTTAGATTCACACCACAGCAAGACTGCCTTCCCCGTCTTGGGGTTTCCCCCTGCTCAAGCCTGGTTTGGGGGGAAAAATGAGCACCAGCTGTTCACAAGGATTTTGTAAAGGATACCCTTCCTCCCTTCCACGGAGACGTTGCACTTGCTTACCTTTCCTCCCCGGAAAACGTGATACCAAACTGAAGTGCCCCCGAAATCAATGTGAAAATCGGTGAAGCATCCTTTCACGCTCATCAGACAGTACCTGGAAAAGACGTAACCGCTTCAGAAGAAGGCAAGCCACAGGCAAACGAGTCAAATTAACGCTTCCCTGTTAGTTATCTGGACGGGATTTTTTAGAAACGGCCGCTGGATTTCTGCTGCAGGGGGGAAAATGCCCAGGCAAGGCAAACCCCCTCCTATTTTGAGTGCCCGACTGAGCGAGCACACCATTCCGCAACACGGAGAGGCCCCGGATTAAACCGGTGGTCTACGTGGGCTGCCCCCGGTTCTCTGTTCTCAGAACAACTCTAGCCAAGGCTCACTAGACTTTAAAAAAGCAGCAGCAGCAGCAGCGTTTTCATCCCGATCCTTCCACCGGCAAAGTTTAGAAACAGTTCTGCTTGAATCTAACACGGTGAACCGTCTGGTTTCGCAAGGCGCGGAGCAATCTCCTGGCTTGTAAGGTTCTGGATGAGGACGACCGCAAGGCTTCCCACGGATGAAACGTGCAAAGTGCTAAATTCACTCTTCCTCCCCCCGCCCTCCCCCCGCCACACACTCTTCTTTGAAAGACTTTAAGAGCAGTTTTGCACCATCCCTTCTTGCTGGATCCTCGGATCCTCATTCGTACCCAACGGCGGAGATCCATTCCCGGCCCCTCACGGCCACCTTAGAGAGGCAGGCAGGAAATGTGCGCTGCTTAACCCACCGACCTCTTTTCCTTGTTCCGGTTGCCGGTCGCCGCTTATCTCAACCCCTGCGTGTCCTTCGCCTTCCCCATCGGGCGGAGTGCGCGGACCGCGCTCCAGAGCCATCGTCTCCGGCCCGGTTGGCTTCTCCCCGCCAGCCGCCAACCGTTTTCCCCTCCCCTTTGACACCATTCAGGTGTATGCCCGCATCCCTCCAAGCGGCAGGCTGGCGAGAGGAAGTGCCCGTACCCCAGGCTTCGCCTGGCAATCCCAAAGTCTTGGGATAGAGAAAAAGCCCGCTGCCTAGCAACCCCTTCTGAGTTGACAGAGGGATACGCAATGCTGCTGTCATGAGAAAAAAAAAACGGTAAATGTGCAGGCTTGGGGAAGGGAGGGGGAGGGGAGGAGGGGAGGAGGGGAGGAGGGGAGGCCCACCCTCCCCACCCCTCTGCTTTGCAACTCAAACGCCTGCCTCCTCGCAGAATAGCATACCTCGTCCTGGTCCGGCCACCACTGTTTCCTTTGCACTTGGGGAGCCATCAGACCGATGATGATGATGATGATTCCAAGCCTTTCGGTTTCCAAAGGAAAACCGAAAATGGAAAAATATTGGGGGAGAACTCAAGCGAGCATCAGCCACCCCTACGGCAGGCTTTTAGCACATCTAGACTAGCCCAGAGGTCCTGCGTGAACCGCTTTTCAAAATACGAGTCCTTCTTCCCTCCTCCTCCGAGGTTTCCAAGCCCTTTCCCCCTTCCTGCTCCTTCCCCAGGACACCGTTTTGGGGGGTAAAGCACGTAAAGCAACTTCCTTCGAAGGCAGCCAGCCACCAGGGATGGCTCCGTTGTCGAGGATCCTGAGTCGTTTTGGATTGCTTTAATTATTATTTTTTTTCAAATAAAACGCTAGAAGTGCAACCCATTCAATCCTGTGCAAGCTGGGGTGGGGGTGGGGGTGGGAATGGAGTTGAGTTTGTCACGAGGACAGCCCTGGAAACAAGTGAACAGTCTGGATAGATTGCAGTCTCAGAGTTGGAGGTTGACTGGCCCATGTTCTTGGCCCATGCTGAACGTCATTTAAATTGGTTATTCTATGCACAAAAATGTTTCCCTCCTCCAGCACAGCAGCCAAGCCATGTTATCCAGAAAGGTCCCCCCCTTGTTCCAATCTCAAACATGAAGCATTCTGCAGACGACTGACCGAAGACTCAGACAGATGCTTCCCCCATCCCTTTTCGCTCAAGCCTTTAACTGAACTCCACCATCCTACCTGCAAACCCTGTTTCATCTCCACACCTTAATTCTGAAACAAGCACCCCCACCCCACCCCACCCCGCCAGCAAGTTTTCCAAACCAAGGAAGTGCAGATGGATGGGGGAAAAAATCAGACTTCTTTAAACGGGTCGATTTCATTCATGCCCTCCCCCCCCCAAACCGAATCTCTGTTTCTAAGATCCCTTTGTGGAGATTAGTTAAAAAAATCTTTTAAAGAGCCTTTGGAGATATCTGTAGCAATCTGGGTCTATGTTTCTGCTCCTGATTCTAACCGAGGATATTATTTCTCTCTTCCAACACCAAGGGTTGATGAAAGGGCTTGGAATCTGGGGAGGGGGAGAAATAATAAAAGCTTTTCCCCCGCAAAGCAGACTCTGGAGAAATGCCTTTGCATTGACCTCTACCGCTTCCTCCCCATGTAAGGCGGGAGTCACGTGGAAGAACGCGTCCCAGCTTCTCTTGCATGGCTAATCTTACATCCCAGCTTCAGCAGACAAGTGGGTGGGCTGGCTTTTCAGCACAACACCGGCACCCTTTGCGCTGGGAGAGGAATGCGTAACTTTCCAAAGGGGCTCACTCCTAAAATGGGCTCAAGCGTCCATCTTGGAATGGGGAGGTTCCTCCCCACCCCAACCCCCCACCCCTTTCTTTCTCAGGCACCCCCCTCTCTCGGCCAGAGGCACAGGGTTGAAAGAATGCACCCTCCTCTGTGCCTTTTAAAAAAAAATAGGAAAGAGAGAGGGCAGAGGCAGACAGACAAAACTTAATCCTTTTCATCTCCAGCCTGCTGACCACCAACCCCCATCGCCCTTATCAACACCACCTTTTGAATTAAACCCTAGGGCAGTTTTTTTTATTCATTCACGGCCATTCGCCGGTTTCCTGAGCTTCTCCTTGTCGAGGGACCTCCATTTCCACTCATCCACGAAACAAGGGTGGGGGGACCGTTTTAGCAGCTGTCTGCTTTTTATTTTGTTTTGTTTTTTCCAGCGATGGCCAAGAAAAATTTGGAAGATGCCGAAACGGTAGAGAAAAATGGGGGGCGGGGGGGGGGGAGAAGGGAGGGAGGAAGCCATAAACAAATGAAGGAGCCACTGAGAAACAAGAGCGGTGGCATTTTCTAGGCTGCAGGCTGGCAAAGACGCTGAACTTGGTGGTGGAGAAGGCAGCTGCGTTTTCGGTGGATTCCTGTTAATTGCACCCAAATTAGAAGGCAAGGAAACACCCCTTGGCATAGATAGGGGAGGGCTTTTCACGTTTCCGGAAATGTTATTTTCTCCCCAAGTTCTTTCTCTGATGGCATAGGAGAACATTCCCAGCTGGGTGCTCTGCTAAAAACTGTCCTTTGCCTTGTTTTTTTTTTTTTAAATAAAATCCCCCAAATATGCTAGACACATTTATTTTCACTCTGATGATACTGTACTGCAAACATTTGCACAATAGTGTAAAACAGAAAGGCGGCAACAGTGCAGAAGACTGTGTGTTTGTGTGTGTGTGTGTGTGTGTGTGCAGAATTTTATGCCAAAACAAGGAAATATAGTAACAGAGAGGAAACATATATTCCGGCAACAAAGGGGATAAAAACAGGATTTCTTGCCCCCTTCCCTCTTTCGCCATAGCGTGTTAGATTTTAAAGCCGAAAAACTCCTTTCCCTTTACAGCAGCTGATTCCGAATTGTTCCCCGTGTGGCATCGCAGATTTCCAGCTGTTTTTAGAACAGACCCCCAAAGTCGGCTATGGCCTCCATCGGCTTCCGTGTCCTACAGATTCCGCTAGCCCAAGTTCCCACAAACGCATGCCCTCACAAAGACAACACAGCAAGGCAGGCAAAATATGCCTTTCACAGTCCACAAACGACAGGGTTGTGTTCATAAATCTCCTGGAGTCAAGGGCCACACCTGTCCATTCAAAACCCCTAGGAAAAAAGAAGGCAATTGTGGTTGCTCTCAGGGTCTGATCTCGTGCAGACATTCGGTTTAGGTCTTCCTAGCCTTACAATTCAAGCGTAAGGGAACTCAAGAGGGGATGCTGGCAATACGATGTCCTTCCTTCACAAAGCATCTGCAGGAACTAAGCAAGGCCTGAACCACAAAAACATTAACATTTCTCCCTAGGAGGGGGGGAGGGGGGAATAATCCCTTCCAAATCTGGCTTTGTTTTTCAAAGTGGGGGGAGACAGCAGGCAGAGAGAAAAAGGAAACATCTTTCCCGGCTCCCTCTGGAGCTTGGATGGAAAGACCCCTTCCAAATCCATACTGTAAAATGGTGGGCCAGTATAGAAAGACAGCTGGAGAGAGAAAAACAGCATGTTCGCCCTACAGTAGGTCATTTGTGTGCATGCCTGCACATGCATGCACACACCAATGAAGTATGAGTCTTCAGTGTTTGGGGCCAGGTGGCTGCGTGCCCTCTCTTTGCTCAAAAATGCACGCAGAGAATTTAGGAGAAAGAGAGTAACAAATTCAGTTAGGATCAATGGAGGCTGAGAGAGAGAAATCACAGTGAAGGTCTGCTTCTCCCCCCCCCGCCCCTCCCTCACCTCATTCTCTTTCTCTCCCACGCACATACACAGTTTTGCTTTGAGCAGGAGATCCGTCACTCGGCCGCAGCATCTGCACATTCAACAAATACCTTTACGGGTAGGCCTCGCTTAACAACCATTTGTTTAGTGATGGTTTGGACTTAAGACGGTGCTGAAAAAACTGACTTACGACCGGCCCTCATACTTACGACCGTCAGAGTGTCCCCACAGTCATGTAATCACGATTTGGGCGCTTGGCAACCGGTTTGCATTTACAACCGTCGCGGCGTCCCGTGGTCACGAGATCGCCATTTTCAACCTTCCCGGCCAGCTTCTGGCAAGCAAAATCGATGGGGAACCATGTGACTCGCTTAACGACCATATGGTTTGCTTAACGCCCGTGGTGATTCACTTAACGCCCGCCACAAAAAGGTCGTAAAAGTGGGTCAGATTTGCTTAATGACTGCTTTGCTTAGCACCAAAATTCCAGTCCCAATTGTAGTCATTAAATGAGGACTACCTGTACCTACCCCAGCCTCACTTCACTGAATGGCTAAACGCTGCACATATCCCCAAATTGGCGCAATCAAGGCTGCTTACGAACTGGAACACGGGATGTGAAGTTTGCAAAAATTGAAAAAGGAAACCTTCGGGGGGCAACAGTTATTTTTTGCTGAGATCACCCACATTCGCAGGGACCTTCCTTAGTACAGCAAACAAAGTGTGGCTAAATATCTAAAACGGTGGTTTTTCAAATTAAACCACCCAGTTTTTTTTTAATTCAACCCCCCTCCCCTGACTCAGAAGCAAATCAGAGAGCCAATTTTTCACCTATGCACAAATAACACCCCCAGATACTGTATATACAATGGAAAATTTGGAAAACGGTCCAGAACAACACTTACGGAAGTGATTACCGCTCGAGAAGTATTTTGCCCAACCCAGAGAAGAAAATTGCAAGCGAAAAAGGACACTGAATTCCAATTTAACTATTAACCGGATCTACTGCTAGGAAGGCTCCTTCGCGCTTTTGGACTTGAAGGACATCCAGATAAATGTCTTCTTCTACCAACACTGCATATTTTACTCCCTCTATGCAGAAAACAGTGCCAAGCATACGCTGCTACGTACAGCACAGCTCCTTGAAGATTGTCGTATATGAACCTCCACGTGCACAGCTATTTCTGACATGCAGACATTTTTCTTGCAAGGTTTAAGAAGAGGGTCTTGGAACGAGCTACTCAGCAAGGCATGTTAGACATTGCAAGCAAGCAAAGAAAGAAATGCCCTTTCCCCGTGGCAGTACCAATCCAGAGAACACCTCCCCACAAGGCAAAATAAAAATAGTCTCTTGTTGTGCTGCTCTGTGAGAAGGAAATCCAAAATCCACAACTGGGCAATTAAAATATGGGATGTCATTTGCTCTTGCCATAACGAATCCAGCCAACAACAATTCTCCATCTTCAGATGGGATTTCAGTTGCAAGGCCAATTTGGGAATTCCTTATTCTAGTTGGGCCATCCTTGCTTTTTTGCCCTCTTGAAGAACTCCAAAGCTTGCACACTTTGGGGGAACCCTCGCTTGGTCTTGACAAAACTCAAGCCCCAACTGGAGTTTTTGGATTCCTCCTCAAACGGATCTTACTTATTAGCGGGCCTATTAGCAGCAACGTTTTGGTGGCAAAGGGGCCACTCTTGACCTGGGCAGGGGGAGTTATGGGGGGGGAGCGCAAAGGGTTAGAGTCCCCCCTCCCCCCGTTTTGGAGGATTCCTACATTTTCTTTAAAATAATGTACTAACCCTCTTCGGGGGTTTCTGCTTTTCGGAAGTTCCCTGTTTCAAAATGGTGGGAAACAACGTTGTCTATTTTGGGGAGTAGCAGCTGGGGAGCCCTGAGGGCCATCATAAGTGGGTTTGGGGAGCCACCCCAATTTCTAGAGCAACTGCCCCTGAAGATGCAGTCAAAAGCAAGGGCAGAAAATGTGCTTTGGTTTATAATAATTTGCTTTCTCTCAGACTTCCACTTGTCGGCTACTTCTGCCAGATAGAAACCATTTGCAACAATATTCAGGCCCTAATGAGAGGATGAGGAAGTGTGTCAGACAGGACAAAGACCACCGTTGTCCAAAAAAGTTTGCGGAACAGATCCAGGTCGGGCTCCTTCGAAAGACAGGCAGTTCCCACTTCCAAACCGTCATCCCTGGACTGGGAAAATGTCTGAAAGTGACACTGCCGACACCTCAAGAGAAGAAACCATGAAGAGCTTCTTACACAAAGCCAAGCGGCCTTGGGGAAACATTAGCATCCAGCTCTGCCTCCTTACAACCACAAAAAAGCCTAAATAATCAAGGCGGAACGATACACACAGATCTTTTGCTTGCCCTGCTGACATCACAGCAGCTCAGCCAATCACAGCCAAGGTCCCATCCTATTGGTCAGTGTCTCTGTGACGTACAAGCAGCCACGTCCCTCTCTATCACTGGTGACCTTCACTGTCACCAAATCACCGTTTCAAGAAACAGCAATTAATTCAGCATCCCAGCATGACATGACCACACAAATTGCACCTTACCAACTGGGCACCCCTATCAACAGTCATTTCAACACAGATACTCAAAGCACCTCCACATTTAGGCTCAACATTCCGCCACATCTGGTTTCAATCACAATTCAACATGGAGATCCGGAAGTAAAATCAACTTACTTTTTCACTTTCGGGTATTTCATCTCCGAAATGGCATTCGTGGACTCTGTCTGTCTTTCCTTCAAATGTCGTGGCCACATGTTGTCTACCCAGTCTACTAAATCCACCTGCAGAAGACCCAAAGGAGAGTTTAGGCAGGGAAAGAAAGACCCAATCTCTTGGCTGTTCTAGGTCAGTGTTTCTCAACCTTGGCAGCTTTCAGATGTCTGGACTCCAACTCCCAGAATTCCCCAGCCAGCACGAAAGCTGAAAGCTGCCAAGGTTGAGAAACACTGCTCTAGGTCACCCCACGCTCAACTAGGATGCCCTAATTCACCCCAAGTTCAACTACAATCTCCACTCACCACATTGGGACGCTTGACAATATTTGCCAGTTTGGTGTGGCTGAATTCCAGGCTGATCATGTTGTACAGCTTCTCGCGTTCAGCCTCAGGGGTTTCGTAGTAGCGCACAAACTGGGCCATGCTCATCTCAATGCCTTTTTGTGTGTTCACATCCATTACGTCCACGATCCGTCGGCTCCCTGGAAGATTTCATGCATTGGGAAAGGAAGGTTGGTGGGAGAATACTGCAAAGTTTTTGTTCCTGGTAAAGACGTTCCAAATAAACCCTAGGAAATTTCAACTGTAGGTCTTTAGTGAGATTCAGGTAACTGGCTGACTTTTCTGGTATCTAGTACAGCCTACATGTTACCCAGGATAAGATTGATAATCAATGATTAAACTGGTTTTATTTTGTAATAACAGGGAGATTTCATATTCAAATTAACTTTTAATCATCCTCAGTATTTTGCCCCTAAAAAAGAAGGAAGCAGAAATAGGGAGAATGTAGTTAGTGAAACTGTACCCAATCCCGTTCCCCATCTTATTTGGGTACAATTCCAGGATAACTGGAAAACTGGAAATAAATTTTTCATTTGTAGCAGTAAAAGCCAGCATAAAGATATTAGAAATAAAAGCTAACAAGACTGCAGCTTTTTACGTACCAGAGGGCCTAAAAAGAGCAAATGGAATAAAATTGAGATTCTTGTGACCCTTTCAACATATTGATTATCCTGTAAGCTTTCAACGTTCCCAATCCACTTCATCTAACACATGGAGAGCATTTGTCTCATTTTTTATATTCAAAATGCCTCCGCAATGCCAAGGCAAGGCTGACTTAAAAGAAAAGAACAGAGCTTGATTTCAAGCTGAAAAGTCATGAGATAGTAAAATAAACCGTACCACCTCAGCCTGACAAACAAAAATCCCTTGGGTAAAAAAAAAAAAAAGTAATTTTCTGCAAGCAAAAAAAGGGATGCACCAGAATTTATATACCGCCATTCCACCGAGGAAGGTCCCTCAAGGTCATCTGAGACCCACCAGAAGTGAGCAGAGAAACTGGCAGGAGCAGAAGGGGCTGTCCTAGTTACTATGTTTAGAAAATGATTTGCCCGCCACGCTCTCTGGTGAGTTCCCCACTTCTTGGGCACGCCAGGCATGTGGATCAGGCTGATGGCAGTAGAAACCCTTCACGAGAACCTGGCTTGGCCACGGGGAAGGACACGGGCGTCTTTCGAAAAGCGTGCAAAACCCACTGTAGAACTTATTTGAAAGAAAAGAGTTTAGCCGCCTTGGTGAAAGGTCGGCAACCTCATGAACCTTAAATGGAAAGGCCTTGGCCCCAAAACCAGATGTTAAAAGCTGGAAAGCCTTCCCAGCATGACAGTTTCCCACTAAAAGGCAGTGGAGAAAGTGGTGGTCCCAGGGCAGATCTCCCTGGGATTGACTCTCCCTGAAGTCCCCAAAGATGGACTGGCAGATACTCCGAAGATGGACTGCTCTTCTAATTTTCTTTCTTACCCCCAAACTTTAGTTGGGAAAATGTAGTCGCAATTTCCATTTTCCCCACACAGAAAAGAGGAAAAAGAAAACCTAATCCAAGCATAATCACCACCGGAGGAGAAAAGATTCCAATCAGAACACCACAGCATCATTTCTGCATCCTGGTGAGATGCATGGAAACTTACCCACAAGCACCTTAGCGTCTCTGACAGTGAAGTCTGGGTCTGGCATCCTGAAACGATCAAAGCGGCGGGGGGGGGGGATTAAATTAAACGCAGAAGAGAGTCAAAATAAGCACAACAACAGACTGCCCTCTGCTAAGCAGCTGTCCCGATTGCGGAGCGAAGTACCAGGTCACAAGGAGAGAAGTTAAAATCCTCCCGTTTCCCAAATGTGGTTCTCAGGAACATCTACTGTGAATTTGGAGGTTTCAGCCCCTGTAGCTTTTCGCCACCAACATATCTTGGTTCCTCTCCTTTTTGATTTCTTCTGCTTTATACTAGAGCAATGAATTCACAAGACACGCCAGCACTGTGTGCACAAAAACGTCCTTCTGCTTCTCTTATCAATCAATTCCATTTTAAAAAATGAAAGGGTTGGGTGGGCGCCTTTTGCGATGCTTAGACTGTCCTATTACGAGTTCTCCTCGCCACAGCTCTAACCTGTAGGCCAATCTCAACATTCCCGTGTTGCAATTTGAAGATATATAAAAAAGAAGACGGGATGCCCTTAATTAATTCAACCCAGAGATGAACTTTAGAATGATGGCTTCCTTGTGCAGTCCAGGAGCTCCAATTCTGCTCATTGAATATGAGGTTTTCCAAGGTCCCCAATCCCCGGGCAGATTGCAAATCTCAGGGGAGCCCTGCTCTTCATAGGAACGAAGGTTTTTCTTCTATAGCAGTGTTTCTCAACCTTGGCGACTTTAAGCTGGGTGGACTTCAACTCCCAGAATTCCCCAGCCAGCAAGGGAATGGGAATTCTGGGAGTGGAAGTCCACACATCTTAAAGTTGTCAAGGTTGAGAAACACTGTTTTATAGGCCCTTTCCCCCTCCTTCAACCACCCAGGCAAGAGAAGGGGCATTGCCACCGTTGAAAAACCACCAAGTATACGTATAGTTCCTATCATCTTTCCCAACTCAGTTCAACGGAAGACTAGAAAAAGGCAAATGATGGTATAGATTAAGAGTACGGTCTTACTTAATTCCCAGTCCAGCCTTACTTCTGAAGATGAGAGGGACTTTGAGTGCTTCTCGCTGCACATATTCAAAAGTGAAATCTAAAAGAAAAAAGCGGGTAAGGAGACAGGTAAATCGTAAGATTTAGGCAATAAGCCATAAGCCAACTGAAAAGGCAAGCAGAAGAAATCCACATTTCTTAAGAGCACGTGTTTAGTTGCGGTCATAATATGCTTTGTTTTCGGCTTAGCGTGTTTGAACCCAGACACTGCGGTTAGTTTTTCAAAGCAAGGTCTGAACTCCTTCCTAACATCCTTCATCATCCTACATCCTTGAGACAGAGTAAACGGAATAAAAATATTCATGGCCTTTTGGGTGATGGTTCTGTAATTTTACATTTCTTTCATGCTCATTTTGAGTTATTAATTTATTACATTGTATCCTCTCAAGATGCGAAGTGTGGGTTAGCTTCGCTTTCATTCGTCCTAATAATTCTGTGGCTTTAGTTTTCCCCCTTCACAACAACCCTGCAAGATGGCTTAGGATGCCAGCCAAGGTGTCCAACTCAAATTTAACCAGCAAAGACTCCTCTCAGGTTCAGGCTCTTGACAATCTCTCTGCGAATTACATTTTCATTGACAACCGCTCAAACATGAAAAAGTTAATGGACTAAAATTTCTTTAAATCATGAGAAACCCTTGTTAAACATTTTCAAAAATCGATTTAGTTCAGAACAACCTGAAATCCTAAGAACATTTCGCGGAGAATTAGCCCCAATAAACGGACTGAGGACTATTTTCCGGGTAAATGTACTCAAAATGTGCACTGGAAAAGCGGTTCCTATAAGCCAAGAGGCCCATGAGAACAAATTAACAATCCACACAGTTATTGCTCCTCCAGTTACTTTGCATTACAACTCCCACCATCCCCGGCTGGGGCCAATGCCAGAATTGCAAGCCAGCACATCTGGGACTACTGTCATTGGGAATGGTTGTGAGTATGTAAAAGCGCGATTATAATCCTTCTACAAAGCACATTTACATTGATAGTTATGTTTATTTATAGTTACAGCTAGAAAATAAATTTAAAAAATAAAAAATAAAAAAAATAACCCCCAATGATGGAGTCTGAGCAAAACTAGTCTTGGCTACTCCGGTGGCATCTCAGGGTTGGCACAATTATCCTGATGTTCTCTGTTCCCACCACAAAGGGAACCCTAACTCACTCAACAGGCCTGTTTCCGGCAACAAGCCAAGTTCAGATGTGGTTGGCTAGCCGGGGACCGTTGTGGGAACTCGGAAAGTCACGGTCAAGGGACCGCCGGGTGGTGCGCCCGGAAGACAGACGGTGCTCCGGCATCCAGGCCGGAGGGGGAGCGAAACGAGGGAATGAAACAGAACTGGGGGAAGCCAAGGCCCCGACGGGCGGGGACCGACCAGCCACGGCTCTGCCGAGGCCGAAGGCCCCGCAGTGCCAGGAGAGCCCGGCCGGGCCGCCGGCGCGCCTCGCACCCAGGCATCGCCTCCTTCCAAGCCCGCTTCCCCTCCCGTTACTCGGCGTCACCGGATCCCCTGGAACTGGGGATGCTGGCGGGAAATACGAAGCGCGTCGACCGGGCTGCACGTGGAGGACTCAGCCCGTCGGGGCACGGCGGGCAGGAGGAGAGGTGCCCGTTCGCCGGCGCCGCGCCGCGCTGACCCCCCGCCCGGCTCGTCCCCCGGCGAGGCCTCGCCCGTCGCGGCCGGTTACCTTGCCCGTCCATGGGCCGCACGAAGTCCCCGCGGTACATCTTGCTCTTCAGCTTCTCCTCCAGGTTGAAGCCGCGCACGCTGACGATCTCCTCCACGTCGGAGAGGTCCTCGTCCTCGTCGTACAGCCGCCGGCCGATGGATCGCTGCAGGGGGGAGGGCAGGGAACACGACGCCGCGCGTCCGTGGGTGCCCGCGGAAGGGGCTCGCCCACGGGCGCGGCGCAGGGCTCCCCCCGGGGGGGGGAAGCGGCAGGGAGGAGGCTGCCCCCGCACCCCAGCGGGGAAAAGCCCCGCGCGGAAGGGGAGCACCCGACTCGCCCCCCGGGAGCGCGAGTTTGAAAGGCGAGCATGTTCTTAGGACCAGAGGCAACGCGGCCTCGCTCGGCCGTCCCTAGCCCTGCTGCTTCTCTCCCCCAGCCACCCGGCCCCGTGTCCCCGCCACCTCCCAGGGGGGCGCGTGTGAACGCTGCCGAGCTTTAGCGGTGCCCGCGACTTGGGCGACCCTTAGCTGGGTGGCAGAAACACCCGTGATTGGATGCATCTTGCGCGCGCGCTGCCTGCCAGGCTGCGTGCAGGAGACCCCCCCAGGGACAGAAGGCGACCTTCGTCTCCCCACCCCCCTTCCACACGACCACTCTCCCGATCGCGGGGTTCTCTTAGCAACGGGTTGCCCAACACACGCCTCGAGAGCCACCAGCCCGGCCCGATTTACATAAGCCGAGTGTTTCCCTAGTCATACCGGAAGCCGGCCTTTTAAAAAACACGGCGTTATGTAACAGGGGGTTCCTGCTGCGGCCCCCACCCCCACCCCGGCCCCCCAACCCGCGCATCGCTGCTTCCAACGCCCGGCTTGGCTTCCCCCGCGCTGAGCCCGGAAACCAAGTTTGGGGTTTTTTCAGGCCAACAGGACAAGACCCGGGGACGGGGGGGGGGCACGGGAGGGGGGGGACAAGGGGAGTTAGGAAAGAGTTAAGCGTCCTCGCCCCCACCCCACCCCCCAGCCGGAGAGGAGAGGCCCAGATTTCCAAAAACAAGGCGGCGGCACCAGAGGGCTCGCGGAGCCGAAAAGCATCACGTCTGCCTCGCTCGCATGTGGGAACGCGACTCGCGTGCCCCTCCGCCGTAGGATCGAGCGATCTGTCGCGCAGCGGCAGGAGGGAGGGAGGGAGGGGGGCTGCACTGGCCGCCCCTCCCCCGCGCCGGTAAGGCAACCAGGATCTCCCCGCCGCTCGTTTAAATCCCCAGCCAGCGCGGACCCTCCCGAACGCGCGCGCAGCCCCGACCCGCGGCCCCCCCGCCGCCGCCGCCCCCCCCGCCGCCCAGCAACAGCTTCCTCGCGGAAAAGCCGTCCGAGTGGCGTCTTCTCTCAGCCTCGCCTCCACCTCCCGCCCCCCCCGCCAAGATATTTATGGAAGAGAAAGTACACACCAGTCTTCTTGGCGAGCCTCTTTCTGCCTCCATGATCTGAACACTTTCATCTCTTAATTGTCAACAGTTCCTCCTTTTAGGTCCTGCTGCAAAGGTCGGAAGGGGTTCCTGCCGGGCTGGGCCCCAAAACTGGGGCGGGGAGGGGGGGAACCGAGAGAGAGGAAACCCCCTGAAAATTCCCCCGCCTCCCCTCCCCTCCAATTTAGAGGCTTCCCAAATAATCCAACTCCCAACAAAAAAACCAGCCTCCTGCCCCCCCTCTTTTTTTTGAAAAGGCCATCCGGGTCTCTGTAAAGTTTTTCTCCCCCCCCCCCCCCCGCGTTGGCGATCAGCACTTTTTGGAGAGGCTGGAACCCAGGATGGGGGGGACGGGAAAGCGAGGGAGGTGGGCAAAGCCGCAGCAGCCCCGAAGCAAGGCGATCGATCAGCAGGGGAGGAAAGGGGTGGGCGATGTTTTATTTTTTTTTTTCTGCTTTTTGTTGTTGTTGTTTGTTCTTTTGCTTTTGCTTTTCTTTTGCTCTCCCTGGCATTTGTTTCTTATGCAAAAAGTCCTCCAACAATCATTTTCCCAGCCTTGAGCGTGCAAGGAAAGAGGAGGGGGCGCGCGCGCAGGCGTCACGCTAGTCCCCGGAACATAAACAGTGGGGCGGGGGCCGGGGCGGGGGGGGGAAGGGAAATCCCGGATCTGGGCACCCAGCGGCGCTCCGGATCGCTGCCTTCTCTGGGGCGCACGGGCTGGGAAAGCGCGCGCGAGGCGCGGGGGGGAGCGGTGTTGTGGTCGGATCACGAGTCTTCCCAAGCGCGCAGGCGCCGGAGCTGGCCTGCAACGGGGGGGCGGGGCGGTGAGTGCACGCGCGTGCATGCACGCATGGCTGGGGGAGTGGCTCTTTTTTTCCGCGCGGTGGGGGCCGCGGGGGAGCGGCATGCCCGGGCGGCCGCACCGCGGCGCTTTGGGGAAGCGGGCGATGCATCTCGCCGGGCGGCCGCAGCGCTCTTTTCTCTCCGCGCTTCGGAGGGGGGCCCGGGCGGCCACTAGCTGGCAGAGAGACCCCGAAGGCCGCAGGAAGAGGAAGCTGGGGCGCTGGGGGCGAAGCGTCGCCGCCTCTTCCTGGGCTGGCCGCCTGGCCCCATCCCCACCGCCACCGCCGTAGCACGAACAGTAAGGGCAGCCAGGACGCGGAAGCGGGGGGGGGGGGCGTGGAAAAAGCACGTTCCCACGACCGGGCCGGAACTTGCATCCTCGGGGTTCTAGATGCCGGCAGACTGGAGAGCCGCGAGGCGTCGCCATGTTGCCCGCGTCCTGGCCGGCTTGGAGAGCGAGTGGGGCTGCCTTGCTGACCCACTTTTCCGCCTTCGCGCCGCGGCGGTAGGTTTTGCTGGGCGGGCGACCCCGCGTGGCTTGAAAGCCGCCTTGGCCCTCGGAGAAAGGCCCCCCCGGCCGCTGGGGATGATGGACATCCTCTGCGGAAGCATCGAGTCGCCCCAGGTACGAAGGCTGAACTGTGAACGGAGACGTTTTCGCCGTTGGTCGGGAGTCGCCCGGCAGCTTCACCTCCCGACTGGAAGGGGGTCCACGGGGCAGAGGAAAAATGGGCCTACTTTGCAGGGCGGTTGTAAGGAAGATGGAGAATGTGCTTTTACCCCGCAGCCCCCCAGGAGAAAAACGTGGAATTCTTCTTCATTTCGGTGTCAAAACAAACTTTCTTTGGGGAAATAAAAACTCCAAATCCAGAGCTTTGTGTTTGCTGTCTGTTTCCTAAACCTGGAGGGAGGGTAAATCTCCAGGTCACCCTCATCCTGATTGGGGTGACCTGGCTGGATCCAATTTTGCTTTATTTCAGGAGCTTTGATCCCAGCCCAGAAATACCCAGTCTGGATGATACTTAAACACAACAGCATCTGCACCCTTTCCTCCTGTGGTTCCTTTCCACACCTTTTCCTGACAAAGTTCCTGAAAGTTTTCTTAAGACATCTGTGCTGCTGTAAGAAAAGATACTGCCTTGCTTTGGTCTTAAAATATTCCAAACCTCACATCCACTGCACTTTTTTACTTGATTTTTAAGTGTGGAAACATGTCTTGGAATAGATAATGTCTCCCATTAACCTCCCCTTAATGGGATGGCTGTTAAACTGGGTGGGGGGGGGCGTTACCATTAAACCTTTCCGAGACCCCCACTTGGACCTCCTGACCCTGCTCCCAAATTATGGGCTGCTGATAGCGCTCCGTGCATTTCTCTCTCCCGTGTAAGGCAGCGGAGACCGCAGTTCGTTGACAAAGCCAAAGCTGGTAAGAGTTGACCCCGTTGGGTAAACCATGATTTCTAGCTTGCAACGTTTGGATTCCGGGATTGCGTTAGCCGCTTCGCGCCGCGGAAACCTTGTAGCTGAGTGGTTACTTACTCCGCAGGGAGATTTAAATCTGCGCCTGGCGTTTTGGAGGGGGCCTCTCCAGTTGGCTGGACTTCAACTCCCAGGATTCCCGGCCAGCATGGCCGTGGCTGAGCCTCCTGGGAGTTGAGTCCGCACATCTGGGAGTTGCCCAGCTGCCTCCGGCGAGCGGGCACCGGGGAGTCCCGCAGCGGCCCGCCGGGCAATGGCGCTCTGCGGCGGGGATCGCCTGAGGCCAAGGGCGGGGCCCGGCGGAGGCGCCCCCCTGGCGCGTCCCGGGCGCGGCCTGAGCAGGAGGGGCCGGGCAGGGGCGCCTTCTGGCGGGCCATATCCGGCGCTGGCCCGGCCCCGGGGGAGGCGCTCTGGCGCGGCGGAGCGCGGCGAGGGCGAGCGAGGCAGCCGCACCGGCCGGGCGCCCGGAGTGCCAGCCCGCGACCCGGAGCAGAGGGCGACGGCCCGGCCGGGCTCCGCTGCGCCCGATGAGCCTCAACGAGCACTCCATGCAGGCGCTGTCCTGGCGGAAGCTCTACCTCAGCCGGGCCAAGCTGAAAGCCTCCAGCCGCACCTCGGCGCTGCTCTCCGGCTTCGCCATGGTGAGTGCGCGCCCGGGGAGGCCTCCTGGCCGGCCTCGGGCGGGGGGGAGTCCGGGGGCTCCGGCGGCGGGGGGGCATGGCCAGGCGCGGAGCTCCGCCGGCTTTCCGGGCGCCGTTTTTGCAGAACCGCGTTTGCGGAAGCCCCCCCCCTCCCGGGGGGCAGGTCTGCATTGCCAGCCCCGCTGGGGGCCCGGCCCGGGATCCTGCGCGCGAGGGCCTTTCTTTGGGCTTTGGGGAGCGCTTTCTTTGGATAGGGATGCACGGTTTGCCCGTCGGAGTATGCTAGAAATGGACCCCTGGAGGGTTTACGTAGCGGGGGTGTGTGGTTGTAACGGTGAAGTTGGGATGGGACGGACACAGAATTAGCCCGGCTCCTGTAGACGTCAGGACGGGGGACAATATTGGCCGCATTTGCATTGGACACTTGCAGCTTCTGACAGGCACTCCCTGGTTCTGCTGGTTCGTATGTCTCTCTGCTCTTTTGCACACGCCGGTCTTTGAAGTTTGGGCAAAGTTGCTCCAAGTGGCCTTGAACAGCCCAAAGTTCCCCCTGAACCCCTCTCTTTCTCCCTCCCCACAATACACCCTGGAGTACCGAGCAACGTGTGAGTCCTCATTGGCAGGCACTTTTACTGCAGCAAAGGTCCTAGCATGCCAGGTTGACCACCACACACACCTTTTTTTTTTTTTTTTGCATAATGGGTTTCCTGGCAGTTCCCACCCACCTGGAAATCTTGGGGATGTGAGAATGTCAACGTCCAGAATTCTCAGCAGCATGTATGCTTGGCTGGGGGATTCTGGGAGCTGCAGTGTCCAAGTGCAGAAGGCTCTTCTGGGGTCCTGCGTTTCTGCCAGGTAAAATCACGGCCTCCCGCCAACCCATCGCAAATGCTTGCACCCAGAGGTTTATCTGTTTTCTTTTAAAGAGCCGTGATCTATGATTTTCCCACTGCAGTGGCTTTCAAAGTACTTTTCTTGCAGATGAGAACACCCCAAGCCAGCGACTGAGCTGTGGTGCCACACACTGTACCCATCAACAAATTAGTAATGCAGCATTAGAACCCACAAAAATCAATTCCACAAACCTGGTTTCCGGGGGATAATGGAAGCTGAATTAAAATATAGGTACCGAATGGGTCTCTCTCCCAAACTTTGCACTTGGTATTCGTAGTGAATCGGGCGTTCTCAAAGTGACATAGACTTTGAAATTACTAAAAATTCTGGGAAGAGCACATCAAGGGCTGCTGTTCTTGGTTTAAGCCAGCCAAAACTATTCAACTACTCCCTTACATCTGAGTTGATTTGAGGATGGTTCTCACTTGGCAGAGGATAAATTCCAGCCTGCCGTGAAAAGCATATCCATCGAAGAGCAGCCACTTCTTTTCCAAGCCGTAAAGAAGCTTGATGGTGTGCAGCAGTATTTATTTTGTTCCTAGGCAGCTGGTTTTCATTGGGCGTTTAACTCTTATTTAGTTGTCACGATTCCTGTAGTCGTACTGCCAAGTTTCAGGAGAATGAAACCGGATGTGATTTCCGAATGAGGCCTTTACCTCTTGGGAGAAAGGGGAAGCTGTAGCTGGAAAAACTTCTCTTCCTCTTTGTTTATCTAGGACTGTTTTTACTAACCAAGCCCTGACCTCAGAAGATGCTGAGAATAAAACCCATGTCTTCGGCTGTAAAACCTGTAGCCGCCTTGGCTTAAAGATGCTATCCATTTCACCGTGCTAAGTCAAAGTCTGAGTTCATGCATTGGGTTATTTAACCGTGGTCTATTGAATAAAACGCCGCTGATTGAGTGTGCAAATTTCCCTATGCTGTAACCAAACTATGAGGGCATAACATGATGTGTGAGCCATATGACAGCATGAATTGTTTATGTTAGAGGTGTGGTTGGAAGCATAAGGCAGCTGGGAATTCTCAGAAGTGGAGTCCTCATGCATCCGATGAGCACAAGCTTGGGAAAGATTGTCCGGCATGCAACAGTAGGTAGTCATGTTCCTCATTAAAAGGAGCCCTGGTTTGGTTTGCATCCCCCATTAAACCTGTGACAGATTGTAGGGGAGGAGGCTGGGAAAGGAAGGGAAAAAGAAGATAGACATGAACAATCAAGAGATTTATTTATTTATTTTATTATTTCAATTTATTCCCCGCCCATCTCCCTTGCAAGGGACTCTGGGCGGGTTACAACAATTGAAAGTTAAAAACTATAAAAATATCATCTAAAAATACAATAATAATAAAATAATAATATACAATAATAAATAGAAGGCAAGGCCGTCAGCAGTGATCTCAAAAATGGCAGCTCCTTTCACATAGCAAGAAATCTGGTCAGGAGCATTTCAGACCATTCAAGGATGCTCTGCCTTCATGACTCACTATAAACGAGAGTTGGCAATTCTTACAGTTTCTGGATGCACCTTCAGACAAGCAAGAAAGATACTAAGGTCTAAAATCAGGAGGATTTGGGTAATACCTTTTCAGAAGAAAAAAATTATGGGCTACTGTAGACTGGTGTTTCTCGCCCGCAGCAACTTTAACGTGGGGAGACTTCAACTCCCAGAATTCCCCAGCCAGCATGGGGGAGACTTCAACTCCCAGAATTCCCTAGCTAGCATGGGTGGACCTCAACTCCCAGAAGTCCCTGGCAGCACACTGGCTGGGGAATTCTGGGAGTTGAAGTCCACCCATCTTAAAGTTGCATAGGTTGAGAAACACTGCTGTAGACTAAGGCAGCTCTACTGCAAGTCTTCCTGAGGTCTTTGTAGCTCTTATTTTCTTGGTCTTGCCCAACTGCATGGAGCTTGACCAAGCCACAATATGGTTTTATGGTTTTGTCTTAACCTGTTCCGTGGTGTGAGAATACCTGTTGTCATTTAGTCAGCAAACACAATTAAACAAACTTCTTCGATAGGATCCTGCTGGGGTCAGTGGGCTGCGTGGTTCAGCTGGTATGAAAGGACAGCTGGTTAACAGTCTGAAATGTTAAAATGGCTCCAGTGGAGCTCTTGAGTTCTACTCGCGGGAGCAAAAAAAAGCTTGCTGTTTCCGAAAAAGCAACCTCAGCTTCCAATTTGGTTCTCTCGCCATCCACATTTTACTGGAAATTATTTGGGCAGCCTAGCTTCTTTGCTCTAGGGATCAAGCAAAATGAGGAAATGTCAGTTCCTTGTTTACCTTTTAAGTGATATGAGTTGTTAGGGAGTCACTTTCAAATGGAAATACAATCTTTTGGAAACTCGGGATAAAACAGGTTGGACTCACTGAATAAACAGACGTGATTGTTCCTTCAGTTTCTAAGCCTGATCGCCAACATTCTGTAGGAGCAGTTTGTGGGGAATAAAACCAAGTAAAATCCCTGACCAGTTTCTCCAAAGAGATCCTTGAAAAATAAAAATACTATCTTTGCATTGATGGCTTGAGTCAAGCTTTAATCAGTTAAAGCCTGCAGGCTTGGTCTCTCAAGTGAAAACTTGAACTAACTTGATTCAGTAGCACTTGGTGCCACTGGATTTTTCCCCTAATCGCCCAGGTAGTATTTGGCACACCAGTATGGTGAGGATGGGGCATTTTTACTCTTTTTTTTTTTTTAAAGATGGAGCAAGTTTTTCCAGCTTGGGAGAAATTAATCTCCTTCTATTCTTCTGAAATGTAATTTATTTGTCCTACTGCACTTCCTCTGCAAAACAGATAGAATCCGGGGGAGTGTTTTTTTATTGGCCGTGGAAGAAAAGGCAGAAGTGTTTTTTAATTGGCAGGGCTAACTTTTGGTTTGAGGCAGGTGGTGATTTCCTTCACGCCTCTTCAGGCCAGATTGCAAGGTGGTTTTCTCGATTTCTGGAGCAGCGGGCTGGCTGTCCGATGAATGCGTCACAGCCGATTCTCTTGCCGTTGCTGAGCGAAATGATGCTGGCTGCCACCCAAGATTCAATCGATCTGAGAGCATTCTTTTCTTTCCTTAGCCTTCTTTCTTCGCTGGAAGACGGGGGAGGCTCCCAGCGTGTCAGTTGGAGTGTGGAATTGTATACTACTAGGAAATGAGTTAGGCTTCTTGGCTCTTTCCCCATAGAGGAAAATTGGCTTTTTCTTCAACCTCCACTGTTTGGAAGCCTTAATAGAGACAAAAAGCAGCAGCTGCAAACAAGCCCTGTTCTGTGTGAAAATTCTTTGAATAAACCTTCTGTGGCTTCTACACCATCTGGGGGGCAGGGGGACAAATGTTGACCTTGCTGGACATGAACCTTGGGGGGCCCATCACCAAGAAGTCTCCCGGCTTTACAGCTGCTTGTGAAGCTGATTGAAAGAGTTTTCCACCTCTTCTGGGTCCCCCGTTCAGAATTTGAAAAATTCCCGGGAGGTAAAATTGGTGATGTAGACAGATTTTGGTGCCTCGTGGTCCTCTGATGCTACCTACCCTGTGGGAACCTCACCTAGTTCTTGGGAAGGTGGAAATTCAACGCTTGGGGGGGGGGTAAAAATCTCAACCACCCCCCTCCCGTTGGTGAAGGATGAGCTTGTACACTCTGTTTGGCATTCTCTTGTTCCAAGGAACGTCTCGGTGGTTTCTTCTTTTGAAAGCCATCTGTTTCCTTCCCCTTTCAACCAGTTTTGATCTGTTGATCCAGAAATGAAAACTTTTTTTTTCCTGCCTTTAGTTCTGGATTCTTTGCTTGAGTTCCCCAGTAACGCTAAACTTGACACATTGTGCAAACCTAGCCGTTGCAATCTGCAAACTATGGTTGGTTCAGTTAACCATGGTTAACCCAAGCTGAGCTTGGCATGAGGTGCAAAACATGAGCAGTTAGTTTTATTGCTCTGAATGCTGCATGGTAAACAGAGTTGCAGCAGCTTTTTTTTTTTTTTGCTTTCTATATCAAGGAGAACAGGATTCCATAACGCAGAGCTTTCCAAACTGTGTGTCGGGACACGTTAGTGTGTCGGCTGCAGTGTCTGGGTGTGTCCCGGCTGCTGCTGCCTCCGAGCCCTGCCAGGATTCTGCGCAGGTCCTAGTGCCTGCCTTGTGCCTGGCTGCCTCCAAACCTGCTGTGATTCCGCGCAGGTCCTAGTGTCTGCCTTGTGCCCTGTTGTAAGAGTGTGTCACGAAATGATGCCCTGCTGTAAGAGTGTGTCACGAAATGATGCCCTGCTGTAAGAGTGTGTTGCGAAATGATGCATGTCTAAAAAGTGTGTCACCAACATGAAAAGTTTGGAAAGCTCTGCCATAACGGTTAAGGAATTTTCTGCAGAGTAAGTGCATTTAAATTTCTTTTTTACCTTTTATCCTCTGTGGTGCAAGAAACCAAAGCAAGACCCATGCACAAATACTGGGAAACAACCACTCATCTGAAATTTTTGTAAAGAATTGCCCACACGTTTTCAACTTGGTTTAAGCAACCGTGAGGTTAGCATCTTTTCTTGCTTTTCAGTAAAATAGGACTTCTCAAAAAGCTTGATTTCAGGACCAGGGTTTCATGCTGTGACTTTTTCTGGAGTTCACAAAATCACAGTAATTACTCAGCCGTAACCATAAGTAAGCAACATAAATGGACCGAGAGAATGCGAATTTCAAAATCTGCCTTTTGATATGCCGTGTTTAACGGCCCAGCATCCCATCTGGACCCAGTTCTTAGCATTCTAATACTTCATTTCTACCAGTTGCTCTCCAGATGTCTCAAAGCATGAGCTTTCCCCCTATTTCTTGCCCTCTGTGTGGGCGGGGCTGGAGTGCTTCTGAACAAGGAGGTCCCCTTTAGCTACAGCAGGGGTCCCCAACCTGTGGGCCACAGCCCACTAGTGGACCGCGGCCTGTTAGGAAGGCCGCTCCCTCCTGCAAACCCTGCCCCCCAGTGTGTGTGATTACCCCGCCCCCGGTGCGTGCGATTGGCCCCCACCTGCAAACCCCGCCCCCCGGTGCACACGATTGGCTCCCGCCTGCAAAACACCACCTTCAGGGCAGGACCCTTCCAAGTGAGGCCTTGCTAAAGGGAAACCAGGAGGCACCTTGCTCTGACCCGAGGGCCAGCTTGAAGGGCTTTCAGATTGGAGGCCAACTGATGTCAAATGCAGTAGAGTTCCATGAGCACAGGGGACCCTACCAATAAGGCCCCACCTTTCATGCCCATCAGCCCCAAGAGCTATTTGAGAACATTTTTTTTCATTGTCTACTCCATTCCAGGTGGCCATGGTGGAAGTCCAGCTCGATGCCGAACATGACTACCCACCAGGACTCTTGATAGCCTTCAGTGCCTGCACGACGGTGCTGGTGGCGGTCCACCTCTTTGCCCTGATGATCAGCACCTGCATCCTGCCCAACATCGAGGCCGTCAGCAACGTCCACAACCTCAACTCGGTCAAGGAGTCGCCCCACGAGCGCATGCACCGCCACATCGAGCTGGCCTGGGCCTTCTCCACTGTCATCGGGACTCTGCTGTTCCTGGCCGAGGTGGTGCTGCTCTGCTGGGTGAAATTCCACCCGCTGAAGAAGAAGACGGGCGCCAACAGGCAGGCGGGCAACGCCACCATCACCGCCGGTGAGGCTGCGGCCATCACCTCCACCACCATCATGGTCCCCTTCGGACTGGTCTTCATCATCTTCGCTGTCCACTTCTACCGCTCGCTGGTGACCCACAAGACGGATCGCCAGTTCCAAGAGCTGAGCGAGCTGGCCGAGTTTGCCCGCTTGCAGGACCAGCTGGACCACAGAGGGGACTCCCTACCATCTCCCGGCGGCCATTTTGCCTAGGAAAGTGCCCGTCAGGTGGGCAGGGGAAGACCAAGGGCAGAGGAGCCAGCTACGTTCTCCTAACCCTTCCAGGCCCAAATTTGGCTGCGCTGCAGTCTCTGTGTGGGGAGAGAGATTACGGTAGTTGAAGTGGACCGCGACTTATTAGGGCTTTAAAAAAAGAATAATAAATCAATAAAAGGCAAAGAATTGTCCTGGTTACATTGTGGAACACTTAACACCTGGGATTCCTGCCCATCGCCCACATTTCTCGCGGCCTTCCCGTCAGCCGGGTTTGTTTTCTTTGAAATGGCGATTCATCATCGGAGGAAATGGAAAAATCTACTGTGTCAGGTGGTGGGTGGGTGAGGAAATTAGAGGCTTGGAGTGAAGTATTATTCCTTTGACTCTTTTGTGTCAAATAGCTGGTATTGGCTGGAGTCGTGCACAGCCTGAATGCAGAAGTTCTTGAGAACATCCAGGGACTAGCGCCGAAGTTCGGCTTTGCTCACCGGCCAAACTGGAAGCAAAGGCAGCAGAGAGGGAGAGAGACCCCCCAACTACAGGGCAGCCCCTCACCAGCATCTAAGAAGTGGCTCTTCGTTTTTAAAAGGAAAACAAAACCTCTCGTTCCTAGTCCTCATAGAGGCAGAGATAGGCTTAAAAAGGCACGTCTGCCAAGCCTGTTGGAAATTTTACAAGCTTGCGGGGAATGAGTGTGCAATCAGGCTGGGGTTGTGTGTGGGGGGGGGAGCTTTTTCATACTGTTTAATTTTTCCCACCACTGACAGAGAACTGAGAAAAATCGGCCTGTATTTCCCAGGGCTTAATCAGAAACCGGGTTCCGTTATTGCAAAACGTGGGGCGTCTTGCCATTCTTCCACCGTTCCTTTTAAGAACAGAAGGAACAATAACCCTTTCTCTCCAGGGGTGAATTCTTAATCACCACATTCCCCCAAACCGGTGCGGTTGTCCTGGCTGGAAATCAAGCAAGTTGTAAGCCAACATATCTGGAGGGAACCAGGTTGAGAAACACGCCGGCCCACGAAACTCTGTGCGTGTGTGGGTGCCCATGTATGTAAGTAAAGCATAATCCCCAGGCATAAGTTATTTATTCCTGCCTTACAGAATTCTGTTTGAAAGATTCTTCTATATTTCTTCATCTCTTTCCCCTGGATCAGAGCTTTCCAAACTTTTCATGTTGGCGACACACTTTTTAGACATGTATCATTTCGCGACACACTCTTACAGCAGGGCACAAGGCAGGCACTAGGACCTGCGTGGAATCACAGCAGGTTTGGAGGCAGCAGGGCACAAGGCAGGCACTAGGACCTGCGCAGAATCCTGGCAGGGCAGGTTTGGAGGCAGCCAGGCACAAGGAGGCACTAGGACCTGCACGGAATCCTGGCAGGGCAGGTTTGGAGGCAGCCAGGCACAAGGCAGGCACTAGGACCTGCGCGGAATCACAGCCGGTTTGGAGGCAGCCAGGCACAAGGCAGGCACTAGGACCTGCGCAGAATCCTGGCAGGGCAGGTTTGGAGGCAGCCAGGCACAAGGAGGCACTAGGACCTGCACGGAATCCTGGCAGGGCAGGTTTGGAGGCAGCCAGGCACAAGGCAGGCACTAGGACCTGCGCGGAATCACAGCCGGTTTGGAGGCAGCCAGGCACAAGGCAGGCACTAGGACCTGCGCAGAATCCTGGCAGGGCAGGTTTGGAGGCAGCCAGGCACAAGGAGGCACTAGGACCTGCACGGAATCCTGGCAGGGTTCAGAAGCAGCAGCAGCAGTCATGACACACCCAGACACTGCAGCCGACACACGTGTCCCGACACACAGTTTGGAAAGCTCTGCCCTGGATGATGATGGTGATGATTTTATTTTAAATGCTTTTTCTATTGCTGTCTTACAGTGGCCGCTCAAAGTCCATCAAGTTTGGGGATCTCTGCCTTGCCAAAGGAAAAAGGTTTCAAACCAGTTTCCTTGGCTTCCCCCAGAATTACCCCTGTCCTAGGCGAGTGGAACTTGGGGAGATTCTGGAAGACTTGGCTGGAGATGATCCCTTGTCTGTCTACACCGCTCTTCAGTAGACCGGTTTCATATTTTAACAAAAAAAACCTTTCTTCTGTCCTCTGGTTATGTCAGTGCCACCCCCCTACCGCCCCTGGTAGAACTGCAAATGTTGTGTTTTGAAGGAAACTACACAGCATCAGGACGGTTCAGAGCGTGTCCAGAGGTAGGGACTTGTACTTCATTCGACACGGATGTAAAAATGGCGTCTTACCCTTCTGATGGCTTCCTCTGCCAAGCTCCTTGCCCAGTGGAGCTGGACGAGGGCCAAGATGGAGAGGAAGGAGCCAGTCTAACAAATAAGACTTGCTTTTAAGGTTTTGTTAAATTTCTGGCAGGTGATCTGAAGATGAGTGCAGGAGTTTACCTGCCTTGACTGTCTGCCAAGCTTCTGGCCGAGATGTTCTTGTACCCTTAGCGCTTACCTTGAGATGATTATGCTTTGATCAAAGGGTGTCCTTGGGGTGGTCAAGAAAGTCAAGATGGTGGCCACGACGCTGCGATCAAAGCTGGAGTTTTGATTGCAGTGTCTGGCCACTGTCTTGACTTTTTTGACCACCCCCTGTGCGATCTGTCCTTTAAACCCTTTACCTGTTTGTATCGTGTCCTCTGGACCTGAGAGTCTCCCGACAGTAGGGTGGTGGTTTCTCTGAAGGAACTGACTTGACTGGTCCCTGTCTCCAAAGGTTTTGGAAGATAAAACCAGCAACCTCACAGGGTTGTTGTGGGGAAAATAGGAGGAGGAAGGAGTATTTGGTATGTTCACCGCCTTGAGTTATTTATAAAAATAGTAAAGGCGGGATATAAAATAATAAATAAATAAAAGGGAATGGGAATGTCTGTGGTGACACAATGTAGGCCATTTTGATGGCAGATACGTTGGCTGAGCCCCAGGAAGGCAGAGGGAGGTGACCTGCCCCCCCCCCCCGTTCTTATGCATTGATTACGGTTCCCATCAGCTGATCGTAAGGACAAGGGGTCTGTAATCCAAAATCTCTATAGCGCACCTGTTGCCTCTTTCTGCTGTCAAGTGTGGCTTGGTGTTCTCCACAGACATTCTGGAGATGTTTGAGGACTCAGCTGTGCTGGCTAGGACTTCTGGGAGTTGTAGTCCCAAAACATTTGGAGGGCAGACGGGGATGATCCAGGGCAACGTTCAGTGGAGTGAGTGAATTGCCCTCCCCACGGATGTGCAAGATGGGTCACGTGCTGATTTCTGGCTAACCCAAATCATCATTTGCTCATCATGCCTCCTGATGATCTAGGGGCAGAAGTTCCTCCTCAATCTAGTGCCGCGTTGATAGAGTTTACACGTTGTTGAAATTACTACTGGAATATCTCAGCTTCGTTTTACCACTGGCCTTTCTTTTTTTAGCCTGGGATACTTGAAACAGAGATCTTGGATGGCGAGAGAGTATTGTTCTCCCTCCGATTAGAAAAAACGGGGATGGTTGACCGTTGGGTTTCCCGGAGAAGCGTTTGGCTTTTTCCTCTCTTTAAAATCAAGATGGAGTCCCCGCTGGTTAGCTAGTCTCTCGCCCTTGCCCCCAGCCTGCTTAAAAGCCAGAGGCCGAGGGGAGACGTGGAATTTCATGCCAGACATTGAAGAAGCCAAATGCTTTTCCTGTTCAACCGAAGGCAGGGCCAAAACAGCTGCTTTGAAAGAGTGCACAAGCTGCTTTCATCCTGCAACCATCTGGTGTGGTTGGTTCCTTCCTTCCTGAGAAAATATGGCAAGAAAACAGGTTGCGGGGCGGGGGGGGGGGAGATTCTGCACAGGTGCGATTTGGGCCGGGGAGTCCAGAAATGCAGAGTTTGTCTATTACTTAGAGCTCTGCCAGCCGCTGGCCCCGAATTACTGTTTTTAATGCAGTGGAGGAAATCACTGAGCCTCTTCCGTGTCTCACCATATGAGCTCAGTTCAATTTAAAGTTTTTGCGGCCGTGCTGTCTTGTCTGAAGTGGGGACCTCTCACGGCCCAGAGTGGCGTCTTCTCTGGAAATGGGGTGCATCTCTGCATGGAAGAATCGGAGCCTGCTGTTTCAGGGTACGCTGGGGCTTAGTCTACCCTGTACCCAGAAAAAAAAGACCACTGCATTCATTAGACTTCTTGGCGGCTTCGTACAGGACTTCCTATCGCCATGTCTCTGGCCCACCCACTTAACCTTTTCCCAACCAGGCACATTTTGGCTACGATTTCTGGGTCTGGGTCTGGATGTCCGACTTGCTGGAGGGCCCGAGAGGTTTCAAAACGTCGTTTCAAACTCAGGTGTTCCTCAACCATTCAGGGGGCTCCAGAAGAGAATATTTTTAATTGCTTGCATTAACAGACTGACTCGTAGACAAGGGGGAAAAAGCTGGTTTTTCTGCTTTCGAAATAGCCATCGTTTTAAATAGCTTTTCTTTTTTTAAAAAAAAAGTGTGGGTATACATTTATCAATAAGAATAAATTAGATACAAGTATTGACGTTTGTTTGCATTTTTTTTTTTAGATGATTTTTATGTTTATTGTTATAATGTCAATTTTATTGTAAACCGCCCAGAGTCCCTCTTTTGGGGGAGATGGGCGGTAGCAAAATTTGAATAATAAATAAATAAATAATTTGTAGGAGCGGGGCTCTGGCTCGTGAAATGTAATCTTTTCTGTGTTTGCTTGAAGATCTATATTTTAAGAGCACTCATTTTTGGAATGATAAGTCGTGGCATCTTTATGCCGGGATGGCTTTTCTGTTCTGGAAGTGGTGTTCAAGGGGAGAGTTTAAATGGGCTTCGAATTCTGTGCTTTTTGCTCCATTTTTCATTCTGATGACTTCTGGTGTCCAAACATGGTAGATTTCAGAGTTTTTCCTCCAAGAAGAGACTCCTTATGACTGCCTCTTGAGGTCTGGAATGTGGGATGTGTTTGAATTGGACAGCTACGCCTGGGTGTGTTCATATATGAAAACACATTTGTACTTGTGTGTGTGCGTGTGCTTAATTGTGTTCTTTGAAGTCATTGTTGCCTTTGTAAAATACTTTGGTCCACCTATGTGCAGTCCTCAGAAACTTAAAAAAAAACAACTTTAAACTTCCCAATTCTACAAACTTTAAAAAATCAGATCCTTAACCAACCTTGTGGCTGTAAAATATTACAATCTTGTGAGCCGGGATTAGAAAAAGGTATGGAAAGATACCCTCAAAATTTGTATACTTGGCAAACACGTCAAATTGCTGGTAATATTTAGGGGGTGTGGAACTGCCTAGGTGGGAGACATTGGCTTTGCATGCAGCAAACCCCCGCTTTGGCATTCCGCCTCTCCAGCTAAGAAGGAAACTCTCCCTCAAGTTCAACTTGACTCCTGGAACTCCATGAACACACCCATGTAGTTTCTGGGCAACCATGCGGAAAAACGTTTCTTCCAAGGTGGTTTTCTGAATTCCCTCCCTACGTCTCCTTAAGATTTCCTGATGGCCTCCCATCCAAGGATGAATCAGGCTCAACCCTTCTTGCCTCTGCAGGCCAAACGGGGTCGGTCTGCTGCTACCACTTGTTGGGTTAGAAGAAGAAAAGATCCTTGTCTGAAATCGTGGCAGGCCGTTGCTGATGCGGACTCACCTTCCCCATCCAGATGTGAAGGGTGGCAGTGACCCACTGAACTTGCTAGAAGGAACTGGAGAGTACACATCTGTGGGGGTACCAGGTTGAAGAAAACGAAACAGTGCTGTCCTAATGCAGCCCAGATGGGCAAGGTGGGCAACCTACAATGCCAGCATCACACCTTGTTGAACTACAATTTGTCTGTTGCCCCAGAGTGCCCTCTTTGAAGAATGTGGGCTTGCTCAGTAATTGCCAAGATGACTAGGAATGAAAGTAGAAAATTAAAAAATACTTTTCCAGTTTAAAAATTAAATATTATTTTTCCAGAACTCGAAGCAAGGATGGGGGTTGAGGATAGATGTCAGGAGGAACTTCCTGGCTCAGTGGAACAGACTGCCACGTGAAGCGGTGGGTTCCCTTCAAACAGAACATCTGTCGGAGATGCTGTAGTGGATCCTGCACAGATTAGGAGGTTGGACTAGACGACTTTCTAGGGTCCCTTCCAACTCTGTATGGTTCTATTACGATTTTCTTTTATGGTTGGCAGTCTTTGGAACGATGCTGCTGAGATTTGACAGCCCAGTTGCTAAAAAATGAAACGGTCGACACAAAAAATATTCGGAAAAACCTAAACCCGCCAACCGGATGGAAAAGCCCAGCTCTGCAACCCGGCTCCATTTTGCACCATCGTCCGACTGCTACAGAGCCCCATCCAAAAAGTTGCCCGCCCCTTTTCCTAATCAATTTCCAAAACACGTTTTTCTCCCCCATTTGTTAGACTGTTGCTCTCCAAAGGCAGACTTTTCCTCAGTGCAAATGTTCGCATCCTTTAGGCAAAAATTATTTTTTGTCCCTTTGCAAAATTCAGTGGGGTTTTCTTGATCAGTTCTTCCACCCCCAACCCCCCATCGCAAAAATAGGATTCTTCTGCATTTTGTGACAGCTAACAATGTCTGTAAATAAAAGACGAGATTCTGCCCTGCACATCGTTTGACTGGGGGAGGGGGGCGTTTATTTCTTTAATCGCATTTCTTTGAAGAATGTGGTTGCTCAGTAATTGCCAAGATGACTAGAAATGAAAGTAGAAAATTAAAAATTATTTTTCCAGTTTACTTTGTTGTGTGTTCTGCCTGTAGGTAAGCTTTTTCGCTGTTTTCTGGGAAGAGTGTCGGGGGCTTTCCTTTCCGACTGCTGATTTTGAACAATTGGCTCATCAAAACAGAAGCAAAATATTTATCATCGCTGTAGGGGGTTCCTAACAGATTTCACTCAGGCAGGACTTCAAACCCTGGCTGAATACATCCTGGGTTTTGATCTCGGTTTTTTTGGCACCAGCACAGACTGTAGTTTTCTAATATTGATAAGCTCTGGGTTGGTTGACCTAAAAAAATAAAATACAAGTCCAACGTTTCTTGAAGGCTCCTAAAATCCTGGCTTGGAATGTATGTTAGATCTAAGCAACCCTTTTACATTTGTAAAAAAGAAATGGGAGATGATTTTTTTATTTAAAAAAATATTCCTGGCTAAACATAAAATTAACCCTCCATTTTAAACCCAGATTTGTTGATGATAGATAATGACCTTATGCCAAACCAAAACGAACAACCTGGCTTAACATGGTACGTGAAGCAGCTCCCCCATCCATAATCCCCTTCTCTTCCTTTCCCTTTGCCATAAGAAAACCCGAATTGGCTCACTTGCAAAAAGCTTTTCAACTCTAGCTGTGGGCTACCAAGTTTTTAGCCCCAGAGACGGAACGGGGGAAAGATGGAATGAGGAATCAGTTCATTGCTTTGGGAAGGAGAGACTTCTTAAAGAAAATAACAGTTTAGTTTTACGAGCAGTGTTTCTCCACCTTGGCAACTTTAAGGTATGTAGACTTCAACTCCCAGAATTCTCCAGCCAGCTCTGCTGGCTGGGGAATTCTGGGAGTTGAAGTCCACACACCTTAAAGTTGCCAAGGTGGAGAAACACTGTCCAAGAGCAAATGGCAAATTCTCTCTCACACTTTGAAATCTTCCCTCTCGTTCGAAGCCAACCGCAAAGGCTGCACGAAGCTGGGACTACCTTCCCATCTTCAGCCCAGTCCAGTGAGACTTCCTTTGGACTGATCTATTTTTAAAAGGCTCCCCAATTTTGGAACGCCAAAAGCCAGACTGGCTGGAATCCCAGGCGCTCCGAAGGTTGGGAAAAGGCTCTACGGACTTTGTTCCAATGGACCAAGACAATTTTCCTGCCTTTGGACCTGCTTTTTGCAGTAAGGAGCAGCACACCCGCATCTCAGCCTTCCCCCAAGATGGCGCATGCAACTTTTCCAAACTTCTGAGGAAGTGTAGAACCAGTGGGAAGAGAATCCCGGATCTGGATCAATTTGCCTGGGTTAGCATCCGTCGGGAGCGCACCACTGACTCCTTTTCAATTACTCTGTTTCTGTCGTCATCGATCCATGGATCTCTTGGGGTTAAATCATACGAGCATCCCTGATTTGTCTCTCATCCCTACGTCCGTTTCAGCTGCTAAAATACCCTGCTGAAGGGAGGAACAACGAACAAGCCAAAAGGCTCGGCCAGGTTACTCAATATATTCCTGGGAATGGCATCCATCAGGGAGACCCTTCCGTTAAAAAGCAGTCTTGACTGGCGAAGCGTCTGCAGAGTTGCAGCCATCATCTATCTTTCTGAGGCTGAGAACTGAATACTTGGCATTCTCTAGCATCAGAATAGCTTCTTCTAAGACGCCTTCTGGGTCTGCCAGTTCAATCTGGAAGGAAAACAGAATAGTACTTAGTAGCCCAGCCTGTGGCTGGCAAGCGACCGTGTATAAACAGGGAGCAAGCCCCACACTCACTAGCACTGATGATGTTACCTAGTCGGGCAAGGAAACATCTGCAAGCCAACCACCAAGCTCCGAGAGCACCAAGGACTCCACCGTTCAACCCTGAGCTACAGAGAGATTCAAAGATACTCTCAAAGCTAATTTTAAAAAATGTAATATCAGCATTGAGAACTGGGAAGCCCTAACTCATGAGCGTTTCAATTGGAGGTCATCCTTTATTAATGGCGCTATGGACTTTGAAGAAGCACGAGTACAGGGCGAAAAGGAGAAAAGAGCTAAAAGGAAGGCACGTCAGGCAAACCCTCATCATGACCGTCTCCCACCCAGAAACCTATGCCCTCATTGTGGGAGGTTGTGCGGATCCAGAATTGGCCTTTATAGCCACTTACGGATCCACCGTTAAAATTTTACCTTTGGAAGACAATCTTACTCGGCTACGAGTGATCGCCAATGAATGAAATTAAGTATGTCCTTCGAGGGCTCAATAGCCCCTCGTAAGCTTCCAGGCCTCTCCCTTTTCAAATAATAATCAGGATGCAATGCTTAGTCTTCAGCTTATTTCAACACCCCCTCCCCAATATTTGATTGAAATTTTCAATTTGATGTATCATATTCTGTAATCTCAGATTCTATAACATCATAATTGATCACATTCTATAAATATTTGTCTTTTTATCAATAGGAAGGAAATAGGAGTCCCTCTCCCCTTTTAATCCATTTTAGTATTAATATGTTTAATTTGGGGGGATTTTTTTTTAATGTTGCTGGCCTCCTTCAGTAGAAAGTGGGGACATACATTGAATACATGAAATAATCTTCATGGGGGGGGGGGGGGGAAATCACACCATTCTAGACAAATTGGAAAGGAAGGACACCAAACGGAGAAATAAGAACGCATTGAACGAGTTGAAAATGTGAAGAGGGCTGTTTTTGAAATAATATCTGCGTTGTGAGCCTGAGAGGATGCTAAGATCTTTCCGAAAACAGGGATGTTGGATGCTGGGCTGGATGGGACTTACCCTGAGATTTCTAAGTGGCCTCCATTTATTTTTACAGGAGGCAAAGCCCTCCGACCCCACTTTTTCTCTATGCTCACGTGGGGTCCCACCAGCAGCATGAGTTTGTGACGGATGAGTTTCGGTACCTCGGCAGCATCCGCCACATCAAACTTTCCTCCTCCCCTGTCCTCATTGTGGTACATACACAAAATATCACAGGTGTCATCAGTTTCCAGCACACTTGATTCTGACTGGAACCTCAGCACGGGGTGAATAGGATCAAGATCATCTCAGATTCATACACTGGTGAACACCCACAGAGAAAAGACAGAGAGGGCTGTTGGTGCTGTAAACAAGCCCATGTAAGGCAAATATTTTAGAGTTTTATCCTTCCAGCTGGTCTTGATTGTTCCTCCACAATTAAGCCCGGGCCTCGCTTCCATCTCCCCCACCACAGTGACCCATTACATTTTATTCTTCATGCAACATCCCAGGCTCTGCTTGAGGACCAGCTTGACTGAAAACCCGGGAAAGGCCAGGACATCACGTTATCTGCGGAAACTGAAGGAAAAAAGAGCAAGGAGGGGGAATGCTGAACCCAGCACTCCTTGGAGCAGGATTTGGGCCAGATTCTTCTGGGTGCAGTCCTTGCACTTGAGCAAGCTTCAGGATAGTGCAGCATCGAGGCCAAAACATTAGCATGGCCTTTATGGCAGGTGTGTCGAAAGAGAGTTGTCCTTAGCAAAATGTTGAGGTTGCTTCTAATAAATCCTGAGAATGGTCCCGATTAAGTTTCTGGTGGATAGACTTTTCCCCCCATCTCTATGGAGCTGCCCTGCCCTCTGGTGTTTATCTACAGAAGATAAGATGTTGCCACGGAGCATAATTGTTCAGAGGTTTCCTTTCTGGGTGGACTCACTGCAGTTCCCTCCTTTCACCACAGCATGGCAGTGGTGCTACACAGAAGCATGGGCATTGCACACTCTAAAAATCTAAACCTTTAACCTTTCAAGATCCACTGGACACTCATCTGGTTAGGGTGTTCTTCTATAGACTACTATTATTATTATTATTATTATTATTATTATTATTATTATTATTATTTTATTATTCTAAGCCATCACATATTATTTGATAGCTATCAGGATGGCGTGCAAACTTCCTTAAAACATTGGGCACATAAACAATAAAATGCATTAATAAGTAACGCAAGAAAGACGAAAGCCCAGTTTCGTGCTCCTAAGCTCCACCGCGGCTTGCCTCTCAGAGCTGAAAGAGGAGGCAGGATCGAGGGACTGTCCCTGCAAAAGAGAGCCACTGGGCTTGATGCAAATCCTGCCGCTCCTGCCTTCTCCAGCAGACCCTTGGATTAAGAGCAGAAGTCATAGGAAGGAGCACCTCAGTCTGGGCTCTCGCAGACGGTGCTTTACCTTGGGGATTGGATACTGGGTGGGCGCTGGGGCCTCGTCACGGCCAAAATCAATCGTGGTGCCGCACTTGGGTACGTCTGCCACCCAGAACCCTTCATAGATCTGGCCTGTGTTCAGGTAGATGAACTTTCCCGGGCCGTGCTTCTTCCCATCTTTCCACGAACCTTCGTAGCGGTTTTCATTTTCTGCAATTGAAAGAGAGGTCGCAATGTTTTCGCTTTAAAGGAGGGGAGGGAAAAACGCTGGTTTGCCGTTGCAAAACAGCCCCCTGGGTGGGCAGCTTCAGTGGGTCAGGAGAACGAAGCAATGGGAGGCGGGTTAGGGATGGAACCGACAAGCACTGGAAAGTCTCATTCAAATCCCCAAAACTTATTTCCGAAGGCAAAACACACAGCCGTGGTTGAGATTCCCCCCTTTTTTTAAAAAAAATAATAATCTGCTCCCTTTCAGCTTTGTTGCAGAGGATCTTATAATCCTGAGATAAAGTTGTTTAAAAACTCAAAACACAATGCAGATATATGAATGAGCTGCCATGGGGGGAAAGAAAAACAGATTTGCCCAGGTTTTGGTGGAGGCAAATATTTTTTATTGTAAGAAAACCAGGTTGCGGGGCAGTTTGGGGTGCTACGTCTGCCCGTCTCCAGTCCTTCTGCAACAGAGTGAAGTGAGCCCAATCTTCATTAATGGCAAGGGTCAGGTTGCAAGCACGTAGCCAACATGATCTTTGACAGCCATTTCGTCATGATCCTAAACAGAAGACACCCCAACCCCGTGACTCGCACCATTTGCAGCCTGGAGTACATTGCCAACTGCAGAGGCCGATAAAATTAAACTGGCCAGCAAGCCGGACTCATCATCATCAGGGACTAATTTTAGCCTAAAGAAACATCCAGCTGAGAGGATAGAGACGCTCTGTTTAGGAATGCCTTTGCAAAACAATTATTTTATCTGCGGAGGGGGAGGTTTAAACTCTTGGGATTTGGCAAAGGTTTCCTGCCCAGAATTTCATGAAACTTGTCCAAGGAGCTCTTCCTTTAGAAGTTAAACTCTAGTTCCTAGAGAGGTGCCAACGGTAGGTCTGGGTCTCATCAAAGCTGAGTGGTAGACGGGATTAACCCCCCTTTTCCCACCATATACAGACACACCCACCCCGTTAAGCATCAGATACTGCTATTCCCGTTCTTAAAATGTAAACCAATATTTAAAAATGAGACTTCAGTCCTCTCCTTGTTCCAAAGCAGCAGTACCCATGTTCTTCTGGCCATCTCTTATCTTCACCCCAACCCCATAAAGTAGGCCACGCTAAGAAGGAGGGATGGGTTCACAGCTACCAAGTGAGTTTTGGAATACACCTATCCAATCTTTTTGAGATTTGAACCCCGGCCATCAGAGAACGATCTTGTAGCCACCATCAACGCAACCAAGGTGGAGACTTACTCCAGCGAAACATCCCTTGTCCACCGGGCTTGTCTTCGGACCACTGGCCTTCGTAGATGGACCCGTCTTTGTAGTACATCCGTCCCCAGCCGTTCCGCTTCCCCCAGGCCCATTCGCCCTCGTAATACTCTCCGTCGGAGTAGAACTTAACTCCATAGCCCTGAAATCGTAAAAGAAGCCGGATGAAAGGAATGACCTTGGCCAACTTTCTTTGGGTGTGAAATGATGGGGATTCTCCAAAGGGCATTGTTGCCTTGGTTAAATCTGGTTCAGGAAGGGGCCACGCGCTCCTAGTTCCTCAGTTCAAACTCTTAACACTCCCCGGGCTCTGGGCAAAATGTCTACACCTTTCCAATAACAAAAAGTAGAGTGCTTGATGCCCCTCTTGTAATTGGCAAGAGAATGCTAGAAACAGGACAGTTTGAGTTCTTGTGAGCCCCACCCATGCATTTCCTAGAGCAGTGTTTCCCAACCTTAGCCACTTTAAGACAGGTGGACTTCAACTCCCAGAATTCCCCAGCCAGCATGGGGAATGCTGGGAGTTGAAGTTCACACATCTTCAAGTTGCCAAGGTTGAGAAACACTGCTCTAAAATGTCTGTGGCGGTTCAGTGACATGGCTCCCCTCTCCCGTCACGCGTCGCCCAAAGCGAATGAAAAAGCTAATAACGTACCCACATTTTGTCATTTTTCCACCAGCCGGAATACACTTTCTTATAATCCTTTGTCACAGGGTCCAGCGTACTGTAAGTGCCGAAGCCATCCCGTTTTCCGAATTTCCAGTCTCCGCTGTAGATCGCTCCGGTCTTTTTCCATATCTGCGTTCCTTTGCCTGATGAGGTTCAAAAGCCGGCAGGTAAGTTTGGTTGCCCGCCAGATGTTGTGCTGGGCATGCCAGATGTTCAAAGGAGTCCCGTGTGAGCCGAAGGCGCCCTTCCAGGACAGTGAACGTCCGGCGGCCTGGCCCCTGCTCCCCTCCCTTCCCCTTTTACCGTGTTTGATGTTGTCCAGCCATTCCCCAATGTAGCGATCTCCGTTCACCGCGAAGACGGTGTGCCTCAGTCCACACTTCTGCGCCTTCCTATCCCATTCGTACCAAAGCGGGTCAACTCTTCGGGGGTATTTTACAATGGGCATCTCGTCTGGAGGAGAGAAACCAGGAGAGACGCAGAGGCATCGCCTGATGCTCGGAGCAGGTTTGCGTGGCTGTGGATTGGGGCTGAGGATCGCTGATTTGAGGGCTCGGCACCTCGTAAAGGAGTCAGGATGGGAAAGGAGGTTCAAGTAGCATAAAAGCCATCACAGCCCTAATTAGGAAACCGGTGCTGTTTACAAAAAGGAACCAGTTAAAAAGTCGGAACGCCGCAAGGAACAAACTGTACGACGTACGGTGGAAAGGGTTCTCGTACGTAACAGCTGGTTCCATGCTTCTCCAATCAGAGGCTGTAGGCTCAGGGGAACTAGACCACCTCTGAACATGTGCAGAGTTCTTTTAAATTACCTGTGGGCGGCCACCACCCTGTCTGTGGGAAAGGGCGGCCTAGATAATACTCACCTAGCCACGGGCCAGTGGTGGGACTTGGCCCACGCAATTTTCTGTGATGTTTTAACGATCCAACATGCTCGTCTCTGTTTAGCCGTGGGTGCTGAAACAAGCCACCCCGGGCTGGTTGGGCACCACGCCCCCCTCATAAGCCCTGATTCATAAGCCACGATGCCTGGGTGTGTGCCAACCTACTGAGCCCAACCAGATCACGCCAGCCCCATTACAACTCGGCACCATCAATGAACCTGGTTTGGGATCGGCCCAGACCCCCGACTCCAGGGCAGACTCTCCGGGTTTCCAGCCCCCAAATCGAGTTACCTGGCCAGGCCCGTGTTTCTGTTCTGTTCTTACACCTGGGGGTGGAGGTCAGTATTGGGGATGTTCCTCCGGCTTCACCACCGTCCCTGAGGCAGCCCTGCTGGCGTGTTCCTTCAGTCGAGCAGGGCCTGAGTGATCCCAGCCAAGCTCTGAGGTCACGGTGACATCAAGAGCCTCCCCTTATTATGCGGCACCGATCGCCCAGGAGATCACCGGCCAGCCCTGACCTCTCCTTCCAGTTCCAGCACACCTGGATTGCTGCCACAGATGCAGCCCACGCGGCGGCCCCGGGACACTGTCCTTCGCGTGGAGGCAGCGCCAGCCGCACAGACCCCTTAGCCCAGCGTTCGCCGCCTTCCGCGACTTTCTTGAAACACCCTTCCGGCTGCGGAGGGCCCTTTGGCCAGCTCTTCAGATCCTCAGGGCCCCGAGCTACCCCTGCCCTATCCATCTTGCCAGCATCCAGAGGTGCCCTAGATGGGGCAAAGGGGATCATCCGATCCTCAGGAATGTTGCAGCCCGGAGAGGGTAACCCTGGTTCAGCGCTTAAAAATCTTACCCCCAAGACGTAAGTCTTAGTCATATCGTAGAAGAGGATCTGGGGTAGTCTAGGGGAGCCAAAAATCAGAAGAGGTCTGACGGCATTTCTTCAGACTAGCAAATTGTCTCAAGAGGCATGTGAACATTTGCTGGTCTCCAAAAGATGCTAACAGGCGCCTTCTGATGTTTATAATCCTGGAACCAAGATCGCAGGCAGCCTCTCTCTTCCCCTCTTTCATAGTTTATCACCCCTGTTGGCCATTATTCAGGCCTGTTGTCTGTATTTGTTTTTCTTTCCTCTTCCCTCCCCATCGATCTTTCCTTGTATGTCATGCCCTTTCCGTTGGAAGTCCAAAGGAAGGGACTTGTATCCCTCTGGAAACTTTTTGGGATGAAAAACAAGATGAAGAGGCTGCAAATAAATAGACAAATAAAACGTAAATAGAGACCGACCTTGTATCTGCCATTGTAAGTTCAGGTGGCTCCAATCTTGGGCAGTGAGTGGGTCTGCCCCCGTCGAACTGCAGGGCCAGTGCTGTGTGGTCATTTATGCTCAACCCAGATCCGAAGCTTGCTTGCGTGGCAACTAAAGTGGCCATAGCAACAGGGCACCGTTGCTGCTGCAGCAGATCCACAGTAGACTTTGAATGTGCCCTGCCCCCCAGAGGTCTTTCTGACGAATGGAAGTCAATCCCATCCACCAAAATCTGCTCCTTAGGTGCCCAGGAGACCCATTCTCTAACCCAGAAGGGGATGTAAACAGGGAGGTATCAACTTCTCCAGCACCATCTTAAATTTTGCTTCGACTTACAGCAGACAGCTGTTTCGTCCCCTTTCTCTGATTCCTGTTGATTTGCGTGTGAAGGTGGTGCTGCCTCTGTGCAGAAACACATTTGCTGGGAAGATCGGTTTCCTCTCTCATGGTTTAAACCGATTAAGAAGGCTGTGGGACTTGCTCCGGATTTTGCAACCTTGCCAAGGAAATCAGATGACTCTACCCCGGCCACCTTTTCTCACGCTCCGTCCCCACAATGCAAACTCCGTAAGGAGGTTTTCATATTGGCAGATGCATTTTAAAAAAAATCTAGCCCGAGTTGTTTGTTTTTTTAAACTTGCAGGTTTTCAGCCAAGGTCCTGGGACATTCTCTGCCCTTCCTGGCATCTGCAGTTGCCCTGAGGATCTCTCGCCAATACAGATATTGTTACCTGATTGTTTCAGACAATGAGATACTTTGGTAGAGCAGCTTAAGGGATGCCAGGACTATCTGCAGCCTCTTCACACAGCAAATGCACCCTGGAAACAAAAGGATATATTTTATCCTGTTTGTTATGTTGTGAGCCACCAGAGTCTTAGTTCTGGAGTCCGGCGTTGCTTAAATAAATTAATCTGCTCCTGTTCATTCGGGTGTGTGGATGCAGACGTAGGCCCCATCCAGGAAGGCCAAAAGGGGAGGATGCTGGGTGTTTTAACTTCACAACTTCCCAAGGGCCATGGGAGGCCCAGCCTTGCAATGCAGAGGTGCCCATGGTTGATCCGGGTCAGTAATTCAACGGGGCCAACTGAGCTGCAATGCAAAAAGATGAAAATCTTCAGTCTGCCAAGCCAGCCATCTGCAGTCCAATGCATGCGCAACACTGCCATCTGGTGGCTGCAAATAATGACTTTGCTTTCTTTTTCTTCTCTCTCCTCTTTTTTCTTTTCTTTTCTTTAAAGGGCTAGAGCAGTGGTTCTCAAAGTATGTTTTGGTGACCCCTGGGGGTCCCCAAGACCCTTTCAGGGGGTCCGTGAAGTCAAATATTTTAAAATGTCTGTTTTAATTGCTAATCCAGTAAAGATATAAACAAGTATATACACACAACAGACACACTTGATGTGCGTATATACTTGTTTATATTTTTATATCTTTACTGTGGCTGGCTAGGGAATTCTGGGAGTTGAAGTCCACCCATCTTAAAGTTCCCAAGGTTGCGAAACACGGACAGATTTTCTCCGTGAACTCCACAGCGAGCTTCTTCAAGATCAGCCAAGTTCGGCCAGGTCTAGGGGCTTCTATAAAGAAATGAATACAAAGCAACCCTCTGCACACGCTCAGGAGGGCACCGCCTTGGCAGGAGGGGGATTCTGAAGGGACGCGCAGAACGGCGAGCGAAGGGTTAACTCGGGTGGGCGGGGCGCGAGGCCGCCTTGGGGGCGCGGCCACGGGAAGATCAGTCCTTCGCTTCGGCCAATCGGGACGGAGAGGGCGTGGCCGGCGCCGGGGAGGCGCGCTTGCGCGGCCGGGCATTCCCAGGGAGGAAGCGGCGGCCGCGATGAATTAACCTTGCGGCGCGGCGAGGGGGCGTGGCCGGCCCATTCCTAGCGCTGCGGGCGGCGGGGGTCGCGAGGCGGGGTCCGCCAGCTGCGCACGTGGAGGGGCCGGCTCGTCCTGCGGGGTGCTGGGCCCGCGCGATGGGGCCGCCCTTGCAGACCTCCCTGGGCGCGTGGAAGGAGCTGGAGGAGGAGTTCCATCAGCTCCAGGTAGGGCGAGAAGCGGGAGCTGCTGCGGTGATGATGGTGATGGTGATTTCATCTGGCATTTCTTCGGGGAGGGAGCCTCTGCAGGATCCTCGCCCGCCCCTCTCTCTCGGCCCCCCTTCCCCCGGCTTCTCCTTGCAGCGGGCGCCCCCAGCCCCCTCGCCTGCACCGGAAGGACCTGGCGGGGCTCCCCCAACTCCGCCGAACTTTTTCCTCCCCCAACTCAGGCACGATCCCTCCCCTGCGTAATTTTGGCCGGGGGCTCCCGAGCGCGGGGGAACCTGCAGGGAGCAGCCGCGGCAAGGCAGCGTTGGCAGAAAAGCGGGGGGGGAGGTGCTTTGCTTTCCCTCCTCCACCGACCCCCTCCCCCTCCATGGAGCTGCGGGTGCCCGAAGCTCCTGGGCCGTTTGGATCCTGCGGGACCGCTGGAAAGGCTTAGATTTGCCCGAATCCTCCTCGAAAACAAGCTGGCGTTAGACCCACCCAGGGGTCTTCCAGATGACATCCTTCCAACACCCATCATCCCTGGCTGGCGATGAAGCTTTAAGCAAAGCTCAGCTGTGCCGAGGAGGGGGGGAGGGAGTGTAGGCTGAGCTGCCTCAATGGAGGGAGGGGGTATTTTTTAGCCCGTCCTTGCAGAGCCTTGGGGGGCAAGGGGGGCTGAGTTGCCATCCTGGGACCTGGCCTGGCATTCCTGGCCTTGCTGGATGGGGTCGACCTTCTGTAGGCCGAGGGGGAACCCTCGGGTGAAGCTGCGGCCAGATGTGGCCTCCTTGGAAGGTGAACAGGGAAAGGGGAAATTTGGGCTGGAAATGGAACTGGCCCTTGGGTGCGAACCACCAGTTTGCTGATGAACAATTGCGAGCCCATGAATGAAGAACGCACCTTGGCCAGGCAGGCACCAGACTGGGGAGGGCGGTGTCTGTGGGGTGCTGCTTGCTTCTAAAAAGTTGATTCAGAGTCCCAGGGAAGAGTGTGAAACTTGGGTGGCGGGCTTTCTCTGGCCAGTTATTTCCTGTGGGCAGAATTGGGCCCACTGCACTCATTCTTCATCCCTTCCTGAAGGAGCTTTCTTGGAAACCACTGACCTTCAGCCTTGGGCATCTGTGCCAAGGCTGGGCTCTGGCCAGACAGAGTTTGTGAGGCTCTGAGTTTGTGGAATGGGTGGTTGCTAGTAGGCAAAAGGGTATGCCGCCCCCTCCACTCCATTTCCAGACACCTCACAGATTGCAGAAAGATCAGCACAGGTCCCTATTTTGTACAAGACGTAAACTTTAATCTCTGGACGCTGTAAGCCTTAATTCGGGCTGGTAAAGTACAGGTTTCGGCTGGCAAGTCTTGTTTGCTTTCTCCCTTGCAACTGGAGGATCCGTGCTGAGTCCATAGCCATAATTAGCCCCAAAGAAGCCACAGCTTGAGGAGACATAATTCCGGGTCACCACCATCCAGCCATTTTAGCTGCTGCCTGAACTCCTGGCTAGTGATGGGTTCCAACTGATAGCAGGGGGCCCGTGAGTCACTCACCTTTAGAGAATTCCCCACAATGCCCCAGAATGCTTGATAATGCATCCCTTGAAATTTGAAGCATTTGGAACTGCCCCCTCCCCCGCTTGCTGGAACAGGGATCCAGCTGACACTGGCCCTTCACAAGTGACCTCTTTGTGAAAATTCCTGGGGGTGGGGCAGCTAAACCCTTCCCCTTTGATTGACGCAGGCTCCTGCACCAAAGTTTCTAAACTGGCCTTAACTTTTTGTGAACACGTAGCTAAGCCTTGAAAGCAAATCCTTTTTTTTTTTTTAAGGACGCAGGAGCGGATCTACAGTACTTTGATCTACTTTTCTCTCTCTCTCCCCCCACCCCTTTATCTGTAAGCTTTTCCATTGGAAAGGCAGGGGGGGAAATGCCTGTTTGTAACTGTGTGAGGATTACGTTAATGTTTTATTGTTTTTCATTAAGTCACCCCTTTGAAACTTCTTTGGCGTCCCCTGGACAGGGAATCAGTGTTGTGAAAGAGAGGGAAGAGAGATTCACCCAGCATTCAAGGGTTCTGCTCCAAGGATCATCCTCTTTCCAGGATGGGTGAAATGTCAACAATGAGTACATAAGTAGGACTGTGTGCCGTTTTTCCATTAGCTGTTCTAAAAAGGCCAAAGACAAGAGTTGGTATGTAGGATTCAATCTCTGGAATGGTGTTAGAGCTGGTTGGCCACAGAGATGGGACAGTTGCTAAGAGCATATCAGTTACGACTTTCTGTTTTTTTTCTCTCTCTCATTATTAGCACTTGAACCCAATTTGGTCTTTCAAAATCTTGTACTGATGTCATCCTTTTTTTTTTGCTCTCCGGTTACTCTTCTAAATTCACCTCCCTGGAAGGACAGGCTAAATTACAGGGCCCTTGGATTCTCAGGAAAATAGTTTGCGTCTTAATGTAATTAACTTACTCATTAGCAATTAGCAGTTGCTTGCTCTTTTGGAGAAGGCTGTTTTAGGTGAATTCTGCCTGTCTGGTTGGACTGGTGTTTATTCTTTTGTACTGTCTCTTGTAAGGCTGGTCTGAAATGCCGTGCTAGTCCAGCCTTTGCGGAACAGGGCAGGGAGTCAATCCGGATCTAACCGCACAGGTAGGGTTGGATCCTGGCTTCTCCGTTGAACTTCAGTGCAGTGCATTCCAGTTCCTTGAAACCTTGTGTGGGATCTCCAACTGCACCATTGACGCGCACTCTTGGGTTGACTTGCCTGGCATTAAACTTGACGTTCTTTCAGCCCCAGGCAGACACTTGCTTTTCCTGGGAATCTATTACTGGTTTTAATACCATCAATTGCTTCTACATTTGAATGCAGGGCTGGGTTTTGTTTATGCTTGTAAGCTGCTCTGGGAAAAAGACTGCTGGTGATTTTATGTTGGCCTTTTTCCAAAGGTGGGAAGTAAATATTGAAAATGTGTCCTCAGGTATTTTCCCCATTGCATCTTTTCGGAATCTGTTTTTAAGACCTCTTGGTGTTTTTGCTTGATACTGTTTTAGGGCTGGTGATGCTGCTCCAAAGGTGGCATAAGCTTCAATAAAATTAGGAAATTGATGTGCCCGGTGATCTTCCCATGTAACCAGTCCTGATGTCACACTTTTTCCAACTAATGTGGAAATTGCATCAACCAAAGTCACCTAAATGAGCAAACTTGACATTGTAGGCCTCTCATCTCAAAGAAATGTCCTGCTGCTGTGAATCTAACACATCTTTTAAATGCTTTATTTATAGGAAACCCACAAAATTTACAGACACAAACTGGAGGAACTGACAAGCTTGCAGGCAGCGTGCAGCAGTTCTATACAGAAGCAAAAACAGAGACTGAAGGAGTTGCAGTATAACTTTCAAAGGTAACGGCGTCTTCCTTTTCTAATAGAAGGGAATCTCCGTAGCTCAGGGTTGAACTGTGGAGTCCTTGGTGCTCTCTGAGCTTGGCGGTTTGCTTGCAGTCGTTGCATTACCTGACTAGGGAACCTCATCAGTGCGAGGGAGTGTGGAGTTTGCTCCCTGTTCTATCCAGTCGCTTGCCCTGCCAGTGTTGGTGGGAATGTGGTTTCCCCCTTGGTCAGTCCTTGATTAGGGTATTGTTTTCTGCTTGATTGTTTGTCTGGTGTTAATCCTGCTTATCTGGGTGTTGGCTGTTGGAGGGGATGTGTTCTGGTCTTTTTGTTTCCTTCTTAGCTTTTTTATTGTCTCTGAGTGGTGGGTAAATATGGTCTATTGATGGCTGATTTGTCTGAATGCCAAGCTTCCAGGAATTCCCTAGCATTTTTGGATTCGGCTTGGTCTAGGATGCTCACAGTTTCCCGGTTTCTCCATGTGTTGTGAGATTAAGCAGTTTTCATCGTGTCTCCTGACTGCTAGCTGGTGTTCACGGATGTGCTCGTCTTCTGCCTGTCTGTCCTCCCCCTTTTCTGTTTACTTAAAAACTTAACAGGTTGTAGATAATTTGTAGAGGGGACAACTCAAGGTGTCCTAGATGTGGAAAGATATTAAATACTCAAACCTGGGATAAGGTGGTTTCTAACATCTCTCCCAACAAAAATTAAATTCAGGATTACAGGCAAGGAAACATAAAACCAAGATTTGGGGGGAAAAGGAGTAGAGATGGTGGTCTTGAGAGCAGCTCTTCACTTCCTTCCCCCCCCCCCTTTTATTTTGCTGATGATTGTGTTTCTGCTTCTGTGGGTCATGGGTATGTTCTCACGATCATGAGGGCTAGAACCTTAATCTCACTTTCAAAGCTAAAAACCTAGGGCTTGGGAGTCTAGTTTTCAAGCTTTTCCGCTTCACGACAGCTTGTTCTCTTAAAATTGGGCAAGAAGAAATACACAAGGGCGGTTACCATTTTCCACTGGTGTAATTGGCTGCCACGCTCTCTTTTAAACACCTGTGTTTGTGTTCATCTCCAATGTCCAGATGCAAGTGCGAGGGCAGCTTGGAAACAGAGCTCATCCTGCAAATAAACAACCAGATCAGAGACCGCCAGAATGTTTTCTTTGACATGGAGGCCTACTTGCCGAAGAAGAACGGGTAGGCGTTTCCCTGAGGCCCGTCAGGAGCTGCAAGGATGAAAGTTTTGCAGAGGGGTGCTATTAAAAGGGAAACGCGTGACCTTGTTTTTCAAACCCTCTCGGTGTGGCTCCCGTGGGGCCTGGTGTCCTTTTAGCACAACATGAAACGCTGCATCCAGGCAGCTGAAAGCTGCATTTTGCAGAGGCTTTCCATAACCTCCTCAAGATCCATCTATAAATCCACAATTGGCAGAGGACCAGGAAACGTGTGGAGATGGGAGGCTGTCGGCTGTGCTCAGAAGAGCTTCAGTGCAGCGTTTTGCGCTGTTGAATCTCCTCCTTGCTTTTCCCTCTATGTACAGTTTCAAGTGCCTCGTTGAAACCATGATATTTGAGGACTGGCGCCCAGAGTCCCTTGTATGGGAGATGGGCGGGGAATAAATTAATTAATTAATTAATTAATTAAATAAATAAATAAATAAATAAATACGTACCTGCCCAGACCATCCTGGGAGGGCAGGAGCCCCCAGCAAGCGAAGCCAAAGGGGGGGCTAAGATGGAGAAGGCTTCTCAGTTGAGGGCCCTACTTGTAGGACGGCTTCTCCACCAAGGCCCGTTTGGCACCCATAGCCAAAATATTACTGCGTTCCCATGTTGTACCATGATGGGGGCTTTTAGAGATCTGGTTGTCTCTTTGTTGTGCTATTTATTAATGCACAGAGTGTTTTCACTCTTCTTATTAGTAAGTTTAAGCTCTCCAACTCCACCCAGTCTCATGTATTTGAGATCTAATTAAAGAATGAATGAATAAATAAAATGTATTTGAGATCTAATTAAAGAATGAATAAATAAATAAAAGCTTGGTTATTGGGCGGATCGAAGAGCATTATAAATACCAGCTGGGTTCCCTCTGGATCTGTTGGACTACAATTCCCACCAACCTTGGTCTGGAGTGGCCTGCTGGCTGGGGTTGATGGGAATAGTGATCCAAGGTGTCTGAAGGGTTTCAGGTTGAAGGAGAACACGAGAGCTACTTCCAGCACTGCAAAGCAAGAGAAAACCAGCTGTTTGGACTGACAAATATTCTTAGCAGTAGATCGGTAACCTGGGGAGAACAACATGAAAACTGTCCCACGGACAAGTTTGATGGGTTTCTACTGATGTGACTTTTTTTTTCTCCCTTTCAGTCTATACTTAAATCTGGTGTTGGGGAACGTTAATGTTACTCTGCTAAGTAACCAAGCCAAGTAAGTTAATTCTCTACTATTCTAGGTTATTTCCATATAGAGGAGAGGGAAATAGAGGAGAAGATTGGTGGACGAGGGGGGCTTGCAAACAAAGGGAGGGGAATCTTCTCCGATATGGCTCCTCTGGATAAGGGACTACAGCACCTAATCTCCCCAACCAGAATGAGCTAGGATGATGGGCGCTGCGGGCTGATGCCTATTGAGAAGGCTGGCTAGCTAAGAGCCTCTTCCTGAACTCTTGAGTTGGTTACATCTTGTCTGTCCAGATGGGCTGCACCGGCCTGCAGGTATCAATCCTGGTTTGAATAAACCAGGAATTGTGGTCTGTCACAACAAGGCTGCAGTGTGTTCTGGCCAAGGAATGGGCAACGTGCAAGCACAGGGCACAGAATGCCAACTCAGTCTGGCTTTACAACGGCGTGTATCTTTTCAGGCCGCCTCCTCTTGTTCTAGGTTTGCCTACAAAGACGAATACGAAAAATTCAAACTCTACTTGACCATCATCCTGTTGCTTGGAGCAGTTGCCTGCCGGTTTGTTCTCCATTATCGGTAAGATGGCAGCTTGGTTAGCTGGCAAATGGTTGTAATTTTTAATATTCTTTTAACTGCAGCCATGGATTTCTCACCACCGTCTCGGCAAGCTGGAGAACTGCACGGAGTTGCACCCAGAGATTCTCGGCTCCCCGCTGAGCGCACAAAGCACAGTTTGTCGAGCGTCTGTAACGGTGGAGTTATGTGCCCGATTGCATGGTTCTACGCCGTTCTCAAGGGCAGGCTGAGATTGCATGAGATCCGGAACTCAGCTCCAAGTCTTAAAACTAAGGGCCAAAATGCAGTTGTTCATAGCTTTGCTGGGAGAAAGAGCGTCCAATTTCCAGGGGAGATGATCAGGAAGAAGGAGGAATGAGGTTCTAGGATCTAGACGCCAAGTCCACCTAGCCGGGTGGTTGCCAGTGTATAAGACCTGCCGGTGTCTCTGCAGCACCGTGTTTGTGATGGTAGATCGCTATCCCTGACTTTTCTCGGGAAGAACCCTGCTTATTTCCTCTCCCCTGTAGCTACACAGACAAAAAGGGTGGTTGGTGCTCAACCCCCCACCTCAGGTGAGACGCGTAAGACTTTCCCGTGCCAGGGCGTTTCCCAGCTGATTCGATTTATCTAGCCTTAATGGGATCTCCTCAGGATTTGCCCAGACCTGTCTCGGTAAACAGGATCAGAAGGATTTAACGCTGTATTTGCACACTTCCGCCCAGTGGAACCTCTCAGTCATGGAAACAGGTTTTCTTACTTTTGGCCATTCTGTTCCAAATCTTAATGGTAGGGGAACAGGATGAAGTTAAAAAGTACAGTAGAACAGTGTTTACTCAATTAGAATCTCTCGTTACCCGGTGATTTACCCTCTTTAATTATTTTGAATTGATAGTTGTTAATGTTGGGGTTGGGGTGTAGAAAATGAGCGGGTTTTAGTACCTGCCCTGAAGCAAGATTTTTTTTTATTCATAGTTTTATTTTTAAAAATTATGTACCTACACATACATATATAAACATTGTTCTGTGTATTTTCCTTCTGTTTTGAGGAGGGGAAATAATCCCCAGTTTTTCCTGCAGGGTCACTGATGAAGTGTTCAACTTCCTCTTGGTTTGGTATTACTGCACGCTGACGATAAGAGAAAGTATCCTCATCAGCAATGGATCAAGGTACTAGTCCTCAAGATGGTCTTTGAGTGCTTTTAGGAGAGGGGACTTCAGACTAACATGGTAACTATGTAATATCCTGTCTTGTTCCCTGATCCTAAGTTTAAGGGAATCAGAGATGCATCAGATCACGGGACAAGTGTGCATTTGGAAAATAGGTTCTGCATCAGCCTTTCCCAAATTTGGTGCCCTCCGGGTACAGTTCTGCTTCCAGAAGTCCTAGCCAGGATTAGAGAGTTCGGAACTAGGGGTGTGTAAGTCAAAAGTGTACGGCCTTGTTTTGACTCACAATAGCCAGATCTAACAAGGGAGTAAAGCCAGGACTAAATTAATATAGATGTAAAATGTAAATTAAATCTGGGTAACGTGATTATTAGGGGGTGCGATGGCTCAGCGGTTAAGACGCCAGGCTTGTCGATTGGAAGGTTGCAAGTTCAGAGGTTCGAGACCCTAGCCCCGCGTGACGGAGTGAGCTCCCGCACTCGCCCCAGCTCTTGCCAACCTAGCAATTCGAAAGCATGCAAATGCAAGTAGATGAATAGGTACCACTTCGGTGGGACGGTAACAGCGTTCCGTGTGCGTCATGCTGGCCACATGACCGCGGAAGCGTCTTCGGACAATGCTGGCAATGAAGTTTTGATTTTGGGATTTGACGGTTAGGACTGTATAAGCATATAGAAATAATGTGTATTATAGATAAAAATAGAGTAAGCGGTTAATGTAGTTTTATGTTTTTATCTGTACTGAAGATGGTTGGAAGTCACTCTTTTTTCTAGATTTCTTTTTATTTCTGCTCTTTTAAGTTTGTTCTTTTTTTTTGTTTCTTCTTTCTTCAATCTCTTTCTGTCTTTACATATTTTACTTGTATTTTGAACTTTAATAAAGTTTCTTTAAAAAAAAGAAGGGTTAGGGAGGCTCTGTGCTGTACTGGAGGCTCAGGTGATGCATCTCTGTGGTAAAGCATGAAATGGCTTAAAATGTGTCCTCTCTCACCCCAGGATTAAAGGCTGGTGGGTGTCCCATCATTACGTCTCTGCGTTCTTATCTGGGGTGATGCTAACGTGGTAAGCAGGCTCTTCCCTTTTTTATCCTTTGAACGTCAGACCAGCCTTAGAGATTCCTTGCACACGAAAAGAGAATCAAGTCAGTTGAATTAGTTCCTTGCTCTGTTTTCCATGTAGATTTCTCTCACTTCTGGACTCCACTGAATCTCATATTCCCCTCCATCTGTGATGGTTAGGATGGATAGGCTGAATTTCCTGAACCCAGATACCTTTTCTTCGGTTTCTAGTTCCAGATCTTGTTTTCTCTTTTTAAATTTCCTCTCTGCGTCTGAATGGCCTCTGATGCAATAGGATATGACAGTCACATCTGTGCAATGCCTGTTAAATCATTCCTGTGTTTTCTTTCTTTTCCTTCCTCCTCTCGCAGGCCAGATGGTCTCATGTACCAAATGTTCCGCAACCAGTTTTTAGCTTTTTCCATTTTTCAGAGTAAGTAAATATACCTACCGGATCCACATTAAAACCTGGAATTTTCACAGATGGGGGGAGCAGTGTGCATGTTGCATAGCAAATTTGGGTCAGAGGAAAAGCATATTTAATTGGGAAAGTTCTTCTCACATTTACTATGTGGTCGAGTTTGTCCAGGTGTAAATCAGGGAAGGCTAATGAATTACAGCCCCAATCTCATTTTTAAAAAGTGATGCCTCCTTCCTTTTAAATTCCCCTTCCAGGCTGTGTCCAATTCCTTCAATATTATTATCAAAGTGGTTGCCTTTATCGACTTCGTGCACTCGGGAAAAAAAACCACTTAGATCTCACAGTGGGTAAGCGGTGTGCCTGTGTTAGGCACTTTTATTTGCTTCAAGACATTTAACCTACATTCTACAATATTTGGATCAGTGTTCACCGATTAATGGAACTAAGAGCAGGTTTTTGCAATCACTCTGCATCAGCATTGATCCCATCTGTTCTTTCTGCCTTGGTAGCGATTTAATTTTGCATAAAAAGGGTTTCAAGGGGGGACATTTGAAACCGGATCCTCCCACCAATGATCTGTTTCAATCTTTTTTGAAATAAATTAGTTACTGGTTTGTTTGTTTGTTTTTTTGCTTTTCCGTTGTCTGCGTCTCCCGTGCCCATAAAAAACTGTTTCACCCGTAACGAAAGCAGATAAAAAATGCTCTGCGCATTGCCTAATTTGCCTGTGATTATCTTGATCTCTTGATAGAGGGGTTTCAGTCTTGGATGTGGCGAGGACTGACGTTTCTCCTCCCGTTTCTGTTCTTTGGACATGTAAGTTGGATTCCACATTGTTTGCTGATACATTGGTTAGGTATATACAAAAGTCAAAGGAATGGAATGCATCGTTGTCTGTCATAACTAAGATGAGTGGACCTGTCTGTATATATCATGAGTATAAAACTTGGCTGTAGTTTTCCTGAGGCCAGATTATGGCTTCATTTAGCCCAATATTTCTAGTTTGATGGGCAGGCAGGGCCTTTGCGGCATGTGGTAAAAAAATCAAGATGGCGCTGCTCTGCCTGTTTGTCATGTGTGCTGCACATGAGGTCCATGGGGGCTTTGACTGCACCATTCCCATTATCTGTTGCCCAAGGACTGGACTTTTTCCATGCCAAGGCTGTGTTTTGCGGTAGAACTATAGCCCTTGGTATGAATTCTTCTAGGCTGCTAATCCATATGTGGTCCTTCGCTGGCTTTCAAATTAGTCACCTTGCGATGAATAAAAAATTCCTAGAATCCTTCTCAGCTTCTCTTGGTTACAATTATTGCTCAGATCTCTGCACATGGAAGGCTGTTTCATCTCTCTTTTTTCCTCTCCTTCCCTTTGCTTAAGTTTTGGCAACTCTACAACGCAGTCGCCCTTTTTGAACTGTCAAGGCACAAGAAGTGTAAAGAATGGCAAGTAAGTGTTTGGGTTCAAAATCATTTTTACCCTAGTTGATTGGGGCTTCATGCTGCACGCTGTTGAGAAACCTAGAAACAGAACACGAGGACGGTTGAGGAATAAGAGAACACCATTCATGCTTTCATATTTGTGAATGTCTTGAGTTGCTAACAGTTGAAAAGGCCCAATAAAATGAAGGTTTCTTAATGTCCTGGCCTCATTTTTCATCCAAATGAAGACAGACATCTGGCAGACTTGAACATTATGCTGCTCTTCCCATATTCTCATCCAATTTCCAACGTTTTTGAGTGGTTTGGCTGAGCCAAAAGCCATGCCCTATATATTAGAGCAGAGCTTTCCGAACTTTTCATGTTGGTGACACACTTTTTAGACATGCATCATTTCGCGACACACTCTTACAGCAGGGCACAAGGCAGGCACTAGGACCTGCGTGGAAACCTGGCAGAGAACGGAGGCGGCAGCAGCAGCCGCGGCACACCCAAACACTGCAGCCGACACACTAACGTGTCCCGACACACAGTTTGGAAAGCTCTGTATTAGAGGCAACCAGCTTCCCTGCTTAAGCAGCTTGGTTGCTTTTTGAGATAACTAATATCCAAGATGCTTGTTTTCCTTATTAAACTAATATACCATAATCGGATGGAACTTGCTGCTGAGAGAAGAAAGAGAAACCTTCTTTGTTACACTGGTGAATAAACAATGACAAACTCCTGTTAGTTATTAGTTTAAGTGATAACTCAAATGCTTTCCCAATCTGATGCCTGCAGATCTGTTATTGGGAGTTAATGATTCTCGATTCTGGCACATCAAGAGGACAGTCTGCTCTTGGCACACTTTGCCAGTCCAAGTCGTTCACCTCTTGGCTGCCATTGCTCCTCATACTTTTCCAGTGGGATGCTTTTCCCCATTAGTTGACAGGTCTACGCCCAAAGTGGCTCTCTCTGTGTGGGAAAGTTCCTATTGTTTTCCTTCCTGTCTTCTCCAGGTTTCGGTGCTTGCTCTCACATTTCTCATCCTCTTCCTCGGCAACTTCCTCACCACTCTGAAAGTTGTGCATACAAAATTCCAGAAGAACAAAACCAAGAAGTTGTGAAACGGGAGGGCCGAACTTGCGGGCAGTGCAAGTTAATGTGGCATGGAGGTCTGGTCCCTTGTGGCCTTCTCTGCAGTTAGGCATGCGTTCCTACCAGTTCTCCGGCTTCTTCACCGGCCCTCTGCTAAGCGAAGCCCTGGAGAAGATGCCACTCAACGTCCTGCTGTGTCTTCCAAAACTGACTGATTTGTCGATGCTGCTGTCTCCCCACCAATGAATGACCTGTTTATATATTTATCCTGAATGCAAAACCCCAACTTTTGGGGAGGATCCAGCCATAAAGTTGGCCCTCTCTGGGAGGGACATGGATGGGAATTTTTTTCTTAAGGAGATAGAATTATTCTGGAATAAAGCAAGCTTTAATTGTATGGCTGTTTGAAGTGCCAGGGTTGGGAACTTATTTGTGCCTGCTTGACGCTGTCCAATCCAGATAGCTCAGTCTCTTAGAACCTTGTATAGCTTGAATAGGTGCCCAACATCTCTCTGTTTGCAGTCAGTTGGGTGGGGGAGAAACGTGTGAATTGTGGCTCCGGATGGCCAGGCTGCTTATAGGATATACGCAGGAACCTCCAGTCCTCCTTTGTCATTTATTTCAGCAAACTTTAGCAAGGATGGGAGATGAGGAATTACACAAGCTTCTTGCAGCCCAATGAATAATCTCAGAGTTTGTTTCTGGCTTTGTTGACCCCAAAATTGCATGAATGTTTTCCGTATTCAGACTTCCTTCAAATCTTGTTGTGCCTCGAGGGGGAGAAGATGGCAAATAAAGAACGGCTCTTCCCTCCTCCCTGTGATTCCGTGACATAACTTTAAGTTGTAGGACGTATTTCTTGCGAGGCATTTTAAGATTAGTCATAAAGAGTTTGGGGAGAATGTGGGTTGCTGGGTGTTCCTCGTCTTCCTGCCACAGATGAAGCTATTTTTCCCTGATAAAAAGAGAGCTCTGGAAATGACAGGTGCAAGTTGGCATCCAAGGCAAAACTCGGCTTTGCTTTTATGCGTGCTATATGCGCCTGGGTAAATTCTGCTGATTAAAATCTGAATTATTTGGTATACGATATAAACCGATTTTCCTCCTGCGTAAATTAACTGATCCAATAAGCTTACGATTTAGAAATGACAACTCATTACAGTTCTATCCTCTTATTTATTTATTATATTATATTATATTATATTATATTATATTATATATATATTATTTATTACTACTATTGTATTTTAATGAAACGCTTCCCCCCTCCCCCACCATTAGTCCAAATATTTGATTGTCCCCTCCATGATTATTTTTATTTTTTATTTTTCTATTAAAAATGTTTTTAAAAAATTTAAAGTACAGTTCAGAGTATTACAAAGACAGGAACAAAGAGAATCAGCATAAAGGGTCCAACTTTCAGCTAGAAATTGTTTAAAGGCACAGCAGCAGATATAAAGGCATATTTTGAGGTAGCTACTCCTTATGAAATAGAGGAAAACAATCTAAAGAATCTTATATAGGCACAAGTGTGGCAAATCGTAAGGTCTTACCAGTTGTTTCCTATGCAGATGGTGTTTGAACCTTCCAACTGAATTGGGGCTCACTATACCTGAGTAACAATTAAATCACAGCCATACTGTACTTTAACTTCTGAACTCTTGGGCTGATTTCTGTCTCGAAGGGTTCCTAGGGTATTACAGATTGGTAAGGAAGGGTCACAGCCCTTGCGTTCATACATCATACTGAATGAGGGTCCATTTTAACGAAGGTTGGCTGAACAAGCACACTTGGCTAGGAGGTTAATGGCAACACTAAACCATAAACCACAGTCTGCAAGCTACAGTGGCAACAGACAAACGATGCATTAAACCAGTGTTTCTCAACCTTAGCAACTTGAAGATGTGTGGACTTCTACTCCCAGAATACCCCAGCCAGCGTGCTGGCTGGGGAATTCTGGGAGTTGAAGTCCACACATCTTCAAGCTGCTACGGTTGAGAAACATTGGATTAAACTGAAGTCAAGCAAACTCTAGTGTATGGTTTAGTATGTTATGCAACTCCAACTCGCACCTTGAAAAGTTTATTGAAAAGGAGGGAGGAGGAGGAGTCATTCCAGGTGCAAACTGCAGTTAGGTAATACTGCGATGATGTAAGAGATTGGTTTTTTAAATTGTTATTTAAAAATGGCAAGTAGTAAAGTGATCTTTCTTCCACAAGTAAAAAGATCTGGAAATGGAAGGGCTCCTTCATAGTGAAACATTTGACCATGGGATGAAAAGGTTCACTAAAAGCAGAAATGAATGTAAAACAAGTTCCTTCTCCCGTTAAAATCCAAATAAATAGTCCCTGAGAAGTCTGAAATAAAACCTAGAAAGGCCTTGCATATCACCGAAGGACGAAGAGCAACTGTTTTCCTCTGGCCGGTTTCATGTCGTCATAAGAGGATGCAGGGCCTTGACTTCTTCTGGCATCTGGCCTTCTTGATGGCGTTCAAAGCTAAGCTAGCAGCTTCGCTAAAAATGGGTTCGACGTTTTCGCGGAACTTGGCTGAGCACTCCAGGTAAACGTTTGCGTTGATCCGGCGACAGGCCTCTTCACCCTGCAAGAAAGCATATGCACAGAAGCCTTATGGGATGGAGTCAGCAGCAAGCCACAAGGTAAGCTGGAGAAGGGTTGGTGGCTCGACTATGGATTTTTCATGCTGCTTTGCAGGAGTTGAGGGGATGGCTGCTGACTAGGAGGAGATGGGGATCGCAGGAGGCAGAGCGTGGCTGCTATGCGCTCTGCTGCGCCCCATCCTACAAATCCGAGCATTATATGAGCGAACCAAAAGGCTCACGGTAGAGACAGCGTGTGCCCACTTGGATCTCATCGGACAAGATGGGCTCGTGGTTGCTGTTGACTTGCCTAGCCTCTTACGTCCAAACCAAATCACCTCATCACCTCGTGGCTCGGTACACTGTACGAGGTTTGGTTACTACATGGGCTGATGGCTGCTGAATCGAGCAGGTCGTCTCCATGCTGTTGCTCAGAAGGGCAGGTCCCCTGAACCCGGTGGATTATACCTGAAGGAGATGCTGACTTGCTTGCTCTCTTTACCTGCTTGTAAGTGATGGGTTCCTGTTGAGCGGAGCGGAGCTTTCTGATATGTTCTTTGTCTTTCCGGAGATCTGTTTTGCAACCCACCAAGAGGGTGGGGATTCCACGACAGAAGTGGTTCACTTCATGGACCCACTGTTGGAGAACAGAGCGTTTGAACTTTGCCAGAGGAGCTCAAATGGAAGCAGGGTACATCGTGGACTAAGTTATTGTCGTGTGTAGGTGCAGAAATAACACGCCGAGGCAGGGAATCTAGTCTCTAGTGTTTATTGCATACCTACATACAGAAATCCTGCTAAACTAACGATGCCTACAGATTCCCAAGTATATCAGTCCAACCTAGGGCGGAGCCTTCTTCTGACGTTTGGGAAAATAGGCCAGGCACTCCGAGCTGCGTGCCCGCTTATCTCTATTGGCCCGGCCCTCTTCTCCACTCTCCTGTGTCTCCCTGACAGTTATGGTTTGCTAGAGCCGTGGCTTGTTAAAGCTAGAAGCTACCTCCTTTATCCATGGCTTCTGGTTTCTCCTCCCCTGTCTTGAAGGCTTAGACCAGGGCTTTCCAAAGTTTTCCCGCGGCGACACACCAACCGCCGTTGGTGTGTCGCCGCGGGAAAACCCGGAAGTGCCGCCGTTGCGGCAGCGCGCAAAAACCCGGAAGCGCTGCTGCCGCTTTTGGGTTTTTGCACACCGCCGCTGGTGTGTCGCCGTGGGAAAACCCGGAAGCGCTGATGATGATCAGCGCTTCCGGGTTGTGTGGCGACACACCAGACTGTGTGTGGCGACACACTTTTGTGTCGCGACACACAGTTTGGAAAGCTCTGGCTTAGACCCATGCCGATGGTGCAGCTTTGGAAATACCAGGATTACCTATGCTAAACTATAGTTTCTTCAATAAGCTGCAACTGGCTAGATTTATAGTTTATGCAAAACCATAAAACATGTTTTGCAAGCTACAGTGACACAGCACGCCATAACCAAACCAATTGGGTGATGGCACCAGATGACGTGTACACTAAGCAACTGCAAAGGGCTTCTAACTAGCCGCGTCACAAAGGGGTTGTTGGTATAGAGAATAAAACCATGATCCTTTCACTTTTTAGTTCTAAAGACCTCTTACCTTAATTAATACATTATCAAAGCTAACAGGGTTCGTGACATCGTAGCAAATCAAAGCCACATGGGTGTTTTGGTAGGAGAGTGGCCGTAGGCGGTCATAATCCTCTTGTCCTAAAAACGGGGAAAATACCACATGGGTTTAGGTACTTTTCTACATAAGTGTGTGTCTCTGGCTGACTTCCTGTTCTCAGTTTCTCTTTATTAATAATGTGGAGGGGGGGGGGAAACCTGAAAAGGGACAGTGCTGTCAATATGCCAGGCACGATTATGTCCTGATGATGTTCCTGACTTGCACCATGTAGGTTTCCTAAACTTTTAGAGGAACACATAGCTTGGTTACCTTTTGATTTTCCCCTTAAGCTGCAAACCTCATGGCTTGTGCCATAATCAGTCTATCTAAAGGTGTCATGCATGAAAATTACCCAACTAGATGACCTAGAAATAGTAGTAGTAATAGAGCTAATATGTTTTTTTAAAAATGGAATCAACAAGATTATCCTTACCTGCAGTATCATACAAATGTAAGATTATTTCTTTCTTCCCCACTGTGACATTGGTTGTGTACTTCTCAAAGACCGAAGGGGCGTATTGCTGTCAGGAAGTGGAAAACAGAGCGTTATTAGTGTTTGCTGTGAAGTTTCACAGCCCCTCCCAGAGTGTTTTACAACTTTGTATTTCCCTTCTGCAAAAATAGCCACAAAAATCTCCAAATGTTTAAGTGGCGGCAACCACATTTCTGAAGGTGATGTAGTGTTTTGTTTTTTTTAAGTTCTTCAACTGTTTTAGGGCCCTTTTAAAGGTAGCAGATTGAGCATAGACTGTGGGAGGATTGCTTCTTTGCCTCTCATCCTGAGGAGAAGCAGTGATCAGAGCAAGAGATACTCAAAAAACCCAAATGCATGAAGCACCTATTGCAGAGCTTTCCAAACTGTGTGTCGGGACACATTAGTGTGTCGGCTGCAGTGTCTGGGTGTGTCGCGGCTGCTGCTGCCTCCGAGCCCTGCCAGGATTCCATACAGGTCCTAGTGCCTGCCTTGAGCCTGGCTGCCTCCAAACCTGCTGTGATTCCGCGCAGGTCCTAGTGCCTGCCTTGTGCCCTGCTGTAAGAGTGTGTCACGAAATGATGCCTCTCTAAAAAGAGTGTCACCAACATGAAAAGTTTGGAAAGCTCTGACCTATTGTGTTGGACTAAGACTAAGATCTGGACACCTTCTCAATGTGTACCGATTACGCCTTTTTTTTTTTACGCCTCACGCTTTTCTTTCACTTGTTTTGAGTTTTAGCTGCAGCCTAGGATGTGGCACACCACAGGCCTCCGGATATTCTGACTTCTGCCTCTCGGTCCATGGGCTAACACCACATTGTGTGTGGAGTTGTGCAATTGTCCAAGCGTTGGTACTGGAAATACAGGCGGACCTCTGCAAGAACAGGATTTAGCTGTGGACCTGGGTGGGTGGAGACTTCAGTCCCATTCATACCTATGCAAAAGTAGTCCAACTAAACTCGGTGGAACTAAAGATGTGTAACTGGGGATGGGTATATCCAAACCAGATTTTGCAGCAGTGCCGTATTCACTGCAGAAGCATTTATTCATTTATTCACGGAGGTGGCAAATTGTCCTCAGCCTAGTGCTGAGAAGGATCTTATGACATCTGAGGACAGATACAATGCCCAGATGTGCAATCTCCCAACTCTGAAATCTGCAATAGCTAATGCAGCAACGGGAAGTCTGTCACTCACACATCCTGTCACCGTGGATACGAGTTGAGATGTTTCCTAAGATGAAACACCAGTGAAAAGACTTTTGCCCCATTTTAATAATTTCTAACGAAGTTTGCATATGCTGTTGGTAGCTCCAAGGCAAGTCTTTTCACTTTATTTAAGCCCTTTTCTCAACTCTCACTAAGTCAGCAAATGTTGGGGAGGCAAAAATGTACACCTGGTTTGCTGTCTTGGTCTCATAAAGGCATGGCGGCAAACGTCTACACCACACCACTTCTACGCCACCACACTACACACCACACACTGGTAAGTCACATCTCCTGGTTGATTTCAGCTCTTGGGGACTTCATGGTACACCCCAGGAGTCCCATCTCAGGTTTAATTAATAAGCTCAGACAGTCTACTCAGTATTAATGGAAGCTTGGCTTACTGCATGGACAGACCGCTCACAAACCATGAGATCCATTTTTTGTGGAACCTCTCAAATTTGGACTATTTTAGTTAAAGGAGAGGAATGACTTAAAATCTATCTCGAGTTTATACGCTTTATGGAAACAGCATCCAGCCCAGATTATGGATCTGTGATCTGGGGTCAATTCCACTCCAGTTTCTGTGCATCTGGATAGGACCCTTTTTTACGATTTTTAGGGGTTCAGAAGTTCGAGCCAACTGGAAGGGCTTGTGATTTGCAAGCTCTTTGCAGCTGTGCGACAGCCCATCTGATCATTAATTCCATGGACTGGACAAAAAGTTTCTGTATTATCAGAGAGACCTGCTCTTCTCCGTTCTCCAAAGAACTGTCTATGAGAGCAATCTCTAAAGCGCTCTGTGGTTATTACGCAGGACTCACCTAATACCTCTTGAGAAAAAAAAAGGACCTTCTACATGTAACTCAAGGTGTATGCGGCTAATTTCATTCCTGTGTTAAGGTCTCCCAACCTTTCCCTCTTAAAGTATTCCTTATAAGGTTCTAGTTTTAAATGCCTTTCAGCATTTCGTGAAAAGATAAAATAGGTTAATGCAATTGATGCCAATCTTGCATCTGCTTCTAACAGGGGACAGAAGATGGAATCCCCCAAAAGTGAGAATAAAGATGACTCTTATTTTTTTTAAAAAAATTCAGATGTTTCATTTCCTGTCTTTCAAGTTATTTTGATTCATCTTGATGTGGAGTAAAGAGAATGTTCCCCTCCGCCATTTTCCAATGCAATTAACCAGTTGGCCATCTGGGTGCCTGGGACGGACGCAGGCAGTAACTCAACCGTGCCCCATCATCCCCAGCTGAGTTAGTCCTACACATCTGGATCTAGAGGCACAAGAATCTCCTTCTGACACAGCTGGGGGAAGGCTATAACTGGCACCTTTGGCGAGCTGTAGCCCTCCAGATGTTCCAGGATGAGGATGCCCGCTGTAGTGGGGGATTCTGGGAGCTGCACATGTGGGGAGCTCTGCCTCCAGATGTGCCAGGATGAGGATGCCCAGTGGGGGATTCTGGGAGCTGCACATGCGGGGAGCCCTGCCTCAGGGCTATCCGAGCAACCCCACTCCCAATAGGGGGAGGCGCTGCCCTTTCTCCCTCTGAGGGGGGTTCCAGAAGCCTCCACGGGCGCTGCTGAAGGAGGTTTCCAGACCTTCTGGAAGCTTCCCGCGCGGCGCGAGCTGGGGAGGGGGCCGAGCGAGCCCTAATTGGCTGAGGATGGCAATAAAAGCCGGCGCTCACCTCGGAAAAAGCGCCCTTGGCGTGGACCAGCAGCAGCGACGTCTTCCCGCAGCCGCCGTCGCCCACCACCACCGCCTTCAGCTCCGCCTTGACTCCCTTCCCCATCGCGGCGGGGCGCTGGTCGCCTTCCCGGCCGCCGTTCCTTTCGGCCATGAAGAGCCGCCTCGAAAGACCCGCTCCTCGGGCGAAGGCGAGCGAAAGGCGGCGCCGGCGGAGGATGCCTCGCCTCCCTCCTTCCCGTTGCGGCTTAGGAAGCCGCCACCACTTTCCTATGAAGCGACGCGGCCGCTGCGGGGGGAGGGCGGAAGCCGTCCTGACCCCCCTGCCTCGACCTAGCCCTCTCCCACCCCCGGAGGCGGGGGCTTGGGCGCTTCGGCTCCCCGAAAACCCCAGCCCGGGTTACGTGTTGGCCCAGGTTGTCGGGATGGGTCAGGTTATGGTGGGCTTCCTTAACCTGGCACCCTCCAAGTCCCACCATTCCCAGCGAGCGCGGCTTCCGAAGAGAAGGTCGCCGGGGTGAATTGGGATAGGGAGGCTTTCTCCCCCTGGCTCCCCCCGACCCACCCACCACTGCATTGCACTTTCCATCCTGCCCAAGCTGGCAGGGACAGATGGGAGTTGTAATCCTGGCTTGGGGAAGGCAGCCCTAACCACAGGTTGAGTACACTACTACTGTTAAAATAATACATTGAGCAGGGTCACTTTGCCCACGTGGTTTTCTGAGGTAAAGTCCACTTCGCCAGCTGTGTTGAAGGCTGTTTCGACGACAAAGCATCTTGGAAGTTCTCAGTGGAACAAATTAAGGTTCCTAGGATGAATGCCTAAGATCTTATTGCTGCAATAGTTCCGTTTCACCTTCTGGGGTACTTTGTTCTGACCAGGAAGATGTTCCTTGCTCTCTTCCAGCAAGAAGAAATGCAAAATAAATGATGGTCTACGGATTTTAATAGTACTTGGAGTATGGTGCAGGCATATTCTGCATGTAAATACTACATTTTTATTCCTCCTCCACTCAGCTTAAGATGCTGCACGTAGTCTCTTTTCTGCACACGGGCAGGAGGGAGGAAGGAAATACCGAAGGATCTTTGGTCTGCCTTTTGAACTCTCAGCTTTGAGTTAGGAAATAGACACCTGCCTTAAACGGAATTGCAATACAGAGGGTATAACAACTTTCCACGAATACTGCCTATTTATTTCTGTCTCGTGTTATTTGTGCTTATAATATTTTAATGCAGATTTTACTTTTTAAGCACGTGTTTAGTGAGTTGGCTCAGCAGATAAATTGGGAGCTGTGTCACCCTCAAACTTAGGAGTTTTTAAACGTTTTTAAAAATGTCGACAGGTGGCAGCACCTGCCTGACAACCGCTGTGGACTCAGGCTTGGATGTCCATGAAGTCCCCATTAACGGAAGGCAGCTATTTTCTTCTGCAACTACTTAGCGTTACCACTAGATGGCCCCCTAGACCTAAAAAACCCACTCTTTACAATGGAAGCTGGCTGTGACAGTAAGCGGAAGGGGAAATTGCTGCCAGTCCAAAAAGCAAAAGGCTTATGGCCAAGGAACGTGTCAGGTGACCCGAAAGCGCAAGCAAGCAATGTCTTCTCTTCCACAGGGCTTTGGACCTGTGTTCTTTGAATGAGCCTCGCAGAAAAATCACTTCTGAAAACTGGGTAATTTCAAAACCAACTTGAAATATTTATGAAAAACCCATTTGGATCATGTACGCTATATTAAAAAAAAAATGGATCACGTTCATGGGAAACAAAAGGCAGAACTAGCTTCTGACTGATACTTAGCATTGTTGATTAAATACTTGTAAATTGATTTCTTGAAAAAGTATTACAAGTCACGGTATTTTAATCCCATTTTTTTTCTTTCAGGAATTTGGGACAATATAGATATTCTCTGCCCTTTTTTTAGCTGCATAATTACCCTGTGAGCTAAGAATCTAAGCTAACTTCTGGTTCTAAAATGTTGCCTTTGTTTTCTATCCTCTTTCTAAAAGGAAGTTAGGGAGTATCTGTAGCTTGAATCATGTCAACTGGATTTCTATTTTCTCAGTGGAAACGTTTCGCTCCTTATCCAAGGGGCTTCTTCAGTCTGAGCAAAGTTGGTAAGGGAATCCTAAATATGTTCCTAGGTAGCTGTGTGACCTTACACCTGGGGCTAGGTCATGGTTATATTGAGATGTTATTTTAAGATGTTATCTCAATATAACCATGACCTAGCCCCAGGTGTAAGGTCACACAGCTACCTAGAAACATATTTAGGATTCCCTTACCAACTTTGCTCAGACTGAAGAAGCTCCTTGGATAAGGAGCGAAACGTTTCCACTGAGAAAATAGAAATCCAGTTGACATGATTCAAGCTACAGACAATTCCACCTGGATGACTGAGAACCTTCATAGACATGAAGTTAGGGAGTATTTCTGCATGTTTTTTAAATAGTACGGTATACATTCCCGGCATCTATTTATGGTTAGACTTCTAATTACAAAACCTCTCAGCAGTGAGCATGCCAAGTTTGTGCTCTACTGGGGGTGGGTGGGGTAGAGTCCTATTCTACTATATGTGTAGTATACAAGTTGTCTACTCTATAATAAACTTGGAAACAGGAACAAACCACATCTCGTGTAAAATGAGAAAATACTTCCTCTTTCTATAAACCTAGTATGAGTTAGCACTTAAACTAATAGCAAAACTGCCCTCTTTTAACTATGTTTTATATTCCCCTTTAATATAGCATCCTCAAAGCCTGACATATTGGCTGAAGTCAATTTACAGAAACAGTAAGTACAATAAACCTTATTTTTGTATAAATCATTCAGAATGCTACTGCAAGGAGGTTTCACAGCTCTACTTTCCAACTTTAATGTTACAGCGTTAGCTTTTTTTTTTTTTTTTGCATACCGGAAAAAAGTTGTTTGAAATTTGTAACCTGATCAACTGAAGTATTCCCTAAAATTTATTTATTTATTTTATTTATCAGATTTATCACCGCCCATCTCCCCCCCAAAGGGGGACTCTGGGCGGTTTACAACAAGATCACCGTTAAAATTCAATGCAAATTACAAATACAATAAATAAACAAATATAAATAATTGTTAATGCAGAGAGACTTGTAGTAATGGCAGTACTTCAATCTAGCATTGTAGCTTTAAAACATTTATAAATCCGCTGCTTGAATATGTTGACTCCTTTTCACCCAGCTAGTGGGAAAACATTGAAATAAATACAAGACTAATTGCTTATTTAGCACTGTAAATCAACTCAAGAAGGAGACCAGACAAAAAGTTCCTTTTTTAATTAGATAAAAAGGTTTCTAATTAAAGATAAAAAGGTAAAGGTTCCCCCCGCACATTTGTGCAGTCGTGTCCGACTCTAGGGGCCGGTGCTCATCTCCGTTTGTTAGCTGAAGAGCCAGCGCTGTCCGAAGACGCTTCCGCGGTCATGTGGCTGCATGACGCACACGGAACGCTGTTATCATCCCACCGAAGTGGTACCTATTCATCTACTTGCATTTGCATGCTTTCGAATTGCTAGGTTGGCAAGAGCTGGAGCTAGTGCGGGAGTTCACTCCGCACGCAGGGCTAGGGATTCGAACCGCCAAACTTGCGATCTTCCGATCGACAAGCCTGGCGTCTTACCCACTGAGCCACCACGCCCCTTCTAATTAAAGATACATTCAAATATTAAGCAAACTTAGGGAAATTTGCAAACATTACAAAATGTATGACATTTTAACCAGATCACTTAGACCTAACAGCTGTAGTTGCACAAATTCTAAACTTGCTTAGTAATAACATGTTAATCCACAAAGAACAAACAAGGTTTTGTTCATTCAGCCCATTTATTTTATGATTCAGTGTACTATGTGAATCTGGCAAATGGATTCATTCAGTAACCATGTTAAGTGTCTTATGCAAATCTAGCCTCTAGAGGCTACCATGTGGGAGGTTTGTCATTTTCAGTGGTCAAGGCCAGCATAGATGAATATTTTACCAATAGCCAATGATCCTACTGAGAGCCTGTCCACATTATTTGACAGAGATTCCCATTGCTAACAGATGTATTTTGAATACTTGAAAACATCTGTTACCACAGTAGTTGGTAGGTGGGTTGAACTTCAGGTTGCTCAGTGAACTGAATGAGTTTATTTTGACACAGCAAAGATTTTTTAAGTTCACACATCACATTAATCCACACGATTAGTTTGGTGTAGTGGTTAAGGCATCAGGATAGAGATCAGGATACCGTGAGTTCTAGTCCCGCCTGAGGCAAAGCCAGCTGGGTGACCTTGGGCCAGTCACACACACTCAGCCCTAGGAAAAAGGCAATGGCAAACCACTTCTGAAAAAAACTGCCAAGAAAACTGCAAGGACTTGTCCAGGCAGTCTCCGAGAATCAGACACGATTGAACAGATTAAAAAAAAAGTTTGATTTTAGCTTAGCATGTGCTAACCCAGCCCTTAGCACAATGGGAAGCCAACCATGGTTTACCATAATGCTCAAACCTAGCCACTACTAGAAGTGACACATTAAAACTCAGGCCTGAAACGACACATGCACTGCATGTATATACTACACCATGTCATTTTCAATACTATTCAGGCCACGTCATCCAGCTATTCCAGGGTATAATAAAACAAGACGTTACCATTGTCCATAAAGTAAGAGCAGAGTCTCACATTCCATGTGTTTCTCTGTACCAAAGTTAAGCAACTTGAATTATGCTCCTTCCTCATCTGTCAGTGTTGTAAACACATGTTCTAAAGCTGGCATTTTGAGGAAGAGCATGTTCTGTTTCAGTACTTGATATTTTGCAGTCTTACATAGAACTTTAACCAGTATGCATGTATTTCTGCAAAATGTTCTAATACTTTGGCCTTGAAGGGGAGGTATTAGTCACCAAGGCGATTATTCAAAGGTAATGTGATCCAAATGGCGCCTGCTGCTCTCAGATTACCTTTGCTATGAATATACCAATTGGAAGGACTCTGAGGATATACATACAATTGTATATTGTCTAATAATTTGCTGGAAGCATACAATTAAAGAATTGGCTGGCTATTTATTTGAACAATGTAACGTCCTCTGGTTTAGGCTATCGGGCAGCATTAACAAGGCTGAAACTAATCCAGCCCTTTTGCCAAGCTCTAACAATCCCATGTACCGTGCCCTCATCCAAAGCCTCAGCATGGTGGTAACACAAAAAGGTTGCTGTATTAGATCTAGGTCTGCCTAGTCCAGTGTCTGGCTTCTAACGGCCGGCCAGCGGGGCCCTTCAAAACAGTTTAGAAAAGAATGTGAAATAAAGGCTAGTGCCTCCTAGCAACTGCTACCTAATGGGATGCAATAACAAGATCTGCATGTAAGCCATGATTGGTTGAATAAGCCACAGTAGACTAAATTCATATATAATATTTAATCAAAACCAAACAGATCAAATTGTGGCATAGCACAATATGGGAATAAGACTGGGTTCAGATAACACATTAACCTTGGTTTGCTATGGCCTATTGAATAGACAACTGGCAGTTTATTCAAGAAGACAAGACGAACTGATTGACACACCGCCCAGTGCTGCATTCGTAAACACCGTAAGACCAAAACCGAACCAATCACACGATGAACATGGAGATTCTATTTTGTGCATTATGGCAGAGAGCAGCTTAACCTTATACAGTATCCTCCTCCTAAGCAAGCCCCTACCATATTTCTCTTCCCAGCGTGCACATTCACTTCACACTATGAAGGTCAGAAGTCAGTTTTGTTTCCTTTGCTTAATCCCTTTCTGCCCACTTCTTGAAGGTCCCCTTATTGCTGCCTAAGCAGCACTCTTCAGCCACTTCCTTCCTCCGGGGCTTGAGATCTTCCCAGGCCACATCCATCTCTCACGGGACTATAATTGCTGCTAAAACGACAGCTTTCCTTTCTCTCCCAGAAACTCCTTTGCAAACTCCTTCAGCAGCAGCATTAGAACAGTTCAGCCAATTAAGGGCATGGCTCTGTCTTAAGCACAGTAAAGGACAAACTCCCAGGTGAGTTTATTGGGGCCTTAGGTTTGCTAAGCAAAGCATCAGGGCTCCTCCTTTGGGGGGTGGGCAACAAAACAAACAAGATTTTGTACCTGAGAGATGATTACATAATCTAATCAGTGCCCCTTACAGAGAAAGGTTTAAAGTTTAAAGAAATTCAACTAGAGCTTGCTCATGACAAATAATGCTCAGAAAACGCAAACATTTAATAAAACTGCTTCTATGTATTCAGTCTTCTGGTTCACAAAAATAGGTGGAGTCTTGGCTGCCTAAATACACAGTGAAATAGGAATCAGGCCAGGAGGTTTGCTTGTAAAAACTTGCTCTCATTTAGCTTATTCCCCAACACTTAAGCGAAGTTTGTATTTGTATGCTGCCCCTCAATTCAAACTTTCCAGTCTTACAAAGACATAGACTTTGTCTAGAAAAGACACAGAACTATTACTGCTAGAAGGAAATTAACTTGAAAATGTTTAGAAACTCTGATAAAACTATTTTTGTACATCAAGCATTCTCCAAGGACAGTTGAAATGGATTGAAGTGAAATACACTTGAAACTGACATAACTGACATAAGTGGTAAAAATACCACTGCTTATTGGCTAATTGATAAAGCATGCAAGCCATTTCTCCACAAATTCAGTGCAAATCACCCTTTCAGGATAATTTAACCAATACTGTAGGTAATACAGGTCTTTGCCAAGAAATACGCTATCGGAATAAATACACTGAGCAAACTCCAAAAGCCTGTTTTGACAAACTAAAAGACTCCATCTTAGAGCCTTTGACACAGCAACCCTCCTGAAATTTTAAAATAAATGGTCCGGCATCCACAAATCTCAAATTAGGACAAAACAATGTAGTACTTATTCTTAATCCAGGCACTTCAGTAGAGGAGGAGGACCATACATTCCACAGTGTCTAAGTCAGCATAGCACAACTGTTCATGCAAGCTGCAAAAACCTCGGTTTGCATCTTACCTCAGCCTTGAAATCATGGGATTAAGTTATACATAATCCACTGTATATTCCAGCCTTGCCTTCACATCTATCTACTGTATGGAGATAAGACTACTCAACTGTATAGGACTGCTGTAAAGGTAACCTATATGGATCGCTTGGAAAACTCAAAACCGCAATACTCTACACCAATTGCAAGAGGCGTGGAGCTGCGGAGATTGCACAGTGACCTACATTAGGCTAAGTGGAATGGGGAAGGGAAGGAAAACAACAACCGAGATGTATACAATCCAGGCTGTCAGGATCAAGCTTGTACTTGGTAGCTGCTGCTCATGCGTCGCGCTTGAAAGGAATTTGAGAACCCTTCAGCCGGCCACTTCATTCCTAGCCCACAAAGGCAATCGTGGGGAGAGATGCCTCGCTAAACAACCATCTGGCGATGGGGCTCCCTCACTGTTATCCCTCCTGGCAAGTAGGTCACCGACTGAGAGGGAAAGGCAAATGGGTAGAAGACGCACACTGACCTCCACAGCACTGCCGGCACTATTTTTCATATGGAAACACAATGCGCCACGACACCTAGTTCAGCCTGAGCCCGGTGGCAGAAATTAAAGCCCATTCTCCCAACGCCATCTTAAAGGCCCCAAGTGTACAATGTAAATACTAAGCATGTTTACTCTGAAGCAATTGGCATACTTCACCAGGAGTCGGTCCCCCTCCTATGCTTTCAACTTAAGCAATAGCTTTACCTTCTCTTTTCCCACAAAGGCCGAAAGGAGGAAGGATGACGTTGCTTAATGTTTAACAGGCAGTCCGTTCCTTTTGAGCTGTTGCTTAAAAACAGGTTTAACCGCTTGAGCAAATCCTGGTACAGATGGTAAAATGGAATCCGAGAGGCAACACCCAGGGCCTCCCACTGAATATTTTACAATCAGCCAGCACCGGGAGGTATGTTTAAGAAATGTTTCAACCGTCACCCTCCTGAGAGATTACTGAGAGAGGGAAGAGAAAGGTCAGATGGATTTCACCTGGACACTTGTCGATCCGTACCTATCGTGCCAATCCGGCTGCTCTGAGGAAAGCTAATATTTTTCTAAGCCAAAAAACAGAGCTGGTTGCTCCTCTACTCATTTCTGCACCAATTAAAAAAAACAACACCTGGCTTAGCCTGTGGAAAAGGCTGCATGGAAGAATCTGGCGTGAAGTCAAGGCCCGAGGCGTCACCCTTTTTCAAAAATGTCAGAAAAGCACCCATTTGGGAGACCCCCAGCGCGGTGAAGCAACCCCCCCCGTGCCTGAACGGCCTCCACATCCACTGCCAGAGGCGCCAGCTCTCTTAGCCGGAGAAAACAAGGGAGGCTCAGCGCTGCAGCTCCCGAGAGGCTCTCCTGCCCTTACTCTGGAACCTGGCCCTGCAAACAAAGGGGAGCAGCTTCACCAGCGCTGCGCCAGGCACAGACTGCCTGCTGCCAGTGGGCAGATGCCATCAGATAGCCCTCTGGTTGACAAGGGCACGGACTCTCTTCTCTGCCTGCCGCTGCTGTTCCTCCTCCTCCTGCACCGTTCAGCTCCCCCTTTCTAGGGGTTGTGGCTGGGGGGTGGGGAGGATGAGTAATGCCGCTGACAGCCTGCTCGGAGATGCCCGCTGAGGAGTTGAGGCAGCCCTGCCGGGCGATTTGCTCCCCACCCGCCCCCGGGCACCCGCAGCAGCCGGAGGGAGGGAGGGAGGGAAGCAAGGCAGGGAGGAGAGCGCCAGGCAGTGCCGCCATGTCTGAGCCACCCTCTCCCTCCACTGCAAGGGGTGGAAGGCAGCGCCGTCAGCCAGCCGCGGCCCCCAGCGCTGCCTGGTGCGGCCCTGCCTTCGTCCTGAGCGACGGGGGCAGCCTGCTGCTTTAAGAGCCGGGCCGCTTGTCCCCCACCCCGGAGCGGCGAGCCAAGAGCAGGCAGGGCTGGAGCCTGGCCAGGACCCGCTCGCTCGCGCGCAACGGCCCCGTCTTTCCCCTCGAAGCAGCAGCCCCGGGGGGGGAGGGTGGCGCTGGGCCGCTCGGCTTTCTACCCGCTCGTCCAAGGGAGGCGGCGAGAGGAAGGGCTCGGCCTCGACAGGAGAGCCAAGCCGGGGGACGCCAATGCGAAGCCGCGACGGCTCGCCCCGGGAGGGAGGGAGGGAGAGGGGCCCGCCGGCCCAAGAAAGCCTCCCGGAGCCGCTCCTGCAGGGCGGAAAAGGGAAGAAAAAAATGAGAGGCCAGCCGGCAGCCGCATCACGCGCTTTCCCAACGGCTCGACTCCAGCCTGGCAGCGCCTCTGACGGGGAGAGGCGAGTCTCCATTTTGGGGCTGGTGGCTTCCCTCGCGCGCAGGGCGAAGAGAGCCACGCCGAGTCGCCTCCATGGCTGCTGCGTGTCGCCAAAACTCTTGCTCCCCAAAGCGAAGGCATTAAACAGGAAAAAAACACCCTCTCCAATAACCGCAGGGAGCAAAACTCACAGGTTCTCCTCGGTTGCATTCAAACAAACAAGCAAAGACACCTCCCTTCTGTCTGACTTAGCAGTTTTCTAAAGCCACCACAGATCCGCCAGGAAAGCCGCTTCAACTCCAGCCAAACAAGCCAAGCGCTTTGTTTCGGGGAGATGAAAAAAAGGAAGGGACAGGTTCGGATCCTGATTGTGAACCCCCCGCCCCCCCAGCCCCGAGATCGTTAGCTATCTACCCCATCCCGGACCGAAAGTAACTCGGATATCCGCCCTGGAGAAAAACATTTTGTCGCAGAGGCCTGCTCTGCTCCACTGCAAGGGCAAAAGGTTTACTTACCCGCACACCATAGTTGAGGCAGTTCTGAAGGTGAAGGGGGGGTAATAGAGGGGGGGAAATCACTATTTCTAAATATTGGTTACATTCTCTCTGACCTGTGGCAAATTTGCAAATCAAATCTCATATCCAGTCGTTTCTATGGCTATAGCAAAAAAAAAACCAAACCAAAAAAAGGGTTAAGACGTCCACTGATTTTGACCAACGGTATCCAGCTAATTTTGGGCTGCAGACTTAAATCGGTACATTTCGCTGAGATTTACGCCGCACATAAAGACAACGGGCGTGTATTTCCTCCCCTTCGCCTCCCCCCGCCATCTTTTAAAAAACATGATCAAACACCGTTCAATCTGCACGTTAGTGTGGCTACGCCTGGTTAAGTTACTGTATGTAAACATCCTACGCATCTCTAGCTAAATACTAAATGATTTAGAAAGTCTTTCAGAAGCAATTGGTTTAGATAAGCAAGACAAAAAAAATGACATGCAGATGAAGTCTGAATAAAATAAATAAGGAGAACTCCAGTAACATTTAACATGAAAACTACACTTATTAAGAAGGACAGAATGGATTGGGTACTTACAATGTAAAAGGCAAAACAAAAAGTTATCCTGACTGTTTTGCCAGGCTTCACGGTTCCTACATTTATATTTACCTCGTTAGCACGGAAGGGTTTAACTTAAAAGATGGCCAGGACTGTTAAGTGTTTAAGACTTATCTAAAAATGTATACTTCAGGCGGAGAGACGAAAGCTTTCAAAAATAGAAACACACCGAAAAGACGTATGTATTTACTTTTTTTGCTCATTCAAAACGGGGACTGCTGGCTTAAGGGCGTGCCATGACCTAGTTAGACACGAGAGCAAGATGGGCTCCGAGTCAGAGGGAAAAATCCGGCTCTTTTTATCACGTCCTCCTTCTTCCTCTGAGTCCTCTAAAGGTGGTCAGATACTAACACGGGCGGGGAGCGCTCCTGCCCGGGCCGGCGAGGATTCATGCGAACAAAGGAAAACCCAGCTGGCCATTTGATTCCATTGCAGAAAAATGGCCGACCGCTCGGCCTCTCCTCGGCTGTCTGCGGGAGGAAGCCCGTCGAGCCGCGTCTAATAACTCAAGCCCGATGCAAGCAGCGCCCTGATTGGCTGCGCCCGCCCGGGGCCTCCAACCAGCCAATTACCTCACCACGGCCCAATTACCAACCCCAAGCACAAGACGAGGTAAAGCCACCCCGAGCCCGACGAAGCGACCCGGGGAGGGGAGGGGGAGCGGAGGAAGGGGCGAGGGCGGCCGGGGGGGGGGCGCGGCGGCGGCGGGCGGGCGGGCGAGGGAGCCTGCCCCGCCGGACTGGCTCGAGCCCACACAAAATGGAAGGGCCCGCCTGATTGGCTGCTCCGGACCTTTCATCAGCCGGAGCTGCTACTTTGCCTGCCTGCCTGCCTTCCTCCCGCCTCCCCGGAATCATAAAATTGACACATTGTAACAAAACGGGGGCGCCCCTTCCTCCTCCTCCTCCTCCTCCTGCCGGGGAGAGGAAGGTGCCGCTGCGCGCGGCGTATCAGCGCCCAGCCTGGGGGGCCCTCGGGAGGTGACTCCCCCAGGCTCAAACGTGCCCCCCCGGCCCCCCGGCCTAACGTTGACTCGTCCTCGCCGCCCTCCCGTCCCAGCAACTTCTCCCCCCGCCCGCCCGCCCTCTCGCGCTCGCTCTTGTGTCTGCTCTGCCCGCCCCCCCGTCCATCTCGTCTTGTTTAGGGAGAGTTCCCCTCTTAGGTAAACGTAGTCGGCAGATTCCAAGCGGGCTGGGCCTCGCCGTCCGGGCGAGCGGAGGGCCGGGGCGGCGGGGGAAAATGCCCGGCCCTTTCTTCCGGGCGGGGCGGCGCGGCGGGGCCGGGCCGGCGGGCCGGGGGCTTTGCGGCGCGGCGCGGCTGCCGTGAATGTGCATTCGGCGGAGGGCGGTTAGCCATTCGCCCAGCAGCTCCATAGCGGAGAATTGTGGGATGCCCGAGCAGCCAGCCGAAGGCGCACACGCACGATATGTGTTGGCTCGCGAGGAAAAAAAAAGAGGAGGCGGGCGGCTTCCCGGCCCCGCGTAATGTAGCCCGCAGCCCCGCGTGAGGGAGCAGCTCGCCTCTCGCGGCCGATCGGCCCGGCGAACAATGTCTTTCCGAGAGAGCAAGGCGGCGGGCGGCGGAGGCGAGAGAGCCAAGCCGAGCGAAGACCCCGGCCGAAAACTGAGTTCAAGTGAGCGGGGCCCGGGACCCCCTGCCCGCCCCCCTCGCCGCAGCCGGGGGCGCCCGCGATGGGGCAGAGCCGTCTCCCCCCAGCTGGACGGAGGCGGCGGGTGCGGGGCGGGGGGGCCGTGCAGTGACCGCCTTCCTCCTCCCCCTTCTCTTTCTCCCCCTCTCCCCCTCTCTTTCCGCGTTTTTTTTTTAACTTGGGGGCTCCCTCCCGCTTCCCCCAGGTTGGATCAACGGCATGGAGAGCGGCGCCCCGGCGGGTCCCTCGGCCGAGAAGAAAAACCACCATTGGAAAAGTTACAAGTTGATTATTGACCCAGCTCTGAAGAAAGGACAGCACAAACTCTATCGCTACGATGGGCAGCATTTCAGCATTCCTGTAAGTGGGTCCCCCTCGGAGGGAAACAACATAGAAAAGCCACCGTCGCCCGCCCGCCTGCCTCCTTCTCCCCCCCCCCCCCCCCCAGTATCTTGTTCAAACCCCCGTTCTCTTTCTAGGGAGAGGAGAGAGGTCTCTTCATGACCTGGGGGAGGAAATCTTGATACAAAATGGAAAATACAGAAGTTACACCCCCTAACCTAATTGTAGCTTGTCAGAAAAAGCCCCAGCTTTATTGCTGGGGTATCCCCGGCTCCTTCAGCTCTGGGGCATCTAATGTTCTCTCCCCCCCCCCCAAAAAAAAAAAAAAAAGCATGCCTTTCGATTTCCTTGCTTTGCAGTTCTGCAGGGTAAACTTTTTGGTCTTGCTCCACCATGAGGTTTGTACCTGGACGCTGGTGACACCCCTCCTACCTCCTTTTTTTTTTTTTTTTTTGCAGAATCCAAGCCTTGCCCCCGTGGAGTGTGTCGAGGACCCCAGGATCGGACGAATATGGACCAAAACGAAAGAACTGGAACTGTCCGTCCCTAAATTTAAGGTACGGGCTGAGGGGACCGTGCTACTGTTTGCTTCGATCATAACCGCTTGGTGTTTGTTTGTTGAGCAATTGGTGTAGCAATACTATAAAGGCAACGAAGTGAAGTTGAGCCTGGTGTTTGACAGAAGTTGGCTTAATTAATAAGGGCTTCTTTGTGTATTGTCAGTCATTTTGTAAACAAGTGATGGTGGAGGTAGAAATGTGGGATTTCTCAACGAACTGCCAGGACAGGAGGAAGGGAAATGCCTCTCGGATTCAAGAGATGCTTCTTAAACTTCTCTTTATGGTGTATTGTTTCCCACCCCACTCCCGTCCTGCTGCGTTTTGTGCACCTGTAAATAAATCTGCAGATTGATGAGTTTTATGTGGGACCCGTGCCCCCCAAGCAAGTCACTTTCGCCAAGTTGAACGACAACATCCGTGAAAATTTCCTGACCGAGATGTGTAAAAAATACGGCGAAGTGGAAGAAGTGGAGATTTTGTACAACCCGAAGAACAGGAAGCACCTGGGAATTGCCAAAGTCATCTTTGCCACTGTGAAAGGCGCCAGGGAAGCTGTTCAGCATCTGCACAACACATCTGTCATGGGCAACATCATCCACGTGGAGCTGGATACTAAAGGTGGGGTGCCATCGCTCTTCCACCCTTCTCTTTCCTCCTGTTTTTTGTCTCCTCACCTTTTTCTCCAACCCTGTAGGGAGGTGCGTTTGCAGATCTGGGGAGGGCTAGTAATTAATTAAAAGGGGGGACTGTTAAATGGCTGTCACTCCACCCCCCCCCCTTGCTTTTCTGGGCTTTTGGTAGTCACGTGGAATTGGATGTGTTGTCTGTTGCTAAGAGACAGCCCTGTAATTTACCAAATGCTGCCATCCTCTCGCATTCACTCACTCACTCACTCACTCATGCTGACCCACCGCTTGCCAAACGGCCAAACGGGGGCCCCTGCACTTCTGGGCCCAGAGTATCCTTCGCCCTTAGCTGTAACTTTAAGGACAGCCCCAGCGGCGAGATGGTGGGGGTCGAAGAATTCCCTTTAGAAAATCATCGTCATCGTCATCATCATCATCATCATCATCATCCTCTGAGGAAATAATCTGAAAGGTTTATCCCCTCTAACAGGAATAACAGCAGAGCCCTTCCTTTTATCTAGTCCCTTTACTGTGGAAATCAATATATTCTTAAAGGGGACTGCCAAAAAGCTCTCCTCTCTCTCTTAAAGAGACAGCGCACTCTTATTTCTTTCAAGTAGGAAGTCTGTAATGCTGACCCTGCCAGGCAGAAAGCAAGCGATCTCGGTGCGGATGGGATGATTTATATAATTCCTACATGTATAAGAAATATTTTGGGAGTTGATTTTAATCTTTTTTTCTTACTGTTTTTTTTTTCCTCTTTTTTTTTGGCCCGGAGCAAGGAAATGTATGTTAGTCATTCAGACCAATTTGTTACTTTACTATATAATATGTAACTTGTTCCTTGCCTTTGCTAGGAGATTACTTTAAATGTAAAAAGAAGGGAAAATGTTAAATTTTGGAGCAAAATGGTTGAAAAGCATATGGAATGAACAAGTTACTTTTTTTGTATAATGGAATACTGACTTGTTTGCTCCTGATTGAAAAACATTTGTGCTAGAGTTTGAAATTGTATGTGCTTCCAATGCTAAATGCTGGAAATCAGCTTTGGTTCTAGTTCACTGACTTCCAGCTGAAATGAAACATTTTTTCTCGTGTTGTGACATGAAACTTCAGACATGCCTATCAGAAAAATGGATTCATCAATGAAGGGAAAATGTAGGTCAGGTAGATTGCTTTGCTATTGAGTGTACTTTCAGCGTTATTTCGAGGCACCCTTGCATTAGTTCTGACTAGTGGCACATAATCAATAAACGATATCATCATCTCTGATTTCAGCTCTGCTGTGAGTAGTTTGTGATACATCAGTTAAACTTTAATATTTTCAGCCGAACCCTAAATGTATTAGTTTGGAGTAATTCCAGTGAGTTAAACGGAACTGACTTATGAGAACTGTAGCCTGAAGTCTCTCTGATTTAAAGAAAACCATAGTGTGAAATGTTCACAATTCTTAATTAATTGCTTGAAAGTTTAAGCTGTCATTGCATGAAACCTCCCTTTAATATTTTGCATGTATTTTGACCGGTGCTGATAATAAAAATTAATTTTTAGGTTTCTAATACTAGCCTTTGAAATAGTTAATTGTTTCCTTTTTTAGATTCTGACATGTCCAGTATTTTTTAGTTAATTATATGACGTTCAATACTAAAGAGAGTGCATAATGTTTAAATGTTTGTTGGCCTCAGAAGACTATATAACCCCAGAGATCTTAATGTGTTGTCGCTTTTATTGTGAGTCATTTAAGGTGAAACTTAGATGTTGGTTTATAGTAAGATTTTTGCTGCTGCTGATACTGAGACAACAAGGCCTATCTAGTGACACGTTATATTTTGATTTTTCTAACTGGGACAGTAACCTGGCCAGTGAAATTATCTGATCTTGTGCCTTAATTGAGTGTGATAATGTGGTGTAGAGGCTAAGAGTTACTGGTGGACCAAGGACTCTTCAGTCAAGAGTTCAGAAGGTGTCCTGTGGCATGGCTTCTCAATCCCCCAGCCTGTGTTACGGGCCTCTCCTGCAGGACTCTTGTCAGGTTAACTAAGACATGTGTGTGAAGTACATGCAGCATCATACAATTGCATTGTGATTGCAAGAACAGAACTCGGGAAGAGAGCAAGGTCCATCTAGCTGAGTGCCTGATTTCCCCAGTGCCCCACCAGTGGCCCCACCAGTGGCCCCTTTTGAGAAGCTCAGAAGCAGGACACGGCCCTTCTCTGGCATTCAGGACATGCTATATCTGACCTAGGGGTAGATCGCAGCCATTAAGATAACTTCCTTCTCCATGAATGGAGGAAACGGTTTGCCCTTATTTGGTGACTATCAGTCCTTGATTTTATTACTTAGGCACCCGGGATGGAAATAATCCCCACTCCCTTTGTTTCTTTGGATTTTCACACATACAGGGTCACTAATGGACAATCCCAAAGTGCTTTCTCCACTTAAGGCATCGTTTGTCAGGATTAACAAGTTGTTGGCTTAATCAAGGTTAAAGGAGTAACCAGTGTTCTGGTTTCACACAGCACATTAAGCCATAAGCCATAGTTTACAAATCACAGCTGCTGGGCTCATGTTATCGTAGCTTCGTGCGGTATACGATTCCTGCCTTTATAAATCTCTTCTCGGACCCCTCTTTCCTCTCCTTTTTTCCAAACCCTTTAGAGGAAAGCCTCTTCATTACATTTTACCACATCATCCGTAGCTCCGTGGTATCTTTTGGCAATGAAATTTGTAGCTCATAGAAATGCATCCTGGTCCAAGGATGATTGATCTACCAAGTTGCATAAGGCACGACAATATTAGCCCTTTTATTTCTCACTCCTTTGCTAATTACTCTGCTGTCAGCCCACTTTTGCACAGCGCAGCTCCGCTACCTGACTTGCATGAGTGCAACAGCTTTGCATTCTGCTGCCATGCTGGTATAATAGCATCGCTCTGAGCATGCAGCTAAGCCCCTTTTTGTTTTCCTCCTCCTCTGCGCAGTAGGTTTTTGAACTGGGTGTTGAAGATTTCATGCATGTGCAGGATAGGGCTTATTGCCCAAGTGAAGATGCATAGGTTGGCAATCTTAGGCAGCACCGTGCAGAAGAGGAAACATTTGCTCTTTTTTTGGGGGGTGGGGAAGATCTGTTTTCCTAGAAACCAAAAATGTGCCTATCGTGGGCAAAAGAAGTCTCAAAATCTCCAAGAATTGGATGTCAGCATCTACAGTTGGACGCTGACCTCTCTGTGGCCACTTTACAACATGTGCTTTCCCATAGTAATGCGATTTGCTCAGGTTTGGCATCACATGTTGTGTGAACCCAGTGGTTGCGGCTCCCTTTACCGACCGCGGCTTAGCCTGACAGCAATGGGTTAGCACGCTTGGGGCTGGAGATGGCGTTTGTAAGTAATTCAACATCTAGAGTCGTTAAACCGCTTCTGCCATTTTGGCTCTCCCGAAACATGGGAGAGGGCAGATTCTGGAGCATTGAACCCTCTGATGAAGAAGAGGGCATAACTTTGCGCTAATCTTTTTTTAAAACCTCTGAAGTTTTCACTCCTCACAAGGAGAGCAGCCTGAAATTAGACCCATCTCCCTATCAAGCCCTTCTCGAAATATATTTGAACTGTATCCCCATTATCCCCTGGATGTGCTGCCAGTTGATGAGAACTGCAGAGGGATCATCTGAAAAGATCCAGGTTGGAGGGCCTAAATAAGCTAATCTCTTAGAAGACTCGGGAGCCAATGTGGGCCTCGGTTAGACCATGTTCGTGCTGGGTGACCTTGAGTCTCGCCATTTCTTTTAACCCAGGATATCTTGGGTTCTTTTGGGGATAAAATGAGCAGGGATGAATCTTAGAGTTCTTCGGAGGAAAAAGGGTTAGGATAAAAAGTGGAACAAATCAAGCAGCTGCTTGTTCTTTTCGACAAAGAAGTATTTTGCGGAACGAGACCCCGATCAACGAATATTGAGTAGCAAGTGGTGTATTTGCAGTGTTTCTCAACTGTGACAACTTTAAGACGTGTGGGCATGCTGGCTGGGGTTGCAATTCTGGGAGTTGAAGTCCATCCATGCTGGCTGGGGGATTCTGGGAGTTGAAGTCCATGCATCTTAAAGATGCCACGGTTGAGAAACACTGCTCTACAGTGAGGGTTCTAGGTCGTCATTCTATACTACCTATTGCCCATCTGTTTTCTTTAATAGTGATTTTGTTCTCTCTCCAGGGGAAAAGCGCATGCATTTTTACGAGCTGCTTGTGAATGGGCTCTACACTCCGCAGACCTTGCCGGTGGAGAGTGAACAAGATGCATCGCCCACCGTCAATGAAACTCTGCAGGTAGGTTTGGCACCTGGTCGGTGTTAAGGGATGCTCTGCGCTTGGCACGTGGGCTGACACCTTCCTTCACAGCCAGCCATGATTCGGGTACGCGGGTCAGCCTCAAGAAGGGCGTGGCTGAGATTTATGTCGAGCTAGTTCTGATCTTCCCTTTGGCAGCAGAACTTTAGAATGGGTGCAAATCACAGTGGAGCTCCAGGTTGTTGTTAGACATGGTAATAAAAAGAGGGTTTGTAGCACAGATGATCGTCCTGTGAATAGTAGGTAAAGTAAGTCTTTAGGTGATTAGGTTGCTAATTAATTTAGCATGCTGCTAATTGATATTTATTTATTAAATTTATACACCACCCATCTCACTATAAAAGCGACTCTGGGTGGTTGTTTAACATTAAAAGTATGCTGGCTGGGGAATTCTGGGAGTTGAAGTCAACACATCTTGAAGTTGCCACATTTGAAAAACACTGGTTTAGGGTATATATTTTATTCTCTAACAAAATATCCAGGGTGGCCTGATACATTTCACGTTTTTTTTGTTCAGTCGTTTAGTCGTGTCCGACTCTTCGTGACGCCATGGACCATAGCACGCCAGGCCTTCCTGTCCTCCACTGTCTCCCGGAGTTTGCTCAAATTCATGTTCGTTACATCGGTGATGCTATCTAACCATCTCACCCTCTGCCGTCCCCTTCTCCTTTTGCCCTCAGTCTTTCCCAGCATCAGGGTCTTTTCCAGGGAGTCCTCTCTTCGCATTAGGTGGCCAAAGTATTTGAGCTTCAGCTTCACGTTACTTACCTTTTTTCTGACTAACATGACGAAATCCCCTTGAAAGTTGCTGAGTTTCTGTTTTGCTCCTGTTGCACTCAACAGTTAGCGCTCAGAAGAGTTTCTAACAGCGTAATGTGTTCCTGACGTCCGTTAGATGCATATGTTGACTTGCGGTTTTTATATGTGGTCAGTTGACCAAGATAAAATCGGACTTTGGCTGTTTATCTCAGAAATCTGCTCTTGAGTTATTGAAGCAGGAACATTTGATAGAAACAAAACTATGGAAGAAACCACAAACTCTGATTTCACCCAGTGCCCAGATCGATAAAAAAAGCTTCATCCTAGTTAGGAGGAAAAGGATCCCATTTCCACCCATCCCACTTGAAATAGGTTTGTGGGCACCAATGAAGAAGTCACTTCTGCCTCCTAGTCTGATTTTGAAATCGGGGCAGGAGAGAGATAACTGTATTTAAGTAATGTCAATAACTGAAGTTTGACACTGTCCGTTTTGGACAAGGGATACAAAGAAAAGCCAGCTGTGCGAAACACCACAATGAGTGGTGATAGAACAAAATGAGCTAATAAAACAAAAAAGAGGCTGTTTCCTGTAGGTATCATTAGACGGAATTCCTTATTCCGTCGGCTAAGACAGAAAGTCATTTAAATTAAACCGGTGTGACTAATAAGTATGGATAGCTTCCATCCATTGCAAGTGTTCAGGTTTTTCTAGTAAGAAATTAATGAATATTTTAAAATATCCCTGTTGGGGTTATGTTTCCCTCCCTGAGGGAGGTACCTGTTGCCTAGATTTTTAAACACCCCTTTTCAGCTTCTTTTTTCCTTTCTTCAATCCTCAGTCTCCAAATGCTTAAACTGCATAATTTTACTTCATCAGGCCAGAGTGTGCAAAAGGCAGCAGCCGGTTCTGCGCCTTGTCCTTTTCAATCGAAGAGATTGTCCTTTTCTTTATCACTTTCATTTCCCGCCTGCCTTTTGGAAGTTTGGATGAAAAAGCTGTGAGGATGGCACCATAATCTCGATTCTGCAAGAGCTGAATTTTCTGTTGGGCATTTTCTCCTTGGTTCCCTGACAGCTGTTTAAGCATCACCTCTTGTTGGAATACAGAATAACTGGACTTTGGCAGTTTCCATGGATTTTTAAAAAAATACAGCAGTGTTTCTTCTACAATTTGGTGACTTTATTCAGAATCGTAAAAGAAACTCTTCTCTTTTCCTTAGCCTCCTGTTTGCAAAGCTTCATTGATCCCGTGCTCTTTTCATCAAACCGTAGTTCGGCATTACATTCAAACTGGCAAACGACCATCCGAATTATCGTTCTGCATCAGGACTATATACAACGATTTATTCTTAACTTGGAGGCGATCACTCCGGTGTAATTTCCTGATAGAGATAGTGAGCAACGATAGCTTCATTAAAACAGGGCTAGACATTTTAATTTCCTAACTTACAAGGCTAACGCTGTGTTACTTTAGTCTGGGGATCATCGGCTAGCCAGACATTTTGGACTTCAACTCCCATCGTTCCTAGCCATCCGTAGCAAGGGATTATGGGCAATGCCATTTGAAATGTCTTGGTGGCTTCCCCTGGCTTTTAGCTCGTTGTCTTAGATATTAGCATTCACTTCGTGTTCCTTATGCTCAGCTTGAAATCCAGCCTGATCAAGCATCTCCCACTGGGTTTCTCTACAAAGCAAAGGAATTTCGGAGATATCTTTCTCGCTGCCTTTTACAAAAAGACTCTTGCGTTGAACGGCACGGATTCAGGTGCACTTAATGGTGGGAAATAACATTACAACCTTTTTCCACAGATACTTGGCGTCCTGTTTCTTTACAGGGTTCGGTTTTATTGACCGTGGCCTTGCTGTTCCCAGTTTATTCATTTCAATATATATGGCTGCCCATCTCAACATTGTAGTTTCAAGATTGATTCCTGATGCCACTGCATGAAATATAGGGGTAGATTACACACACACACACACACACACACTCCATTACATCTACTGTATTTTGTGAAAAGCTTGTCGTCAGTATCGTTTTGAAGGTTTCCCTTTTATTTTGCTCTGAAATTTCGAACTCCGACTCAGACCCCTTCTGGAAAGGCTGCTGAAGAAGATGTTAAAGTAAATTTTAATTGACAGCAATCCTTGCCTGGGCTTCTGGTTCTTAACAATCCATATCTGGAAACATTCCGCTTGCCCTGCTATGTCTTCTGGGTATTTTATTATTCAAGCCCAAGCTTTTTGTTTTTGTTTTTAAATAGTGTGTTTAATTCTCTTTTCTTGCACAGGATTAAAAAAAAAAACAGGTAAATAAATTAGGTGAAAGAGTGGCTTCAGCATCAGGAACTTTTTGTGCTGGAGCTGCGTCAACTTCTCGAATTTATTGCAGAATCTAAGGAGGAGTTTCTACGCATGTCCGGCGATACCTTCAGTTTCCCTTGCCAGTTACCCATTCGACCAGGGTTGGCAGCTAAGACCCACAGCGCAAGCCACATCCAAGGGGGTGGGCTATATTACGAGGACTCGTATTTTGTACTTGCTCGGAGGGTTGGCTTGTACGTTCACTTAGCTCATTCGTTCAGTTTGATACCTGGATTTTTTTTTCCCGTAGAGATTTTTCATTGAAACGTGTTTGTTCTCTTTGGTTTTCTAGATGTGAATGTATGTGCAGTGAATGCAAAGAAGTTGGGTTAGTAGAAAGCCTTAAAGTGGGCCTTGTGGTTGGCAATGTTAAAAGCGGTAATAAAATTGAAGAACCGTTTAAACGAGCCAGCTGCATAGTCTGAAGGAGGTTGACATATCTCTGTCTAGGAAGCAAAGGCGCTGCTCAAGATATTGATGGATTTCTTTTCTCCCCATAATCCAATCATTTTTTAGACTCCGCCTCCGTTGCATTTATCTATAAATGGACAATTCTTTGAGTAGGGCTCAGCTGTTATTTACAGGTTGCCTTTTCCTTTTTTGCAGTTGGCCGATACTCTGAAACGCCTAAAGGACAGTAGCCTTTCTTCTGTAGGATCATCCACTACCCCAAACAGCAGCACCCCATTTTCCCACGATACGGCCTTTTCCAGTTGTCGGCAAGACACCCCAAACTCGTACAGCCAGTTTACCCCCCAGTCCCAAGGAACGCCTCTTACCCCGCGTCTAGGGACCCCGTTTTCCCAAGACTCGGCCTACTCTAGTCGACAGACAACGCCCGCATACCATTTTGGACAGGACTCTGGGTATAAACCCAGGAGGCACGAAACAAAATTTACCGATGCGTATAATCGACGTTTGGGTCATCACTATGTACATAACTCAGCAGGTACTTTCCGAGGCTCAGAGCATCAATTTGGTGCGTTCAAGTCCCATCAGCAAGAAACTGTGCAATATTCACACACGTCTCCTGTAAGCCACTCAGGTGCTTCAACGTACAAGTCCGCCTTCTCCCCGTACCCAGCCCCAGCAACATACCCCCAGCCTGAAGAGCCCCCGTTTTCTCAAACTTCCAGGGAAGTTGAATACCGGCGACCCCCGCCCCCACCTCCCACAGAGGTGGCCGTTGAAAGTAGCACAGCTCCCCCTGTGGAATTTGTTCCTGTAAAGGAAAAACCCGAGGAACCCCCTCCTTTTCCAGAGCCTAACAGTCTTAATGAGCCAACGGTGGCAACCTTCACCCAGACTCCAGAACGGAGCGAGACACCCGGCACCCCGACGGTAGAGTCCGAAATTCAGCATAACAGCTTGGACTCAAGGATTGAAATGCTCTTAAAAGAGCAGAGAACAAAGCTATATTTTCTCAACGAGCACGACTCGGACCATGAGATTCGAATGGAAGGTAGTCCTATTTCATCGTCCTCTTCCCAGCTTTCTCCCATCCCAAACTCGCAGCCCAGCTACAGAGCACAAACCCCTTCCTCGCGCCCTTCCAGCACCGGCTTGGAAGACATCAGTCCGACCCCACTGCCCGATTCCGATGACGATGAACCCACCCTTGGGATGGCTTCTGCCTGCCAGAACTCGAGAGGGGCAGCAGCAGCAGATGCCAGCATCACTCCTGTTGACCCGCTGAGTAGGACATCCAAATCGGAGTCCTCTGAGGCTAAAGAGATGCAGCCTGTGAACAGCAGCCCTGTTCCAGAAAAAATGGAAGAGGTAAGTTATTGGGGGGAAATGAGCCTCTGTGGGAGTTGCAGATGTTCTTCCTTGTCTGAGCGTTCCACTGGAATCTGCACCCAGGGGTGGCGGTGAGCGTTTTGGTGTGTTCGGTTTATAAAACATGAGGTGCTCAATTTGCGAAAATTGGACCCTTCATCCCGCTTGGATCTTACGCCATTTTGGGAATGGTTAGACTACACCGGAGATTTGAAAAAAAAAAAAGAATTCTGCTTATGCTCGAAGACACCGATTTGCTAATATTGGAAATTTTAAAAAAATCCCAGCCAATGCTATATAAGCTTTGCGATGGAAATTCCCCTCTATGTCAACAGTTTTGAGTTTAGTAGAACGATGCTTCTGTTTTCCACAGTGCGATATACTTCCCATGGGAAACCATGTTCATCCAGGGGGTGTTTTTGTCGCGTGGAATGCAAATTTATTTCTAGGAGCAATTGATCTATTGGACGGTGAATGTTTTTGGTCCTCTTGAATGTTTTTTTTTTAATTAAGTAGTTTACATATTTTTATGAGCATTTGCTTTAAATGTATTGCCATAAGCTGCTGTGAGTGTTGTTTCCAATAAAAATGTGAGAGATGATAATAGCTAAACACCTGGCTGTCACTGAAAGAAAAGGGGTAGCTTTGTGGAACCCATTGATAAGTGACTTGGAATATTTGCAAATCTTTAGTCGCATTCAGTCTGTATCTATTTACCCCTCAGCCCTATTGAACTTGATGGAATTTATTCCCCGTGGATATACGCAGGATCCAATTGCATGTTCCTTAAATATATAGAAGTATAATTACAGGCGGTCCTCGCTTAACTATCACAATTGGGACCAGAATTTTGGTTGCTAACCAAAGCAGTCATTAAGTGAATCTAACCCGATTTTATGACCTTTTTTGCAGCGGTGATTAAGCGAATCCCCGCAAGGGTTAAGCGAACCACATGGTCGTTAAGTGAATCACATGGTTCCCCATTGATTTTGATTGCCAGAAGCCGGCCGGGAAGGTTGAAAATGGCGATCGCGTGACCACAGGACGCTGCAACAGTCATAAATGCGAACTGGTTGCCAAGCGCCCAAATTGTGATCATGTGACTATGGGGATGCTGCAACGGTTGTAAACGTGAGAACCGGTCATAAGTCAGTTTTCAGCACCGTCGTAAATCCGAACTGTCACTAAATGAATGGTTGTTAAGCAAGGACTACCTGTATATATAAATAATTCTTGTCCTGGCTGCTGAGTTAAACTCAGTGGTTTCCCTTCCCTTCCCTTCCCTTCCTGGGTCTGAAGCTCAAACACTGATGCGCTCTCTCTGGAAACGTGAGCTGTGGCTATTCCAGCTTGTGAATGCATTGGGAAGAGAGGAGCGAAAGGGCTAGAAAAAGCGGAGTTTCGGGTTTCAGCCGTTGTGAGGCTCACGTCTGCGGCCAAGGGTTTCCAGCGCTCCCGAGCAGGCGGTCGCAAGAATAAGCAGAGATGCGCAGATTTCTCTGAAACTTACTCCACGCTGGAGGATTTTATGTCCTATTCAGCTTCATCGCCTTTTTTTTTTTAAAGTGATATTTTAAAAAGCTGTTGGAAAAAGTACACCCTTGCCATTGGCAGCTTTTTTACATGCAGAGTTTTGTGGGTGGCCTTCCATAGGGTTCCCACAGGTCCCCGGCAGTGGTCTCATTCAGACGGCCCACCTGCTTTGTTCTCGGCTACCCTAAAAATCCCACACGGGCAGCGGGACTTATTCTGTAAGTTATGATACCACTGTTCTGCTGCTGGACCTTGGGAGCATTTAGGACTCTCTTCTCCTGGTTTTATTCTGCTTGGGCTTCAGCCTTGAGGGTCCTGGTGATATTAGAACTGGTTGGCTGTGTTCTCATCTGATGAATTTCACACCATTTCACATCCATTTAAGAGAGATGAAACGTTTGCGTATTAAATATTGGAACTGTTCTTTAGGGATTCATCTAAATCCCACCTTTGTTTCCTTTGAGGCTCAGCATTGCTTCTTTAGACAGTTGCTTTACTGGTACTCTGAAGACATCTTGACGTAAACTCTAGCCAAGATGCTTGTTGGTTGTGTGAAGGTTGATGTTAAGCGAGCTAAAAGCGTTCTATCTATTTGCCTGTCCTACAGTTCTTGTTCATAACTGGTCGGAAAATATGTACTTAATTGGAAAACGCTGCGCCAGCTCTTCCTAATGAACCCAATAAAGATACACTGTCTTCTGTTGATTTACTGACTTGAACAAATGTAACAATTAAGATATTGAAGATTAGAAAGCCAGTTGTAGACAACAGAACCTCTTTCATTCTCGTGTGTCAGATTTAATTTTTGAGGCTTTCCAAGTGATGTTATTGTAGATGTTATTGTATCTTTTAAGAAATCACTGGTGTAGACTCTATATCTTGGATTTTCATCTGCCATATCGGAACATTTGAGAGCAGTGCTTCTCCAGATAACCCCAAATACGTCATTAGTTGTATACCAATAAGCATACCCAATACGTAGATTTATATAGCCCTGCAGTAGCCATTCATACAGTAGCTGATTTTGTAATCCTAATTATATGTGTAACCTTAACAGTACTGGTATTGTGTTTTTATATTTGTGCTAGCACCTTAAATTGATCGCATTTCGGGCACTTGGCAACCGGCACGCATTTACGACCGGTTGCAGCGTCCTGCGGTCGCGTAAAAGTGTTAGGCGATACGAGGAAGATCAGAAACCGATGGAGCCAATGCATCTCTGAAAACCAATGCGGAACAGGCTTTGTCAGGCTACGTCAGCCGTAGTGGCTCCGCAACATCTTTTTGGGAGTCGGGACGCTAATCTGGGGGGATCCTGGGTCAGATCCAGCACGTCTGGTGCTTCTGTATTTCCTGGGCTAGCTGCTCTGATTCCTAGGTCTGTTCGTGCGCTCGGTGTTTTTACATGCAGCCCTTGGGTGTTTCTCTTCAGTCTGCCGTAGTGATTGTATTGCATGAAGAATAGAAGGGGAGGCTTGACCACCTCCCCAGAAGCTTGAGGGCCTCATCTCCAGCTTCATAGGAGACCGAGGAGGAACTACAGTTACGAAGTCTGTCTCTGCAGTGTTTCCAGCGCCACATCGTTGTTTATAAACACGGGCCTCTCACGTTCCCTAGAAATTCCCCCTTAAGAGAGAGGCGTGTGCATTTACACACTCTGCCACTGCCCCTCTGTGATCACCTGCCTTCTTCTCAAGCGTTCCCGTCTGTCCTTTCCCCCAATTTCTCTTGGTGGGAGGCGGGAACCCATTAGGAAGCGGCACCTGAGCCGGTCACACCGTGTGGCACAAACACGCACCACGGTGGCATTTCTCTGCAAGCCGGATAGTCTGGGGAGCGAGTGGCAATTCTCCAGAGAAGAGTTTGCTCCCTCCCTTCCGGTCCCCAAAGATCCGCTTAAATTTCCCTCCTGCGGGATTGAATAAAGCAGCGTAAATGAAACCCGATGTTGTTCAATTTTCTTTCCTCCCAGCGAGGCGCCCTTTTGTGTTTTAACAAGCATCTGGATGGATTTGCAGCTCTCGCTGCACTATATACGCCACTCTCCGTCTCTGGCAGGTGCCAGGGGCCAAACAGTGGGGTTTTGCTGCTGGTGGGTTTCATAGCACAGGTAAACGTAGCCCTAGACCAGTGTTTCCCAACCATGGCTGGGTGGGGAATTCTGGGAGTTGAAGTCCGCACGTCTTAAAGTTGCCATGGTTGAGGAACGCTGCCCTTGACAAAGGGCGCACACTGTGTTTGGATGCTTTTCTGAGAATGAACATGTAACAGGTGCAAAGAACCCGCTCTTGACGATCCTCTCGCCTGGTTTTTCTCACTGTTGTTATTTCGTCACGTTCACGATTTACTTTTAAGAGTTACTATTCCTCAATATATGTTTGCAAACTTGGGCTGAATATCATGATTCCAGTTACCTTGATTGGAAGGACAAATGAAAGGCAAGGTGAGGACCCCAAAGTGTAGGGTGAATTGGTACCTTGCAGGGATAGAGGCCAGCCGTTGGGAGGCGAGCCTCTGGCGTGGGGTTCCAGCTGACCAGTGCAAAGTATGTCAGGGATGTGTGCAGAACGCAGTTCTTCAACCTCTGTGTTTCCATCTTCTCAGTGATGTCAGAACCATCTTCATAGGAACCTGGGAGAAGAGAGGTGGGTTGATCTAGATTGGGCCATCACGTAAATAGAAATATCTGCAAGATCAGAATTAAGACTGAATCCTGTATTGCAGATTGGGGGTTCCAAGTGGTTCCTGGGAAGGTTGAAGGCCATCACTGGATGGTCTCCATAGTGGTTCTTTGTCTGCAAAGAGCATCATATTCTCTGAAGGGTTCTGTGTGTTCAGCTCTCCAACGTCTACTGATCCGCTTTCTCCACCTATGAAGAGGGGAGAAAGTGAGTCTTGTTCTTCTCACATTGACATAAAAAAAAAGATCAAAGGAGTTCCTATTTCTTGGGGAATGCAGCACGGACTAAAGTTCCTGAACTTAACGAAGGGTATTTTCAAACCAACATACCCTTTTGAAATTACATTTTTCTCTTCTGTTACTGCTCTTCAGTTGCGTTGATTTTCAAGCTGATGTCATCTTGACTTGCTTTACACTCAAGCAGTGGCTTGAGACTGCCAAACCTTGTAAAGGTAGGTTTGGGTTTTGAATAGTTGGTGGCTTCCAGTTCTGTTTTCTATGCTCTCCTATCTCCTAAAAATACTCCATCGTAATTACACCTTAGCGCCGCTTCCCCAGCCAGAAGCCATGCGCATGTTGGACCGCACCTTCCTGGGTCTCCAAATAGCACCGCTGGCGATCGGGCTGGGCAAGGCTGCTTGAGAGCAAAGATGGGAGGACGTGCGAGGGCAGTCTTCTGCCTTGGGGACCTTTCTACAAGGTTGACCCCAGAAGAGATTCTTGTACCGGTAGAGATTCCTCTGTAGGTGCTAAGCCACCCTTCTATGGAGAGCTACAGGCTGCTAAAGAAACACTGCAGGCTATAAATTTCACGCTTTGGAAGCAGCGCCCTCTGGCGGTTAACCGTTTGATCGAGGTTGTCTTGATTAAACCCAGATTGGAGGTTTTTCAGAACTGCTTTTAAGGTTAGGCTTAGCCACAGGATTGCTCCCCAGAGGGGAGAGCCTCAGCATCCCGTTTTAGCCCGACCCAACGCATGACCTCGCTTTTTACTGACGCCGTCCTAGAAGGTGGCATACAACCACCCGGCCAGCTTGAGTATTTTTCGGAGCAAAAGGTGTCAAGGTGTATCTTCAGTGGCGTCTTTAAGAAAAAAATGATACTGCTTCTGGATGGATGAGATTTAAAGATGTTCTTCCTCTTGAGACAGGGGTGGCCTTTGTTTTGCTGACCGTTTTCTGGGCTGCTCTAAGATGGACGTTTCTTTCTCCCTTCCCAGTGTCATCAGTCTTCAGGGGAAGACATGGAGATTTCTGATGACGAAATGAACGAGTCTCCGAGCGCAGAATGTGCCAAAAACATTGTGGTGAATACCTCCATTGGCAACTCCGCTGTGATGGCTTCCTCGATCCCCATGCCTCCGCCTGGTTTTCCTCCTCTGCCCCCCCCACCGCCTCCCCAGCCGGTCTTCCCGATGCCCCCTCCCCTCCCGCCACCGCCCCCACCCACCCACCCAGCCGTTACTGTCCCCCCTCCGCCCCTCCCCACCCCTCCTGGGGTCCCCCCTCCTCACATCCTGCCCCCCCTGCCCCCCTTCCACCCCGGGATGTTTCCTCTGATGCAAGTAGATATGATCAGCGTCCTGGGCAACCAGTGGGGCGGCATGCCCATGTCTTTCCAGATGCAAACCCAGATGTTGAGCCGCCTGATGCAAGGGCAGAACACGTACCAGTACCCCCCTTTCATCGGGAACCGGATGCAGTTTGTGAACCTCCCTCCTTACCGGCACTTCTCCATGGGAGCAGCTATGAACCGTGGGCAGCAGTGGCCCCCCTTGCCCAGATTTGACCCCTCAGTTCCCCCTCCAGGTTACGAGCCCAAGAAGGAGGACCCGCACAAGGCCACCGTGGACGGTGTCCTGCTGGTGATCGTGAAGGAACTCAAAGCGATCATGAAAAGGGATTTGAACAAGAAGATGGTGGAGGTGGTAGCATTCCGAGCATTCGACGATTGGTGGGACAAGAAAGAGCGTCTAGCCAAGGTAGGTCCTGTCGCTTGGCTTGGAAAGCCGATGGAGGAGGGGTGGCTTTCTAGGCTTCCACCCCGTCTCCAGCGGCATAACTCGTCCCCCGTTGGGGGAGAGGGGCGGTCATATAAATTTAAATAATAAATAAGTAACTCAACACGAGGCCGTTCTTCTTATGCGTTTGAATACGCACGGAGTCTCGGCCTGTTTTCAAACGTGGATGTCGCCTTAAGATGAATCGGTGATTTAATAGCGTCGGGTTCAGGATGGCGTTCTACGGTTGATGACCGTAACTAGCCTTCCAGATTCCTAGCTCTGCTGGGCTGTGTGGTGGTAGAGCGTTAAACTGGGAGCTGTGCCACAAGGCTAACCTTGTTTGCAGCCGTGAACATGCTGTACAAAAGTAAGACCAGACCAAGGGAAGATCCAGCAATTTGGGAATATCTACAGCAAAGGAGGTCGATACAGAAGCTGGGCAGGGTAGTTTAGGTTTCCAGTGTTTATTCATGCTGAATTTCTCCCATGAAATTTGAGCAAGAAAGCTGCCTTTTGTCATCTTAACGGATACAAATCCGCTGACAATAGAACCTGGCACCTGTTCAGAGAAATACAAGATTCATACAAATGAACGGCGGAATAGAAAATCCTCCTTGGCCCACAAATGAGATTTTGTCTGTCCTTCCCAGGCATCCCTTACACCAGTAAAATCTGGGGAAAATAAAGACGAGGAGAAGCCGAAACCGAAGGACCGCATCACGTCGTGTCTTCTGGAGAACTGGAATAAAGGAGAAGGGTTGGGTTACGAAGGGATCGGCCTGGGCATTGGGCTACGAGGGGCCATCCGGTTGCCATCTTTTAAGGTAAGAGTAGCCTTCAGCATTGGCTCCTTCTTGACATTATTGTCCCTTTCTTGTCGGGTGTCTAAAGAATAAGAAGTGGGTTTTTGCTTTGATGTCCAGTGCAGACTTTCTGCCCTGAACTTTGCCCTTATGTTCAAAGAATGATGGATTGCTTAGCTCTTATTGACAGCTAGCAGGTGTGTGGGAATCAACAATGGTCTCTTCCCTTTGTTTAGAGCAGTGTTTCTCAACCTCAGCAATTTTAAGAGGTCTGGACTTCAACTCCCAGAATTCCCCAGCCAGCATGGCTGGCTGGGGAATTCTGGGAGTCGAAGTCCACACAGCTTCAAGTTGCCGAGGTTGAGAAACACTGATGCAGAAGGGAAAAAAATATATATAGGAGAGCTATTTTTGTACTCTTATGTAGCCAGCCTCTTTTTTTTTAACTTTTGTGAGCCTTCTGTCTTGGCCTTGATGAAGGCAAGACCACTTACTAATCTAAAACAAATAATACCTTCCCAAAAGAGATTTAATTCTCTATTTTCTTCAGGTGAAGAGAAAGGAACCACCTGAAGCTGCCTCAGCTGGAGACCAGAAGAGAATCCGGCCATCTACTTCCGTAGATGATGAAGATGAAGGTTGTTAGGCTTTGCTTCCTCCTCTTCCAACACCTCAGATTAGAGCTAGGCTTAACTCATGGTCAGAATAGAAACAGTAAGATTCATGTTTGTCATGGCTAGCCTAAACCCCGCTGCTGTAAGTACGGCCTCGTAATGAGTGTGTTTGGGCCGAATCCAATTGACCACAAACAGCAAAATTCTCAGAACTTCATAGCCGTGAGCTTCCTCAGCTCTGATTCTGACAGTTGCCCGTTCTTTTAGCCCTTTCTCTTTACTTTTACAATTTCACACCAGTTTGCCAAATGAATCAGGATCAGTTCCTTAACCTGTGATGTTAAGATTGATCCTATTCCATTCTTTTGTCAAGCTTGAAGTAAACAATCTGCATCACGGAAAGAATATGTTCTTCGACATTATACCTGGCTTAGTGCCGTTGCAATAAAAGGTGAAAGAGCTTTCCGTCTCCTTAAAAGTTTCGTTAAAATTTAGAGGAGGGAAAGAAAAAAAATAATTCAGAGCCTTGATGGGCCACACGTGAGCATTTACACAAGGATTTGCCTCATGCAACTAATCAAGACCTTGCAGATCAATTCCCTATCACAGCATTTCTCAACCTTGGCAACTTTAAGATGTGTGGACTTCAACTCCCAGAATTCCCCAGCCAGCCATGGTGGCTTGTGAATTCTGGGAGTTGAAGTCCACACATCTTAAAGTTGCCAAGGTTGAGAAACACTGCCCTACCAGGACATGGTGAAAAACAACATCTTGATAATATCTTGAAAACATGCTCAGGAAGCAGAACTGGCAGTATTAAGCATGTATATAATCTCCCTAGACGAAATGGGGGGACAAGCATTTTCACATAATGTAGACCAAAACCAAACAAGCTGCATTTATGACTTGTTAGATTGTGTGAACCGGCACACGATGCCCATTGTAACAGCTGGCAATTTTGAGGATGAATAATGGTGCCAAGCAGCTAGGTTTTTTTGTCTGGCTCAAGATGCCTAGCGTTGTCCCAATGTGCTTATCTATGTCTTATTCAGACCCAGTTTTACCATTTTTTGCAAAGGTTGTGGTTGACTCCCCCTCCCCCGCCTTCCTTTATTATACTTAGAATCTGAACGAGATCGAGACCTGCCCGATGCCCCCTTGGAGCTTTCCAGGAAAGACCCTGAAGCTGTAAGCATCAGAAGAAGGCCGGCCAGGCCCCTGGAGCTGGACAGCGAAGGAGAGGAGGAAGATTCGGGCAAAGAAGAGGAGGAAGAGGAAGAGGAGGAATCCTCCTCAGAAAAGGAGGCAGAGCAGGAGGAAGAGGAAGGAGTGATGAAATCGGTGTCCAACAAGGTACATCCCCGAGTTGTCTTCGGCGTCCACAGTGGCATAAATGATGAGAAACGCCTTGTTCCTGCAAGAACCAAGAGATGCTCAGAACCCAAAACCTAAACTTGCAGGCCATTCATAAAATGCTTTATCCACAGGCGTCTATTACTAACTTTTCCCCATAACAAATTATCACGTAACTGGCGTCACGGAAGGCTATCCCAGCGTGCTCGGTTGTGATCCGAAGTACCCAGGAAAAGGACAGGAAGGGTTCAAGAGGTCTACAGCCTGAAGCAACATCTCCTTGCTTTGCGTTGTTTCTAGTGAAAATTGCAGGATTTAAGGATCTATCTATTTATATTCTTCCTTAACAAGAATATATCCTGCCTTTGAGAATAAAGCTTTGCTACTTAGGCGTACCACGTGGTCTGCCTGTGGCTGGTGCTTATGTTTTATCTAGGTTAGTTCTTCCCAACCTGATGCCCTCGAGATATGTTGGATCAACTCTCATAATTTCATGTCTACCTGTTAGATAGGTCACAGAGCATAGTGGTGAGGTTTCTTATCATAATACAGGTAGTCACCGCTTAATGACCATTCATTTAGCGACGGTTCGAACTTAACACCACTAAAACCCAACTTGCAACCGGTCCTCGCACTTATGACCGTCAGTGTCCCACGGTCACATGATCGCCATTTTTAACCTTCCCAGCCGGCTTCCGGCAAGCAAAATCAATGGGAAACCACGTGATTCGTTTAATGGCCATGTGGTTCACTTAATGACCACTGCAAAAATGGTCGTAAAATCGGGTTGGATCCACTTAACAACCGCATTGCTTAGCGAGTGAAATTCCGGTCCCAATTGTGGTTGTTAAGCGAGGACTACCTGTATAAGCACTTGGTCCACATGCTTTCCCTCACCCTGTGCAAAAACACGAGTATTTGCTGAACTTTCAAAATTCCTTGTTTCCAAGGAAGAGGAGGAAGAGGAAGATGTCAACGAAGAGGAGGAAGAAGAGGAGGAGGAAGATGAGACGGAAGCACAAATCAGTGAAAAGGAGGAGGATCAAGATTCTGAAGAAGGTATGCGGCTTTATCAGCAGTTGAAGATGATACGTTGATTTCAAAACATAGTTTTCTCTTGTTGACTACATAAAGTATACCTGTCCTAAAACACCAGGGTAAACCATCTTTCATTGTAAGATTTAACAGAAATTAGTGTAAGCCGATACCCAAAAAACTAAATTTCTAGGAAATTGTTCAAGAGACCTAAATAGTTACAACTACAGAGGAGGTCTCCGTTTTTCAGCAGAAAGACCATGAGTCGCGAAAGGGTGAGAAGGACGTTGGATACCGTGAACTGTCTAGAAAGGGGCTTGAAATAATGCACCATCCGCTGTAATATTGTCGGATTGCTTAATGTAGATGTAGACCAGTGAGGCTGTGTGCATGTGTGGCTTTCGTATTTAATAAATAAATTGGGGGGAGGGGGAGAGCAGAAAAGACACCATTCTTAAGAAGGGTAATGCCCAAAACTTGGATTGCTTGCTCAGGAAGAAAAAAAATTGTGAAAAGCTGATGACATTCTGAACTAAAACATAAACTTTATGTAAGGCAGTGTTTCTCAACCTTGGCAACCTAAAGATGCGTAGACTTCAACTCCCAGAATTCCCCAGCCAGCCAGAGGCTGCAGAGGCTGCTCGCTTAAATAGCTTCAATAACATCTGGACAGGTTTTTCTCTTTAGTGAGGATGTGTGGTAAAGGAGTCAAATTAGGTGGGAAACAAATAAACAGAAATGTTTGTTTCCCTGATCTGTCCCGAAGAAATAAGATCGGAATGAAACATGAATTCTTTGCCTTCCAGCCGAAGATATAGGGAGCCCTGCCTCTTCCAGAGCAGAACTTGAGTCATCTGATGAAAGTGAGGAATCCTCAGAATTTGGGACAAGTTCTGATTCTGATGATGAAGACGAAGAAGAGGAGGAGGAGGAGGAAGAGGAGGAGGAGGAAGAGGAGGAGGAGGAGGAGGGTGAAAATTACGAGGAGCAGATGGAGGATGACGAAGGGGTCTCGCTATCGCAAGAAAGGGAAACCTTGCCTGCTGAGCTGGCCCTTGAGTCCCTTGCTCAAGGAGCTGAAGATGAGGACGAGAAAGAGACCATCCTGGAACTGTTTCCAGTGGAGGACTACATGCCATTAGCCCCGGAAGAACCGCCGGCCCCCGAAGAAGAGGAGCTGAAGGAAGGTCTCAGGCCAGCCGAAGAGCAGAACCTGGGGATTCCCGAGGAGTCCTTGGCTGCCGAGGTGCTGGTGGTGATTGAGAGCGCTCGGGAGGAGGAGCTCCAGCTATCTCCGGTGGGCGTGCCAGGTAGGGAGTCCCCCCCCCCCCCCGGCTGCTCCGGTGATGCCGCCTCCCAGGGGCCGAGTTCTCAGACCAGTCTTGTTTGACCAGGGGCTTGTTTGGCTAAAGGTCTCTGTCCGGCCTGCCTTCAGGCCGCTTCTTGGTTTGTAACACGTAGGGCTCTTTTAAGCGTGACTTGAAAAGAAATGCTGATTCTTAACATCCACATGTCACTCAAGACCCAACTGTTAATTAATGATGGTGTGATGTTCCAGCGATGTCTTAAGTTTATTTATAGTAGTGGCTCAAGGTTCTCTTTTTCAATATTTTTTAAAAATAAAACACAACAAAACAAAGCCTTCGGTTCAGGGGCAAACATGCATTGTAATTGACAAGGAATGACTTCCAAGCTCAGAGGCCCATGATTTCTAAGCTGTAGTAAAACCTTCTGGGTCTTCGAAAAATTTTTATTGCTTCTGCAAGAGAGCGTGCTCCAGTCTGCAGTAGATGTACATCTTTTCTAAATCATTGTACTTCATGTTACAATAGAAGAGAATCTGTGTAGCTCAGGAATGGACTGTGGAGTCCTTGGTGCTCTCTAAGCTTGGCGGTTGGCTTGCAGACGTTTCATGACCCAACTAGGGAACATCAGGCACTGACGATGTTGGGTCATGAAACATCTGCAAGCCAACCACCAAGGACTCCATATTTCATGTTGCTTAGAAAAATTCAACCTGCTGGGGTTATTCTGAGTTGACTTGCATGGGCGACAGTCCTGTTTCTCAGGCAGAGGCGAAGTTCCTTCCATAACTGTGATGCAGGATGTTCAAGGAGAACGTGTTGCTGACCATCCGTGCCTCTTTTTCTTTTCCCTCTCCCAGTGGAGGAGTCTGAACCAGACATGGAGCTGGAGCCTGAGATGCTGGACGGTCCCAAGCTGGACACGCAGGATGGCGAAGGCCTCTGTCCTCCCACACCGGTGGAACTTTTTGGAGACGTCTTGTCCAACAAGGCCTCCTTTCTTACTAAGCCCAACGACAGCACTTTAGAAATCCACGCAAAAGGCAAATCTCCCTGCGTAGCTGAGGAAGAAGACCGGCTTCCTCGGACCCCCGGGAGGGAAGTTCTGACTCCCTCGGAGTCCCCCGGGCTTCCTTTCAGCACCATCCCGCCCTGTTCGCTTTCCCTGCCCTCGATTGCGTCTCACAGAGAGGAATTGTTGCTTCTTCCGGACAGGTTCCCCGATCACTTGGCCCCGAGAAAGCCAGCACTAGAGGAAGAGCTGCCCCGGACCCCGGGGCGGGACATCTCGGCCAGGTGTTCCCGTAGCCTCTCCAAGTCCCAGAGCACAGACACGGTGCCCGCCACGCCCGGGAGCGACACCCCTCTCACCGGGAGCAGCATGGCTCTGAGTTCTCCCCCGGTGCCGGGCAGCCCTTTCTCGTACCCATCCCAGTCCCCTGGGATCAACAGTGGTGGCATCCCCCGGACTCCTGGGCGGGACTTCACTTTCACGCCGACGTTCCCCGAGCCTGGTGCCACCTCCCTCCCTTGCCTTTTGTCTAGCAAGAAGCCGTCCGAGGACGAACCCGACGAGAAGGTCTTTAAAGAACCCCTCGGGGCTTCCTTGCTGGCCGGCGTGAGCAGCGTGCCCTCCCCGATTCCCTTTGCCAGCCCCCCTGTCCCAGCGTTTCACACACACGTCGACTTGCCTGCTGGCCAGCCCCTCACGGTCCGGCCTTGCTTGTTCATGGACTCAAAGATGTCGCTGGAGGAGTGCGGCGCGGACACGAGGTCCGTCTTGCCCTTCCCGGACATCCCGATGGCTTCTCCCCCTCTCCCTCCCCCCACTCCCTCTTCCGTCCTCCCCATCAAGAGGAAACCGGGTCGGCCGAAGCGAAGCTCTCCTTTGGGGCCCGTGCTGGAGGCTTATTCGGGGAAGCCCGCGGAGCCCGCCCTCCTCCCGATCCCGGTGGCCTTGACGGAAGGCCCCGTGAACAAAGAGTTGTTCGGTAGCCATCCGGAGGGTTTCTATGCTCTGAAAGATCCGGAGGCGGTCACCTTGGACTTCCGGAACGACAGTTTCCACGAGAAAGTGCCCCCCGACGTCTTGGTCGAGAAACTCCCCTTTAAGGAGTTGGAGAACCAGTGGAACGACGACTTCAAGGAAGAAGACGGCTACCTGAAGGCGAAAAGGCAGTGGAGGCGCCAGAAGAAGAGGCCAGATGACCTCCTGCAAATCCCTTCCCCCGAGTATTCCCCCCCTCGGTTGCAGTTTCGGCCCCGCTCCGAGTTTGAGGAGATGACCATTCTGTACGACATCTGGAACGGGGGGATAGATGAAGAGGATATCCATTTCCTCTGCGTTACATACGATCACTTGTTGCAGCAAGACAACGGCATGGACTGGCTCAACGACACACTGTGGGTGTACCATCCTCATATCCTTTGCGGCTGGATTGCCAGACCGGGCTCCTCGGGGACAGGTGTTCTCACTGCTAGATTAATTGGGCGCTGCAGGAACTAGCCCGGGGTGTCACCAGCGGGACCGCGTGCAAATCAGTTGTGTAAACGTTTCCATGGAGCAGAACCGAATTCTGCTTTGTAACGAAACTGGCCAAAGAACGCCAGGAAAGGCAAAAAGCTTGGGTTTCCCCCTTTTTTCTCCTAAATTCTGCCAGGAGATGGTATTTATTTTGATGGCATTATTACGGAGCGTATTTTTAAACCGTTTCCAGTGCACGTGTACTTCAGAGCGGTTTACCAAATGTGACAGAAAAGTAATCCATTAGTCTCAAATCATATTCAGTATGAATGGGGAGGAGGGAGCGGAGCAAAAGCCACAGGGTTTGAAGAGAGGGATCGCCAGCAGATGCTCCCCCCACCCGATGGCGGCAGAAGGCAAGATGGATGGTTGGATGGCAGAGAGGGAGGGAGGGAGGGAGGGAGGGATGTTTCAGAGACATTCACAGATTTGGGGCCGGGGGGGGTGATTTTCCAGAGCGTAGGTGTCGCTGTGGAGAAGGCCCATCCACAAGTAACCACCAGCTGGCACCTTGAGCACGTGCTGGATTCCCCCTTCAGCACCACGGTTAATTGTCCACATTTTGGGGAGCGTTGAATGACACGGGCCGCTGGGTTTCCCCTTAACATCGTGCCACCAACCAGCTTTTCCACCGCAAAGAAGAAGAAACGGGACGATGGGATGCGGGAACACGTCACCGGCTGTGCCCGAAGTGAAGGCTATTACAAAATCGACAAAAAGGACAAGCTGAAATACCTCAATAACAGTCGAGCGTTTGCGGAGGACCCTCCAACTGATACGCAGGTAAGGGGGCTGTTCTCGTGGGCTGGGAGGCTGGCCCCGCGGTGACCGGGAGGTGGGGATTCGGGGGCACCTCGGCAGGTGCTCTGAAGCAGGCTTGGCTTGAATGCTCTTTCGTTGAGGGGAGAAAAGGAGAAGAAAGGAATTCTACACAGATACATAATTCTTGATAACTGCTGAGAGCAGTGTTTCTCAACCTTGGCAACTTGAAGAGGTCTGGACTTGGGAAGACATGGCTGGCTGGGGAATTCTGGGAGTTGAAGTCCAGGCATCTTAAAGTTGCCAAGGTTGAGAAACACTGGCTTAGAGAGTAAGATGAGGGTTGGTTGTAGATTTGTGTAATTAAAAGGGTTTGGAGATCAATCGGTCTGTCTGAGTTACATTCCACCTTTTGTTTGCAAGCTCCGGGCAGCGTACTGGGCGCTCTTTCCTATTTTCCCCAGAACAGCCTTGTGAGCCAGGCTGGGCTGAGTGGGGACGCCTGCCTCAAAGTCCCCCGGGAGCTTCCGTGGCGGAGGATCAGCTGGGGGCTGGGTCTCCCCCGTGCCGGTCCAACCCCTTAACCCCTCCACCATATTATCTTGTCCAAAGAGCAGAAATGGGGACAGGAAAGACAGAGTTAAACAGGAGCTCAGGAAAACAGCCTCGGCCTAGCTGAGGGAGACGCCCCGCCAGCCTGGGTGCAAAACCCACCTGCCCTGAGCTGTCCCCTTTTTGTCCGTAGGGAATGAGCATCCCTGCTCAGCTCCACGTTTCCACCCGGGCCGGCTCCGAAAGGAGGTCGGAACAACGCAGGCTTCTCTCATCCTTTACCGGCAGTTGTGACAGTGACTTGCTCAAATTCAACCAGCTCAAGGTGAGTTGCGCAGCTCCTGCTCAGCGGACCGTCTATCCCAAGATTGAGAAGCGTGACGAGAACGCCAGAGGGAAGGGTTAAATGGGGGCAGAGGTCTGGCTCATGCTGAGCAAAAAGAAAAGCCAAAATGTACAAATCCTTCCAAGGCAGGATGGGAAGTGCAGTTGTAAACTGTGTTCGCTGCTGTAGCCAAACAGCATGCAGGTAGTCCTCGTTTAGCGACTGCCTCGTTTAGCGACCGTTCACAGTTACGACGGTGATGAAAAGATAACTTTACGACCAATCCTCACATTTACGACCTTTGCAAGTCTGCAAAGCAAAGGAAAGCTGAAGTCAGATCATAAGCACAGTCACGGTTTCACTTAGCAGCCGCCTCGCTTAACGACCAGGCGGCCGGTCCCAATTGTGGTCGCTAAACGAGGACAACCTGTAGTGAGCATTTCCAAAGGCATCCTTGCCTCTATTTTGAGGAGTGATTTTTGAGGAGTAATTCTGCCTCAAATCTTGGCGCTCCTTGCATCATCGCAAGCAGGAAGCTTAGCAGGACCCTTTCCAGCGTGGAACTTATAGCAAACTGTCTTCTGCCTCGGTCTCCCCTCTGCTCTGCAGTTCCGGAAGAAGAAACTAAAATTCTGCAAGAGTCACATTCACGACTGGGGGCTGTTTGCGATGGAACCCATCGCTGCCGACGAGATGGTGATTGAGTACGTGGGCCAGAACATCCGACAGGTGAGCTGCGGCGCGCTCTCACTCGATGCTACGGACTCTCTCCCGTTCCTAGAAAACTCGCGAACTTAAGGAAGGCGTGTGTGCAGAATGGTCATGCAGACCCCACGCCAGCCCGCTCCCCCCTCCTCCTGCTCCCTTGACGCCCCAGGCTTGAGCTCGGAAGTGGGACGGCCGCGGCTCAGGCCTTCCATCAGCCAAGAAGCCCACCGGCTGTCCTGGGATCAGTGGCTCAGTTTTGCTCACTTTGCAGACCGTTTGCGATGCCATCCAGCTTGTGTATTTGTTGTAATGGAGGAGGAGAAGAGCACTCTCGGTTTCTAACTGGACAGCAGCCTCCATCTCCTTCTGTCTTTGTCCTTTGCTCTGAAGACCCTGTCAGGTCTTTGACCACAGCCCTCTCCTTCTCTCCTGTCTGCATTTTATAACTGCTGTGCCAGTTTGGGGGGACGTCGGTGTCTGGTATCCCTGCTCTGTCTGGCTCTGGGGATATCCGTGCTTTCATTTTCACTCTCTGAAATCTTGTCACCTTCAGCAGCAGCCCTTTGTCATGACTTCCATCAGCCTGCCTGCCTGCCTGCCTGCCTGCCTGCCTGCCTGCCTGCCTGCCTTCCATCCATCCATCCATCCATCCATCCATCCATCCATCCCCCTGAGAAAAGACTTTGGGCTGACTTCTGGTTTCTCCTGCAGGTAATTGCCGACATGCGAGAGAAGCGGTATGAAGACGAAGGCATCGGGAGCAGTTACATGTTCAGGGTGGACCACGACACGATTATAGATGCAACCAAGTGCGGAAACTTCGCGAGGTTTATCAATCACAGTTGCAACGTAAGTGTCTCTTGGCCTGACGTGTTCTGCTGAGCCACCAGGAAAGTGTTCACGAGCCCTGACACTGTAGCATAAACCTCATACTAAAAGGGGAGGGGAGGTGGCTATCGTAAATCATCGTTTTGCTTCCCTTCCCTCAGCCAAATTGCTACGCTAAAGTCATCACCGTGGAGTCGCAGAAGAAGATCGTCATCTATTCCAAGCAGCACATCAGCGTGAACGAGGAAATCACCTACGACTACAAGTTCCCGATCGAGGATGTCAAGATCCCCTGCTTGTGTGGCTCCGAGAACTGTCGAGGGACCCTGAATTGAAACCCCCGGTGGTTGGCCACGCCTCGGCGGCGCCCAGACTGTAGGGCGTTCGGTTGCACTTTTGCCAAAAAGGAGGAGGAAAAAGAAACGAAGTGGGGAAAGAAGAGAGAAGTGGGAGAGTGAAAACAAATCTCTCCTTCCCGAAGGAGACGCGCACGTTGCAGACACGCACACGAGGACTTTGCACGCTGCAGGTGCTTTCCATCTAACCCCTCGCCTTCTCGTGAGTTGTTCCCGTTCGTGGCACCAAAACACTATCCCTTTTCCCCCGTCCGCGGGCTCCGTAACCGCATAGTTCCTGTGGGTACAGCGAGGTCTCTTTCCATTAGTTAAAAATGTTCCTTCCTTCATAGGGTGCTGCTACCTTTTCCTCATTCATTTGCAGGTTTGGGGGCGGGGGAGGACTCTGGGGGTGGCCAGAAAAAAAACGGTTGAAGTATGGGAAGCAGAGACGGGGGGGAAGGGGGGTTCATCAATTGAGTCAATACGGTATGGGGTTGTGTGTACCCAAAGCTCTTAAGGGACTGTCCAGGTTAAAGGTTGCTGTGTGTGTGCCATCCAGCCTGAGCTTGTTTCGATTTCTGGGTGAGAAAAAAAAAGATCTGAAATCCTTGTTCTCTCTCGAAAGGGCCCTGTTCCAGGCATAGAAAGAAGAGCCCCCCAGCCTTTGCTTTGAAAACCGAAGAGTTTGTCTCCCTTCCTCCCGCAGCAGCTTAGCGTTGCACGGCGCTTTGAAGCCAGAGAAGCCCCCTTCTCTAGCAAGCCACCTCAGCTCGAACACTCTCTCTAGGATGAGAGCCAAGTGAGCTGCTGAAGGGTTCGCTTTCAAATTTGGCCTGGGGCTCTTAGAATCAAATTGAGGTGGACAAATCCTGGAATGTTGGCCCACCTCTGGCGCACCTCAGTCTTTCGTTGAATTTTCTGGCCTTGAAACTTGGCCACGCTAAGAAACCCATTGGCTAGATCAGCGTTCCTCAACCTTGGCGACTTTAAGATGCGTGGACTTCAACTCCCAGAATTCCCCAGCCAGCATGAAGTCTGCTCTTGCTGGCTGGGGAATTCTGGGAGTTGAAGTCCACGCATCTTAAAGTGGCCAAGGTTGAGAAACACTGGGCTATATTAAAAACAGAGGTAACCAGAGGATGTATAAAAATTATTTTAGACATGTATCCCCCCTTTCCTTCTCCAAACAAACCTGTGGTTTTCACCTATATTGTCCTGGTAGCTTCTGTATTCCACTCTCTTTAAGATGGTAGAAGGTTGCTAGCAAATTCTTCTGGATGTTACTGAATAGATTGGTGTGCCAACTGAGTTCTGTGGTCTGTGGCATCCAGAAGTGAGTGCCCCTCCCCTCTCTAAGTCCAGTGGACGGGAAGAAGCAGGAAAAACCGGAGCCCATTTGAAGCTGCTTTATCAATAGAGGTGATTCTTCTGACCTTGCAGGTTGAGTAGCCGGATTTGACTGAAGAGGGAGGAGAGCAGATTACGGGTCTGTTTCCCTTCACCGCTCCCTGCTTTCTCACAATTTCTCCCCGGGCGCGTCAGTGGCGTGGCATTTGAGGCCTCCAATCTTCGAGAAAGCCCCGTCGGTTTCCCATAATTGAGAACCGATATAGTGGTCTATCATCTTCCTCGTCCTCTTTCATGCTGTGAATGTAATCCACTAGGAAATTCTCCACACAGGCACACCCTGAAATCTATGTAGCAGCTTGTGCAGGAAAGGTTCCTTGTGAATTGTCTCACTTTTATGAACTCCCCCCCCCTTTTTTTTAAGGGCAAAATGAAATATAGGAAAATGCACTCTAGATCCATTGCTGTCACTTTGATTCCGCTGGTTAATCTTAGCCGCGATCGGGCGCAAGAGGAAGGTAAGGGTATCGCTGAAGGCTTGTCAAGCTTTGACAAGTGAGATACGTGGGAATGGATCCCTCCATCTGTCCGAGGTTCTCGATGAATTTGTCTCCTCTAATCCTGGTTAGGGTTCTGCTCCTTGAAAAGAACTTGATCTGGGCAAGTTCTCTTCCATCCTAAAGTAGGGAGGGGCGCCGTGTAAGGACAGCCCAGCTTGTGTCTTGAGAGCGTAGCTGTGACCATAAACAGGACCGACAGATGTCTCTGTCCCAAGCCGCCTCGCCTGTATTTCCAAGAGACGTGCCATCGCTTGGAGAGTTGGCCCACATCTCGTCTCTTCTATCCCACTGTGGAGTGCGAAGATCATCGGCTTCTGTTGACTTCTCGCACTGGTGTTATTTGGGAAACGCCTTCTGTATTTTCTGTCCCAGGCTGCCTGGCTAAGCAGCTTTCATGCACTCACCCCACCCTTGGTTTCCAGTTTGGGGTTCATCCTTGGGAGGTCAGAGGAGGGAGCTGCCGTTTCTATTGTCCAAACAGCCTATTTCTGCCATGGGGAGTAGGGTGGGGGGACATTTTAAAACTCTGATGGCATATGATTTCAGTTTTGTCATTTTTGACCTGTTTTCAGGGATCATTTCAGTGCATTTCTGTATAAAGTTTTTTTTTAAAAAAAGGGGGGAAATGAAATTTTGAAATTTAAAACGGACACATCACCTGTACATAGGCAACCTTTCTGAGTCTTCTCTTCTAAACCCTTGTTTCTTGTAGAAACATGTTGTTTTTATTTTGTTTGTTTTGTTTGTTTTGTTCATTTTTGTTTGTTTGGGGCTGTTTTGTTTGTACTTTAAAAGCATGTAAATAATTTGTTAAAGTGACAACAGTAGTTTGGAGTTCTTTTTTTTTTTAAAAAAAATCGCCAGCAGAAGACCTCAACGAGAGAGTCAACGTCTGGGGGGTGGGGGGGTCCCAGGAGGAAGACGCTGGCGCCCTTTACAGCTTGTGTCAAGCTATGTATAATGTAAATTCTGTACAAAATCAACTTTTTTTGGGTCAAATGCATAGATCAAACTAGAAGCATTAAGACGCTGAAGATTTAAAAAAAAATGCCAAGTTGAGGCTTTTTTATTTGCCTTTCTGATACCTTAATGTGCAAAATCTATTTATTTCAAACGAGAAAATGTGTATAGTCTATTAATGACAACCTAAAATGTATTTAAGCCAATCCTCAACTTTTTGTTTTCTTTTGTTTTTGCAAAATTAAATCTTTTCTTCTATTTTATAATGTTTCTTCTCAATTACCGGTCTAGTATTTGTAGAAGTGACATGAAAAACTCATTGCCCAACAGGGCAGGGGCTCTGAAGTGCTTCATTGCACACGCGCAGCTCCGTGTGAGCTGGAGAACCACACGCATCAGCCACGGAGGCCACGCTTGGAGGGAGCTTGGTGTGTCTCCTTTCTCGCTGGAGCTGCTAAAATGAGGCAATGGTTTGGGAGGGCGGGGAGAGGCACTCTAAATTTGGGGGGGGGGGGGGCGTTGTTCTTGCAACAAAAAATAGTGGAGGAAAAGACCTCCGTTGTTCCTATTTCATGAATTCTGTAAAGATACCAGTTTTTAATTTGCAGTGTGAAAAAAAACAAGGACCTCCTTTAAAAGGGGGGAAGAAAAATGGTTTGCAATAAATGACCTATATTTTTTATGTTCCTTTAAATAAATAAATGAATAAATACATAAATAAATAAATAAAAAGGAATCTCTGCTTGAGAGATTTAGGATTTTTTTAAAAAATTCTGTTCCCTTTTGTTTTAAACAACTGTATAAACGTAGGACTGTTCCGTGCATCTAGGCTCTGTCATCAGTTCGTACTTTATTTTGAAGAATGTGGTTTGTTTTTTTTTTGCTTTGTTGTGGGTGTGTCATTCTGTAAATATTTGTTCATATTTTTTGTGAATTGAATACTATGTACCATTGTATTATAGTAACTTTTATAAAGCAAACCATAAATATACTGACTTTTCTTATAGAAGATCTGTGTTTGATTTATTAGCCTGAAATAATACACTTCCTTCTTTCCCCACTCTGTTGCTGGACAATGATTGGCAGGGGGTGTGGGGTTTCTGCAGGAGATTAAAAAAAAGTCAAAATGGTGGCCGCACCATGCAGTTGAAGCCGCCATCCTGACCTCCTTCACACCCACCTACCCTGCAAATGTCCTTAGTTATCATCCTTCTAAATCAGTGTTTCTCAACCTTAGCAACTTTAAGATGGGTGGACTTCAACTCCCAGAATTCCCCAGCCAGCATGGCTGGCTGGGGAATTCTGGGAGTTGAAGTCCACCCATCTTAAAGTTGCCAAGGTTGAGAAACACTGCTCTAAATTAATCTCCTAGCCTTGCAAAGGATACAAGAGTTGTAGGACTCATGCTCCTCATTTACTTGGGGCAGGAGAAAGCGATAGGCTTACATGCTCCATCTGGAAACTCCGTCAATCATTGGTCCTGATTCCGAAAGTTCTCCTTTGTTACAAGGAAAAGCTGTGGTCACCCACCATTGAGCTGGCATTCCACAGCTAGCAAGCCTGCGCCTCCCTCCCTATCTCTTGCGAGAAATTTTCCCATTTACAGGAGCCGCTGTTGATGGCACATGATAGGCTAGACTAGAAAGACAAGGACCGTGGACAGCTGTTTTCCACAGTCCAGACAGATGCTGAGATCAGGAGCAACGACACCCATGGTTCTTTTTCCAGCCGTTCTACAAGAGCTGTCACCAAAACAGACACCGTGGGAAGCTCAAAGTTTTATTTAATGAAAAAGACCAGACAAGGAGAGGTATCGGTGGAAGGTAGGTGCCTAATCTTTTCCTAGCACATTTCGTTTTGAGAACCTCCCCCCTTTTTGCTGATGGACGTTACACGAACTCAGACTCTCCGTTGGGGGTCAGGATGGTGAGGTTTCCCCGAGCTTCTTGATCGACTTCAATAGCTTCAAACAAAGATTTGAAGTTTCCTGCACCGAATCCCTAAATCGAGAGAGGGAAAGAAACAGCCATGAGTATTTTCCTTTTGCTAACTGTTTTGCACAAACCTGTCTCTGCAGATGATAATGTTTTTTCTTTTACGCTGAGATGTTCTGTGTAGATCCAGAATGGCAGTCAGTGATCCAGTCATGCATTTCATAAATGCACAGAAACCGCCCCCCCCCCCAAAAAAGTGGGTGGTGGAGTAAATTAAATACCTATCCATCTGCTCAAATTAAATGCCCTTGTTTTAGAATGTAGTCTGGCTAGACCAGCCTTTCTCAACTTTTTGACCCTGGAGGAACCCTTGAAATATTTTCCAGGCCTCGGGGAAGGAACCCCTGCAGATTCAGGCTCAAATATAGTCCAGAAGTTACACAATAATTCTATTGGTTTCATAGGTAGGCCTATATAGATGCATTAGCAGTGTTCTGAAACTAAAAATAAAGAATGAAACTTGCCTCTTTAATGTGAAGTTGCCTGAAATTGAAATAATTTTTAAAATAAATTGTGATCTCCCAGGGACCCCCTGTGGAACCCTGGGGTGCCACGGGACCCTGGTGGAGAAACCCTGGGCAAGAGGTGCCCCAGCTTCTGCAGTCAGGCAGCAGCAGTCTTCAGAAATTTATTTATTGTTCAAATTTCTAACACCGCCCATCTCCCCCTAAGGAGGGACTCTGGGCGGTTTACAATAAAAATCATATCCTATTGCCAAACTCTCAGGTCACAATCCCCTTATGACTTCCAAACACTGGCCGTTTCTCATTTTTGGTGTCGAAAATGTGCCTCCAGTTTTTGGAACCCGCTGTTCTTCAATGTAACCTGAATGAATGAAGCTGCCCCGGGAAACCAACCTCATGGTTGTACCGCTGAATGACCTCAAGGAAGACGGTTGGTCTGTCCTGGACGGGCTTGGTGAAGATCTGAAGTAGGTATCCCTTCTCATCAAAGTCAATTAAGATTTTGAGTTCCTTGAAAGGGAAGGAAAACGACAAAGGACTGACGGAAGTTGCCAAAGAAAATTGGGTGACTATAAATTTTGGTTGCAAGTTAAAATTAAAGCACTAAACCATACTATTTCTCTTCTACCCAAATTCTCCCGTGTCTCAGACAGGTGCAACCAACCTGGTTTCTTCCATTTTGCCACTGACCATGCTGGCTAGAGCAGCTGGTTGCTCCAATGAAGCAGAACTAGAGTAAACGCTTCTACTCAGATGCCAAGCTATCAAATACTCACATATCAACCAGGATAATGTATATACAGTCCATCTTTGAGCAAAGGGACTTCCATCAAAATGAATGAGTGGTAAATAGTAGTTTTTATTACATTTCTGTACCCCTCCTTCCATCAAGAGGCATACTTGATTCTCCTGCTCCCCTCAACAACCATATAAAGTGATAATATCTCAGATTAGCACTCTAACCATTACACCACACTACAATGGAGGCCAACTGACCTCCAGTTTATCAATGTTTTCCTTCACTTTGATCTTGGCTGTCTTCAACCGCTCCCGGAGTTGCTGGTAGTAAGTTGATGGAACGGACATGAACTCCATGCCACGTTCTTTCAAGTTTGTGATCTATAACCAGAGAAGATTTGGGAGTGTAACATTGGCCACTTGCAAGAAGCTGACGTTTTTGACAGGGGGAATTGTAACGAAATGAACATTCTTACTGAAGCAATGATGTCTGAGGTGTTCAGAGCAATGTGCTGGACCCCAGGCCCTCCGTAATATTCAACATATTCCTGCAGAGCAAAAGAAATACAAGGTGGGCAATACGCAAAGATCTCATGCTGAAGAAGATCGCTATGTCTAATCTCTCCTGCATTCCTGGTCAACGGGGGGGGGGGGGCTGGGAGAGGTGCGATCACAGCATCACCAGCGCTTGCCCCTGGTTCATTCTGACCTTTTACCTTTCCTGTCCAAGCTGTGACTTGACTTGGGTAACGATGCTGGTTTGAAGCTCTGAATCCTGACTTGCTAGATCTCAGCACTGATTCTGTATTCCCCATGAAGCAAGAGGGCTTAAGTGCAGCCCACATGAATTTCTGCTCCTGAATATCCCACCTGCTGCTAGAGCACAGCCAATCTCTGCTCGTCAACCTTCCAAGAGTTTGGAGAAGAGGCCAAACAGACTAGGATGAAGAAGTAACGCATTTCCCCCTCCCAACGGGGAACAAAGATGGATGGCAAGGAGAGCTTGTGGCTCATGTATATTTGTGTAGGCAAACATGTACAGTACGTGAGAGAGAAAATGAAGAGGCGGAGATACAAGACTTCTATACGGGAGTTGATCTACCCTCTCTCCCTTGGATGGTGGGTGAACTGGATGCCCGTGAGAGAGAATACGAATGGAAAAACAGCATCCTAGCTGCTAGAATTGGCCCTCGACCACCTTCACCGGAGCGCCAACACCCCTCCACCCCTCTTCCGCCACCCCAAAGTCAGCTTTGGTACCTGGATCTGAGATTTCTTCTTGCCCATCGCCGGCTCGTTAATGGGCATTTTGATGGTCTCTTCATAATTGGCCATAACAATAGACCGCAGAGCGCTGAATTCAGTGTGCAGCTGTTTATCATCCACAGACCAGAAGCGGTGAAACTGGAGATTTCTCTGGTACCTGCAGTTGCCGTACAGGAAAAGGGAGACCTAGCCTGGATGCTAAAGCTAGACTCGGTTAACTTAGCCGTTTCCCATTCCTTGACCAAACAATGTTTGATGGGAAGGAATTCCTGGTCAACTGGAGGATACCTGCTTTCCATGCACTGGGCCCCAACTTTGACCTTTAGTCCCCAGATTGAGCTAAGAAGGATAGGGTGCAACTGAGTGGTATTCCCAAACAGTGCAGAATCTGTGACACCCACCCCCGAAGTCCCACTCCCATCATCTCTAGCCAGCACATGAATTATAAGCCAACTCTCTGTTGGGGACCAGTTTCTGGAAGACCGGCGTGCAGAACACTGAGCTGGCTGAATCGGAGGATGCAACAGTTCACACTCTTCCCCACGACTTTGTCTCTAACCATCTCTTTCCAAAAGAAGATAGTTTACAGCACTCTCAGATTTCTGCTGCTGACTCTGTGTCTGATGATTCAAGAGATCCTGTGAGTATAGCCCAAGGCTGTAGACCAGGGTTTGTCAACCTTAGCAACTTTAAGAAGCGTGGCTGGCTGGGGAATTCTGGGAGTTGAAGTCCACACATCTTAAAGTTGCCAAGGTTGACAAACCCGGCTGTAGACGTTTATTGGCATTGCTTGAGCAAGAAGATGTGAGATTTAGGGCCACGTTTACAGTTTGTCCTCGGCTATTCCTCTCTTGTTGAAATGCTCTTATTCATTAACTTTAATCAATAACGTCCTTTGCCCAGGAGCGTGCGAAGAATGGGTAGCTGGTACCCAGATATCCAAACAGAGCTCTGATATTTTCCTGAGGGGGCCCAGATTTAACATCATAAGAGTAAAATCCATTTCAGGTGGTGAATAAAGCTCTGATCAAAGGAGAAAATAAGTCTGGAAGGTCACACAGCAGGCTTTGGCGTATACAAAGAGATCCCTAAGAAATCCTAAACGTCTCCCTGATGATGTTACGTTATTCAACAACCCTAAAACGTTCAACATTCAGTTCCTCTAAATCAGCCTTCCGCACCCTGATGTGTTGGGACTCCGCGTCCTGTAATCCCCCAAGGGGCAGGCTGGCTAAAGGAACCTGGAACTAACCCCACCTCCGTTTCCTACCTGGGTGCCACCAGCTGCAACCCCTGCTTCTGTTCATTTTAAGGAACATTTCAAAGACAAGTCTCACCATTCTACCACCGGTAGCATTTCCTGGTCGGGCTGATTCCCCACAATGTGATCGATAAAATTCAGTTTTGTAGGAGGTCTGTAAACAGAAAGAAATGTTGCCACATCATGTTCACAGTTCAGTCTTCTTTCCCTCTCTCCAGGTTCCTCATCCTTGACCTTCAACTTAGCCACAATTCGACTTCACTGGGACGTTTTTTCCCCATCCCCCCTCCTCTACCGTTATGTCCTTTTTCACCCATGTCTGGATTACCGCATGGAAAAACTAATGAAAAAACATAACCTCCAAACAGTCTTCAAACCCACCAGAAAAATACAACAAATGTTAAAATCAGCAAAAGACAAAAGGGACCCCCTCACCGCTGCAGGAGTTTACTGCATACCCTGCAGCTGTGGACAAGTATACATTGGGACCACAAAACGCAGCATCCACACCAGGATAAAAGAACATGAAAGACACTGCAGACTACAGCAACCTGAAAAATCTGCAATAGCTGAACATGCTCTCAAACAAACTGGTCACCAAATCTTATTTGAAAACACAGAAATACTGGACAACACCAACAGCCACTAGGTTAGACTATACAGGGAAGCCATTGAAATACATAAACACCAACACAGTTTCAATAAAAAAGAAGAAAGCCTAAAGATCAGCAAAACCTGGCTGCCAGTCCTGAAAAACACAGCTTGCAAAAGGTCAACGAACTCTACTCAACCACAGAAAGATACAAACAACTCACACAATAGATGTGCTAATCCCACACACGACAGCACCACACCCCCTAATCACCACAATAAACCCTCTCCTAATCTCTTGTAAATGACCCACAGAAGACACACACCCTCTCAGCAGCTATAAACACCAGCAGCAACACACACCCTCCACTTGGGCACAGAGAGAATCTTCTAGCTGTGCTCCTGCCCTCTGAAGATGCCAGCCACAGCGACTGGCGAAACATTAGGAACCAAAACTGCCAGAACACGGCCACACAGCCCAGAAAACCCACCACAACCATCGGATTCCGGCCGGGAAAGCCTTCAACTAGACATGTCTGGATTGCTTGCATATAATACATTTTTGCACTTCTGCAAATACGGAGGCTTCCCCACAACCGGCTGAACTCTCCCCTTGGGCAGGGAGCTCTGCAGGTTTGCCTGCACTCTTGACGTGGGGAAAGTGAGGGTAAGGTCTAAGTGAGGGTTGGATACTTACAGTTTTTTTAAGAGTGGGTCCTTAAAGAGAGGGGCTTCAAACCCAGGCAAGTAGAGTCCTCTGTAGTTCTGCTTTTCTATGAGTGTGTGGGTGGTGTCTCCATACTATATTGATGAGGAAGGGGAAACACGAGATAATTTGCACCAACATTTGGACCAGGAGAGGGAGGACCTTCCTAACAATCTGGAAGACCATCTGCAGATGGGGCAGAACGTCTCTGGCATCTACAGAGAGGCCTGGAGGAAATACCATTTCCTTCCAGATGTTTTTGGCCTGTAGCTCCATCTGGGCGTGATGGGAATTGAAGCCCAGCAGCAACCAGATTTCCCACCATCGGTGGAGACCGTACTGTGAAGCCAGACCATCTCAAGCTAGCTATTCTGCTCTCTGGGTTAGGACCACCCTGTGAATTCCTTACCGTTTGAACGACTGCACATTTCACTTTCCCGTGCTTGTCTTCTTCTATCCAGGGCGCTCTCACTATCCGAGCCCCACGTTCCCGAGCTTTCTGAGCGGAGGACAGGAGAACCAAGTCACGTCAAATAGATGAGCCAGCAGGGTGGGGTGAGAATTGGCAAGCATTTCAAACTGCTGGGCATATTTGGCATTTTGAGCTCGTGTCACAGGAACACACCCAAAATGCTTTCTATGAGGGAGGCCCTTGCCCCTTCACAAACGTTCTGCTGCCAAGGTGTGGCACCCACCAAAGGTGGAGTGATTATGTGCCATCAAGTCATCTTTGACTCCTAGCAACCGCATAGATAGATTTTCTCCATGAACTCGCAAAAGACGGAAGGCAAAACTGGAATTGCTGCCCCGCAGCTCGCCTGCAGTATTGTCATCACATCCTTGCAACCACCTTCAATGTACTTTTCCTTTTTTCTGGGCAGGTGGGCCCCCCACCCACTGCAGCTGCCCCGCTGCTTAATTTTCTAAGTATATTTATGGCATTGATAGAAGGCCCAGAAATAAAGGCGATGGCATTTGAATGCTCAGAAAGGCCTTCTTGGCTCGTTTTTACCTGCACGATGAAATCACAGTCCTCCACTTCGAAGGCGATATCTTTGACACCATCTCCATGCTGTATTAAGTGTGTTCCCATTTCTATGTTGACTGAAAAGGGGAGCGAAAGTAGACATTTTTTTTTTCACAGAGCGGTTCAGCAGCAGCCAGTAGCCCCATTCAGTGGAACCCACGGTCAGAGCAAAATTTCTTCCCACCCTTACAACACAGCAGCTTCAACAGTACCGGCCAACTTTATTATCCTAGAAGTAACTAACTAACTAACTAACTAACTAACTAACTAAATAAATAAATAAATAAATAAATCCCACATAGAAAAGAAGCAATAAGGCACACTACAGGCTAATTTGAAAGCTATTCAGAGCTGTCCTGCTAAGATATCAAAGAGTGACATCTTACAACAGATATTATTATTATTATTATTATTATTATTATTAGTAGTAGTAGTAGTAGTAGTAGTAGTAGTAGTAGTAGTGAGAGTCCCTTGGACTGCAAGGAGGTCAAACCAGTCAATCCCAAAGGAAATCAACCCTGACTGCTCATTGGAAGGACAGATACTGAAGCTGAAGCTCAAATACTTTGGCCACCTAATGCGAAGAGAGGACTCGCTGGAAAAGACCCTGATGCTGGGAAAGACTGAAGGCAAAAGGAGAAGGGGACGGCAGAGGATGAGATGGTTAGATAGCATCACCGATGTAACGAACATGAATTTGAGCAAACTCCGGGAGACAGTGGAGGACAGGAAGGCCTGGCGTGCTATGGTCCATGAGGTCACGAAGAGTCGGACACGACTAAACGACTGAACAACAACAAAAAGTAGTAGTAGTAGTCATGCTGGTCCCACTGGTTTTAAATTTACCTTGATTTCCAGGGTTGAGAGCTGAGGAGAAAACAAATATAATCTGGAAATAAAAATAATAAATAGATAATTAATGCATTCCCTCTAAGGCAGTGTTTCTCAACCTTGGCAACTTTAAGACGGGTGGACTTCAACTCCCAGAATTCCCCAGCCAGCATTGCTACTTGGCCGTCCAAATGTCAACTTACTGTCTTTGGTTCACAACCCAAGTAGAAAATTATTGAGTGAACTGGCTTCAAGACATCTAAGCAAGCACAAAGCTAGACCAAACTTGTCCAGCGTTCATCTCTCTTAACTTAGATACAGCACAATAGTATTTTCTTTTGTCAAGTAGCGATATTATTTTCTGCGCATGTTACCTTATCCTGTTTGATTACGTGTGAAACCACCTCTCGGCTTCCCGTTTCCAAGCCTCTGTACGCCAATTCTTCAAACCCCATTTTGTTGCAGTAAAACGAAGCAGCCTTGAGACAGACAGGAAAGCAAGACTGGATTAACTCCTTCACCCCCCCATGGGAGGAGAGTTAATTAATTTGTTGGTAACTGCTATAAAGAAGATCATTCTTTATATATTTTTTCTTTTCTCTATCTGCCCTGTCTTTTCTACTTCTTCTTTTATCTTTCTTTCTTTTCTAATTTCACTCTATATAATGTCGCGTTTATCTTTTATAGGTAGTCCTCGTCCTACGACCACAATTGGGACCAGAACTCCCATTGCTAAGCGAGGTGGTCGTTAAGTGAGTCACGCCCAATTTTACGACTTTTTTGCCACAGTCGTTAAGTGAATCACATGGTTGTTAAGCAAATCCGGCTTCCCCCATTGACTTTGCTTGTCAGAAGCTGGCTGGGAAGGTCGCAAATGGCGATCACGTGGCCCCGGGACACTGCAACCGTCAGAAATACATGCTGGTTGCCAAGCACCTGAATTTTGATCACGTGACTGCAGGGATGCCGCGACGGTCGTAAGTGCGAGGACTGGGTCATAACTCACTTTTTTCAGTGCCGTTGTAACTTCGAACGGTTGCTAAATGAATGGTCATAAGTCGAGGACTACCTGTATTTATGTGAAAATCTTTAATAAAAATTATACAGTATATTAAAAAAAACTCCTCCCCCCAAAAAAATATGCTTTGCCACAATCCCTCCTCACATCTGAAGGCCTTTTTCTTTCCTTTGCTTTTGGGCAACGGTTTAACGGTGCTCTCTCTTTCCAAAGGCACTATACTGCAGTTAGGTTCAATTGTTCACCAATGTTTCTGCACACTCCAAAGCACCCCCTCTAAGGGTTGCCAGCTTTTGGGGGGGTGTCTTTGCTTCTGTGGATCTGCTGAGTTTGTTTACCTGTGGGGAGGAATGGGAGTTGCAACTGCACCCTTCATTCCTTTGCCCGGCTTCAAATGTTATTTGCATTTGGGGAGCAGAACTCCATCGGGTGGAAAATTCGCTTATGGAAAATTCCGAATCTTAACTCCTTGGCAGACTGTGTCCCTGCCGGGATTATTGTAGATGGGAACAGAACTCCTGAACCATGCATGCAAATGATCTTGCAAATCTCCATGATGTTTCCTTCGCAATCTCACAAACCCCATTACTAAAACCAAGGAATTCTATGGCTGGCTGGGGAATTCCGGGAGTTGAAGTCCACCCATCTCAAAGTTGACAAGGTTGAGAAACGCTCGGCTAAGCGTTCCCCATCCGGATTTCAGCTCCTCAGTTTCCTACCCAGCACAGCCTCTCCTTAGAAGTAGAAGGGGAGGCGCATGGTCTAAGCCAAGGGGAAGAAGCCAGGGCCTTTCCAAACATGGTTTGCCCCTCAGTTCCCATCCTCTCCTGATCCTTGACCTTGCTGGCTGAGCTTGATAGGCACTGGAGCTCAGTGACTTGAATGCCGTAGTTCCCACCCCGGATGAGATGTCCAGTTTTGGAGACTCCGGATTCCAATGCCGACTCAGCCACTTCATGAAAAATAAACCCCCTGCCAAGACTGCTTTTTCCTTTTCCTTCCTCACTTCCCTTTCCTCTTATGTCGTGTCTTTTGGGTGTCATGAGCCTTTGAAAAGGCACCGCACGTCGATCTGGGAAACGTTTGGGCTGAACGGCTTTAAATGATAAATTAAAGAACCCCTCGGCGGCCGTGGCATCAGGGATGAATTATCAGCACTGCCAGAAGAAAGAACTGGAACCGCTTCAGCTGCCTTTCTCCGCTGTCCTGGGAACGGCGGCTGGCAGGATGCAAATGCACAAGATGTGGGGACCGAGCAGGGCGGAGGCATGAAGTGGCGTGCGCGCCCCAGTTTGGCCCGGGGCTCAAGGCCCGCCCCTTCAGCCAGCCCCCGGTTGCATCAGGCAGAGCACGTTGCCATCCGGGCCAGCCAAGCACAAACCCTTAATCGAACGCAGGTTGCTCGGAAAACCCTCCCTTCTCCGCCTTCCCGCCCTCCAATGGCAAAGCTGCCGACCACGGTCTCATCACAGCTGCCTCGAAGGCCCCTCGCTGGCATTGGCTCCCTGGGTATCTTTGGGACCCTGCTTACCTGCTTGGCATTGCCAACCCAGAAGGTCAAGGAGTGGAAATGGAGGAATCGGCCCCGTGCCGGCTGAAGGAAAGGAAAAGAAAGGGCGGGGGGTTACGCTTGGCTGATCTGGGTGCAGACGAGGGGGACTCCCGGGGGTCTGGGCGGGCTGCCTGGGTTAGAACCCGGGAGATGCCAGCTGGAGGGTTGATGCTACAGGAACATCATCTGAATAAACCATGGCCAGATCCTTGTCCATCTTTCTCAGGATAACAGCTGGATGAAGACGTCTATCCCCCCGGCCCAAGCGTCGCAAAGACACGTGGGCTGGAGTTACCCTTTGTGGCTGGTTTGCTCTCTGCTTGGCATGCTGCTGGCGGAATCCAGATGTGGTTTACACCCCTGGATTTGCAATATTTTTGGAACGGTGCCCCCACCCTTCGCCAGGGCTTGCATGTCTTTTGATAACCTTGTGATGTTAAATATTAAGTTGGCTGGAAAATATTTACCGAGCTCTTGCGTAGGAGAGGTGTGTCCGAGGGGTGCCAGTTCCCCCTTGAGTAATATTTTTTAAAGAGGATTTGTTTTTTATTTTTTTAACCGATGACCTGCCTTAGCTCCCCAACTAGGCAAAACATCTCACCTGCTGGGTTCAGATACATTCCCTTCTTGGCAAGCAACTCAGCACTTCATCTGATTCAGACCTTACAAGCTGTGTTCAGCATTTAGGGAACGCACAGTTGTTTCTTTACAAACTCTAGGCAAAGTCCAGCCTTTTGAGGCCCCATCCCTTCCAAGAGGATTCTTAAAATGCTCAGAGCCAGACAGGTGGAGGCGCGAGTTATTTTTCACACTCAGGACATTTTGCTGAATAAACCACAGTTGGGGATGCATCCATAAACCAAGATTTCCAAGCTATAATGGCTGGTTTCACACAACACGCTAAGTCACTACCAAACTACTTTTTGCTTTAGGTGTTTCACACACCCAACTGCTGATTTACAGAACTGCAGTGTAAGTCTGGGTGGAAATATATCACAAAATACATTTCTAAGCCTCTTTTACAACCTCCAACATTTATCTGGTAAGTTTTTAGCATTATCTATCCACTGTAACACATAATTCAGTTGTGCAGGCAGGAATCTGGAACTGGTTAGTTGTCCCAGATCAGCATATGCCTGTTGGCTGATCCAGCTTTGAGTAATGCGTGAAAAAGCCGTAGTTATATGAGAACCAGATTAAAAAGGAGATCAATGTATTTTTTCCAATAGATACAACATTGAAACTACACACACTCTTATATCAACATACATTATTTGCTAAGAACAGATTTTGGTAGCAAGTTTTCCTGTGCCTAAGGAAAAACATTATTTTCAAATAGGCTTTTACCAAGACAGTTTCACTGCAGTTGGTGTTACCAATATGAATAATCTTCTAAAGAATAAACCCTTATTTATTTAATCAGCTGATATGACACTTCCAAAGGAAGAAAGTCTCAAAGCAGTGTACAACAGAGATTTAAAAATTAAAAACACCTTTAAAAATACAAAACATTTAATAAGAACATAATTATTTAAATTGACCTTACCTTTTCTCCTTTATCTGAATAAGTTGTCTGGTACAAAGAAGAATAAAACAGAGATTTTTTTTTTAATTACTTCAGAAAAAAAAACCCAACAAAGCAAAACAAAAACTGGCTATCAAGTGAGTTTAAACTACATGGCAAACACCATCAACTATATTAAGTGCAAATAACATACAGATCTGAACATTTATTTATTGACAAATACTTTTACACAACTAGGAACTAGCCAACTCTAGACTGACGTATGTTCAGTCATTAAAAAATTGCATATGAAGAACTTATCAATCTAATCTCCAAAATTACTCAACACTTCTGGGAAAAGAAAAGTAAAATCACTAGTTTGAGATATCCACATGATGCTGCAGATTTGAACAGCGTCTTAAAATATGTTTGCCAGTTTTATAGAGGAGAACAAAGGGACCCATTTGCTCTGAAAGATAATAGCAACCATTTGTTAATAATTCTATTGTTTAGGAAAATATGGAATTACAACAAATGGGTGAATAGATCCCAGCATGTAGTCAATATTCCAGAGAATGGAGTAAACCTGCTGCCAGAAAGTTATTGAAAAAGAAAATTAATTGGTTAAAACCTTGGGAGCCTCACCATTTTGGTTGTCCCTCGGTGCAGAAGTGATGGTGAGGAGGCGGAAAGAGGCGGCGAGAGAGTGTGGAAATCTTTTGAATTGTAAGAAAGAGGATGGCCCCAGCTCCTCCCCACATCCTCCTCCTCCCCCTTTTCCAGATGTACATATTAACTTTTTTAAGGCAACTATTGACATTTCTCAACCGTGCCAGCCAAGGGATGGGAGGTCATCCTTCAGCCTCTCAGACAGTTGACTCAAAGCCGAAGGCACAAATCGCAGGATCTTCTTAACAAGATTTATTGAAGGGGACGGAGATTTGATGGGGATATTTTGGGGGCAGAGGGCGCTACGGTCTTGCAACTCCATGGACCAGGGTGTGGTCAAAAAAGTCAAGATGGTGGCTTTGGCGGTGCAATTGAACCTCCACCTGTTTTTTATGGGCAAGGAATTTACTTTGGCATGTCCATGCTTGATCGTTGATTGTGACAATCCAACAGATTTGTTTGTCTGTTCATTTATTCACTTAAGAGGGAGATGGGCGGTCATAGAAATTTAATAATAATAATAAATAAATATTCCTCAAATTTATATGGCTGCCCATCTCACAGAAAGTGACTCTGGGTGGCGTACAATAAGACTATAAAACAGTGAACATATAAAAAACCATTATGATTATTTTTTTAAAAATCCCAAAGGCGGAGAGAAGACGGCAGATGTCAACAGCAACGGAGCCACCTCAGTTCCTTGCCGGTGCCTGAGGACACCCAGGCCTGATGGCAGAACCAATGTTTTGAGGGATTTCCGGAACATCGGGTGGAGCCAGGTGCTGACGCATCGAGGCACCCCGTCTACATACCACTGAAAAGACGTCATTAAAAGTTGAGGAAGGAAACCAACAGCTCGGGGAGCATCCACACCCAGAGCAGCATTGCCAGGTGAAGCATCGGGGAAAGAACGAGGCCCTAATCAAGGAACCATCAAGGAAGAAACAACATCCCAGCCCAGACTGTCGCAGCCAGCTCCCACATGTAAATGACCAGCAAACCGCACGGTTGATGTTATCCAGCCTAGTATCACAACGTCTGCAGGGAAACTGACGAGCCCTAATTCACTGGAGCACTGTTTCTCAACCGTGGCCATTTTAAGATGGGTGGACTTCGCAACTCCCAGAATTCCCCATGCTGGCTGGGGAATTCTGGGAGTTGAAGTCCACCCATCGTAAAGTGGCCACGGTTGAGAAACACTGCACTGGAGTATAAGGAGGAGGAACAGCACCATCGGACTTGCAAGATTCTGTGGTTATACAGATAGTCCTTGCTCAACGATCACAATTGGGACCGGAATTTTGCTTGCTAAGCAATGCGGTTGTTAAGCGAATCCGACCTGATTTTACGACCATTTTTGTGTCGGTCGTTAAGCGAATCGTGCAGTTCCTCATTGATTTTGCTTGCCGGAAGCTGGCTGGGTAGGTTGAAAATGGCAATCACGTGACCGCGGGATGCTGCGATGGTTGTAAATGAGAACCAGTTGCCAAGTGCCCAAATTGCGATCATGTGACCACAAGGACACTGATGGTCATAAGTGCGAGGACCGGTTGTAAGTCGGGTTTAGCGCCGTTGTAAGTCCGAACCATCACTAAACGAATGGTTGTTAAGTGAGGACTACTCGTAACCCATCTCAATCAAAGTTTTAGCCTTTGGATGGAGTTGATTTCCTGGTCTGGTCTACCTAGCGGGGCTGACCAGTGTCGGCTGTGCCCATGGCACTTCCAGCATCGCTGCTGCCCATAAGGCAGCCCTGGACAGATTGGGCACATTTTGGCCACAGGTTTAACCCACTGAAGTGCAGTTTCACTCCCATCACCTCCTTCGAAGCAAGCTAAAGATTCCTTTGCAAACCAACCAGTTGTTCCCTGCACCCCACACACTAGGAAGTCCGTGCCGTGTATTGATGCAAAATTCTTGGCTCCCTATTCTTTATGACTCGTTTTCTGTGCTTGCTGTATTGCTGCCTGCCCCCAAAGGGGAATAGCATGATAGGTGCCAATGTATTTAGGGCATAATGTTATTTACCAACAAAGCTGCTACAGCTTGTTTGGCAAACGAAATTTAACATAAATCGAGGCCAGGTTCATGGCTTTAAATGCTTCTCCCACCGTTAATTATACCCACTCTCCAGATCCGCCTTTCTCAGCCTGCTATCCAGAAATCAACCCAATTATGCTGGGTTTCCCTAAAAGCCTTGGCTAGAGATACGGGCGAAATGTCTAGATGCAGAGAGAAATTCGTGATTGCCGGGAGTTGGAAACTTACGCTAAAGTTTGGGGCTGCGTGGACAGAGGGGAGGGGAGGGGACGTCCTGGACACGAGCTTTCATAAGGGTGTGTGTGAACCAGACTTTGGAAAGAGGAAGGGGAAATCAAATGGTAGCAATCCTTATTTTCAAAAAGAAGAAAACTGCTGTAAATTGCCAGACCAAATCCTTTTTTTTTTTTTAAAAAAAAGATAGAAATTGAACAGTTGAAAAGCACTTAACCTAGGTACAAATCCCACAAGTGGGACCACGTAGCCCGAAAATGCCCCTGCCCCAGTCACGACCTTCCTAACCATGGCATTTCCCCGAGTCAGAAACACACCACGCAGTTCCACCTTTATTTTTATTTAGGGGGAAAAAAGGCACATTCGCACGTGCAAAGCCACCGGTGAAACGTGGGCTATCACGTGAAGCCAAATGCACGTACGAACCGGACCGCGCTTCGCTCCCTTTAAATGAAAGACAGCGCTCTCCTGGCAATCCCAAGCGCAGACCAGCCGGCCACGCCCCCTCGCCTCTCACTGGTTAGCGTGCTTGCTTTGCCCCGCCTTCTCGTTATGTAAGGGAGAGAACTTCGCTTCCGTTGGTTGAGCTGTTTTGTCTCCTGTTGTTGCCCGTAGTTTTTGCAACTGGCTTTCCGGGGGTGGGGTGGTTGCTTTTCCTAAGAAAATGTCTTTGCAGGAGGAGACAGTGTCGGTCAGCGACCTGCAGCAGCTGCTGAAGAAGAAGGACGAAATTGAAGCCCAGATCAAGGCGTATTATGACGTCCTGCAGGATGTGAGTGGCAGGACAGGTTGCGGGTGGGGGAGCCCATCTGGAGCCCCCAATGCGCGCGGGACTACACCTCCCATCGTCCTCAGCGAGGAGCCCCCGAAGGCAACCGGTTAGGGAAAGGTATTCGCAGCAGCTCCTTCCCAGCCTGGGCGGGGGCTGCAGCTGCAGACACTGGCATTGCATTGCATTGCATTACCCCGCATTGCAACCCGCTCTTTGCACCTTCGCGAAAAGCCGGCCTCTCTGCCTTTGCTTTCAAGCAAGCGCCTAGCAGCGTTTCTCAGCCACGGGAACTTTAAGATGCGTAATAGGGACTGCCGGGGATTCTGCTCTCCGGAGCTCAGTCATTGCAAAAAGCTTGCTTTTTTTTTTTTTAAGCTGCTCACTCCAGCTGTCTGGACTTCTTCTGCAGGCCTAGGCTGTACAATGTTGGCAGGAAGTTTTGAAGGACGTTTCCATTCTGTGTTCATTTCTTCTGAGCGTCAAGTGAGATTTCGAGCTATGACACAATGCCCTTTATGGCTAGGTTGCTCTACCAAGCCAGATTATACTGTCTACTGTCGTTTGCTGGTTCTGGCTTAGGATATTGTATGAACCTGCCCATGGTGGTTTGTTAACTGTAGTTTACAGCTTAGCGTCTTTTACCATCCCAGCCAATTCTGGTTTGTTCAGGTAGGGAAACATGATGGCTCCACATGATGGCTGACTTCATTTGTCCTCTTTGCAAAAGCAAATCTCAAGAGGGTCCCTTTGTTTTATGTTTCTCGTCTGCAGCAAAAAGGCGTTGGGATGAGCGAGCCGCTTGTAGATGCTGAAGGCTATCCTCGAGCAGATGTAGATGTTTATCAAGTTCGGACAGCGAGACACAACATCATCTGTAAGCGGCCAGTCCTTAATTTATCGCCCTTTCTCTTTATTTAAAAATTGCTTCCGTGTCATTCATTCTGCATACAACCGTTACCCTGATTTGCGTAAATGACAAGAAAGAGGGAAAAGCCATGAAGTTTAGAGGTAAGAACGTCCCACCCACTTCTGAAGACAAAAAAAAAAAGACTTTGTATGAACAAGAAACCTGGATTAGAAACTTCTGGGTGATGTCCCATCCAGTTATGGAAAGCAAGGGATATGGTGAGAAATACTGAAATCTTGCCAAGTTGGAGATGTTTGAAAAGAATCATATCTGTAGCTGTTATAATGGGGAAGGTTGGCCTGAAAGTGGGATCGGCGACATCTGGTTATTTCTGACAGGTTAGATTTGCAGAGCTGGGGCTTGGCCGACCCAACTGATTGTCGCTTATCCGGAAATCTCTCTTTGGTAGCTTCTGGCTCCCCTCTGCCTGCCCTTGTTTTAGGCTGTGGATGAGTGTGGGGGTTTCGCCCTTAGGTCTGCAGAACGATCACAAAGCCTTGATGTGTCAGGTGGAGCAGGGTCTGCATCAGCTGCACGCCCGGGAGAAAGAGAAGCGCGACCGGGACGAAGCCGAGGCTCGAGCCGAAGCCCAGAGCCAGGCCTTGCCCCAGCCCTTCGCCCGCGTGAATGCTGTCACCCCTGGATCCCCGGCAAGCTTCTCGGCAAGTACCGGCTGTCTCGCCCTGAACCCCCCTGGTTAGGAGGTTTATTCATTCTTCAATCTTAATTGTAGTCGTATTTAACCCCTTTGGGGAAGGAGTTAAAGATTCTTATCTGCCTCCTCCTTTTATCTTTATAGCAACAGCCCTGTGAGGTAGGCTGGCCTGAGAAAAAGCGACTGGCCCAGCGTTTGTTAATCTATCTAGCCCTGGGTGCTCTCTGTGATCCCTAAGCCGCCCCCAAGAGACAAAGGGGTCATTTTTGTTTCTTTCCGAAGGGTTTGCAAGTGGACGACGAGATAGCCGAGTTTGGCTCCGTCAACAGCCGCAACTTCCAGTCGCTGCAGAATATCGCCACTGTGGTGCAGCACAGCGAGGATGTGAGCAGCTTGCTTTCTTGACGGCTCTGAAATGATGCTGGGAGGGCTGGCGTTTGCCCCTCCAGAGCCCTCGGAGGTGGACCAAGCGCTTGAGGATCCCGTAGGCCCAAAACGGCTCCTCTGAATTATTGGTGGCCAGTGGCATTTTGCCTCAATCCAGGAGCCTGTGAACATTTTGAATGAGAATTCCCAGAGTTTTCGGGCTGTGCTAGCCGTGGATTCTGCCAGCTGCATTCTAGTTCATCTGAAAAGGACGGCAGAGGGCAGGCCCAGGCAGTTGGGTGTTCTCTAGATATTGGGAGGCGGTGAAACCCAAACCTGTTTAACCAAGGGGCAGCAATCCCAGCTCAGTTGCCAACCTTCGCCATGGGATATCAAGAGTGGCCATTTCTCTTGAATCAAACTGCCTCTCTTCCTCTTCCAAGCAACAATCCAAAGGGGATTCCCGTTTAGGAGAGGCCACACAGCAGAGGCGAGACAATAAGGATTCTGATTTTTTTTTCTCCCCCAGAAACCCCTAAGTGTGACCGTGATCCGAAGAGGGGAAAAATTCCATCTCGGGCTCACGCCGAAGCGCTGGAGTGGGAAAGGACTTCTGGGGTGAGCGTTCCAAAACTTGAACCCCGCCCCCAACTCTTTGCTCCTTTCCACAGAGCCAAGAATAAACGCTCGGGAGAAGCAGTAACCGGCCTCTTGTATCCTTAGCGCTCATCAATCCCCAGTAGTAAAAATCTCGGGGGGGGAAAGGAAGGTGAGGAATCTGCTCCAAATTCTGGCCCTCACCACTGAGACGTCCCTGTCTCCTGCTGCTGGTCCTTGTCCTCCGATCCAGCAGTGGGTCTGTTCAGAGGATGATTTTACCTATAGGTTGTGATGGTCAGACAGGTTTTTGTGAAGATAGAAAATCTTCCATCCTCATCCATTTAAAGTTCTAGCGGTCAAGAAACATCCCTAGAATTGTGCCTCCCTTTATATGGATTTGTTTAAATTCTCTTTCGCTTCTCCAAGGGACAAAGTGGCGTGCTTGCACTATCTGATAACTACCAACGGTTTAATTTGCTTTTTCTCTTCCTCTTCCCTCCCGATCCCCAGCTGCAATATTGTCCCTTTGCAAAGATGACTTCTGGTGATGACGCAGCTCATGGTTATTTGGTGATGTGTCAGTTTGATGTTGGCATCTACCCGAAGAAGCTGGAACGTTGAAAATGAATTTGGAAGTTGGGGCTTTTGCTGTGTTTCCTGCAGATGCCATTTGAATATTTTTTTTCTGATTCTTAAGGGGTATTCAGTACCTTTTAACTTGGGTGTTAAAACAAAGAGAGGTGTGTGGCTTTATTGTGGAATTCAGCAACTTACTTTTGTTGCCTGCCTTTTGATTCTTCCCTATTTGGTTAGGGAGCGAGCCAATAAAGGTTTATGCTATTCCTCCTGGTGTTAATCCTTTTCTTTCCTTTTTCTTGCTTGATCATTTCCGGGAAGGGCACTAAAACCTTACCTGATGTGTTTTGTATCGTTACTTAGGATCAAAGTCATCCTGAATCTTAATTTTTTTAAAAAAGGCATTCCATACAGCGATTGATTAGCAATACAAGCCATGGAAATTAATGCTACAGAATCAAAGATCTGCAGGAAAGTATGATGGACCTGCTGATCTTTTTCTCCCAAAACGTGTTACAACTAAGGTGTTTTAAATGGATGAGTGCTTGCTTTCCTTTCTGATACTAGAGATGTGAATCGACCTTTATTCAAATATTTTTACAGAACGCTTTTTAGGCATTCTAAGCATATATACTAAAATGTAAAATGGTAGCTGCTTAATAGATCAGGTACAAAAGGAAAAACTGTCCCCAGGTGCTGGGGGCATTCTGAGAGATGAAATCCCAGCACATATGGAGACCACCAGGATGAAGAAGAAACGGGCAATCTTTTTGGACCATGTGGGGGGCTGTTCAAGCCAAAATGGCTAGGGGACACACACAGATGGACAAGCTTGATTTTCTGCTTTACTGTATATTCTTCTAGAGCGGTTTTTCTCAGCCTTAGCACTTTTAAGATGTGTGGACTTCAACTCCCAGAATTCCGCAGCCAGCATGCTGGCTGGGGAATTCTGGGAGCTGAAGTCCACACATCTGAAAGGTACCAAGGTTGAGAAACGCTGTTCTGGGCTTCCGGCGGGAATGGTGGATTGAGCGGCTGTGCCCGCTGTTTCAGCGGGCGGAGCGGACAGCGTGGCGGCTTTTTTTGGGCTCAGGCAGGCTTTCCTGAAGCCCAACAACGTTCTCCAGATTAAGGAGAATACTTGGAATTATCCCATCTGTCCTCCGGAAGGGAGGCTTGCAGCCAGGAGATCGCAAACTTCGTTTTGCGCTTGATCGGTAAGAGCACCCGGGAGGTGGGGACGTCACCATTTCCAAGCCGCGCTGTAGCCTTAAAGGGGCACTAAGACCGGCCAACCCTTTTCTAAATCACCAATTTGTTTTTTGTTTTTTAAAGTATATGTACCCCAAGAGAGGCTTTCTTCAGCAAGGAGAAGCTGGTTGTCTTGGCGCTTAATGTTATTTTTGGGATTACTTTTTAAACTTTTTTTTAAGTTTTGGATTTCCTTTTCCTTCCAAAGGAAATTTCAAAGATTGAGTAAACAATTGTCTTTCTGTTATTATTTTTGTATTAAATTTGAAGATATTAGCATTTTCCTACACGTTGAATCGGCTGATTTGAACCTTCAGCTTTCTGTCTTCACTTTCCCTTGAAAACCGTCTGCTATTTTCACTTTTTGTAAACAACTTTCAAACTCTCTCATATCTTTGACTTTTGCTGATTAAGTACCTAGGGGTCGCCATAATTTACTGCGTGAGACATGGAGGATTTCAAACAGATCCTTTCTGACCTTCACCAGGACTTCAAATAGATATTTTCTGACTTATCAAACCTTTATGTAAGATATCCAGGACATTGTGGAAAATATGAGAGCTAAAATGTGCCATCAGGTTGGGGATGTGGTGGATGAAATTGAGGAATCTAAGAGCGATAGAAAGGTTTCTTTTAAGACTGAGATTGGGATTTTTGTCAAGATGCTGGACGAAGATTGGATAATGGAGTTGGAGAAATCTAGGGGAGAGAGTGATCTGCAAGCCATAATTAGGGTCATTCTGGTGGAATGCCATGAAAAGAATCTGGAATTTTTGAGGGGGGCAGCTGGGCTGCTTGATTTTCTTCAGAAGAAAGCTCTGTGCATATCTTGGGAATATGTAACTGCTCTGGTTTACTTCGAAGTGGGATAAGGGTTGAAGAATGTTTATTTGGTTTGCTTTAAGGATTTGACATGTTATTTGCCTTTAAAGATTTGGGTTTGCTGTTTTGAATTGGCTTTGTTTTTTGAGTTTATTAAGATTTTGGGTTTATTAAGATTGGGATTATTAAAATTGTTATACCATTAAGTATAATAGCTGACAACTTATGTGCCTTTCAATTTGATTTTTATTATAGTAGACAGAAATGTATAGAATAGTGGTAGGAAGGGAATAATGAAATATGTTTTATCTTTTGGAGGGGAGAAAGATGTTTAGGAGGTTTATATGAAATTTTTTTTCTTCATTTTAATATAAGGGAGGAGTAACTGTACTTAGTGATTTTATGTGTTAAACGGGAATGACTTATATAAATAATGTGGTGTTTTGGATTAATATAGAGTAAGAGATTAATTATGGAAATTTTGTATATCCTTGCTGTTAAAAGTCAGAAGCCACATCTTTCTGTAAATTAAAAAAAATTCTCTTGTGTTTCTGCACTTCTTTAGTTTTTTTTGTAGTCTTTGTTTTTATTGTAGTTTTTATTCTTTCTTTGAAACCTAATAAAATTTACTATAAAAAAAGAGAAACACTGTTCTAGAGCTTATCCTATGGTTTTATATATTTCTTCAATGTATGGTTGACTAGAGAGGGCTCCTTGAGATGCAAATATCTAGTTTTTTGGAGGGGGACCGCAACTTTCCTACTCTTGGTGTGCTATTTTTTTTTTTACTGTAGCATCTTTGAAAGGATCGATATCCTGGAAAAAGAGAAATCATGGTACAAAAATAATCTAGGTGTGGTTCTCTCAAGGCCTAGATCAGTGTTTGGCAACTTTGAGATATGTGGACTTCAACTCCCAGAATTCCCCATGCTGGCTAGGGAATTCTGGGAGTTGAAGTCCACTCAACTTAAAAGTTGCCAAGGTTGAGAAACACCATTCTAGATATTGAAGCTCACCGATCCAATTGCAAAGCTGAGAAGGTTAATCCGAAATGTCTACTTTTGTTTTCCTTCTCCTGCTGCTGCTATTTTGCACCTGGTTTAGGGTTTCTTTTTGGGGAGGGGGTGTCTAGTTAGAGGAGAGAGGAAACCGTATCACGTCAGACCCTGCCTGCCCCCTCCCCTGGCCTTGAATCCTTGGAAAGCAAATCCTTGGAAGCAAATCTTCGTAAGGCCTGCCAAGTCTGCAACGCGATGGCCTGGCAGTTTGCTGGCTCCTGGCGGTTGCTATAGGAACCATAATGGGATGCAAACAGTCGCTGCTCTGCTGCTGGAGTTGGGGCCCGGCAGGTGAGTTGGGGAAGACGGGCAGGTGAGGGCGGGCTCTTTGGAAAAGGGAAGATGGGGAAATATTCCAAATGCTGAACCCCAGGACGACTTAAATGATTATTTGTGAAAATGTCTGTAAACCACAAAGGGAAGACTGTAGCTTGAATCATGTCAACTGGATTTCTATTTTCTCAGTGGAAACGTTTCGCTCCTTATCCAAGGAGCTTCTTCAGTCTGAGCATATTAAGGGAATCCTAAATATGTTTGATATGTTTGATATGTTAAACATATTTAGGATTCCCTTACCAACTTTGCTCAGACTGAAGAAGCTCCTTGGATAAGGAGCGAAACGTTTCCACTGAGAAAATAGAAATCCAGTTGACATGATTCAAGCTACAGACAATTCCACCTGGATGACTGAGAACCTTCATAGATACACAAAGGGAAGAGAAAGTGGAAAATACCCATCTGCTTCTCCTGGGAAAAATGAATGCTACGATTGGGGTGGGGTGTGTGTGTGTGTGTGTGTATACCTCTCCCCTCTTACGATGGTCCCAAACCTTGGCAGAAGGGACCACTGTTTTCTGACTCACGCCATTCAACGTTCTCTCTCAGCTCTACGGATACTGGCAGGAGACGATGGAGGAAGGTGCAGATAGACTGCAAAGCCCTCGGCAGGCTCCGTTAGCAAAGTCCTCAAAGGAAATCCTGGAAGACTCAGGAGTTCCTCCCGAGGAGACCGATGCCCTCAGCCAGGACAGCCAAGAGCAACAGAAGGAGATCCCCATCCCTGCAGGACCGGCGGAAAGAAAGCCTCTCGGACAGGCCCCCTCTGAGTTCCTTTCCGTGAAAAGCAGCTCCTCTTTGCCGAAAGCCGGTCCTCTGATTGTTGTACCCTCCACTGTAAGTATTAAGCCAGGCCAGGACCTTTTGAGCCTTTGGTCGTTGCTAACCTACAACTTCCAGCATCTCTTGCCATTGACCGTGTTTGCTGGAACTCCTTAGAACAGTGTTTCTCAACCTTGGCCACTTGAAGATGGGTGGACTTCAACTCCCAGAATTCCCCAGCCAGCCTTGCTGCCTTAGAACCAGGGTTTTAGCATCCCCCCATTAAGGCAAATAATGGGTTATTTGTAAGCTTAATAATACAAATTTAATCATTATTAATAATAGTAATGAGAGCCAGTTTGGTGTAGTGGTGAAGGCACCGGGCTAGAAACCAGGAGACCGTGAGTTCTAGTCCCACCTGAGGCACGAAGCCAGCTGGGTGACCTTGGGCCGGTCACTTTCTCTCAGCCCTAGGAAGGAGGCAATGGCAAACCACTTCTGAAAAACCTGCCAAGAAAACTGCAGGGATTTGTCCAGGCAGTCTCTGAGAATCAGACACGATTGAACGGGGGGAAAAAAGTAATAGTAGTAAAATATAATAACAACAAATAACAAATAACAAATAATAATAATAATTTATTAATTTATTAATAATAATAGTAATAGTAATAATAATAATAATAATTTATTATTAATAATAATAATAACAACAAATAACAAATAATAATTTGCCCCTGGAAGCAGTTGTTTCATCCTGTGTAATAGCAAGGCTGGGAATGTCTCCGTCATCCACAAAAAGGGCTCTGAATTGTGTGGTTGGGGGCGCAGAATGGAATAATCCAGTGAAATATTGAAAATCAGGCAAGATAGGAGATCGGAGAAATCAGGGGTGCAACTTCCAGGCTCAGCTACAAATGGTGTTTTGCCCCTTAGGAACCTGCAGTTAGGATCCCAACACAAGTATCCAAAGAGAGCCTGCAGTCAAACAAAACGCTGCAGTCAAAAGAAACGCTCCTTGGTTCAACAACGTCTATAAAAGAAAAGCTCTTTGCAGCTGGAAGGGAGGATGCCAAGAGTCCTGACGTCAAATTCGATAAGAGAGGCCCAGCTAGTGCCAAAAAACTCTCCGAAGCCAGAACGGAGGCTCATGCAGAGAAAGTCAGTCCCGAATTTGCTCAAAGGAGCTCCCAAGAACTTGTGCCCTTAAAAACCGGGAGTGCCACCAGCAGAGAGGGTGCTGTGACGCCTGCCTTGGGGATTGATAAGTCCACGATGTTTCTTGGAAGCCAAGGGCCACCAAGTGATAGTGAAACGACCAGTCTAGAGACGGGGCTGGGGACATCCCAAAAAGAGAGCGAGACATCCAGGACCCAAACCACCGCCAGCAGCGCAACTCCTGTCCAGGAGGAAGATTCTATTGTGTCATCGGCTTTCCCGGGAATGTTGTTTGAAGAGAAGACGAAGCCGCTATCTGATCACCCTCTTGTGAGTGCGGGTCAAAAAAGGGAAGGGCAGTTAACAGATGGCAATTAATGCCTTCTAAGATCTAGTTTTCTGTCCAACCCCCCCCCCCCCATGACTTTTAGTTGGGTGGGCATGCTGATTGGGTTAGTCTGGATGTTCCTTTGGGATTTCTTGGGGAAATGGTTTGATCCTGACTGACATTTCTTCTAGAGCTTGTCATGGGTCTTTGGCTACAACAGCCAACTCCCTGTTTTCAACCTCCTCGATGAAAACCAACGGGTGATCTTGTACGTCTCTGCTCACACTGCCGTGATCCACGACATCTTCAGGAATAAACAGTATCTCCTGCAGGTAAGACCAAGTTCTGAACTGGTGTTGCTACAGCCCCCACCTCTTCAGAGCCTTAGGAATCATCTTTCCTGTGAGAAACAGCAGATGGGCTTGCCCACTCTGCTAAATCATATTTGAGCATCTTTGTTTGTGGCTTAGCATGTGATAGAAGCCCAGCCAGTGGGTGGAATGGCTCCAGATTATGAGAGCGGAAAGACGAAAGCATCTGAAGGTCTGTTCACACGCCCTATACAGGCAAACCTGCTTTTTTTTCTGGAAATGCACCCAGTGTGAGACTATAAGCAATCTAGCTCCGAGAGGACATTCCTACCCAGACCATAGAGCTTCTGGCATCTTATTGTACTAACGCTTCCCACATGCTTCTTCCCAAAAGACAACACTTGTACTTGAGTTGTGAGCCTACTTGTATTATGTGCCGGCTGGGGAATTCTGGGAGTTGAAGTCCACACATTTTACAGTTACCAAGGGTGAGAAACCCTGGTCTAGATGGATCCAGTAAGGCAAGAGTGGGCAACTTGATGAGGCCAGGGCTGCCTCCGACGCCCAAATCCCCTTTGTGCACCCTCCAGAATCCACCTCCTGAAATCTTGATAGGAAGTTGTAGAATAAGCCCTAAAAAAGGCCCATGTCAGTTCACAGCAAAAGAAAATGCCGTTAACTCCCTTCCTAAGCCCAGCACCGTGGACTTCGTGGCCTCCTCTTGACCACCAATGTTGCCCATGCCTGTAGTTCTCATGAAGGCACCCCTGTTTCAAGAGAATATGCTCGGGTTGTGTGAGTGGGGGGATGTGTCCGTGTGGGGGCAAAGCACCTCCCCACAAGGATGTCCGCTTCTACTGAGACCTCCCCATGTCTCTTAGGGACATTCCAGTTGCATCTCCTGCATCTGTGTCAGCGACGACCGGCGGTGGGTTGCAACGGCCGACCGAGGTCCCGAGAGCCTGGTGATTGTCTGGGACAGCTACTCCGCGTAAGGGTCTGGCGGCTGTGGGACGAGCCTCTATTCATTTCTTGGTAGGAGGCCATGTTACCAAGCTGAGCTGTCTCCTTGGAGCAACTCACAAAATGTTCAGTCCGTAAAATGCAGCGACTGCAACAGCAGGAACCGGGAAAGACTTTTCCCGGTTGAAAAGGAAACCTTCTTCCTTGCTGTGGAACCAGCAGATCAGACTTGGAGGTCCAAGATCCAGCTCAGCTTATCTTGTTAGAAGTGAACAGAAGAATAGGCTTCCCCGTTCAAAGACCTTTGCTGGTCCAAAACTAGCTACCTGTCAGCTGGCCCCTTGGCCGCATTAATCGTGCTGAATGTTCAGGTATGCAGAGATTTGGGGGTCCCCAGCTGTGGTCCAACAGCTCTGCTGAGTCCTCCCCCCAGTTCAGATGCCTAAGTTGGCACCCACGAAATCAGGAGTCTTCCACTAAGACACGGGTCCCCAAACAGCTGCAGACGTCTTCTTGTCCAGGGTTCCCGTCCACACCATCTTCGACAGTCACCCTGAAGGTGGAGTCGGCGCCATCGCCATTTCCCACGATTCCAAGTTTCTGGCTACGCTCGGAGCTGGGGAAGTGCAGGTAAGGGGAACGTTTCCTAGAGTTTCTTCAGCAGAGCAATCGGGGGCGAGGGGGAAGGCTAGTTTTGAGAGCCCGATTCAGTTCGTCACCTGTGGATAGGAGCGCCAACCTTCTCATAGTTTAGAAAGGCCCTCTGTTTTCCAGCCCCCCCCCCCGCAACATTTTCTTCTTTATCTCAGAAAGTTTCCATTTGGAGATGGACCTCGCTGGACACAAAGCCGGTCTGCAGTGTGGAAATCTTGCCCCAGTTTGGTTTCCAGGTCAGACCTTCTGATTGTTCGCATGCAAGGGAGATGCAGGGACTATTATTATGATTTATTTTTCCCCTCCGAAATTTGGCAAACGAACTCTTCAGGGCATAAATGGAGAGCCAGTTTGGTCTAGTGGTTAAGGTGCTGGGCTAGAAACCGGGAGACTGAGAGTTCTAGTCCTGCCTCAGGCATGAAAGCCGGCTGGGTGACCTTGGGCCAGTCACTCTCTCTCAGCCCAACTCATCTCACAGGGTGGTTGTTGTGGGGAAAATAGGAGGAGGAAGGACTATTAGGTATGTTCGCCGCCTTCAGTTATTTATAAAAATAATAAAGGCAGGATAAAAATAAAATAAAATAAATAAATAAATGGCAAGCTGGCTGTGGAATTCTGGGAGTTGAAGTCCACCCGTCTTCAAGTGGCCAAGGTTGAGTAACACTGTGCTAAAGGCTCAGGAAGTGAAACTGGGTCACTGCCAAGGGTTCAGGGACGAAATGCATTTTGATGGGGATGATCATTGCCAAAACTTGTCTTTCTTTTAGATGTACATTGCGTTCAGCGGCAAAACCCAGAAGGATCTCGTGAGCAATAGTGTGAGCCAAGTCATCTTCTACTTGTGGGTAAGTAAGTTAGACGCCCCCCCCCCCCGCTCTCATTGGATGGCTTATTTTAACAGAAGGTGTCTTGCACCTGCCTCCTTGAAACCTGCACCCTCCGGGGTGGTGGGATCACGGCTCCCAGAATTCCCAGCGAGCAGGGCCAACAGTTGGACATTCCTGATGCTCCAGTCCAGACACATCGAGCAGGCTTTGAAGGAGGAGGCCTCAGAAGCACCAACCTGGTTCATCCATTGCCCCAAGCCGTAATTTCTTAACTACGGCTTGTTCAGTAAGCCACAATTGGCTGATTTCATCCATCTCGCTCGCCCAAAACTGAATAATCCCACAATGGCTCAGCTTGGTAGGGGACCTCAGCTTGTGTGTTGGTGTTTTTCGACAGAATAGGCCGTCCGTCCTTTCTCCCCCCGTGAGCCAAAGCAGAATGCGCGATGTACGCCCGGTGATACTGGGCAAATTTACCCAGTTGATCCACGATATATTTTTTTTTCCTGCAAATGTTTGATAACGTAAGAAGGGAAAGACTAATGCTCTGGCTGCAAACGATTCCTTCTGAGGTCGTGCAAAAGAACGTGTTTTGTGATAGGTTAGTCATCTTCCTAACCGATTACAATTCAGACGCAGCGGCAGAGAACGATGAACGTGTGCGTTTCATGCTGCGTCAGGGCCACGTCTAGAGATTTATCTCCCTCTTCTTCCCATTTCTCCCAGGAGGATGACATGTTGATCTACCACGCTCCTCTCCTGACAGACAAAGTGAGTCCCTGTCTAAAAAGCTTCTGGAGGCTCTGACGTGCTTGTGATATGTTGTGTTCTTTGCAGGATCTCATTGTAGATGGGAGCAAATGTCTGGGAGTGGGTACACACAGACATTCTTCCTAAGAAAGATGGTTCTGGAGGCCAGTTTCCCGTTTAGATTCCCTAAATGATAGAACCCTAAAGCAGAAAATGAAAGCGAGTGGGGTGAAGAATTTGGCAGGCACCCAAGACGGTATCCACGGGCACCGATCTAGAATTGCTTCTTGCAATAAAGAAATGAGATTAAATAAGTAAGAGGCCAGTGGGGTGGAGTCGTTAGGGGGCCGGACTCAGAACAGGGAGACCCGAGTTCTAGCCCGTCCTCAGCCCTGGGTGACTTTGGGCCAGGCGCTCTTTCTGAACACAGCCCACCTCGCAGGGCTGTTGTTGTTGTGGGGGGGAAATATGAAGGAATGTTCTGTGTGCCACTGTGAGTTCCTGGATAAATGGAATACGTGTGGTAGAAGATGCAGGCCAGTGTCTTTGGGGTAGATGTTTTGGGGCATGACTCCTGTTCTTTTCTCCCCGATCTGCGTTACCAAACCGGATCGGCCGCCCTTCTGCAGACTTTCAACAAGGTGGTGGGGCTCTTCAGCCAATCCCGTTTCCATTTCAACTCTGCCCAAGCGATCACCGGCACATCGGAGGGGAAGCTGGTGGTCTGGGACGTGGTTTGCCCGCCCCTGAAGCCTTCCTCTGTGTGTGACAAACTCTACGACATGAAAGCCATCAAGCTGGTACACCTGCAGAAAGACGCCATCACAGTCCTGGCCACAACGGACGAGTAAGCGCAGGGGCCTCTGCCGGGCGGGGCCGGTGCACATCCCGACACCGCTCCCCACATGACGCGAATTCCGGGATTTTACTTTAATTGGTGCTGGGGGGGGGGGGCGTTCCTTCTAGCCTGCCCCATAATTGAAGGTTTACTGCCTTGAATTAAAAAATGCTGCTCCGTGCGATTGCTGAAAATGCTGAAATATTCTTCGGGTGGGCTCCCCTCCATTCCCACCACGAGAAAAGCCTCCCCCTGCCCCACCCCCTGCCCCACCCCCTGCCCTGACTACAAGTAAAATCGAAGAGATCCTTGAGTTGAGCTCCATGGACGCATCACTGGGATCGGTAGTTTTCCTGATAACACTATGAAAGCGGTTTACTGTTGAATTCTTCCGGCGTGAGGTTCTGACTTCCAAGCCTAGCCTGCCGCTCAAAAATTTCCTGGTGGCCTCCCATCCGAGCGCTAACCAAGCCTGACCCAATTTCGTTTCTGAGTCGGGCAGGGGAAAACGATTGTGCAATTAAAGCCTTGTTGAGTGAAGGTTTTCCCACTTTAGCCAGCAGAGGGTGCTGCAGCATGCATGAACGTGGAGAAGGGAGGGCAGAGTTGCTCACGGGGTCCCAATCCCGAATTCCAGGATGCAGAGCCAGGAATTCTCTGGCTAATCTCTTTGTTGTAATTCAACGTCCCACCCTTTCACTAAGGGCTTTCCAGTCTGGGGGAGAAAGCCTGCTCAGAGCCATCCACAAAACTGGAGCTCTTTTCAATGCCGAATTCCCCCAAAGAGTTCCAGATCTTTTCTGCGTCCCAGCTCCTGTTATTATTTCCATCTTCAAATTCCAGCCACCAAACAGGCACTCCTCGAGAACCTAGGGGCCGGAAAGGAAAAAGAAAATATTTTCCAGCTTTTCCTTGATTCTTTGAACTCTACCGCCAATGATTCTTCCCAGGCTGTTCGTCACCTGCGACGTCAGAGGCCACGTGAAATTCTACGACGGGGACCTGCAGCTGACGCACTGGTACAGCCAGTTTAAACTGGGGCCCATCCAGTCCGTTTCCTTCTCCAAGAAACCTGCGTCCCCTGGCGACATCGCCCAGTACCCCGAGTCTTGCACCTTGGCCGGCAAGCCCTTCATCGTCAGGTGAGCGACGAAGGGGATCTCGGTGCTTTTCATCCTGTTGGCAATGATGGGGACCGAGCGGAGCTCCTCCTGCAGGCTGGTCAGTTCTTGGGGAGAAGGATGCGGTTTTATTTTGGGTTCGATGTCCACTTGCAACCTTTTGCTCCCCGAGGCAGGAACTTCATCCTTGCTACCCTAGACGCCGTGGTGATTCACGTCAAGTCGGAGGGAACGAAGGTCACCAAGTGCCTGGAGGAACCGAAGGACGCCGTTCACACCGTCGTCTGCCACCCCAGCAAGCCTCTGCTGGCCAAGGGGAGCTACTGTGGCCTTCTGAAAGTGTGGAGCTACGTCCTCAATAAATACCTCGTCAGCCGGATTTTTAAGGGCGAAAGCATCAGCAGCCTCTGTTATAACCATGATGGTAGTAATTGGTCCTCCTCGTCTTTCTGTCTTGTGAAGTTAGAAATAGCTGCTGTCCCCGGGGCTCAGTTTCTATGCCAGGAAGGGAATCCTGAACGATTACAGTACCTGTCTAAAGAATTATTTGCTAATGCTGATTGAGCAGGTATCAAACGGCTGCGGGTGTCATCACACTATGCAGCGTCCTTCTTCCAAAGCAACTTTGTTCTGGGCCTTCAAAATCCAATCAGGGTGTTTGTTAGTTTGTTTGCTTTTGTCCTATCAGAAGCCTCTCTGTGGACCACTGCAAAGAAGAGGCCCTAACTTGTCATCCCACTGATTTTTCTTCCAACTCTTACCTAGTTAAGTACTTCTCACTAGCAGCCAGGAACTGCTATGACGGACCCAGATAATCCCGAAAAATTGCTGCCAATTATTGCACTGCGATGTTTTTAGTATTAGCCTCCAATCCTAATTGCAAGCCTGATAGGCAGATTTTTTAAAGCTTAAAACTCACCTGCAGCGCCAATCTGTCTACTGTTGACTGCTAAAGTGCTACAGAGCCCTTTGGGGAACGATGGTACCTTTAAGTAGAAGCTTCCCTCTTGCAGCTTTGATCTCTGATTGTTTCCTACCACAGTATAGCGCTTTCATTTGCCTCTCCTCCATGGCCCAACTGATCAGTAACGATGCTGGGTACCAGAGGAGGATGGACACTCATCATTAAAGTTGTTAGTCCGGAGTTATTTTTGAGAAACATCATAAAAGGATTTTGTTTATGGGGACAGGTATTGCTAACGTAGCATATTATTGTGCCATGCAGAGCTGCTCCTTTATTTCTCCTTCCACGTAATTATGAAAAAGACGGTGTCTCGGGAATCCCAAAAACCTAACTGTGGAAGCCAGGATTTTGGAATGACTGTTTTTCAATGTGCACCGTAGGTTCTTTGCTCGCTGCCGGATTCCTGAATGGGAGCCTTTATATCCTTGATTCCATATCGCTGGAGAACGACTGTCCGGAACCTTTCCAATACTCAAGAGGCCCCATCACCGTCATGAGCTTCTCTCACAATTCTGAATACCTTGCCACCGCAGTGAGTAGCGACGACCTCTGGCCGTGACCTGTGCCCTATGGGCCACACCTTGTTCTGGCTACAACCTCATCATTCCTTGTAGCTCTCCACGGAATAGATCTAGTTCAGGATCGTTGTAGCCACACTGGGATTTAGATTCCTTTGTCCTAAGCTAGGAGATGGTATTGTGGCACCTGCAGAATCACACCTGGATCTCTCAAAGGCAACCCTGTCCCCACGGACCTCCATGGAGGGACAAAGGTGGGGGCAAGGGACACCTTGCATGTCATGACATCACTGTGATGACGCATTACGTGTTGCCAAATGATGCGAGCACATTCGAGCGATGATGCTCTCCCCCACAAGAGATCGCCTTCGCAGCTTCTGCAGATGCTTACGCCTGTCCCCTTCAAAGTCTCCGAAACCACACCAGAAAGGTCAACTTCTGGAAAGAACGACAAAAGCTCACACGATCTTGCACAAGGTGCAGATGGGGAGGGCGCATCCGAGAAAAGACGGCTCCCCCTGTCCTCGTCCAAGGCTCTGTCCATGCCTGAAGCGGAACTATGGGCAACGGAGTCCATCCCATCCTGAGGGACTAGACTGGAGATGTTGGTCCAAATGGGACATAGGGAGAAGAGGAAGGGAGACACCCAATGCCGGCTTTCCTTTCTAGGTGACTTTTCTTGCCTTTCAGGATGAAAACTTGTCATTGAACCTTTACAGAAAAGTTGCCAAGGAGAAGAAAGTCTGGGATCGCCTGGCTGCCCTGCACTCCCACTACAAGCCGATTCGCACCCTTCTTTTTGGGGTACAGTTAGACAGCAATGAGCCACGGCTCTTAAGTCTTGGAGAAGACCGGCTCTTGGTACGTCCAACGGTTGGGCACGCCTGGTGAAACTGGGCCGCCCAATGGGGGTCACCTCTGGAAAAGTTTCAGGGCTGAGAAAGCTAGGCAGTTGTTTTGGAACAAAGCAGGTCGGCCTGGAGTCAAAGGAGGAAGGTGGGATCTGAAGAACGATTTGGGAGTCGGGATGGCTCTGGATCCAAAGCAGGATATGGCCAAAAAGTCCCAGCCTAAACAGGAAGGTTTGATAGCCTGTTGAGTTGAATGGAACAAGTGGCCAATACTTGGCTCACTGTGTTGGTCAACTCAGCTGGGTCAGTGGCGGTCCACTGGGGTGTTACTTTGACATGTCTCACTGCAGATCAACGAAGCAAAGACTAGGTTGTGTGAATTTCCCTGTTGCTGGATCTGCCCCACTTGGTTTTCAGGTGGAATACGACTTGGAGAGCACCGTCAAAGACGAGCTGGTGGTGATCCGAAGAGACCGTATTGAGCAGAGTGCGGTCCCCAAATATATTGCTTGGTATCCCCCAATCACAACCGAGTACTTTTTCCTCACTGTCAACGATCACTACAAAATGAAGATTTATAATGTGACCACAAAGTTGTGCAGGTAGCTAACGGGGGGAAACACTTGCGGGAATGAATTTCTCCAAAGCGTTAGGCTCTGTTCTGTAATGAGAATGAATGTGGGGTTGGACTAGAAGTGGGGGGACCCACTGGGTAACTCTGGGACAGCCTCCCCTGCAGGCAACCAATCTCATGGGGTTGTTGGGGGGGGGGATATGGGAAGAAGGAGAGCTGTGTCCACTGCCTTGGGTTCCTGAAGGAAAGGTGGGATGGATGGATGGATCTGTGATGGTCTTCCAGAAAACACAATCCAAGGTCTTATTTGCAATGCACTGGTTTGGTTCCCACAAATACTAAGATGATAGATAGATTAGACTAGACTAGACTAGACTAGACTAGACTAGACTAGACTAGACTAGACTAGACTAGACTAGACTAGATTTATCACTGCCCACTGCCCCAAGGGCGGTTTACAATAAAATATAATTAATTTAAAATAATTAATTAAAATGCAACTATAAGTAAGTTAAAATAAATAAGTTAAAATAACTATAAATAAGTTAAAATAACATTCAAAGATATAATGTAGTTAAACTGCCTTTAGCCACGTCTCTTCTCTAGACCCGGATATTATGGCTTCTATGCCGAGTTTCAGCTTAGATCTTGTGCCAACTCAGTGCAAGTCTACCAACCATGACTTAGGCAATGTCATTCACTGTGATGGCAAGCTTGCAGAGCCAACAGGAGAAGGATCTGCTCTTGGTATTCTTGGTGGTTATCCTAGGATGAGCTGGTTGGGGCTGCAATGATTGTTCACGATGTGCTTCTTCTAGGAAGACTGCTTTGGGACCCACATACGGCTCTCCTCTTGAGAAGATCATCGTCCTTCCGTTGGCGGAGGGCCAGGATCCTCAGAAACGGTACCTGGCCTACATCACAAAAGATAAGGTACTGTAGATGACAAGTGAGGGTGCTCTTGAAATCAGCCCTAGGGATGAATGCTGAATGCGGGGCACACGACTTTCTCCCTACTCTTCAGCTGCCTGCCCTCAGCCGCACAGGTCTGTTCTGGCATCAGCCAAGCTTCGTTTCACCACCTGACTCTAAATACTTGTTTTTTTAAAATGTATTTAATTAAAACATTAAATGAGAAACTGGTATGATACGGGACAAAATGCCAGCCTCGCATAGCGTTTTGTTTAAGCCAGTGTTTCTCAACCTTGGCGACTTCAAGATGTGTGGACTTCCACTCCCAGAATTCCCCAGCCCTCAAATGGCTTAAGCAAACGCCTGTCCGAGGAAAAGGGTGGAGTGGGGGAGGGGCTGCCTTTAGCCCAGGAATGTTTTGCAGTGGGACACATCCACCTTGGCAGCTCTTCCGTGAATGAGCAGGTCCCCGCCGTGGCAGCCATTTTGTGGGAGCGCCCACAAGGCTTCCCCAGCCACCTGCCTTAGAGAGAACCGTTCCTCTGAGGCTGAAAATTCCTCCAGGCAGGGCTGGGGGGCAACTGGTTCCCCTCTCCCTCTTCCCCCCTAGATTGGCCTGCAGATCTTGCCCGTCGATGGGAACCCGCACAAGTCCTCGGCTTTCATTTGCCACCCCACGGGGGTGGCCGACCTCGCCTGCTCCTACACCGGACGCTACCTCTTCACGGCGGGGGGCAGCGACTTGACGGTGATGAAGTGGGACGTGAATCTCGAGTAAGCGATGGTGCGAAGCCCACCCCTCCGGCCCGCGGAGGAATAGCTTCTGTGGCCTGAAGAGGGGAAGCCCGGCTCCTTAAGCTAAAAAAAAAAGGAACTTTGGGCAAAAAAAGGAACTTTGGGCAGGGTTTTTGGTTTTTTAGAGGAAAGGAAGACCCTTTTCTCTTGCATCCAGATGCCTGCAGGTAAGTGATAAGCGAAGGCACCACTGCAGCAGGGGCGTTCCAGTTGTGTGTGCTGCTGTTTGGCGTGCTGGGCAATTGGGGGGGGCGGCTGATCCCTGCCCACAGCCCACCTCCCTTCTGTGGTCCCGCTGGTTGGTCTCGTCCGCCCAGGGTGAAGGCGCGGATTCTGTGGAGCATCTCTCTAAATCCTAAGGCATTTTCCAGATCATAAAGCCTTTTAGCAGGTGGTTTTAGAACCCATACTCTTAATAACGCTGATTTGTTCTGAAAACGTGACCTCCTGCTCAAGAAACTCAGGAGAAGTTTAGATTGTTCAGAAGCCACCTTTCCTTCGGGTCGAGGGGAGGCGGGTGAGGACGGAAGAGCTGCTCCGCAGGGTCTTCTGAGCCAGGGACCCTCTGCCCTGTCTCCCTCTCCAGCGCGCTGGATGCTGCTGTGCTCCTGTGCGGCAAAGACCTGATCCCGTTTTACAACCTCTTGGAAGGGGGTAGAGAAGGCGAGTTTTTCAAGGTAAGGCTGCTCGGTTTGCTTCCTGACATGAGCCCTGCCTTGCCAGTCGATGGGAATGCCATTCGGGAGAAGCTACGAAACGTACACCAGCTCAACAGTGGCAGTAAAACTGCAAGACTGAGAGGATGAAATAATAATAATAATATTACAGGTACTCTTCGCTTAACAACCGTAAATTTTGCTAAGCAAAACATGTGACCACCCCGCTTACCGACGGCAGTCCTGGCTGCGGTCATTAAGCGAGACATCATGTGGCTGCAACTTTCAACCTCCTGCCAGCTTCCCCATTGACTTTGCTTGTTGGAAGCTGGCTGTGAAGGTCACAAATGGTGATCATGTGACCGCGGGACACTATGGCCATCACAAATGTGCAACGGTTGCCAAGCACCTGAATCGTGATCATGTGACCGTGGGGATGCTGTGACCGTCATATGTGCGGGGACTGGTCGTAAGTCACTTTTTTCAGCCTTGTTGTAACTTCAAACAGCTGCTAAACGAGTGGTCATTAGACAAGGACTATCTGTAATAATTTTATTTGGGCAATGGAGAGATTTTTGTATCCCAAATTTTTAAAATGGAGAATTGGATCAGGACCCAAGTGCTGAGAGAACGGTGTTTTGTTATTTAATTAATCTACTGAAAACTGATCAGTTCATCTCTTGTGTTGTATTGCTGCACGCTCAAAATACGTTGTGTCTCTCCAGGAGCTAGAAGACTACTTCTACTACGCTCAGCTGGTCCATCAAGGCATCAACACCATGGAACCCAGGGCGGTGTCCACCCACATCCCCTTGGAACAAGTGCCCTTTGTGATGCGCGCTATGGGGTTTTACCCATCTGAGGAGCAGGTCAGTGGTTTCCGGGGCTGGGGAGGATCCCCGAGCGGCTCGCTTGACCTCAGAAACACCACCGTTTCTTTCTCTTGACTGACTGTTCCTCGTCTGCCCTCTTGGCTTGGGAGGGTTCCTCCAACCACGGTTTGGAACTCGTGGGAACTGTGGTTTCAGCGCCTGTCAAGGGCTGCAAGCCAGATACAGGGACAGACGGAGAGTGCCCATTCTCCGAGCGGGGTTGAGAGTGGGACCCTGCCACACGCCACCCATTCAGCCCTCTGAGCCACGCTTGCGACGCCCCCTCCTTACAGTGGGCTTGTCGAAGCATCCCAGCGGCAGCACCATTTAGGATTGTCTGCATTTATTTATTTATTTGGCTTAGAGGCTGCCCAACTTTGGACAGGCTTACAGGGTTAAAAAGTAAGGAAAAAATAAAAGCACTAACCAAACAGAAACCCTACGCCAGAGCTTTCCAAACCGTGTGTCGGGACACGTTAGTGTGTCGGCTGCAGTGTCTGGGTGTGTCGCGGCTGCTGCTGCCTCCGAGCCCTGCCAGGATTCTGTGCAGGTCCTAGTGCCTGCCTTGTGCCCTGCTGCCTCCAAACCTGCCCTGCCAGGATTCCGCACAGGTCCTAGTGCCTGCCTTGTGCCCTGCTGTAAGAGTGTGTCGTGAAATGATGCATGTCTAAAAAGTGTGTCACCAACATGAAAAGTTTGGAAAGCTCTGCCCTACGCGTCTGGAAAAGACGATTCCTCAAGCAAATAAAATCCTATAGAGCAGCATTTCTCAACCTCGGCAATTTGAAGATGGGTGGACTTCGACTCCCAGAATTCCCCAGCCAGCCATGTTGGCTGGGGAATTCTGGGAGTCGAAGTCCACCCAACTTCAAGTTGTCGAGGTTGAGAAACACTGCTTTAGAGGCTCAGCACCCATCCTAATTCAAGGCCTTGGGTAACCACCAGGTTTTGAAAGACTTCTTGAACCTGATGAGGGCGGGAGCCACACGAACCTCATTTCTTCTTTCAGATTGAAGACATGTTGAACGAAGTAAAATTCAGTGAGTTTCTGGAAACTGGAAAGCAAGTGACCCATATTAATCTAGGGGACTTTATCAAACTCTACGTGAACCATCGGCCTGCCTTTGGTCTGGCATCGAGAGAAATTCAGGATGCCTTCCAAGTGCTGGGCTACGAGAACGAGGACCACGAGGCCACCCTGAATAGAGACGACCTGCTTTTGCTTCTTCAACACAAAGGTGCGTGCGCTGAGCCCGAAAAAGGTTTTTTGAAAGTGGTGGGGCTGCTCTGACCAGGTGACAGCGTTCGTTTTCCTAAAGCAGGAGAGCATTTGACCGAAGAGGAGCTGGCCGAGTATCTCACCACGCTTCTGGGCTTCAATCCCGAGGGGGGCCGTTCAGAGGTTGGCACCTACGATCCCACAGGTACTCAACTCAAAACACATTTTGCAAAAACCAACCTCTGCCACCGAGCTAAAGCCTTTGCTCTTTGTAGATGCCTAATCTGATTCCACAACTGTATGAGGATGATTCAGTCTTGGCTTCTGGCTTTTCAATATATTTAGGGTGAAGCTAGAGAGAGCAAGGAACAAATTACAGGGAAATCATTAGAATGTTCCCTAACAGATAAATCTAAATTACTGCCAGAAGCCAGAACGACTGGCTGTTCTTCCCTTGCAGGGATAATTCAAGGGAAGAAGCAGTACCTGTTCACTGTTAAAAGTAAAGATGCCCTCAATTTTTGATGGATGAATGTATCCATCCCATTTTCTTGGCAGTGTTATGATAATGGTTTGCCACTGCCTTCTTTGGGTTTTTTTGCCAAATTCCCAGTTCATCTTAGAGCCCTGGGATCTCCTAGTGGTCTCCCATCCAAGTACTGGAAAAAAGTGGCAGAAATATGTCCCCACCAACACCCTCCCCCTCTTTTTTCTCCCTCCCCCTATGAACAGGAATATAAGAATAGCCACGCTGTAATCAAAGGACAAAAATCAATTCAGTATTGCTAGCTGATAAAGTGATTCCGCAGAGGCCTCATTCCTTATATTGTTTCCAGGTTACACTAAATTCTAACATCAAGTATCTTTCCCCTTTGGCCAGACGCAGATGAATTTATTCAGGAAGAAATCCCCGAGGAAATTACGGCAGCTCAGTTCACAAAGGACATTCTTGGACTGCCCATTCCAGAACCGATGGAGGCGGCGACAGAGACACAAACCTCAGAAGAGCCCACGAACAGCAGTTTCTCGTCAGTAAAGTTTCAATGATTTATATTCTTCACCTTTTTCGCCATTGCTTGCTTTCTGCCAAAGCATCCAAACATTACATTATATAATTTATATTATTTTTGAAAAACAAATTTTCAGAAAATGGCTAGTTTTAATGTTGTGGAAAATAAAGATTTTGGGTTTTTTTTTTAAAGAAAAATCAATGGTCACGGACTCCATAAGTATATAAACCTTGGGAAGGACTTCTTGCTAGCTGAAAGTAAGAAGTTCAGAAGCCGGTCTTGCAGCTTTTTAATACTGTTTTCATCTGATTGGTTGGTTCCAAATATGTTCAGATTACGGTGGAGAGATGTACTGCTATAAGATGAAATTTTGGGAGGAGACTAACCACGTAATTTCCAAGAAAAGGTTTTTGCCGATCTGTTGAATTTCTGGGAATCCTTGATCATAGATTGAGGAAGCGGAGGAATATGTGAGAGAATCTTACTATTTTATTACATAGTAATATTATTTTATTTTAAATCATGGCTTTGTGCAATGCATGAGGCTGGTGGCATTTTTCCAGAGGTAACGATTACATTGGATGAAGCAGACCATGGCTTTAGTGTTTGTGCTGTAATCTTCTTTTCTAACATCTGGAGCAGCTCTCAGTACTCCATCCTGGCGAGAGAATTCGGGAAGGCCCACACCTCTGGGGGGCACCAGGTTGGAGAAGGCTGCTGTAATCCGTGGGTTTAACGCTGTTAAAGAGTCCAGCTATTGTGGGTTTAGCGTGTTGTGCTAATTCAGCCAACAATGCTTTATTCAGCGTACCAGGATCAAGCAAGCCGTAATTTGGGTGGTATGTGAACCAGAGCAATGATCTGGTCAGATCTTCAAAATACTGTGGGATTGATGTTGTCTTGCTGAGCTGTTTCCCAACCATGGCAACTTAAAGATGGGTGGACTTCAACTCCCAGAATTCCCCAGCCAGCCATGCTGGCTGGGGAATTCTGGGAGTTGAAGTCCACCCATCTTTAAGTTGCCAAGGTTGGGAAACACTGTTAAAATACATATATATCACCACCTAAATTTCCCGGGAAGGCAGCCCATGCTTCTATTTCATTTCCTTCCTATAAAAATCTTCTAACTCCGTGGCTAAAAAGCAATAGAAAAAGCCCACGTCTATGTCTTTATCCTTTTTATGCCAAGGAAGAAAAAGGCTCAGGCTAACAACGCAGAATTAAAAAAAAAAAAAAAAGGGACCAAGAAGCCCATCTTCCACTGACAGGAGAGGGCCCCCTTCAGAGAAGGCGGCGAGGACGCTCCGCCCAGGGACGCCAGATACTTCAATGCGCTCGACGAAGCGGATGAGCGGCGACCAGGCGGGCCGCTGCCTCGTGGCGCTCGCTCCCGCCCAGCGGCAGGGCCGGCCCGTCCTGAGAGAAAAGGGCGGGAACGCGCCGGCCGCCCTGCGCCCCCTCCCGGCCAGGCCCCGCCCCCTGCGCCCCGCCGCGCGAGGAGCCGCGCCTGCGCGGAGGGCCTCGCGCCTGCGCAGTGCGCGCCACCAGCCTCCCCCGCCCACCGCCCGCGCTGGCCTCCCTCGCGGCCTCCGGCCTTTCTTCCCTCCTTCGAGGCGGGGCGGAGTCAGCCGGGAGGCTTCATTGTGCGTCCGGGCGCCGCCGTCACCCAGGTCGGGCCGCCTGCCGCCGCTGCCCCCTCCTTTTCCTCCTCCCCCTCCTCCTCCTCTTCCCCAGCTGCCCAGGAGAGCCGGCGCGCCGGCGCCGCAGTCCCGGGTCCCGCCGCCGCCGCCGCCGCCACCTCAGCAGCATGTCGGGCCGGTCGGTGCGGGCCGAGACCCGCAGCCGCGCCAAGGATGATATCAAGCGGGTGATGGCGGCCATCGAGAAAGTGCGCAAATGGTGAGGGGGCTCTGGGGGGGCTCTGGGGGAGGCGGGCCCGCCCGAACCCCGGGGGCCACCAATTCCCCCCGGCAAGGAACCGGACCCGACTTCGGCCCTCGCTTGTTCCGTGGCCCCCTTCGAAGCGGCTCTCCTCGGCTTCGGCCTCGGGAGCGGCGATGCCAGGCTCCCCACGGGCTCTGGACCACAACTCCCATCGGCCCTTGCCCTGGGCCGGCTGCGAGGGCTGATGGGAGTTGAAGTCCGGGACCTCTGGGTTGCTCGCAGCCTGTTTCTTTTCCCCACCTTGAAAGTCGGAATTCCTCCTCGATTCTGGGGGTTCCCCTGTTCGTTCGCCTTCTCCCGGGCTCCTCACCCCTTTCTGAGCCTTTGGGAGATGCCTAGAGTCCCCTTCTGGAATGGCTCCCACTTAACCCAGCCATGAACCCCCATCCACTTCGCTTTTGTCTCCGTGGTGGGTCGCTCCTATTAATCCCTGACCATCCATCCTGTTCCTGCCTTTGGATGCCGAAAAGGATGTACGCGCCCTTCTGGATGGCCCTCTCCTCTCTCACCTCATCCTGACCTTTCCTCCTGCCAGCTGATGCTTAGCCCTGGTGGAAGGCTGGCTTGAGATGGCTGGGACATCTAGTCCGATATGTAAAGCAGCTGCTGCCCCTTGGGTCTTTTCTGAATGTGCTGGACAGCAGTTGGAGGGCCTTACTCTCCCAGGACGGTGGGGGGGATAGTCAATCCACAAACTCTTCAGTTGGCTTTTGGGGAGGTATCATCCAAGTCTCAGATCTTTCCAACTGGCTATGCTGAGAAGCGAATTGCGGGTTTTCATCATGCAAGACGTGCTTTGCCATTAAGGTGTGACCCCTCTATGTTCTCCATGAGCTGTCGTCCTATCTGCCATTGGTCTTAGGGGCGCATTTCTCTGATTTCACCACTTTTCTCTGATCTGTCCTGTTCCATTTTTCTGTAATTGTTAATATTTAAAATGTGCAAGGTATTCTGTTACAATATCCTCTTGAGTTGTCTTGCATCTCAGTCTCTTCCACATCTCTCCATGTTTTTCCCCCTGTAAGAGCTGGTTCTCCTTATGGAACTCTACATCACTCTTAAAGGGAAATTTCTGTTCCATTTGGCTTCCCTGCCTGTTGTTTTTATGAGATATAGTAATAATAGTAATAATTCAGAAAAGTTGTGTATCATAGAAATATGAGGTGGAATATTTCATAGTGAATAGAGCCAAAATCAAATGTGACTTCAACTCATTCAACTCAAGTCCCTGTCTCTCAGTCCAACTCACCTCACAGGGTGGTTGTTGTGGGGAAAATAGGAGGAGGAAGGAGTAGTAGGTATGTTTGCTGCCTTGAGTTATTTATAAAAATGATAAAGGCGGGATAAAAACTAAATAAATAAACTCACTTCCTTTATGAAAGTAATGTTTCCTTCAAAATCTCCATACACCTTCCAAGTGTGAAGGGTTTCTTTAAATCTCTTTCCTTCTTATTTCAGAACTGAATAATTCTGCACTGAATCAGGTATAGACACTTTACAGTATGTCATTATTTATATTTTAAAGGAAATGGATCAACCAGATAGATTCATTTTTAAGTGTTTTGTTCTTTTAATTTTGTGTTGCAAATCAAAACTGCTTGCTAGTATTGTTCTGTTGATTTAAATTCTGAGCAGAACCAGAAAGAGGTGTATTATTGCTACTTGAATTTGTCAGATATAGTTAGATTTTCTAACCTTGGTAAATCCATCCTTTTTTGTTAAAGGTTTACAACATGTAACCTTTGTATTCTTTTGTGAAGGATTGTATGACTTTTATTGTGAAATTGTGTGCAGCATACTTAAAAATAATACAGTGAAATGGTTATTCAGACACAATAAGCAATCATTGTGCAGTTTGGAATTTTTGGATCAGATGACATATTATAAATGTTCTTCAAGAGAAGTTTAAACAGCTTTATTGAGTTGGGTTACGCCATTGCACAGCTCTAATTGATTCCAGTTCTTGGATAGCAATTTTTCTACGTGTTTGTTAAAAACAAGCAGAAGAAGCTTTCCTTCTTGAGAACAATTGGTTACAATGTTTTAAAAAATGGGACCTTAATTGAGAGAGCAATCTTGTGTTGGACAAAGAATCGACATGTTCCCCCCCCCCCACAGCAATTTCAAACTGGAAATCTAAGTGAAAATATCCCTGCTCATAGCACAGAGCTGTAGGAATAATGCTGTGGCTGGCAGGGAGACTCATTTCGAAACTGGAGAGAAATGACAGTGCCCCTGAGCTGTCCCATTAAGAGTGTGTGCTTGATGCTCTCCTGGTTTTACATGCCACTTGATTCCCTGTGGTAAAGGGAAGAAGAAAATACCAACCTTTCTTCCTGCTTCACAAACAAACCGGGAAAACTTTTGGCCAGTGTTTTCAGTTGCCATAGTAACCGTGAGCAGGTGATCCCAGCTCATTCCTTCAAAAGGAGATTGTTGGTGATCCTGATTTTTGAAAGAATTGTTCATGCCAGTAATTTATGTCTCTGTGTATGGACGTTGGCTTTATTTCTTCCTAATAAGTCAACAAAGCTGTTCAGTTTGTTTTCGTGGAGGACAAAAGACCAGTCATCTGCTTGTAAATGTGTAATGATGAATTAATGAGAAGTTCAGTGTTCTGATTTCAGTATTTTTAAGTGGAAAGTTTGGCATGAAATTAAAGCTTCACCAAATTGTGTTGAAAGTTAAAGCTGGCTGTAGAAAAGTGCTATTATGTTAATATAGCACTGGATCCAACTTGTACTGAGTATTCCAGGCAGTGCAAAATGTGATTAAATCAGAATTGGAGAAGTCTGTTGCTTCAGGTTACCCAGAAATTCAAGCATAAAAATGTTGAACAACCTTGATATCTGAAATTGTGATATGGCATCATTTAGTTTTCTTACTGGACGTAAGGAATTTTAAATGTTTCCTTTGGTGCCTTATGTCCACTTGATTTCTGTGTGCTTTGACATTTCCACAAGTATATAAGCCAATATGTATAATCTGCAAGATCCTCATGTTAAGTATGGTAGGTATTAGTAGTGGTTGAATCAAACCTGCATTTAGATGCTATTAAAATTGTGGAGTGCTTGAGTCTCTGTTTTTATTCTTTGTAGGGTGCTGACTTTTTCCATCTGTAGCAAGTAATTAGAAAAATAAAACATTAAAAAAAAATTACAGGTGGAGTGATGAATTTGTGGGTAACTCTCTAGCCCCCTCAAATTATTTTGAGCAACTGGATCAAGATGAAGCAGTGTCAGATTGTGTGTGTGTGTGTTCATTTGGGGGTGAAACCCTTGGGACTTCCCAATTCATTGAAGCTATAGTTTGGGCTGCTGCCACTTGTTCACTTGGCTGAAGCAGTCGGAGAAGTTTCATAGCTCCAGGGCCTGGTCTCTACAAATCCAAAATGAGATGATTGTTTCATAATTCCAGTCGTTCTCAGGGGAAACGTTAAAGGCAATGAATCTGAAGGCACAATATAACAGGCAGCCTTCACGGGAAATATTTATAACTGGCAACAGTTCATTTATCTAAAAGCTTGGGAACCAACAAACCGTAAATTTTCTCATGTCCTTTTCCCACTGTCCTTATATATGGTGATTGACAAAGCATGTGGTTTGGTTACTTATGGTGATGCATCAAGATCATTTAAATTCTTTGAAGTCTTACTGAGTAAACCTAACTCCTCCTAAAAGTTAATTTTAGACACATATTTTAAGTAAATCTATAGATGAGTGTATTTTGAAAAAAAAATCTCTGAATGAATATGCCTGTTAAATTACAGGGAATTTAAAAATAGACTGAACATTCAACTTCATTTCAGGTAAACAAAAAACATGAATTGCCACTAACAACCATTGCTATAATTCCTGCAAGTTAGATAATGTACACCAAAGAAATAAACAGCATTTTACAGTGATGTGTAAAACACTAAGGTGTGTATCATATGTAACGCAGAAATCCAGTTTAAAGAAGAATAAAACCCTTATGGCTGTTTTGTCCTCTAAAATGGAACTACTCATTAGGATGTGTGTGATTTGTGTTATATCTGACACATTATACCATTAACAGGGGAATTTAATTTAAAATGGACTGTGGGCTCATCATAATGGTACGATTTTGTTTTGAATCATCTCTGACAAAGATGATGCAAGCTATGCTTTGGGCTTATAGCCTTGAAGCATGAAATATTTAACCTAGGACTTTATAAAGTTATCAGTGGTGCTCTAGAAAGTTGCTGAAGACCCAAAAAGCAAAGTGATTTAATAGGTGAACATTCTTCAGAAATGTTCTTGCATGGTGACTGGAAAGCACTGAATGATTGCTGGCAATCTTGGATACCCAGAAGTCTCAGCAGCCAATGATTATCTGAAATGATTGGATGGCTTGCTGTGTTTGCTCGAGCTGAACTATTGAGAGCAGGTGTGTTGCTTGCTTTCTTGAGTTTCTGCTGACCACTGATGTTATGAGAATTAAGAAGGGTTTCAGCAAAAGTGGTTTCTTCAACTTCCAGTCAAACCTCTGCTTGAGTCCTAAAGACTTAATTGTGCCATCTCCGTGTGGTTTGCTGGGGTTGTTTGTTTGTGGCTTGATTAGGTGAAGGTTTTTGTTTTTTTCTCTTGGAAGGCATACAGATTTCTGCCGGATCAGTGCGCATTTCTGGAGCCACGTTTATGGGGGCAGGGTGGTGCTGTACAGCCTTCTGTTTCCCAGATGGGTCCCCCCTTTATTAGATTTGTCTGCTTAGCACATCGTGAAATAGGAATGTGAAGTCCTATCATACAAATTTTTGTTTTAACACAAAGTAGATGCTGACTGATTAATTTTGATGTCTGTGAGTGATGATATACCTTTATTTCATCTGCAAACCCAAATATGTAATGGGGAAGCCAGGTGTATTTAAATCCTTTTAAAAGGTCATGTTTAATATCTGATTAAATAATATTGATTGGAGTGGTACTCTGATCCAGGAAATTAGAAACTCTTAGCATTGCCCGTTAACATGTTTGCATAAGAGATGTTTAGCGTGATTTACCTTATGCCAGTATTCAGAGAAAAGGGCTTCTATAAAGCAGATATGCTTGCATTAATGCACATCTAATCCCTGAATTAGTATTTCAACAATACTGCTCTAGGTGATCTTATACAAAGATTCAGCAGTCCATGATTCACTTTTTGTTGCTTCCTTCATTTTTTGGATCAAGGAAATGTCCCTGGGTCTCACTTATAGGTCTTTGACAAAACCAAATAGTAAGGAAAGAGAAAGATAATTTAAAAGAGAAGTAACTGCCAACTGGCAAATTTACAACAGCAAAAAATGTATGAATAACTGGGGATAGTGGAGAAAAAGAAATGAATATATGTCTTAATATAAATAAAGGGGAAATCATAAATCAGATTGCAACCTGGGATATAGAATTCTAAGGGTGAGGAGACCTCTTCTTTATTTTTGCTGTGTAGTATAAGTTTAGCACATAAGGTGTTGAAAAAGATAAGCAAGTTCTTTTAATAGAATCCATACAGATTTTGATATATCAAAACCAGACATTGTGAAGTACATGTATGATAAGAACAGTTTCATTAAGGCTAAACAGATGAGGCTAAGGAAATAATTGTAGAGTGGTTGATCAGATTTTTAATGTAAGCATTTAAAATTTTGGAAGCATCTCTAAGTGTGTAGATCTTTGTGAGCTGCCAAGAGTTTTTGTGATTGCAGTGGGATATAGGTTTGATTAATAAACAAAATAAATATGCTGGAAAATAAAGCACATATTCTGTATTCTGTGTGGAAATTCTCCGATCTTTGAAACAGGCATACTTAGTGCCAGATCAAAAGAATTATACAGCTAATGTCACATACTCAAGGGAACTTTCAATACAGCAGTGAAGAACTGCTTTTGGCTTTTAGGGGGGGGGGGGGTTCAAAAGCAGTTTCTGATGAGTGAGGTTGGCATCTCAGTGATTTGATTCCCTTTTCCAAATGGAGCATAGCTCCTGGAAATAATAGGAGCAGCACAGCCACTGCTTTTTATATAAAAAAGAGAATTGTGGTATAATTTTGTATTTCCATTTTTTGTTATTAAAATTCATCTAAACCTAAAGCAAATGTAACATGTTTAGGCCACTTCAGGCATACAGGGAAACTGATTGTATTAATTCCATTTCTACTGTCTTTGCACTTTTGTGAATGGCAGAGTCCCAACAGGCATCTTATGAAATATACTGGGCAAATGTGTATGTGTATTTGTAATATTGTAAGGAATTGTACTGGGGAACTTCAGAAGAAATTCCAAACCATGATTTGGCATCCTGTGAATGAACGATGGGAACCTTTCCCTGTTGTGCCGAAATTACGGCTTCCTGTGCTGGTTTAGGACCAAAAAACCTTGGCTTATTTTATGAACTGGGAAGTACGAATTTGCAATTTAAGTTCCTTCTGCTCTGTGTCCTGTTTGCCTCCCATTGTAGAAATGAGGTTTACTATATGCCTACTCTTTTGCCTGGGTTTTTCACAGAGGGTTTGAGACCATACACCTCACTAATATTTATAATTTGCCACTCTTCTAGGGAGAAGAAATGGGTGACAGTTGGTGACACATCCCTTAGGATTTACAAATGGGTGCCAATAACAGAGCCTAAAGTAGATGATGTAAGTATTTCATGATGTCCCATTAATTTGAAAGTTCAGAGGAAATGACTATTTTGCTAGCATAATAGCATTTTGTTAAATGTTAGGTGTCCTTTTCTAGAACCATTGTCTGACATTAAACTTTGCAGTGAACCCTCGTACCAGGGACATTTTACTTTATAGCAAAGGTCTGATGAAAAGATTTTCTCTCCATTTGTTGGAAGCAACACTTTTCAGCTCACACTTAGCCACTTAGGAGTTGCAGATTACATCATATAAAAGACTTTACAGCTACCTGTCCTTGCAGTTGCCTTAGAACAATAAATATTAATGTGTCCTCATGGGTAGCTGTTACATTTTTACCTGTCTTGCCTGCAGAGATGCGCATAAAGACAGACATCCCCAATATTGAGTCATTGCCTTCTATAGCATGAGGCTGTCATCTGGCCATCTGCATCTCATTTTGAGAGTATTGCCTGACCCACGTGCTCTCATTTCTGAGCCGGGCGGGCTCCCTGTCCATCATCTGCGTTTCCTGTCTCAGCAGGCATGGTATATTGAGAGCAGTGCAGCTGGCACTTTCTCCTAGGAGACCAATTGCGTCACCTTCTAATTGAAAGTGCCGCATCCTTTTTCATGCATGGTTTTTCACACAACGGATGCTATTGTCTTTCACTGCTGCTTTATCTTTTGCAATGGTTATGGCCTCGGCGTTGGGGGGGGAGGGGAGGGGAGGGAATCCTGGCCCATATGCATCCTGCAAGGTTTGTGGTTCCTTATTGACCCAGTTGCTGACTCAACTAGCACGGATATGAATGAGTGGCATTTAAAAATTGGTAATAGTAAATCAGATTTAATACAAATTCAGACCAAAGCCCATCATTTTAATTGTATAACCGTGTATAAAAATATGTGAATGTAGTAAATGAAAATCTTTATGCAGAAAGAAGAAGCCAAAGGATAAGTAGGTTTTTTGAAGTTGTGTAATAATTATATACAATATGCATTTTAAAAAAACACACACAACGCTCCACCTTTCTGTTTAAAATCAAATTTAAAAACATATCCAAACTAGCTAGCAACAAGATGGCTTAGAACAAGGGATTAGCACAATAGTGGCAGTTTTGAGATACAGGTTTCGGTGGGAAAGCCTGACTTTCAATATAGCCGTGCACAAACTTGCAATGTTCATATCCCTCCTCTCAGAAAGCAAAGAACAAGAAAAAGGGTAAAGATGAAAAGTGTGGTTCTGAGGTTACCACTCCAGAAAACAGCTCGTCTCCTGGGATGATGGACATGCATGGTGAGTGAGGCCGGGGGCCGGCTGATGCCAGCACGTGTGGGGGCAGAATGCCAAGTCTTCATTGAGAGCAATTTTAGGGTTAGATTTGAAGAGTGACGTTTGACAAGGGCAGAATAAAAATGGCAGTGTTGAAGCTAATGAGGCCCGTGCTGATAATGATTGCACCTTATTGCACCTTATTTTTCCCGAAGTTTGAGTGCTGTAATCTAAAAGGCTGTTGAGTAGTAACCTCGACTTTTATTTGGTCTTTCATTTCAATTTGTATCCCTGCATGTTGGATCTTTTCCCCCCAAATGGTTAAAATATAAGCACAGTAGCCAGTGTGATGAGAAATGGGGAACTACATCCTCCGTGATCTGGCATCTTATCCCTTGCGTGGCTCTGGCTTCACGCTGACTTCATTTTGTTGCCTTTTAAATAAAGTTTTCCACATTCTCATCTAACGCAAGAGGAGATTCTGAGACACGGGGTGGCTGTGTCCCTGGGAAGCCTCCAGCCTGATAAAATTGAATCTGAAAAATTAAGGTTCCTGTCTCTAGAAGCTTAACATTTAAAGTGAGCCATTAAACGTTTCTATGGTTACCCTAGTGGAATCTGTAATTTTCCCATCCTGGGTGTCTCTCTGAGAGGAGAAAAGGGGTAAAGTGGTAGCTTTTCTTAGTCAGCATCATTCCGCCAGGGCCTGAGTGGGCCCTGTGATGTCGGTAGTTGTGCCCAGGACAATTTTCTTACCATGCCAACCTCTCGGACTTCAGCTTCTGTAATCAAGGACCCCGGGCATTGAACGTCTGAACTGGTTCTGCGCTTCTGCTTTAGCTCGGTGAATTTGTGAAATACAATACAAGCCTGTATGGCACTAAACCAAATACTTGTTTGGGCCAAGTCGCGGTTGATTGACTTGGAATCTCATCGCCTAGATTTTGTTAACGGTGAGACTCCTTCACCAAGCCGATCTCTTTTATTTGCAGATGACAATAGTAACCAGAGTTCCATAGCTGATGCCTCCCCGATAAAGCAGGAGAATAGCAGCAACTCGAGTCCGGTGCCGGAGCAGAACTCGACGGGGCAGGTCGATGGTCCTGGCTCAAAGTCCGATGATACTCAGGCTGATGCCAAAGAAGAACCTGGTTCCGAAGGTAACGATGTGGTTCCGGGGATCATTTTCCTGTTAAGAGTCGGCAGACAGGATGCAGTACATGGGACAGGCCATGCCATGTTTTGTAGATGATAACTTCCTGGTCTTCAGAGACCTACTCTTTGTACTCTTTAAGAGCAGCCCCACTTTTCTGCCACACTGAAAACTGATTTCCCACTTAATTCCTCTATTGAGCTTGTATTCTTGATAGATTGAGTCTTCGAGACTGCCTTTGAGTAACACCACCTTAACAGGCAGTTCGTTTTTCAAAATGTTGAAAACCTTGTTCAGCATACAAATTTGTCCCTGTTACTGGGACTTTGATTGCAATTCAGGATCATTTATTGCCACCTTGTGAATGCTTGAAGAGGAGTTATGCCTTGCATCGCCCCACCTCCCCACAAGTTGTCTGTGTCACTGTCCAAATCTTTTCAAAGGGGTTTAGATCACATTGGTTTTCTGCTTTGTCCAAGATACTATGCTTCCCTCTAGTGGCGGCTCAGAAATGTTCTAGTCAGCTGCTTAGTTAATGAATTCTGTTTGTTTGTTTGTTTGTTTGTTTGTTTATTATTTAGATTTATATTACCGCCCATCTCCCCCAACGGAGGACCCTGGGCAGTTCAGTTCCACTGCTGTTGCCCTTCTATGCCAGATCTTTCCATTTATCCTCTGGTTAAGGAAAAAGATCTGTGAGCACTTACATTAGATGAAAGGTACAGCTTCCGCCTTTCAATTTAGAAGTTTTTAAAATTTAAAGCATCTTTATAAAGTGCTTGATGCCTGTCATTTGCAATTTTTTATATCTCCCTTACTCTCCTGTAGAAAGGAAAACTTCCTATAATACGTATGTGCAATCTTCAAGAACAAAGCAAAAGTCCCTGTCTTCAAAATTGTAGTGGCAATAAAACTCAACCCATAACTTAATTTCTCTTTAACCTGGCGATAGAGCCGAGTGGAAAGCACCATAAGGTTGGATGATTTGAGAGCGGTTTCCTTGCAATTTTTTTCCAGATGCATCCGATGAACAGAATTCACAGTCTTCAATGGAGAATTCCATCAATAGTTCAGAGAAAGTTGAAACAGAGCCTTCAGCAGAAAATGACATAGCCACAGAGACATCTAAAAACTCTCAGGTAATTAAAAAAAAATCCTACTTATTTTTATTTTTATCCTGCTTTTCTGCATATCTTGTTTTAAAGTTAAACTATAATTCTAAATTCATGGGACCTGAGACAACCAGTTAGCTAGTCAGCTGTCTGAAACAAAATCTGGCTTTCCTGGCCCGTTGTCTGAGATCAAATATTTGTTGTCCGTCTGACAGTTACTTAGCTTTCACATTGAAGAGCAAGCTGGATGTTAAGGCTGGGACATTTATTAAAAGATTTCAGCTGGGTTTCACCACAGCTCTTCCTAAGCGATTAGAGGATGCTCTATTTCCTAATATCAAGTGTTAAAAAACTGGAAAGATGATAGGTCAGTTAGGGCAGCCATCTGGAAGAGAATCCATTCTGATAAGTTAGTGCTGCCAGCTTTCTTCATTTTAAGATTCTAGTACGAAAACATGAAGGTTGGATTCAGGAGAGTGATGAAATATTATTTTCTTTCAAATCTTTGAACATGGTGCCGGCAACTGTAGTAGAAGAAATGTCTGCTGCTCACCCCTTCCCTTTGGATTGCTTATAGCCCATTCGGGGTGTAAGTGTCCTTTTGATACCTTTTGGAGATTTCTCAGAATTTTTTTTTAATGCTCATTGTAATGTAGAGAAGAGCAACACAAGTAGCTGTGTGTAATGACCTTCCGGTGTGACGTTGTACAATACATGAATCTTACGATTCAGAAAATTACACATGTAATTGTGGTCAGGCTGATTACAAGAGCCCCCTCAATAGTGGTGTGATTTATTTTTTTGTCCTGACATACAAAAATAATCGGTTGATTTTATTCATTGCTAATGCTAATTCATTCTCTCTCTCTCTCTCTCTCTCTCTCTCTCTCTCTCTCTCTCTCTCTCTCTCTCTCTTTTTCCCTATATTAAGGACTCTGAAGGAGTGCCACCTTCAAAAAAGATGAAAGTAGAGGCTCCCTCTCAACAAAATATTGATGAAATATAAACTTTAGATTTTTCCTGGGCAGTTTTTATGTAAGGAACATCCATGGGTAAATTATCGAACAACTGTTCATAAATATCTTCTCTTGGAAGAGGACAGAACTCTATAAACTTTCCAAGTTACCAGGCAAAGATCCAAGGAAAACCAAGCAAAGGTTTAATCTCTTCAGACACTGAAAACTTTTTCCTGTGAAGCAAAATGTTGAGCATTTAAGTTACTGTCTCTGAAATGGTTAGAGTAAACAACTCAGGAGGGGTCTACGCACTGTTTCCAATGTCAGAATTACAATTATGCTGCTGCTGTATTTTTTTCCCATTCTCTATTTAACATTATAAGATATTTAAGAATGGTACAGGTCAGGTATTCTCTTCACATGTGAAGTTCACTGTTCTGATGTGATGTCTGCTTCTTGTTTTGGGTTTTTTTTTGTGCCTTGTGTCCCAAAACAAAAACAAACGAGTGCTAATTTTTGCAACTTCTCATTTGCAAAGTGGCCTGTTTGTACAATGCCATATAAAATGTGTTCCGTTGTGTGTTTTTTTTTTAAATATACTCTGGTGCTTACTGTCTTGATAAGAGATAACATGAGAGAAACCATGAAGCCATTTTTGCTGTTGGAGTGCACACCTACCCACACCAAGGAGGCTTGATTTTCCTGCTCCTCCAATAATCACTTGTTTTTTGAATGCACCATGTTTGAACCACCAAGAGCTTCTCCTGCGCTACCCTCGCAGATGTGTATGCCCCAAAACATTCTTGCCTTAGAGACTTTCGTAGTGGAATAATGCATCTTTTTGGCTATATAATGTAGCCGCCTTAAAATTGATTTATCTGAAGTGAATGGTTCCTGATGTTCACTTAAATTAGGGTTTATTTGGATAAAAAAGCAATTATGCATTTTAAGTACTTAGATCTGGAAATCCATATTGGAGCCGTTTCATGGATTTATTATAAATACAGATTAACATGGATGCATGCAGAACGGCAGATGTAATTTTGAATAGATATATTCTTCAATCATTTTTTTAAAATTGAACTGGATTTCACTGTTTTGTTCTTTAATGAGATGGTTACTGTGGTAGATTCCAAGATTCCTGTACTTCAGGCTCCTTGTTTCAAGATTTGCTTCTAAATACAGCTTGGTGACTTTCAGAATCTCTCGTTCAGACATCTGTGTTCCATGCACGCTTGACTTGGCAACAGAAGCTGCATAGAAGTCTTGTTCATTTTAATAGCAGCTGAAAGCGCAGATCCACCTACACATTTGGGGTGCTTTTATGCCAGTTGCTGGGGGCATAATCTAGTGAAAAGGTAGTCATGAAATCAATGCAACTTGAGTTGCAATAGATTTGCACTTTGTTGTTTTCAGTGGGGCTAAGTCATGGCTGGGCTTGCTAGATTACACTCAGCATTTTGCACATTTAGGGAATGGCTGAGCCCCTACAGTTCCTTTTGGTAGGTGGGAACACTTTTTGTCTGTCTGAGAAATGCTTGTAAGAAGTAAAAGGTAGCAAATGAGAACAAACGAATTTTGCCACAGTGAAACAGCAACTGCAAAATGATTACGTCTAGTTTGCTATGGAAGCAGTGGGTGGCTTTTTAAAAAGCGTTGGCTTCCAATCCAGACACTTCCCTTCATTGTCGCTGGTTAAAACCTTTATTTCTGATTTCTCCAGTGGTGAAAATGGCTTTAGTTCTGACTACTGTATTGCATTTGCAATTAATTATGAAGAAAGTTGGGAGAAGCGAAGGTGCCAATTCTAACCTTCCACCAAATGTTTGTACTGCAGAGAAAGTGGCCATCCATTCAAATTTGAGAATATGTTCTCATTTTGTGTTGAAATAAATATTTGCCTCTCATCAAAATTAAATTTGCTTGCAAATTATTCCTGACAGCAGCGTGCTCCTTAGAAAGTCTCTTTGTGCTCATATCACAGATTCATGAAATATCTGAAAGAGACATTATATTTGCACAATATGCATAATTAAATGCTAAAGTGATATGCTTTTCTCTCATTTGTGTATCTGCTTCAGACATGGCGATGATGGGTTAAATAGCAGTTAGTATGGACATGACATCCATGTTTAACCAGGGTTTGTGATTTTTGGGGTGGGGCATGGTGGCTGATCTATGAAATAGACGAATATATTTTTTGAACTTTAAAAAATGTAATTATGTAGCTTTTAATTGATCACTAAAACGGTCCATCGCTCTGAAACGACCCTGTCCAGTAGTTGCTGTCTATAGAAGCTTCAGTTTTTGTGGTTGTGCTTTGTTTTTGTTTTTTTAACAAAGTTTCCAAGGAAGTAGATAGGCTTTTTTAATTTCAAAGCTGAATCCTGTATGTAATGGATAATATAAATATATATAAATATAAATAGCACTAAAATACCTCAAATATTTCATTTGGCAGAAAAGATTTATTGGCATTACTGACATTGATAAGTTTAGTGATAAAACTGGCGGCTTAATCTCTCCTGGGGCCTATTTCTGAAGAATAGCATCCTGCTGTGTGGCCATCGTTGTCTTTGGGGGCAGCTGTTTTTCTGTGAACTTTAGATTGAGTTCTGCACAGGGAAGATGCTCAGGAGTTGACTTTGAGTCGTTTCGTGGCTCAGAAAAACAAACAAAAAACAGCATCACCGTAGTCTTTGATTGGCAACCTGTAGGCTCAGATTTGAACATTTATCCACAAATAGGCCTTTGGGGGAGGTTGAGAGAATTGAGTTGTACTATTTATTCCTGTTAATGTCTGTCTGCCCCGTTTGAACAGGTTGGGGAATGAAACAGAGGAGTATGCAGAGGTTTACCGTTGTGTACAGATTGTGGTTAGTGTTTTTTCGAAGTGCCTAATAACACTGATAGGCCGTCCGGTTGTGCAGCTTGTTGGGCTTTGAACCGTCAAAAGTTTAGAGTTGAGAACCAGCCATTCGAGGCGGGGCTCTCCGTCTCTTCGGACTTGGTGCCGGATCTAGCTTCTTGGTCTGGCGCCACCTTTACTGGGACTTGGTTTCAGCAACTGGTTTGAAACAGGGTGGATTGCAGATCCTGAGGGCAAAAGGGGGGAAAAAAACACCGAGATTTTGCATCAGAGTCACTGGAAGTTCTCATGTGAATACTGCAGTAGTCCTCCAGGCCCGCTGGTGGGCATCGTGCAGCCCCAGCCCGCGGCGGACTGTAGCCAACATGAGTTAGAAATAGTGCAAGATGTCAAGAAGTGCTTCCTTATCTACATTCTGGGCATTTGGGCCGCAAGCTGGCAAGGTAATTAACTGACTTGGATTATACGAGCAGGCAGGTTTTTATAGCCAAACCGTTCATTTTGAAGTTCTTACGCTTGGGGAAAGAGTTGTTAAACATTCCAGAAAGTGCGGGCACTTTAACAACAACAACAACCACCACCAATCAATGAGGCAGCATAAAAATTACTGGCTTGACCGGGGTGGGGGGCCGGGGAATGGGAAAGGGGGGGGGGTAGCTTTCTTCATCCTGAAACATTGCTATGTTTTGGAATGTTCTTTATATCTAAAAGTCTGCTAGGGAGGTGTAAAGAATTTTGTGGGGGGGGGTTGTTTTGTTTTTAAAGAAAACACCTAATTGTTTTTTTCCACCTTAATGATTTTATGTGTGTTGTACAGCAGTATAATTTTTTCACTTATTTATTCCATCAGTAGCTATGGTTTGTACAATGTACAATGATTTCATTTAGAAAAATAAAACTAAAATTCCAACACAACACTGCGTGGATCTTTTAATTACGATTGTTGGACTCAGTGACATTTTAAGCTTTAAAAGGGTGTGCCTTTTTGCGACAGAGCCCCCAGCGGTCCAGAGTTCTCCTAGCATTATCGTTTATTTATTTATATATGCCACCTTTCTATTTAGAGCACTCTTGTCTATTCATTGGCCTGATCGATAAATTTCTGTGCTTTAATATTGCAAGTTATTCAGCTGAAAGACAGTTTTATATCAAATACATTGCCCTGTTTTGCCTTTAGACCAGGTTACTTTGGACCAGAAATAGATCTCCTTTCAAAGTTTGTGGGGTTTGTACGAGGGCATGTCTGGAACACAGGCAGGGTCCCCTTTCGCACAGGGACACTTGAGACAAATGAACCTGTTCAGATTTAGGGGGGACAAGTACAGCTGGGGAGAATAATCCTGTAGAAATCTTTAGACCAGCAGTTCTCAAACTTCTGATCTCAGGACCCTTTACATTCCTGAAGACGATGAAGGACCCCAAAGAGCTCAGGTTCATGTGGGCTATATCAATATGTACGGTATTAGAAATTAAAACAGAGAAACGTTTGAATATTTATTGGACTTTCAGGCCCCCTGAAAGGGTCTCGGGGACCCCTAGGGCTCCCAGGACCACTGCTATAGACAATAGCTTCCCACCCATATCCGGGGGCGTTCCCCAGGCGGGCCCCGCCCACCCGCGGGGAGGACGGCAGAGGCGGCGGCGGCGGCGGCGGCGGCGGCGGTTCTCCCGATGGCCTCCGGCGTGTCCCTGCGGGCCGGCCCCGCTGCCCCGCTGCCCCGGCGGCGGCCCGGGGCGGCGGGGCCGTCGTCGTCGTCGTCGTCGTCGGGCAGCGGCGAGGAGGAGGAGGCGGCGGCGGGCGCGCGCGGGCGGCCCCGGACGGGCCCCTCGGCGGCGGCGGCGGCGGCGGGCGGGCGAGCGGCGCAGATCATCCACTCGGGGCACTTCATGGTGTCGTCGCCGCACAGCGAGCACCCGCCCAAGAAGGGCTACGACTTCGACACCGTCAACGAGCAGACCTGCCAGACGTACCGCTTCGGCGGCTGGGCCGAGGCCGAGGCCGAGGGCGGCGGGGCCAGGGACGGCCGCCTCAGCATCGACGCCTCGCTCACCAAGCTCTTCGAGTGCATGACGCTGGCCTACAGGTGGGCGCGGGGGAGGGCGGGGAGGGGACTCGGCGGGTTGGGAGGGGGAGGGCCTGGGGACAGAGGGGACAGGTCACGGGGGGGCAGGGGGATTTTGGGAGGGGCTGAGGGGCTGAGGAGGGAGGGGACCCAGGGGGATTTTGGGAACGGGATGAAGGGGTCGGAAGCAGGAGGGGACAAGTGCGTTGGGATTTAAGGGTGCAAAAGTCAGAGGGCCAAAGGGGGTGAGAGTGGGTAGCGGAAGGTGGGGGGGTGGTAGGGTATAGTGGGTAAGGTGGTAGTCTTTGCAGCAAGGCGACCCTGCTGTTAATTTTTTAAAAACCCTCTTTCCAGCCCAGCTTGCTAGGTCGGGGTCTCTGCCCCCCCCCATCTATTTCGACCTCAGGCCCGAGGAGGGAGCTGCCCCCACCAGACCAGCCTTCCCCACTGAGAGTCTAGCACAGCTTCCCCTCGGGGAAGCCTCCTTTGAGCTGGGCTCAAGCCCTGATGAGCCGCCTGATTTTCTTCACAGCAACACAAAAGCATTTCGCTGCTTCGGGGATGCTTTTGTAGCTTCCCAGTCTCACCTACAGCCCTGGGGCTTCCTCGTGGTCTCCCATCCGAGGACTAACCTTGCTTTGTTTCTCAAGATCTGCCACAGCCGGCTGGGTCCGTGTTCGAGCGCAGTTAGATTTGTGTAACCGCTGAATTTGGGGCTTGTGAGAGGTCAGCTCTCATATTTTCCAGCTGTGGACAATAGAAACTGGAAGTCCACACATCTCATAGTTGCTACGGTTGAGAAACACTTCTTTAAAGGGTTGGGGTGTGTGGTGGTGGGATTCTATTAATGGGGGTGCTTTGCAATGGGGCCTTGCAACTGGGGAAGGCGCTTAGAGGAAGATGTTGAAAGACTAACACCTACCTGTCAATTTTCTCTGCCCCCACCCCCATTCCAGCATTGCTGAAACAAACAATTCCAGGACGTGAAACTGGCGCGTTGTGGACTTTCTCCTTCCTTTTTTCATTTTTAACATGCTGGTTTTTGTTGCTTTTTAACTCCTGTCATTTCTATTCATCCTGTCTTTTGGGTGTGCTTTCAGGAGTTAGATGTTGCCTGTCTAGCTGTGGGCTAAGGACATGTTTATATTTATGTCGCATTTACAGGTACAGGAAGTCCAAATGAAGCATTTGTATACTGCAAAAACCCTCCTTTGGACTTTATATTGTAAATGCCATGTAAAGATTAAACATGAAGTCTGTTCTTTTAAAAAATGGACTGGATCTGTAGTTGCAATGATCATGAGGTTCTGCTTCCTTCTGTACAGTAGCAGCTGTTAAGTATTCAACTCTGGCTTGAAGCTGATTCCATATTAGGAAGCACAATTAACACAGTCTTCACAGAATGAACTTTAAAAGCATGTTCATGATGTGGAACATGCATTTATTTCAAGAAGCAGTTTGCTTCCTTCTCGTCATTTGCTGACTGCAAGAAATGTTTATGCTGCAGCTATTCGCTTGCAGAGTATTTACCTTTGAGTAATGGTGAGAAAATAGGCATGAAAATATAAGTGCAGGAATAAGCTTGCTGGATCAGACCCAGGCCAGCTTAGGATTTGGTCCCCCCTGGCTAGCAAGACCAAACATTAATATATTGCATCTGTCAGCACATTCATTTTGCAGTCTCTACTGTGTGGTGGTCTGTTTTTTTCCTACTATAAATATATTCCAGCAGTTTGGTCAGCTGATCTACAAGGGAAGTTGCCCCTGGGTAGGAAAAAGGGTTGCCGAGCCCTGCTATGACTCTAAGTACTTTGTCCCTGACTTTATGCTTATTCTGAATAATGTAATGATTTAATAATTTAATAAGACATAATCCTTGGTAAAGGAGTAGTCTTCCCTGGGTGAATAGCTGCTTCAAAAGGAGCCGGTTGCGTAACTCTGTTCAAAAACAGCTGCCTTATAGGAGTCTTGTGATCTAAATAACGTTCCCAAACCCTTCTGTTTTCATGCTGATGGGAGAGTCCATTTTATGGCTCAACTTCTTTCCTTATCTTAAGTGCCTTAAAAAAATAAGGTTGTCCCTCCCTCCCTCTCTGGCATATGAATCACAGCAGGTGTAGAGGTGGGGATGGTTCAGTATACATTAAAAAATGCAATACGGGGTGTGATTAGCCTGATTCGCTTTCTGTCTGGTTACATTTTCATATATTCTTTTATCACTTCTGGAATTTCTAGTCCTATCTGGACGACACCTATCTATCTCTGCAGCTATATTGTGAATTTATTTTATTGTGAACTGCCCAGGGTCCCCGATAGGGGAGATGGGCAGTAATATAAATTTAATAAAATAAATAAATATATATATATATCTCCATTGGAGGGCTGTGCTCCTTTTAAGATGGCGAAGTGAGATCTTTCAGAAGACCCTGCCTATTGTGTGAATACTTTTTGTGGAGACACAATGCCGGGACTGTGCGATGTGACCTGCTATTCCTGAGTTCTGTTTTGTCTTACTAATACTGTTTCAGGAGCTTTCCTTCTGGTAAAAGATCTTTCCCACTAGCAGGCAATTACATTTCCTGTTTATAGAAATAGTTTTGGCATGTTGTGAAACATGCTCACTGCCGTGCAGACTATTCATATTAGAACTGGAATAAGATGAATTTCACTGCTGTGTATTATTCTTTTTTCATCTAGACAAAAAGAAGCCACTTTTAGACTACTGAAAAAATAAAACTGTATCTGAACCTGGGTATGGAATATATGCTTTGGACGATGAGCAGTCCTTCAGTTAGAGACATCTTGGTTTATTAATCATATGAGTTATTATCCAAATTTTTTTAAAAAAAAATGGCTACATTTACATAGAAGTAAAATAAACTTTTACAGAAAAAAATCATCCTGGAATTTCTCCTCTTGTCCTGAAATGGAGTAAGGATGGATTATGCTGGTCTCCCCTTGGGAAGAGGCACTAACCGAAAAAATGAGGAATGCCTCTTCTGAGCATGACTGCCACCCATTGGTCTTCTAGACCAATGTTTCCCAACCTTGGGAACTTTAAGATGTGTGGACTTCAACTCCCAGAATTCTCCAGCCAGCTGTGCTGGCTGGAGAATTCTGGGAGTTGAAGTCCACACATCTTAAAGTTCCCAAGGTTGAGACACACTGGTCTAGACACTTGAATCCTAACTCAGCAGATTTAATTTGAAATATAGGAGCTCTGCAGGGTTAAAATGTTTTTTAAATTTTGCTTCTGTCCTTGAACATGCCTACCTGTGTGCCAACAGAACTGCTTTCACTTTCTTGCCAGTGCAGAAAAATGTAGCTCTGGATATGCTGCAAGTAGGTTCCCTGCCATGCCAAAGCAAACAGGCTGAAAGTTCAGGAGACTGGAGATTATTGTTTTCCTGGCTGCGAATAAACAAAGACTGAAAGAGTTCACGCGCCTTTGTGGCTTCCACCTGTATAAACACATTGTCTGTTGGACTAGAATTAAATTTAAAATCATGGTTTTCTCCCTGCTCCCCGATTTTATTTTGTTGTTTATTTTGCTTCTCATCCATATCGCTCTAGTTTGGAGATCTGCAAACCCCATATGTTTTGCAAAATTAGAGTAGAACCTTTTGTGAAGGAAATGGACTCGATTGAAAGCTAAAGTGGGGAGGAATAAATCCAATGCCAAACAGGTTGGAATTAAGAAGAAGGTAACTGTTAGCAACCAAACCCTTACCTTTCACTAGGGGTGGGGAACCTTTTTTCTGCCAAAGGCCATTTGGATATTTATAACCAGGGACCGTGGGGGGCGGGGTTTCTGGGATTTCTGCGGACCAGGGGCCGGAGTTTGCGGGCGGGAGCCAATCACAAGCACTGGGGGGCGGGGTTTGCAGGCGGGAGCCAATCACATGGAAGGGACGGGGTTTGCGAGTGGGAGCCCCGCAGGCCTTAGGCTGGAGCCCTGCGGGCCTTATATGGCCCGCGGGCCTGACGTTGCCCACCCCTGCGTTACACTAATGGTAGAATGAAGTATAAAATGATAGACATTTGGTTGGGCTGGCCCCATTGCAATTAGTAGGATTTAAACTGAAAGTTAAATAGATTTAAATGGAATTAAAGCAAGCCTTTGCTTCATTTTCCCCGGATTGTGCCTGATCTCTTTTGTGATACTAGTTTGCTTTCCATTCAACTTGCTTGCTGGTGCTCAGGCCTTTCTTCTCAAGCTTGACCCATGTTTTTCAACAGTTCTGTGCTGAAATTAAACTTCTAAATTGGGGGTTGGACATTTTTTCCATGCCTTGGATGCTTTTTATTCCCAAGAGGTCTTGTGGGATCTTGTCCATATCTGATTTTTAAAAATTCTATTCATTTAATGTTGGGAGGCTCTGGGTACAATTTGGGGGTGGGGTGTCAGTAAGTCGCTCTTTCCTAAATAAATAATGTATTATGTTTTCAGGGCTCTCTTTAGGCATTACAGGACGCTTTCTTCAAAAATGTCTCCTAGATCAGTTTAATTGAAGAAAAAAAATCAGAAATAGCTTATGCATGCATAAGGAACCCCAGGAGTTTGGGGGGTGGTTTAAAATGAAAAGAAACTTTAGAAACCTGAGCGCTGAAGAGGGCTTCGCTAAGATGTTTCCCCTTCACATTATAGATATCTAGCTAAAATCCCACAATAGAAAAAGCACCTGGGAGGGATTTTTAGATGGCAAAAAAAATGGCCTAGGAAAACCTGAGTTCTTCCAAGCGGTCTGGCAGTTCCTCCATTCAAAATTTCCAGTTGCCTTAATTGACTTTTGGGGGGATGAAAATGAGGTTTTGCTATGGCAGCTTGCCCTCCAGCTGTTCCTTCAACTCCCAGCTGTTCGTGTCAAGGACTGCTGGGAGTTAAGAGTTTGGCAGTATCTGTCACCTTTCTCCTGTGGGAAGAAACGAAATCAGCATCCTTGTGCTTTGTCTGTTTTGCTCTTGAGGGCAGACTTTTCCTGAAGCGCCCTTTCTTCCTTATTTCCACACCCAAACCGGGGTTTTGGTGTTTTGGGAGGCTCAGGAAAGCCGCGCTCTGTTGATAAGTATGCCCGGGGGACATGCGGTCTTCTAATCCAGTTATATGCCCTTCATTCAGGCGAGGAAATGGTTTCGCTCATTTCATCGGGCTTGTCGAGAGCGTGCTGGGTGTCCCTCCGCGGAGTGCTTGGGAGTCATTTGCCGCGCCGCGGGGCTGAATGCACCTTTCACCGCCGGACACTCGCTACATTATAGGATGGTGAAGTGCCACTTGATAACTCCAAAGTGCTAAGTGGACGGTGCTTGGCATCTCATCACTTGACGCTGTCCCTGCCACCGAAAACCGGCTCCAGTTTAGATATTTTTTCTGGCACTGGGAGGGCCAGCCCAACTTCCTTGTAAAACACTCGTGCTTGTCTTCTGCTGATGAGGGCCAGCCAGAAACCTGGATTTTGTCCTGGAGGAGAGGCTTGATGGGGGTGGATCGGCCACTGTTCCTTCACCCCCAGATACAAATGGCAGCTTTAAGCAGGCCACATCACGCTGCTCTTAATGGCGCCCTTGACCCATTGAAATTAACAGATCGATCCTTCAAGGGCAGGACAGAAGATGCCAAAGCAACCGGCGATGGGATGGCCCAGGGCCCGTCTCTCTCCATCTTTGCAGGCCTGGAATCCTGCACAGGCTCCTCCTGGGGCACGCAAAGCATGTTATTAAAAAATATGTGTTCCCATGCTGCTTAATAAGTCTCTTAATTTTAGAGAAGCCACAAGCTTTAGAGCAAACGGTAACTTTTGTTTCGAAGCACCTTATGAAACTCAGGTGATGCTGCTCACGGATACACACTTTTTTCCACCGAGACTCGCCTTCGGTCCTGCGTGTTTCATTCCGCCTCTTTTTAACCTCCTGAAGGGGCTTCCTGTCTTCCACCCATTGAGCCAGTGTTATTTCTATTTCCTCTGTCCTAGTTTAATGCGGCATTTGAATTTCCCTGTGTATTAATGCTTTCACCGTTTCCCATGGTGATTTGTTGAGGGAATTTTCGGCCTGGCCTGTTTCAAGCTGTAACCATGACGTGCTTTGCAGGGTTTTTTCCCCCCATGTCTGAAAAGGTTCAGTGTGTGAGAGGTGAGTGGCTGCTTTTCCGATACATTTGAATAAGACCCCCGTTGCCTTTGATGTATTTATAGATTTGTTGGGTTGTATAGAGAACCTTACGTGATCCTTGATGACCGAAGCAGGTTTCGGGTTTCTCCACCTGTTGTATGCGATAAACGGCTCAGTCTTGTGGTGATGCTGGTGGCGTTCTCCAGCTCCGTTTCCACCAGTTTGAGAGGTCGACTAATGAATAATTGGACTGAGGTTGTTTTGCAGGACTCCACACAAGTCATCTCGGTCGGCGCCTGCAGAAATGTGGAATCAACCCAGAATTGCCGCTTACCCTGAATGTTGGCACGGAGCTAAACGTTTATAAGGTCCTAAAAGGGCTTGATTATTTGTTGCTGTTAAATCTGGATCCCGGTCTTGGTGGCCTTTATTAACATTAAAAAGCAAGGGTGAGCTGGCATTTCTAGCATGGCAATCTCTCTTGGAGATGCTCTGGCTTGGATCTCAACTGCAGCTCAGTGTCCTTACTATACGAATTCACAGCTTCCTGGAAGAAAAGGGCCGTTGTGCTTACAGTGGTTGATCCAAAGGGTGAATTTGGGCAGGGGAAGCCTCGAGCTCAAGGCGGTCTGCACCGCACTCTCCATTTCCCCCCGCCCCCTCCGAAACAGGTCTCCCGTGGACTTCTGTGGCTGTGGATTTGAACTTGGCTCTCCCCGGTCCTCGTCCCACACCTTCCCCATTGTGCTACTCTGATAGGGGTAACCGGACTTCACCTTGGACTGCCTCCTTTCTAGTCAGATTATTATCTGCTGTCCACAACAGGATTAGGGATAGGCCCTGCTTCCAGCTGTATCGGCTTCAGACTTCCTGTTATACCCCTTTCAGCCCAGGATTGCAGACATACGGTGCTCCCTTGCTCGGCCAGCTCCAGTTTTAGCAGCTTCAGTTGCCTAAATCTTCCTCTTCCCAGATTGCTGAAACACTCAAGATTAGGAGAGTGCAGGAATGGTCTCGGGCTCATGTTGGCTATATTAAGAGGCTGCCGTCAGGAAGGCAGATAAATATAACATTTGTGGTGAATGTGGTACAGGAAAATGAAGTGAACACCCTTTCTATGTGCCGCCTCCTCCCGACCGTATGGGAGCCAATTGGAAGGGGTGAAGTATCGCAGATCTCCACCATCTCTAACTGAGCCGCCCCTTTAGAGAGAGGAAATCCCATGAAATTAAAGCATAGCTTTCATTTTCATGTTTATAACCACTTGAGTGTGACAGTTTTATCAGGTGGCTTTAAAATGTAGGTGGAGTTTTAAGTTTTGCTTCCCTGCGATGGGTTACGATAGCAATCTTTTCGTTCGTTTTTCATTTCTGAGTTGCGTGGCGTTGTCTTCTGTGAAGCCGGGTTGTTTGCCCGTGAAGCGTACCGTGGCTTGTTCTGATAATTAACCGGAGTTGCTGAGTCGAACAGGGACTGACTTAATTCTAGCATGTGCTTTGTCGTTTAATGACGGTTTATCCCCTTGGAAAACCCTCGCTTCAGCCGCACGCTCAGGAGAGAGCTACCTTACGTGGTTGTAAACCTCACTGGGATGACCCATAAATCAGCCTTCCCCGATCAGGGGCCTTTCTGATGTTGTGGGACACAACTCTCCAGCCAGGAAAGTCGGGCACCACAACAGGTCCCAGCATTGCATAGCTGTTGGTCTTGAACCCCTGGCTCAAGTAAACTCAGAGTCATTTTCCTTAATGACTCTTGGTCTACATGCCAAGCTGGGAGGAATTAAAATTTTTCACTACAAGGAGTCTGTACGTTCATGAATATCTGTTTTCAATGAGTTGTACTGTTTCACGATTGCCCTCTCTTGGGGGTTCCTGGAGGAGTGACCCGAATTTATTTATTTATTTTATTGATTAAATTTCTATGACCACCCATCTCCCCCTCAAGGAGGGACTCTGGGTAATTCACAGTCACAATAACACCATTAAAATACAATAAAAACGCAGTAAAAATATAAATACAATAAATACAATAAAGTCCAAGTGGCAGGTGGTTCATACAGTGAAGCTAAACATATTTAAAATATTTGAGGCGGCCCTAAGAAATCGGCCATCCCCAAGCTTGACCACTTTCCCTCTTGCCCCGGGCGAGATCACAGAGCCAAGTTTATGAGATGGAGATCTAACGTGCTCTTGTTCAAAACTCTCTCCAGGGCAGTCCTGGTTAGTCAAGAGAAAGGCTTGGCTTGGCATGATTACGATGTATGAACCCAGCCATTGACACTGTTCACAGCAGTTTATGACTTCATGTTAACTAAAACATAACGTCAGCCAATTTTGTCCCACTTCATTTCATGGGGATGTGGGGAGAGAAACATCAGTCCAGAAGCGACCAAACGTGGGCACGAGCACACTGGACACTTTCAGTTGAAGAGAATACCTGTAGCTCAGGGTTGAACGGTGGGGTTTTTGATGCTCTCCGAGCTTGGCCCTTTGTTTTCGTGATGGGGGTAGTTGAAGCTTTTTTTCAGCCAGCAGATCCCTTTCCTAGCAAACGCCTTCTCCTTGTTCCTGACAACTTTCTGCAAACTGAAGTGAGGCAGAACCCCTGTTGCAAAACAATAACTGGTTTCAGGGGAGCAGGAGAGGAATACAATTTGGAGACCTGCCCTGGGTACTTTCAGAAGAATGGGTAGATATCTGTTCCACCTGCTTCCTGTTTCAGTCTCTCTCATTATTACCATGGTTGCCCTTTCGACTAGTTGGCAATCAGCTGGCGCTACCTTGTTGGCCAAGAACATGAAATGCTAGCGCAGACTAAGGCCGTCAAAGACTTAGGACTTTGGAGGCAGCTTATCTTCTGCAGTTTTTTGAGCTCTAGTGGAGGAGCCTAAATTAAGGACTGGCCTAGGAGTCAGGCGGTCTTCGGTCTGCGTAGCATTGCAGCTGGTTGGCAAAAGATGCTCAGAGCTGCCAAGAATCCTATAGCTCTAGAAACAAAGATGGGTTAAAGATAGGCTGACCATATTTCCTTGGGACAAAAACGGGACATTGGGATGGCAAAACGGGACGGGGTCTTATGTAATATTCCATATTCATGAAAAAGACAGGGGTTCCCGCCCCACGGTCCGCGCGATTCGCTCCCGCCTGCAAACCCCACCCCCAGTCCACGCGATTGGCTCCCACCTGCAAACCCCGCCCCCCCGGTCTGCCCTCCTCTCCGCCCTCCTTTGTCGCGCACTGATAGGCGGGAGGGCTTCCTCTCCTGGGCTGCCTCCAATCAGCAGCTCCGGCTCAGATCCTCCTTCCACACCATTCCTGCCGGGTTTAAAAAACAGGACAAAATTGAGATTTTTATCAAAACGACAGGACGGTTGAAAAATGCTAAAAAAACGGGACTGTCCCATTCAAAACGGGACGTATGGTCAGCCTAGTTAAAGAACCCTTCCTTGCTTTATTTGGTGAAAAGCAGGGTAGAAACGTCGTCTGTCAGTTTCCTAGGAACTCAGTTGTCATAAGAGAAAAGTTTGTGGGAACATTGGTAGGCCCCATCTCCATCCATTCATTCTGGCCCTCAGTCGTCCTCCAGGCCTGGGCAAAGCCTGTCATTCCTGGCTGGGCCTCGGGGTTAAGAAATCTAGCTTGTGCCCACTGCTCTGAGCTGCACTGGGGTTTGCTTTCTATTCTGGGAAGGGGAAACAAGTCAGTGGGAGCCTTAAGCTTCTCGGGGAAGAAGGAAAGAACTGTTCTCATTGGTTCAGTGCAGGAACTATTTTGTGCTACACACAGCTGTGTTTTTTATCCTACGTTCTGAATGAACCTTTGTTCGCAGAAATGATGTTAGTTTTGGCTTAGGGAGAGCTGAATTAACACGCCTGCTTCCCCAGAAGAGAAATTAGATTAATATACAGCGCGCGCGCGCGCGCGGCCGCGCGCGCACACACACACACACACACACACACACACACTATCCCAGCAGCAACTGTGGATAGGAGCCAAAAATATATATTTTTATCTTGGGTATGGGGGAAGATGTACTTAAACTGGTTTTGATTTATTCACTTACCCCGGAAAAGACCTCTAGCAGCTGCTGTTTAAGGTCCAGAAGGAAAGTGAAAGGAACCACAGTTTTTGAGGTAAAGGACATGTGCTGTAAGGGTGCCTGGTGTACACGAGTCTTCCCTTTGTGCATTATTGTGTTTCAAAAGCAAAGCGAGGGCTCAGGCACCCCTCCGTGGCATCAAGGCCATTGGCGAATCTGCCCTGAAAGCTTAAAAGGAGATTTTGCTGGCTGCACAGTCTGAGTGATGGAGCAGAAGGGAAGCCAGCTGTCGTGCCTGCCCTGTCTAGACTGAAGCCCGTCACGCCTGTGGACCGTTGCAGGATTATTTCAGGAATAATGCCATTAAACAGAGGAGCAAGCGGGCAAATGGATGGCAGCAGAATCCAGAATGGAGCAATGGGGTGGAGTTAGCATCTGTTGGGGAAGCGGGTACATTCAGAAGCAGCGAAAGAATCAGGGGGGTTGAATTGAGAGTGGGAATCGATGATGTCTGCTGGGCAGAAGAAGGAGGAGGACCATTGCAGTTTGTCCCAACCGTACATATTCCCATCTTGTGGAACTCGAGCTGAGAATTCCTTTGGCCGTACTGACGGGGGAATTTTGAGGGTTGCATTTCCAGCATACCCGGAGGAGGCAAGATTGCGAAAAGCTGGATGTTAGATTAGCTCCGTCTTCCTCAGCCAGCTGCCCTCCACACCTGGTGCCACGGGGACTCTGGTGCGGCCATTGGAAGTCCTGGAAATGGCAGATTTCTTCTGGAGGACACCAAGCAAGGAGAGACTGAACTAAGTTAATTAGAGCCATTATTGACCAAATGGCTACCTGTTCCATAAACAGCTACGGAGCGGGAGTAGGTTAGTAGATGCAGTATGAAGGGAAGATCTGAACTCGGTGGACTCGTAGAGTGACTTCCAGGATCCAGAAAGTATGTCACCTGCTGGCACCCTTCGGAAGAGAGGAAGTAGCTACTCCAGTGCCGGTCACTTATTTTTTTCAGTCCGTTTGCCCTGGCCCCAGCACAGGGAAGTCCTCCCCTTTACGAGCTTCTCTGCATGGCATCGCTTTGCTGTGCCAACCTTACTGCGCTCAGCCATGCCGGCAGCCAAGCAGAAAAGCCTGGGCCGTGGGCTACCGGGTGTGGCTCTCTTTTGGATGCCCCGGTGTGGTCAGTTTGGCTCAAATCAGGCCGCCTGAGAACCTTAGACAACTCAGCCGCACAGTTCTTTTTCTTGGTTAACGCCGGAGGTTCTTTTCATTTCGAAGCCAAAACCATTTTTTTCCTCCCCTCTTAGAACGGGCTCCGTTTTTAGAATAGCCTCCCTGCCGCTCCCAGTTGTACCTGTCAGAAGAAAATTTGACAAATTCCAAATGTCACATCTGCAGAGGCTCCAAAACTGGAAACTGGCATGGTGCTTGAAAAAAAAGTGTGATCGCTTTCAAAGGTTTACGTAAGGAATGCAGGGCAGCCTTCAAAGCTAGTGATTGATGTTGGTTTATTTGCATTTATTTCTTAAAGGCAAATCTGCTCTGCTTTGTTACAGCGGGACATTGGTTTCCCCCAAGTGGAAGAATTTCAAAGGGTTGAAGCTACTGTGTAGAGATAAAATCCGGCTCAACAACGCCATCTGGAGGGCTTGGTACATCCAGTGTGAGTAATGCTTATTATTTTCAAGGAAGAGTTCTTAAAAGAACATTGGTGTCTTACTTATGACCAGGATGAGTCCAGTTATTTCAAAACCGCTGTTATTTGCACCTTAATCCTTCTGAATTCACAAGATCTTTCCTGCAATATAGCAAGAAAGGGATTTCTAAACCTGTTGTAAACAGCAAAGGGTAGGTGTGGTAAAGCATTGTCCCTTATTTATTTATTTAATTAATTTTTATCACGTCTTTATTATTTTTATAAATAACTTTATAAAGTTATTTATAAAGACACACCTTTATACTCCTTCCTCATCCTGTTTTCCCCACAACAACAACCCTGTGAGGTGTGTTGGGCTGAGAGGCAGGGACCAGCCCAAGGTCACCCAGCCAGCTTTTGTGCCTAAGGCGGGACTAGAACTCTCAGGCTCCTGGTTTGCCATTGGCTCCTTCCTAGGGCTGAGAGAGAGTGACTGGCCCAAGGTCACCCAGCCGGCTTTCATGCCTAAGGTGGGACTAGAACTCTCAGTCTCCTGGTTTGCCATTGGCTCCTTCCTAGGGCTGAGAGAGTGACTGGCCCAAGGTCACCCAGCCGGCTTTTGTGCCTAAGGCGGGACTAGAACTCTCAGGCTCCTGGTTTCTAGCCCGGCACCATAACCACTAGACCTTAATACTCCCCGAAGGAACTGGATCTTAATCTGCCATCAGGACCCTGTGAAGGATTCGTAGGAAGGGAAGACAGTCCCCTGCAGTTGATCAGGAGCAAGAAATGATCTCCAAGTCACTGTCTTTTCTTGGATTCCAGGAGAATTCTGCCTGGCACCCCCTCCTTGCTCACTTCCTTCCCCGGGCATAATGCTTTGGCCTGGATTGCTTTCTGTTAAAGTTTTGTTCTTGTTCTAATAATGTTTTTCTTAAAAAAAATTACTAGAAGAGGAATGCATTATTAAATAACCTAAAAGGCATGTCTGAAGCTGGGAGAATCAGACAGGGCCCGCAGGCTCGCCATCCTGGGCCGCCCGTGGGCCTGCACAGGGCCCACCTGGCAAAGTCTCCCGCTCCTCTTTCAGATCTCGAGAAGAGGAAGAACCCCGTATGCAACTTCGTGACCCCCCTGGACGGTTCTGTGGAAGCTCCCGAGGTACGTCAGGTGGGAGCGCTGGAGCCGGCGGCCCCCGGCTCCCTCTCCTCCTGAATCAGTGGGCCTTGAACGGGTCCCTTCCTGAGGCCCTGCCGTTCTGGACTCCCTAGAGAGGCTTGTGGGGATACACCCGGGGCCGAGGGCAGTACAGGTGGCCCTGGCCCTCCGACTTCTCTTTTGTCGAAAAGCGGGAGGTCCCTTGCCTGAAAAATACTTTCCTCTCTCCTGTTCCTACCACGTTTCCTCTTTTCCTTTCAGGGTGTTAGAACGAATGAGAAATATTGGCGGCGGCGGATTGATATAGTAATTCGAGAATATCACAAGTGGCGAACCTACTTCAAAAAAAGAGTGCGTGTGTGTGTGTGTGTGTGTGTGTGTTTAATGGCCGATAGTTTGGGTAAAACTAATTCCACTTTGCCATCTGTATTAAGAAAAGAGCTCAGCTTGCTAAGGAGCTGAGAAGAGTCGGTAAATTCAACGGGGGGGGGGGGTGGTCCAAGTGCAGCTGATCTCCGACAATACAGGCCGACCTCCTCCTTCTGACGCAGCGGCTGCTTCTGGTTGGGACTGCAGCTTGCAGAATTCCCAGCTAGGGGCCACCATGAGTGAGAGTTGGGGGACCGAAGAGCAGAGTCTTTATTCTCTTGTCAAGCCGACAGCCCAGGCTCAAATCAGGTGGCTTAGTCAAACAGCAAATAATGGGATAATATTATTTGGGGGGGGGGGGAGGTCTTCAAGGCACAAGAATGCCTGGCTTGTTTTGTATCTTGTCTGCATAAATTCTGTGCATTGGCTGTGGCTGCCGGCCATGTATTAAAGTGACTTGGATCACATACAAGTGGGTGACTTGGGTTCCGCTGCAAGTTTGAAAATGAACTTCCCTTCCCTTCTTTCCCTCCCTCATTTCAGTTTCAATTTCAGTTTCAATTATTTCAATTTCCTTCCTCTTCTCCAGTTACAGAAGCACAAAGATGAAGACCTTTCCAGTTTGGTCCAGGTAAACATTGTTTTGGCTTACGTTTTTGTTTTTTTCTTTCAGTTCAGGAGAAACCCCCCCCCCCAAGTTTTCCAACGAATGATTATATCTATAATTGATTGAGTGGAAGGTTTTTTTTCCTCCTGAACGCTCTCATAGAGCTCTCTGGAAGTTGGGGGGGGGGGGCGTTGGCGTTATAGAACAGCAGAAAAGGGGGGAATGAAGTCTACTGTAGTGAGCCAAATGATCCACTAAGCCCCTTTATTGTTTTAATGAAGCCCTTAATTGCCTTCTTTTGACTCTGTTGGCTGATTTTCTTGTCTGTTCCAAAGGTTATTCGTGATCTAACTGTAGCCTTAAATGGGTATCCAAGACAGAGCTCAAATCTTAAAGGCTTGATTTGAACTCTGACTTGGATACTTATCATTTTTCACTCTGCAGCCTACGCAAGGTCCTCTCCGAGGAATGGCAGTTCTTCAGGTCCTGCAGCTCCCCCAGCAGCGCCCAGTCCCTCTGCTTCACGTTTTCCTTTCCTCCCCCAGGACGATGGCTCCTTCTCGAAAGAGATCCCAATGGAACTGGAAGAGTTTTTCAGCACCGACGATTATGTGTCCGGGTCTTCGGACACCCTCTTCTCCACGCTTTCTAGTCACCAGCTGGTCAGCTGGCCAAACCCCAGGGAGAGAGGTATTGCTTTGCCGTTGCCTTCATCCGACCTCGCTGAGCCAAACGGCTGCTCTTTCCCACCCCTTCCCCCCCCAACAAAAATAGGCCACTCTTTTATTTCCAAGTCTGCTCCCCATTAGCTGCTCCTGTTAGGATCCCGTTGTATCCAGTGCGTCCTGCCTTGGACCACCTGGAATTCCTCGGTTTCCTGCACCTCTGAGGTGAGAGGTGGGGTGTCAGACACCTTCTACTTCAAGAACTAAGCAAGGATGGGCACCAATTCCTAACATTATGGGGCAATGTGGGACCTAAAGTTGGAATCCTATTCCCATCCTTTCTGCAACTTCCGAACAGAATTAATTGTGGGACAGTGCGTCTTACTTTGTCGCTCCTTACGGCCCACCGCTTTCTTCCCCAGCCAAAGCTAGAGGCAGCCCCTTGGGAGTTGCGCAGAAGTCGGGGGTGTATCTGCTGACTTCTGTCTGTTCGCATGTTTCTAGCACACTTGGGCAATGCTGACATCATTCAGCCAGGACTTACCCCTCTGCAGCCAAATTGGATGGACACTTTGGAATTTTTCTCAGGTAAGCGTTGCAAGAATGAACTGCGCTGATTTGCCAACATCTGCCAACAGCAGCGACCTTAGGGGAGAGAGGATTCCTCTGGAACTGAACCGGCTCTCTCCAAACGTCGTCCCAAGCCGTAGAGGTGTGGTGCAAAACCAGGAAAAATAAGGAAGAATTAAAATGATAAATCCTCTACCTGTTCTTGCTTCACTAAAATAATAGCTCTTCCCCAGACCTTGAGTTAGGGTGATGGGGGGGGGGGCTCTTTTTTTATCTTCGTGGGTGGGGGAGACAGTTGGCTGCTGTTCCTTTTGAACAAGTTGTCTTTGGTGTTCTATTTTTTGATGTTTACTGTTTGCCCAGAGTTGTTGGAGTTGGGTGGCCGAGAAATTTGAAGTATAAATAATCAGCCAGTCTGTCTGCTGGGGTTGGCACACAGAGGATTTTGTTCCTTTCTGAAAGAACTGGCTTTTAATTTTAATTATTTTTTAAGAGCAAAGCAGGACTCAGAGGTCCAGAGGAAGTGTAACAAGGAACCGCTTTCTTTCCTTCTGTCTTTGCCAGATATTTTCGCATCTCCTGCCAGCGCTGCGTCCAGCCTGATTCCCAATGTGGCCCTGGCAGGGGCCAACGCCCATTGTTCCCAGGTGAGAAAGGGGGGAAGAGAAGCTCGGGGGCGGTCCAGCGAGACAGCCCAGGCCTCCGAGCGGACTCCCTAGACATCAGGGTTGAGCGGGCACCGCTGGGCATCGTGTGCATCTAGCACTGAACAAACAATCACCGCCAGTGTTTTTCCCACCGTTGTGTGAATTTGAAGCCCGGCTTTAACGTGATTCCCTCATTTATTTATTTATTGCAAGCACCCAAGGGCCACCTACTTGTACGGCTCCAGACAGCTTTCAACAGTCGCTCGCATACAGTCGCTCCCACTTTAAAACAAGATCCGTCGCCGTCTCCGTTAAAAGGCGTCCTCGCTGGACGCCCCAGGACAGGGACCGTTTTTAGCCGTTTCCTAAAGATAAAGGAGCGGGCCTGAGCTAGCCTCGGGGACAAGCAGTTCCGAAGGGAGGGGCAGCCATTGGGAATGCTGTTCTCTCAGGCCGTCCCCCAGTTGCTAGGGTGGGGCCTGGCAGCTTTCTCTCCGGGCCGGACTTCCCCGAGCGGCTGGGTGGGTGTCCCAATCCTTCAGGAAGCCATTTGAGGAAGGTTGCCTCGGCCGGTATAACACGGGGTGGGGAGCTCCCAGGGGGCGCCCATGTCCTGCAAGGACCCCGTTAACTCACACGGTTGTGCCGGCCCCGCTTCTTTCCCCTGACCCTTGGACGTTCGGAGGTGCTGGTGTTCCATGCGGACGCCAGCCCACGGTCAGTAAGCCCCCCTTCTCTTTTCAGACCCCGAGCCTCTCTTCAGCCTCCTTGCGCAGCCCGCTTCCGGCCATGAACCTCGGGGAAGAGCTGGTCGCCCCTGCAGGGCCCGAACCGATCCTCCCCCCCGGCGTGGTTGGGGACGACCCCTGCCTCCAGCCCTCCGGCTTCCCCGCCGAGCTGCCCCTGACCAGCCAGCCCCACTTCCTGCCTCGCTTCCCGACTCTGGGGCTGCCCCTCCAGCCAGAGGTCCCTCCTCAGCCGCCGCAGAGCATGCTTCCCCTGAACGCGGACCTGGCCTTGCAGGTGCCCCTCTTTGCTCCTTCCGAGGCGCCCGAGTTCGGCCCCGGCAAGCCTTCCGTCATCACTCACGCCGCCTCCACCACGCCCTCGCAGAACGTCCCGGCCACCGCCTTCGGCCACGGCCGGGCTGGACTCGTGGCCTCCCAGCAGCCTGGCGCGGGGGTGCCTTGTGCGGTGGCCACGCTCCAGACAGCAGTGGTGCATCAGCAGCCTCTACTGCCGCCACACCCGTCCTTCGTCCTCTCCAGGGCTGGCGCCGGGCTGAGGCCCAGGAAGCCCCAGCAGATTGCGCCCGCCCCGGTGGACTCGGTCCCCTTGGTGCTGAACAGTGCCTTCGTCTCCCCAGGTAAGAGGGGCCCAGGGTTGCCGGATGCTGCGTCGGTGAACTCTCGAGGGGCCGAAGGGCGATTCGGGGTCTGTGCGTGGCTGATCTTGGCAGGTTGAGCCAGATGTTCTCGCCCTGGAAGCGTTGCTCAGACGTTCGAGCCCCCAGGGCTTTTGCTCGGGGGGACCGAAGAAGCTTCGCTGTTCCCAAAGAGCGACGGTTGATGCTTAAGCTGATGAACATTCCCCTCCCCGCCAGCCCGCTTGAACCAATCAGGCTGGCCCCAGGCCAGTGTTTCTCAACCTTGGCCACTTGAAGATGGGTGGACTTCAACTCCCAGAATTCCCCAGCCAGCATGCTCCCAGCAGCCTTGCTTCCCTTAACAGCAAACCAGACGCTGCTTGCTTGCCAGAGATTTTGGCTGTGTGGGAGCACCAGGCCTGGATCAGGAGAAGCTGTCTTCTGCGCTGAGCGCAAATAGGTCTCCCCAGTCCAGCACTGAGGCTTCAGCTGGCCGTGCGTTGGCCTTTCCCAGGCCTGACCTCCTCGGCAGGGGCTGGGGGTCGACCCTCGCCTTTCTGCGGGTAACGCAGGGGCTTCATCACACCGTTCTTTGCGGAGGCAAGGCAGCCGAGCGTCCCTCCCTTCGGTGTGTGGGCCAACCTGCCTGCAGTGTATTCGAAAGTCTAATGTGGAACCCCGAGCCGAGCAGAATTGTCCAGGTTTAATGTCCAATCTCGGGAGAAGAATAAAAACGAACCCTTTCTATGACCACCGTTGGACCCAATCTGGATTTCAGGGGCTGTGTGGCAGGGTCGGTGTCGGACACATCTGTTTGGGGAGGAACGTTTGGCTGTATTCATTTAGGTCTGAACGTTTGCCAAGTTTCCAACTTGGAAATTTGGGCCGAACTCGGGCGCCTCGGAAGGAGCAATTTGCCAAGTCCCGGAAACAAAGGGGCGGGCCTAGGAGCTACAGCACAAAAGGAAAGCAATGTAGGAGGGAAGAGGAAATGAGCAGGTCATTTAGCAAGGAGGTCCCAACACAAGTAGGGCACGAAACATAGTCCCAACACACCTTGAGGGGGCTGGGTTAGGGAAAGCTGAAAATCCCAAAAGCAGCGCAGACCATTCCCGCTCTTGCTCTCGAGGAAAAGGCAGGATAGCTTCGTGGGGACTAAACCAAATCTCTCGCGCCGCTGCGGCTTACCCATCTTTGGCTGACCGGCTGTGTGTGCGTCCTTGTCGTTTCTTCTTTTCTTTTCCCAAGTCCGAGACTGTCAGCCATCGGGGCAGGCCTCCCCCCGCCCTTCCGAGCCGAGCCTCAGCCCTCGGTCCCCGCAGAGCAGCCGCTCCAGGAAAGCCACCCCTGACCCGCAGGCGTCCATTTTCAAGGTTTGCCTTTTGGATTTTGAATCGGGGGCTGGGGGAGCACTTACCCCTTGGCGTCTCGCCACGGCTGGGGACAGAGGGTGACCCGGGAGGATCCCTCAGCTTCACGTGACCCATGCACGGATCTTGCATGTGAGAATGAGAGGGCCGGGGTCTCGCTTACAGTCCTGCAAGAGAGACGAGGGATGTGAAGGGGGCTTTTCAGGTGTATCAACTTGGGTTTAGTTAGAACAGTGTTTCTCAACCTTGGCCACTTTAAGATGGGTGGACCTCAACTCCCAGAATTCCCCAGCCAGCCTTGCTGGCTGGGGAATTCTGGGAGTTGAAGTCCACCCATCTTAAAGTGGCCAAGGTTGAGAAACAGTTAAGTTAGAGTGAGCCGGGCATGGACATTCTGAGGACCAGGCCCGGCCCTCCCACCCCAGGCTATGCAGCTCCCCCCTAAGAAATGGGGGCCACCAAAGTTCCTTGGTGGGCCAAGACGTCGGCACTGACTTTGGGTTTCCTTCAGACAAAGAGCCGAGATCCGAGCCCCTCTAAACTCTCCCCTTCTTCAGCGTCGGTGAGGATTACGAAAGAGCAGTGGTTCAAGTGTTGGGGGGGAAACGTCTCCTTTTCATCGGCACAGAGTCGCAGGATGAAGCACATTTCAGCGGAACACAAGCGGAGATGTAACATCAAGATCGGCTTTGGCACCCTGAACAGCTTGGTGTCGCCAAACTCTAAATCGGTAAGTTGGCTTGGGGGGGATCCCCCGGAGGAGTTTTCCTCCCCCTCCCCCCCCCCCCCCCACATCTGCCAAGCATTGCACTCATCAAACGGAGGTCTGTGTTGACCCCCAGCAGAAATGAAGCAGGTTTCGTTTTGGGACAGCTTTTACGAGGACTTGCTCTACCGGTTTTATTTAAGGGTGGCTCGTCTCAGGGAGGGGCGTGTGTCGTGAAAGCCGCAGAAGTCTCTGTTTGCCTGTGGCCACCCAGTTCCATATTCCGTCGTCCCCCCCCCCCCCATCTGGCTTTTGAGATTTCAGCAGGCTTCACCCACCCATCTGGGATGCGCTGTGAGACCTAGCCTTCCCGTCTCTTCGCTTCGTCACTCTCAGGCTGCCACGTTTTAGGCCCAGGGTGGTCTCGCACTGCTCCCTGTCTTCCTCCAGGGTTGGTCTGGTGTCCTTGAGCTCAGCTCATCGGGGGCCCTGTTCTTGGTGCTCCCTGCAGATCAGCCACGCCCTCACCCTCCAGAAGACGGTGGAATACATCGCCAAGCTGCAGCAGGAGCGGGCCCAAATGCAGGAGGAAGCCAGGCGCCTCCGGGAAGAGACGGCGGAGCTGAACGCTGCCATCATGTGAGGGCCCAGATTCAGAGGAGCGTATGCGCAGAGGCTTTATCTCCCCGTGGTTTGTTTGCTTTATTTCATTGATTTATACGGCCGCCCGTCGCACGAAAGCGACTCTGGGCAGCTAACAATCCATGGAAACCGTAAGAAGCATCGTTAACAGAGGGTAAAAACCTACAGGGGTCACTGGGGATAAACCCAGATAAAGCAAACTACAGAGACTGCCCGAATCCCAGGCCTTGGAGCTCATCCGGGTCTTTACAAAAGAGCAGCAGAGTCTGGGTCAATCTAATCTTGGGGCATACGGTGCTCTCTAACCAGGGAGAATGTAATTTCTTTTTGTACTGTTTTGATTGTCTAACTGTTTTTATGATGGTTAGCCGCCCAGAGTCACTGGTTTGAGATGGGCGGCCATATAAAATGAATGAATGAATGAATGAATGAATGAATGAATGAATGAATGAATGAATGAATGAATGAGGGAGCCTCTCTTACCGTTCTCTAATCAGGGAGTGTGCTGTGTCGTCAGGGGACGCTCCTAACACTGGGCCCAACAGCTACCCCTTAAAACTAATAGTTAAAAGTGTTCCAGTCTCGAACAGGCAAAGACGTTGCCACATCTTAACCCTTGTGAGTTTCATCCCTCTGCGTTTTGTCTGTGTCCTGAAGCTGCTGCAGATTAATTTCATTGCGCAACTCCGAGTTCTGAGATTTGAAGAGACCCTGGAGATTATTTTTCCTTTGCCAAGGCGTGGGTCTGGGGTAGATGTGTGTTCTCTCTGAGCAGGCTTGTAAGAATGCAACGTGACTGTAGCATTTCAGCTGCCCTATGCCATGATGATCTAGTAACCTCTTTCCCCTAGAACCATGTTTCTCAACCTCGGCCGCTTGAAGATGTGTGGACTTCAACTCCCAGAATTCCCCAGCCAGCCTCGCTGGCTGGGGAATTCTGGGAGTTGAAGTCCACACATCTTCAAGCGGCCAAGGTTGAGAAACACTGCCCTAGAATATGTCTGGCGGTTGTCAGTGTGACGGGGGGGGGCTTTGCCAGAAATACAAGTATGATCCACTTGGCCCCAGCCAGGGTTGTCGGAGACCCCGCCGTATCTCTCCTAAGAGCTTGCAACAGATGTTAAATAAGGATCGGCTGGAAGGGGCCCCCACAAACTCAGCCTGTTTTCATCTGCGCAGCTCTTGTGGCTTTGCCTTTCTACCTTTCCCTCCCGTCTGAGGGTTTTTCCTGCCCTTTCCTTTGCTCTCCTTCAGTTCTTGCCAGCAACAGCTGCCCGCCACCGGGGTCCCCATCACGAGGCAGCGGTTTGACCATATGCGGAACATGTTTGAAGACTACATCCGAAACCGCAGCCAGCAGAACTTGAAATTCTGGATTGTATCCTCCCTTGGTGTGTATGAAACTAGGGAAGACCAAAGGGTTGAATATGGGAAGAAGATAATTAGGGTGCAATTGTAATGAGGGAGGAATGAGGATAAGACTGCTTGTAACTTCTGTAAAGGAGATTGGAAGTCACTTTTTTCTATGTGTTTTCTTCTCTTTTTTTTTTCTATTTGTATCTCTTGTATCTCTATTTGTATATTTTCTTCACATTTTTCTTTTTCTTTTCTTTAGTCTCACTCTATATCAGGGGTGGGGAACCTTTTTTCTGCCAAGGGCCATTTGGATATTTATAACCGGGGACCGCGGGTGCGGGGTTTCTGGGATTTCCGGGGACCGGGGGCCGGAGTTAGCGGGCGGGAGCCAATCACAAGCACTGGGGGGGCGGGGTTTACGGGCGGGAGCCAATCACGTGGAAGGGGTGGGGTTTGCGGGTGGGAGCCCCGCGGGCCTTAGGCGGGAGCCCCACAGACCTTATACGGCCCGCGGGCCTGACGTTGCCCACCCCTGCTCTATATTATCATGTTTATCTTTTATTTCTCGGAAAAACTTTCAGTAAAAATGAAATGTAAAAAAAAACCCTGGGGAAGACAAGACGGCCCATTGCCGGGGCAGGAAAGTGTTTTGGGCAGCTGTTTTTTTTTTGCTTTGGCGTTTCCACGTGGCAACATTTCCTCAGGAAATCCTGTCGAAGGAATTCCCTGGCATCAGGCTGGTCTGGAAGCCTTAAACCCAGCTGGGTCACGGGCTTCGGCTCTTCCACGAAACCGGCCTATCCTGGCTGGCGGGGGATTTTTGGAGGGTGCCCGGTTGGGAGGTCTGATGGGGTTCTTTTGAGGTTGAGGGCACTTTTCCAAAAAGATGAAGCCTTCACGTAGATAAGGGATGAGGAAGACTGGCCCCTCTACACGCAGCCTTTGGTCGTTTGAAGACCCCTCTGTTTGGAGAGGGGTATTATTTTCAGGTGAAAAGTCGACCTATTCCCGGCTGGGTGGGTGGGGATTCTCAGGCTAGTCACGGAAACCCCTTGTGTCCTCCAGTAATGACTCTCTTGCAATGTCTTGCGTGTTTTTGCTCTAGAATTTTCTCAGAGGCAGAGACAGCTCATCACAAGCCTTGATGGCTTGCGATACAGTGCGGGTGGGGGGGGGGCGATTCTCCAAGCTTCAGCTAAGAGGAGAATGGCTCATTTCCTGTGATTTCTATCAAAGATGTTCTGGCAGAAACAGTGATTTTCTTTCTTTTCTTTTTCTTCCTTCCACATTGGTTGCTGAGCGCTATTTAATCTTGGGGAGGCTGGCCAAACAGGAATCTTGGATGATTGCAGTGCCTTGCTGGTCCCAGACCATATTTAGTACTAAGTAAAATAAATAAAAATGCGGAGGACAAGAATGGAAGATGGCCCCCATTGGGCAAGACTTCCATTAGGGCCCATCAAGATGCCACAGAATTGGGGGTGTTTTGAGGGTGGGGAGGGGAGGGGACCAGTACTTGGAGTTACTCTGCTTCTGAACCTGGAATCTGTGTTTGGCTGCTGTGGCACCCTCCTCGTCGACCGAGCTTTCCTGATGTAGTTTTTATTCCATTTTCAAAGCTGGCCCGATTCTTGCTGTCTTTTGTAGCTGTGAATTTTACAGGTTTGATTCTGAATGGCCTGGAGACCTTTTTAGAATGGCAAAAAAAGGATTCAGGAGCGCTTCAGGATGGATGGATGGATGGATGGATGGAGCTGCGAAAAGTAGTAGATTCTGTGGAGCCCCCTGGTGGTGATCCTGGTAGAGCGCATCCTCCTAGTTTTCATGGTTCTGGAGAACGTTGCGAAGACACAGGAGCTTTATGAATCCGTAAAGCTGATCGGACCTTTGCCTTGATTTAACCTCCTACATTTCCCCAGAGGCACCATGCATGGCAGGCCTCCCCCACTTGAGCGTCCCTCTTCCCAGAAATCTCAGGCTGTCTTTAGTTGGCACCTTAACCCCTCTCTCCTGCAGTTCAGCGTCATCATCAAGCCCCTGTTTGAAACGTTCAACGAGATGGTGTCTACCACCAGCCTGCAGGAGCTGAACCGGACGGCCTTGGCGTGGCTGGACGAGCGCTGCTCGCTACCTGTCCTGAGGCCCAGTAAGTTGAGGGGCCAGTGAGCTTTTGCAAATCTCTATTCAGGATGCCGCCGTGACGGTTGAAACTTCAGAAGAGGGTCTAGGCCAAGTGCTTAACTCAGACATCCCCTCCCGGCTCCTTCCTTCCTACCAATACGTTGGTGATCAACTTGTTGAGAGGAGCATGTTGGAGAAGGCTGATTGATTGGGTAATCTTGTACATCCTTTTCGAATCGATCTTTATCTCTCTCACATTAGTGTGATTTATGATAGGAGCTGCCAGCGTTGAATAGGAAAAGGGGTGAATTCGTAATTAAATGAGCTTAAAGTCTAGAGTATGTTAGTGCTTTGGGTATCTGGGACTATTTATGGAATTCGTTGTTTTGCCTCCTGGCTGTGTTTACATGGCTTATCACAAGGGAATAAACTCACACGCTCACTTCAATAAACCGTAGCTTGAAGGGAACCACTCTTCAGCGTTTGACCACAATTTACTATTCTGGGGTTGGGGAGGGCAGTTTGTAGAGAGAGTTTTGTAGAGCCATTGTGAGCTGGGATATCTGCTTTGTAGGAAACAGGCCCTGTATTGGTCTTCTGTGTTGGAAGTGTTAGAGGGAGATGTGTTTCAGATGGACTTTTTGCACTGCCTGTTCTTCAGCCAAAGCTGAACTTGTACGATTCTTTGGAAAAGCAGTCTAACTCACCGGGTTGGTGGTTTTGTTTTGCCTCCTTCCGCCTCTTTCTCCTAGTGGTCCTGAACAGTCTCCGGCACCTGAGCACCACCACCTCCATTCTCTCTGACCCTTCTCTCTTGCAAGAACAAGCCACCCAGGCCCTGGGGAAGCTCAGCAAGACAGCTGGGGAAGCCTAACAGAAGACAAGCTCGAGCCACGGCGGACCTCCAGGCCTCACAGAGACTTCGCCAGCTCCCCCAGTCTGGGCCTTCCTCCAGATGTGTAGGAACAGCCATTCCTTGAATTTCCCAGCCAGCACGTTGGCCGAGAATCCAAGGATTTGCTTTCCCCACACACGTGGAGGGCACCAAGCTGTAGAAGGTTGGCTTAGAAGCTTCCTTGTGTTGACTCGCCATCAAGGACAAGAGGCATCAAACTGGGTGTTATGTAGGGGAGGACAGAGGGTTGAAGCTGCCAAGAGGCTATTCTTCGACGCTGCCTTTGGGCTCGGTCAGATGGGAAAACCCAACTCAGGTAAACTGCTTCCAGCAATAGACGCCTCCATCAATGCAACCTATCTAAATATATGCAGTAGGGGTGTGTTTTTTGACCAACCTGACCTCAGCCACAAGGCTTAGAGAGAGAGCATGGGAAGGGGCCAAGAGATCTCCTGGCTTAATCGATCAGCTGGGATCTGAAGATCTGTGCACTCGCCGTATGGACAACCTTGACTGGAGGCTGCCAGATGTGCAGAGCAAGCCACCTTGGGAAGAGGGGATGTCTCTAGCAATTTAGGAAACAGCCTTGGTAAAAGGACAAAGAGGCTGCTCACCTAAAGGAAAATTCTCTACCCCCCCCCCATCCACCACATGCCGTTAAGACTTGAGGTACACAGAAGAAGTTCTTCCATCCAATTCGTAGAAGGGGGGCGAGAGTTTTCCTCCGTAATAGAAAATAATTGTTTGTCGTTATTTTTTTAATAACCTTGGCAGCAGAAGAGGCCCGGTCAACTCTTGGGCTCTTTCTCTCAACCTCCCAGCCCCTTTTCAGGTATAAGCGAGGTTCTCCGTGGTCCCATCTGTCTTAGGAAAGTCCACTTCTCTCAGGTCGCCCTCAGCAGGCCATCTAGCGGAGCCTGTTTCCATAGCTGTACTTGGGCACATAACAATGCAAGATTTTCTTCTTCGGGGATTAATAATTTGAAAGTGCAGGAGGAAAAAAAATAGGATGGCCATCTTAAGAGCATAAGAAAACCAGGCTGAATTCTACCAAAGATCTCTCCGGTGTTTTATTCCTGCCGTAGCCAACACAGTGTCTCTTGGAAGCTCGCGAGCAGGACACGTGCAGTAGAAGTGTCCTCTCTTCATGTCCTCTGTCTCACTTTGTGTGATCGCCTTCAAATCTAAACAGGTGGCCTTCTCAGCAGCTCAGAGAAGCAGGTGCCCTCTGTTGTTACCTGTCTTGAATTTTCCACTGGGGTCGTCTGTCAGATGTTCCTGAGTTACAGCGTTGGCACAGAGGGAAGAAAACGCCCTGCTTTGCCACATGGTACCGTACATTCTATCAGCCTTGAATGTAAAGCTCCACAGAGTGGAGCAGGATCTGTAAGCAAATATTGATAGCAACAGGGGGATGCAGTTGACCCAAACTTCTAAACCAGTGTTTCTCAACCTTGGCAACTTTACGATGTGTGGACTTCAACTCCCAGAATTCCCCAGCCAGCTTTGCTGGTTAGGGAATTCTGGGAGTTGAAGTCCACACATCGTAAAGTTGCCAAGGTTGAGAAACTCTGTTCTAAACTATATGGACATAGAGATTATCTCATGGATAAGATAAACTGTTTCTCTGGAAATGCAATAAATAAATGTAGCCCTTCGGACCACTAGGGTTGAAAATTGGCATCTGAGATCAGAGAGGGAAGCCCCACAGATTGTATTTTAAGCTCTAAAAAAGCCCTCAGTTAAACCAAAATCCCCCCCCCCCACAATCTCCAGGCACCAGAAGAGAACAACGTTCTTCCCTGTAACAGGTTCCTCTGGGGCAGCTTTTATGCTCTAGAGCAGTGGTTCTCAAACTGGGCCACTTCAAGATGTGTGGACTTCAACCCCCAGAATTCCCCAGCCAGAAATCTTAAAAGTGGCCCAGTTCGAGAGATGCTGCTCTAGACCCAGAAAACTATCTGGAGGTTGCCTTTCGTGGCCAGCACTTTAAAAGCTGGGTACCCAGGAATGCGGTGCATTTGGCTCAGCTCTTTTCACATCAGCTGCGTCTCTTCGTTCTTCTCCTTCAAACTCCACAATCCCTTTTATCAGCTGGATGGAGCAGAAGAGGGGTGATCGACAGGCAACTTTTGGGACAGCTTTGTAAAGTTGCTGCCAATGCAGTTTCGATGGGGGTTTGGGCTGGTTTTGAACTGCAACAGCCAGCCAAGAAAGATGCGTTTTCTTTTAGCAATGAAATCAGGATCGCTAGCCTCTGCGGAGATATTTTACCTGTTAAGTGTCTGAAATCCTTGTTTGGACAACCTGTACTCCGTTTGCCACCAGAAAAGATGAAGCTTGTATAATGAAAGTTTTCCTTTTTTTCCCTGTTTTATAAATAGACCTTTTGGAAGGCTGCAGACTCAAGAGGCAGTCTTGTTATCTAGATTTCTGATGCATGAAACTTCTATTCTGTGGCCATTGCTTGAGTTTCAATAGTGCCATTGCATTGTCTTTTTTTTTTACGAGACAACAGAAATAAATGCTATTTTTGAGGAGAAAGAGTGCCTTCTCTCAAGCTTGTTGTATGTAACTCGGTCAGGGTGCCTGCCTTGGGATCCTAGATCATCAGGTTCAGGAGCGTGCAACTTCTGGACCATGCTACAGCAACACTTGGGAGCATCCATTTAAGCGCCTGGGGTGGGTGTCAGAGGTGAAACGGGTACCTTAGCTTTTTGACCGTAACCATTGTTCCCAAACCTCCCCAAAATTTTAAAAAGTCCCAAGACTTTTACCTTCCACCTGGATTGCAAAAGAGAGATTTGGAGGCAATGCACGTGCCCACGCACATGGTTTGAACTTTTGCGTCCATGCGGTAGATAAACACATCCTGTTTAGATCAGCTCAGAGTTTCAGAGGTTGGCAAGTGTCGGAAGACGATTTAGTGCTGTTCAGATGCTCTCAGCCTGCAAGATTTGATTTTTGCCCCAGCAGCTCCTTACCCAACATCTCAGGCTTGTAGGATGCGCATAAAATCTATTGGGCTTGGCCACACGGCGTGCACATCGTCTGCTGTAGAGTCCGGTGGCTGGACTTCTGGATCGGGCGTGAAAATAGACACGGTCTGGAAGCTGCCTTTCCCTCCCTCGAGACCACATCCCTTGTAAAGAGACGGGGGTATATAAAACCTTTGATTTCATTTTTTTAGGAGCTGAAGGACGAGGAGGTGTGATCTGTAAAACCTGACCTGTTGGTATGGTTTTGCCTGCAAGTTGCATGGGATGTTCAAATGAAACCTCTGGGCAGAATTGTACATCACACTCCGTTGTGGATTGCTAAAGGTCCATTGACTGCATGTTCTGCAGTATTTTCTTTTATCAAAGTCCACGGAGGAATTGGTGAGCTCCAGGCTTCAAAAATGATTTTCAAGAAGATGGAATTTAAATTAAACCCAAAACCCAATTTAAATCAAATTTAAAATGATTTGGCATGTTAATAGGTGGGAATAACTAATACCCTAGAAGACAGAAATAAAATAACTGATAGTTTCCAAATCATGGGAAGAAACCACTCCGTTTTTGTTTGTTTATTAATTAATTACACACACATGCTGTTTTTCCATTTACGATATGGCTTACTTAGAATTGAAGCATGTTCATTTAAAATAGTAAACTTAATTTTCAGTAGCACCTTAATAGCATTCCTTAATTAAAATATTCTCACTCAATAACATATTTTAAATACATTTGTTCAGTTGATAATCCAAATATTTTAAATATATTTAAATATAAGATAACTGGTTTCCCCCTGAAAGCAATGAAACTTTCGGTAGGAAACACCCAGTAGTAAATGAATATTTTTCATCAATTATATTATTAAATATGAAATATTAAACATTCATAAATGGTAATTACAAAAATTGGTTTTAAATAAACTTAAGGATCTGTTTTCAATATATATTATTATAGTATATTAATATGTATATATATATATATATATCACTATCATAAGCATCTCCACTCAAAAGTGAGACCCACTAAATTCAGCATGACATACACTAACCTGAAACGTATGACTTAAAACTTAATAGCTTTCTTTTACTCAGCTATTATTAATTAAAACATTTTCACCGAAGCTTTGGTTCTAACAAAAAAATGGCATATACCGTTCAAAGCAATAAAGGACAAATGCATCCAGTTGGTATTCTTAATAATTTAAATATATTTAAATACACACATTGTAAAAAAAATACATGGATAAAATGGTTGTAATTAAAACTCAGTTTTAAATAGAATAAATATCTGCTTTATAAATAACATTAACCTAATCTAAGGACATACTCCTCCGCCTATCCAAAACCCAGTTACTCAAAAAAAAAAAAAGAGAGAGACCTGCCCTTTCCTGTATTTTGTACTTTGCCTTTTAACTATACTTTGAAAAATTTAATAAAGTTCTAAAAAAAGAGAGAGAGAGAGACTGACTTGCCAAATTCAGTTGACTTGTATGTTTAACAGCCTCAGCTGGGAATCTTCTAAATATGGGCAGTTTTGCTTTCATTACCGTGATATTCCCCAGCCTTACCCCTCCAGATGTGTTGTACAGCCACTCCCACCATTCTAGCTGGCAGAGCAGTGGATGATGGGCTTCGTGTTGGGCTTGGAGGAGCATCAGCTACAGGTCCTCAATTACTGCTTATATCCACACAAATTACGTTCATCGACTTCCAGCGTTAACTGCTGTCTCCAAAGTTTCAGTGTGCAATATTTATATTGTTCAAAAATATAGTAAAACATGTTCTGTCTCAAGGGATGATAAAAGTCCAGATACTCTATTCGTGCGACTCTGATTTGTGCTACTTGAGGACAGTTACTTTCCAGGTAGTTTCCCTGATACCAAACGATGGAGGAAAAACTGTGGTTGGCCATCAGGGGCTTCAACAGGCTGTCGTCACGTTTCGTCTTGTTCAGCCTGGTGAACAGCTCGTGGTAAGCCTGGATAATCTTGCATACCTCTGCCTCTTTGGGTGCTTTTGTGAAATTGCAGTTGGGTCCGGAAAATTCCTTTTCAATGGTTGGCCGCATTTCAAGAGGGAAGTGCTTGCCATTTTTCTACGGAAATAGAACCAAAGATTTGCTTAAGTTAAAGTTGGCTTCCCATCTAACCCTCCAAAGACCAGCCTATATTTTATTGTCTTTCTGTCCTTCTCTAACCCTAACCCTTCTCTTTTATCAGGAGGAGTTGCATGCTCCATCTGGAATTGTTTCCCCAGATGCTGCCCTAGGCTTTCTATCTGTCGTCCAAAACAAGCTGGGAGAAGGAAGATGCTAGATTGGTAACGTCTGAATGCTACTGTTACAGAATAAGGAACTCTGGTATTGCACAAGAAAGAGACGGATGGGAAGGCAAACATCTCAGTCCAACCAACTAAGCAGGAAGGAAAGGATGTAAAAAGTCTTTGTAGGCTTCAGGGCCGTGTTTCGCAACCTCGGCAGCTTGAAGACAGGTGGACCAACTCCCAGAATTCCCCAGCCAGCATGGCTGGCTGGGGAATTCTGGGAGTTGAAGTCCACCCATCTTCAAGTGGCCCAGGTTGAAAAACACTGCTCCAGGGTCTCCATTTCTAAGAGTCAACACGGCCAGGGATAGGGGGATCAGTCCATACTTACATAGCCTCCAAAAAGCAATTCTGCATCACAATATAATCGAAACAAGGACGGTTTATATTTGTTTGCCACAGTTGTAGTTGGAAATGCCTGGGCGCACCAGAGGACGAAAGTCAACGTAGCCACTTCTGTTGGGAAAGCAAAGAAATCCCGTGAGTCCTTGTAAACAGGGTCGTGACTTAAAATGGTGGCTTTCACCCAGGGAGGTCATACGTTCCGTGGATTCTTCTTTCTCTTGGAAAGGTTTCCTCTGAAAACAGATCCCTTCCCTGCTTCTCACTGCTGTAAGACTTGGTCACCAGCGATGCAGTGATAAAGTCCGGCTAGACCTACGTCCTGATTAGGACTCGGGATTAAACAGACCATCCCATTCTTTTTATCACGCACCCTTCCCACGGTTATCCTGAAACTCTCCAGAGGCATTTTGTCAACGTTAATTTTCACTGTAGCCTTTTGCTTCATTTAAAACCAAAACCAAGGCACTAGAAGAAAGGATCGCTTTCTGCCCCAGCCTGATCAATATCAGAATTAATATTTTGATTGACTAATGGTAAAAAGTGAGGGTTTTCTAACTCCCCATGTTAGCCTCTAGCACAGTGTTTCTCAACCTCGGCAACTGTAAGATCTGTGGACTTCAACTCCCAGAATTCTTCCTTGCTGGCTGGGGAATTCTGGGAATTGAAGTCCACAGATCTTAAACTTGCCATGGTTGAGAAACACTGCCCTAGTGCCTTCCATCAACTCTTCTCAGCTTCTGCATTGATTTTGGAAGGAGTTTCTCTCGCCCAAAGAGCTTCTCTCGCCCAAAGTGTAGCCCAGGCGCATTTGAGCACATCTGGATCCCGAAATAAAGAGGGTGCATGAATCACTGCTCTGTCCTATTTGCAGTAGGGGAGATTTCCAGCCATTGCCATTTGCGTTGCAAAACTGAATACCGTACCCAAAAATAAGCCATCCTTTGGACCCAAAGCTTAAAATATGCTTACCTTTAAGCATGGTGAATGGAGTCTTCAATCAGAAATCACCTTCAACTTTCGGTGGACTGTTTTAAGTTTGCTTCTCTGCTTTTGCTGTGGATCGCACCGTATTTATGCTCCCTCCTGGGGAGATTATATCTATTTCCTACCCTGATGATGCGTACCCAGACTGATTCTGATCAGTTTCCTATGGTAATCCCAGATTGATTTCCCACGTTGGGCAGAGGGTGGGGGCAGCTGCCATGATGCTTATCTGTTGAATTGAACGATTTGCTGGAAATCCGATTTCTACTGGTCCTGTGATGGGACCGATTGCGGCGTGCATTCTGTAGAAAGGGCTTTGATTGCATGCAGGGTAGCAGCCGCCATCTTGACTTTGTTGACCCCTCTCCCTGCGGAGACCCCGCCTTGGATTCTGCTGACCACAAACTAGAGAAGAGCAAGGCCTTGATTGACCAGATAAATGGAGAGGAAGGGTCTCCATTAGAGCCTCATGTCCATTTTATGAAGATGGGGTTTTGTGGAGACTTACAACAGGAATGGGTTTTGTCCATTGCATCCAAAGTCCGCTCAACTGAGGTCAATTTATTTTATTTATTTATTGAATTAATTTTTATCCCACCTTTATTATTTTTATAAATTGAAGGTTTACTGTAGTATCAGTTGGGGCTCTGAACAGGCAGTGCTGATCTTTTTTAAAAAAAATCTGCTATCTCACTGATGCCTACGGAAATAGAGTTTCGAAGCCAGATATACTGATAACGTGAGAAATTAGTCAGCCCTGTTTTGATCAGCCCTGTGCGTTTCTTTTTTCCAGTGAACGGGACGTTCTGCTTCCCTCCCACCCAGGAATTAGACTGTGATGCTTTCATTATATTTCCATCTAGGGGACTTTCACAGTGGTCACTGCATTTTGATGGAGGGCCCAGATTTCACTGTGATTTATCCATCTCTTCCTTCCTTTCCTTGACGTGGTCTTTGTCGGAATTCCATTCTCCATTGGTGCGGCTGGAGAAGGTCCAAGAGGCTGGATGTTGCCGGCCCTTGAACCTTTTACTTCCCCTGTTAAGACGGGCAAATGTCAGTTTCCTTGTCCAGGGCTGGGTGTACGTACCGCTTACATCTACAATCCTAGAACTGGAATGCGCTTCCAAGCTCCCTATTATAAACACTGGATCATACAATTAGCAATCAGTAGGACCCTTGATCTAATAATGGCACAGTTGTGTCCACCTAATGAGAAATGTATAACTCCATTCTTCCCTCCCCTTCCAAAAATATTTCAAGGTTAGATAAAAATCCCTTCTCACCCCTATGGGTGGTATGTGTCTTCCTCAACCTCGGGTCCTCTGCCAGAGGCCTGGGAGTTTGAGGGTTCTGCGCAGGATCTTGGCTGTTCCTAGCACCGCACTCTTCTGGACAGAGAGCTCTGATGTGGCTCCTGGGATCTGTGGGAGCCTCTCTCCCAGCTTGGGAGTCCCAGCCCCGAGGGCTCCGACCACCGCTGGGACCACTTTGGCCTTCACTTTCCACATCCTCTCTAGTTCCTCCTTCATGCCCTGGTACTTCTCCAGCTTCTCATCCTCCTTCTTCCTGATGTTGCTGTCACTTGGCACCGCTACATCTATCACCACCAGTGTCTTCTGGTCCTAGTCTACTACCACGTTGTCTGGTCAATTGGCCAGTACCTGCCTGTCCATCTGGATCTGGAAGTTCCACAGGATCTTAGCCCTGTCATTCTCCATGACCTTCTGTGGAATCTGGACTTGGGGGGGTCTAGCCCATACACTGTACAGATGTTCCTGTACACAATGCCAGCTACTTGGCTGCGCCGTTCAGTCTATGCTGTTCCTGCTTGCATCTTACATCCTGCCACTGTGTGTTGGACTGTCCCTGAGGCCTCTCTGCACAGTCTGCACCTTGAGTCCTGTCTCGTGTGGTAGACCCCTGCTTCTATGGATCAGGTGCTTAGTGCCTGTTCTTGTGCTGCTATGATCAGTGCCTCAGTGCTGTCTTTTAGTCCAGCCCTTTCCAGCCACTGGTAGGATTTCCCAAGGTCAGCCACCTCAGCTATCTGTCGATGGTACATCCCAAGCAGGGTCTTGTCTTGCCATGGCACTTTCTCTGCTTGATCTTCCTTCCATGTCTGCTGCTGCCTCAGGCATTCTTTCAACAGCTCATCTTTAGGTGCCATCTTACTGATGTACTCCTGGATGCTCTGGGTCTCATTCAGGACAGTGGCTTTGACACTCACCAGAATATATATATATATATATATATATATATATATACACACACACACACACACACACACACGTGTGTGTGTGTATGTGTGTGTGTGTGTGTGTGTGTGTATGTATGTATGTATGTATGTATCTATCTATATATAAATAAATAAATAAATAAAATTTATTTGTGGGGATTTAATCATTTCCCTAGACCAAAAACTAACTTGATCATCACAAAATAGGGCATGTTTACTGTCACCCAGGATTTCATATAGGTCAAATGTATAAACCTGGAATGCATAATTTTTTTTGCGCATTTAATTTCTTCAATGGAAAAGGACTTCTCCCCTCAGCAGGCAGTGGATTTCAAAGAAGCTTGTGGGGTAGAGGACTGCCTGTGCTTTTAAAGGCAGCTTGGCAGGTAGAAATAAAACAGGTAAAGCTTTCTTTTTTTAATGAGTTAATTTTCACCCCTGTGACTGCATCACCTGCAAGGCGATACTTTTTCTTGGTTGTTTTACAAAGATTCAGTCATCAAGAGCTCCCCTTGTGGGGCGAGATGGGCTGTAATAGAAGTTGGACAAATAAATAAATAAATCAGCAATTCCCCCCCCTTTTTTTTATCCTCCTCCTCCTCCTTCTTCAGCTGCCCAACTCCAATGGACTCTTGGTGACCACATACACACATACACACATACACACATACACCCCAGACTGGAAAAACCTGGGAATGAAGCATTTTATTTTTTTACTGAAGGCACAAGTAATTTTATTGATTTATTTATTTTACTGAAAAGCACAAGTAATTATATCTTGTGGAAACTGTTCATATTTTTAGTCCTCCCCCACACCACACACACAGAGCGGAAAAACCCTAAGAATGAAGGAAATGATTCTGTTTTTTTTCTTTTTTTAATTGAAAAGCACAATTATATCTAATGGAAATAATTTCTTTGTATTGCTTTCACTTTATCCAGTTACTTTGGGTTGTTTTTTTTTAGCCCGCAGAAATAGGAAGAGATAAAGCGGTTAAGATGGATCCTGAGTGAGCACCAATAGATGTTAATCTTGTCCATGAGACATGCATTACAACGAGCAGTTGAAGGAGGGGGGAATTTGGTTACACATTTCTGCCAGGAAGAGAAGCAGGGAATTTTGAGCTAGGCCAAAGTCAAGTCCCAGGGCAAAAGTCTTTTATAGAGCCAAAATCATGGCCCAGGATGGGCGAGGCTGCATTTTGAATACTTCATTACTCCATTATTACATGGACCTATTTTTAAAATAAATGTTGATTGCAGTGTTTCTGGTTCTAACTGCCATCCACAGGTATTTTATTGTGCTTGGATCTCTAATGTTGGTTTGACTACCCCAAGATGGGTCTTCTTCATTGCTTCATTGCTTTCGTAAGATAAACTGTGGTTTAACTTATTTCCTCTGCCTCCAAACTCCAGAATTTTAATTTTCCAGATACTTTTTTGTCCACGTTGGATCTGGAGAGGGAGGGAGAACGGATTCTTGATGAGGAGATTGTGTGGCTTGAATATGATTTCTCCAACCGGTCAAGACATTTCCAGAGGGGTTTGCAATGTAAAGAACACAAGAAAAAATGATTTTATTAATAAAATAAATGAAATAAAATCCATCCAAGTACGGTGAGAAAAACTGCAACTGTTAGTGTTCAACTCCAGCAACCTTTCCCGCCAGCCCACTGCTGGGCTGATGGGGGCTGTAGTCCAACGTCTCTGGAAGGAGCCAAGTTGGGGAAAGTTGGCACTGATTGTGGGCATTTAAACCCCGAATTAATGACTTGCGGGTTAACACGGAGGAGCGCCTCGTGGCACACCGAGAGACCCCGCCCCCGCCCCCGCCCCGCCCCCTTTGAGAGCCGGCAGCATCTCCTCCCTCCCCTGGCGTCGCTCGGCGCCCCTAGCAACCGGATCCCGTATCCTAGCAACAGCAGACGCTAGATGCCTGGTCCTCCTCCTCGCGCAGCCGCCGCGCCATGGAGGGGCTGAGCGCCTCGGCGGCCTTCTGGGATCACCTCCGCAGGCTGTGCTTGGACCAGTTTCCTTGCGGGGTCGGGAGCTGGGTAAGGGCGCCAGCCCCGTGGGCACCGCCCAGGAAGAAGGCCGGGGCAGCCTCCCCAGGGGGCTGGAGGCCCCGAGGGGCATTGGCGGTGACACTCCCCAGCATCCACAGCCAGGCCCCTCTGACGCTGTGCGTCTGCTCTTCAGGCCAACCCCAAGTTTGGCTAGCCGCGGCTTATTGCCCAAGCCGCAGCTGGCCAGGCCCGCTCCGATGAGGCGGCCCCTTATGGCTCAGCGCCAGGGTGGAGCGGCCCGCGGCCCGCAGCTCCTCTGGGCACCCCCGAGCTCCGCTCTGACGCGGCTTCCCCGCCTCCTGTCCCATGCAGAACAAATCCCGGTTCCCCCCGCGGAGGCCCCCCCACCTCCACGGCCTGGCCGCCCCCCGACAGGCCACGCTCCCTCGGCGCAACGGCCTCCAGCCGCCCAACGAGGAAACGGTGGAAGCGCTCGCGGATTTCCTGCGGTGTCCCGACTCCCCCTGGGCATTGCCCCCCGACTGCGGCCCCCCCGAGCAGCAGCTGCGGGAACTGGCCGTGCAGACCCCCCGCATCGTCCGGAACAGCTTCCTCTGCTCCTACTTCAGGTCGCTCCGGATCGTGAACAAAGGGGTGAGCTGCTGACCCACCCACCCCGTCTGTGGGCGGGAAGGGTCAACGTCCTCCCTCTGGAAAGTGGGCCAAATGCGCCAGCAGTCGAAGTTCAGGTGAACCCGATGCGGGTTCTTTGCATCCGTTGGGTTCAAGCCCTAGATTTATGGTTTGGGGGTCTTCTCCTTCGGGTGTGCACCCTCCTAACCGTGTTGCCAATGAGCAATTCTGGTTAAATTTAGGTTAGACTTGCTTGCTCACCATCGAGAAGCGTCCGCTGTATGATGTTCTCTCTTGTCAATCACATCTAGTTTGAAGTGGGCATCTGGTCTAGAGGGCTGTGCGTGTGGATAAGGGTAGGCTAGATGGCCTCTGGCTGCCCAAAGGCGCATTTCTGTTGACTCCCTTTCCAGGTGACCGAGATTGATGTCGGTTTGTTAAAGTTTCCCAACTTGGAAGAGCTCATCTTAACTGCAAACCATATCAGCACGATCTATGCTGCCAATCTCCCTCCAGGCCTGAAGGTAAATAAAAGCAAAAATTCTCTTTCTGCCTGTTTTATTAGAAAGAATGGCGAAGGGCAGACTGGGTGTGATTCTTAGTGGAGAGAGCACAATGCCAAACCTTTTTGAGGGTTAGAGGGAAGAGGGCACAATCGCATTCTCCTCTAAAGAACCGAGGAGGCATTCGGAAAACAAGCATATATTATTATTATTATTTAAATTTCTATCACCACCCATCTTCCCCCAAAGGGGAAATGTGTAACTATGTGTAACATATGTGTAACTATTATTTCATTTCAATGATTTTGACCTGGAGCATCAGAATTTTTCAGTGGGGAGATAGGTGAGACCTACATCAGGACTGCAAATCATAGGCAGATAAATCTTAGCCCTTTTTTGCACTCACAGGGCAAGCCTGTGCCTATTTACCCTCAGGGGAAAAAAATTAAACAAAAATCATGGTGTTAAAGGGACCTATCCAACTAAAGGCAGTCCTCGCTTAACAGCCATTCGTTTGATGACAGTTCGGACTTATGACGGTGCTGAAAAAAACGAGTTACAACCAGTCCTCACACTTATGACCTTCACCGTGTCCCCACAGTCACATGATCACGATTTGGGCGCTTGGCAACCAGTTCGCATTTATGACCATCACAGTGTCCTGTGGTCACGTGATCGCCATTTTTGACCTGCCCAGCCAGCTTCTGGCAAGCAAAATCGAGGGGGAACCACATGATTCGCTTAACAACCATGTGGTTTGCTTAACGTCTGCGGTGATTTGCTTAACAACTTCCGCAAAAAGTCATAAAATCAGGTCAGATTCGCTTAATGACCGCTTCACTTAGCAACTGAAATTCCAGTCCCAATTATGGTCGTTAAGCAAGGACTACCTGTAGTATATCCCACCCTTTCCCTGGGCTCTAAAGATAAACAGGACTGGGCCTGGTTAATTCCTGGATGGGAGACGACGAGATGCTCCCTGACATCCAGAGTAGGTGGGGAAGTTGAAAAACATCCTGAAAGATGACAAGGACAAACCAGGTTTCTCTGATGCGTGGAAGATGATAAGAATGTGTCAGTGTAGTCCACGGGATTGAAGCACAACTGAGGAGCCTCCTTCCCTTTTTATGTGCGGCTACCCTGTCACTTAAACTTACTATATTTGTCCTTTGGTACGACGGCTTTCCTGTGGGTTGAAGAGAGATAAATTTGCTTTTATCGCTTTTCCTCCTTCCCCCTTATCTTGCGGCTGAGTTTCAACTCGCCAGTAAACCGAGCCCATGGTGACGCCGGGCCTATTGCTCAGCAGCATCAGGACCGCCGGGCTTCCCTGCTGTCGGAAGAATCTGGGACGCCCTGTTCATCTTCTCCCCCTTCCTCCCTTCCGCCCTTCAGGTGCTGGAGCTCTGTGGTAACGAGGTGCAAAGTTTGAAGGACCTCTGCACGTGCCCCCCGGCCGCGCTGCAGCATCTAGGCCTGAGCCACAACTGCCACCTTGGCTCCTCGGAGGAGCAATACCTGGTGGCCACGTTCTGGTACGCGTGGCGTCTGATGCAGGCAGGGGTCCCCCGTCAGGCCGACAGACCTTCCCTTTTGAAAAAGGGGGTGTTTTCCAAAATCCGGTTTCCCTAGTTGCCCTGAACAAAGGAGAGCATCTTTCGGAGCAGGGGAGGGGGCTCCACGGAGGAGGGTTCCAGGATTGGGGGAAGCAAGGGAACAGCTCAGACCCCGATGGGGAGACGAATCGCGCCTCCCACCCGCTCGAAATCTTCCTTTGAGCATCTGGTGGTGGAGAGAAGCCGTGGCTGGTCCTGCCTTGCTCCAGACGACAGGGCTAGAAGCTGTGGGTGGAAAATGGCACCTTGTTTCCCCCCCTCCCCCTTCAAATGGTTTGGCAATAGGAGAAGCTGTCTGGGGGTGGGTTTTCTAAGGCTAGCCTAAACTGCTGTCTTTCAGAGATCGGGAGCTTTGTTCTGCTAGCACAGGGGTCGGCAAACTTTTTTATGCCAGGAGCCATTTTGACATGCTCGAGGACATTTTGAAATGCTCGAGAGCCAGGGGGCGGGGTTTGCGGGTGGGGGCCAATCGCGTGGAAGGGGGCGGGGTTTGCAGGCGGGAGCCAATCGCGTGGAGGGGCGGGGGTGAGTTCAGCTGCGGAAGAGCCACACTCAAGGGGCCAAAGAGCCGCATCTGGCTCAAGAGCCGCCATTTCCGACCCTTGGGCTAGCAGGTTCCCTATCGAGACAAAGCTTCTCTCCCACTTAGGCCAAATCTGGTCTCCCTCGACTTGAGCTACAACAATTTCACCCACCTGCTAAGCCTCCTTTCGAAGCTTTTGACCTTGAACAAGCTCCGGATCCTCATTCTGCAGGGGAACCCCTTTGCCCTCCGTCCGGGTTACCGAGGGTTTACCATCGACAGCCTGCCCCAAATCTCTGTCTTTGATGATGTCATCATCACACCGGACGAAAGGCACAACTTCCTCAACCTGAGTGGCTTCCCAGGTGTGTCTTCCTGCGTCCCTGAACTGGGGACTCAATTCCACCATGCAATTTTTGCTCCCGTCTCCCTTGCGTAAATCGAAGCAGGGACATCTTTGTGGGCGCACCCGTGGTCAGAGACAACCTGAGTTCTTCCTGGCCCCTTTGGTAAAGTCTCTTCTACCCGTCCAGGTTTGTTGAAGGGGAGAAATTGGATCTTGGATTTTATATTTATATTTTTCGGATGAATCTGTTTTTATGGTATTTTAAACTTTTATTATTTTAATCTGATTGTAAACTGCCCAGAGTTGCTTTGGCGAGATGGGCGGTGAAGAAATGTGAGGAATGAATGAATGAATTGGAAAGTCCTGCCAAGTGCTTGTATTTTCTCTGCTGAGACATTTTCCCCTCCCCTCCCCTTCTTTATTTCTGGCATGGCATGGAGCGCAGCGGAGACCGGCAGGCCTGGCTGAAAACAAGTGTTGAACATTTAGCTGCCGCTGCCAATTGCAAATTTCTCCTCGCACCCTGTTTCACTGATCCCTGTACACCAGGGTTTCTCCACTAGGGCTGCGTGGCACCCTCGGGTGCCACAAGAGGTCACTAGGGGTTCCCTGGGAGATCACGATTGATTTAAAAAATTATTTCAAATTCGGGCAACTTCACATGAAAGAGGTCGGCTTCATTCTTTATTTTTAGCTTAAGAACACTGTTCATGCCTATAGACAGGCCAACCCATGAAACGAATATGAAGATTTCATGACTTCTGGCCTACATTTGAGCCTGAATGGGCAGGGGTTCCCCGAGGCCTGGAAAATATTTCAAGGGTTCCTCCAGGGTCAGAAGGTTGAGGAAGGCTGCTTTACACCGCATTGTAGGAGGAGCGCTGTGTTAATCTCTGGCGGCCAAAAATCAGGAGTCTGGCAGCCCCTTTTCTGACGAACAGATTTTATTAAAAGGCATAAAAGGCTTTCCCTTTTCACAGGCTTCTTCCACCCCATGGGATTGTTTTAGCCAGCCAAAACAGAAGGTCAACATCTCTCTCCGTAACTCAAGTCACGCTTCCCATTTTGCCGAACGGTTAGACTCCGATTGCGGCGGCTCCTGTCCGGCTCCTGGCTTGAACACCTTCGGGGTTTTTGTCCCCTGCTTTTCCAGAGCTCTTACCGCACGACGCCAAGCTGATCGTCACCATCGGCAAAATCAGAGGTCTTCCCAACCCGGCCGGCCCAGAGGAATCGGAGAACAGTCCCGACTCCCCAGTGGTAACTTACAGCTACTACGTGACGTACGAATTTGCCAAGGGTGAAAGAAAGGCAGACAAGGAAGTCAGCAAGGTGGGGGCGCTTGGAACCTGTGTGTTCATTCGTTCCTAAGTTCTTTGGGTGTGCGTCGTCATGATTAAAAACAGACCAAATCAAGGGTGCAACCAGTTAGAAGCAGTTAGCAATAAACTAAAAGAAAACACCCAGTCTAAATTAAAAACAAAGCATGTCACTGTTAAAAAGCCTTTTAAAAGGCCCTTATGCTTAAAACCAGAAAATGGCATCAAATCCTTTTGCTCCTGGCAGGAGGAGAGCTGGCCTCTTCATGTTAAACTGACTTCGACTGAGAGTTTAATGGTTTTGTCCCTTTCTTTGGAGAATGATGGGACTGCAGTCTTGGCAGCTTTGCCCGATAATTGGCAGCCCCCTCCATAAATTGCAATTCCCAGGATTTGGGGGGGGGGGGAGGCCTGAGAGATTTGCCTTTCCCCCACTTGCTGCCTGCCAGATAGGTTGGACTACAACTCCCATGATCCTGAGCCAGCATGGGAATGGCTGTTCTTAGGTTTCTTTCAACTGCTTTTTAAAATCGGGACCATCTGAAGGGAGTGTGGGATAAAAGGGTCCCTTTGGTGCTATCTTGTCATCCTGCCTAGTTTCCAGGAGGATGCAGCATTGGGGGGCATCATGGAAGGACGTGTGTTTCTGCTCCAGCACACCGTGCCGCTGGCTGCAGTGAACGCTGCAAACTCGCCCTCAGTGACGGTGGACGGGGAGATTCCCGAGCCGGGGCCTGCTCAGCCTTCGCCCAAGCCAGATCTGCAGCCGGAGACAGGTGGGTGACCTTCTGGTACGATGAAACCCCGCAGGTAGAAAAGGTGGATTGTGCAGCCTCTTTGGGGTGCAGGGCGCCCAGCCTTTGAGGAGCCCCACAGCAGCTGCAGTCATGACGCTTGGCCAGGTTACTGGAGGCAGACAATATATCGACATTCACAAGAATGGGCTAGCTTCTTCCAGCATGCCAAGCCGGGAGAACTAAGCAAGGTTAGCGGCAACAGAGCTTCGCGTGGCCAGGCCGAACTGGTGGGCAGGGCCTGGAGAAAAAAACAGGCACCAGGAATGGAGTGCAAGCTCACATTTCCCCAAAGTTTCCTTTCTCTGTTTTTATACCTATACTATCTAAAAATAGAGACAGCCATTTCGGTGTAGCGGTTAAGGCATCAGGCTAGAAACCGGGAAACCATGAGTTCTAATCCAGCCTTAGGCACAAAGCCGGCTGGGCGACCTTGGGCCAGTCACTCTTTCTCAGCCCTAGGAAGGAGGCAATGGCAAACCAGTTCTGAAACCTTGCCAGGAAAACTGCAGGGACATGTCCAGGCAGTCTCAGAATCAGACACGATTGAACGGATAAAAAAAATCTAGTCAGTTCCTGTCCTTTGCCATGAATAACCTCCGATTTTCAGTCTATGCGTTGAGGACGTCTGGGTAACAAGCATTTGCAGGAGGAGGATGACGATGATAGAATCACTGGTTTGTGGGTTCAGCAACTCCCTTTTACCAGAAAGTTACTGCATCCAGCTGAAACTGGGAATGATGGTTGACCGAGCAGAAAGTTGCGAGCGGCTTGCTAAATGGCAGGTTTTCCCCTCCTCCCCCCTTAGCAAATACCCATTCTACTGCTGGGAAGGCCTGGGCAGAGACGATCGACTGCGAGTACCGGAAGGAGCATCTCACCCAAGATCTGGTTGCCCTCAAGGCCTACATTCTTGCTGGAACCACCGTGGTCGTGGTGGAGGAAAAGGTGGTAGATCTCTGTGTTAAGCTTTCATCTAAAAAAATCTCTCTTTGGACATGTGTGTGTGTGTGTGTGTGAGATCTCCAATCATTGTCCCCCTCAGTATATGGGACACCTGTTCCCTTAAGTCCGTCATGCCGTCTGGCAGAGCTCGATCCTTTGTCTTCCCTTAAACTGGGTCTTCCAAACTTGGAGGAAGTTTTTGCCTTACAAATCGTTGGCTGCAATAAAGACATTTCTGCCTTTCATTGCAAGCCTTAATTTCTTTTTTCTCCTTTGGTTGATACTGCAGGAAATTTATTTGGGGGGGTGGAGGAACGACTGCAAGACGGTTGGGGAGGGTTTTGGATTCTGCTTAGCCGAAAAAGGGAACCACCCTTCTTCCTCCTCCCTCAAACTCTCGCCTTCTTCCGTAGCAATGAAATTGCTTTTGGCTCTCCAGGTGCTCTCCTGGCCCGTGGCCGTCACTCCTGAAGAAAGCCCAAGCAAGAAAGGCAAGGGGAAAGGAAAGGAAGGAGAGAAAGGAAAAGCCAATGCAGGGAAGGCAGAGAAAGGAAAGAAGGAGAAAGAGAAGGCTAAAGACACTGGAAAGGTAAGGCTGGGGTTGGATTCGAGGCTCTTTTGAGAACTGTTGGAAGCAGAAGGAGCAAGGAGAAGGATCCGTGCAGCAGCATCCATGGCGGGGGGGTGCGTGTCAAAATATCACGATGGTGACCACAACCATGCCATCAAAGCCCCACCCTTTTTAACATCTGTCACCCCTGGAACTGTGTCTTATCCTCTCCCCTCTTCCTGTCGAGTCTCCCCTAATTGGATCTGGACTAAGGAGACCCAACGCATATCCTGTGCCCCGGCTGTATCCGCACAACACGCCAACCCAGATTAGCTGAAGAACAAGGGGCTGCATCTGCGCAGCATACCCCCCTCGGTGACTGTTAACCTTGGTTAATTTCCCCCCTGGCGTAGCATGTATGGGGAACTCAGCTGGTTTCCTTAAGTTAGGGTCCAGCCACGTGTTCGAAGCCAGAGAACGGACCGGTTCCCTAAGCAGGCTCAGTGGGTCGGGAGGAGCTGCCAGGGTGGTCCTGAGCCAGTTTGTGGCCTGGCTCACACCGCAGGTTACGCTGCGGTTCAGTGTGTGAAGTCAGCTGCTGTGGATTCACTGTAAGTCAGTGTTTAGGTCAGTGTTTCTCAACTTTGGCAACTTTAAGATAGGTGGACTTCAGTTCCCAGTATGAAACAAAAAATATGAAATAAAAACAGTATTAAATAAAAACAAATACAATATGAAATAGAAACAAAAACAAGAAATGTGTTTAAAGTACCTGTTTCTGCCGTTCGGTGAAATGTACAAACCTACCTTCTACTTTTCAGGAGAATAAGAAGGGCGCAAAAAACGACCCAAAAGCCAAATCTGGGAGGGGAATTCTGGGAGTTGAAGTCCACCCATCTTAAGGCTGGCTGGGGAATTCTGGGAGTTGAAGTCCACCCATCTTAAAGTTGCTGAAGTTGAGAAACACTGGTTTAGGTCTTGTTCTGTGTCCGACTAGGATGGGAAAAAAAAGAAAAAGAAATCCCCTTCCCCAGAGCTCCGAAGCGACCCCCCGATCGTGAAGATCCTGGGCTCTGTTCACGTCAACTTAGAAAAACTCTTAGCAGGAGCATCGTTGGTTGAGACCGTCTGCGACTTCGGGGTACAGATAACAGAGCTGAATGTCCCACCGCCGTCGCCTAAAGACAAGGTACCCACCAAGGGGTGAACCTGCCTTTTCAAAATCCTGTTGTGCCGAGTGCGTGGAAATGTGTTTATTTATTTAATCAATTTATATAGCCGCCCATCTCAATAAGCGACTGTGGGTGGTGAACAATATTAAATAAAAACAAAAAGCAATGTTAAATAAAAGTAACATTAAATAAAAACAAAAACAGTATGAAATAAAAACAAAAGCAATATTAAATAAAAATAAAATACGAAATAAAACAAAAACAAGAAATGTGTTTAAAGTACCTGTTTCTGCCATTCGGCGAAATGCACAAACCTACCTTCTACTTTTCAGGAGAATAAGAAGGGCGCAAAAAAGGATGCAAAAGCCAAATCTGGGACCGAGAGCACAAACTCTCGAAAAACACTCTCACCTGCCAAAGGTGAGCTACAAAGCGCAGGATCAGCTTCCAGAGTGTTTGTAGGGGTGGGTGTATTTTAACGATCTGAATGACAACCCTCCAAGTTCTTTGGTCTGCAAACTTAGAATCTCATGCAAGACTAAAACGTTAAAAGTGTATTCAAAAGCGGCTGTTGGGTTTTTGTTTTTTTTACAACCGTCCTTCCTTCTTGAGCCCATAGTGGTGCACAGGATCTCGATGCCAGGGTTTTGCTATCATCATATGGACTAGGAACTTCTGAAAAAAGAGAAACGACTGGCAAACCACAATGGACTGAGCTCCATCGCCTGAGCGGCTCCTTACACCTCTAGGTTCTAGGATGGTGCTGACTCTCTCCAAGCTGCGCCCTTGACTTGCACTGGATTTGCACTTTGAGAGCCCTCAGCTTGCATGAGCTCGTGCCAGCCTCCCCAGGTAGGCCAGACAGGAAACACGACCAGATGAGCTAATTCTACTTTATTGTAAGGCTACATCGACAGAATCTTGCAAGTCTGAAAGCACACTTTTCCCTCCATCTCCTTTACAGCCCAAGAAACTAGGGAGGGTCCCTTCCGAGCCTCTTTCTCCTCCCATTATGCAGCTGCGGGCTATGCCCCCTCTTATCTGACCGTTCCCTAGGCGGCGTCTCTTCGCCCGTCTCCCAAGGTCTTTCCCACATGCCATTACAGCCAATTGGAGGACGCAGGATTAGGGTGGCTTTTGAGTGTGTCCACGTGGTTTTGTGCTTGAGGAAGTTCACACCATGAGACAGACGGACTGGGTTCAGAGGTTCAGAAAGGAAAAGGTGAAGTTGCACAACTGCCAAGGCCGTGATTTATTTCTGGCTAAGTGCCATGTCCAAACATGTTGTAGCTTGTCGAGCAAACGATGATCCTGCCCTAGTGCAATGTGTGAAGCCAAGCTCTCTCTCTCTCTCTTTTTTTTGCAGGAAAGGGGCGCAAGAAAGATTCATCTGAGGGAACCGATTTGCTCCTCAGCCAGCCCGGGCCTTTGACTGTGGAGTTTCAAATGCAACATATCAAGTGGGAGTCAGCTTCCCACATCTTGAAAACGCTCGAAGCCTCAGAGTGACAGGTTTGCAGAGGGCAGGACCGGTTTTGCTTCCAAAAGAAATGCTCTGGGTGCACGTTTTGATGCAGTTCCATTCCTGGTTTTAGAGGTAAATAAATCTAGGTAACGTTTATACCAACAATGGCTGTGGGAATATTGATAATGATGTAAATAACAACATATTAAATACATTAGGTACTTCTGCCTCCTTTATGCATGGATCTTCCATTATGTGCCTTGGAACCAGAGAATTTTGGGAAACCCTAAAGGGTTTTTTCTGAGCCTGCTTGCCCTGGGTGCAGGGCTGTTTCCAGCTGCCTTCTACTGGCTCCCACTGTAAGAACGTGGCTCTTCCTCGCTCTACGGTGTTTCTCCACCTTGGCAACTTTAAGATGTGTGGACTTCAACTCCCAGAATTCCCCAGCCAGCAAGAATAATTAAGAGAGGAGTCAAACCTGCTTAACAATCCTTAACATTCCAAATATTGCCCATTTCACGCTGCTCCCAGTTTGAATTCTGAATGTGGCTGCTTCAAAGAGAGAGTTTGTCCCAGATGACTTGGGCTCCTTTGGTTACTGCTAAGCCTGGTGTGGCAAACTCCTCAATCATAATTAAGCAGAAGCTCTTCCCAGTGCAGGCAGACACACACACACACACACACACACACACCCCAGTACAACTAAGTAGGTGAGTTTTGTTCCTCGGACTTTTATTTTAAAAATTGGTTCGGGGAAAATTATCTCAAGTACATCATTAGAAAAACAACAACACAAAAATGACATTTATCTTCCAAACTCTACATTTCCACAACTAATTTCTGAAATTTCAGGTAGAGCATTAGTCCTTCACAACACCAGCACTTTTCATACGTTGCTTTTAAAAAAAGGCAAAAGAAGACCCAACCTTTAGTGATTACAATGTGCAATAATCTCTATAGATTCTGGAGGCTGATGGATCAACTCAAACCAGCCCTCAAGAGCCAGAAACCCCTCTCTTCGCAGATTATCGTAGAGCTGTGCATTTAAACAGATGGGCAACAGAACATCCGCAGCTCAAGGCCTAGAGCCAACCAGGTTGGTAAAGCCAGAGAGGCAGCAGCGAGAATCTACTTCTCCATCCTCAGGCCGTCCCTTCCCACCGAGCAGGATCGTGTCCGTGCCAGCAATCCTCAATCTTCACGAAGGAAGGCTTCTCCGGTCTCGTCTGTGCTGGACTGCCGAGGGGCTGGTAGCAAAGGCGCCTCCTCCTTCAGCCTCAGGAGCTCCTCTGTCTGAGCCTCAGCCAACTTGGTTTCGGCCTTCTGGGACAGCTGCCGTGCTTCTTGGACTTGGGTCTTTACTAGCTGAATGTGGTTGTGTGTTGACACCGAGGCTTGGTCAGCCCCTGAAAAGACGATGTGAACTCAATGTCTTTTTGCAGGGGAACCCTGCGAAGAGTTCGTGTAGATTCAAGGCCACTTACCTGCCACTCAGATTAAGGCAAACCCAACTCACGTTAAAGAGGATTGGGTCCAGACATGGTAGACTTGCTAAAGCCAGTGGGATTAGTGGACTTACATGTCTACTTCTGGATTTAACCCACAATACGTAACCTCTCTTGGTGGCAAAGCTAAGTTGGTCTTGTAGCCCTGGTTTCTCCAGTACTGGCTTGTTGGTCAAACACTCTAGAACGAATACACACTCACACACATATACATCATGCATGAGCTCACCCTCAAGACCACGAGGTCCAGCAGAGTTCCTAGTATGCTTTTAGGAGTTAGTGAAATTTTAAAGGCATATTCTGAATGTCTGAAGGGATATAAGTGGCTTCAGTGCACGTCCACCCCTCTAGCTTAAAGCCTTTGGGCAACTGTTCAGTTAAATATAACATTTCTTGCTAAAACATAGTCACTACCGACAGGTGGAGAAATGAAGAAGCTATTTGAGTCCATCAACAGTTGGGGGGGGCAGGATAAGAGGTTTCCACAAATCTCACCTGACTGATATGCTGCTTCTGCTGCCATCTCTGAAAGCCGCAGGGCGGTCATCCACCTGGATTCTAATTTGAGATATTCCTGCTGCTTTGTCGTCATCTAAGCAAAGCCAGGATTAAAACAATTAAACTTGGCACGCCTTCTGCACGGCTTACAGATCACTCTCATTTGAGGTGCTTTATTTATGGTCACCCGCTGGATATTATCAAGAGTTTGGGCCTCCGAGGTCCACATGCAACACTGTTGGGTGCTGGAGCCCTTCTGTGCCCCTGAAGGGCAAAAAGCACTAAGACCAAGTTTCTTACCTCCACTCGGGCCCCAATGATCACTTGCCAAACAGCATCCTCTTCTTTGGAATTCATTTTCCCCAGGAGATGCGTGTATTTCTGGTACAGGGACACCAATGTGTAAACTGCCTGTAAATAAACCCAGTCTGTTAAGGTTGTTCTTGGCTAGAATTTAACATTCACTTTATAATTAGTAATTGTGGGCCACCTTTCAGAACCAAGCTTTCCTGGAGTGGCTTGCCGTACAGTTCAATTTGCACCACACCACCAAATGTGGGATCCTGAAGGCAGTATCTTACCGTTGTATATTCTGTTAGAGCATCGATTAATGCATAAGTTGTTTGAGAAAGGAGGGTCCCGGTGCTGTCGGTTACTAAGGAGACTGCTCTTCGGATCAAGGCTTCATTGCTAAGAGAACCCGGATCGTGTTTCTGAAAGACAAACATTATGTACTACGCATGCTGTTTCCCAAGCAGAATGACTTTTCAAAAACTGGGAGAGAAGGAAACGATGTGCGTTGTTGTCATTAAAACGAAGAAATGCTAGGAACTGTTATACAACTGAAAACTTGCCTCACTACAAGTCAACTGTAAGCATAAGAACACAAGAAATTGAAAAGTTTTGCTGGATTACAGCAATGGTTCACTTAGTTGAGCACATAGCTCTTGATACTTGGAGGAATAATGCCCTTAAATCTCCAGGTACATGGCTATCAGCTATTGATGACCTATTTGTTAAATTGCCACCTCCCTCCACTTTAAAACAGACTTCAAGGTATATGGACTTGAGTTTCCCTTTCTCCAGGCAACACAGGAAATTTTCTCCCTATTAAGTGGCAGATTAACACACATTTTAACAGCATAAATCCAAGTAAACTGCTGTAAACAACTTGGCTACTCTACTGCTGCAACTGATTTCTACTGGGCTGTATATGGCCCTCCCTCACAAAAGAAAGCAATTTCTCTGTAAATAACTAGCAGTATTAAAAAATAAACCATTCTAGCATACAAGCATGGGGGGGAAAGTGAAGAATCTTTTCTGTCTCAACTTCAACAGCTGCAAAAGCTGTCAAGAGTCAAAGAAGAGAGGAAAACAACTGAGACTTAGTACATAGCGATATCCCTAAGGAAGAAAGTATTTCTCAGAAAGGAAATAAAACTAAAGAGAAGCTCGTGTTCTGGCATTATAATAAAACAGGGCTTTCTGGGAAGCTACCTGTGCAATAGGGATAGCAGCCAAGGCCATTCCAAACCCCCGAGTTGCCATTTTCTTCCATGGTGCCTTCAATCCAGACACACATTGCGTCCTCACGTTTGAGAAGAGTGGAAAGCTCCGCCTAGAAAAGTAATCCATCGAGGTAAAAGAGCAGCAAGCAACACAGGAAAACAAGTAGTCTGGAGAACGCAACAGCCCGGGTCCAGCATATTTGACACTTTGCTTGGTAACATGTGAGAAAAATAGCGCTTATAAACTAATTTCAAGTGGTACAATTAGGAAAGTAGATCTCTCTCCTTTGTTGAATCCATGGCACTGAAAAATATCCAGCAAACTGCACAAATTCATTCCTACAGTTTTAAGAGAATTCAGGACCAGACAAGCCAATAATTTTAACCACCTCAAAAAAAAAAAGTTATACAGTTGGGAGAGACTGGTGCAGTGAGCTGTAACTTTTCATGCACTGGGTGGCCACAGTATTATCTACAAATAACTGACTACTATAGCCGCCCAGAGTCCCCCAGTTGGGGGAGATGGGCGGTCATATAAATTTAAATAATAAAAGAGCATGAATAGATATATAACCACACCTACTTTTTAATTATTTAAACTGAGGCCTGTATTTGACAAACATGTCCCACTGAATTCAGGGAGGCTTCTAACAGGTAGAAGCCTGCCCAAATAAAGATAAATTGAACAGGAGAGTTTTAAAAACACCAAATGTAAAAGACACAAGAAAAAGCTAGCTGTCTTCAGCAACAGAGGCAAGCAGGTACATGCCATTTTCCTTATAACCGAACTGACCATAAGTTTATGCAGCAAGTTTATAGGATAAAGAGCTAATGCTCCTGGCTCTCTCCTCCAGCCCCACAGGGTGGGTAACAGGAGGCAGTTTCCTATCCTAAACCTCCCGAGTTCCAAATTAAGAAACAGACGAGTCTTTGCATCAACAGACTGGATGTTCTTAAGGCAACCCAGATTCTGTTGACGCGAAGCAATGAGGCTTCGCTGACTGCGCACATGTAAAACTGCAAAGCAGCATAACAGCGAGCCCACACAAGAAGTGGCTGGGGATTATGGGAACTGACGTTCAAGGCACCCCGGGACCCCCAGCCTGGAGAGGCCGCTCGTCCGCGCGTTTAAGGAGCGCCCTTAAGGGCCCGCGGGAGAGCCAGGGGCGGCTGGAAAATGCCGGGCCCTCCCGGAGAAGACGAGACTCGGCCCCCGTAGGCGCCCTTCGGCAGGGAGCTCAAGGAAGCGGAGAGAAGAAACAGAAGCCGCTATTTGGGGATACCCGAGAAAGGCGCAGCAGCGCCACAGCCAACGGCTCCTCGCCGACGCCATCTTGGCTCGCTCAACGGCGACAAGGCGCGCAGGAAATGACGTCTCCTTACAACGCCGAGTAACAACTGAGCGGATTGTCGGAGACAGTCTGATCTTCCTCCTCTCTGTGCCCACAATTACGACATTTCCGGGTTTCGTTTCCTTTCCCGGCTCCGCCTCTCTCTACCCACGCCCACTTTATTGTGATGTAATATTTTCCTTTTTATTCCGCTCTAGGACGGAGCGATCGCCTTCAACATCCAATGCAAAGCAAAGGCCCGCACCATAGAGTGAGCGAGGCAAAGAATTCTGGGAGTTGAAGTCCACCCATCTTAAAGTAGCTAAGGTTGAGAAACCCTGGTCTATTGGGACAAATATTAAACATCTTTTCCTGCTGCTGAGAAAAGTACTTAGTATGATTATTTCTTAAGGCATCAGTCTCCTTTCAAGTTGTGGGAGGAGTACATGCTCCGAACAGGGCATTTCCCTCCTCAGAGCACAAGAGAAACCGGGGTCTGAAGGCCAAAACGTTGGAACCACCTTGATTGTGTCTCACAATGCAATAAAAAGCTGAAGACAATCGCCCATCTGCATACTCACTACATAGGCCCACGAGATGCATCCAATCCGATCTGCAACAGTTGCCCAGGCTTAAAGCACACGGGTATTTATGGGGCACAGGTAGACAAATCATGAGACATTGTGGCTTGCAGGATCTAATTAGTGTATATGATGGCTGGTGATTAAAAACTAATTTAAATCATTGGTAACTTAATATTGAGGTCAGAACTCAGCTCTTCCGGATCCTATGACTTTCAACATAAACGTGTCCGCGCGCGCGCGCACACACACACACACACATCAAATAGGCTGGTTTACTCAAGCCAAAACAGATTAATGTTAATCAAGTTAGCAAGCTGGGTGGGAGCCTCTGCTAAATCTTTCAGTGTGAGCTTGAACCCCATCACCAACCCACCTTATTTGGCAATTAATTTCCATTGAAGAGAAACTGAAGCATTCAGGAGCTCTACATAAACTACCCATACTTATACAGCATACTTTTCTTTGTCACTTTTATAATGGATTGGAGTTACAACATACGTTAAATTCTATTAATAAATGTAAAACAATAATAAAGTTTTACGCGGCATTCCTAGCAGCCTGGCTGGGAAACAATTATGTAGCTAACCATTAAGTAGCTTTGTTGCCATTTAACTTTTACCATTTTTATACATAATTTCTATGAATCACTTGGAAAACCCAGGGTTGTGTATATGTTCACAATGTTTCAAATTTCCCTTTTTTTTTTTTTAAAGTTTAGACATTATAAGATGTGGCAATATGAATTCTTTTATGCTTAATTTTTTAAGGATTTAAAAAACGACAATCTAGGACCTGCAGGTAATTTTATTGAGCTGCTTCTTGAAAGAGGGAGCTGCTGAACAGGGCTTTCCTCCCTCTGGCTGCTGTCTGACACAGGAAATGTAACAACCTCATTAAAAAAAGGAAAATAATTAAAAAGTGAAGATCAGGAGTTAATTTCAGAGTACAATCAAAATGAGGAAAAACGTCGACTTTGAAGTGCTTAGCAGATCAGGGGAAAAAAAGGCATGTTACAACTTGCTCAGCCACATCCAGCTTTTATATTGATATTCCCATGGGATTATAAAAGAAAAATGGATTTGAGAGGTTAAGTGCATCAATAATTCTCTGAGATTCTGATGCTTGAGAAATATGTTTTAAAAAGGAAGTTTTAGATCAAAACCAAGCGGTTTCTTTAAAAAGCAACTAATTTATCACAAAACAAAATGAAGACTGGAAAAACTCTGGAATAGAAAGGGGCATTTTGTCCGGCTGAGGTATCCAGGCTCCATGAACTGCAGGTGAAAATGGGGTGAGCAGTCACTTTAGCACCAGAAAGTAAGTGGTCCATCCAGCCAACAGCAGCGCTCCGAACAAGACGGTATAACTGAACAGCACAAAAGCCAGGAGTTCCTTCAGCACTTTCAGAAAATGAAGAGTGAATGATTCCTGCATCATTCTGGGTTTCCAAGCTGGTGAAGAAAACTGCATGGGAACAGCCGGATCTGGAAGGGGAAGGGAAGGCGGAAGAGACAGAACGAACAAAGCACAGAATTCAAGATGCCACAGAATAGAAACTGGGTTTGTGATCTACAACAGGGATTTAAAGCAGCAGAATCCTATACAGAACTACTCAGAAAGAAGTTTGATTGGGCTCAATGTTCTTGCTGGTGAGTAAATTGGCCTAGGATTAAAATATGTATCCGTTAAAGCTTTGTGAGGGAGGTAATTGTTTTTGGATTGGAAAACAATTGTGCAAGATCTGACTATAATGTTAAGAGATCAGGAAAGCTGATCCGAGGAGAGAGACCATTCAAACGGAGAGGGTGCAGAACAGAACCTCAAGATATATGGCCGATAGTGCATTAGTACCAACTAAATTCAGTCATCAAAGCAGTCAATGCTTCCAAAGGGAGCCTACTTTAATATTTAATGCTATAATTGCATCTAATGGACAGGCTTCTGGGAAAAAAATGTTTCTGGTTTGGCGGTAATCTACAAATTGTTTGGCCTGCATCTTTCCATCAGCCCAAAATAAATGGGGCGTATTTAAAATCAATTTCCCCATCAAAATGACACAAAGTTCCGTAATGCAGTATGATTCGATAGTGCCTAAACTTTTATAAAAAGTACAAGCTTAGTTCATTTTCAATCCCCAAGTTTTAGAAATATGTGGTGGCGGTCTAATGAACGACTTATAGATGCTGCCATAGCATTACGAAGATTTGAGATACTTCTCTTTGGGCATATTAATTATACTGAATTTTCATTTTACAAACATACTAACAGGACAGCTAGTAATCTATCTCACTTTGGTCCCAAAGGTGGAAAGATAAAGCTGAGATCAGCATACGGCTAATCGAGATTATTTTTCTTCCCAACATAAAAGCTGGGGGAGCGAACAAAATAGCCAGCAGACTGAGGATTTGCAGTATTTTTTTTTAAAAGCTACTTTCAGAGAATTTCCTTATTCGTATAATTTTCAGTAGCAATACATATGTTTGGTGTGAACGTTATCTCCTGTAAGATTAGAGTTATTATAAAATGATTAGAGCACAAAACCTCTTCTATGGTATAAAGTTAATTATACTTGATCTGAAGAAATTGCTCACCTTTTTGGAACGGAGGTTTGAAGTTCCTCTTTTGCCTTTGTTTCTGATGCTTGTCTTGAACGAGCGGCTTCTGGATGTGGCTGGATCCTCCTGCTAATCGGAAGAGGCAGGCACAGTGAGGCTATATATATATATACGCCAGATGACTGAAGCACTAATAGGCGAGGTGTGGTCAGGGGCTGGTTGTGTGATGGGATACACAGACCGCCTTTGTTCTTTGCTACACAGAGAAACATATTCCGAGGCTTTTTAAAAATGAAAATAGAATGTAAGTAATGAGGAAAGTGGTTTTTTTACAGATACATCTACACTTGCCCTGATAAAATACACTCTTGTGTGCAAAACACCCGCTGTAATACATTTGTTACCCTTTAAGAGGCCGCTAGAATTTTCCACTTTTCGAAAACAGTACTGGATACGTTTTTAAATCTAGCAACTGGGTATTAAAAATGTAAGGATCAGCTGTTGAGGATGTAAGAACACCTTTCTCCCCACTATTGCAAGGATAACCTTTACAATGAAATGAATGTAGGTTTACACGTTTAGCCACAGTCTTAACCTTCATACAAAAAACATACCCCTATTAAAAGATGTTTGTTGGTTCAACAGAAAGCAAATGTGCAACAGCTAAACATGCGTATAGAGCTAAAAACAGCGCGTTTTCAAATTCAACATCTGCTTTTTGTCTCTCAACCGGTAACAGCATCCGACATCATTTGGTGCTTGGATCCATGTTTCACTCAGCTGGGCCCTTGGCTTGGGGGGGGGGGGGGCGGCGGTTGAAGCAACACAACCAGGCTCCAATCCCTGCAGCAGACTGAAGTGGCCGGCCCCTTTCCAACTCTGCTGCTGCTGTCAGATCAAGCCATGGCCACATGACCGAGCTCCTTGGTGACATTTTCCAGATGCCTCTGACCTGGGGACATTTTTCTCTCCCATTTGAACATCAAAGTAAGTAAATTTATTAAACGTATGTTGGTCCCCTCTAGCTTAAAATTAAAAAAGACTTCAGAGGTGCTGAAAATAATGTTGAAAAAACATGATGTGTAGACTTCAACTCCCAGGATTCCCCAGCCAGCATTGGAAATACTCAACCAGGTTGAGAAACACTGCTCTAATCTGAAAGGTATGTCCACCACTCTATTTAAAAAGTTTATTTTAACCCTCTAGCTATTCCTAGATATTACACATTAAAAGGTCTCAATTGTGTCTCCCCCCCCCCCCCCACGACTTTGGCTTAGACACATTAAGGCTCAGCAAATGGACTCTAAATTCAATCAGATGCTCTTGTTATCAAATTATTAGCCTGGTGATCAGCAAGGCCTTCATCAAAAGCAGATCAAAATCAAACTACCCAGGAAGCTGTTAGAATACAATTACCTCCCCGGAGACGTGGTCAACTTTTCCCCGGAAACAAGCTTACTTTCCATATTCTTAGGTTTTGTATTAATGGGTCTGTGGCACTTTGAAGAACGGGGAGTGACACAGCTATCGCGATGACGACATTTAATGGGAGAGAATCATATTTTTATAATGATATGAAGTGATTCTGCTGTCCCGGTTAGTGAGAAACTGTATGTTCAACAAAGCACACTTACACACATACACACTGGATAATGCCTGCATTTGCATCTTTATAACATTTATCTTCTTGAATTTCAAATGTAGTATTCCAGCGCTTTTTAAACATGCCTGTTTGATCGCAACGGAATGTGGTTTGATGATTTAAAAAAAAAACCTCTCGTGTTCTTCTCCCACTATTCACAATAATGTGCACTGCAAATTGTGCGAGCTTGTTCAATGTTAAAGTCTCGTAAGCATTTAAGGAGGTATTGATGAGGAGAGGCCAGGATGTTTTAAAATGGGCAGGAAAGCAGTATTTCCATGACCTGCCATAGAGAATTGTGAGAAACCAATCAAGAAAACCAATTCCACGGGAATGGGATGAGTGGGGTAGAGTTGTATAATCTAAGTGGCAGAACTGATGGTACTGAAGACATTTACAGATTTACAGACTTTCAAGATTTAGAATGGCAGCCCAAGAAGGAACATGGCTGGGCTACAATCGACCAACATGATTAACTCTCGGGGGAGAAAAATTAAGAATACCAGTGGACTGAAGTAAGAAAACCAAACTAACTACAGAACGGGAAGGAGGAGGAAATATTAGGAGAAACGTCCTGAAAGTCTGTGGAATATACATCAGTGAAGAGAAACCGTAAGAAACAGTCTAGGAGTGATACTTGTGGATGATGCAAGGGAACAAACCAAATTCAGATCGCAAGGCCGAGCTTCCCTCCTGTGCCTGTATTTCAGAAAGCAGCCTAGAAGCCGTCTTCTCTGTCACATTTCTCCCATGATCCCCTTCTCTCTTTCTAAGGCATCAGCTTCTCCTGCTCAGCACGTCCATTACGTATCGTAATGCCATCACGACTGAGGAGTCCCGCTTGATCCCCTTATGCTGCTTCTTCATCTAAAACGGTGGGGGCTCCAGCTTCTCCATCAGAGATTTGATCCAGCTTGTTCCGTTGATCAGTTTCGTGGTTGCAATTACGTATTCGGTGCCCCCATCTTCCATCTGAGATAGAAACCGGAGGGCTGCGATCTCAGCGTAGGTCACTCCGCCCAAAAAGAATACAAGAGTGACTCGGTTTTCTCCATGCTGACCTGGATTGTTTATGGGGAAAGAATTGAAAACGGGCTTCAAGATTTTATTTTGCCGCTAATTTCCACCCACTCAAACCCTCATCTTGTAACTCAGTTCAGGCCAGTTAGGTCGCAATGAAAAAGTCTACTCTGCTATTATTGGAGCGTGAGCAGACATACGTATAACAACTTCATGGCGCATCTGCCATACGGGTATGAGGGGCAACACAGAATTTAAACGTGCCTGTTGCACTGAAACAAGTCGCACTTCTGCACCTTTAGAGGGAAGCAGCAGATCTGATCAAGGTTTTTTGAGTGTTGTGATATTTTGGAAACAACTGGATGCATCCAACAGTCACCAATCGTCCCATCTGTGTGGCCACTGGAACCCCTAGGACTATAAGAGGTCCCTGGATTGTGGTGGCCATTATCAGCAGTCCTGTGAGCACTGAAGAGCCCACTCCAGGTTGAACGGGGGGTGTCCAAGGAGACTTACGCTTTTTCTGAAGCCCGGTTGGCACCTGCTGCCTCTCCTCAAAATGTGGGCCAGGAAGCATCTTCAGGACTTCTTCTATGCTCCGCCATCCTGGCCGGGCAAGCAACTGGGCTAGGCGCACACTCAGAGGAGCGTAGCCACTATATACGTAAGAAATATCATTCGGGTTCTGCAGGAAGGAAAGAAGGGGTGGAATCGAAGAGTCACGGCATGTTAGCCTGTAACCACTTTGCAAGTAACCCTTTACAAGCTGCGAGAGGCAGAAGTGAACTTGCCTGTTCGTTGACATCGTCCATCCACAAACGCAAAGTTTTCCGAATGGTTGGATAGTTGTTTCGACTGCCTAACTGGGGCTTCAGAAGTCCAGCCTTTTCTAAGTTGTTTAAGGTCAGTATGTGTTCATAGCCGTAAGTCTGTAACAAGTATAACTGCCTTTTAGCATTGGTGTATTTATTTCATAGATTATTTATGAAATTGTGAGTTCACCCACTTAGATAGAAGCTATCTATCTGCAAGGTTGAAAGGAAAGAAAAAAATGGATTTTCAAATCCAGGAACTCATTTCAGCTGGTCTCTCACTGATCTGAAAGTAAGCTCACAACATTAAACCAATTTACTACCTCTCACCATTTACAGTCTGTGACTTCAGTCTACCAACAATTTTCAGGCGAGATATAGAGTTACGACGACCACTCAAACACGAAATGAGCAAGCCTGATTAACTACTGCATATTCAAGGAAAATAAATAAATCGTGGGGCGGGATAAAATATCTTGATCTTTTTGCTGAACTTTTCTTTCATCATCTGTGACTGCTTCAATGCTGCAAAATGCAATATTCAGCTTTAACGGATTTCCCAAAATTGCTCAAGGTCTTCCCCGAGATGTATCGATATTTGCCTTTACGAAAGTCTAACCTGGAGAATTTCTCTCTTGTAATGACCCAGGACCTTCTGTTTCAGCCCACTGTTGCACACCGACTGCAGGCAAACAAGCCTCAGTATCTTAATCAAGGGATACTTTTGGGCAATGCAATCTTCTACGTAACCGTTGACCTACACAGAAAAATCCAATTCAACCTTAAACAAAAATCACAAACTTGCATAGAGGCTACACTCCTTGCAAAATTTACTACATATTGAAGTAGATTTGAAAGGGGCTTCGTGCTGTCCACCCTAGCTCCTTGGATTTCAAAAACATTTCACACCCATCTGAGGAATCGTAACAAGGCTACCTTTTCACCTGTCGTTTTTGTTCACCCCTATTAGTGATCGCTAAGGGACTAGTTTGGCCCACAGCAATCCAGGACACAAAGACGCTGAACAGATGTTTTAAACACCAAGTGACGGGTGACGGGTTTCTTGGAATAATGCCACTGAGCCATATTTTTCACGCACCTCAATTGCACAGGAAACTAGATTGTGGGCAACACGTCAGCTATTTGAGAAAATGTTGGCCTACCTTATCAGTATCTATGCCGGACATAAATTCTTGCTCCACTGTTAAATTATCGAAGAAGTCTTCAGATGCTTACAGGACAAAAAAACAAACAAATGAGTAGCATTTGAAAAGAAGTGAGGTTAACTGGATCCCGAGATATTTTTAACAGTAGGGAGAGTGCCGAGATCTGGCCACTGGCACTTTAATGACCAGGGGAAGAGATTAAAACTGGTTTCTCCTAATTCTCATGACATTCCAGAGGGAAAACCTGCCTTCTCGCCTTCCCCGCCCCAAAAACGATACCCTTGAGCTACGTACTGGTGATGTCTTTGATAAGTTCCGCGATGGACGTGTGGTTAGCCAAGGAGCTCCTCGCAGCCTGCATGTGTGGCAGCTGGGACACAAACTGCTTGATCTCCCCCACAGTCTTGGCATGGTGCCTTTCCTAAGAACGTAAATCAGAGAGTCCAGAGCCATCCCCTCCTGGCCACCCAGTCGTTCTTATTGGGGTTCTACCCGTTTCACACGTCAGCTCAGAATCCCCTTCTGCTTCGTTGAGATCGACAGGAGCCACAAAACATCGTTTCTGATGTTATGAGAAGATCACAAAAGTCTTCTCCGGGCTCAACTTTTCCCGCTCAGGTCCAACTGCCAAAGAATGGCAAAAGGTTACTTCGGTGGAAACCGCAATGTCTTAACTCAGCCTCCACTGGACTGGGCCATCCTGATGCCTGTTCCTGTTTCAGACAGCACAAAGGTGTTCCTACTTTTCTGTAGTCTGAAGGGAAGCCATGGATGCAACGAGAAGACTCCTCGACTGGAGACCCCCAAGGCAGAACACTGGCCCACATAATTCAGTAACGTCTATCAACATAATGTACTTCCGAGCACGCCAGCGAAACTAAAACTATTGCCAGTAGAAGAAATGGACCTCAGACACAAACTCCAATTTCTAAAACATATTTAATGATCATCATCTGCTCTCATGTTTTTTCCTTCTAAGTTTTGTATTTCATTTTCACCATGCATTTTCTTTCCTCAAAATCTTGCGTTTGGGTCTGAGAATCTTGGATGAAAAGTAAACCCTACGCTTTCTAAATCACCCCCATCGCGATCTGAGAAATGATCATCTGGCAAACCTCAGAATGTTTGCTGAAGAGGGACTAGTGGGATTATCTCCACAGCAATGAAAAGCACAGGGTTTGACTCTAAGGACCGGATAGTCATGAAGTATAATGATCTCTTAATTAACCTACCCTAGAAGTTTATAATCTACAGGATATCTGGCTTTCTCAGGGCAAAACGAGAGGAAAAAAACTGTGCACATCCCACACACTTACTGACAAGTGCAAAACTTGGGGGAAGTGTCAATGATATGAAAGGCAAGCCCAGGCAGAAAGACCATAATGAAGTTGGCCATTAACGTGCCCCTTCTGCTACTCGTAAGCTGCTGTTTCATTATCACCTATTAGATCTGACGGTCTTACATCCCTCTTTCCTTCCTTCCTTCCTTCCAGGGTAAAAGTATGAATATCCCTGTAGTATCAGTTATGGAGCTCAGATCTGAACATGACTTCTGGATCTGCAACCTGGCCTTGCATGGAGGAAGCAAGGGAAAAAACAAAGGAAGCAAGTCTTTAGATCACAGAGTTCAGTCAACAGGAGTGAAAGCTTTCATGTGCCATCTTCTGGAGGGAATTTTTCTGCAAGTGACAAAAGTACAGGTGTGCCCAAAATTTCAAGGGACAGGGTTGCCCAGTAACGTTTCAAAGCTCTTACACAGGACTGGCTAAGTCAGTCTTGGAAATAAAACAGGTTAGAAAGATTTTTACAACTTGATTGGGTAGGGCAAAGATCAGCTTTCTAAGAATCTCACCTTTCTTTTCAAGATCACAGGTCTCTCGTTCTCAAGGTTGTATTCTCAGAAAGAGGCAGGCAATGCTTCCTGTATTCTGCATAGCTAAATGCAGCTATATATTACAGGCGTAGCCAAATATGGTTTCCTCAGATTCCTGTCCTTCCTCATGAACAGAAAAACCGAAATACAAAACAGTAACGATTGGAAAACTACATTATATGAATTTGCCCAATTTCCATAATTTCTCTATGCCATGGACCTTAATATTTTTCTCAGTGCCAAACTTGGCTTAATGTGATTCTGGAGAAATCGAAACTATCCAAAACATGCTGTTTCACTGGAATTTTCACAGGGATCTGTGTATCTCCTAAGCTGTTCTCAGGAAGGACAAAAGAATTCTAATTTTAGATGTATAGGTTTTTAACTTTTTATAATATGATTGTAAACCGCCCAGAGTCTGCCATGGTAGAGATGGGCGGTGATAAATCCAAACAATAAAATAAATAAATAAATAAATTCTGCATCCATCTTCTTGTCTTAGATTCCAACTATGCTATAACCAAAACAATAGCCAAATTTTGTGTGGCTGCAGTGAAAACACAGCAACACCTAGTGCAAATGTGAGGAATTTTTCAGCCTGGACTTACTTTATTAATTTTACTTTCTTATTAATATTAATTTTACTAATGTCATTTTATTAATTTTATCTTCCTTGTTTAACTTATTTTGGGTTACGGATCTTTGATCGTAACGATCAATTTGATTTGGCTTGGCTTGGCTTAACAGGGCAAATAATTTAATTGGTTTTAGAAAAATCGTTGCCTTAGCCAAAAATCTTTCCCTCGATCAGGGAAAACAAACAGCTGGGACACTTGGCTGCAGCCGGCGACAGCAAGAGTTTATCTAACATGGAGCATCTCTGAGGCCAAATGGGAAAATCAAAGATGGTGCCTCCCTGCAAGAAAGCGACCCGTAACCTACGCTAAGATGGGCGCGGCTTTATTACCTCAAAAGCAGCCGAGATGATTTTGGCCTTCTTGCTCAAGACGGTGCCCACGGCATTGAAGTTTTTGTCACGGATCTCTGCATACAGCTCCTCCGCGGAATTCAGCTGCAGCTTCTTGGCCTCCGTGGGGAGTTCCTTCATGCCCTCCCCCTGCTTCTTGGGAGCAAATTTTTCGGGGGGGAGTTTTACATATGCTGCCAAAAAAATGAGAGTGGCCTGTAGGCTTTTAAAGGACACCATGGGAGAGATCTTGAAGACAGACAGAGAGAGATTGCAGAGTGGCCCATGGAAGCCGCCGTCCTCCAATTTTTCCCCGTAACAACCCTGTGAGGCAGGCTGGGCTGAGAGGGAGTAGACCAAGTTTCTACCTTCTTGGAGGGAAGGGAACCCAAAAGGAAACAGCCACGGCTGCCGAAAGGAGAAAACGGGGAGACGGACGAGGCAAAGGCTTGGCAATTGGTCTCTTCCCGAGAATGCAGCTAGAGGGGCTCGGCAATTTTGTCACCACCCGGCCATGCCTGTTCACTTACTGTTCTGGATTCCATATATTTCATCAATTAGGCCCTCGTAGGTGAGCTGGGTGGCTAGAGGAGAGATCAAATCTACGTTGCGATCAAGCAGCAAAAGGGTATCAAAGACGGGCAATATGGGATTCTGGATCCCCGAAAACTCCCGCTTCATTCTGATCATCATATTTGCCACGTGCTGGAATCCAAAGAATTGAGGTGGTTACGGCCAAGGAGACAAACGGTGGCTAACCTAGCAAAGACCAGGCATCTTGAAGCCTACATTTCTCACTTGCTGCTCCGCTGCTCCGGCCCTCAATTCCTAGGCGTGAAAGCCAAGCACCAGCCGCCTCTCCTTCGCCGGACCTCCCCATACCTTTCTAACCTGGCAGGCCACCCTGGCTTCCACCACATCCATCTATTCCGTACGCTGCTTCTGTTCTTTACCCAAATTGGGTGGCAATGGCATTCTACTGTTCCCTGTGGTTTGACGATCCGGACTTAGGATATCGTGCCAAGCTGCTGTTAATCAGCAGCAACCTTCCATGGGCCCCAATTTAGCTTCTAAATAATCCAGACAAAGGGGGTCCTCATTGCAATAATGGCAGGCAGGAAGCTAGGCTGAGCAATTAATAAGGAAAGATGTTCCAGCTTATTTGTACCCGTGCACATTCCCCTTTTCCAAAGATCAGCGGGATGGTTCCGTAAAGAGCCTGGAGCGTCATGAGTCCTTTTGCCGCATGGTAAAGGCTGGTCTGGTCATTTTCTAAGTAACACTCCTACGAAAAAGAAAAGTCACACTCAACTTTCCAGGAAGGCAGAATTTCCTGCAATCAGAAACGGATGCTTTGCCCCCTCTTAAATACTCCCAAGGAAAGAGAAGCCACCAGCTAACGGCAACTATTACCGAATAGGTTTTCGATAATATTAGTTGCGGATTTAAAAAAAAATGTTTATCCGCTCATCAACTGGAATGTTCAAAGTTGCATATTAGAGATGTAGAGATGGCGGTGATAAATCTTAATAAATAATAATAATAATAATAATAATAATAATAATAATAATAAATATTGAAAAAAGCCCAGAATCATCATAAAACCGGAAACATACATCAGATGCCTATCAAACCAGAGATCAGAAAAACACTTAACATCTTCCAGCACAGCAATACTGATCAAATGAAAGCCTGCACAAACCGTTCAAACTCTAACCGCTTTTGAAGGAACGGTGTGTAAAAGAGGCGACTCTCTTTTTCTGGACACCCATGGTAGGAGCCCACAGAGATGATCCTCTGAAGCTGTTCTGTTCTATTCTATTCTTTCACAAAACTTACATTTAATCCTAAAAACCATAATGGAATGAAATACAAAAAACCAGTAAAAGCAGCAAGATCAGGTAACCCAGCAGAACGATGAAGAACGTACTGTAGCTAAAAATTAGGTTGGTTCTAAAGCAAGCTAACAGCACAAGAAGTGCTATTTCACTGTAAACAAATTGGTCTGGTAAGACTGCCCCAAAAGGGCCTGGAAGGCTCCTAGTCCTACAAGTGAGGCGGCCAGTCAACCTGCCGCTGTATCCTCTGATTCCGTGTCCTACCAGGCCGGGAAGAGGAGTCGGGGGGGCCTCAGGGCTCTGGCTGTAATCCGGCCTCTTGCCTCCCTAGCCAGGCCTGGAACGCCACAGGCACCGATCTCAGGAATGGCCTCCTTTGCTCTGCGCAGGTCCTGACCTTAAAGGCGTTTTCTGACTCCATCGACAGGAGGTCTCCATCAAAGGGAATGAGGTCCAGGCTGTACTCCTCTCGATGGATGAAAGACTGCAGCACCCCCAGTTCTTTCAGCCGCTGCTCGCACAGCAAACTGCGACGTGGCACAAACAAGATATGGAAGTCCCGCTGCGGGCAGCGGATTTTATCTTCGCTGGAAAAAGAGGAGGAGCGTTTCTCAGATCAAGCCTTCCCAGCTGAATTTTAATAGTCCCTGGCCCAATTCAAACGGCACCTTATTTATTCCTTCATTCAAAATGTATATAGCCACGCATTAATTTATTACATATTAATTTATTCACTGTTTAGATTAATAAGGCCACCCAACTCAAACCTGACTCTGGGCAGCGTACAGATCCAAAACAGTACAATACCCAAGAGCTGATAAAAAAGGGAATGAGCGTTAACAGGGGAACAAACATACGCCCTAACTGAAACAGACAATGGGACATCCCCTGACCTTGGGGACTGGGGGGGGGGGGGAAACAGGTTTTGACAGATTATTTAAAGTTTGTAGAGTCAGGGCAGTATGAACCTCAGGGTGGATGCCATTCAAAAGGGCAGGTGCCACGACAGAGAAGGGCCCTTCCTAGTCCTATCAGATGATACTGCTTGAGGTCTTAGCATCGAGACGCCCGCTCTGTCGGATCTTATGGGGCTGGCCGAAAAGATGGTCTTCCCTTGCCAAAACAGAGTCTTCCCTGCTGAAAAAGCCAACAGCGGAACTGCCCTTAAAATCCCCCAACAACTTTACCTGAGCACGTTGTCGGCAATGATGTCCATCAGCTCTAACCTGGGCCTGACAAAGAAAATAATGTTCTTGACATCAGCCGATGGAAGGTGGCCTCCTTTGAGGGTGACCATTTTCTCCACCTCATGTTCCTGGAAGGAAACAAACAAAAAGACTATGAAAATATTTGATTTTGTTTTATTCTCTGGCAGTTGCTCCGGGAAGGGATGGCTTTAGGTTCAACGTGGTGCTATAGGCAATAGCAATCGTCTTTTTGGAAATAAAGGCACACCGCTCTCCGTATCATTCCAGATGCGCCAAACTGTCCCAGCAACGAAAGCTCTGGTGCATTATCATATCTCCAGCATTTTTTACAACTCTGGCCCATGCCGTACCTTTAGAAGAGAATATTGCGCAATCAGTCCAAAGGGGCCTGTAAGATATTCATCCCACACAATGGCCTAAGGAAGGAAAAACAGATTCAGGTGTGCCACGACATTTCTTCAAGAAGCTGGGAAAGACGTTGAAGGACTAATAAAATGTAATAATGTATTATAAAGATTTTGCCCCAGAAGAAATCCAAACGAAATGCAACCAACATTTATTTATTTATTGTTCACCTTTATAGAGCCGTCCTTCTCACAATAAAGTGACTCTAGGCGGCTTACAAAAATAATGTATCCGAGGACTCTATAATACGATTATATAATTTTGTTTATTTATTTATTAAATTTATACACTGCCCATCTCACTAAAAATAATGTAATAATTCGTTAATGATGTGACCCAATGATAATGATGGTACAATATCACTCTTAACAAAATATTAATATCAATATTTAATAATATAAATGAATAATAAGTAACAGCAATGAATAGATATCAATGAGTAACAATAAGAATATCAATGTATAATAAATAATACTGAATATTGATTAATAAATATCAATGCGTAATAAACATCAATGCGTCGTAATAAATATCAATGCACAATAATATCAATGCCTAATAAACAATATCGATGAATAATAAATAATGATGATACTACTACTACTAATAAAAATAAAAATATGATGATGATGGTTAAGCTAGGGCTGCTGGTTAAGGACGGGGTGGGGGCGGGGTGGGGACTCAGTGACCCATCGTCCCCGGCCGGCCGGGAAGGATGCGTCCCCGGCGAGGCGAGGCGGCGCTGACCTTGGATCCGGCGCACTTGTCGAGGAAGGCGCGCAGCTCGCGGCGCCCGGCCTCCCTCAGCGCCGTCAACGGGACGCGGCCCGAGCTGAGGTGCGCCGCCATGGCCGCTCCACTCCGCCGGCGACAGTCGCTCCGAGCCCCGCCCACCCGGTCACGTGAGGGGAGGGCCCTCGGGGCGGCCACGCCCCCCGGCTCCGAGCTCTCGTCGCCCAGCTGGGCGCGCATGCGCTGCTCTTCGGGCGGGCCGTTTTCTGGAAGGCGCTGTTATTCCTCTTGGGCACTGCCTGGATGCCAAGGGGGCACAAACTGGGCAACCTGCCAAGGAAACCCACATGGCCCATTCCTGCATTGCGATGCCTTAAGGCAGCGTTTCTCAACCTTGGCAGTTTTAAGATGTGTGGACTTCAACTCCCAGAATGCCCCAGCCAGCTGTTAAGCTGGCTGGGGAATTCTGGGAGTTGAAGTCCACACATCTTAAAGCGACCAAGGTTGAAAAACACTTGTAGCATGGCTTGAGTTACAAAAAATCCGATTATTAGTGACCGGAGGAGTCTAGTCACCCCTTCCTCGACTAGCACATTTTATTAACAGGCAAAAGCTTTGTGAGAGAGCAAGGAAGTTTTTAAGAAAATGTGTTATCACACTCCTGATTTTTAGGTCCCATACACTAACCCGGCTTTCCTCCTACAATGTCTTTTATTATTATTTTTTGCTTAATTTGGTTTTGGCATCCTGAAGGAGATGCACGCCCTTATTCTCTCCGTAGCTCCCTAAAATTCTTCACAACAGTCTTGCAAGGCGGGAGACAAGGTTGAAAGATCCCCAGCAAGCAAGTCTAACATATCCTGCATTTGATGTCTTTTTTCTTAACTTCACAGCAAGCCTGCAAGATGGAAAACCCATCATTCAGAATCACCGAGGGATTTTATAATGGACCAAAGATTTGAGCTCTAGATCTCAGTCATCCTGGCCAGCTGGTGCTGTTAAAACAGTTATGTTGGCTTATATAGTCTGATGATGACTTATTGGAACATGTCATTTAAAGGGACATAAACTTTGAAACTGTTAAGGCAGAGCTTTCCAAACTTTTCATGTTGGTGACATACTTTTTAGACATGCATGATTTTGCAACACACTCTTTTGCAACACAGCAGGGCACAAGGCAGGCACTAGGACCTGCGCGGAATCCTGGCAGGGCTCAGAGGCAGCAAAGCACGAGGCAGGCACTAGGACCTGTGCGGAATCCTGGCAGGGCTCGGAGGCAGCAGCAGCCGCGACACACCCAGACACTGCAGCCGACACACTAATGTGTCCCGACACACAGTTTGGAAAGCTCTGTGTTAAGGTGTTGTGAAATATTGGGATGGGGGGTAGGGGGTACAGCTTCTAACAGACTGAAATGCAATGGCGGAGACCAGCCGCGACGTCTTCCTGACGCAGCCCTCAAACCCAAGTTCACTTCCTATCAGAGAAAGGCAAATGGCTAACAACAAATTTTCGGAGCAATTGGTTAGCATGACTAACTTGTGGCTATAAAAGTATTGATACACATACAGTACTGATCTGCAATTTTATTATGCAGTGCTGTCTCTTCCTGTGGAAAAATTGTGTACAAATCAAATGTATATTTGTATATACACACATATATGCATATTATTATTTGCATTATATGTTTATTATTATTTGGTCTGTTGGTCTCTCTGATAAAACTATATATATAAAGTCAACTCAGTTATGGAAAGGAAGCAAATATATTGTGTGTGCCCAAGATGTGTGTTGGTGAACACCTGAACTCGCCCCCACTGCTAATTTAAAAAAAAACCTGAGGATGTTGCCTGCAGCAGCATTAAAAGAACAGAAATGACTATTTTTGTTTTACTGATTAGCATATCTGGCTTTCAAGTTTTCTTGCAATCTACTTTCTGTATTTAACCTTCTGCCTTTCTGTGGAATTTACAATCAATTAAAGTATAGGAGTAATAAAAACCAAGTATCAGTCAAGGAAGAGCAAATAGAAAGCTCGCTGGGGTCAGAGCAATTTGCTGAATCTTAAATCTGGATTAACAGTCCCTACATTCATTAAACCATATCCCAATAAACCAGTGTTTCTCAAACTTGGGAACTTTAAAATGTGTGGACTTTAACTCCCATGGCTGGCTGGGGAATTCTGGGAGTTGAAGTCCACACATCTTAAAAGTTGCTAAGTTTGAGAAACACTGCAATAAACCATATTCAGGTTTGGGATGTTCACCTAAGACAGCAAGGAAACAGACCGGACTGCATTTTAGTCTAGTGCAGGGCTTTCCAAAGTTTTTCCCGCGGCGACACACCAACCGGCGCGGGAAAACCTGGAAGTGCGGCAGCACGCAAAAACCCGGAAGTGCTGCTGCCGCTTTCGGGTTTTGCGCGCTGCAGTTGGTGTGTCGCCGCGGGAAAACCCGGAAGCGCTGATTATGATCAGCGCTTCCGGGTTGTGTGGCGACACACCAGACTGTGTGTGGTGACACACTTTTGTGTCGCGACACACAGTTTGGAAAGCTCTGGTCTAGTGTGTGTGTTGGGGAACCCAACCTGAAGGATGGCACCCAAGAGATGGGTGTGGTAGTCCCCCCCCCCGAGTCCTGAGCATCCTCCCATCCTGTCTGAAATTGTGATCCACAATGAGCCTGTTGCAAGGCGCCAAAGACACGTTGACTGCTGTGAAAAGAAGCAGGCGAGGCTGATGACAAGAGAATAACGGGTTTATTAAAGATACAGTACACTTGGTTTAGTTTAATACTGATTTCCCTGCTTTTTTATGACTATCCCTATGATACATTCGTTACTCCAAATTTCAAACAATTACATCAAATTGATTTTTTTAAAACTCATATGCCAAATCCTGATTGTAATCTGGGAAAAATACACCAGCAGTACAGGTATGCACAGGTGTACACGTGTGTGTGTGTGTATACATATACACACATAAACACACACACAGTTATAGAAGAGTTAAATTCTTCTATAATGTAGAGAAAGCAGGGAACGCTGACATTTTTTCTTCTTTTACATTTGTATTTGTGACATTCAAAAGAAGAGAGCAGAACTAGTGTGGCCTCATCTTTTACTACCTTAAACAGTACACAGCGTCGGACTCCGTGACAGAGTAAACTCAACAGGAACGCCACATGCATTAAGTTAGCATGACACAGTTTCACCCAGAAGTGTGCTCTGATTTACTTTTTTTTTAAATTTTCTTGTAAGGTTTTGGCTTCTTAGAAACTCCACAATTATTTAAATATTGAGTTTTCTATTTTACATTCATCTGGAACAAAATTCAGACCAAGGGGAAAATAAATAAATTACATATTAATTAGAACAAAAAAGGTCTTGATTTCAGGATGGACTTTGAATAAAAATCTGTTAGAGGATACAAATTGTTGCTGGAATATTTTTTTTTTCTTTTTTGGTACATGCAAACTCCCCCCCCCCCCAAAAAAAAACATCCCAGTCAGAAAAAAAGTCCCCCAAGCTTGAGGATATTTAAAGTCATTAAATCAAATTACGGTGCCCAAAAGCCCTCTGAATTCCGAATAACAGAAGCACTAAAGACCGTAAGGTAGCTTTCCAAAATATAAATCTTTTTCTTAAATATATTTATATATGTACTTATGTACAACTCTACAGAAGCTGAAAAAACGTGGAGAGATTTCCCAAGTGCACAGCCAAAGAGGTTTCGTTAGGGGGAAAAAATGTCCCCGCAGCGGCTGACCTGCTTCGTGATATTTTTGCCTCGACAAAATCTCAGGCCGTTAAGAAACCTTGCGGAAAGGAAGGCACTACTCCAGGTCTCGCACCAGGTAGCACACGAAAGCCGGCTCACGCGTGTTCGTGGGTCAGGAGATCACAAAGTCGAGGGGAAAAAACGACATTGGAAGAGAGAAAAGAAAAAAAAGCTCGCCTCTTGAGCCCATTCCAGTGTCAGAACGTACAAAACCTAAAAACATACAACCCCTACTTGGAGAGCTTAGTGCAAATACGAAAATTAACAGCATAATTCCAAAGATCCTTAAATTAGCTAAAATAGAACTAGTGCTTGTTGGTTTGACCCCCCCCCCCAATCTTCTCCTCCCCCCCCACCCCCCAAAGTAAGCATCGTGACCGGAGGGAAGTTTCTGCAAACCCAGAGGTTGGAAATGAAAAATGGCAGCACTCTGCCTGTTAAACGATTTATTTTTAATTTCAGCTTAAGAAGGGCAGAATAAAATATCTTGCTGTGGAAGACCAGACTGACTCCATCTTTCTAAGCTGGGTGGCTGCTGCAAGGAATTCTGGGAGGGAAGAGCGCCGGTCCGCTTGTCTCCTCTCCCGATGGCAACACCCTTGAATGCTGCGGGTGGACGAGTCCGACTCGTGCCCAGAGCAATGTCCATCTTCCCCGGTCCTGTCCCGCATCAGAAGGTCTCGTCATCATTGCAGTTGGTGGCCCAGTGTCCAAACACCTCACAGATTTCGCAGTACGGGCGCTCCTCGGTCCGACTGCCGTGGTACGTCGAGTGGAGAGGCTCCTCGGGCGCCTGCGCTTGGGTGGGGCAGTCTTCGGTGTCGTGGAGATCAAAACAGTCGCAAATGTCGCAGAAAAGGCGAGGCTTCTTCTTGACTTGGCTGTCTTCCTCGCTGTCGAGAGAGATGTTTTGCAAAAGCTGATTGCCTTTCCATACATCTTGCTGATGGAAGTCATGGGGAGCTCCATGAGGAACGTGGCCGGGGGAACAGGGGTTAGCAAGAAGCTGGACCTTGCTTTTTCACCACCCTCCAGCCTGTCCCCAATCCTCTATGCCTTTATAATTCTTTATAATTTATAATTCTTTATAATTCTTCTCTGCGATAGCGCCCGCCCTGTGGAACATCTTGCCCCCAGAGGTGAGGCAGGCGTCCTCCCTCTTGGCCTTTAGGAAGTCCCTAAAAACCTGGTTCTGCCGCCTGGCGGGGGACAAAGGTAGAGACAGTTCCTCCTGCGGGTGGTTAGGTTAGTTTCATAATGACCTCCTTTTAAGATTCTACCATCCTCTGGATTTTTATATTCTTATTTATTGTATTGTTTATTGTATTTTAATGATCATTGATTTTTAACTTTAATTTTAACATTTGTTGTAAACCGCCCAGAGTCTACCGTGGTAGAGATGGGCGGTGATAAATTTGATTAATAAATAAATTAATAGATAATGTCTGGACTTCAATTCCCAGAGTCCTGGGAGTTGAAGTCCAGACGTTGCCGAGGTTGAGAAACACTGCTCTACGCCACCCAGCTGTTTCTATCATAAGCCACCCCAAGTAAAACAGCCCCTCGAATTCCCAACTTTTGCTATGACCAACCTGTCATAAGTAATCACTTCTTCCTCGTTGCCATTGAGAGCTGCCTCAGACATCATTTCCACTTTCAATTTCAGTTCCTCATTTTTCCTTTGGAGATCCACAATTACTGAATTTAGGAAGTCAATCTGAAGGGTTGAGGATGGGAAGAAAGAGGAGATGTGAAACACACAACATGAGGCAAACTGGATATACAGAACGTCTAGACTGGTGTTTCTCAACCTTAGCAACTTTAAGATGTGTGGACTTCAACTCCCAGAATTCCCCAGCCAGCATGCTGGCTGGGGAATTCTGGGAGTTGAAGTCCACACATCTAAAAGTTGCTAAGGTTGAGAAACACCAGTCTAGATAGTCACTTTTAAGCATGAGACGTCAATCTTATGCAAACGTCAACTGGGGAAACTTACAAGATAGCAATACTTTGAAATAAATATGTCCTAAAGCCAAGAATATTGCTATCAAGGTAACTCACAAGACTGGTCCACTCATGAAGGACACACCTGAGCTGAAAAATTTGGGGATGGCCACTTTTAGACAAAATCTAAGCACCAAAGAACTACTTTTGGGTTTCGATGGAAGACTGGTTTGCTCCAGCATGCTTCCCCCGCCCCCCGTAGCGACAACCCAGGTGATGCCTGGAAATCTGGAGCGCATTCTGTGGCATATTGCCCCTGAATGTGGAGATTCCATATAGCCCTGCCATCCACAGGTTCCTCCTTTGTATCATGAATTTTAAAGCTCTCCCAGAAAGGGATAGCTTTAGGTAGGGAATTCCATGAATGACTCGTAGTGTGAAGCCTCTTGTGCCTGAATCTACTGTTGATGATCCTAACATGATGGGTAAAAGAGGAGAAAATATACCCCCTTTCTTTACAAAGCATGCATAATAGTAGAAAGCCCTGTTCTATCTGCTCCCATTCAACTTTCCTTTAAACTAAAAGCTCCTTAATGCACTACAGAGTTTTTTTTCTTGAAAACAAGCACAAAAAAGAGAGAACCCGTTGCACCACCTTGGTTGGCCTTTCTCAACTCCACGCTCTCGCTTTGTAAAACACGATACCCCTCACTTGTGACCTCAACAGCTCCATCTCCTTGGGGGGAGAAAGAGAGCAGGGAGGAAACAGCCCAAGGGAGACCCCAGCAGGCGCCCTAAATCGTGGTGATGATAGTTCAGCCCCCCCCCTTTATTGTTTCTCCTCTCCTCTCCCTCCGTTTTGCTACCAAAAGAACAAGGGTTCCTTCTCTCCAGGAGGCTGAGTGGAGGAGAACAACGGCTACCTTGCTGCGTGACACCAAGATTATTATAACTGAGAAAACTTATTTTTAAAAAGCAGAGAAAGCTGAAACAAACCATATGCTGATTGCAGGAAATTTTTCCCAGCCGCAGATAAAAGCAAGGGGCAAAAAGGAAAGCAAAGGGGGGAAGAGGGGAGGAGGGAGGGAAAAAAAAAAAGAAACCAAACATTAGTATGTTAAGGACATTATAAGGGCAACCTCCAAGCACCCAAGCAGAATGCACACAGAATGATAGTCTTTGAACATCCCCTCAAACCCTTTTCCAATGATGATGATGATGATATCTGGTGCAGTGACACTTACCAACTCCAATACAGGTAGTCCTCGACTTACGACCACAATTGGGACCAGAACTTCCGTCGCTAAGAGAGTCACGCCCGATTTTACGACCTTTTTTGCCACGGTTGTTAAGTGAATCACATGGTCTTTAAGCGAATCCAGCTTCCCCCTTTGACTTTGCTTGTTGGAAGCTGGCTGGGAAGGTCACAAATGGCGATCACGTGACAACAAGACGCTGCAACCGTCATAAATACATGCTGTTTGCCAAGCGCCTGAATTTTGATCACGGGACCGCAGGAACGCTGTGACGGTCACAAGTGTGAGGACTGGTCGCAAGTCACTTTTTCAGTACCGTCGTAACTTCAAACGGTACTAAACGAATGGTCATAAGTCGAGGACTATCTGTAGAAGAGAAGCTCTGTAGCTCAGGGTTGAACTGTGGAGCCCTTGGTGCTCTCTGAGCTGGGCGGTTGTCTTGCAGACTAGGGAACATCATCGGTGCAAGACAGATGATGTTCCCTAGCTGGGTAATGAAATGCCTGCAAGCCAACAACCAAGCTCAGAGAGCACCAAGAACTCCAGTCATCAACTGCCAGTAAAATCCTCTATCCTGGGAAAAGTAGCATGTTGGGAGAAATAAAATAGAAATTCTCAGAGCCCATAAAAAAATAACCCCCGTCAGAGCTGCTAACTCTGTCTGGGCCTAACTTCAGCAGGAGCAGCTGCAGATTCTGAAATAAGGTGATTTCAGGCTGAAGCTGCACACAGCGGTCGCCTCAGTTTGTTCGAAAACATGGCCCACCAGGGGAGACCAAGTAGCTCCTGGCTCCCCCCTTAATGATAAAACTCCAGTTACAAGATTCTTCCCCAAAGGCAATTTGGCCAGCGGAAAGTTTGCTTCGTCCATCGAAAGCTACTCATCGGTGGGTTGTAGGTTGGCGGCATCTCTCCCCAAGCACACAGCCCGGCCCAGGTCCATCAGACCGCTGGGCTTTCCTCCACGGCTCCTCTCAAAGAAGGGCCTCTTGGATGCTCTCTGGGGCAACCAGACTTCTCCTCCTCCAGTCTGTCTTCCACAGGAACAGTGGGGGAAGGAGGCGACGCACAGGAGCGCTCTGCACAGCCCACCTGTCCAAAGCTACTTCATAGGGTTAGCAAAGCATCTGGACAGGATGTCCAGCAGGATGTCCCGAGGACAGGAGCAGTACCTGGCTTTCTTGGACATCTTCCTTCTGGAGGTCGCCACCAGATGAGTCATCTTGGGAGAGGAGGAGGAGAAGAAATGTTAGAAAGGCATGAAACAGAGACTCCCTGATTTTACACGACCTTAATCCAGAAGGCACGTGGGATTCTGGACTCTTTGGGGGCACACGAGAACGGGTTGACATTTAATTCAGTTGACTTGGTCCCAAGAGACAACATCTGACTAAGCTTCTCTGTGCTTGGATAAAACCACGCTGCTGGAGTAATGCACTCTGTCGTACCTCGCATTGGGATCACTCGTCAGGACTCATTCAACAGGTCTGCCTTGGGACAACCACGTGGCCTTTAGTCTCTTTGTGACACAATGCAAGGTGATGCTTCTTTCATTTAAAGGACTGGATGAGTTGAGGTGAAGATATCGTTGCCTGACTGAAAGTAATAATCTTCTTTGGAGACCCTGCTCCAAATTCTGCTTTCTGAAGTAGGGCCAACAAACATCCAAGATATCAACTGAACACAGACACCAGCAGCCATTTATCTACAGCAGTGTTTTTCAAACTTGGCAACTGAAAGAATTCTGGGAGAATCCTCCCATGCTGGCTGGGGAATTCTGGGAGTTGAAGTCCACACAACTGAAAGTTGCCAAGTTTGAAAGACACTGATCTACAGCTACTCAGAGAATAGGCCAGCATTTCCAAATCTTGACAACTTCCACACGTGGGGGCCTCCCAGAATTCTCAGCCACAGCCACGCTGGCTGGGGACTTCTGGGATTGGAAGCTCACACATCTGGAGGTAGCCAAGGTTGGAAAATTTACATTCCCTGGGAGCACATTTGAAGAGAGGCGCAGAAGAGCCAATATGTGCCGAATACAGGAATGACATGAGGACAGCAGCTGCCCTTCCAAGCTGCCAGGATCCTCACGGGGCGATGCCAACAGGAGATGAGAGGGGTCAGCCCTGAACTGCTCTCAACGGGATGGGTGTAAAGATGATGGAGACTTTGGCTCCGCCCACTCTGAAGAATCCCCATTTAATTGGGCTGCCTGAGGGGATCCGAGGCGTGCAGGTAACCTGCATTCCAGAGCTGGCTTTACCTGAAAGGCCTTTCTGGCTCTCTTTGAGCTTCTGCTCCAGATTCTTTACTTTTATCTCAAGTTTAAACTTATCGGACTCCAGGGACTGAACTACAGAATGCAAATTCCTTGCCGTGGCATTCTCTCCACGGAGCACCGTGACCTGCAAAAGTCAAAAAGGAAGAGGGAGGCCGAATGTAAATCTAATGAGAGATCAGGGGAAGAAACAAATGAAGGGTATATGAGAAGCATACAGCAGTATGCTTTGCCTGGCTGGAGATAAGATGCCCCTGACAAGCAGAAGCTCTTCAGTTTCTTCAGAGGTCTCATTTCCCACTCCAGGTAGTCCTCGACTTACAACCACAATTGGGACCGGAACTTCCATCGCTAAGCGATACAGTCATTAAGTGAGTTGCGCCCGATCTTATGACCTTTTTTGCTGCGGTCGTTAAGTGAATCCGGCTTCCCCCATTGACTTTGCTTGTTGGAAGCCGGCTGGGAAGGTCGCAAATGGCAATCCGTGACCCTGGGATGCTGCAACCGTCGAAAATACATGCTGGTTGCCAAGCGCCTGAATTTTGATCATGTGACCGTGGGGACACTGCGATGGTTGTAAGTGTGAGGACTGGTCGTAAGTCACTTTTTCCAGCACTGTCATAACTTTGAACTGTTGTTAAACAAATGGCCGTAAGTCGAGGACTACCTGTATGGAAAATTGAACTTTTCAGGTTAACGATGGTGGTGGGGGCGTAAAGACAACCTGTCATTTTTCGTTGGTGAATTCTTCAACCCAGCATGGTAGGTCCTGCTGTTTACACAAAGAACAGGCTTGCTCGACCACCCTCAGGACTTGGGGAGACAAATCGAAAATTAACTGAAACTCTCCAGCCTTTTCCTTTCTTATTGTTTTCTTTGCACTGCCCAGAGACACTCCATTGGGGTTTTCGGTTTCACTTCCTCAAGACTCCATCCTGTGAGTTCTTCATCTGGAAGGGCATGAATACGCCAACACCGGAGCAGCCAAGGGCCTAGCTTCTACCTTGGCACCCTGCCATACATCACTGTGTTTTGCTAGGCCTCAAGAAGGATCTGGTGTTGTCTGAACCTCGTTACTCTTTTCAATACTTTTCCTGGCTTAATTCCTGGCCCTGCCATCCTGCCAGCACCGGCCCAGAGAGGATGCTGTCTCCTTAAAACCAGTACCCCTAGCAGCCATTGTCACTACATGATGATTGGTCACTACCTGGTTCACAAGTTACATTTGTCCATGCTGGGGAGAAAGGCTGCAATTACATGCATGAAGGAAGTGGGGAAGGATGGTGTTTCGTGGGCCAGCCAGATATCAGAGGATGCTACGGATCACATGCGTCTACATTTGTACCTCATTTCTGAGTTTTTCCAGCTCTTCATCTCTCTCTGTAATCAAGGCACTAGTAACACTGATGGATTTTTGTAATGAAGCTCTCTCTTCATCATTCTCTTTTTTAAACTTGGCTTCTCTAAAAGAAAGGGTCAAACAGTTTCAGAAGAGTTGTTCCATTCACTTTGCTTAAGAAAAAATAATTTCTAAAAAAAAAAAAAGGATTAGCAGCAATGGGGCTTTCTGGAAATTTAAATATCATTGTATTTAGTTGAGCGAAGTTTTATATTTGGCATTAATGATTGGGGACTTTACAACAGTAAACAAAGCGAAAAGTTTTACCTAGGTAGATTCATGCCAGAATCTGCATATCATCGTATCCATTTCAGTTTTTTTTTTAAAAGATGTGAATAGAGTTGGGAGATAAAGAATTGAAAAGGGGAAAAAAGGGTTGCAGATGGTAAGCCTAATTTGTTATTTCTAGGAACAGTAGTTAACAAGCTACAAAAACGCATGCAAAGCTCAAACACACACAGTTGTCATGCAAAGCAGGGATTGTGCTGGAATTATCGGTTGGTCCTCCCTAAATTCTGTTAATTTAAAACTTCCATGGAGGGCCATTCTGGAGCCTTAGCTGAGGTTTAAAATTAGAGTGCTCAGGAATGAAAAAAAAATCGTTCCAATAAAAGAGATTCTGTGTAGCTCAGGGTTGAATGGTGGAGTCCTTGGTGCTCTCTGAGCTTGGTTGTTGGCTTGCAGACGTTTCATTACCCAACTAGGGAACATCATCAGTGCCTGCTGATGTTCCCTAGTTGGGTAACGAGACATCTGCAAGCCAACAACCAAACTCAGAGAGCACCAAGGACTCCACAAAAAAAGTAGTTTCAGAGATTGGTTACAAGGCTGAGCTGAGGCCTGAGAAGCCACGAATGTGCTTGAAGAAATCTCATTCTTCTATGGAGGCAGCAGCCAATAAATATGGAAGAAGTGAGGAGAAAAATGAAAACAACGAGAGTCCCTTTGGGCATCACGGCCTTCCTATTTTTCTACCACTGAAGCCGGTGCTGTGATTAAACGCTCTAAGAGGCTCCTGTTTTCACTGTGGCTATTATTACTGCTATTACAATTTCCATACGGGGTAAGCGTCATTAGGCAAAGCTTGAGGATCTGATGGACGGGACTTGTGAATTTAATTGAGAATCCTTCCACTTTCTGCAGTGCTTCTCCGGACATAATCCAGAAGGCCCCTTTGTGAAAACTTCCACCATGGGGAAGTATGGGATTAATTCCTATCTGCTTCCACAGGGCCTGCTCAGAAGATATCACTGGAGTGGCTTTGTGTCCCTCCCCAAGAAAGGGATCAATCCCTCTGAGTAACGGCTATGAGCTGTGCAAAACTAAAATCTAGTAAAGGGGAAAATGAGGGGGAGAGATCATGCACACCCAGACAGAGCGAAATGCAGATTTAAGGAAGGGGGACTTGATGGGCCCAAAGAGGAGACAGTTAAGTATTCTTGGATCTGCAGTTAGAGAGAACCACAATAACCAGCAGGGGAACTGTGGCAGGATTGTTGCTGCCACCCAGGATAACTAGCAAACAAGCAATAATGGGCAGACGCATCACAGAAGTCCTTTCAGAAGCTATGCAGATGTTCATTCTCGGTCATGGAAGCAGCAAGGGGAGAATCTGGGATGTACAGACACAGAGGCACACCACACCACAGCTGGCTGAGATGCTTTTGTAAAGCAGAGATAGAAGGCTACTGTTCCAAGCAGGACAGCTCTCCGTGGTTTTGTTCCGGAAGAAAAAAGCAGTGATGTTTCAGCCTGACTGCAGAGCACAGAGGGAACTTTTCTGGGTACAGGGAGCTTGGCAAAATGGCTGGGCCTACCTGTGCTAGAAGGTAAACGTGAGGGTGGTCTAAGCAGCCAACCCCCAACTGGCCTGCTAGAATTGGATGGTGGGCATTCAGGAACTCTGTGGGTCGTCGGTTTTTATCTGCACGCAGGGAAGCTCCACTTTTATGAAGATGCAGAAGGTTCTCACTGAATGTGTCTTGCGCGTGTGGGGCTACCTCTGGCCTCCATTCGGGGCCTGCTCATTTGGAAAGGTCAAAAGATCTACACAAGCCTCCTGCCCATCTTCAGGGCTAGGAATCTGATTACGAACGATAAGGAAAGAACTAATAATAATATGCCAATCTTTGCATCAGATGGAAAATGCTTGTGCTTCTGGGGCAACGGGGGAAAACAAAAAACTTCCTACTCCTAAACGTGGGGAAGCCGTTGCTAGAGATGAAATACACTGGAACTGCAGATGACAGACCCTTTTCTTAAAAGAGGCACCCCGTTTGCTGCTGCAGAACAGGGAAATGGAATGCCTCTTCTAAAACGACAGCTGTGTGCATGATCGAAAGACAAAGCAAAAGAGGTAACTATTGCTTTATCCCGACGATAAATTTGATTACTCAACCTACGGTCTAATCACGCAATCTAAATAAACACGAACGCGAAGCCCAACAGACCTCTCCTATTTCCCCCCCATTTCCTGTCCCTTGAACCCCTCCACAACATCTCAAATCAGACTGCCAACCCCAAACCCCACCTGACATCTGGAAGAGCTGAAGTTTCTATCCTCCTTCAATTCCCAGCTGGCTCTCCAATTCAGGTAAGTGAAGAATCCAACCAGGAGGGCAAGGAGAATTGTCGGTTGACAGATAAGGGCTTCAAATTGCCCCAGACAAACTCCGTCAACATTTATCCCAGGCTCAGAAAGACATGGGCAGCCCAGGCTTTTTTTTTTTTGGCTTGGAAGATGTTTGCTGATTGTGAGCCACACACACTTGTGTCTATGTGCATTGCGCACGCACACACCTACACACTCATGTGCGCAGATCCCAGCTGTTTGCAAGCTCATTCATGCAAAGAAGCCACATCAGTATTCTTATAAAAAGAAAGAGCAGTTACTCTCAACTCGAGAAGCACAATTTCATGGATGAGAAGACCCACTTAAAAACAGCTTTGAACTGGTTCAGGAAGGAAGGACCCGTCTTATTTTTAGACAGTCATGTCACGATTGGTATTAACTAAAGGATGCACAGGGTTCAGTCCACCAGGAGGATCTCTTGAGTAGGTCCCTTATAATGAGTAAGGTTCACTCCACCAAAATGACTTGATGGGTGCCCTTCCATGTGCTCAGGAACCATTTCTGAAGATTAGTCTGGTAACTATCTCTGGGCACAATCACGAGAGTTAATTCCAATAACCTACTGCTAGAAATACCACCCAGATTCTTCCCTTGCCACAAAAGAAATAAAAGAAATTCCAATAATGAAGCAAGTACCTTAAAGTAATACTGGGCAAGCTTTAAAAATGCAAGATAACAAGAACCACATGTTAGAAACATGGAAGAGAAATGCAAAATACAGTAAAGGAAGAACTAAATTTGCACTGAAGTGGATTCTGCTTGTTGTTATTAAAATAGATATATAAAGATTTAATACTGCCGAGTATTTTACAAAACCAAAGAATAAAAAATTCAAAACCAGAAACAAACTAAAACCAAAAGCAAGACACGGAGAGGTAACGAAAGGCAGCCAAAAATATGTACAACAATTTCATTGGAGGAAAAAAAAAAGTTATTTATTGTAACGTGGATAGACTTTCTTTAGTCTTACCATTAAAGACACACAGATATAGCAAGGAAGCAAAGGTAGGAAAGGGAAGAGAGATATTGAGAAAATAGCGCAGAGGCAAGTCAGACAGTCAGCAAATCCACAATCAGTCTAAGGAGCCGAAGCAACACCGAATCCCCCTTCAGCTGCACCTTCCGCGAGGATCACCCTGGGGGGGGGGGAGAGGGCTGTCCTCATGGTGGGAAGGGGGATGGGGGAGATGGCGGGAGCATGGCACCCCTCCCTCGGCTTGCAAAGAGTTGCCCGTTGTGTGCCAATGCCAGATCGAGAGGTTAGGACCTAACTCTTGAGCAGGTCCCGAGAGGTGGACATTTGGGGTGCAACAACTTCAGCCACTGCTAGCCATCCATACAAATGAAACTGTGGCTGAATAAAGGCGTTTTAAAGAATAGAATATATGGCATCATATATACTGTATGTATATGTATGTGTGTGTGAGAGAGAGAGAGAGAGATTGAGATGGTGCCTTCAGGTCAGTGATGACTCCTGTCAACTGCCTGGACTAGCCCCTGCAGTTTTCTTGGCAAGGTTTTTCAGGAATGGTTTGCCATTGTCTGCTTCCTAGGGCTGTGAGAGGGTGACTGGCCCAAGGTCACTCAGTTGGCTTTGTGTCTAAGGTAGGACTAGAACTCATGGTCTCCTGGTTTCTAGCCTGGTGCCTTAACCACCAAACCAAACTGGCTTTCATCTGTCTGTCTGGCTATCATCTGTCTGTGGAGTCCTTGGTGCTCTCCGAGCCTTGTTGTTTTCTTGCAGACGTATCATCTGTCCATCTGTCCATCCATCCAATCCATCCATCCATCCATCCTCTATCTTCCGAAGGCAACCTACACACTGTTTCACAACTACCACTTGTCCAGGTTTCCCTGCAAGTGAATCTGCTGTTTTTCCTGCAAGCAGTGTAACTCCCAGTCGCTAGCAGTGTTCACTGTGCAGCATAAACACAGGGAATTAAGAAAGCTGCAATAAGAGCCCTCAATAATTGTGGGCGTTTTCCTGAGGGCAGTGTGTCTTCCTGAATTAGCAATGTCCTTAGGGGTTGTGAAAGAGGTTTCCTTTTCAGGTTTGTAAGTTTAGCCATAATTTGGGGGGAAAGAAAGAAACACTCCATGAAGAATTTAGAAGCTGGACAAGGGGAGGGCTTTGGAGTTTTGACACATCTCCATGGAAATCCCCCAGAGGGGATGCTAAAAATGGCTCTGAATTAAGTGGGGATTGAAATGCAGAGAAGAGAAGAGATCAACTAAGTACGGAGGATGAGCTAAATTGTATTAAAAGTTTCCAGAAATTAATGTTTCCATCCAAATTTTAGTGGTGGGAAGGATACAACAGTTTGCATGTATTTTTAATTTAATATTCCACATGCAGAAGATGTTTTGAACAGCTGAGGTGCAATACTAGGATTATTTTAACTACAGAAGAGGAGCAGGAATCAAAGAACTCTATCGGAGATTTACGTTCTGCTATTTTTCCTTCTAATTGCCTACACGCTTGAGAGCTTGTGCAGATAAACTTACCTCTTTTTCATCTCCAACAACTGGTTATTGAGGACCGATCTCTCTTCTTCCAGCTGGAAGACAAAAAAAGTAAGAAAGTAAAAAAAAGCATCTTTACTCTGCACATTGAGGTCTCAGTTTCAGACATGCCGAACCTTTTTGTAATTTCTTGGGGTTTTGTGGTAAAAATAACCTATTCTGCATCTTTGGAAAGGGGGGAAAAAGGCTTTCATTTAGCCCCCTCCATGGGTTTTTGCAACCTTGTTGTGCAAGCAACTCTCCCTTGTTATAATTTAATTCATTATTAATTTCATATTTATAATGGCTGCCCGCTCCAGAAGACTCTGGCAGGTTAAAATATCTAAATATAGAGTTAAAAGATAAAAGTATGAAACAAAACGTGGCAGCCCTGACTAAAATCAACCACAGCAATAAAAACACCACACACACACACACACGAAGAAATACAGGACTGTCTCACTCCTTGATTCTCACATGCTTTTTTATTATTAAAATCTAGCTTTAGAGGGCCTTCTTCTAATCTTATTTCTCCCACCCCCTTCTTGCAGGTCTCCTGGTCATCTTCAAACCTTAGGCCACGTAAGGCAGTTACTGTTCACGTAAAAAGACCACAATAGAAGATAATGCATAATTCAGGGATCTGGAACATCCATCAGATTAGACCAAGAATGTGCCAGAATCTAAAATAACCATTCCAGGAATGGCACAAATCACACTGCCAGCTCGAGAGGACAACTCACAGCCTCCCCCACACCAACAGGCCACGCTGGGGACTGTACCACTGCATCACCGTAGCACACAAACCAACCAAGGCCCTCCAAAGCATCTTAAGTAAACCAGTAGCCCAAGAACTAAAAACAGGAGTCATCTACAACATACAGTGTAAGGACTGTAGCAGCCACTATGTAGGACAGACCGGCAGAAGACTAGCAGAGCGCATCCACGAACACCAACATGCAGTCAGAAGACACGGTGAAAATCCCTTAATCTCACAACACATGGACAGACACAACCATACTTTCAACTGGGAAACTGTGAGCATCCTAGACCAAGCTAAATCCAGCCCACCTTTCTTAAGAGGCAAGTTAGATTGTGTCATGCCCTCATTTTACAAGGTTTTACCTGACTTCTATCCCTCCATCCTTTGGAGGAAGAATATTCTCTATTTTTACACACTGCATATCCTCTTGATGGTCAATTTTCCCCCATCAATAAGCAACCCGCCCTCCCATCATTTCTTGCTCCGAAACAGCAAATAGCATCACCGTAGGCACAAACTCCTACCCGTATAGATCTTATGGGAAGTTTCTCGAACAGAAAATACCTTTTTACTAAGCACAGCCGTTGTGGCGTGGAGACTTTTTAAAAGGATTTTGGTCGACCGCCATGGAATCCCCCTGTATCCACACTGCCAGGTCTGCAGGTTACTTCTTGCGAGCTAAGGCCAGGGCATTTGGGCCCTCACAAAGGTGGCGAAACAACTCCACGCAGCGATCCTGTCATTAGCTCCATGATTACCATGCCGCCTGGGGATACTATTCTGTTATTATGTGCTCCTCTCTTACCTCCCTATTTTAAGCCTCTTATAAATGATTTTTTTTTTAAAAAAAAGGTCGGCCTGCACACAACATCCACAAAGTGCTTTAATGGTACAAGTCCAGACCGGGAGCTTATAGTAAAATCTGCATGCAGTTTTAGTTTTAAACGTTAATTAGAGCAAAGCGCCCTACTGAGGGTTCAAAGCGAGGAGGAGGCCGGACCTGTTGCAAAATGCTGAGACACAATGCCTGATTATGCCTGAGCCTTGCCTCGGTGTCCCAGTTTCCTTTTAGCTTCCTTTTTTTTTTTAAATTATTGAACTTTATTAGATTTTCAGGTTAAAAGGATAAAAACTAACCATGAATGATAATTAGAGTAGGAAGTAAAATAGAGAAACAGAATGGAGAAAGAGAGAAAGAGTAAAGTCAAAAGCGCAGAAATAGGAAAAGAAAAAAAAGAAAACACAGAAAAAGAATGACTCCCGACTTTCTTTGCAACAGATGTAAGGATGCATCGACAGAAACTTTCTTTCCTTTCAGCTTCCTAACAGCCGCCAATCTAACTACTGTCCCCGAAGGGAGACTCACAGCAGAGCTCCAGGGATTTTTGAACTTTTTCAGGTGGGGGAAGACTCTACAGCAGTGTTTCTCAACCTCAGCAACTTTAAGATGTGTGGACTTCAACTCCCAGAATTCCCCCGCCAGCCTTGCTTAAACTTAAAATACTGCCTGCCCAGTGCCATCACGGCAAGCCCCGGCTGACCTCAGTTTTCTTTAAACGTATGGTCAGAATTCATCTATAACTATAGACTAGGGCAGGATATTAATTATTAAATTTATACACCGCCCATCTCACTATAAAAGTGACTCTGGGCGGCTTACAAATAAAAACGATAAAACCATTATAAAAATAGAAAAAGTACAAGAAATGGAAGATAAAAGAGGGAAACTAAAAGGCAGAGAGAGCGTCTTAGGCCACCAACCACCCCAGGGCTGCCTCCCACTCTTGGACCCCCCAGGCTGGTTGGCGGAGCTTTGGCGCTCTTCCTGAAGGCCAGAAGACATCCCAGCCTCCTTCAGCATCGTCCATGTTGGACTGAGCTTCTGGGAACTGTAGTTCAGCAACTACGTTGGGCACCCCAGAGAGTGCTTTGCCAGCGCCTCATATGATCTTGGACTGCTTCCATTCATTTCGGCGGCGCTCGAATGTGAATCACACCCACCCACAATTTCTCCTGTACTCACTTTTGCCAAAGCCAGAGAGAGAAGGTTGCTAAATCTCCTCGCTCAAAAGCCATTTCCTTCTGGTGGAAATTAATAGGAGCTCTGGGGGTATATCTGAAAATGAGCCTGTTTTGCAAAGCTGCTCCAGAAAATCCCTTTACGCTGAAAGTCTGATTATAGAGGCCTTCCATAATATAATCTGGAAATGTTTAAAAAGCCTTGAAGTCAAGCTGTTCCTTGAACCCGTCCTTCTTGGTCTGGGACTCTCCATCCTGGCTGGGAATTCTAGGGGTTAGTGCCCTAAGGCATCTGGGGATGCAGGCAGGGGGCCATGCAACTCCCACCCCCAGTTTTGGGTTGAGGTGATATCCGAGTATCTTAAAACCAAGGGCAGCCAGGATTAATTTTCCCTTGCTGGTAAAAGCGCCCACCTCCCTAAAAACTTCATTCCTCCCTAAGATGAACAACTTCCACCCCTTTATCATCCACCTATTTATTTTTAGAAGAGATTTTAGAAGCTCAGGCTTTTCAAGTTGCATGGGATATGTTTGTGGAAAAAATAATATATATATATTTTTTTGCATGTACTGCCCCCACGCCCCGGAGGACTAAAATTGTGGTTCCTGGTTGCCTGCTGGTAGCTCCAAGCCAGCACCCCTGGAACTTGCACTGCAGATGGTACATCCTTTAAAACGTAACCCCCTTTTGCAGCCCTGCTCAGTCGCTCGCTGGCTCCTCCACGCACACAGCAGCTCGCTGACCTCGTGAGACCCTCTTCCCCCTCCCCACCCCCCCAACCTGGAAACCAGAGGCCAAAACACATACCTTCTGTTGACCCGCCAGTTCCCCTTTCCCCAGCTGTTCAGTAAATTTAATGTTCTCTTCTTGCAAGGCGGCGAGCTGGTGGGATCTCTCCGCTTCTGCCAGTTTTAGCACTTCTCTGGAAAAGACAGGGAATGCATGGTTACCATAGGAACAAGAGGGACGGAAAGAAAGGGGGTGAGGTGGGGGAAGAGAGATTGGCGTGGCAGCAGCTCGCAAGCAGCGCCGGCTTGACGAGATCTTCCATAAAGAAGCAGCCCAGCTCTCCTCCATCTCCTTGGTCTGACCACACCAAGGGCAGGGTTTTCTATTTTTTTCATTACCCGGCGCACACCCTTGGAAACGAGCGATAAAAAACCGAATCCAAGCGAAATCCTGAGTGCCTTTGCAAGTCCCCAGCCACCGCGTTATCGGATGGGCAGGAGGCTCATTGGGGTAACTGGATTGGAACACAATCTGGAAGCGCCCGACGTCTTGGCTGGCAGCTGTAAATTCCACCAACTGGACCATAAAAGCCCCATTCACAAACATCCCACACGTCCACACAGGCTCACGGATGCAACCACGAAGCCACGGCTGAGCATTGTGGCCCCAACGCTTGAAAGCAAACGTTCCTCTTGTGGATGAAACGGTCGTGCATCTCAGAACCTTGACTTATACAAAAATGTGCTTGGGTGGGACCTCTGTCCCATACTAATTTCCAAGGCAGAAAGGCTTCGATATTTTTAGTGACAAACATCTCCCTGTGTCCTGCTCGGTGCATCTCCGTGTCCTACATTTTAGTAAGTGAATTAATACGCTGCAAAATTAGATTTCTTGCCTCCAAGATTGGCCGGAGTGAGCTGGTATGAAGAGTTTGATTTTAAAAGCCTGTACTAAAACCTAATAAAAGAAGTCAACAGAGATTACAGTCTGCTTTCCTGACTGCTGTCTGCAAGTTCCACCCGTTTATCATCAGCCTATCCATTTCTAATATCTCTATTAGAAGCTCGGTCTTTTGATGTTGCGTGGCATATGTTTGCAGAAAAAAATAGTATTTTTTTTTTTTTGCACAGACTGCCCCCACACACCTGAAACTGTATTTTCTATAGTGTAAGTCTGAGAGCAACAGTTTCTTTCATTAAGAAAAAGCCATTTCAATGGCTGTAATTCTCTACTACGTTGTAAAAGATTTAGTTTCATACACACATCTCATAACAATGCCAGAAAGCATATTCCTCCATGAGTTCTCCAGTTCTACTAATCAAGGCAAAAGAGATGCAACACCCACGATAATTTTAGAATAAGCATCAAACAAGCCACTTCCCCCATTATTGCAATGTGCATCAAATGAACACTTTTGATTCTCTGATCTGTAAAACAAGAAGGTTTGTCATACATAATTGGGGGGGGGGGGTCCTATCCCAATGGACTCCTTGCATAAAATCTGCCATTGGGAATTTAAAAAAGTATGCATGGCATTTCCTCAACATTTTGTTAATATTGGAGAAAATACACAAGGGGAATGAAGGAATACTTGGAAATACAGTGTCCTCTTTAGCGGATGTGGAAAAAATAGCAACCTCTATGCAGATTTGCCTGTTTAAAATGCAACCACGCTGGCTCTGTTCTTACACCCAGAAGCAGCTGCGAATTCTGGCTATTTTTGTTCTACACACAGCTTTAGGAATGCTGACCGTCTTTCCACATTTCCTCTCGGGGAACGTCAGAGCTTGCAGAGGAAACGGAATTCTCCCAGGAAGAACAGGGACTTTGCAAACATGCAATTAAATAAAGTCTAAGGGCAAACTAGGAAACACAGTGAAGTGAGCTGATTCTGAAACGTAGAATGCATTTATGTGAAAGAGGCCGGCTCTCTCTTCCACGGAAAGTGAAGATGAGGACTGTCTGCATCTTTCCTACAACTGCTAAAGGAAAAACAACCTATTTCTTTCAGATCACGCAAAATAATATATGTATTTATGTATGTATGTCATCACACTCCTGAAACCGGGAAATAGAAGCTCTTGGAGGGCAAACACATTCCCCTTCTCTTTAGCATTCTCTGACAGCTATTACCACTCATTCATTTTGGTTACGCCTGCAAGCCATTACGTGTAAAGTTACTACCAAGATTAGTAGCCTACAGAGCAATGAAAATAACAACACAGAAGTAGTTCAATTGTGTGTGTGTGTGTGTGTGTGTGTGTGTTCACAACTGGGATGGGCTTGTGGGGAGAAGCAGAGGAATGTCTCCTTTAAAGAAATCACGGGCAGGAGGGTCTACCATATTTGGTTTGCAATCATAAAACCACCTTGCAAACTGCATTCAATGTCTCATGATGTAAAAGCATCACCATAAAGACAAGACAATGGGCTTTCCTGAGGCACTGCTCCATATTCTACAAAAATGGCATTTTAGCTACTGATTTTTTTTTTAAAAAAATCTCAAATAACACTCCTTCCTATGCCATGAATAAACATTTGCTCTCCTGAATGAAAGTCTCACATGAGTAACTTTTCAAAGAATTGTCCATTTTCAACTCACAGTTCTTTTCTAATTTCTTCTAGTTTTTTGCTCTCGGCGTTAAGACGTTCCTGAGACTTGGTAAGCTCCTCTTGGTTCTTTAGGTGGCTTTCTTTAAGAGTGTCCAACTTGAGAGGAAAAAAAGGGGGAAAAAATTAACTTAGAGAGTTCCCAGGAGTGAAGAACGGTGACCCAATCTTGTCTTGACCCTTTTTCATTTCTGTTCAAGCAGTTGCAAGAATCCGTATGTCAATGTGGGCTATGGCACTGGGTGAGGATTTAGGACACCTTAATTAGTGGGAAACAAGGTGCTTCTGGAAAGACCATCTTTTTAGGGGGTCTATAAGTTCTGGCCCAAATCACTTGTAATGCTTGCATTTCCCATGTTTTCCCTTTGTCTTGCGAGGACCAGCCTGTAAGTCTCATCAGCCCACAAGCACTCAGAGATATTCCGTAACAGATCATCTCTGGCTACACTTGAAGAATTAGGACGGGTGGGTGGATTTCAACTGCACAGTAATATCCGTCTGTCCTTCCCAATTTCTCAAGAGAACAAGAGGAGAAACAGGACACCCCTTTACTAAAATCGGTGGGGATCTCCATGCTAATGATCTGCCACTGACCTTGCACTAGATCTCTGCCCACTTAGTCTGTGTTGGTCGCCTGGGACCAGCAGCTTCTCACCAGGCATCAGCCCTTCGAGGTAGTCCAGACAAGAAGCACAAACCATGGGTACTATCACTACCTTTATTGTGAGGTTACAGTAACAGAATCTTGCAAGTCTGAAAGTATTTCTCCCCTCCTTTCCTTTTACTTTCCAGAGAACTAGGGAGGGTCCCTTCCGAGATGCTTCCCACACCCCCTTTCCTTCTGTGGGCTGAGATACCTTTTGCAGATGGTTGTCTAGTCTGCGGCTCTTCCTACTGTCTCCCAAGGTCATTCCCACAGACCATTACTCCAGGCGGAGAAGAGTCCCTCCTATCACTTGTTACCTGAGCCTTTCTCTTCACTGGAGATGCTGGGAAATGAACTTGGAACCTCCTGCATTCCAAACATGTTTTTTGCATGCATTGGGGCGTCCAATTTGGAATCATGACATTGACTTCGTCCCTAACCAAGGGAAGGATCAAAAAGCACAGATTTAATTTTATTTACCTCCTTTTTCAGCTTTTGATTGACCTGCTTGGAATCTTCTAAGGAGGCCAAGGATTCCATTTTCTCTTTATTTAGGACCTCTTTCTCTTTGGTCACTTGCTCAACTATCTGCAAAGCATCTTCTGCCGTTTTTGCAGTCTAAAAGATTTAAAAAAAACAGTTATGTCAAGTCCTGGGCAAAACTGTGTTGGACGACGGTGGCCACTTCATCATCGGAGGACAACCTGCTGTCCTGCAGAACTCCTGTCTCATAAGCCCCTGTGATGATGGCTAAGGATTATGGGAGCTGTAATCCAAGCTATCTGCAGGTCTCCAGGTTGCCTACCTCTGATTGCTCTAGTCAATAGTATTTCTCTCGAGTAAGCAGCAAGTCAGTGCTAAAATCCAGCCGCTGCTTGTGCGTGAAAACAATCCTTCTGCTTCCAGCGTTCCCTTGCCAGAAGCACAAGGAAATCTACTGACGGTTTTGTTACATGCAGAAATTAAATTGCAATCCCATGCTAGTATTCAAGTGAAAGAGTTGGCCCAAATTAAATGATCTTTGTGAATTATTTTTTAAAAAATTACTCTTAAATAATCATTCAGGAGAGCACTTCACTACCAACAGACCGGGCCCTGGTTTTCTTTCTTTTACGAATACTGAAAATCAGGGGAACAGCAGCAACCAAGCCTCTAGATTTGTGAGACAAGAGTGGGTGGGGGCCAGAAGAGATAATTGGAACATTTCAATAAAGCTCTCTAGCTTTAAGTTTAAGCTAGTTAAGAGAGAATAGCCTTTGGAATAAACTTCTAGGCCTTACGAAGTTGAGAGGAACGATTCAACGTTCTAATTCGTCTTCTGTTGGTGGTGAACGCAAACCCTACTGTGAATAAAAAGGTAACAGGCTTTGCAACTTCCACTTTACGAACAATTCTGCTTACAAACTGCCTCCCTGTCTTTTGGTCCAATAGGAGTAACAAGGGATAGAGGGAGGTTTAACCACTAGTTCTGAGATACCAGTTTGAAATAAGACCGCTTCTCTGACATTATGGGCCTGCATTCAATTCCGTACCTACATGCCTTTTTATTCACAATGGAAAAGTTGACTTGAGTATTCAGCAGCTGTGAGACCGAATTTCCCACTCACCCGTGACATCATTACAGCTGTTGAAGAGAGGCGCCCCCACCCCACAAATCTGCCCAATCAACTTAATTTGCCATCAATAAGAGAATTAAGAAGGGTGTTCAGAGAGAGCTAAGGTGCTTGATCGTGCAAAATTAAGTGTGGACACAGGAACAATTGTCATTAGTGATTGGTGTTAGTAACGGTAACTGGACTGATTTAGCAGTTTCGATACCTCAAATCTTTGCATTACTGCCTGCGCCTGCAGACTCTCAATCTCTTCCAGTTTCAAGACAAGCTCATCCTTTTCCCTTTGAAGCGCCTGGTTTTTGTTCTGAGATGCCAGAAGGCTGGCGGACATCTCGCTGTTGGCCTGGGCTAGAAGCGTTATCTCCTCGTGCAGCTCGTAGTAGTCCTCAGAGAACTTCTCTTTCTCCTTCAAGATCTCTTCCTTTATTGCGACGAGGTGCTTCTGCTCAGAAAGCAGGACCTCATTCTCCTGAAGCAGCTTGCCCCGTTCCAGTTCGCTTACTTCGTGGCTGGCCCGGAGGTCTTCGAGAATCTTGGAGACGCTGCTGTGCAGCTCCTGCAACTCCGCTTTCGAGGTGGTCAGGGCCGCAAACTCCTTCTTCGACTTCTCGATGTCGGACGCAAGCTTGTTGGTCTCAGCGCTGAGAATCTCCTTTTCCTTCATAATTTCTTCCAGCTTGGATTCGCTCTTTAATTTCTCCTGCTTCAGTCGATCCCTTTCTACCAATAACTCTTTGCTTTTTAAGGTCAGGTGTTCTTTCTCTCTCTCTAAGTGACTGATGGCATTATGGAGTTGAGTGTTTTCTACCACAAAAGACTCCTTCTCCATCGTGCGGCCTTCCTGCTCTTTGGTAAAGTTATTGTAGATGGTTCTGAGCTCTTTACTCAACTTCTGGCACTCTTCTTGCAGCTGAACCTTTTCTTTACTCAATATTTCCTTCTCGGAAGAGCTGCTTTTATATGAAGCTGCCAGGAGTTGTTTAGCATGGAGCAAGGCAGAGTATTCGTTTTCCAACACCGTTTTGGCACTCTGGGTCTCTTTTAAGATTTTGGACAGTTCACCTTTATATTGGACAAGCTGCTGGTTCTCTTCTACTTTCTGGTCAAGCTCTTGCTTCAGGGTTTCAGCACTACCCTGCAGCCTGGCCTTATCCTGGATCAGCATCCTCTTTGTGGAAATGTCTAACTCGTGCTTCTTCTTCAGTTCGCACAAGGCTTTGGCGGCAGACTGCTTCTCTGCAAGAAGCTCGGCGCACTTGGCTTCCAAAAGGGCCTTTTCCTTCACCAGGTTCTCGTTCTGCTTCTTGAGCTTGGAAGACTTCTGAGAGGCCAACTCCTTCTCTGCACTCAACTGGCTTAACCTCTCACTCAAGGTTTTCTCAGCCAGGGCAGCGTCTTCAGACGTTTGCATCAGCTTCTCTGAAATGTTTTTGTTCTCGTTCAGAAGCTCTTCCCTTTCGCCCACAAGTCTCCTCTCGGAGGAAGTCAAGGCCTCCTTCTCTTGCAATAGCTGAATAAGCTCAGAGTCTGTGGACGCCCTGCTGGCCTTAATCTCTTCCAGGAGCTTTGAGAGGCTGGCATGAGAGGCCTCCAGTTGGCTCTTGTCTTTGGTGACCGTTCTAAGCTGTTTCTCTGACACCTCAAGTTCAGACCGCAGGGCTTCACTTTTCAACCCAAGCTTCTGCTTTTCGTTCAGGGCCTGCTCTAAGCTTTTGTGCAGCTCCTCCTGGGTTTTCAAGAGAGCCTCCTTGTCTGACTGCAGATCCTGGCTAGCCTGCAGCACACTGTCCCACTCCCTTTTCAAGGCTACGTGCTTGTTTTCCAGATCCAAATGTTTGCCCAAGAGTGAATCCCTCTCGCCAGCCAAGGTGGTTATTTCCTGCAGCAGCTCTTTCTGGTCCCTGGCCATATCTTCGTAAGAGCTCTTCAGCTTCCGGATGACATCATCCTTATCTTTGAGGAGAGCAGCATTTTCCTCCGAGAGCTTTCTCTGACAATCCTCCAGCTCTTCCCTTTGGCTGACGTGCTTCTGGCACTCCAGGGCCAAGGCTTCGCTGTGGGTCTGGAGCTCATCCACCTGACGGAGGAGAGCTGCCTTCGAAGTACGCAGAACGTCATTCTCTCTGGTTATCTTAAGGAGGTCATCCTGGGCGGCCTCCACCTCCAGCAGCAACTTTCCTTTTTCAGAGAGAAGTTCGTCGTTCTTCGCTTTCTCTTGTTGGGTTTTGTTCTCAGCTTCTTGCTTTTCCTTCACGTTTTTTTTGTTCTCCAGATTAAGCTCTTCGTTCACTGTCCAAAGCTTTTCCTGATCTTGTTTTAACAGCCCAATCTTGGACTCCAAGTCTACCAGTTTTGATAACAAGGAACCTTTTTCTAATTTTAAAGCATTCCCCTCCTGGGCCAAGATTTCCTTCTCTGATATCAAAGCCCTCCTCTCGTCTGACATTAGTTCAATCTCTTTTCTGGCTGTTGCTAACATAGAGGTTAAAGACTAAATAAACAGAGGACAGGGAGAAAGGGAAACAAAACACACAAAAATGAAGTCAAGCAGACTAGTGTGGATTAATAAATAGTGCTACTATTCCAAAATAAGACTAAACATGTTTATATATTGACACACAGCCTGCTTAAGGCTACCCAAATCATTGGATGTGTTGCAGTGAAGGCTGGCATGTAATAGGGAGTCCATGGTGCTCTCTGAGCCTGGTTGTTTTCTTGCAGACGTTTCATTGCCAGGCTAGGCAATATCTTCAGTGTGAAAAAGGAGTGGGACTTGCTTTCTGTTTATATACAGTCGCTTGCCCTGCTTGTGTTGGTGGGGGTGTTGTACTCTCCTTGGTAGTACCTTGATTGGGCTGTTGTTTGCTGCTTGGTTGATTGACTGAGTTAATAGTTCTGAAACTATTGGTTCTTCACCCCCACCAACACAGGAACGACAAGCCAGGGTATATAAACAGAGAGCAAGTCCCACTCCCTTTTCGCCCTGAAGACGTTGCCTAGCCTGGCCATGAAACATCTGCAAGAAAACAACCAGGCTCAGAGAGCACCAAGGACTCCACAGTTCAACCCTGAGCTACAAATATCCTCTTCGATGTAATAGGGAGGCGTTACGTCAACTACTAAGAAGTGGGATTCAATGGCTGCACCATCCCATCATCCTCTTGCCAACTCAGGGACGTGCCTCGAGCAAGCTGTGTGGTCTTGCCCCAGCATAACCGCTGGAGTTGGCTTCGGCCTTCTTCCATACTGGAGGAGAAGTTCAGAGCAATCTTCTCCAGGGTCGAGCTTTCTCTTAGCCAGAGAACACTAAATGTTGATGGCACTCTTTGTGAGAAGTGACGACCATCAGGGGAACAGGATGGGAACAGGTGGGCGGTTATGAACTTCAGATCCCAAAAAGCTGAGCGCCCTCTCGAGCTGGCCAGAAAAGGATTTGAGGACTTCGTATCAATCCTTCCCATGTTGTTCTCCCCCCACCCCAAAAACCAAACTCTAAACAAATTTCTATCTGCCTGGTGACACAGGTCAACGAATCAGAATTATCTGTTGGTTTAAAATGGCCTTTCCCAAACTGGTCCTCCAGATGTGTTGTTAGAATAATTTCCCCAAATTCCCCAGCCCATCACATCTGGAGGCACAGGGGCTAAGGAGATTGCCTTGTATGCATTTCATCTGTCTACTCATTTGTGCTATTATACCCAATCCTGAATTAAAGGATTACTCCAGAAGCATTACAGATCACACTAATTCCAAAACAGAAAACAACATATTAACCTGGAATTTAGCCTGCATTCATCCCCTGGCATATGAGGATTTACAATTTTTTCAAGTTTTTACCTGCACCTTACCTCACTAACAAATATGAATCTTATCTCTAATCTGTGTGTCAATATATACACCACATATTCAGGTATAGGAGTTACAAAACATAAAGCTTAAAGCACATTGACAATAATGGGAGATGAATGGCAGAAATCATTTCAAGGAAATGCAAAATGCAAAATAAAAAGTTAGAACTGGAACTATTCAAGTCAATAAGGAACATGGTCAATTGCTGCAGGAAGTTAAGCAGTAAAAGACGCTAATAAACCCATCATTTCTAGCACAGGTTCTCCCTTTGAGCAGAATAAGGATTTTTTAAGCATCCAAAAAACATATAAAATGCTGGCAAACTGAAGAATAGCAAAATCAGAAAGCTTATGACGTGAAGGCCTAGAGTTTAGGGGAAAAGCAGGTCCTTCTTTGGATTCTGAGGACCTACGGCGGACTTTCACTACAGATCTTTATTTTCATAAAATTAGCCTCTTCTTCTGGCCATTAAAAGGCTTTTGCTCTCAAACCATGACATTATCAGCAGAGCTACAGCTACGTGACCTTCTGAGAAGCTGATCTCCATACATCTGAATGGCCCAAGGGTGAGTGCTGGATTTAATGCTGCGGGTCTTCCTGCTAATTTGCTCATAAACACACCTGTACAGTGTTACTTGTTCCCTCCAAGTCAGACACTTCACATGTCCCTAAATGGCACTGCCCCAAGTCACTGTACAGGCAGTCCTCGTGTAGCGACTGCCTCGTTTAGCGACTGTTTACAGTTACGACGATGACGAAAAAGTAACTTTACAACCAATCCTCGCATTTATGACCTTTGCAGGTCTGTAAAGCAAAGGAAAGCTGAAATAAGATCAAAACTACGGTCGCAGTTTCACTTAGCGACCGCTTTACTTAACGACCAAGTTGCTGGTCCCAATTGTGGTCGCTAAACGAGGACGACCTGTATCTTTGTTGCTGTGGTTCTTCCCATGGTGAGCCGCCAAGGTCTCTCCATCTGTCCAATGGCACCCCACCACAGCTTTGCTGCCATTCTCACCCTTGCCGGGCATCACGGCTCAGCTCAACCTCACCAGGGAGGGCAGAGAGCTGAGGAACCCCGTGAGCATTCCTTGCAAGGAGGAACTGCCCTGCTAATGCCAAAAAAAGATGCACACCGTTGCATGCTCAGCTTCCTTCTTCAATTCCTTGGCCTGTTTTTCTAAGTCGCTGTTTGTCTTCTGTGCATTGGCTAGCAGCTGGTCCCTCTGCTGAAGCTCCTGTTTTAGTTCCTTGATGGCTGCATCGTGCTTGGCGGCCACTTCAGACTGCATTTTTTCATTGGTCGCTTGCAGATTTTTATACTGGTCTTGATTAGCGGCTATTTTCTTCTCCTGCAAAAACAGGCAGAGGAACGGCTGAGTGCAGGACTTCGCTCCCTCCCCGTTTCATCAGCCATGGCTAAGGCGTTGTTGCCCCCTACAACACCATGCCTCCTGAGACCCAGTTGGCCCCATTTAAAAATGGGGCTGCTCTCTCGGGCGTGGCAATCAAGAGGTTAATTGGGCCCCGAAGATGGATGCTCGTCTACGGTGATCGCTGCTGCCCTTAGCCCTGCCATTATATGTACATTTAGTATTATTCTTACTATCTGCTTTTAAACCTATGTTAGCTGTCCAGCGTTGCTGTTGGAAGACGAGCAGCCATATAGATTGATTAAGATAAATAAACAGATAAATTGAATAGCATTCTACAATTAGTCTCTGAGCAAGTCAAAAACATTTCCTGGTATTATTATGGGACACAGATATTGGTCCTGGGGCATCTTGACCTCTTTGATACCTCCCTCCCCAGCAAACCCCTGCCAAAGATTCTCCTTCACCTGACCTTCACCTCCTCTTTCAAATATTTTAATACTGAATCTTTCTAGGTATAATAATGAGATGGTAATTTGATAGCTTGGTCTAGTGGTTAAGGTGCTGGGCTAGAAACCAGGAGACTGAGAGTTCTAGTCCCTTGGGCCAGTCCCTGTCTCTCAGCCCTAGGAAGGAGCCAATGGCAAACCAGGAGTCTGTGAGTTCTAGTCCCGCCTTAGGCACGAAAGCCGGCTGGGTGACCTTGGGCCAGTCACTCTCTCTCAGCCCAACTCACCTCACAGGATTGTTGCTGTGGGGAAAATAGGAGGAGGAAGGACTATTAGGTATGTTCGCCGCCTTGAGTTATTTATAAAAAATAATAATAAAGGCGGGATAGAAAATAAAATAAATAAAAATAAATATTATTTTTTTACATGTACTTTTACACTGAACAGGCAAATGGACTCAAGAAAAAGAATACAAAGCAATTTTATAAAAGCTTGTTCTCCTCCAATCTTCTATAAACTCTGAGACTATATAGAACAGAGCTTTCCAAACTGTGTGTCGCGACACAAAAGTGTGTCGCCACACACAGCGTGGTGTGTCGCCACACCACCCGGAAGCGGCAGCGCGCGCGTGCATGGCGGCAGCAGCAGCGGCGCGGGATCAGTGGTGGCACTTTGGAAAGCCCTGATATAGAATATCAAAACAGTATCAGCATAAAAGCAATCAAAAAGAAGAAAAAAAACTCAAATCAAAAAGGCTTTGCATTTTAACCTAAAAAAAAAAGCAAGATAGAATAGTTGTGGAAGTGAGTCACTCTACAAGTTACAGGAAATAATAGCTATTATTTATAATTATTATAACTATTTCCCTAGACTTCTGTTTGTTTGTTTACTATGTATGAAAAATAGGGAGAACCTGAGTCAAAAGGATATTATGCTTTCTGCTGTACCCAGCTTTGCATCTGTAAGCAGGGATGTTTGTGTTAAACCTACAGGTAGTCTTCGACTTATGACCATTCATTTAGCAACCATTTGAAGTTACGACAGCGCTGGAAAAAGTGACTTACAACCAGTCCTCGCACTTACGACCGTTGCAGCATCCCCGCGGTCATGTCATCAAAATTCGGGTGTTTGGCAACCAGCATGTCTTTACGACGGTTGCAGCGTCCCAGGGTCATGTGATCACCATTTGTGACCTTCCCAGCCGGCTTCCAACAAGCAAAATCAATGGGGGAAGCTGGATTTGTTTAACGACCATGTGATTCGCTTAGTGACATGACAAAAAAAAAAAAGGCTGTAAAATCGGGCAGTCACGTGATGCCTCGCTTAATAACTGCATCGCTTAGCGACTGAATTTCCAGTCCCAACTGTGGTTGTAAGTCGAGCACTACCTGTATAAGGATTTCTTGATTACCTGAATTTTGACCTCTTTGGGGAAATCTCCCCCCCGCCGCCCACCACAACCCACCAGCCTTCTGTCCCCGTTCTTACCAGGGCATCTACTTTGTTCTGCATCTTTTGCTGTTCGTCCTGATGCCGCGTGTGCATTTCCTCCTGCCTTTTTTCAGCCTGGCGGGCCAGCTGCTCCAAATTTTCCTGCAACTGAGCGGTGCCTGTGTTGGCTTTGTTGAGCTGCAGCTGAAGTTCTTCCACTTGCCTAAAATTGACCACAGCAAAATGAGGGCCAGAACCGTAACCCCGGAGGGCTGGGCTTGAGAACAAGCAAGCTTGGATGGTTAACTCCTCCAAAAGCCTGCTTTCTGTGGGCACGCTTTCGGCTTAATTCTCCAATCCAGACTGAGGAGAGGTGACAGTATTACCGCCTGCACTTTCCCATGTTCCCAGGACTCTGCCCCTCTTTTAGAAGGTAAGCTAACTGTTCCTAACTGCTTTATGATCAGGAGTGGTGGGCGATCTTCAACGCCAGCTTTTCCTGCTGATCGCAACCCCCTGTCAGGGTTCATGTCTATGAATCCTGCCATTGGGATTAGGCCTAGCATAGATGCTTTTAGAGTTGTTGGGAGGGAGGGGGAATGGCAGTTGAGTGTTATGTCTGGTGGTGGAGGCTGGAACTGGCTTCGTCAAGGTCACGCACCTGCAGAAGAGTGGAGATGGGAACGTTTGCCTCATGAGATCATCGGTTGGTAATTTGGCCCGCAAGGGGGGAAGTTAAGAGGGAATAGTTTGGCGGGAATTTGCATTCAGGTCTTTAGGAGTGCTTCGATTAACACATATCCTGAATAAAGCTTTATCTGCATTTCACTGAACTGCATTGAGAAGTGTTTATTAGGGCATTGTTGTTGAGATCATCACAGAAAGACCTGAATGCAAATTCCCGCCAAACTTTGTTGTTGAGATCATCACACACCCCTTCTTCTGCTGCCCCCACTTGGATGCTCAGCGTGTCCCACAAAGGTCACCTGCTTTCCCAAGAAGGGACCTCATGAAGTTCTTTGGCTCTTCTGACCCAATGCAGAAGCGCACAATCAAAGCGTCTTTCTTGCTCGAGGGACTGGACGTCACTCTCCCTCCCTCCCTCCCTCCGGAAGGCAGAGTACAAAAACAGAGCATCAGTTCTCCAAGTCCTGGAGGCAAGCCAGGTGGGGATAGCGTTGGAAAAGGTCCCGCTCTAAATCCTGGAGGCCCACCGCCAATATAGGCAATTCTGGACCAATGGTTGACTAGAGATGCCTACTTTGTAATCTACCCATCCAGACCCGAAGTTCTTTGGATTTTTAGCTGAACATCCATGCACAGAAAGGGTCCTTCCCCTGCAAATGTTGGGCTAGTCAACAGATCATATAGACACTGAAAATGCTCAGAGCATTATTCTGATTTTGTGGAGACCACAAAAGAAAAATAATGGATAAGCTTAAGGTAATCCTCGACTTACGGCCATTTGTTTAGCGACCGCTCGAAATTATGATGCCGCTGAAAAAAGTGACTTGCGACTGGTCCTTGCACTTACAACCGTCACAGCATCCCTGCGGTCACGTGATCAAAATTTGGGCGCTTCGCAACTGGCATGTATTTATGATGGTTGCAGCATCCCAGGGTCACATGATCGCCATTTGCGACCTTCCCAGCTGGCTTCCGACAAGCAAAGTCAGTGGGGAACTGTGTGATTCACTTAACGACCATGGTGATTCGCTTAATGACTGCTGCAAAAAATGCCATAAAATCGGGTGCAGTCACGTGATTCCTTGCTTAACGACCGCACTGCTTAATGACAAATTTTCCGGTCCCTATTGTGGGTTGTAAGCCGAGGACTACCTGTATTTTTTCAAAACAAAAAAAATATAGATTTAAAAAATATGGAAGACTTCCCCAAGTTATTTATCATAGGGGCAAGAGGGCAGAAAGCATCGAGAAGTATTTGAGACGGGAGTGGAATTACTTCTCCTTTAGTCGCAGGGCATCGTTCATCTTGGTAAGCTGAGAGGAGCTGTCTCCTGAAGACTTCACGATTTCAGCTACGTCATTTTCAAGTTTGGCTTTAGCCTCCACCAGCTGCTGCTCTCTGACTTCTCTCTCTCTCAGCATCTTCTCCATGGCTAAACAAGGAGACAAGACCACGTGCCGTTTCATTAGCCTGTTTAATACAAAACCCTCCTGTCCTTAAAACACAAGAGGTAGAAAATATAGGCCTTAAAGTAACATACATGCATACATACATTTAAAAAGCATACATGTATGTGATTGATTTTCCAGTGGAAGCACTTTCAACATCAAGTTGGGAAATGTTGCAAAGAAAATCACAAGATCACATTCGTGGCACTGAAAAGTGAAGGAACAGGAGGGCTGGCCGTTAAGCCGCCCTGCAGAAACTCAAAATACAAGAGCCTTGCTCTTTTGACGGAAGCGTGATCGGAAGCTGAGTGGAGTTTCTCTTGACAACAAAAGGACTGTTTGAAAAGCAGCACGTCTGGAGGTGGTTGGCAAGGACCAGAATATCATGGCCTTCTTAGGTATTATTATTATGTTCAATCACGTCCAATTCTCAGAGACTGCCTGGAGAAGTCCCTGCACATTCCTGTCTTCTATGCAGAACCGTAGAAAGCAACAAACAGGCCATTTTGCAACAGCACAAACATCCCAAGATGAAAATATCAAGCACGTTCCCCCTCTGGCAAGTATTCCCCTGCCGATGCCAGGTTGGTTGATAAGAACGTGAAAAGAGCCTTGAGGGTGGGTCAGGCCAAGGGCCCGACAAGCCAGTATTCTGCCCCACTTTGTGGCATCCAGAAGCAAGAGACGAGTGCGCACTTCACTCTTGTGCCTTGGCAGCTGGGGTTTAGGGAATGCTGCCTGTGACTCCGGAGACCAGATACAGACGGGGAGGGATTGACAGGGGCGGTATCAGTCCCAGGGTGTGCTTGCAAGGCCAGCAACTTTCAGGCAGCAACGACACCCAAAATGAGAGCTTGGGTTGACCCTGCAGCTCGCACACTAAGTCGTGGTTCTAGCGATGAGATCCCTTAGTGCTGCAGAAGGGCCTGGGGCCGTTCTGCCAAGGGCCCTCCAAATTTAGAACGAGGCCTGTAGATAAAAGCAGGCGGCCAGTCTGATGCTGCTGCCTCTTCTTACCTGTTAAATGAGATCTTAGCTGATCCAGTTCACTTGACATGTGTGCAAACTGCTGCTCTTTTTGGTTTAGTTTTTCAAGAGTTTCTAAAGGAGGAAAATGCAACACTGGTCGGAGTTCGGCTCAGCTTCTTAAAGAGAGATCTTCTTAAATTTAGCAAGCCGTTGATTATAAAAGAAACCCGCTCCATCTCTCCCCGCACGCCCCAGCTTAAAAAAACTTAAAGGAAGATGGTTTTCATGAGAAACCTACCTTGCATAGATTTCTGTACATTTTCTGCCTCATCAGCAGCCTTAGTGAATTTTTCTTTCTAGAAGATAGAGAAAGGGTGCGGGGTGGGGAGTACATTTGGCTTAACAGAACCACACCGAACAGTGAGTTGCATCCCTACATCTTGAGATGTAAATAACGCAAAGCAGCTTTAAGCCAGGCCGAAAAAGTGCTATTTGGATTCTTCGCGACATTTGGCTACTCTTTAAGAATTAAAGCAAGCCTAAGAACATTACTTGGCAACTGCAAATCTCCCAAAGATGTTTGCTGAAGAGGAGTGGAGGAAAAGTGTGGCTTGATGCTATTTGGACCTCTTTCTTATCACGTGTTAAGTCAATATATTGGCTTGCTGATATCTGTAATCTGTGAATTGTTGCGCAGAAATATTATGTCCTACTCACTGCAAAGTGTCCTGTTCAGACTTTGGATCACTGCAGGCTTCCCTAGGCCTGCAACAATTGCTCAAGCAACACGACAATGCATTGTCACATGTCGGACAATGCGCTGGGATCACATGTGAGAGCTTGGGTTGACCCTGCAGCTCACACACTAAGTTGTGGTTCTAGCGATGAGATCCCTTAGTGCTGCAGAAGGGCCTGGGGCCGTTCTGCCAAGGGCCCTCCAAATTTAGAACGAGGCCTGTAGATACTGTAAAGCAGAGCTTTCCAAACTTTTCATGTTGGTGACACACTTTTTAGACATGCATCATTTCGCAACACACTCTTACAGCAGGGCACGAGGCAGGCACTAGGACCTGTGCGGAATCACAGCAGGTTTGGAGGCAGCCAGGCACAAGGCAGGCACTGGGACCTGCATGAAATCACAGCAGGTTTGGAGGCGGCAAGGCACAAGGCAGGCACTAGGACCTGCGCGGAATCCTGGCAGGGCTCGGAGGCAGCAGCAGCCACGACACACCCAGACACTGCAGCCGACACACAGTTTGGAAAGCTCTGCTGTAAAAGCAGGCGGCCAGTCTGATGCTGCTGCCTCTTCTTACCTGTTAAGTGGCTTTTCTTCTCTTGGACGAGCGGGACCGTCTTACCTTTAAAGATCTAACGGACTCAGAGCCAGGGCAGCTGAGAGGCTGCCACCTCCCATCTCAAAGCCCTGAAGCAAAGCTCAGAAGTGCATGGGCCGGACAGCCAGGGGTTACTCACCAAGTCTTCCAGCTCCTTTTCCAAAGCATATTTAAGTTGGTGGACTGCACCCAAGTGGTTCTCAAGATCAAGCAGCTTGTGCTCTTTCGCCTGCAGTTCTTTGACTAGACTAACAGCCTAGCGAGGTGGAGCAGGTGGGGGTGTAAAAATGAAAAGTTACCCAAAGCAAAGAAATAAGCAAACCAAGGCATCTGTGCGAGGGGCAAGTCAAAACCAAGGCAAAACCAAACAAAATTCACGAACATAAAATGAAAGGGAGAGGATGCGGTTAATGAATGGAAACGGCATTCAGTGATGACATTTATAGCTTTAGGAATAGAGGAACCATTACGGAGGTCTGAAAATCATTTGTTCTAAATTCTGAACTCCATTCTGAAGTTTTGACTAGGCTCATTGAGTTAAAAGCGAGACATTTCGTTGTCTTCTCCCCAAAACGTGGAAGGCAAAATATGAAAGCTTGAAGCTTACTCTGCCTTACAGCCCCTCGGTACCAAAGGGAAAATCTAGAAAAAACATATTTCTAGTCAGGATTGCAGATCTGGAACTATACCCAATATTACCTATATTACCACAAAATCAGTATGTTGTCCTAAACAGCCTTCCATGTAAGAAGATAAGAACAGCCCTGCAGGTTTAGACTGAAGACCTGTTTCAACCGCCATCTTACATCTCACCACGGCCAATTTAAGGCCTTTTGGAAGCTGAGAAGACACTTCCTATTCCATGGACTTGTCTAAGTTCTAATTAAAACCCTCCAGGTTAATGGACATCACTGCATCTTGTATCAAATTTCATCATGGAGTGATGATGCTGTCTTACGTATTCCCAGTTGCCCATCTATCGATACCACGCCTATTTTGTGTCCATTAATTATTTTAAAAAGTTTGAAGTTAAGTTTTCAAATTGGTAAGAAACAGACTCCCTCAAGCCAACACAAACTGAAAGAAATGGAATGAAGAAGAAAAAAAAAGACAAGAATTTTAAAAAAATAATCACAGAAAATGGATGTTGGTACAAACCTGGCTACTTTCATTATTTCTGTCATTCTCTAAACTCTGTATCTTTTTCCCGGCAGCCTCAAGTTCCTTGCTAAGCTTCTCCAACTCCAGTTTACCTTCAGAATGGGCCACCTGAAGGGCATCAAGTTTCATGAGCTTTGCTTCAGTAGCTTTGATCTTGGCTTTAAAGCTATCAACGGCCTTGGCTTGTTCCTTGTACTTCTCATGGAATCCTTCCAGCTCCTTTACCTTTACTTCCGATTCATGCAACTTGTTAAGAGTGTCTTCCATTTCCACCAGGTGCTGATCTTCTGCGCTTTCCAGACTTCTTTCCTTCTCTTCTGTGACCTCCAGCAGCTTCTTGTTCAGGGCTTCGATCTCCTTCAGGAGACACAACCTCTCACTCTCTTGCTTCAGTTTCAAGTTAGACGTATCGTTCTGATGCTGATCTCTCATCTTCTCAATCTCCACCTTGAGCTCTGCAAATTCAGCCGCCTGAATCCCAGCTCCTTTGCTGAAAGAGGCCTTCGACTCTTCCATTGCTTGCTGATGAGAAGCAATTGCAGACTCCAGCTTAGATTTCCACAATTCAATCACGTCCGAATTCTCTTTGCGTGCAGCATCCAGCTTGGCTTTCAAAGAGTTGTTCTCCTTTGCCATTTTTTCGTTGGATGACAACAGGGTTTTGATTTCCTTCTGGAAGGATTCTTCACTGATCCCAAGTTTTTCCCGCAGTGACTTCATCTCCTCCTGATGCTCCTTGCTTATTGATGCCATCTTCTCTTGCAGAGTGCTGACTTCCTCCAGCAGTGAGAGAGACGTGTCCACGTTGCTGACCAGTTTACTGGACTCTAATCTTGACTGCAGCTCAGCAACTTCCTTCTCCCGCAATACTAGATCTCTTTCCAGTTCCATGATTCGAGATTTTTCTGACACCGTGGCGACCTAGGAGAAACAGCATTAGAAAAGGAGGAGAAAATATTATAAAGGGGTGCATTAAAAGGGACAGTGGGGTATTCTAAGTACTTCAGAGTACTAACACGGCATCTTCAGTGCTTCTAAAGAGGCCCCAGGGTGGTGGAGCACACCGACAATCTAGAACGTTTTTCTATTTTTGATGATACTGTTAGTGGAATTCTGCACACAATTAAAAGGACATGCAATTATAACAACATAATAACTTTCAATTCACTCAAGATGTATTTGCCTTCCTTCAAACAAAACGCAAACATCCTTCTCGTGCACTCAGATGTAAGTCTTGGCTCCAAGTGAAGAGTCAATCATCTGAGGTTAGTGGTAAGATAAGCAGGCTGTTAAAGTCAAAAGCTTACAGCTGCAACTTGCACGTTACTAGAGGTTTGCAGAACACCTTTTAAGAGTTCCTTTAAAAAGTGAAACTATAAGGAAATATCAGTTCCAGAACTGCTGAAATGTGCAACTGGGTGCAGATTGCAGGCGGCTTCAAAATTCTAAGACCACAACATTCTGTGCGTTTTGTTTAGAATTGTCAAATGATGATGCAAAACGTGCTTTGAATGAGGGTGGAGGAAACAACCGTGGTGATTAGGCTCCAATATTTAGGAATCCACGGCTCTCTTTATATTTTAGGAACATGAACAATACATCTCGGATGTACAACAATTAGCTATGGAGCAGCCGCCTCTCCAAAAAGATTTATGAAATCTCTCTGGGCTATAGTGAAAAGTGCAAAATGTTCTTTTTTGCTTTTTTTTGTTCAGTTGAATAATCCAGGAAACAGCTGATGTGTAAACCGCGGGGGGCCTGAATAAATAAGAAGTAGAAGCAGCAGGAATATCTCTAGCCAGGCAGGAACTATTGCCGTGATGGGAAAAAATGTTGAATTACATTGTGCCTGCAGACTGGAAGATGCTAAGCAGCTTTCTTTCGCTAAGTGAACAAACTCTAGAGACCTCAGCTGAGTGTACAGGAAGATCCTTTGCTATACTTCAGCACTGAGTCCTGGCAGCTGGCTTCAAGACAGAAAGAGGAAAACTTAGGCTCCTTTCAATCAAATCAGTTTTCTCTTCTCAAATCAAGATCGGAAGGTCAGAAAAACAACTGAGCTGTATAGAGGATCGCACCTTCTGAAATTAGAATTGCTGAATTAAAGTTTTTATTCAAGCCTGGGCATGCAAAACAAATTTTTCCTGGTCTTCATAAACTCAACTGCCTAGCACTATCTGTACATAATCTTTTTAAGCCATGTGAAGTTCTCCCATATGTTGAGTCTTTAAACAAGTGATAATAGCCCTAAGATTTCAGTATTAATCACTTTTTTTTCCTAATTGGGAGAAAAGGAGTCCATTTAACGAAGTCATGCATAGCCGCAAAAGGAAGCCAATTTGTTCATCTGCAAGTAAGTTTGTAGTATGCATCAGCTATTCTGACATGCCTGAAGTTAAGAATGAGGGTTTAGTTGCTAAAAGCAGACTGACCAATCAGCACGGGTACAGAACTGAAGGACTAAGGCCATGAAGAATTCCATTTCAATATTTTAAAAAATACAGTGTTAAAGGAAAGCAGGAGAAATTTCCCATCCCTTGATGTGATTTAAATTTAGCTAACGTTCTACAGCATCGTGACTGGCTCTACGCATACTAACATCTACTACATAGTTTACCTTTGTTTGGTATGAGTTAGCAGAAAAGTTTCTATAAGAATTCTCTAAGACTGGGGTTGCTGTTTGTCTGCTACCAAACAAAGCTGAAAGCCATGAAATTTCAACCCGTCTCCAGACCAGCTCCATGAACAACCAACAACCAGTATCAAGATCCTTCTTCACATGACTTCAAGAACTTCAAGTTCAACCAGGCGGCCAAAATGAATCCTCGCCATGCAGATGAAGGAACACTGAACGTTCACCAGCTCCTGAAGCCTGGTTACATTTACATTTATTATTTCTGTGAAATTACCTTACCTGGACTTCACTGCAGCCTGAAAGCTAGCCCACCAAAAGGAATTTTAAGTTTAGTGGGGCTTGACAGGGCTGTAAGTTTAAAGGCATGGGAAGACAAAATCAAGTAGTAGGTTTTTCCCAAAGATAAACTGCCGCTTGGCTCCAACATCAGAAACCTTCCCCATCTCTTTCATACACACACGCTCACACCCCATGGCCATGTTCATGGAAACATAGTGAAGTCCATTACCCTAGTGTCTTCTAACTCCCTCTGGAGTTTGTCAGCTTTGGTCTTTTCAAAGAGAAGACTCTGTTCAAGCTCCTTAAGGCGGGCATGTTCCAGTTTCGTCTGCGTCTGTTAGTAAAAAGGGAAAGGAAGAGAACACAACAGTGCCACCATCACATGCCAGCGCGAGAGGAAACAGGAGCGACATGCAGGAGGCGCCACCAGCTGTCTTCTACCAGTCATGAGCAGCGGAGGATGGGGAGGGGGGCGAAAAGGAGGGGGTGGGTGGTAAAAAGTGAGAGAGAAAAATGAACCTGGTGATACTTCAAAAGAAAGACTGTCTCAGAAAGGTCAACTTGGGGCTGACAAGTTGTGGACGCACAGAAACAAAGGAGCACAACAACACACACAAAAAAGCGACGAAGTCATGCAGCCAAAGTTACTGATCAGTGTGACATTTATCGGCACAAATTAGGAAAAGTTAATGCTCGGTCAGTCGTGACTTATGCGCCTGATGGGCTCTCCCAAGAAGAGGACGAGGACTTGTTTTCGGCTGTTCCTGGGGGCAGGAAAGGACTCTGTGATTCGCTTCAATGACGGAAGGAGAACATCTGGGAGAACGTGAAGAGAAGCATCTGGGTAAGGGGAGCATTTTGAGAGAAGGGCTCATCATGGCAAGAGCTCATCATGAAGAGGGTGATAAATCCCTCTGGCTGGAGGTCTTCGAGGAGAAGCTGGCGAGCCAGATGTTAGGGATGCCATGGCTCTGAGGTTTGACCAAGGAGTTAGACTAGATGACCCCAACATGAACCAGATGTTCATGGGGTAGCTTCCCTCAGCCCAACCTCCCTCACACCCCTCCTTGAAAGAAAACAGTTCAACGTAACTGAACAGATTCCCTCCAAAATTTTACTAGAGGTTTCCTGGCAACATTTTATGAGTTAAGATTCCTCAGGAGTGCTGACTGAAAGGAAGCACTACCAATGGGGGGAAATCTTCCCCAGCATCCAAAGCTTCAACTTGGTCCAGATGGGAAAAAGGAAGTCGGACAATCTGAGAGTTCTGCAATGTTAAGACACACAAATATCACCCATGCCTATGAAGCAGGGAGTCTCTTGGAGCCTCCCTAGATCCAGCAAGGATGTTAAAAGGGGTGCAAGATTGCTCCACTGAACTCATGAGGAGTCACGTAAGTCAAGGGTATCCTTAAGTCCAAACTGGGTCTTCAAAGTCAACTGGCACAGAGGAATCCTCTCCCATTCACTACAGGTCTATAATGAAATACATTATATTTCATTATAATGAAATACATCCTTGGGGAGAGAATCGGAGCAGCATAGGTGGCATCCCAAATTTAATTTGCTCCTCATCCTCCTACCCCAGCAGCACACCAGCTAGATTGAATAAGAGGGAACCAACCTATAAAAATGATCACGATCCCATTTTTAGGTTTGCTAACAAACCCTGAATATCTAGGTAGGTAATTTGGTGGCCTCCAGCCAGCATGCCCAGTGGATTAGGAATTACAGAAGTTGTAATCCAGGAGAACTAGAGATACCACTTGCCCAGACCGGCTACAGTTAATGAAGAACTCCACAAGTTTTCATGGTCTTGAGTCTTCTTCAGACACAGCAGTCTTTCAGATGCCACAAGACCCTCGTTTCTCCCAAGAGTTGGCAACTGGATTAAAATGGGGGGACGAGAAGCAGATCTTAATCTTTTTGCAAGTGCTCAAATAAATCAGTCTTGAAAAGCAAAGGATTTCAATGACGGGGTGGGGGTGGGGATACTGCTCTTGGTGAATAAAAAAAACAGAACAGCTTACGTTCCCTGCTTAGAAAAGATACAGATGCAGAAAGAAAGCATTCACGGAAAGAAAGTGGAGCATATCACATGCAGATTTCATTCAGCTGCGCCACTAGCCTGATTTAAGAGGAGCAAAAAATCACAACGCTTTGCTGTGCAATCAGAACGCACAAGGCCACATGGCAGGGAAGAAGTGCCAGGCTTAAGAATTCTATTTTGCGCAGGGAAAAAGCAGACAGGTCCCTTCAGAGATCTTCTTGAAAACGCCGCTGACTTTTTTGTGTAGGAAAAGGGATGGATCTAAAGTGTCCTTAGATTCCTCCTAGGAGTCACACTACACATGTACAATACACAATACGGGGAAATTCAGGTAGTCCTTGCTTAATGACCACAATTGGGACCGGAATTTCGGTTAAGCGAATCATAGAGTTCCCCACCGATTTTGCTTGGTGGAAGCTGGCTGAGGAGGTTGAAAATGGCAATCACGTGACCACAGGACGCTGTGACGGTTGTAAGTGCGAGGACCGGTCGCAAATCGGGGTTTTGGTGCTGTCGTAAGTCTGAACCGTCGCTAAACAAATGGTCGTTAAGCGAGGACTACCTGTCTAATAGAAAACACTATATAAAATGGAAGATCTTTCACTAAACCACTGAAAATTGGATAACAAAGTGATGGGGGGGGGAAATTGATTTTCCCTCCCCTGATTTCTCACTTTCTGGTCTGCCCATCCAATGAAAACTAGTGGATGTTCCCGTGTTAGTCAACCGATTCAAAGTTCTGAAGCAAATCTCTCCAACGAAGCTTCTTACAAGATGCTTGCAAGGCCTAAGAATACGCTAAGTTGGAAGCTTTGTAGAAAAGCACACCCTCTATGAATCTTGCCTTTCCCTCATTTTCTCCTGCTGCTCAAGTTCCTACATCTTAAAAGCTTCAATGGTTCTTCAGTTCCATGCACACATACAGGGAAGCAAATGTCCCAAGAACAAACAGTGTTGTTAGTGGTTAAAGAGCATCATCGACAAATGCTTTATTGGTAAAGAATCTGTGTTAAGACTGGGAGAAAGGAGGGATGTCTCCACACGTTCAGAAGTCCTCTTACATTTTCAGGATCTTCAGAAATCTGTCTCTTTGGCTATCAGCAAAAATTAAGACAAAATGAGTTCACCGGAACATTCAATGAGAAGCTTCAAAATACAAGCAAAAGGAGGCAAACAACACACTGAGTTGAAACTGGGGAAATTCACGCCACCGGCTGCTCTCAAACAGATTCTTTCCCCTTTTTCTTAGTGACCCTGCGCGATTTACCTGGAATAGAGACACCAACTAGAGCGCCACGGCTGGGTTGGAGGACACACACAGAGTGGTCCTGCTTGGTAGGCAGCAGTGCCCACATATGCCCCCCAGTGGACAAGGGCAGTAATACAGCATCTGCCGTACCTGTTGTGTGCCTGTGGCAGCAGAGTATCTGTACGAACAATAAGCGAGTGAGATGGGCTGAGCGAGCAGTGTGATCTGTGGTCGAGTCATTGCGTGAAATGACCCGCTTGCAAGTTTGGGACTAGTACGTGGACATTGTGTCTTCTCATGAACCTAATTTCTGAGATGTCTATGAAGGTTCTCAGTCATCCAGGTGGAATTGTCTGTAGCTTGAATCATGTCAACTGGATTTCTATTTTCTTAATGGAAACGTTTCGCTCCTTATCCAAGGAGCTTCTTCAGTCTGAGCAAAGTTGGTAAGGGAATCCTAAATATGTTCCTAGGTAGCTGTGTGACCTTACACCTGGGGCTAGGTCATGGTTATATTGAGATGTAATTTTTAAGTCCTTTTATCATCTAATGGAGGGTCGTTAAAAACACCATGCTGCTGTTGAGCTTCTGAAATGGTCTTAATCTTCCTAGGCACAGAAGACAACACGGGGAGGAAGATGGGGGAGAGTTTGTGCCTGAGGCCCCCACCTCTATTCAAGGAAGGATTTTCCAAGTTGGCATAAATGGATTCCTTGACCCCTCTCTCAAACCACCTATCTTCTCTGTCTAAAATGTGAACATTAATGTCCTCAAATGAGTGTCCTTTTTCTTTTAGATGAAGATAAACTGCTGACTCTGGTCCTGTGGTGTTATTTCTCCTGTGTTGTGCCATCCTCCTGTACATAGGTTGTTTGGTTTCTCCAATGTAGAGTTCAGAGCACTCCTCACTGCACTGGATTGCATAAACTACATTGCTTTTCTTATGTTTTGGAAACTCCAAAACATAAGAAAAGCAATGTAGTTTATGCAATCCAGTGCAGTGAGGAGTGCTCTGAACTCTACATTGGAGAAACCAAACAACCTATGTACAGGAGGATGGCACAACACAGGAGAAATAACACCACAGGACCAGAGTCAGCAGTTTATCTTCATCTAAAAGAAAAAGGACACTCATTTGAGGACATTAATGTTCACATTTTAGACAGAGAAGATAGGTGGTTTGAGAGAGGGGTCAAGGAATCCATTTATGCCAACTTGGAAAATCCTTCCTTGAATAGAGGTGGGGGCCTCAGGCACAAACTCTCCCCCATCTTCCTCCCCGTGTTGTCTTCTGTGCCTAGGAAGATTAAGACCATTTCAGAAGCTCAACAGCAGCATGGTGTTTTTAACTCCATTAGATGATAAAAGGACTTAAAAATTACATCTCAATATAACCATGACCTAGCCCCAGGTGTAAGGTCACACAGCTACCTAGGAACATATTTAGGATTCCCTTACCAACTTTGCTCAGACTGAAGAAGCCCCTTGGATAAGGAGCGAAACGTTTCCATTAAGAAAATAGAAATCCAGTTGACATGATTCAAGCTACAGACTAATTTCTGAGACTTCCCAAAGGTCCAATGGACATGCGGTTCACAATGATCACACGGTGGAGTTCTTCGTGGTAGGGGGAAGGATTTAGCAATTCTGCCCTTTATGAACCAGCAGCCTTAAGAATAAAGCAGACTTGAGTACAGGTTGTCCTCGTTTAGCGACCACAATTGGGACCGGCCACTCGGTTGTTAAATGAAGCGGCCACTAAGTGAAACCACGACTGTGCTTATGATCTTACTTCAGCTTCCCTTTGCTTTACAGACCTACGAAGGTCGTAAATGTGAGGATTGGTCGCAAAGTTGTTTTTTCATCACTGTTGTAATGCCAAAGTCGCTAAACGAGGCAGTAGTCGCTAAACGAGGACTACCTGTATGCATTGGTGCGGAAAGGCAATCTTGAACTAATAATAGTAATAATAATAGTAATAACAATATCCAGTTTTTCTGTTTATTGATCACACACACACACACACACACACACACAAATAGACATAGAACCACAGGCTGAAAAAAGTAAATGAGCATTCCTTGAAAAGTCCAGATAAAATGGATGGAAGGAGAACATAAAAGTAGAACTAAAGAAGATATTAATATGAAATGGACAGCTCCGTTCAAGGCTCCTGCTTTCAGCCTGAACTATTTGCAGCTCAGCATGTCAGTTTCCAGTTTTGCATCATACACGATACTAGGAAAAAGCATTTACTGAACGTTCTGAGAGGTTTCCGTTTTTGAAAATAAGCAACAACATGCTACAGAACACGCTAAAGCAGCTCCCCACGATGTGAATTTAGTGTGCAAACGTAGCTGTGTTTTTTTGTGGGTTTCACTGCTGAAGGCTAACTTGCAAAGCAGCCTGGGCCTGCAAGTTTGGTGAAGTCTGATGTCAGCTGGGAACACGGTTCAGAGGCTCAGAGGCTTAAAACCTGCCTCCTTTGACATTCTTAGTGAAAAAGTGCAGGATTATATTTAGCACAAATGTTAGCTACGCTCGATTGTACTTCTGTCCTCAGCCTTCATTTTATTGGCCTTCAGCATTCGTTTTGGTAAGCGTGAAGCTACCCACTGCAAGTTTTAAAGCTTTAGCACTAGTGGATGATTTTAATGAACAGTTTATTAGGGATCTGGAAAGGCATCTAGGAAAGTAGCACAGAATTAAAACACAAGAACGAAAAAAGTTACTTGCTCACGTAGGAGACAAAGAATTAGAAAGAAAATCTGCAAGATTATCTGTTTTAAAATATTACAACACTCAGCTAGCAATGGTAAGTCACATCGTGTGTCCTCTCAGAATGCCACCACAGAATATGATGCCACCTCTTTCCTTTGTTATGGTACTGTATAAGCTGAAAGTTTCTTTTTCACGTAGCTGGTTTAACAGAATTGGAGACTTTTTTACCTCTAAATCGCCTTTAGTAATAGATTCTTCCTCTACGCGGAACTGGAGATCTTCAACCCTCCTGTGAAAAATTTTAAAAAGCAAGACAATGAAGATGACAGAGGTTGTCCAGATTATTTCTCGGGGGGGGGGGGGGAGAATTAAGCATCATAGCTGAATGATTTTGATTTTTTAGGAAAGATTCGAGATATTGTAGGATTCAAACTAGTAGGTACTGTTTCTCTGCTCCCTTCAAGGAAAACAGTTGTAATTCTATCTGGATTCTATTAAAAAAAATCCTCGTAGAAGGAAAAAAACGAACAGCTGCATGATCTCTTCTGATCCGCAGTGACACAAACGTCCGGAATAACCTATTATAGGCAGAGGACTGAATGCATGGAGCACAGTCCACTGCTAATCCCTCTAATGCAGTCGTAACAGAAACACCAGACTTAAGCAACAGCACTGCCATTTTATCTTCATCCCAGCAATGAATCTGAGAGAGACATCCCAGGGAGTGGTTGACCAAGGCAGTGCATACACTCTGCTACCTGGATTCCTAACTTGCACACCAAAAGACCTTCGTCTAACTCCAGCACTTAACCAGGAGCACTTGGACTTTATCACGTGGGGGAATTTTCCGCTCCCTATTGCGGTCGTAGGTCGAGGACTACCTGTAAGCATCAGGCTAACCAGGCAGAGACTTAAGGCAGTCCTAAAGTGGAACTTCCATGCCTTGCAGTAACTGATGCCTGTTTGCAGAACGATTATCCCAAAGCGGAAAGCCAACTCGCACCGTCTCTAAGCACTATTCTTCAACAGCGTAACATGCCTATCCCTTGGGCCACATTGTCTCCCATCGTGATCTGGTTCATCTTCACCCCTCTGAGAAACAGGCAGGAATAACCATCTCCCTTAATAAGCTAGAGGGCTTCTCTTTACTCCCAAGAAAGCTCAAGAAACATTGAAGGGGAACAGAACGGTACCAAACCAAAAGCGGTACAGGCGGGACTGGAAGTAAGACGCCTGGGCTGGGTTCTCGCCAACTTCACTATAACTGGCTCCTGCCGTCCAGGTTTTTCATGTTCTTCAGAATTACAATTGGTTTTACAACTCGTACATAATTTTTCCAATTTTTTGTTTGCTTTACCTCCTTTCTTCCTCCAGCTGGTTAAGCAGCTCCACTTTTTCTCTATCAGCAGCTTCAACCAAGGCTCGCAGCTGGTCCATCTTGGTTTCCATTTCCAGGATTCGCTGATTAACAGAGATGCAGGTTAGAGGAATCCCTCTTTAACCTAAACCAGGCCATGGTGACTGGGCATGCCGCTCCCAAAAACAACCAAAGCTATTTGGTTCTTCCAAGCTCTAGCATTTGTCCCCAAAATACTAGGGGACACTTTTCATGAGAAATTTAGCTAAGGCAGAGTCGCTCTGTTTTATCTTGTAACTTGATTAGCACAGAACAACTTATGGAGTGGACAGAAAGTATGAGCAATTAATTTAGCAAACTGACTTCCGAAACAAATCAATACAGGTAGTCCTCGACTTATGGCCATTCGTTTAGCGACCATTCAGTTACAACAGTGCTGGAAAAAATGACTTGCGACCGGTCTTCACATTTATGACCGTCGCAGCATCCCCACGATCAGGGCACTGGGCAACCAGCAAGTATTTATGACAGTTGCAGAATCCCAGAGTCACGTGATCACTATTTGTGACCTTCCCAGCTGGCTTCCGACAAGCAAAGTCAATGGGGGGAGCCAGATTTGCTTAACAACCACGTGATTCACTTAACGATTGTGGTGGTTTGCTTAATGACTGCAGAAAAAAAAGCTCGTAAAATCAGGCGTGACTCACTTTACGACTGCCTCGCTTAGCGACAGAGGTTCCAGTCCCAATTGCAGTTGTAAGTCGAGGACTACCTGTAGTCATTTACTTCTGCTCACATGATGGAGACTCTCAAGTACAAGCTTTGACCTTCCCCATCTGCCCCCCGAACAGGCAACCCACCTCCACTTACCTGATCGTGTCCATCCTGCGCCAACGCGAGCTGCTGCTCTATCTCCCCAACGTGGCTGGTGGCCTTGGCCACCTCCGCCCTCTCCAAATCCCGCTCGGCCAGGAGTTGCTCGATGTGCTGCTGCTTCTCCTTCAGCGCCTCCTGCAGCGCCGTGGTGCCCGAAATCTTCCGTGCGTACCGAGAGGACGTCTCTGTCAACTGCAAGGACGAGAGGCGTATTTTGAACGGCCCGGCTATTGCCGGAAAGGTCAAAACAGACACACCCGTGTTACAAGCACCGCCAGCTTCTTTAGTTTGGATTCAATCAGTGCAGCTTTACTTTTGATCTGTCAAGATAGGACCAGATACCCAGCAGGGAAATAATCTCAGTAATAATTGCAATAATTTGTTTCATCCTCTGAAACAGGAGGATGTCAACAGGTGGATGTACGTTAGACAGTGCCGACTGACTGTTTTTTGTCTTCCGGGACAGAGGAGATTCTCTTCTGCTGAAACAGTCCTAAGGGCCTATTTCTGTAGGATGCTTTCTCTTAAAATTCGGTTTTGATCCGTGGTCAGAACACAGCACAGCTCAGCGCAGAAAAACGCGGTAGGGCAGAGACTTCCATGCTGCGTGGGCATAGTCCCAACGATACGGACCGGCAAGTGGGGTGGGGTGATTTTTTAAAAATCTGAGCCCCCCCCAAAACAAGTGTTGCTTGAACCCCAGAAAAATTCAGAACGAAGGCTCTTTTTAGGAAGAATTGCCTCCTAAAGTGAACCAATAAATATGAAAATGGCTGAAAACCCCAGTTAATGGTCAGTGGTGTGAACTATGTCCTTTGGGGCATAATGTGTGGAATGGTCCCTGATTATTGTCTAAGGCAAAGCATTTTCCATATTTTGGTGGTGCACACGTGCCCCAGGATCACACTGGGGCGGTGACTGAAGGAATGGACGGAGGGAGGGAGGAAAACTGTTCACACGTTTCAAACCATCCATCCAGAATGGCTTGAATTTACTACAGCTGCTTGCGGTGGTTCCTTACGATCATGATACAATCAGCAAATTTAGCACAGGGGGGGTTATGCCACATACGCAGTGGCTAAAGGAGATTGACAATCAGCTAACTCAGGGTTTCTCAACCTTGGCAACTTTGAGATGCATGGACTTCAACTCAACAGAATTCTGGGAGTTGAAGTCCATGCATCTCAAAGTTGCCAAGATTGAGAAACACTAACGGAAACAGCATCCCCATTCGAGGAGAAGATTGCAAAAGTTGAACTTTGCTTCCCTGTTCCATCCCCCCCCCACCCCCACCCCCCGCTTCAGTAGTCCAAGAAAGGAAGAGAACGTACCTGCATAGCAAGACTCTTAAGGCAGCATTCAGGAGATAGGAAACAGAAGAGTTCAAAGGGAAACAAAGAGTTGCTGGCCGCAAACTAGAGGGAGCCTAGGGCAGATTAGCCTGTTAAGCTGCTAAGCGTTCTTTGACAGGGGCGCTGGCTGAACATAAGAAACGTCCTTCAGTTAAGCCCAAGCATTGGCTCACTTACTCAAGCCACAACCCGGGATCACATGCAGCAAAAAAACGCGCTTGGCCGAAACCGATGGGAAAAGGGGGGGGGGGGGGAAGAGGTTGCAGGCTAGAGGGGTTGCAAAACAGACCAAGCGGGGATGTTTGATTCACCTTGAAGTGGCCGGTGCTAAAAAGCAAACGGGGAGATGGAGTGGGGCCGTGAAACAACGGCTTCTGCTCAGAAATGTGAGTTTCCGCCATGTCAATAGCCCTGGGCAGCCAAGCCTGGGAGGTTTATCCACAAATGGACAAGCTCTTCCCTTTCATTAAAAGCCATCTTGTTTTTGCACAGTCGCTTTGCTACTCTAGATGTCTTAAGTGAAAACTCTGCTAACCATTTCCGTACAGGTAGTCCTCGACTTACGACCATTCGTTTAGCGACCGTTCAAAGTTATGACGGCGCTGAAAAAAGTGACTTGTGACTGGTCCTCGCACTTACGACCATTGCAGTGTCCCTGCAGTCACGGATCAAAATTCAGGTGCTTGGTAACCGGCATGTATTTACAATGGTTGCAGCATCCCAGGATCACGTGATTGCCATTTGCGGCCTTCCCAGCCGGCTTCCGACAAGCAAAGTCGATGGGGGAAGCTGGATTTGCTTAACGGCCGCACAATTCACTTAATGACCTCAGCAAAAAAGATCATGAAATCGGGTGTCTCACTTAACAGCCGCCTCACTTAGCAACGGAAGTTCTGGTCCCAACTGTGGTCATAAGTCGAGGACTACCTGTATGTTATGCTACTCCGTCATTTTCCACTTTCTTTAGAGAAGCCAATGGTGGGGTTCAGGTTAAGAGCCAGGCGGTAGTCGGATATTACTGCAGCGAATAAAACCAGTTACGCCAATAGCAACTGCATTTCCACCTGTAATCTACACTGACAGGTATTCTAGGAACTGCCCCATCTGAAAGCAAACAACGGTTACCTGTTGAAAACACTCCTGGGGACAGAAATCCTAGGAAGCAAATTCCAAAATCTCCCTGGTTCAATCTTAAGCCATCCCTCCGTGGGAAAGAAGTGCAAGCGGATATTTGCTGCAGGTGACCCAAGATTAAGCCGTTAATGTTTTCAAAGGTTAAGGCTAAGCATTAATATACAGTGAGTACGATGTTAACATAATAAACGTTTGATACTTGCACGGCGACCAGGTCGTATCAGGTATGTTTATGGTTAAACTGAAGACTAAAGAAAGAGGCTTTTTTGGTGTAGGCATTCTTTCAATTTAGACAACGCGTTGGCCCAATGCACGTAACCGTGATTCTGGAGCAAAGCCAGCAAAACAAACATGCAGGTAAAAATGTAAATAAATCAAAACCACCCAACAACTACCATCTCTGTGTCTCACTCATATATGCACACTTGAGCGTACATATATATGTGATTTTTTTTCTTCAATTAATGGGGAAATGTAAACCCATAGTACAATCTGAAAAATGCAACCCCGTGCACTTTTGCTTAGTCTTGCTGTATATTTAAAAAAAAAGTCAGGTTTCGGTGGGATGCATTTTTAAGTCAAGGCTTTTGGATTTTCAACCCTCTTTTAATGTAAAATGCTCTCTGATAATACCTATGCGTGCGTGTGTGTGTGCATGCATGTGTATATAAATATTTATTGCAGAAGTATTACTGCGTGTATATGTATGCGTGCGTGCATGCAAGTATTTATTGCAGAAATATTACTCTGTGAGTGTTGCAGATTGTGGGCAGACCCCATTCACTTAATAAACCAAAACGTAACCTCTTTCTTACTTTAAGAAGCCATGGTTAGTTTGAATTAAATATTAGGACATCAGCTTAAACACGAACGCTTCTATTCTGCAGGGCTAGCCAAGTTTTTTTTCATGCATGCTTTTAGAGAACACCACCTTTAGAAGGGAATCGGGCAGTGCCAAACGGCCACGATCTGCGCTACCCGGCGGCCCGCAAGAGTGCCGGTTTCTGCTGTAAGGTGTCAAGCACGCAGGGCGAAAAGAAACTTACTAGTCCTGCGCGGCTCGGCTTGCTGCTTACGGAAGAGGCCACCGAGCTGAGGGAACTGAGGGAAGAGGCGCTCGGGCTGCGTTTCAAACTCGTCGGCGTGGGGAGGACTTTCCGGATGGCAGGCTTGGCCTTCGCTGGGGTGGTCGACGGGAAGCCAATCTTGGTGACTTTGTGCACTGGAGCAAAGAGGCCATATTTGGACTGGCACTGGAAGTATCTGAGAAGGGGAGGGAGACATCCAGCCATGAAAACAGCTGCACCGAAAACAGCAGGTCCCCCGTTTAAGAACGAGTTCCGTTCCTATGTCTGTCCTTAAGTCAAATTTGTATGTAAGTCGGAACAGTTATTTAGCATCGGTTAGTCAAACGTTTGCCTTAGCATATATCAGTGTTTCTCAACCTGAGCAACTTTAAGATGGGTGGACTTCAACTCCCAGAATTCAACCCAGAAAACCAGCTTGGCCCCATCTTTCCCTGGGACTCCCCTTCCCCTGTGAGATAAATATTTAAAAAAACACCCTCCTCCTCTTGGAGACAAAGAATGCAGGCGTGGTGCATCCACGATTAGGCCGGTTTTTGCAGCGGGAGGGAAGCGTAACAGGTTTGCTGAAATGAGCCATCATCGGTTCCCTTTCCTTGAGCTATACCAAAAACCCCGGAGGAATTCTCTCACGGTTGCCGTTTTTCCATTTTCCAAGACCCTCCTTGTTCTACCGCCTTGCAAGGGGAAAATGGCAGAAACTCACAGAGGACCCCAAAGATAACCCCCTCCTAAAAATGAAGATTGATAAACCCTTTGAGTGAGATGGGCGGTGACGAAATTCGAAATATAAATAAATAAATATAAAACCAACCAACCAAACAAATAAATAAACTCAAAAGGGAATGTAGCCAGGGCTGACCTGAACGCAGGATGCCCCGGCTCTCAGCTGAACAGGACTGTACCTCGTTCCTGCCACGGCGCCATCGTTCTTGCCCAGAGGTTCATCCAATTCAACGCCGCACCACTCCCCCTTCGCAAAATCCGTTTCCCCCAGGAAACGCACCACGCCGGCTTTCGTTCCCCCAACCTGGTTTGGAGAGAAAGAAGGTGGGAAAGAATGCCGCACTGTCCTTAAAAAAAAACCTAAATTAGAACCAAAACTTTGTGCTCGAACTACTCAGCATTTCCGTTAACCCCGGGTGAAAACTGGCCAGAAATAAACGACGCCAACTTTAGCCAATTCTAATAAATACCAAATCTAAAATAATAACTGGTTCCTCAGGAAGTCCCAACACGAACGAGTTATTTTGGACATGTATTTGTTTTGGCCGGTGACATTACCGGTTAGGTTTGCCAAGAAGCAGAATGGTTCCAATCGTTTAACCTTGATAGGAAACTAAAAGAGGAAACAATGACATTAGCCAAAAGCGTGAAGCGCCTCTTGGTTATTTTGTTTTGTTGTCTGGAGCCTTCTTTGTCCCCAGCATCCAGCTAGGTGCACAGCTGGATCCATGTAACATCTATGCTAGTGTTTCTCAACCTTGGCAGCTTTAAGATGTGTGGACTTCAACTCCCAGAATTCTGGGAGTTGAAGTCCACACATCTTAAAGCTGCCAAGGTTGAGAAACACTGATCTATACAATAACCTGAAAATCATTTGTCTGGGTTCAGCAAAGAGAAAAACAAATCCTTCACTGTTCTTTATAATATCATGTCTGCAGGACAATTCTATCTACCTCAATCTTGCCAGAAGAATGATCTCACTAAAGCACGTTGACTGCCCTTTTTTTCCCACTGGGCCTGAAAGGGAATCTGTTGGCACACGAGACTTGCAGACCTAGCATTTTTCATCACCCCTCATGGAGGCAATGCTCAACCGACAGGTGAAGTCATTCCTCACAGCGAATGTCTTTAGGGAAGCTTAATCTGCTGCCTTTAATGCTGAAAGGGTGGATGCAAACGCTCCTTCCACTGACTGCAGGAACAGGATAACTGAGGCGAGGCATACTCCACCCAAAAATACTGTAATTATATTCTGCGTCATGCAACAAGTAAAAAGAACTCTGTGAATTAAATAAATCGGACCAGCTTTAATATGCTTTTTAAAACCATTTTTCGTGAGTTCTTTAGGCTTTGCAAGAACTGTAACTGTGTGGGAGAGATTCTCTAAAGGGCACTGAAGAGCTGCCCCCAGTAACTGGATGGCATATAGCAGGGGTCCCCAACCTGTGGGCCACGGCCCACTAGTGGGCCGCAGCCTGTTAGGAAGTGGGCTGCACAGCAAGTGAGCGGTGGTGGTCCGCACAACTGGTTCCCGCCTGCAAACCCCGCCCCCCCGTCTGTGCGATTGGCTCCCGCCTGCAAACCCTGGCCTGTCCGCACGATTGGCTCCCGCCTGCAAACCTCGCCCCCCGGTCCGTACAATTGGCTCCCGCCTGCAAACCCCGGCCCCCGGTCCGTGGAAAAATTGTCTTCCACAACCGGTCCCTGGTGCCAAAAAGGTTGGGTACCCTGTCATATAGAATAGAAAATGTATTTAAAAAAGCAAAACAAAGTCAAAAACTCCACGCAGAAGTATTCATTCTGTGCCTTTCTGTCCTCACTCACCCTTCTGATGTTGACACATTGCCAATGAAATGGATGCTAACTTCCTTCTCTCTTAGTTGAAGCCCTAAAATGTTTCACTCCAGTTCATTCCTTACTTTATTATTGGAAAAACTGGGATTAAGCTAATCTAGTATCTTCTTAAATCCTTGTGATCCACATCCCTGTTCTAAAGTCCTACAGGGATTATAAACAAGCATGCTTTAACGGCAGATTTTTAAAAGAGCATTTATTTACAAATGCTACTTTCTTCATTTCTTCTCCTGAAAAATAAATCGAACGACATAATCATGAGTGGCCTTAGACTAATAAGAATACAGGAACAATCAGGAAAAAGCCCTGCCAACTTAAATTCACATTCCCTTCCGTTTCCACGTTTAACATGCAGGTATGTGGGGTGGTTTTTCCCCTTTTCTGAAAAAAAAACAGCTTAGTAAATTTACCCCCAAAACGAGGGCATTATGCACAACATGGCGAAAATAGCTGCGCTGGTGACTTTCACTCATATCCAGGAAGAGCGCTAAAAAATCAGAGCAGTGAGAAATTCTGCCAAATCTTTTTTTAGTAAAGCATGACAAGTCCATATAATTCAGAAGGGATGATGTAAAGCCCTAACAAGCCACAGCAGCTGATCTCAGATGACCAGGACATTTATTTTTTTCCCAGACTGGGACTGGGATGAAAAGCAGTAGAAAGAAAAAACTAAAGGTTTACATCATGAACGTGGCCAGAATGATGAATAAAGGTCCACTGCCAAATTAAAATAAAAACAGAGTGCCTTTTCCTTAAAGTGGAGTTAAGGGAAGTGGGTTTTTTCCTCCTTTTTTATATGAAAAGCTTCCTGATTAGGTTAGATGGCATGAACAAGACCCATCATGGAAAGAGACCTCTTTACAGTTTTATCCCAGCAGCCTTGTCAACTTTCTTTCAAAAGAGTAAATGGGTGGTGGTCCTGCAGACAGAATTCTCCCTCTCTCTCTCTTTGAATGCTGCAGCAGCATTTTGAAAATGATGCCAGGTTGTTAGTTGAGACACACCCATCAGCACAGAGGGTCCCGTGGCACCCTCAGGTTCCGTGAGAGGTCTCTAGGGGTTCCCTGGGAGCCCACGGACCGCGTGATGTGAGAAGATATCAGAGGAGTTTGAGAACCTTATTGGAAACGAGGCCTATTAAGCCCAAAATCAACAAAACTCCCAAACAGCAACCCGACAACTTACCAACACTCTGTCTCCCATTTTGAGTTCTCTTTCGCCTTTCTTCAGGGAGCCAGCTTCCGAAAGGTTCGAAATGGACTCACTGGTGGTTTTAGAGAGGTTGCTGATTTGAGAAACGGGGGGCTCCTTGGCAGCCGGAGGAGACGTCTTCTGAGGAATGCCGGTGGGAGGCAGATGTGCTGCTGCAGGAGGAGAAGACACGAGGCTGGCTGCGGACGTGGAGGTCGGCGACGTGGCTCGAGATGCGTAAGACGCCTGGGTCCCGTTGGCTTCACCCTCTGAAACCACTTTCCGCGTTAGCTTGGAGGGCCTGGTGAAGATTCCCCGCGAGGGCTCACACTGGAAGTACCTCACGCCGGCCACGGAGCCGTCGTTCTTGCCAATGGCCTCGTCCAAAACTATCCCTGCCCACTGACCCGGGGCAAACTGCGTTTCTCCCAAGAACTGGATGAAGCCAGGCTTATTCCCATTGACCCAGATACGCTCCCCAATCCTGAAGTCGTCCACAAAGTCATCCTGGGCTTCCGAGGGGGCTGCAGCTGAAGGCTTCTCGCTGGCTGGGGTCTTCTCCGGTGGGGCTGGAACTGAAGAAGAGGAGTGTCAATGTGCAGACGGGTTTAACGCGACAGCCCATCGCTACTTCCCTTATGCTGAAAAGGAAGGGACGAGCGCCAAGGGGGCCACTGCTACGTAGCGACACGAACGAGAGCTGTACAAAGCTTTCGAAGGGTTCTATTGCTTACGAGGGAAGCCCCCTTTGGATGCCCCACAAAGTCATGAAGCAAAGGCAGCCACTCGAAGACTTGGTACGGCTGCTTTGAGGCCTCCCAAGGCCTTCTGATGACCCTGATGCTGGGAAGGACTGAGGGCAAAAGGAGAAGGGGACGGCAGAGGATGAGATGGTTAGATAGCATCACCGATGTAATGAACATGAACTTGAGCAAACTCCGAGAGACAGTGGAGGACAGGAAGGCCTGGCGTGCTATGGTCCATGAGGTCACGAAGAGTCGGACACGACTAAACGACTGAACAACAACAAAGGCCTTCTGGGCGTTGGCACGCATGCGGACAGGGTGCATCTGACTGGATCGCTGGTAACGCTGCGCTGGGAGCCTCTTGCTACCCCCAACCCAGATAAGCCCACCTCCGCGCTCACCTTGAACCTGGATATGGCAGATACCAGGCTAAATGGGTAGCGCTATTTACTGGTGCCATGCATAGGGTGTCACTGGCTGCAGGTGCCCCCTTTTGATGAACCGAGGGCATTATAAGAGGAGGAGGAAGCTGAGTAACACACACAACTAACTTCATTCTTTTTCCTCTCCCAATTTTTATTTGCTCCAATTCTCCCACCCTCCCTCCTTTTCCAGAGCTATTTAAACCTGCATCAGAAAACATGTGCTGGCATGGAAAAGGTGTGCGACGGCTTTTATCATCCTATGTTAGAATCTTCCTTACCTGTAGCAACAGGGGCAGCTGTTTTCACTAGCACGCTTCCAGGTTTGCTGATCTTGGTGGGGGCTTTAAGCCCACTCGGTTTCAACATACTCATGTTCTTTTTGGGGTTGGTACTTCGTCACCTCGGTATGCAATCACTATCTTTTCCCAAACATATGGATATCTATTGGGGTTGCCTCTGGGTTAGACCTGTAAATGAATGGCACCATGAGGAGAGACATAAACATATGTTTATGTTTTGTTCCTTTGCTCCGAAAGGACTTGGAAGGAAATTCCAGTCACAAAGCCTGCCCAGTTAACAAGCAAGAATGGGAGCATTTTTGGAGTCATCTTGCCAACTGCACATACCAGAAATCTGCTCCTACTTTAAAAATCTAGACCAGTGTTTCTCAACCTTGGCAACTTGAAGATGGGTGGACTTCAACTCCCAGAATTCCCCAGCCAGCACGGAAGTCCACCCATCTTCAAGTTGACAAGGTTGAGAAACAGTGGTCTAGACCAAGGGTCGGAAATGGCGGCTCGCGAGCCAGATGCGGCTCTTCGGCCCCTTGAATGTGGCTCTTCCGCAGCTGAACTCACCCCCGCTCCTTCCACGCGATTGGCCCCCGCCCGCAAACCCCGCCCCCTTCCACACGATTGGCCCCCGCCCGCAAACCCCGCCCCCTGGCTCTCGAGCATTTCAAAATGTGCACGAGCATGCCAAAATGGCTCCCGGGATAAAAAGTTTGCCGACCCCTGGTCTAGACTATTCATTTCTTTTTCTTTTTTCTTTTCCTTAAAAGATAATAAGAGTGTCTGCTACATTACAAAAACAGTAAGTGTCTGCTGTTTGGATGGTTTTACCTAAAGGCTGTTTTGTGTAAAGCAATCTCACCCTAGAAACAGTTCACTTATTGGTAAAGATATTAGTCAAGTGTTCCAACATCCCAGGGAAAGCATGCCAGTTAGCAAGGAAGCAAAATGCAAGTACCTCCCTCCTCCTCCTCAGCACAATAACCTGAAAATCAAATTTTAGTATCTGAACAAAGCTCATACATACATGTACAACCCCCCCAAGATGGCTCACCCCTTGACAGCTCACGATTTTACACCCACCTCTGTGGGGCTGGGCTAGAATTCCTTGCTGAAGATCATGAGATTGCTCAGGATATTGCACAGTCCCCGTGCAGAGCCCCAGCTCAGATCCTTTGAGATAAAGTGAGGAGGGAGTTTTTCCTTCCTCCTCTCCCGTTGCTAGGGGAAAAAAAACAGAATAGCTTTGATTGATCAGAGGCCCCGTACAGGCTTCTCAAAGAGAAACCATATGCCAGACTTGTTCAGTTTTTTTTTTTCTTGTAGAAAGTTTAATCCGGTATTCCCCACTGGATATCAGGGTTGACTTGCTCTAATTGCAGCAAGAAAGGGGCGGATTGTTTTCAACTCAAACAACAGGCTGATCAGGGAGCGTAGAGTCACGGGACTCTTTGCCCTGAAGCCAAAAGGTATTTGGAAACAGGCAGGGTCTGGGCAGGAGCGATCATGGGTGTTGACAGCTGGCAAAGAGAGCAATTAAGTCACCCACAAGCAGCGCTCTAAAAGGAAGAGAGGAGTTTTTGGATATGTGGAAAAAAAGCATTTTGCTCGCTCAGCCCTGTTCTTCAAACTTGACTTAGTCATGGAAGGCAGGCTGTTGTTGACAGCGCATCCTGGGAGCCCGTCCTGCTATTAGACAATGCGATGCCAGAAGTCCGCTGCTGGAGAATTGTGGGAAGGCAGAACACCTTCCCCTGAGAACAGAGAAGCAAACTCCGGGCACCTTCCCCTCTTCTTGTGTTACGTAGACCCTTGCTGTGGTTTACACCTGCTTCCCAACCTGGCGTCTTTCAGTTGCAAGCCCAACATTCCAGGTCACCCTCTGCAGGGCTCCAGACTGGAGAAGGCTGGTTACCTATTCTGTCTCTCCATTCAGACCAAGCCTGGTCCCTTGCTGAGACCCACAAATCATTATCTGTGCCTCTAAAGTGGCCCTGTCCAACCCAGTCTCCCTGCCATATTCCACGGTCTCTTTTTCTGTTGCTCCTTCAGCTCTGTTGCCTTCCTTATTTAATTTGATTTATGTCCTGCCTTTCACTCAAGGCCTTCTGCTGCCCTCAAGACTCCTGCTGTCTTAAATGATTCTCCTTGCAGTTTCCTATTTCTGTAATGTCCTCGCCATCTGTTAGAGAGAGATACTTCTCATTTATTTTAGCACAGGTATACCCTGCAGCTTGTGGTCCAGGAACAACCCAACCACGCGGCTAGCATTCCAAAGCCAGACGAGAATGAAGAACTGTGCAATAATGGGAAATTAAAATTTAAGTTTAGCATCTCATCATCATCATCATTGGCGATCACTCGTAGCCGAGTAAGATTGTCTTCTATCTGGGGGTGGAGGTGGGGGTTAGGAGCCCTGACCTCTCTATTCAGCTGGCCACAGAGACCATCTCCAGATTTCTAGCCCAAGATTACGTTTTGTGGAAGCAATATGTCAACCCATACGTGCAGATTTCACTGGCTGCCCTCTCAAAGTCTAATCCAGGGGTGGGGAACCTTTTTTCTGCCAAGGGCCATTTGGATATTTATAACCGGGGACCGGGGTGGGGGGCGGGGTTTCTGGGATTTCCGTGGACCAGGGGCTGGAGTTTGCGGGCGGGAGCCAATCACAAGCACTGGGGGGCGGGGTTTGCGGGCGGGGACCAATCGCGTGGAAGGGGCGGGGTTTGCGGGCGGGAGCCCCGCGGGCCTTACGTTGCCCACCCCTGGTCTAATCAAAGCTAAAGATCTGATTGCTCTGAACGTTACCTACCTAAACCACGAAGAAGTTTTTCCAGCATTAATATATAGGGCAATATTAATATCTAGGAAGACGTCCAGGGGATCAGATTCTTGAAGGGTTCAAGTGGTGCAGCCTAGAATTCCCTCAGCTTGTGCTCTTTAATTAATAACACCAGAATGCACGGTTCAGCCTGCCTTCTCTCCCCCTTCCTCCCTTTCGCATTATGACATCACTGGCTCTGACATCATCCGGTAAGCATTCAGGAATGCCTACAAGGTCGCTTGGAATGCCACCCAACAATACTGGCTTTGTTAGCTGCATCCCTCAGAAGAATAGAAGTTCTCATTCCTGATTGCTCCTTATTCACCATACCATCAAGGGAGAACTGAAACAACTTGTAGTTCCTCGTATTAAGTATTACTGGGAATGGCAAAGGAAGAGGAGGAAACAGAAACAAGAGTACTGAGGGAAGAATATATTCAAATTAAGCTCCAAGTGCCCTAAGCTTAGCTTTAGTGGAGAGTGCCAGCTTCATCGAAGAGCTGGGTCTTGAGAAGTGTCTTCAAGCAAAGAAGAAAGGGGTGGCCTAGGGGGTCCAAGGATAAGGCAAAGAAAGAGAGGATGGATCGAATGGCTTCTCCAAGTGGATACCTCCCAGACCTGTTGGGACTGCAATTTACAAGCTAATTAGGGATTTTCTCTGGAAGCCACCAGAGTTTAAGGGATGCAGAGATCTTCACACAGGGTGAGTATAGTCCTTTAGGAGAAGAGAAGCATATAGTTGAAGGAAGGCAAGAGACAGACTGGCGAGGAGGGGGACACCACAAAGAACAGTATCAGAAGAGGTAGGTTCATTTTGTTTGAATGCTAAACAATTGGTACTGCTCCAGCAAAGAAGCAGCTATGATGTTCTTTCTAAGGCAATGTTCCTCAACCGTAGCGACTTTAAGACGGCTGGGCTTCAACTCCCAGAATTCTATGCTGTGCTGGCTGGAGAATTCTGGGAGTTGAAGTCCAGACGACTTAAAGTTGCTAAGGCTGAGAAACACTGTCCTAAGGCATTGCTTGGCTTGTGGTCCTCATTCATGTACAGTCAAGGAGTTACGCATCTGCTGACTCACTTGTCTTCTCACAAACACATATAATTACGCCATCACCACCACTCCGTCCCCCAAACCATGAAGGAAAGAATGTGGAGCAAACCCTTGAGAAGAACCATCTTTGCCTTCTAAGCACATTTCCAAAGTGTGAGAAAAACAACTCTCCCCATTCCCTTCTTAACAGAGATTGTCATTTACCAAAGTTCAGGAGGTCTGTTCCCAAGACTGAAACGTTCCCTGGGGGGGGGGGGGGGAATCCTCACTTTAATGCCATTAACTATTATCCTTCTTAAAATGATTTAAGGCCAGCCCAGTTTCTCTATTTGCAACTCATGCTGGCCCTTTTCTGTTCCTTGTCTGGATGCTGTTGGGAGATCTGGCAACGACACTGGGATTTCTCTTTACATTCCAACTCTGATTAGTTTTACAGACTTTTTCTCCCCCCCCCCCCCCCCCAATGCTCGATTCAATAGCCAAATCATTTTTTTTCACTGGCGTTTATCTGACAGATCACCAAACCCAAAATGCCTGCAGAACCTCAATTACAGCACTGTGAAGAGATGCTTCAATACATCCATCTCTCTAGACCACTGGGCCCACAGCTTCTGAAAATGTTTGCTAACATTCAGTTGGAATCCTATAGCTTCAGAGCATCTTTCTAGCAGAATGGGCTAGAAAGACCTATTTATAAGGCCCCATTTTATACTCCTTAAATCACCATTTTAATCTTTGGCTTAAGCAAATCAGCCCAGAAATTGATTCTAATTATATCTACAGCAACTGGTTTATGGTAAAAATTCTTCAAGCACAGCCCAAATATTTAGCTAGTGCTTTTTCTTTTTAAGCAAAACAGATTTTTACACACATCCAAGCATAAAAACAAAACAGACAGACAAAAAAACACCCCAAGCATCTGGCTGACTTTATCTTTACTTCTCTGAGGATATATCTAACCTTGCTATTAATAGAAAAATACAGCTTGTTTTTAAAGGTTGTTCTCCTGGAGCCCTTTAAAAATAGACAAGTGGAGTTTGACAGGACCTTCGGAGACAGTCCAGTCTGGAGAATCTAAATAAATAGATTTCAAAGTGTCCAAAGATTCTAGACAGACGGATTAATGTTTTACTCTTGAAAAGAAAAGAAAAAGAGAACGGCCTCTCATGTCATAATAAAACAATGTAAGAATTTTGTGTGTGAGTGCAGACACTATTTTAAAAGAGTAACTGACAAATTGGGGGGGGGAAAATCCCACCTTTAATTAACAGAGAAAACAGCCTAACAGATAGAAGTCTAACTAAGGTGTGAGCTGTTAATAGTTCGAGTCAATTTGTCTAGATATATTTAATGTTTATCAGTGATAACATAGTTTTATAACATCCTCGGATACTTTAGCTTAATTCTTCATTATACCCGCAAAGCAGTATTTTAACCTCCTAATGATTCTATGCAATATCCTTTGCTTAAACCTTCCAGTGCTTGAATAACTATTTAAACCCAAGTTTCTCACAACTAAATCCAATAACACTAACCTCAATGAGATCACACAGGTATTCTTCAAGGGATGCTGGTTGAAGACAGACAGTCATTCTACCAACTAAGTTCCAGCTAGCATTTAAGCTTTTCTTTGCTAGTTAGTTAAAGACTAACTAGACTTTACCTACAGGGAAGAATTCTGTAAGAATGTCTTAGAAGCCATTGCTTAATTCTCAGACAATATTCAGGCTCCTGTTTCGTGAATAATTTCCATTGCAACATTTTTATGGAAGTGTTTGGAACAGTTCAAAATCACAGCAAGCAGCCATGTTAATCAGAACTGAAAGAAATTGATGGTGGGGGAAGAAAAGGGGGAAGAATTGTAACAAGCCAGTGTTTTATCTACCTGCCTTCTGGAATTCCTTCTGTTCTGTTCGGAAACCAGTGTGGACCTTTACAGAGAATAAGGCAGGCTCCCAAGATGTTATTTAAGAGGCAAGGCAAGAATGCAACTTCACAGCTCTTTCCCCAGTCGGAGAAAATATGCTGCAGAAAGCTGAGATCATCGCCAACTTCCTATAAACACGCATTTCATTTGAATACCAAAAAGCTCTTATCCAGGCCCAGCCAATTAAAAACAAGTTAAAACAATACCATTCCAAAGGACTTCGGAAACTTTCCCCATAGGAATGCCAAAGGTATAAACACAAGTAGCTTTTGGCAACTGCATTTCTTCCTCTGCCAATTTCCAGGCACTGGAGAAGTTGCATTTTACGCAGGGGCAAGATCAACTTAGGGGCGTGGTGGCTCAGCGGGTAAGACGCCAGGCTTGTCGATCAGAAGATCGGAGGTTCGAATCCCTAGTCCCGCGTGACGGAGTGAGCTCCCGCACTTGCCCCAGCTCTTGCCAACCTAGCAATTCGAAAGCATGCAAATGCCAGTAGATGAATAGGTACCACTTCGGTGGGAAGGTAACAGCGTTCCGCATGCGTCATGCGGCCACATGACCGTGGAAGCGTCTTCGGACAACGCTGGCTCTTCGGCTAACAAGCGGAGATGAGCACCGGCCGCTAGAGTTGGACACAACTGCACAAATGTGCGGGGGGAACCTTTACCTTTTAAGATCAACTTTGGACTTTAGACTAGGCCACCTCCAAAGTCCCTTCAAATTCTATGATTTTTCACCCGCCTTTCAAGTAGGGTGCAAAAGAAAGAAATTGCAAAGCTGACGAGAAGCTTGACCACATGGGACGAAAAGAATGTGATTTTCCTCTGCCACTCCCAAGCAAGGAATAGCAGGCGAGAGGACACGGGGTTCAGCGGATACACCCTTGAGCTGAAGCTAGATTGCTTATCCTGACACATCTTAGTCATCTAGCCTTCTTTTCTGCAAAGCCACTTCTTGAAATCCTCAAAAAAAAAATCATGTAAATTAGTACCTCTGAAGTGTTTGTAGAAGGAAGGTGGGAGTTCTGTGTTTTTTAAAGCACCGTTCCAGGTATGGTAACCTTTAAGGAGTTAAGAATCTTCTCTAATAACTCCTCCTAAGAAGAGTCGGACACGACTAAACGACTGAACAACAAATAAAAAGTGCAGAACAAGGGCAAGGTGTGTGACAAGTTATCAGTGACCCTCCGGGCATCTGCTGGTTGCTGGGATTTTTGCAAAGCATGTGGGACTCTTAATGCATCCCAGGGAGGCATTCATGATGCAAGAAACATCTATTCAAATTCACTGGCCACATTCATTGTTCAGATAATCCTGACTAGGATCCCTAAGCAAGAGACTGTAGTAAACCAGTGGAAGTCTGTCTATCTTTATGTATTAGGAATCACTGACAGCTTTGCATGTGCTGATAATGTTTTGCTTAAAGGGAGGAATGCAATAAAAGGACTGTTCTGAATCATGGAACAGAAATACTGTACTGTTCCCAACGCCCTCCAGTTGTGTTTCATAATGGCAGTGTCATGCATTACAAAACCTGCAACACCACTTATTCTGATCTCATCCACACTAATGAAGAGGGGTGTGGACATACCTATGCATCTGGTGCTTAAAACTAGGTCCACCCCTCAGAATCCAACCTAGCCGTTTTTAAAGCTACGGTTTTACTTCACTGGTGCAAACCTGGTGCAATACAACTCCGCTTATTTAGAAAACTCTTCAGCGTTATGAAGACATTCATCCCATTAAGGTATGAATACTACAACTCTCGATGATAGTGCAGGACTTTTCCTGAATGGGGAAAAAAACGAGAATAAATGTGTTCCTGGTGAATCTTTGTCATCCAAAATTCAACGCAAAAAAGCTTAAACAGCTCGGCTACAAGGTTAACCCCAGGCTTCAAAATACGGGCCATCATTTTATTTAGACTGATTCTTACCTAGTTTTCCTTAGGAAAATAAAGGGGGGAATCAAACCAATCCATTATCCAAAACTACAGTATGGAAGAAAAAGGTCTGATGTTTTATCAGATGTTTTATCAATTTTGTGCCAGAGTTCAAGGAACATGTTGGTCCTTAGGAAAACTAAATCTATCATGCATTCTCTCTTTTACAGGGCTAAAGAAATCACATAAAAAAACTACAAAGGCCAGATAAGACCAAAATGTTCCTTGAACTCTGGCACAAAATTGATAAAACATCTGATAAAACATCAGACCTTTTTCTTCCGTACTGTAGTTTTGGATAATGGATTGGTTTGATTCCCCCTTTATTTCTAAAATGCAGAGCTGTTACACGTATCATACCGTGTGGGAAAGTAACAGCAATTTTGACAAACATTGTAGGTTTTCACATTACTCTGCAAGATGCCGGCTAGAACTTCTAACACAGAAAGGCCTTCCAGGTGTTGGAGAAGAAAGGGGATTTGAAAGAAGTGAAACCCCACTCCCTTTTCCACTGAAGCTCATCATAAAGTTTTGGCACCTTAGTGTGAGCAGGGATCCAACAGCAGTGAAACTGCAATGATGGCAATTAAAAAGAATATAAATGCTGTTTTTCCCAATTTATACATCTATTTCAAAGTGCAACAGGAAGCAAACATGTTCCTTTCATTGCATTACACATGTTGTCACCCAAACATACATGCATACTTAGCCTTGTAACTCTCTAGAACAGTGTTTCTCAACCTTGGCAACTTTAATTCTGGGAGTTGAAGTCTGTAGCTTGAATCATGTCAACTGGATTTCTATTTTCTCAGTGGAAACGTTTCGCTCCTTATCCAAGGAGCTTCTTCAGTCTGAGCAAAGTTAGTAAGGGAATCCTTCAATCCCTTACTAACTTTGCTCAGACTGAAAAAGCTCCTTGGATATGGAGCGAAACGTTTCCACTGAGAAAATAGAAATCCAGTTGACATGATTCAAGCTACAGACAATTCCACCTGGATGACTGAGAACCTTCATAGACATATGGGAGTTGAAGTCCACACATCTTAAAGTTGCCAAGGTTGAGAAACACTGTTCTAGAACTATGAGCTTAAAAGATGGTACAGTAGAACGCAGGAAGAGCTCTGCCTGCTGCTATATACTGCAGAATCCATTTCTCTGCTTATATTCGGTAAAATATCACTTACTAATTTTGGAGTCACATCTTAAGGCTGTGCCTTGTGGAGATGTCATCTCAAGAGCCTGAACACTATTCCTGAGGCCATCATATATATCTGGGTCATATCTACCATCTGCACAAAATACACCATCATGCTTTATAAGACACAAAACCTACTTTCCTGTGGTGTGCAAAAAAACGAGCAAGAAAGCCATCCTTTCCTAATTTTTACTAATTTACTTAGTCCAGAGGAGCAATAGAAAAACAAAAAAACAAACCACCACTGAACACAAAGAGAATGATTTCATCGGGCATTGCAAAGTATCAGCAAAACAGTATTTGTACAGTATATCCCTCCAAAGTACAGAAGAGCTTAAAGTGAAACTGAAAATCCAGAAGTCAGAAAGAAGTCCAGGAAACACAGTGCAAACCCATTTTCTCATCTAAGCAACCCACGCCTTGCAAGTCGAGGCACACACACGATTCAGGGTCCTCTACCTGGTCCCCTCGCTCAGATTCTTGCTGTCGTTCGACAAGGGCATTCAAAACCTCTTAAACCCTCGTGGCAGGAAGGAAGCCACACTTTCCTCTGCTCCCTCTGGCCAATGGTGTCCCCACCCCGCCACTGATGTCACGCAAGACCTTGCACACCAGTTGATTGCTGCATCTCTCCACCCAGTTCAAATGGCGCTGCCTGACGCTCGGCTTGCAAGGCAATCCCAGCAACAGGACCTGGTGCGGGCACTGCCCTCTCCTCTGCCGTGGAGGCCCGCTTTCTCCGGGCCTCTCTTTCTTGCTGGAGGACAGCACCAGCAGCTGTCATCCGAGGTGGCTGCGGATCAGATGACTTAGCACAGTCTGCGCGCATCAAGGGGGTAAATCAATGAACGGGTTGACAGCAGGTTTTCCTTCGGCCCTACAGCCTCAACGTGCTCCCTCGAAAGGAGGAAGGGCGCCCGCGGGTTCCACCTTCGCCTCCCCGATCTGCACCCCAGTCCGGCCAGCTGGAGGGCATGCCCCCGCCCCTCCACCTGCAATGCCCCCCTCCATTTTCCTTCCGGATGCCCCTAGTCTAGCCAGGGGTCACGAGATGCCAGACACCGCAAGCCGCCTATTTTGGTCCCTTGACCATCATAGGCGCCAACCTCGACCTCCGGCTGGGCTCGAAACCAGGAATAACGCTCGCTCGATGGCGCTACAACTTTTGCTCAAGGGGGATAGAAGAAATAGAGCGAGAAAGGACCCCCCCCCGCCATCCTCTGAAATTAAGCACCACTGTCTAGTTTTGTAGGAGAACAGCTGGGTTGGTCTACACTGCAGCCTCCAAAAGCACAAGGTGGTCCCTTTTCAGACCATCACGAAAGCGGATGCCTTTTAATAAAATGGTGTGGCCTGAAAAGGGGCCGCCAGACTCCTAATCTTAATTTTATTTCTTCATTTAAAAGGTTTGTACGGCGCCCATCTTGGTGCACAACTCTGGGCAGCTCGCAGCCACAGCAAAAAGCACAACCACAGTAAAAACCCTAAAAGCAAAACTAAAACCGGGTGCCCCAACAAACCACCCGCAGACTCCCATCACACTCTTCACCCAAGATTGGGAGGTCCGGCGAAGGTAGGCAAAGTCCTGCAACTTCCTCAACCCCCACGTCCCCATGAAATCCTTGAGTAAAAACAGAGCTCATCTTTCTCGCACTCAGCTATAGCAAATTTGAAAATAATAATAATAATAATAATAATAATAATAATAATACCCTGCCAAAGAGAGCCGTGCAGCTTTTTCACCCCAATCCCCCCTCCAGCAAACACAGCCCAAAATTAACCATAAATGAACATTTAACCGCCTGTCACAAAGCGCAATTCCCAGCACATCCTGGGGATCCTCATATCCTAGGCCATGCCCCCCCGCAGCATCCAATGTGGACCAGGTCTCCCTCCCATTCTCCTGGCCAAGGCTCCCCCCCACTCCCCCACAGGGGTGCTTGGGACCCTGCTTGGATTGGAGGTGGGGGTCCCCCGTACCCCTTTCCTCAGGGTTCAAGACCCCTTTCAGCCCCTTTGGAGGGGGGCTGCTGGGCTCAAAGGGGCTGAAAGGGGTCCTGCACCCTGAGGAAAGGGGTACGGGGGACCCCCACCTCCAATCCAAGCAGGGTCCCAAGCACCCCGCTTTTAAAATCGGGTGAGGCGGCCAGGATCCAGATGTGTCCCTCCACACCCAAACACAGCCCACCCTCTCAGAAACAAAAGAGGGGGTGAAGAAGCAGAAACGTTTGGGGTAAGAAACCCAGAGAACTGGGGAGGGGGTTGCCACGCCAAGCAGAGAAGGGGGGCGCGCCGTCTCCGCAAAGGCAAGGAGGGAGGGGGCGACGCAAGGCCAGGGAATTGGGGAGGGGGCCGCCGCCCGTCCCGCCCGCCTCAGCCAAGGGTCAGGTTGGGCCAGGGGGGCCGCCCGCCCCCTCCTCTCCCCAGCCGGGGGGCCCAGGCGGCCGCGGAGGGGCTGACAAAGCCGCCCCCCGCCCGTCCTGGGCGCACAAAGCGGGCCGCTCCTCCCGCCGGCGGGCCCGCCGCGAAGCCCCCTCCCCGGCTGCAAGGCTCCCCGGCCCCCCTCTCACCCCCCGCGGCGGCGGCGGCGGAGGCGGCGTCTCCTTCCTTCTTTCCTTCCTTCCTTCCTTCCTTCCTTCCTCCTCCGAGGCGCGGCGGCACTCCTGGCTGCTCCCTCCCGGCTCCGAGGGGCGGGAAGAGGCAGCCGCCAGGCGGGGACTGCGGAAGAGCGGGCGGGCGGCTGCCCTTCCTCCTTCTCCTCCCTTCTTCCTCCTCCTTCTCCTTCTGGTTCCTCCTCCTTCCTCCCCGTCTTCCTCTTCTTCCCCTTCCTCCGCCCCTGCTTCTTCTTCCTCTTCCTCCTCCCCGCTTCGTCCTCCTCCTCTTTCTTCCTCCTCGTCTTCCTTCCCTTCTTTCTCCCCCTCCTCTTCCCTCCCGGAGCGGCCTGGCTTCCCCGGGGATCCACTCCGCAGCTCGTGGCACCCCACGTGTGCCCACCGCCTCCCTGGCGTCTTTTCTCCTCCGCTCCCCAACAACAGCCCTGCGAGGTAGGCCGGGGAAAAATCCACGACCGGTCGCGGTTGCCAACCAAGCCTGGCTCGCCAGGTCGGCTGCAAAGGAGGCCACGAGGAGAGGACCGCGGTGGGAGCAGGGGGCGCTACCTGGCCTTCCAGGCGCAGGATTCCGCCTCTTGGGGCGAAATGATTCCAAAACGGGCTAGGGAGATGATTGGGGTGGGGGTGGGGGGTTTAAACCACAATTCGGGGTCTTGGTGCAGAATTTTGCACGGTGGTCTGCAGATGGACCCATCCGATTAAAGCCTAAGAAACAGCTGGGCTTCACAGAGGACAGGTGAGCAAACGAGGCACCCTGAGTTTTAGGTCTTTCTTTCCGGAGGTGGGAGAGAACCAGTTTTATCTACCTGGAAGAAAAATGCAGATCTGCACCCGACTCCCCCCCTTCTGATTTGGGTTGGGGGTAAAAGCCATCCACGCCCCATTGCAAGGCCAGCCAGGTGGGGCTTCCTGGTTTTTATTCCCTATTTTCCCTAATGGGGAGCTTAAAAAAAAAAAAGCCGCGTGCAACGTTGGTTTCACTGGCCCTTTCGGAGCCTGGCTTCCTAGAGTGGGAACATGCCTGTGCGGTTCTGGGGGGCGGTTGTTTTGCTCCTGGCCTCAAGGCAGGGCTTGCAGGGGCTCCCTTGACATACCAAGACCCCCGAACAGCCAGACTTCTGTTCGTCCCTGGCTGTGCCCGTCTGGCGTGGCAGGATGATCCAAAGACGCTTCTCCAACCCCGAAGGCGGCTTGAGGGGCACAGAAGCCAAGGGACAAGTGTGAACGAACAGGTGATCCAGCGGAACGTGAACAAGAAAGATCCAGCCGCCCGCGTCCCACCAGAAAGTCATTTCGGCTTTCCGGGCCCAAGTATCTGGATCCCCTCTAATGGAATCCACTCACTTGTGGCTTAGATTATTCAATAAACCATAAATTAATTTGCAGCCCCAAACCCCCCCCCCCCCCGAGTCTGGAGAATTTGCCCAGTCATGCACGATCGAAGAAGCGTGAGAAAGTCAGGGCATCCCTTTTTGTAATCATCTAGCCTAGACTCATGGAACACGCCCGCCCGTCGCCTAAGGGGGGAAATGTGTGTTGACTAAGACAACTGGCCGTGGATGTGTTGTTGTTTTTGATGCCATGGCCCCAGAGCAGGATTGGAGCACAGGTGGTTATAAAGTGAGACAATTGGTTAAAAAGACAAGAAAGTGCAAAATGAACCCCACCGAAGAACAGAGGTAAAGCCACTGTACAGAACGCTGACAGTTACATAGGAAGTTTCACGTGTCACCCTGTATGGTGCTACAGGTAGTCCTCGCTTAATGACAATTGGGACCAGAATTTCGGTTGCTAAGCAAAGTGGTCATTAAGCGAATCCAACCCGATTTTACAACCTTTTTTGCAGAGGTCGTTAAGCGAATCATGCGGTTCCCCATTGATTTTGCTTGCCAGAAGCTGACCGGGGAGGTCGAAAATGGTGATCACACACGACCACAGGACACTGCGACGATCATAAATGTGAACCGGCTGCCAAGCACCCCAATCGTGATCATGTGACCGTGGGGATGCTGCAACGGTCGTGTGAGCACCAGTTGTAAGGCGGTTTTTTCAGCACCACCGTAAGTCTGAACCGTCACTAAACGAATGGTCATTAAGTGAGGGCTACCTGTATTCTCCATCTTGCATAGCTGTGGAAATTACCGCATTCTTTAGAGGTGGCCAGTCTGTTTCTTGAAGGGCTCTGAAGCTGCTGAGGGTCATTGGGTCTACCTTGCCAGCCACTTTCACCTTCTATTGATGGAAAGGCACCGCGTATATTAACTAACAAAAACATGCGGACATTTGCCTCGGAGAATCCATAGTGTAAGTTTGATGAAGAGGAGACTCATGGTTTAGACTGAGCCTAGAACAGCAAATAAACCAGAGAGAACAAACGGAGGCGCTCAGTATGTGCCTTCTCCTGTTCAGGCAAAGCGGCCACAGGCTGGGCGAGTTTAAACAAAGCCCAAAACGGTCCACTCAGTTGAGAACGTCTGTTATTAAAGCCAGCCAGCCCTTCAGGCAGAGGTGCTTTCATATCACCCCACCCCACCAGCCCATGAGATTTAATTAAAACCATACATTCTAATCCTCAAAAAAAAAAAACCTGACATGGGTTTGTGCATCATGACATTCATTATTGGAAAGATATTAACTTATTGTTCAAACTACGTGGCGTGTTCTGGGTTATCTGGTCTTTGAGGACAGGAGATAATAGTATCATACATGGTCATCTGCATCAGGAACAGACAGGGTCACCTAAGCCTACTCCTGGGGGGGTGGGGGGGAAACGATCCTTTTGCTGGATCTAAACACAAGAGATTTGGGAGAATGGAGAGAAGACTGCCTAATTACGCTGCAAGAGTTCTGTGATGAAACAAACACTGGAAACAAACGCTCTACTGTAAATAAACAGCTAATTCCTCTCCCACATATGCATAAAGCATTAAACTAAGGAGTGTTATTTATGGATATTCGCCAATATTTTCTATTGCAAAATTTCCTTTAGAATAACTCCCTTAAAAAGGCATGGAGAAAAAAAATAAGTAGAAAGAATGCAATATACACCCATAATAAAACTGTCAAAGTTTGATTTTCCAGTAGTATGTTTTCTATAGCTTACCTCAAGTTACAAAAAAGTTATGAAAAAATCTTTTTATTAAACTCCTGTACACAAGCACAAATATATGTACAGCAAGTTCAAATATGATGGTATTACCAAAAAAAAAAAAGCAGAGGTGGCATTAAAAAAATTAAATCACCTAAATTACTTATAAAACTTTTCAAAAAAGATGGAAGGAAGGGTGAAATCATCCCTGATTATTCCCATTGGATTGCCACAATTCCTGGTCCTCCTCAGAATTGTGGGGAAGCATTTAAAAAATTGAGGTCCTTTTAAAAGCCACGGACAGTAAATGTATCTAAAGAACGATCAGCTCAACCTGGAAAGCACGGGTCTTGTTTACGCAGCAGAGACAAAAACCTCCATTTGTAGAGCGCCAAGGATGTATTTGACCCAAAGTTGGGAAAGATTTTCAGAGTTATCTGTAATGCAGGATTGGATAACATTCGCAGTTCTTTCGGGCATTAGTGGAAATATTAGCCCTTAGGCAACCCCTGGTCCTAAGTCAAAATGGAAGCCTTGTCCGCCAGGCTTTTTTTTAAAAAAAAGCAAAATTACTGCATTTCAGGGGGAACGCAAGGACCACTTTTCACCTTCCGCTCTTGACTCAGTGCTTTAACAGGAGCGCGTCCGGATCCTGCTGCTTGTCGGTGGCCCGAGCAGGGCCGTTAAAAGGAGGCCTTCTTGTTCTTCTGCTGGTTCCTCGGGGAGTTTTTCAGCACCCTCCTTATTCGGAGGTACGTCCCGGTGGACTCCATCATGTTCTCGAATTCGAAAGGGGTGATCCCGGCAGCAAACTTGCTCATGTCGGGAACGGGGCTGGTGGTCTTGGAGGGCAGCTCGGCGCTGGGGATCGCAGGGGCGTCGCTGTGGTTCACGCTGCCCGCTGGGGCCGACGAGCTGGTTTCGTCCCGGCCTTCCGAGTCCATGGGGGTGGGCTCCTCCTCTCCTGTTAAACCCACCGGTTCGCTGGCTGAAGCCTGTGCAGGATCAGGCTCTTCGGCTCTGGGGATCTGCTCAGGGGCGTCATACAGATCAGGTTCCGAGACGTCCAACTTCTCGGAGGCCGTTTCCTCCAGGTGAACGGAGGGCTCCGTCCTGGAGGGGGATGGCGCCCCAGAATTCCCCGCTAAGGGAATCCCTGCGGGGAGGTCAGAGTCACTGTTGGCGCGCTCCGCCTGCTCCAGGGCTGCCCAAATCAGGCGCTGCTGCTCCTCCAGCTCCTCCAGGGTCAGCGTGTCCTCGTCCATGGCCGAGTCCTCTGGCCTCGGGGTGGAAGGCGTTGGAGGCGGGGTGTCGCGAGGAAGTGCTGCTGGCACACAAGACAGCGGTTGGGGAGGAGCGAAGTTGGGGGGAGTGCCTGGAGGGGTGCCCTGTGGCAAAGGGGGAGGAGTGGCATTCAGCGGTGACCCCGGAGGTAACGGAGGTTGGAACTGGAAGCCATCGTAAGCTGGAGAGCTATGGGGCAAGTCTAAATCTGAAATGAGGAAAACAGCAGCTCCTTTAATCACTCTCCTGCCTGGATTCTTACCTCAACGGGGGGCTCTTCAAGTAAAAGCACGGTGGCTTCCATGGGGAGCTAGTGGAACCGCAAGGAAGACTGAAACCGGGGGGAAGTTTTAAAATTTAAAAGATACGGGTTACGGGTTTTTAAAATGAAAGTTGTACCAGAATCTATCTCCATGTCAGCTGACAATACTTCAGCGCTGTTTCCTTTCTGCCTTTTCGAATGATGAGAGCCCTGATGAGATGAAGGTTTTTTATGCCTGGATCTCGGACTTGCCTAAGGAAGGACCAGAAACAAATGAAAGAAACCCTAAGAACCCCAGAGGAAAACAAAACATTTTTGTTAAGGGGAAGTACACCAGCACGCTTAAAAATATTCACCGAATGGTAAGTGGAAAGGTAATGAGCAAAAATGTCCTTTTGCTGGGATGGCTGAAGGGGTACAGAGCCAAACATCCTCCATTCCTGTGTCAAAAAAAAATAAAAATGAAGCTATTAGGAAATCAAAGAATAAATGCCCGAGAGTTATATACATACAGCAGAGCTTTGCTGGGTATTATTTAATAAAAGGGATAGAGGCAAGAAAGAATGAACTATGATCAAACGAATTACTGTGATAAACATATCTGGCAGTCCTTCACAAGGGCATTTCAGACAATTTAGGAGCTATAACAAGTCAAATAGTCAAGGCACTAAAAATTGAAACAACTTAAAAACAGCAAGAATTAAATATCTACCCACTATTATAATACTCATTGACAGGCAGAATATAATTAAAAAGGGGAAAAAAAGAGCTTTCCTTGGCTGGGGATAATTGGCTTCCTAGTTCCAACACATCTGGAGCCCAACAGGTTGGAGAAGACTGTTTTAAAATACTGATGAGGGGGCCAGGCCCACTAACCTGGGGGAGGAATTTCAAATTGGAGGAACCATCTCCAAAAAGGCCATGTCCATGACCCTTGCCACCCTGGTCCTGGCTAACCACGAGCGAGACAGCAGAATCTTCAAGATGACCTCAAGGCCTGCCCTGATTCGTTTAACTACAGGCAGCCCTTTAAAACAGACTTCAGGAGGGTTGCCAGAGAGATGTGTGCGAGGAGGGCACCCTACAGCTCCTCAGTGGAAGGGCGGGAAAACAGTGAGTAAAGAAACAGGCACTTACGTCTGTTACGCCACTTGGGGTGCACATGTTAAAACCTGGGTAATTGATCAACTTGGAGATATCATACGTGACACACGGATGTTGGTGGTGGTATTCCTCCTCTGTTTCGCTGCCAGGCGGCGCTGTAAGAAAGCAACATCAGTCCTTGATGGTACTACTGGCAAAACACATCATCCAACTGTTCTCTGGCTTCTAGCTGTTTTGACATGGACGGCTGGAAGGCACAAACGCCTTCCGTAAATTTAACACAACCTAACAACAGCTCCAAGGAACAAGCTCCCTGCCTCTGCTCTGACAACTAATTAGCCATTGGTTGAAAAAGCTCAAGTTGTCTGATTAACATGTTGCACTAAGCTATGGACCGTGGCAGTGTTTTTCAACCATGGCAACTTTAAGATGTTGGACCAACTCCCAGTATGCTGGCTGGGGGATTCTGGGAATTGAGTTCTTAAAGTTGCCAAGGCTGAAAAAACTGGTCTATGGTCTACGAACCATACTGATTACTTGTCGAAATAAATGGAGAGTCTTCACTCCTTTTACCTTTTCCGTCATAGAGAGTTAAGCCAGATTTTTCCATTTCTGCCTCTTTGAGCCAGCCTGGGGGATAACCCAGCTGCCGCATGCGATAGATGAAGGGAGGAAGCGTCTTTTCGGTGACACCAAGGGCATCCTGGAGTTCCTCACTGCGGGGAGGGGGGCAGGAGGGGTCCAGTTAAAAACACAATGAAGCTGAGCAACACGATTTGGGCAATTTGGTTTTAGATTGCCAACTGAGAAAACACAAAGATGCCTGTGCACATCAAAGGTAGATAAAACAGTTGCTGAGTTGTGTCCAGTTCGAAAATATTTGCAAGTTACCACCCCCAAAAGCTGTATTTCCTTGAGTGTGGATTGGTAGATTTTTGTAAATTCTACCTTCCTACTTCGAAAGGGTTTACTCAGAAGCTTCCTAGTGCATTGGTGAGCCCAAGGTAAAGGGTTGGTAGCACCACTCATTAGGCTGGCCTCGGGAAGCCAGGCTTTCAACTTCTCCTGTAAACTGCAGCTAGTTTGCAGTTCCGGTTGTTAGTTAGGTAGACAAACAACTGCTGTGGGAGAAAAAGTACCTAATTATTCCCGGTTTGAACCTTCCAAAACGTTCTTCCACTTCATCTGCGTGATACCTCTGCTGGAAGTTTTGGCTACCTGCTTCCCCACAAGCATCCATGAACTCTTTTCTTTTTTCACTTATACGGGCAGAGTTTCGCGGCTAAAATTTAGTTAGGAGGAAAAAACGAGGATGTCAGAACAATACCAAGAGCAATAGCCACTGATAAGGCTATTAAAAACGCAGACTGAAATATATCTTTACCTGTGGGCAATCTTTCATCTGGTGGTCTTCAGAGCCACAGTTGAAACAGTGAGATCTGGGTCTGCTTTATTAAAAAAATATATACTCTTAGAGCTATTTCACTTGACACTCTCTCAATGACCTTTTAAAAAACATGTTCTAATATTCTTGGTGCACTGTCAGATGCGGCAGTGCAAAAGGACTCCTGATTAAGCAAATCAACTGCTGCACAATTACGACTTTAAAGGTGGAAAAAGTCACACCAGTGTGGCAATGAAATGATACTGGAAATATGGATGACATGAACAAAAACACTGCCTTTGATTTCAAAGTCATGTTTCATAAATAGATGATGATAATCAGACATTAGATGCCAGTACATCATCACAAATTCTAAGCAGATCGTAAGGCAGGAATCAGGAACCTCTTAGTGCTGGGCCACAATTCCCAACAATCTCTGCCAATACAGACAATGAGAAGGGAAGAAGGCAACATCAAGCAACTTTTGCATTTTGCATCCAAGAAATATTCATAGCATGCTTTTTCAACAAGTATTTCCAGCTAACCAAAGAAAAACAAGCATTTTATCAGAGCTTTGAACCAGGAGATAGAACCTGAGAAACAGAGATAAAAATACCTCCTATAGGCACACATGCCCCAAAACTTCCAAAATTTTGACTCTCTTGAGAGAGGCAGGCTACCATTCAGACTCTTATTTGCATACCTCTGGGGCTGTTTGAGGATACAAATGATATCTGTGTTTGCTTTTTTATTGTGGTCTTACTCCATTACCCCTTTAAAGTCCAACTGAAACATTTACATTAGGAAAGTAAACTGCACTTTTACTCCGTTCCCTAATCACATCTATTACTAACCAATCACAATACATACTTTTTTTAAAGTAGAAACATTTGTAAATTTATACAAACCTTTTAGGCTTTACTTGTATCTCTTGTCCATCTAGAGAAAGAATCTGTGTGAAAACTTGCTGGTATCTTAAGAATTCAATAAGGAATTGCCATCGTATGAAGCAAAGTGCATTTGTAGTATAGGTGTGCATAATATCTAGCCATCACCCAGAAGTGTTGGGCACAAATTGACTTGCTGAAGCAGGGCACGATCAGAATTATCAACTACATTACGACAAAACCCTGTCTGAAAGCCTGCCCCTATCTAGGTTGGGTGATTCTTTTCTCTCTTGCAAAAGTTTGCCTCATAAATGCTACGTGTCACCTGCCTTTCCAGAAACGCAACGTTAAGGTGCAACAGCATTTTAAATCAGAACAGAAAATCCATCCTGGGGGAATGTTTTATTCAAGCATATGATACCAGACTTAGGGCACTAAGACACTGAAAATGTATAAATGGAACCCAGTCTGTTTTAGACTTATTGCATTAAGTAGCAAAGTTTAACAGGAAAAGGGAACAACAGTTAACTAAATAGGATACTTGGGTATTTCCCATCCGTCTGTGAGCTGAGGATTTTCGTTTAATATAGGCTGCCCCAGTTTATCAAGACAAAAATTGGTAAAATAGAGAACACTTCCTACAACCTGTAGAAAGAGTCAAAAAGTGTCAGTACTTTAATCAGACTAAAATATAACGTTAAAAATGTACTTAAATATATTTCACAAATATAAGTTCTAATATAATTAAGTACATTAAATAAATGGCTTGAGGATATGAGGATTCACAAGCAACACCTTACATTCCATACTTCAGTATCTATACGTTCAACCAATTAATGGAAAAATACAACTTCCCAAAAGTTACACAGGACTAATGACAATAATAAAATGCAATGATATTTACACGGTCATTTTATAAGTTACCAATCATTTCCTAATGCCGTAAACATGAAAAACTCAAATATGGGACTCAACCACCCAGATCGCAAAACAGAAAGAACTTACGCTAAACGCTTCTTTGATTTTTTTGGACATATTTGAGCCTGTCACTTTATGATCCTCTTCCAGGACAAAGCTAGAAGGCTAACAAAATGAAAACAAAGTTTACAAAGCTAAATTAATCTTCTTTAATCAAGTACAGAAGTACATTAATTCCACACAATCTTTCTTGGTGCTCCTTATAGCTGAAGTCACCCTCAGAACAGCTACAGGATTGCCAGTATTTGCTGGCTGGATTCATGATCTGCACTAAGCCATGGTTTGTTATGCCCATGGCTTATTGAATATGCCACATTGCCTGGGTTCACATATAACTATATGCCATAGTTATAGAACACATACTAAACCCAAAACACAGAAACGATATTATGGCCACTTAGCCATATTTGGCCATCATCAGCATAAGCAGCCCCATTTTATGAAGCATCTGGTAGCTTCATATGGCTCAATTTTAGCAATTCAGGAGCACTCCCCAATGGACAAAGCATGGTTCCCTTAAACAGCACCATGTTTTTAAAAGCACCATCTGCCTGAGAAGGCCACCCACCACAGTGAGGGGGTTGTGAAAGATCAGTCCCATGAACCGAAGCAGGTTATTTCTAAGATGGCAATGCAACTTATCTTTCCACATTTGTCTACTTAGGCTAGGGTACCAGAACAGCAACAATGCATACCAAGAAAAACAAAGGTGAAAACAACTTTATAAAAGAATAAACCCATCAACTGATAAATACCTGCGGCTTAACATTGAAGCAAGTCTTTTCAGATTCAGTTCTCTGTTGCTCCTCATATCTTTGAACTAAACTAGATATAAACTCCTCTATTTCTTGATGATATTGCCTATATAAGAGATTATCAGAATATAGAATGGATCAATTGCCCTGTTTGTTTTTTAAACTCAACAGGACATGACTAAGGACATCTCTGATATTGCATTTATACATAATTAATGCTAAGGATTTTTGTGCTGCAAACTTCTCTCTCATACAAAAGAACTGGTAGATTGAATTTCCACAGAGAAAGCTATACAGGTAAATTTTTAATTATTGTTTTTTTTGCAAGTCTCTGCTAGCATTGAAGAAATTCAGATTTGCTTCCATATTGCATATAGAAGCAACTCTCAAACATTTACAATCATGGGCACACAGAAACTATTTTTTTTTAAAAAAAGCCAATGTCTTCTTTACTGCAAAGATTTACTACAAAGTCTCTTCCATTTTAAAAAACAAAACAAAAAAAAACATGAATCTACCAAACATGGGGCAGCCACTAATGAAGAAACTACTTAAGCAGGGATCCAGAAAACTTGTGAATCCAGATCCACCAGTGTTGTAGTCTAAGATGCATACAACTGCCATCCATTCTGAAAGTGAACTCAGCCAATACAAGAAACAGATACTCACTTTGAAACAGTATTATTCATGAACAAAATCTGTAACAAAGGTCCGTCAAGCTTACAGTCATCCATCGTTATTCCACTAAAAAAGGAAGCATAAAGCTAACTTTACAATATGGAAGTAGTTTACTGAACCCTGCAGGATGCCTTTGATGTCAGTTCATCAGATATTTCAAGTCTTTCATTTTTTATTTTACCTTCTCCATTATTCTTAGGCTAGGACTTTCTTTACATGGTAACAGGAGAAAAACTGACTAGCTAAAATCACTCTCTTGTGCATAATTGCATCGCAGATTACAAGCAACGTTTGCAAAAAAGTAACAAATGTGAAGAGTTGATTGTTCCTGACATCATTCTTCAACAGAGACAGGTGAATAACAATTACTGTGACAAATCCAAAAGGCAACCAGAATAATGAATCTGGAGTTCCAGTTTTGCAAGAGGAGCACCAGGGATCTCCTGCCAGCATGCAACATATTGCTCCATCTTTTAAACATTGTGAACCATCACCATGAAAAACTGGGAAACACATACCACAGTATGCTCAGGTGTAAATTTGCCATCTTTCAACTAAATTATGGGCCAAACTTAAAATATACATTTACCTGATTTCACTAGAACTCTGAGAAACACAACAGCAGTTGAATATGGGTGCGGAATCACAGAACAAGATGCTTTTGAGGACATTGCCTCAGACCAAAGCTGGTTTCACCCCGACCTCACACAAATCTGCTCCCAATGCGTTTCATACCCCAGGAGCCAGAAATCCTTGACAATCTATTGCAAATGGCCTGGAAATCTACCCAAAGACCTTCTGTTTGGCCTAAACATCGCAAATACTTGAGAGGCTGAAGCGTACCTTGGTCGAGTCAGGATGTTCAGTTTTCTTCTGAGTTCCTGATGTTCAAATTATTAAGGAATTTCATGGCACAATAATGACTTCCTAGGAACGAAGACAGGAGAATCCCTGCAGCCTCCTCTCACCAGTCCTTATTATAGTTATTATTGCCTTCCAGTCAGTGGGACTCTGGCAACTGCCTGGACTAGTCCCTGCAGTTTTCTTGGCAAAACTTTGGAAGTGATTTGCCATTGCTTGCTCCTTCCTAGGGTTGAGAGAGAATGACTGGCCCAAAGTCATCAGCTGGCTTTGGGCCTAAGTTGGGAGAACTCATGGTCTTCCGGTTTCTAGCCTGTTGCCTTAACCAAGACACCAAACTGGCGGCTTATTATTTTATCCCACCTTTTTTATATATAACTCAAGGCGGTGAACATACCTAATTCCCCTGCCTATTTTTCCCCCACAACAACGCTGTGAGGTAGGTTAGGCTGAGAGGGAGGGACTGGCCCATAGACTCCAGCCGGCTTTCACGTCTAGTCAATCTGAACGTGGGAATGAAATCCGAGAAGCAGGGAAGAGAAGCCGACCCTGAACCCCTCCCTCAGCGATGCCGATGATCGAAAGACCCGACTAGGAGGCGTTTTCCTTCGTCCTCGCGGGACCGCGGGCAGCCACAGCCGCACCATTGGCGGGACGAAGGCCTGAGACTCCCCCCACCCACCAAACGCTTCCCGCCGGCCTTTCCTACGGCGGGTAAAACGCTCCCACCCTTCTGCCCTCGCCGCGGCCAGGATATTCTCCGCCCGCAGGTGCTGGACGGTCTCCTCGGAGTCCCTCAGCCGCTCGCGGAGCTCCGCCGCCTCTTCCGCCGGGCCGGGCGGCGCGGCGGGCGCCTCTTCGTCGGCGTCCAGCTGCTGGAAGAGCTCGCGGTCCCCGAAGTCCACCGCGTCCGCCATCTTAGCGCGCGGGAGACGAGCCGCGCAGGGCGCGATAGAGGACGGGGAGGAGACGGCCAAGGCCGCCGCCGCGCGTAACCCGGAGAAGGCGCCCAGGCCCCGGCGCCGCCGCAGAACCGAGGCTCGGGGTTTCGCCCGAGGCCTTCCGCCTCTCAGCGCGGGAAGACTACGGCGCCCAGCATGCAACGCGGGAACGGCTACGCCAGCTGCCCATAGGCCCAAGGGGGCTCGTCGAGGCCGGGAGTTGTAGTTTGACCCGGAAGCGGTGCATGCTGGGATCGGACGAGCACTTCCGCTTCGAGGTTCGGATTGCAGAGCGGGGCTCGGCAGCCTCTTGGCGCCCCTTTTCCAACCCAGAACGATGGGAAAGGGTGCCGGCAGTCAGATGATGATTATGCATCAGGAAAGGCATGAAAGGACCGAGTACTAAACTGTCCAGCACCTAAGAAAATAAAATTAATCACTTGTATGGATATTCCACACTATCTGTTATGGGTTCACAGAAAATGGTACCCAAATCCATTGTGTTTGCATAATAAGGCTGGGGGAAAAAACCCTCTAAACCAATTTCTCAATTTTAAGCTGTGTGGACTTCAACTCCCAGAATTCTGGGCGTTGAGGTTCCCCCAGGTTAAAATGGCCACGGTTGAGAAACTGCTGTAGACAGTGGGTCCAAATGCAATACGCATCTAACGCTGAAACCTGCCACATACCTTGCAGAAGCTGATGGCTGGCCTCCCCTTTTCCGCTAGAAGGCAGGGCTCCAGGCTGCCGGGAAACTCTCTCTTCAATGGGGCGTCCTACTGTAATAACGAGCTTGCAACCTGCAGAGCGTACAGGAATGGCACAGGTGAGTGAACACAGCTCAAGTGAACCAACCAGCTTCTCTATCCTTGGGCCTTTTGGACACTTTCTTAATGCCCTTCCCCTCCTAAAAAGGATGGGGCTGCAGGCTCCGTCTACAGTGACCAGGAAGATAATCATTAAGTCCAACTGCTCTTCTCCATCATTGGAGATGGAGCCGCAGAGACATTACAGCAGTATTCCCAGGATGGATCAGCAAAAGCAGTTTATAACATACCGCGTGCCCCAGTGTAACATCCGAGTGGTGAATTTGTCCAATTTATCATGGTAGGTAGAGCCGCAGAGCCACCCTACGAATGTCTACTCATGGTACTCCTATTTATAGGCCACCCATACAGTTGCCCCTCTAGAAATTGGGAGGAGTCCAGTGGCAGCTTTTCAGACTAATTGTACTACAGTTTAATACCAATAAATTGCTACTGAAGGTACTTTGATAAAGATGCCTCCAGCTTCCCTCTGATTTGGGGCGACCAGACTGACACAGCTCTCCTCCTCTGCCTCCCTAGTGCACGTTGTGAAGCAGGGACGGGTTGACATCTTGCTGTCAACGTCCGGGTAACGCCCTTTCCATCCTATTTATAGCAGAGCAGGAAACTCCAGGTTTGTCTGAAGGAGACAAACTATCAACTCTTTGCCTCTCTAATGTAGATTTCAGACTGATCCTCAGAGCCGTGTGCGCATCTAGCTTGAGCAAACAGCCTTCTGGGGGGGGGGGGGTGTCCAAGCACAGTCCCTGGAAACTGACCAAATGCTTGAAGCAGGGTGCTAAAAAAAGAGTCCCCTTTGGGGGAGATGTGGCGGTGATACAAATCGAATTATAAATAAATAAATAACATCTCAAGAAAAAGGGAAAAACGTATTTAAAAACAGACAATACATGTTACATTTTCAATGCTTTAATGTAATGCTACTGTCAGTAAAGTACCGGCTACTCTGATTAAAGCTGCCTTAGTGAATACCATCACAGAACACACTTCTGAGTAAATTCCTTGTGCCTTGATTCCAAATAAAACTGCAATCCTTAACCCTTGTAATCCTTTAATATGTTGGAATTTTAAACTGTCCATCATCCCCATTCATACCTGTCTCTGCTGGGCGGGGAGGGACAACATTAAGGTTTAATGTAACGGGTTATCCTTAATGTACAGATTAAGAGTGGGGGGAGGGTGAGAACTACAACTGGAGAAATCCATCAGTGGTGCCCCTATCAAATTTTGGCTACTATTTAGAAATGACCACGTTTTCTCACAGAGAAGTATCACCCGAGCTTACTGTCCTTCCTCTACTACAGCTGCTGCTGTCGTCTCTCATCTTACACTTATAATTTGTATGGAAGTTTACATACATTTTGCTTTTTACATTTGAGTAAATAGTATGTTTTAATGGCCATTGCCAGATTAGGGAGTATCTTTAGGGAGCTTCATTTCTCTATTCAATTAGTGCTTAAACTGAGTTGACAAACTGCCATCTCACGCCTTGAAACAAAGCAGAAATGGCAAGTGTTGAACTACTCAAAACGGGAAATCTAAGGTAGTTCAACTGAATTTTGTTGCTAACGTGGTTGGGGGTGTTCTGCTTGCTGTATCACAGAACAAAACTACCTAAAGCAGGAACTACAGGGTAGAGAATTATTAGATCTGAGGGAGGAGTATCATTTATTGGGATGAAGTATTTTGGTATAGCTAACAAGTAAGTAACACATATCCAATACTAAAACCTGCAGCATACATTGCCCTCTACTTTACCTACTTTAACTCTACCCTCTACTTTTCTACATTGGGGTGAGCATTTTTCTAAAAAATTAAATATATTTCATGAAGTTAAGCTTAAAATAATTTATCCACTAAACTTAAAATGCAATACTATTTGAGAAAAACATGTTTATTAACCAGGTTGTTGCACTGCATTATGTACCCACTGGCCCAATCTGCTAGTTTAACACCAATACAATGTGTTTTATGTTTCAAGAGTTGAAAATAACTGTACAAGTTTAAAGTACAAAAGTACACAAGACAGTGGACACAAAATATCCATGTAGGAGTTCGCCCTCAGCTGTTCTGTTTTAAAACCACAGAACTAGAAATGTCCTTCTAGAGCTCTGCCATGTATAATGGAAGTGAGTATAACCTGATTACAACATGGAACACCAGTTATCACTGATCTGATATTTACAAAAATTGTAATGTCAATAAATTAAAGTCAGTGTAACACCCATGCAAGCTAGGATGCTAGCTTTTGGTGAACAAGGACCCAACATCTGAACAAGAATCTTGGTCAAAGTCTCAAGCTTTTGGATGACGTCTTTTCAAACAGCGTCCATTCCTCGCATCGAAGATGTAAAGCCCAATCCCATTCCTCTTTGGGTGTGTGTTTGCGACCTTGCCATTTCGTACTGTGCGTCAAGATTTCGGAATACTTCTTCTTGCTGTTTCAAAGTCTTGTAACTTTCTTCATCCACGGAACCGCTACCCCCGGCTTCCTCCTCGCTCTAGGAGGAACAGACGAAAAGGTTCAACAGAGGTGCCGCTGAACTATTCGGCTCTGATACATGTCATTCAACTTAACAATAGGATATAATAAAGATTCGGATATAAAGCTTTGCAGAGGACTTTGCGACTACGAGTCTCAGTTAATGTTCCCGTAATTTTCACCAGTTACCAAGTAGTGGAGCAGCAGCACTCTCTCCCCACCTCCGCTCCTCCAAGTCTACTCTGAAAAGTTGGAGGAACTCTGGAGGCTTACAGGCCCTGCAAGGGCGAGAGCAGATCCCCGAGAGATCGTCTTAATCCGTTTCTGTGCTTCCCCATGTTTAAGCCCATCGATTACTTTCTCCAGCCACATCAAGAATCTCACTTCGCTCTAAAGTTTGTTTCACAGCCTGTATGCCTTCCAAGACCATACAGGTCTCTCCGCACTGACAAACCTCATTTCAGAAACACCTACCTTAATACCCATCAACTTTCTAAACTTGACATTTTGGTCCTTATTCCCGAAGTTCAGTTTCTCCCAGATTTCTGCAGATTGCGATTTATCCTATCAAAACATAAAGGAGTACATTTTTATAGGTTACGTACAGAAGCATATTCATACTGTGAAAGAACCACCACTAAAAAAAGCCAGCATGTAGCAACTGGCAAAAGACCTCTGATGCCCGTAGGCAGTTTTCCATTTTTCACCATTCCTCTAACCCAGTGTTTCTCAACCTCAGCAACTTGTGAGGACTTCAACTCCCAGAATTCCCCCGTCTAACCCGTTCACCCCCCTCGTACTCTCCCCTTCAAACTTCTAGCAAGACCCACTTGGCATCTAGTTACTGTATCAGCTTGGCTGGCTGTGGGTGAGCCCCTCAAAGCTATTTCCTAAGAAACAGGATCCCACCTTAGAATTCCCCAAATCCCCAAACCGTCATGAGCTGCCCAGCCAGGAGTGGCCCTGATCTGCCTTTGAAAACGTTATGGTGCGGACGCCCCACCGGTCACCGCCTAGAGATAAAGCAGCAAGGAAGGTTACCCCTTCTTTTTTGCCCTGCCACAGCATTTTCCTCTTCTTTTCTTGCTCGGCAAACTTCATGGGGTTCACCGCTGCTGGATTGTAGTAGCTCGGGACTGCTATCCCCGTCTCCGCCAGAGCCTTCGCCTGCAGGGCTGCCATCTGGGCTGCCATGGCTATCTGAGGAGTGACCTGCGTCCCAGAGGCCAGGAGAGCTGCGACGTTGATGACCGAACCGCCGGTGGCAGCTGCCGCTGAAAACAACATTACAACGTTACTCTTCTAATACACCACCTTTACTGTTCGTGAAAAAATTTATCCATCCATCCATATTTATTCACCGCCCATCTCGTGTGACGACGACTCTGGTCAAGAGTTTGTACAAATAGTACAAACTCTTGGCAGACAGCTTTTACCAGCTTTTGCCCAAGCACGTGCCATCCTATTTTTCTGGTTTATATATTTTTAAAAATGGGAGTAGAGGAGAAACGATCTCTAGAGATGTGTCAAAATGAAATAAAACGGTGAAACATATTAACTTCATTTCTTTTAAACAGAAGTTCAATTACCAGCAGCCATTTCCTGTTGCTTCTGCTTTTCAACCAGTTCTTTCTCTCTCTGCTCTTGCAATTTTTTTGCTCTTTCCAACCTAGGAATAATAATGCAGAAATATGTCAAAAGGGAGACTCAATCCCCCACCCCAATACTATACTGTTCATTTAAAAACAAAACAGCAAGGAGAATATCATCCCTGAAAAAGCTGCACACAAGTCACAGATTACCTAATATTTAAAGAGTACTTTTGTTTGTTGCTGCTTCTGAACTCGATTTCAACACATACGGTTGATGAGAATGACAGGGGACTGAAGTACTTTCCCACTTTGTTTTATGGAGATTATTAACCGGGGGGCCACTTACCACGGCATCATCACTTAGAAAAGATCAAAGAAAACTACAATCGAGGGATGTAGAAATTTGGGAGAAAAGTCTCGTACCTTCTGGCCAACGCTTCCTGCGCATCCATCGCTGTGTTTCGCCCCCTAAAGGGCGGGGGACTAGGGGTTCGGCTGTGACTTCTGCTGAACCTTCGTGGCTTTTCAGGTCTCTTCTTTCTTTCCCTGTTCAGAACCGTACATTAAGACTGCAGTTCCATTTTTTCTTGCTTCATAATTACTTCTCTGACTGCAAATTAACCTGAACAGCACATTCTCCCATTCGCTATCACATCCCCTCGGTTGACTGCTTTCACGTTCAACAAGCATTAACACACCTGCTCTTGCTCCTGGTTCTGCTCCTGCTGCGACTTCTATGCCTGTGTCTAGATCTAGACCTTGATCTGGATCTCACACGCCGCTTTTTATCTCGACTGCGGGAGCGGGACTTTTTTCTATCACGGCTTCTGCTACGGTGACGCCTGGAATCACATGCCAAACTCCTATTAACCTTTCCAAGCTTGACGATCCCATTTAATTACAGCCAAATAGAATAAGTATTATCTGCATTATTTTCTGTTTGAGAGAGTATATTAAAAAATAAAGGTAACTGAGAAAACCTTTAGGCTGGACTTCCGGTGGGAACGTGGCTGACTGAACAGCTGTGCCCGCGAGCAGATCTGACGACGTGGCTTTTTTTCTGGGCTCAGGCAGGCTTTTCCTGAAGCCCTAGAGCGATTTCACAGACAGAAAACGCTCGGAATCATCCCATTTGAACTCCTGAACGGTGCCTCGCAGCCAGAGGATCGCGAACGTTAGCGCTAATCCGGTAAGACACGCCGGGAGTCTAGGACATCATTTCCAAACCACGCTGTAGCCTTAACGGGACACCCCATTTCTAAACCACTCAATTTATATTTTTTTCCCAGGTTTATGTACCCCAAGAGAGGCTTTCTACAGCAAGGAGAAGCGAACTCTCTTGGTGCCTATCGTTACTTCTGGATTAATTTTTAAAAAATCTTTTAAAGCTTTGGCTTTTCTCATCTAAACACTGAGGAGGATTGAGAATAAATAATTGCCTCCCTGTTATTATTTTTGGATTGAATTTGAAGGATTTAATATTTTCCTACACGTTGTATCTGCTATTTCGAACCTGCAGTTTTCTGTTCACCTTCCCTGGGAACTGCTTGTTAGCATACCTTGTGTCAACAACTTTCGGAGATCTTCTATTAACTCATTAACCCCTACGTTTGCCAGTCAAGTATCTAGGGGGTGCCATAATCTACTGCTTGAAACATGGAGAAGTTTAAGGAGACTTTCTCAGAGTTTCATTGTGAGCTTGAACAGTCCATTAAACAGAACTTTTCCGACTTCTGCCAAGCTTTTTTGCAAGATATTTGGGACATTGTGGAAAATACTAGTTTTAAAATGTGTCATCTAGATGAGGACATTGTGGAAGAAACTTAAGATTTTAATAAAGACAGAGATGTTTCTACTGACAGCGAGATTGAAGCTTCTGTTGAAATTCCAGGTGACGATTACATCCTGGTGTTGAAGGGGTTACAGCTTGAGTTGCAAATTACAAATGGAGTTGTTTTTCTGATGGAATGTTGTGGGAAAGAAGAGGCTCTGTTTTGTGGGAGGTTTTTTACTGAGAAGTCTAAGGGGGGCAGTTGGGTTGTTTGATTTCTGTATGAAAAATGCCCTATGTGTAATATGGAGATATGTGAATGTTTTAGTATATTTTGAAGCGGGGTAAAGTTTTGAGAATGTTTATCTGGATTGATATTAAGGCTTGCATGATTCCATTTTGCTTTAATGATTTGGATTAAGATTTACTGGATTGTTTTTAAGATTTGTTTGATTTTTAAGATTTATAAGGTATAATAATAATTGCTTGGTTTTAGGTTTAATAGGATTAAGATTGTTATAGTATTATTAATTATAAAAGTAAACAATTTATATGTTTTCATAATATGTTTATTATAGTGGACAGAAATATATAGAATAGCGGTAGGAAGGAAATGATTAAATTTTATTTATTTATTTATAATTCGATTTGTATTCACCGCTCCATCTCCCCACAGGGGGACTCTGGGCGGTTAAATAATTGTTTTTTGGGGGGAAGTTGATTTGGAGGTTTATATATTTTTTTCTTTTAATATAAGGGGAAGGAGCAATTGTATTTAGTGATTTTTATAATGTGCTAGTGGAATGATTTATAGAAATAATGTGATCTTGGTTTGACATAGAGCAAGGGATTATGGAAATTGCTGTGTATTCTTGTTGTTGAAAGTCGGAAGTCACCTCTTTATGTAATCTTTAAAATTCTTTTTTCTTGTGTTTCACACTTTTTGTTTTTGTTTTCCTTTTTGTAGTTTGTTGCTTTTTTGTAGTTTTTATCTTTGTTTCAAACTTATTAAGATTCATATAAAAAGAGAAAGAAAGACAGCCTTTAGGCTTACATTAAATAGCACGCGTTCACCTGAAAATAGGGAAAAACACTACTCAGCATTGCCATTCTACGGAAAAAGTTCCTGGCACAGGTTAAGGACTTGACCTAACTCCTCTATCTGATAGAAGAAAACCAGTCCAAGATACTGCCTGCATAACCCCCCACCCACCCCAATCTAGGAAGTATAACAGCCTGGATCCAGGCTGAAGACCCCAGCTGTGACAGCAAAATCCAGCTGTAAGACACACAATGTTGCACACAGACACGCTGAGGCAAATGTTTAGTGAGAGTATGCGAGATGTTAGAAGACAATTAACAACATCCGCTAAGTTGGAAAACTCAAGATTTACTCTTGGCACATTCACATCCTTTGGGAGTGGGATCAAGGATCTCCCGAATCCTCTCCAAATAACTACGATGGAAAAGCTATTTATCTACCTTTCACGAGATCGAGACCTTGAATGGCTTCGCCCTCTCGAGGACTTCCTCTCCTTGCGCTTATGCCGATCCTCGCCGTTCTCAGAAGCGTTCAGGCTTTCTCTCCCTTTATCCGAAGAGTGGTCTTTATCGCTATGGTCTTCGGATTTGTGCTTCTTAGAGGACTTCTCTTTGGACCCATGTCTTCGTGCCTGTTTTAAGAAGAAGTTGGTTCTTTCAGGAAAATAGTGCAACAAAAAGAGTTAGTATGGGCATTAGAAGATCAAGAATGATATGTTGTGATGCAACATTAGTAACCTTAGGAGTGTGGCCCAGTCAACTGCAATGGCTTTAACACCACCATCTACACAATGTTGCAGAGACACACTATCGTTCCTCCCCACCCCTACTTGACTTAAATCTGGCTCCACAAGGCTAAGACATCTCCTGCCACAGCCAGTTTTACATCATGAGGCAGAACAGCTGTTCTCCGAGGGTTTGGCGGCCTGATCCACAAAAGGAAACACGTTTGTCTCTAGACACCCCAGAGACATCGTATGAGCACACACAGGATGAGACCCGTGAAGACGGTGTGTGTCAAAGCTCATCAGGCAACATGGCAGGAGATCTACTGGCCACCCTTCTACAACATCCAAATTGAGGCTTGGTTGTACAATGGATCCTCAGCCTAAAACCTTATACACCAGGTAGCCAGCACCCAGCCAGATCTTGTTTTGAACTGGGCTCTTTTGTAGCAGACTTTTTACCATTCAGTGTTTGGTTTCGCTAAAATTTGGGTAAAGATTCTCTGCAGCTTTCCTTTTCCGTACTTTTACTGCACAGATATGTTTTTCTCTATAAATCGTACTGGAAGTCACGCCCAGAAGCAACTGCACAGGTAATCCTTAAAATTTTCATGTAATTGTTTATGTCTTCCAGGTCCTAGTAACCTCAATAAAAGCCAATACTACATACATACAATTCAATCAACTTGTTGAAGAGAGTTAGATATTCACGACACCATCTTATTCTAAGGTAAGCATTAAGACACAATTACTAACATTTTCCCCCCAGGTAAGTTTCTAATATGAAATTATTTGGGCAACCACTGAAGATTATTAAAATAAAGAGTGTAAACTGTGTACTCATCACATACCCAAAATGGGAAAAGCTCACAAAGGTGGAACAAACCCAACTGCCAAGGCAGAGGTAATTTATGGACTAACTGTGGTGGATGTTTCTCCAAAACCATGTGATGCCCATATCGTTCCTGTCCTCCTTCCTTTTTGATCCCGTAAAATTACTAGGAGAACTAGGAATAGCCCTTTACTCAATTAGCCTTTAAGCATTACAGGTTAGGACAATCGCCTAAACTAAAGATACTGGGTCAAACATCAACAGAAGTATCAAATACTAATAGCAGTTATTCCCCTGGAATTTAAAATCAAAGTAGTACAGTTCTAACTGGTTTGAAAAATTTCTACATTTTGAGGGGAAACACTTTTTAAAAACATAACGGAATAATCTTCTAAACATATAGTCTGTACTTTAAAAACACCATTATATCCAATAACTGATTTAAATTTCTTTGCAAGGGAAATATGAGTTTGAATGACTAATAGTTACCTTATCATGAAGTAGGCTTATAATTTTGCTATCTGAGTCTGGAGCGTCTTCAGTTCAGTCTCTTCGCGCATTAGCACGCTGAGTATGATTTATTATAGAAATGTTATCATGTGATCTAAACAATATAGTCAATTTCACAAATACTCTCCTATTTTTTTTCTTTTTAAACAGAGCTTCCATTGGTAAAGGGGAAAAACGTCCCTGGTCCCACATCCATTTCATCTAAAGCTATCCAGCAGAACTTAGGAAATTTTCTAGCTATTGCTGAGGCTTCTCCTCTGAAACGGCCTCTGCACTAGAGGCCAGCGATTCCCCTGGCGATGTTATTGCTACGGCTGCCTCATCTCAGTCCCCTTGCTTTTGCTTCAAGACCATTTCCGTCTTTGACTCCTGATGCACGGATAATCCCCGCCATAGGAATACTCCAACAATGCCCTCACCCAAACAGGGAGAAAAACTTAGGGGTGGGGGTGGAATGAGATGGGCAAAAGAACTTTGCAAAAGCTTAGCTGAACTCTGGTGGATGGAAGCTCTGTGGGAATCAGACATATTAAAATGTTTATCATGGTTGTTTCCACAATAAATCTCCACATGAATTTTTTTGGTCAATTATTACCTTTTTGTTATAAAGATGGCTTCACTCATGCTTCTCACTCCAAGCACTTTCTGAATTTACTTTTTTTTTGTACTTACCATTTAGACAATTATATCTTAAGATTTATACATGCTATGACATACTTGTAAATATGTCCTGCACAAATACCCAAGCACTACAAAGTATTAATTACCTCTTTGCTTCTGCTCCGGCTTCTGTATTTTTTCCCGTCATTATCTAAAGAAGGAAGCGTCTATTAATAAACAAGTATAGAGTTTAAAAAAGTAATCTCCGTCTACAGTAGTTCCAATCCCAGTGATATTAATGCTTAAGCTATTTCACGGATTTACAGCACAGTTGGAAAGGGCAATATTCCCAACTCCCTTCCCTGATACAAGGCTCAACGTAATTCTGAGGTCTGAAGTATTTAGTCATTTATCTTGAATATAGAACTCTAAACTTTGAACTTATAACTTAAATTCCAAAAAGTTGCATTTTGATTTTAAATGTTTATTTTAAAGTTACACAGAATGTAAAAAATTATTATCTTAATCAAAGCAACCAAACTATAAGTGCGTCCGTAAACAAAATTTAATAATGGAAACAAACCGCTAGAGGCTTTCATACCTGATTTTCGTTTTCTTTCTCTTGATCGTGAACGCGACCTTGAATAATGGTGTTTTGAAGTTCTAGGTGAACTGGATGCATCTGATAGTTCCTTTTTCTTTTCTCTATCAGGAGACGATTTCTCTGGGGCATTTGCCTCTCGCTCAGAATCACTAGCCTATGTTAAATGAAATAACTTTTAATATTTGCAATACAGTGACTGTCTACTACTCTTCAGAAAGTTACTAATTACTAAGTATCCACATTACTAGTCGCTAAAAGTCTGGTAAGGTTTTTCCCTGAACAGTCGTGTCCGACTCTAGGGGGCAGTGCTCATCTCCGTTTCTTAGCCAAAGAGCCAGCGTTGTCCGAAGACGCTTCCGCGGTCACGCGCACAGAACGCTGTTACCATCCCACCGAAGTGGTACCTATTTATCTACTTGCATTGCATGCTTTCGAATTGCTAGGTTGGCAAGAGCTGGGGCGAGTGCGGGAGCTCACTCCGTCACACGGCGCTCGGGTCTCGAACCGCTGACCTTCCGATCGACAAACCTGGTGTCTTAACCACTGAGCCATTGCACCCCCATCTGCTAAAAGTCTACAAGCCTCCAAAAACTAGTTTCATAGAAGAGCATGAATTTATATTGTCCAATCATAAGATTAAATTAAAAAGTTAATCATATTAGTAGGCAATCCTATTCACAGCCAGTAGACAAGAGCTGATAAAAACAGTCAGAACCCAATGCTTTGTCAGGTTTTCTGTCTAGAATGGGAATTCCAGAATGCCAATTCACAGCAGCTCTTCCTAACCTGACTCTTTTGGAGGAAGTATTTCATTTAAAAAATCCTAAAAACAAAAGTCCATCTTTTGTTCAATGACATCCATGGAACACTACCTCATGTTTAAGTCCTTTTTTTAAATTACTAAGTCAATCCTCAGCACGTATTACAACATGACAATGATAGACATTTTAATGTGTTTAATTTACTCCCCCTTATACTAAAATACACAACAAATTTTAATAGCATTCTCCAGAAACTAAATTACCTTCCTCACTTGACTGTTGCAGCAAGTCTGAATACCACAATCATGTCACTAAATAATTTCTTATCAAGCTGAATGAATAAGCTCATAAATTAGTTTGTTTCCACAGGCTAGAGAACACAAGAATGAATACCAAACCAACCAAACAAATTTTTTTTAGACTGGATTTGATCAACTTGGATTCAGATTTCCCAATTCTACTCACTGAACTCTCCTCAAAAGGCAGCAAATTTTGCTCATTCCCCCACTCCTTTGCAGCCAATTTGTTCCAAAAGGTTGAAAGGCCCTTTAATAAAACAAAATGATGAAAACTGCTTCCTCTGCAGTCCAGCCTATTACTTCTAGATGTGAAAAACTAGATACAAAAAATGCAAAGGATTTTATGACTGTTATGTTTTTTCTTGGAACTAAAACCTGTTTGTTTTAAGATTATTCCAAATGAACTAAACCCTAGCTGAGAATATAGCAGCTAACTGGAGCCCTACAACCCAAAGATTTTAAAACCAGGTCACAAACAGCATGTAACACTGGCAACTAAGAGCAGCTATATATACCATTACAATGACATAACACACACACACATATATATGAAAAGCCTTGTTGCTAAATAAACACTTAAGAGCTATAAGCCCCTAAACATTTAGTTCCATGCAACCCATTTCATATATTTACTTAGAAGTCTGATGCCCACATAATGGGATTGTCAATTTAAAATATTTAACCAGAATACAAGCCCCTCTGAAGTTCAGACCCCCCCCAAAGCTGTCAGAACTTCATTCCATGAATTCAATTACAAGTTTATATTTTACCCATTCCACATTGCTTGTAATGCTTCAAAAGTTATCTTTTTCACGTACTACACTCAGAATAGTCAAGGGCAAAACGACAGGATGAAAAAAATACAAATAAAGGAAAACGAGGTGTTTTTTCCCCCGTTTCACCGAGAAGAGTGAAATCTGGGGTCATTAAAAGATACCTTAAAGCAGTTAAGGTAGCCTTACACTGAGCATCCTCTTCTTCAGTTGGGAGCAGCTAAAAAAGGCAGAAGCCCAAGTATCCTACTAGTACTTTTTTTAGCAACTCCAATTTCTCCCACACATATACAGAGGTATTCACGTAATTCAGCTTAGATGTTAAAGGTTAACCCCTGCCCACGCATATAGGCTTACTTGCTTGGCGTTGTACCTATAAAATCGTCGCAAAAAGCCTCCCCTCCCCTCCCCATAATACACACTCCCTTATATAACTTCCTTTTAAAAATCCCAAAGCCTTTGTACCCACGGACATCCCCGTGCCTTTCCACAAGGTTGCTTATTCGCCTGCACCTCATTTACTTCAAAAACGCCTCCGACCCATATCCAGATTTGGGCCCTATGGATACCCGGGGACGCTCCCCCGACTTTAAGCCCGCAAAAGACCCTTCTCCACAACCACGCACACGTGTATTAGGCGTGTCATACCAACGTGGGTACAGAGACGCCAGTTTCTCCCCATTATGTGGCCAGGAGCAGCGCCTCTGCTCGAGCCCCGGAGCCCCAAAGGGAGGCCAGCCCCCCTCCCGCCCCGAGGGAAGACGGCGCTGGCGAAGCTTCGAGAAGCCGCGCTGGGGGGGGGGCGCCGCCGCCTCCCTCCTCCCCCCCCGCAGGAGGCCCATCATGGCGGCCGGGCGCCATCTTGTCTCGCGCTTTCCACCCGAGGCGGCTCCGCCCGCCGCCTGGGCCTCGCCCTCCACCAGCCCGGGAAGGCGACGGAGAGCCTCACCGCCATGCCGGGGTGCCGGGGAGGGGAAGCGGGCCTCCACCGCCACCAGCGGGACCTCCGGCTCCTCCTCGGCTTCGGCCCGTCAGCGAGCGACGCGCGGCAACTCCACAACCGCCGGCCCGAGAAACCCCACCAACTCGGCCCCGCCCCCTGCTTGGGATGCCCGGATGTAGCCGCAGGGCGGGGGAGCGGCGGGAGGAAGAAGAGCGGCCCTGCGTCTGCGCAGCGGCGGGGGAGGGAGGCGCCGGCGAGGAGCATAGAGATAGAAATGTTAGAACGGGCAGCTCTTGTCCTGGAGATGGAGTTTCCTGCTTGGGGGCAGCGCCCAAGCGTCCCTCTCATAAAATCAGGGGAATCACAGCGGAGAGCGCACCTCTACTGAGCCTATCTCTCGGCCTGGTTGGGGGCCGCCGTTCTCACTGAGAAAGTTTGGCCACCGCGGACCGCCGTAGCCGAGTATGCCCCGCCCGTAGAGAGCAGGGAAAACTCCCGCCAAATCAAAAGGTCCGTTTGAACATCGGCGGGTCGGTCGCTGCCGCAGCTTTCTCGCCTCCTTCCTGGCCGGGGATCGGCGTAAACTGATAGATGTAACCTGCCGGTGGGCTGGTCTTACCAGACGCCTTTAAGAGCTGGTTGACAGGTGGGAGTTCAACAGGTGAAGCTTTGCCCAGCGCAGGGGAAGAGACCGGTTGGATGTCTGCCTGCCTGGCGAGTGTCTTGCCAAAAAGTAAATGATCACCCCACTGGGGAGGCATTTGGGGGAGACTGCACAAAATCATCTCTCCCCCACCCACCCCAAAGTAGTACCCTGGGATGTGCACGTATGGCTTGATGTAAAACATCATAATCAAAAAGCTTAAACAGACTACTTTACAAAAACCCATGATTTTTGTAGAGAGGTGCAACCCAGAAAAATGACATTATTGCCAGTGGCCATGGAGTGTTCGTACATGTGTTTATTTGCAGGTTAAAGATGAAGCACATCTGTTATACAGTGGGTGGGGAGGTATCCCTGATGCTGTGGTTTCTGCGAAGTAGACTAGTGTATGAGCTAAAGAAGGGAAAAAACTATTTTATTTTTAGAGAAGTTGAGCTCTTGAGTGCCAAGAAAAAAGGGCTGTGCCCCCATAAATGTTGATTAGGCTGTTAGTGGGTTTTAGTACTTTTAGCAGGCTTCTTGAAGCATGACGAGAATTAGAAAGCCAGGCACGCTGCTTGTAAAAAATATCCTAACGTTCTTGCATTGAGAAAAGGTTCCCCTGATAAACGTGTGACCTTCCAAACTCAAATCGCCATTTAAAGGCTGAGATTATTTTACCTTAATGCACGTTGTTGCTTTGTTGTCTGTCTTCTGACGTCCGCCAGACAGAAAGTTTTCCTCCGAAGATGTGGGACGACGTTGAGCTTCTGGCAAGTGACGATACGGGAAGTGGGCAGCTGAGCATACATTCCAGGCAAGAATGTGGAAGCGCGCTGTATCAGATGAACACGCTGGTGAAGATAACCTCATCCCAAAAGGTAGGGTCACCTTAACGACCCATCACAATGGCTCTGGGTGCAGTGGCAAACTGCAAGGCTCGAAGCATGACACGCATAGAGTGCTGCCGTATCTTTCCCAGGGGTTGTGTGGCTGCTCTCTGCCCCAGAAAAACATACATTTGGTGCGGCAAGTGTGAGTGGGGCACTGCGAGGCCCCTTTTGCTTCTGAATCCAAAGCACTGCTCAGCCTTACTAACTAGATCTGCCAGAGTGGCTACTGTAAAGAGGAAATGCATAGGCCTACAGCTCTATCATAGTAGAAAATTGAGTGCATATTAGTTGTTGATAGCTGCACCGGTTCTTTTGTTTTAACCTGTAGACACACACATGCCAAGAATGCGAATCTCATTGGTTCCTTATGTGTTTTTTTAATCTGACTATGTGGATTATTATTATGGATCCTTTTTTTATCGATCAGGTTTTATCCAAGCCGGAATTAAATGCCTACAGTTTGAATGATGGCTGTGTTCTGGTGGCTGACAGAACGGTGGTGGTACTTGACAATGTTTGTCAGTCTCTTCAAATGTTTGTTCATTTTGGTGAGTTTCCAGCTGGGGCAGGAACTATGGATCTCTGGATGGGGGTGAACTACCGCTTTTGTTGTTCTTCCCCCAGGGCTGTGTGGCTACTGGAGCTGGGAGCTCAACTTCTAGAGAGGCACAGATACCCACAGCTTGATTTCCAGCTCTGAACTTTGCAGAGTCATAAACTAAGAGGTCTTTGGGATTACTTCATAAAGCATGAACTCAAACCTTTCAGAATCATGCCCTTTCCATCTTCTTTCTGGAATGTCACACTGCGGTTTATGATTCTATACATACAGTATTGAACCCCTGCTAGAAATTCTTTTCCTGTCCTGTTTACTTGGGAGCAGAGCAGCCTGGAATCCTCATGAACCCGACAACAGGGTTGGCACAACAGGCTAGACCAGGGGAAAATGAGGTTGGGTAGCTTGTGGTTCAGCACAACCACTGTGTCTTGTTAACCAAAACTGAGTTGTTGTTTGAACCCTGCCACTAAATCATGTGGTTTGTTTTGACTTCGCACGGGGTTGTGTTAACCGTGTCACCGTGGCAGGGGTATCCGCAGGGTATGGTCAAAAAAGTCAAGATAGCAGCTAGCCTTCAATCACACCATCACATCTGCCGTTTGGCTTTTTTTAACCATACCCTGCGGACACCCCTGGTGGTTTGCAAACTGGTTTATGGCTGAGTAAATTCAGCCATTGGCTTATTCAGTGAACCATGGCGAGCAAATCATGAATCATGGAATGTTTATGGGTCATGCTATTTCCTAGGGTATGTTTTAGTAATTCTGTGATTGTTTTTAAATGTGCTGTACTGCATTGTTTTTTCTTTGGGGTTCTGATCATTGCTCAGAGTAAACCGTGGCCAGCTTTTTTAACCTTTCAGAAACGGAGGTGGACGTTGTTGGCTTGTGTCAAGAAGGGCAATTCCTTGTCGCAGGAGAGAGAAACGGGAACTTGCACCTGATTCAAGTATCTTCAAAGCAGACCTTGCTAACTAAGGCATGTAGCTTATTTCTTGCCTGTTCCTGTAAAAATGTAACTTCTTGCATTTGAGAAATATACATAATGCTAAGCTACAGTTTTAGCACAATGTGGGGAAGTTCTGAGCTCACACACTCCCTAATCCTGTTTCTCTTTCAGCACATTTGTAAAGAGATTGAAAGTTTTGGTTTTTTTCTTACGGAAACAAACCAAGCCAAGGTCGTTCACTGATGTTTGCGGCAGACATATAAAATCGTTATTTAAACCCTCTTCCAACAACCACCTGTAATTACAATGATGCTTTTTTTGTGAATCCATGTCTAGGGGTTAGTTCAAAGTTCTTCGGATGAAAAGGCCTTTTTGGATCTTATTCTAAAAACGGACAGTTCTGTTGAAGGTAAGATTGGTACTTTGAAAATATCCTTTGTAAGTCATGGTCACATCTCAGAATTCGGCCCATGAAGAAGCCCATAAGCATCTTGTTGCTTTGTTCTGTGAACCTTAAAATTGGGTTTCTTACGTACCCAATTTGATTGTGCCATTTTTCTGCCCTTGTTCAGCGCTAAAAGGAAGCCAGAGTAGATTTGTTTTCATTCCTTCTTCACAGTTAGAGAGTGGGTATTCCTTGACTCAGAGGTACCTAGTTGGAGGATCTGGGTTGGGAATGCTGCTTGATACTTTCTCTGGTTATCTTGTAGGTACCTATCATGCATTTATTCTGACCAACAAAGGCTTTTTCTGTATCATGCATCTTCCACTTGCCAACATTCAGAAAGGTAAGCCAGCCCTGTGTAGATTCCAGGCATACTGGACGTTAAGAGATGAAACTTTCCTTTTCGTATTTTCTATAACCTTCTAAGTACACCAATATCTGAATATTGCTGATAGAGCTGGTGGCAGTTGCATTCACATATCCTGCTAAGCGAGAGCCCCCGTGTGGCGGCTGTTGTGTGATTCAGCCTGTGTGTGTTTTTCTGGGTGTTTTGTGAAGTATGACGGCCATGGGCACAACTCAGAAAAATAAGAAAATGTTGAACAAATGTATGACCACTAGACTTTACCAAAAAGAAAAAAGCTTTGTTTTTCTAAAGCGTTTCTGATAAAATACGAATGCTTTTCTTTATGCAGCAATTATCGAAATGGACATCAGTACTGCAAAGAAGGTATCTGAAACTATTGATTGTTCTTGCTGTGTGCTTTGCTTTTAAAAAATCTGAGTGCGATTCAGAGTCAGAGTGATGCCTTTTCCAAATTTAGGTCTCCCTTTTCTCCTTCCATGACGGATGTTAAGTAAGACAGTGGCTTCTTGTATGTGCTTTGGAGGCTCTGCAGATGAATTCATGCTTCTTTGTGGTAGAACCTTCTTTGCCCTGTTTCCTTCTGGCTTGTTCGGGAGCAACAGTGCTCTGCCTTGGAATAGCAGCTGTTTTTGGTCTGACTAATCCCAGTAAGGGAAACTTTTTACAGACTTCTGCCATATGCCCCACATGGAAGAAAGCCAGATATATTATATTTCAAAATATATGGTAACATCTCCTTCAAGCTAAGCGATACTCTTGGCTGTTTTTTGAGCAACAATACAAAAACGGTTTGTGTTGACCAGATTTGCCAGGCGCTGCCAAGATAAATGCACATAAAAATAGCAGAGGCCACGTGCCAACTTGAGAGGCATTCTCTCTTTTCAGATGGTACTTGCTGAAGCCCAAGCATGCATCATTCGGACCCAACACAAACATGCCTCTTGCTTCAAAAATAAATGGCATGCATCTAAGTTTAATAGATGAGTTGAGGAACCGCACCATTTTTATACTTCAATCGTTTTAATTATCCTGGATCTTACCCCATCTCCTAAAGTCTCAGTTACTATGTCTAGACAATCTGAATGGCTGTCTTGTCTTACAGCTACAAGGTCAGGTGGAAACATATTTTATTTCAGTGGAAGATTATCACACTGCTGGCTGCCTTACTTCTATGACGAAGGACACCGCCAAGAGTTTTGCTCTGATAATAGGGGTAACACAAACATTATTTGAATGCTTCTTAAGGTAAAATTTCCTGTGGGTTTCTCTGGGGCAACGGGCTTTCTTTCAGAAGCATGGAAATTATCACCTGTTCCCTTCTAGAAACTCATTTACTCTCTTTGGAAAGCATTGCTCAATCTGTCTTTTTTTTCTGTGCCTCTCCAAAGCGCCTCCCCCAGTTGTTTTTCTTTTTCTTTAAACCAAGTAAGAAGCAAAATTACAGTCTGCTTCTTAAACGCTTTATCTATGAGGAGGAGCTTTCTACAATGCATTTAGCCCTGAATTCAGAGTAGGAAATGTTAGCCCTTTTGATCGGTCTAGGATCTACCCGTCTTGAGGATCTGTGGCCTAAGGATGTAGCCTTTTAGATGCTTACCTGAGAATAAACAGGAATTGGGTTGATTTTCAAACTCCTGCCTTGAAGCAGATGTGTGGGTTTCTGATATCAATATTTGCTTTCTTCAAGGGCGCCGGTGACTGTGCAATATCTGTATGGGAGGTGAACCCTAATAAAAAGCTGGTTTCTATTCAAAACGTTGCTGATTCAAGCATGATTAAAGGTATGAGCTTCTGACATTTGCAGGCCTACGGATTTTTACAGGAGTGTTTAGATTTTTCAAAGTTTTGGGGACTTGTTTAAAGGGACAAAAATGATCTAAAATGCCTTATTTGCTTGTATTCATTAATATAACACATATGATAATAAGCTGTTACTTTTGTTTATTTTTCTTTGGCTTTTTAAAAATTCAATTATCATGGAAGGGATAAGTCTGGGAATTTTAGAGAATGGATAAGGAAGGTACAATTTATATTCCTTCACTGCTAGAAGGCTGGCAAAGCACCTTCCCTCCCCCCCCCCCCCGCCCCCAAATCTGTTTCATTAACTTTTAGTAGATCTGCTCATCATTTTTAGGCTCTTCTCTATTAGCATGATGTTTATTTGTAATACTGTCCTTAGAGTCTTTACAGTTCACATTTCAAATACTTGACTTTCTAAGTACGAAATGGATCTTTTGTTTTTTAATTGTTTGTTCTATTCTCCAGCTGCAAAGAAGCTTCAAGTTGTGGAGAACTTGCTGTTTGTCGTAGATAATGAGGCACGTATATTTGCATTTATTTTATAAATACCTTTACGGAAAAGTTCTGTTCCACAACTTTCAGCAAGCCAAACTTGATAATCACTGATATATGAAAAACCCTTTAATATTTTAATATTTGCATAGTGCTCCTTGACACAAGCCACATTCACCAGGATGTCTTTAACCATAGTTTCTCACTGCAGCTAAACAAGTAAACTCTGATTAAAAGCTTTGGAGCAAGCCAGGGATTTTAAACTAATCAGAATGCTTTGTTTAACACGCTGAAGCTGATAATCATAGATTTCTAATTTAGATGAAACAGGACCCTGCCTAATTTAAGATTCTGCTTCTTTTTCTTTCCTGCTTCCTTATGGAAATGCTTGTAAGCCACTGTTTGGCCAAGATGCTACTTCTGTTTGCTCATGTTGCAAAGGATGGAAGAAAGAGGCTCTCCGTGCAAATGGAGCATCAAGCCAAGATGCCATCAATCAAATGTGTCCTTTATTTTAATACTTATTTTTTAAAAAAAATAATTGGTGATCTCTTACTTACCTCCTGTTTTTAAAGAGGCCAATTTTCATTGAAAAGGATTAATCTTTTAACATTTTAAAGGTGCTAATGGAGCATTTTAATCTTCATGATCTTTTAACAGATCATGAGTGAGACGTTGCCGTCATTGGCCTTGAGTTTCTTATCAGAAGGGCAAGGGTTAAACATTTGTCGTCTTATTCTGTGAATGAATAGTTTGATGACTTCTGCATTTGGCTAGTAGGACCACCGGTTTCATCATATGAAAAATTTAAGTAGTCCAAACCTATACACTTGTGGCAAACAGTCTTTAGTATACCATGCGAAATGTCAAAATATTTTTCTTTCTTTCTTGTAGGATGTGCTGTCCTTGTGGGACATCCACTCACTTACTCTGACTTGGGACTGCCCTTCAGTTCACATTGAAGAATTTCTTTTGACCTCAGAATCAGATTTTTCCACAGGAACAAGGTAAACTCTCCCCTTAAGGCGCATCCTGTGAGAAGCGTAGGGCAAAACGGTTGCTCTTCAGACCTTCTTCCTCTTTTTCCTATAGGCCGTAAATATCAGCGGGAGGAATAAAAAAGCACCCCATACATATAAGTAACAAGGAGTTACTTTAAATACAGATAGTCCTTGCTTAATGACCGTTCATTTAATGATGGTCCAAAGTTACGACGGCCTCGGAAAAAGTGCTTTATGACCTGTACTCACTTTTACGACTGTCGCAAAATGTCGCACCACCCCCACAGTCACACGTTCGCAATTCGGGCATTTGGCAGCCGGCTCGCATTTACAACCAGTTGCAGCATCCTGCGGTCACATGACTGCGATTTGCGGCCTTTTTTGCCGCTTTCCGGCAAAAAACGTCCATTGGGGAAGCTGGATTCGCTTAACGACCATCGTAAAATTGGGTCTGGTCATGTGGTGAGTCGCTTATACCGCACTGCTTAACAACCACTTTTCCAGTCCCTGTTGTGGTTGTTAAGTGAGGACTACCTGTATTGCACACAGACAGACTTTATTTATTTTTTGAATTTTGCCACCGCCCATCTCCCCCCAAAAGAGGGACTCTTTGCGGAGCCTTCTGTCTAGAGGCCTGTGAAAAATGTCAGCCTTCCCTGGGTGGGGGCCTAGCTCATTACAACGATCAGCTTCTCACTAAGAAGGAAATGGTTTTAAATGGGACGGACTTGCAGCCTTTAGCGGTCATTGGATGCTTTTCCCCTTCTTTCTTTCTCCTCTCTCTCAAGACTGGGGACTGCCAATCTTAAGCTGGTTGCCCTGACAACACCGGACTATGTCGAACAGGTATTCGCCTCTAGCTTTTACCAAAGGCTTCTTCCGTGTAGCCTGACTGACTTTCGACTACAAAAGAGTGTTTCTGCCGAAGAACAAGGCTTATTTCAGTGAGGACTTTCTTCTTCTGATCTTCCTTTCTGTTAGATGAAGAGCATTGTGGTTTTTTCACTGCCTGCCATGCAGCAGCTCTACGCCTTGGAAGTCACCCCCGCTTCCACACTGGTTCGGAGTGTAATAAATACGGTAGGTGTTTGATCTTTGACGCCAAGTAAACTGTGGGTGAGGAAATGTGAACAGGAAACCAGTTCTATGGGGAACTTGCATCGGATTTGAAATAAAACCACTGTTTCGTTTATTTATTTTTCCAACTTCTGCCACCGCCCATCTCCCCCAAAAAGAGGGACTCTGGGCAGTTTACAGTAACAAGCACATTAAAACAACAATAAGCATAAATAACATCTAAAATATAAATACAAAATTGCCAAATATAAAAGTAAAAATAAATTGTTACCCAGCCAAATCGTTTTGTTTTCAAATTGGTCTGGCTGGAAGTAATCCCAGCTTGTGGGCTTTTGAATTCACATATCGTGCTGCGCTGCGGTTTGTCTGCCGATGGTTTTGGAATAAACCACAATTGAAAGATGGGGACACCAAGTCAAACAATAAAACCAGATATGACCACCTAGCCAGTTATTAAAGTGACTCAGAAGGAACCACTTGCCTTCTAAGCCTTGTTTATCCCACAGGATACAATTTACTTTATGGAGGGAATGTATGAAAACAACCAAAAGTAAGTTTGCCCTTGAAATAAACATGAGTCTGGGTTTCCCATTGTTGTTACAGCTCTATTTTTAACCAAGTATTCGTTTCTAGATCTTCGGCTGATCCGGTCTCATTCCTGCTAATGAGAAGCTTAACAGAAGCCTTACCTGAGAACAGGTGACTGTATTTTGGCTGTTGGCACTGTTCAGATGTCGGATGTGGGCCCTGGGGCATAATTAAGTGAAAGCAAGCAACTTTTAAGTCCTGTAGTTTTCATTGGAGAGATTTCCTGTCCTTGCGGCATTCTTCCTTTTGAAGCCAGTAGGATTAAAAGTCCCAGGCAATTTTATTTGGCAGACAATCAAGGATCCATGTGCCACTTGCACAACGGTCATCGCTAAGCCTTTGGGTTTGAGACTTAACATCTCTTGCTCAAAGATTGTATGTTGCAATGCTGAAAAGCAGCATTTTATCCCAGCCAGGCCAGTTACGTTTTGGCCAGGCAACTGCACGGCAAAATACCTGCAAAGATGAGCTGAAGAGATTTTGCCTCGCTGACGTAAAAGGATTGGTAACTGGGTGTCCCGCTTCGCTGTATCTTTCTCCTTAGACTAAGCCGCTTGCTCCACAAGCACAAGTTTACCGAGGCTGAGAGTTTCGCTCTTCAGTTTGGACTGGAAGTTGAGGTAAAAGACTGCTACTAATTCCCTGCCACTTACTGCTGGGGGGGAAAGAGGGGGCAAGTGATGTCATGCCTCTTATGATATCATTGTGCAAGTTGTGCAACTTATGTAATTTGCATCAGCAGTGATGTCATTATGGCAGGTAAGGGACATCAACACATAGATGGTGTAGAAAACAGATATTCCATTTAGAGGATGTTAGGCTAGCACAGAGGTCCCTGCTGAACACTGCGGGGAAGGAATAGCTTGAAAGGACAAATCAAGTGCTTTTTAACGTCCTGCGCGATTCTTTTAACAAATACAGCTTGTCTACAAAGTGAAAGCGAACACTATTTTGGAAAGGTTGGCTTCTGATGGAAGTGAGGATCAATCAGTCTGGCTAGAACTTGTGCCTCAAGCTAAGGAAACCTTGAAAAAAATAAAGGTAACCCTTTCCTACGTGCCTAGCAAATATAAGTATTTACTGTTTGGAAGGTGGGGACTGACTTACCGTACTGCCCTTTCAGAAATTGTTCTTAATTTCCTTCTCGATAGGACAACCAATTTGTGGTTGAGTACTGCATAAATACTCCTTGGCCCACATATGACACAGCTCAGGAAATGCTGAATGATGCTCGGATGAGGGTAGGTTTCGGTGGGTGCTTTCATAGAACCCAGGATCTCAGTTTTCAGTGTCTTTGAGATTTGGGGCATGTGCCAGGCACCGGATAACAAATTAACGAAGCATTGTCAATATCCATTTCAGATCCTAAAGAAAGAAGAGGCTGCCATTACCCATCTCTTGAATGTGGATCCTGCCCCACTCCTTACAGAGGTAAAAAGAACCCAACTTGCACAAATAATTATGATTGAGCTTTGGGGCTGGATGTGTTAGAAAGTTCATCTCGGAACAGTATGTCTATGAAGGTTCTCAGTCATCCAGGTGGAATTGTCTGTAGCTTGAATCATGTCAACTGGATTTCTATTTTCTTAGTGGAAACGTTTCACTCCTTATCCAAGGAGCTTCTTCAGTCATGAAGAAGAAGACTGACTGAAGAAGCTCCTTGGATAAGGAGTGAAACGTTTCCACTAAGAAAATAGAAATCCAGTTGACATGATTCAAGCTACAGACATCTCGGAACAGGTTCATAAATGTGAGGTTGTACCAAGACGAGATACAATATACTGTACTCCAGTTCTCAAGATCTATTCAGACGTCGTTTTTTTTATTTCAGGAGCTGTCGCTGAACTTTCTCATGAGTGTTTGCTTTTGGCATGTTTGTCGTTGAAGGGCTTTTCTGCTTTTTCCTAGGTGCTGCAAACACAAGCAAAGCTGACTACATTTTATGGGGCTTTCGGGCCAGAGAAATACAGGTTGGCCGGTGGGGTGTTTGTGCGTGTCTGGGTGTAAAGAATGTTTGGGTTTGCGCATCTCGGTACCACAGGATGTTGACCGCGGCACTTTCATTCCCCTAGCGGAATGGCTTGGTCTGAATTTCTCAACAATAAGAACATCTTCGGCCACGTTCTTTTACAACTCAAAGGAGGAAACCTCAATTCTGCCCAGTATCTCTGGTTAAGGCATCAGGTAAATGGCTTTCGAGTCTGTTTGTTCCGTGCTGAAGTTAATGGCTATTAAATCATCTAGAACGTCTTCCATATTGGAGGTTGGCTGGTCTCAAAATTTTATAGAAGGCTGTTTCTGCACCCATCCCTTCTCCCAGTGGGCTTTTTGTGAGAACAGGACACTTCAGTCAGCAGCCCCCCGTCTCATCCAGCCCAGCTGTTCCTGTCCAGGTTTCAGCCGTTCATGACCACCCCAATTCTCAGTCCCTGGGCTGCGAGAACATCTCTCTTTCCCCTCCAGGCAGAGTTAGAAAGAAGCTTTAGTCTGGAAATGCTGGACAACCTGATTGAGTCGATCCTGGTGACTCTTCCTCTCAAAGAACTGTGTTTGTGGCTTAAGGAAGTTGTCATTCCTTTCGTAAGGCGGGTTCTACCTCGTGGACAGGTAAGATCCGACAGGCGACCAAGGAAAACTCTGAGGATGAACAGAAGGAAACGTGCACAGGTTGTTCAAAAAAATTGAATGTGGGCAAGTTTGCCGAAAACGGTAGCTTTTCTGTCCTCCCTGCTGTCTGCTAAGCAGTGAGATGGAGATGTGCGTGGGTAGGATTCTTTCCCCCAAATCTGTGTAACTGAGTGGGCCAAGGCACGGAGAACTGAGACCGTCGCGAGCTTGCTTCCAGGCACTGGACGTAAGATTAATACGTACTTATTTTTCAGAAAAGAATAGCGAAGTGGTTGGAAGAACGTGCTCGAAGCCTCGAATTAACTGACAAGGTAAGCCCGTTTCAATTCCCCCAAGCCTTTATATACAGCATTGCTTCTGCATCCAAAAGGTGACTAATGATTCCTTTTCCAAAACAGGCCAACTGGCCAGAAAATGGACTTGAAATGGCCCAGGTATTTTTCACCAGCAAAGATGTAGGTGAAATTGGATTGACGTCTTTCTCCCACTGGGATTTTTTGGTAAGTATCATAAAACCGTATTGGGGTGATGCCAAGAACCCTTCCCTGTTCGTCGTTTATTCCACTGAATACATTTTAACCTTGCTCAGTTAGGACAACGTCTAAACGATTCAAATGACAGACAAAGCAGCTAAGGAAAGTTTTGCCTCTCGAAAGTGGCACTTCCGTGTATTTGTTTTTCAGAAGGACGGCGGTGACGAGGAGATCCGTCGTCTTATGGAACTGGTTGGAGCGTTACAGAATTTGGTAGATCTGTACAGGAAATATAACTGTAGGCTAGCTTTCTGTGACTTTGAAAAGGTAGGAGGGGGGAAAAACCCACATCAAGCCTACATTTGTAGGGAGAGGGTCCGGGGGTGTCTGTAAAATGGTTTCGCAGTTGGGGTGATAAGCAGGATCCCGTTGCTGGGCTCAGGATGAAGATTTTAACCTCTGTGGGCCCTTAACTGTGCCCAACCCACCATGAGCCTACCTCATGGGTGGCTCTGCGGATAAAACAGGATAAATATTTACGCCGTCCCAAAATCCTTGAAATGAGAATGGGATATAAAAGCAGGGAATCAATTATAGCAATGTTTCACTTCAAGCCGTGTGGACTTCAACTCCCAGAATTCCCCAGCCAGCATGGCTGGCTGGGGAATTCCGGGAGTTGAAGTCCACACGGCTTGAAGTGGCCAAGGCTGAGAAACACTGAATTAGAGTGAAGCAGGATTGTGCTTGCGATCACCTGCCAAAACGGATCCACTTGGTGCTGCTCGTTTTACTGCACATTATTATTCTTGGTCTATTTCCCCCCTCCGCTAGGAAAACGCAAACACAATAGTGTTCCGTATGTTTGACAAAGTTCTGGCAGCAGAACTCCTCCCGGCCGCTTTAGAGAAGTACATCGAGCCGTACATGCGTCACCATAATCTGGAAAAAGATGAAATCCTCCTGCAGTACATAAAGGTACAGGCAAGCTCCTGATCCTGGTCGACCTGGTCGTTTTCTTTCCGCTCCAAAACTAACCAGCCGATTTCTGAATCCTTCGCCACCCAGGACTTGCTGCGGCGCTACTGCACGCAATCTACGTCCATTTTCGACACGACGTGGGAAGCCAAAGCCATCGCAGTCTTGGGCTGCATGTCCAGCGTAGAGGTGGGCAGTCCGGCTGGGTGCCAGAAGATCATCTGGTCACTCGGAACTGCAGGATGGGAAATGCTCGAGCCGTGTAATGATCAGGCTTTTCTTTCCAGCTGGTCTTCGAAGGGGTGCTGGCCATAATGCACAGCGCCATGGTCCCCTGGAGCCCAGGTGTGGAAGAACTAGTGCGGCAGTACCTGGGCATGGATCACGCCAAGTAAGAGAAGGATGGGCAAATCCCCTTAAGGGGTTGAAACAGATCGGGAAAGGGGCCTGCAGCCTTGAGAGGTTTTCCCTTCCAAATTGGAAGAGAACCGTCTTCCAAGTCACACCATGAAACGGGTGCTTTAAACCTCTAATGATGCACCAAGTAATGAGGGAAGTGATTCTTCTCTGCAAAAGAGAGCCCCTTCACAAGACAAAAGATTTGTTAAACGTGCAGCCTTGCCTGCTCTGACACTCATGACTTGCGATTTCAGGGGATTTGTGCTGACAGGCTGAGTTAACTTGGCTTCCTCCTTAGCTGGGAATGCTAAAACAACAGACAGTGTCCCAGTGACATTTCGTTCTAGTAGCCCAACTGGCTGGTTGTGTCATTCTGTTAATATTGGCTGATTGGACCCATTGGTCAGTTAGTGGTCCTGCGTCATTTAAAACCTGAAGTTGCAGGAGTTTCACCCCTCGTGTCACGGAGGGCTGGGTCTGATGGATGGCCAGACCTCACTGACACCCAGATCATAATTTCCGTGGTCCAAAGCAACCCTGTAAAAGGAGCTGTGGAGTCCTTGGTGCTCTCTGAGCCTTGTTGTTTACTTGCAGATGTTTCATTGCCAGGCTAGGCAACATCTTCAGTGCTTTCTTGCAGGGTGAAGCTCCTTGAAGAAGGTTACAGACTGATGGAAATGAAGAAGCTTTTGCGGAGCTATGGAATAAGAGACAACAACCTTTTAAATGACAAGCAGATGATATTGGTAAGCTACTCCTGTGCCCCTTGATAAAAGTTCAGAAACGTCCCATTTGTCTAAGCCAAGCAAAGGAATGAGGAAGGCCCTACATTAACCTGGTGCTTGTTTTTCCCAGATGCTGGTAAAGTACATCCTCAGACAGGACACGTCTTCTGCTTTGGAAGATGCTCTGAAAATAATAAAGGCGTATATGTTACCCACTGCAGAGGTCTACGTTTGGAAGATTGCCGATCTTATTGACAAAGGAAAGGTGTGGGTTCAAAAAGGCTTGTGGGTTTAAATGTCAAAGCACTGGGTTCAAATGCAGTAACCAGAGAAAATGCAAGATGAAGTCACGCAGCGGTAGAAGCAGTTATTTGAGTGTTAATATTCATCAAACGTCCGTGATATTATGGCTGGACATAATCCTCAGATGTGCTTGCAGGGGGAAGATGTCATCGATCTACTGAAGTCTCTGCCTCTGTCTGAAGCCATGGAAATTGCTGAGAGAACCTTGATTTGGGGGAAAATTGCATTGGAGAACGAAATGGTCAACGGAGAAGAACAGGTCATCTCCATGGGGGGGTGGGGGGGAAATCCTACTGATAGCACAATTATTCTTATAGCTGTGACCAATACAGTTGAAATTGGGGTGGGGGGCTTTATTAACGTCAAGGGCCACATTTCTAAAGGCTTCATCATCTGCCAGAGTCGGCGCATTCATGGGATGAAACCAGACTGCCTGCAAAGAAGGCGGGGTCTTGCATCAAAGCCCAACTTTGATATGAAAACATTGAATTATTATCCAAAGGAGTGGTCAAACAGTCTTCTTTCCATTATTAGATAAAGTGTGGCAAAACGCAGATTAAGTTTACTCAAGTTTATTTTGCTGAAAACAGAGTTGTGCTGTTGGCCTTTTTCTTGTGCAGAGGATAAATAAATCATTCTTCTGTCTTTCTCTCCTTACGTTGCCTCAATTTGTATCGCCAGCAGAAAATGAACCTACCGGTAAAAAAGGCTCTGGTAGAAATTCTCAAATTCCTGCTTGGTCACCAGAAAGGTAAATGTTGCATGATTTATGTTTTTCTTTTTCTTTTTTTTAAAAAAGGAGCAATTCAGTAATCTTTCTTATTTATCCTGTCCCCTGCTTTTTTCTCCCTTTTTTGGACAGAAAATCCTTTGCAGAAAGAAGAGTATGAGAAAGATTTAAAAACATTTAAAATTCTTGTAACTCTGCAGGTAGGTAAGATAATGTAGCCTTGGAAACATCTTGCAAGAAGCTTTCTGTTGCAGTCTAGGTTGACAGAAATGTAATGACTCAGAGTTAATCTAATTATGGATGGAACTCTTTATAGATGTACATTCAAACAAACCCATTCATTTCCTGGGGTTAGAGAATTAGAGGAGCGGGCTGCTGTTCAGAAGACTTGATCAGGGCTAAGAGACCTTCTTGGATGTAGAGAATTTCAAGCTTTGGAAAAACATTTCCCTGAATTCTTGGGAGAGTTACTGCTATGAGGAGAGAATATTGGATATGGTTGCCTAATGGTGAGAGGTCCCGAGGCCCACATTTTCCAGATGGGTATCTGCACTGACATTTAATCACCTATGCCTGTTGAAAGTTGGAAGAATGTCTATCTTCCATGCTAATGGTGGCTGTGAAGGTTGATTTTGTCCAATTTTCATGCTTCCACCATTTTCTTTTGTCTGTTCTCTTCAGGAGAATTTTGGTATCTGCATTTCAGTCAAAGATTATTGCGATCCCTCAGTAATTGCTCAGCTCCTTGAAGACAACATTCAAGCCTATGAAAAAACGAGGCAGCGTAGAAATCAGCAAGAAGTGGAGACCAAGCCGGGAGATCCCAGCGTAAAGAAAGAGTTGACTCAGATTAGACTTTACAGATTGGCTTCCCTTCTGCAAAAGACAGAAGCTGAAACGGGGAGAGAGTTGGCCCTTCGAGCATTAGAGAACGGAAGGGTTGAGGAGGCATTACAGATATGCAGGTGAAGGGAAAAAACATTTGTGTAACAGTCTGTTTCTTGATAAGTATCAATAAGTCTGGAGGTTTGCCTATCATTGTTAATCATCCTGATGATGTACCTCGGATTTCCTTTGCTCAACTCCTTCCTTTTTTCCCCATTCCGTGAAGTTACTTTGACGAATACCACCGTAGCGAAGAGGCAGGACGGCTGTTGTTCCTGGTGTCTCAAAAGCTTTGTCATATGTTGGGGTCCAACATTCCTATGGTTCTGCCGGAAGGACTCGATCTTCCAGATACGGTCAACAAGATGGCCTGCCGAGCAGCTGCACTCTGCAGTCCTGGTTAGTAATTAGAAATGCCTTCGCTTGTTACCTTCCGGAAAAAAAGAAAATCCCCTCTCTAAATAATTACATCACGGTTCTCAAATTTAATTATTTTTAAACATTGCCATGCTAAAATGTTGATGGCTTTTCCCCCTTAACCTTAATCAAAAGACCAATGTGGGGATAATTCACATTAAAATCTATTTGGCATAGTAAAATGTCTCAAAAAGAAATACACTCTAGGGAAGCGTATTGAATACAACCTGATTATAAAGCCTTTTCTAAATCCCAGACTGTTTATCCCAGTTTGCTTGGATAACTTTCCTCATTTGAGTAGGATTAAAAACATAATTCAGGAGCCAAATCCTCAGGAGCAAAATCTTGGTCTGTTTTGGGATCCAGATGTCCTTTGGTTTTTAGCCATGTAAATCTGCATGGATACTTGTAGGTTTTCTGGATCTGTTTTTGCTGAGAACATTTTAACCTAGCACATATTATACTGAACAGTTCTCTTAGGACATACTTTTAGAGTACAGAAATAAAACTTCCAGGAAGCTGGAATCTGAGGATGTGATTTCATACTATGTGCTGGCTCAATGTCTCCTAAAATTGTATTTGCATCATGATAAAATTTAACCCATTGCTGTCGGGTGGCAGTAGCAAATGTTTTCCTTTTAAAAATACCTTCCCCTTTCTCTTCTTCACAGATCTTTTTCTAGATATATTGGAGTTTTGTAAATACACTTCATTTGCCCGTGAAATTTATGCAAAATGTCAAATGGAAGACTTTGGATTTATACCAAAGGTAACGCAACCGCATGATTATTCGGCTTGGCTGTATTCACCAAGAAGCTTCTCTTGGGAGTTGTGCCTTGGAGGATTTCAGCTTTATACTCTGGAATAAAGAAGGAAAGTGCCGTCTTGTAGCCCTGGCCTCTTTTCTCCGGTGCCCCTCACCCCAAAGTGATGTTCTCCTCTGTTTAGGCAGCATCCCTTGGCACCGATAAAGATCCTTACGCCGACTGGACGTTTGAGGAGTTCTTTACTGAAGATGGGGCAGTTCTGGACCCACCCGCCGTGCTTCCTTTTGCGTACAGAATTGCGTCTTCCCTTGTGCCTCTGGCAGGTAGCTTCAGCCTTCTCTCCACCTTTCCTTTAGGTTTCACACGCTGGTTGTCTTGGTTAAGCCTGTTTAAACTATCGTGAGTTTGACATTAATTGTCAAGCACCACAAACCCAGAGGATGCCGAGCCGTGTTGTAAAATGTCCTCCGTAGACGAGGCATTTGGTTGCAAGTTGCACTTCTCCTGTCTTGCAGAATGGGAACCTTATCCTCTGGAATCTACCAGCTTGGCGTATTGTCCGTTCGAACAAGGTATCACAGGACCACGTGTAGTAACATAATTTGTTGCTGTCTAGCACAACGCCCCCCCCCCCCGCCCCAAACTGGCTAGAGTTTACAGTGAGTTTTAATTAGTCCTTGACTCACACAAGCTGTTCCAAAGGAGGTGATATGGATGGGACCCTTTCCTCTTTTACTTCTTCCACTGTCAAATTACGGATCATTTTCTGAAGGTCCATTAGCACCCAAGGAGCTCTCGTCTACAACATGGGATATCATTCTTTCCAGAAATATAAAACCAATATTCCTGGGGTCTGTGGCTGCTAGTGCAGTTACATCTTCTCTTCTACAACGGCCTTGATTTCCTGACCACATATTGGGTCACTGAAGGCTGGAGTCTGGCCATTGATGGCTGAAGATTGCTTTCGGTGGGTTGTTCCCGTTGGTTGTCAACCTACAAATGCAAACAGTCCAGCATAAACCAAACCTTTTCGTGTTATAACACTGTTCCTTTTTTTTTTTTTGCTGCAGGAAGGAACCATTGCTGTTTGTGCAAGAACGCAATCTCCAGTCTACTCAACAGCCTCCAAGAATGTAGCCAGTACGAGCTGGCTTTAGGGCTGATCTCCTCCTCTTTCGGGTCCATGTTTCAGCACATGTTATCCAACAACATGGATGTCACTCTGAGTAAAATGGTATGGGCTTGCTGGGGAAGGACAGTTATAATGGGAGCGGGGCTGGGCCTGGAATAAAAAATGCTTCCGTAGCAACAACAGCGTCTACCATGGTTCCACCTTCTTCTGTGCCCATCAGCTGCATGACCAGAAGATGCTAGACGAGGCTCGAGGGTTCTTCCTGGCAGTGATGCAGAATTCAACGTCGGCGATCCAGAGCATTGTGACTGCTTTGTTGCACAAGGTGAGTCTGTGCAACGTGCCCGACTGGGAGTGAGCGAGCAAGCAAAGAGTTCAGCAGGATCGTTTCAATTAATCGGGGTGCTTTGGAAAGGTGCCTCTTTTTTGAACTGGATTTGCTCGCACAGGTGTTCAACAGTCACCAAGTGGATCTCAGCCTGGCCTTCGGCTACTGCACCCTCTTGCCCAAAGCAATTATATTTGGAAAACTCTGGGACATCGTCAACCAAACATCGCAGAACTACAAGAAGATCCTGGTAAGTCGTGAAGCCTTTTGTTCCTAAAAAGATTGTGCAAGGAGCTGGTAGCCTCTGGGTCGAGACACTTCAACATTTCTCAGGGCTTGCCATCAAGTGCTGATCCGGAAGCCCATGGGTGCCATTTCCCTGTAATTTCTTTTTTAATCCGTTCAATCGTGTCCGATTCTCGGAGACTGCCTGGACAAGTCCCTGCAGTTTTCTTGGCAAGATTTTTCGGAAGTGGTTTGCCATTGCCTGCTTCCTAGGGCTGAGAGAGAGGGACTGGCCCAAGGTCACCCAACTGGCAGGAGTAGAACTCACGGCCTCCCAGTTTCTGGACTGATGCCTTAACCCAGTGTTTCTCAAGCTTGGCAGCTTTAAGATGGGTGGACTTCAACTCCCAGAATTCCCCAGCCAGCAAGGCTGGCTGGGGAATTCTGGGAGTTGAAGTCCACCCATCTTAAAGCTGCCAAGCTTGAGAAACACTGCCTTAACCACTACACCAAACTGTCTCTCTCCCCCTAAATAGGCCGTTGCTATTGTGGGAGCAGAGTTAGCTCTTCACTACGAAGACGCCCAGGAAAAGCAGGCATTTGAGGACTTAGTCACCGACGCCGAATGGGGCATAAAGCTTGGAAAGCTTGGGGTGAGTCCCTTTTTCTTAAATATTCCAGTTTGGAATAAAAGGTTGGTGAATGTGTCATTTTAGCCACTCACATCCACCCTAGGATTTTGCAGAAACGGCTTTACCTACACATTGTTATGATACTAAAAAAAAAGTTGTTCTGCTGCTCCATTCATCTGTATTGTTAGTTACACCAAAGAAATAGGGGAGGGCAAGACATGCATCAGGTAAAAATCTGTTCCCGGTTAATCACTGCATCAAGAATTGTAGCTGGAGACCTGAAATTAGAGGTCAGAATGCAGAACACCGTTATCATTAAGGTATTTTTGCTAAACACGTGGAACGTTGAAAGGAGCGTTTTGTTTGCCCATAGATCTCTTTCCAGAATATATTCAGGATGCCGTCAGTAAGGAAGAAAGAGCTTCTCAAGACGTTGGTTCAACACCCTAATGCAGATACCAACCTCATCCTAAAATACTGCAGGTAAGGAACCAAAATCCACGGGTGCAAGAAAAATGCCCTTTCCTTCTGAACACGGAGGATGAGGCATTTAAGCCAGATTCAAACAGCCAAGAAAAATCTGTGCTTAAATGTGGCACATTTCCTTTCTTATACACAGAAATAATTGTGTTTAACTGAATCATTGACTCAATTAGGGAAGTTTGGGTTTCTTTCTCTCTCTCTCTCTCTCTCTCTCTCTCTCTCTCTCTCTCTTTCTTTCTTTCTTTCTTTCTTTCTTTCTTTCTTTCTTTCTTTCTTTCTTTCTTCTTGAAAACTCCTTCCTCCTTTTGGCTTTTCAGAACTTTCCTTTTGGATACGGATGCCGCCCTGCAGCTCTATATCAAAACGCATCTCCAGAACGCCAGTCACGTGAAAGGAGAATTGGCGCAGGATGCCAGGAAAGAGCCACACGTTTTGGCGGTGGCGTGTGCCGTAGAAACCATTCCGCTTCTCAGCAGCACCACGGACTTGGTGACGAGCCTCAGTGCGATGCTACACAAAGTAATGTAATTTTGTTTGGCAGAAAAGAGCAATATCGGTTTTATTTAAGCCGGGGTTTAAATTTCCAAATCCTAGTTATGTGAATACAGATGGTGATAAAGGCCAACAGAGGGAAGGGCAGGAGATAATTGTGCTGGAGGACGGAGGTGATGCATGGGTAGGACGTGGGATCCCCTAACCACGGTTAAGGGATGAGCTGCACCCCTTTGAAAGCAGCTTTATAATCAGGAAATTATGGATCATTCTACTTTGGTTTCTCCCTTGCTTTTGATTGGCGAAACAGGTCGATCCATACGACTATGAAGCCATTGAAGGTCTTTTGACGGTGATCGAAAGAGCTGGAGGGCCGGCCACAGGCCTCCCACTGAACTGGGTGAGAGAAGGGTGGCTTCAGCTGGGCATTTAGGAAAGGACACCCACCTTTCAGCTCATTCAGTTTGAAGGCAACCTCTAAAACCCACCAAGACGTTTATCGGTAGAGTCAGGAAGGTGACCTTGATGGAAATATGCGGGAACCGTTACCTGGGCAAAAGGGGGGTGAAACCTTTTTGAAGTCCAGAATGGGATGAGGTTTGGAAGAGGCTCAGACGGACACATCCACTGAACTGTAAGGAGCACAATCGGGCTTGCAAGAGTCTGCTCTTAGAGCCAATCTCGATGCAGTGGAGTTCTGGTCTTTCTTTGGAGTTGACTTCCTGGCCTGGTCTACCTAGTGGGGCTGCCAATATACGAAAACCATGTTTTGTCCCAGGAATGCTGGTCCGTGTGCTCCGTTAGAAAACTATGCTGCACAGACATTGAGTGTAACCTTATTCGGTGGTTCATGTTTGAGACTGAACATGTAGGCGCAGCTTCTAAAAAGTCAGCCCCGGGGAAGAAACCAACGTTCCGTTTTGTCTGTCTGTCCCTTCCAGGCCACCATGCTCCTAAAGCACTTGAAATCCTATAAAAGAATTTCTCCTCCTGGCGATCTGGAACAACAGTACGCCTTTGATCAGGCCGTTTGTCTGTCACCAGCTGCTCAAACTCGGCTGCCTTTCCATTTGATCTTCTTTAGAACTTCACAGTGCTTCTGGAAGATTATTTGTGAGTGCGCGTTGATAAAAAGTATTGATTAAGGGACTTTTTAAAAATCTCTTCATATGGGAGAGCTTGCGTTTTGAGCGTTAACTTGTTCCCCAAATCACTGCTGGCCCTTTTTTTTTTTTTTTTTTACAGCTGCAGAAATCAATGAGGAATCTTTCCCAAAGCTGCTTTTGATATGCAAAGTCATGAAGGTAACAAGGTCTATGCCTTTGTTCTTCTTTTAAGCCACTGGATTAGCAAACTCAAAAGCTGAAATGAAAGGGCGGAGAAACACGCCTCTTCAGTAGAAACTTAGTAGGAAAACTCTGCTTTGGCTCAGTCCTTTCCAGCTGAGACTGGTGCTTAAGTCCGTCACTGAAAGGAGGTATAAAATGAAGTTTACTGAAAAAGGATGTAGCTGATTAATGTTTGCGGCAAATCCTGCTCGATGCCAGTACGCTGCTCTGTTTCCTTTTGGCAAGGTTTCCCTGGATATCCTCCATGTGTCTGCAGCTAACCACATCTTCCAAGAACAGCTGAAGCCAAAACTGTTGGCAACAGGTAGTGGGCAGTGGTGGCCGGCTGACAAGAAAACCGAGAAGACCCTGCAGGTGGTTCAGTCTTACTTGCTGTCGATCGCTAACCCAGAATGGGCTACCGCCCTCGCCCACAAAATAGCTCAAGAGCTTCCAACAGGTTGGTGACCGCTGTCTGACAGGGATGCTGGTTTAAGGGCCTTCTAAAGCTGGGTTAAGCCATGGTTTCCCCTTCACTGAACAACCCACCGTTGGGCGGATTCCCTCAGCAGACTAAGCCAAAACAAAATCCCTTTTTTGGCTTCGCATGAGATCCATCCTCTTAACTATATGTCCTTATGGAGCCAACTATTGTCCATAGCAGGTCTCCAGGGTCTTGCAATGTATGTCTTCTGCATGGCCTGATGGCCTGTCTCCCTGGAGAGGCTGGGAACTGAAACTCATGCAGGGGGCTGTGGATTGTGAACGCGACTCCTTTCCCCTCTTTACCTCCAGGGCCCACCAAGGTCCAGACTTTGAAAATATGCCTCAGCTTAGCAGAAAAATGGCTGAAGAATACAACAGTAACGGTACGGAGTCCTGCATCGCAAACCCTTTGCGTCTATTTAGAGAACAGCTTTGAATTACACACACACATACTGTATATAATACAAACTGCTAACTATCAGGGCTCTATTCTACTCTGTTGGGGTGAAGAAAGAGAACCTGGGAATGGGGCACTAGGAATCCTAGTAGACTTGCCTTTCCTTACCTGGGAACAGTTGTGAATTTAGCTTCCTCTCCTGTGGACGGCTTTGGATGTTTAGCTGCTTCAAGTGCACGTAATCTTTGCCACCAAGACTTTGCTGCACTCCCCCACTCACGCATGCACACACACACACACCCCTCCACCATCAGACGCTTGCGGGGTTACGGAGTGAGTCTCCACCAGACACAGTCACCCGCTTGCTGCCATCCTCTCTTGCAACGTCATTATGTAGTTCATTTTTAGGCAGTTTGCTACTTCCTGTTTGATCATAAAACGCACCACGTTCATTAGATTCCATCTGGTACTTAAGAGGCACCACTGGTATCTTCTTGCAGACACAATGGATGAGGAAAAAAGGATAAACAAATATAGGCCTATAGTTTTAAACTACAGGTAGTCCTCGGCTTACAACTGTTTGTTTTAACAATGGGCCGAAGTTACGACGGCCTCGGAATGGGTGCTTTATGGCCTGTAAAGCACTTCTGAGCATTGCAAAACCCTGCCTCCCCCCAGTCACATGATCACATTTTGGGTGCTTGGCAACCAGGTCGCATTTATGACCAGTTGTAGCATGCCGTGGTCACATGGTCGCACTTTGCAACGTTTTTTGCCATTTTCTGGCAAAAGATGCCCATTGGGGAAGCTGGATTCGCTTAACAGCCGCCATAAAAGTGGTTGTGAAATCAGATCTGGTCACGTGTTTCATGGCTAATGAGGAAGACCATTCAGAGAATATAGCTGGTCCCACCTGAGCTGGATGGGCCGTCTCACCTCCTCCCCGAAAGGCTGAGAAAAGCGGGCGCTGGGATGCAGAGGTGAATATCGGCATGGCGGAGATGCGGCCCCGATTGCAGAGGCGTGCAATGAACGTTCTCCCTTCTGCTCCAAGGACGACTCTTGTGGGAAGGCCCAGGCCCACCTCAAGAAGCTGCAGGTGCAGCACCAGAAGTCGGCCACAGAAGCTGTCTTGGCGGCCCGGAAACTGAACTCGGAGGACCACCAGAGGCTCCTCAGCAAACCCGCCAATCTGATCCTCCTGCTCTATCAGCACAGCAGCATCGCTGAAAGAATCCAGAATCCAACTGGGAGGGATTACCCAGGTAACTCAGTTTATGTATGTATGTATGTATGTATGTATGTATGTATGTATGTATGTTTCAATTTATATACCGCTCCATCTCCCCACACGGGAACTCTGGGCGGTTCTTGCCAAGGGGGCAGAGGTGTCCTTCAGGTAGTCAGGAACGCAGGACACGGCCCTTTTCCCGGACCAGAGAAAAGGTACACTTAAACTTAACTCACAGGCAGAGAGTTCCACCGAAGCGTAATTAGGAAGACAGTCAAACAAGTCTTGAGCTAGGATTCCAGAGGGTAAAAAGCAAGCAAAAGCTGAGCTCCGGGCGAGGAGGTCTGTTGGGCAATCAGATTGGAAGGGCAGCTAGCGTCACATTGGCCCTAGATGCAGATGCTGCTGTCAGCAAGACAGCTGTGTATATTGGCCAGAGCCACCCTGCCCAAGCGGGATGGCCTTCCTGAACCCTGATCTGGCTGCAAGGTTGTCCAGCTGTGCAGGGCTACTCTCGAGTAGACCTTTATTCCTGGAGCATTCTCCTGTGTAAGTTGATCTTTCTGTTCCTTTCTGCCTTCTGAAGCTTACTGTGGTGCTGCCCCTGTTGGGCTGGGTGGCCCTGATACATCTAGAACAGTGTCTAGGGTAGAGGGTGCGAAGGGGTCGGCGTCCGGTTCGGCCCTGGTTCCTCTGCTGGGCCTCATGGTGCGCAGACAGAGTAGTTGGGTCCATCTTGGGACTCCTCTGCTCTTGCTAAATGGGGTCCTTGAGTATGTTGAAGCCTCCAAGTCAATGCTGTATGGCAGCATTTCTCAACCTTGGCAACTTTAAGATGTGTGGACTTCAACTCCCAGAATTCCCCAGCCAGCATGCTGTATGGAAATGTTGATAGAAAATCAAATATGGGGTATGGGAAGGGAGTAGAAGTGGGAAAATGAAGATTTTGTCCTTTTAAAAAATCACCTTTTCCTCTGGGTAGATATCCATGCTGCTGCTAAAGAAATAGCTCAAATTAACAACTTGGATCTGAAGAAAATTTGGGATATGCTGTTGGAGAGATGGCTGTGTCCAAATGTCCTCCCAGCAGATGTAAGTTCGTCCTCCTCTTTCTTGCTAGCCAGGCGTTCTGAGGCCAAGGACAGTTCCATCTTGCCTTCAGGATTGGGAGCGGCTGCATGACATCTTCACTTTGCTAGACTTGAAGTAGTGCCCATCACCACATCCGGGCAAATTTCAGGAGGCGTCCGCTAGCTCCTTTCCAGACTAACACATGTTATTAAAAGGCATCAGCTTTCATGCTGTAGCTCACACCCAGGCAGAAAACTATGCTTTTAATCTACCTAATAACAAAAGTTACTTGAAAACATTAAATACTGAACATAGGTAAAACAACAAAAGCGAATGAATAAATTATGCAAAAGGCATTCTAAAATGGATCAGAGCTTCTACTCCAGGAGGCTTAATTAGAAAAACTACGTACAAATGCTTGGGGAAGGTCTTGGCTTGCCAGAGAAAGAGCAAAGTCGTTTGGCCCTCTTTCTTGCAATCGCCTGCTCGCTACACTTAACAACCAGAGATGGACTTCCAAGGAAGAACCACCTTTACTTAATTGCCTTTGTTATCAGAATTCAGCTTTCCCAAAATCAGAGTTTTCTGCTTTTCTTTTGCTTGCTCAAAGGCGGCTTCCGAGGGTTCCGAAAACATTCAAGAAGATGAAGACTTGAAGCGGTAAGGCATGGCGTTCTGGTGCAAGTCCGTGCGTGTGTGTTTCTTTCAACAGTGCAAGGAAATTGTTAGCACTGAGAGTGCAAGTTCCCAATGTCTCTTGGAACACAGTCTGGCAAATAAAATATACTGTTGATTTACCAGGTACAGCGGGGTGGAAAAAAAGATTTTGGCAGTCTCCAAACCATGGGATTGAAAATAATTGTCATTCTTTGTGCTTGTATCTTTTTTTAAAACCTGATTTAAAATCGCAGGATTGCATGTATAAATGTAGGATGAGAAATGAGGGAAAAGGAAGGATTCTGTTGATCAGAGTTTGGCTAGACAAGGCTTCTGGGTTTACCCCAAAGTTACAATCTTGAGGGAGGGGGGGAGGCAGTTAGCAGAAACAATGATCATCAAGACAATGGGCAGTTTGCTGAAAAAGAAAATACTGATTTTGTTCCTGCAGAATCATATACCTTCTTCAACTTTACCCAGTAGATAACCAGTTAAGGATTCTTTATGAATGTGCAGTATCTGCAACATCTGTAAGTTCCTACACGATAATTAATTAACCCTTTGAAAAAGTATTTGCTGCATGAGTGTCCAAAGTTTGGAAGAAAATTCTAATAATCGATGGAATCTACCGAGTGTGATCTATGGAGTGTGATGCAGGCCTACTTATGAATAACATTTAAAACTGCGCATCCAATTTAAAATTCACAGGGGCCGCAGTCACAAAAAATAGCAAAAAAAAAAAAAATTTTAAATTCTGGACAGTTCATGTTGTACCTAGCAGAATGTTCTTCCCTGCCATAATATTTACTACAATTAAAACTCCGTCTAGTCATAAAGGGCTCTGCAGATAAGCTGCAATTTGAGAAGCCCAAGTCCCAAGTCGACCTGCCTGTTTCTCCCCACAAACACCCACCCCATTAAACGATAGGCCGAATAAAGAGCTGGCTGAGAAAACCCCAAAAGGACCGTGTTATTCCTCCCTGTTCCAGCCCATAGGGGTCAGCCAGTTGACTTTCGCTCACAGGAGCCGAGCTCTACGGTGTCTGCTCTTCCTGGCAGACTCAGCTGCTGTTGAATCGCTCTTCAAAAAGCCCATCAAGAAAGTGAGGTGAGGTGTCTTGGGGGTGGGTGAGTTGCTAGGTACCTAGCTAACTGTAGGTACGAACTCTAAGTTAGGCTTAGAACCTAAATAACTGAGTTCAGTAGACTATATTAAAAGAAATTATGGTTCATTGCAACGTGTAAGTCTAGTTATTGTTGATGCCGATTCCAGAAGGCACAGTTTCCCCATCCTGCTTTTGCCTCCAGCTGTTCCCCCAGGGAGTTCAGCGATGAACGTTGTATCATCTTTCTCTTCCTAACAACTCAGTTCTTCATCGGGGAATTAATGGCTGGCCTAAGGCTGCTCAACAGAGTTGAACCTGAGTCTCTTGGAGGACGCTGCACTGGTTGGCTGCTGGGCCAACTGGATCCCACTCGTGGAATATAATTTTAATGTTTTAATGGATTTTAGGAGGAGTCCGTTGATACAGTATCAGGGAGGGCCAATCACTCCTGTAGGCTACCCATTGCAAATTCTGGTCCTTACCTCGCTCAGTTCGACTACGACCATTGTGTAAAAGACGCTCGTAACCTTTCCCTGCTGCTGATTCTGTCTCTTGCATTTCTGCAGAAATCAAAATAGGCATCCGTTTGACATTAACCAGCTAAGATAGCTGTCTTATAAACCTCTCTTGCCACACATGCAACGTTCCGTTTTTCTGCTTCTCAACAGGAACTTTATGAAATGCTTTGTTTACCTCGCAGAGCTGGAAATTCTGAATATTCCTTACACCTACGAATCCTTCCACAGGACACCGAAGGAAGGCATGATTAAAGGGCTGTGGAAAAACCACAGTCATGAACCCAAGGTGATACTGCTGGGGTGGGGTGGGGGGTGAGACGGGACAACTATGTAGAACTTGTATGCAGTCTGTGGCTTGCCAGTGTCTCGGAATACCCTGTCACATAGGAGGGACCCGCACGAGAAGCTGGCTTTCAGTAACATCACATTTGTGAGTTAATTAGCACAAATTTTGTTTTCAAATTCACAGCACCATCTATGGCAGATCAGAAACAGAAATGTATTGCTCTGACGTAGAAGTCAAAGATAAGCCTTAAAACAATTAAGCCACAAAGTCTACTCTAGTTTACCAATTATTGATAACAGAAAAGAGAATCTCAAAAGTTAAATATGTTTCTCTTAGGAGAAAATTTGGTATTATTTCTTTTTTTTTTTAATCCATTTTCAGGCAGTAAAACTGGTGGCCGAGCTTTGCTTGGAATACAAAGTGTATGACCCGGTGCTCTGGAATGGTTTGCTACAGAAGCTAATGTGCTTCAAAATGGTAAGGCCCTTTCTTTTTCTTTTTTCTTTTTCCTGGGAAGGATTATCAAGCAGTAACACATACGGAGTACTCCGCTGTGCTGCAGAATGAGAAAAAGTATCTATGCCTGTGCAGGTTTTTAGTTGCATTTGTTTAAATTTGGTATGATTAGAGGGAGGAAAAAATGGAAGAAAAAAATAAGATGGGCAGAGGTGTACTTTCTTTTTTTAAGAAAAAGATTATTTCCATAGTCTTGTCACCTGCTTAGCTAAGAATGGTGGACAACAGCTTTTTCTCTCTTATAACTATTAGCCAGTTATTGTAAGACCCTTCTAACGTTAAGAACAGCTGCCTAATACTGTTTTCCTTTCCTTTCTTTTCCTTTCCTTTCCTTTCCTGATCCTGTTTTCCTTTTGCATTGTATAATTTTAGACTGTAAGCTTATTAGCACCATCTTCTTTTACCGATTGTAAGTAGATCTGCATATAGGATTGTTGCAACCAAAACTTGGTTAATCTTTGACTTGCTTAATGACTCCGACCCCCACCAAGCAGCCCAAACTCTATGGAAAGGGGAAAATATGTCTTTGTGTTCAGTAAGATGCTATTCACATATTTTAATCTATCGTCTTTCAGGTCCACTATTTGAGGAAAGTTTTAATGGAGACTTCTGGCATTTATTCCTTATGGCCGGTGCGTAAACTTCTACCATGCCAAGCGCAGATGCTTTCTAATTAATCTCTTATTTTAATGAAATAATCATAAATTCCCCAACCAGAAAGGGGTTGGCAAGTTTCACAATTCACTAATTTGTTAAGTTTGTTCTCTGGCATTTTAAGATGCATTTCGACTTTCTGCAGATTCCAAATTACAGCCGAGCCTGGCAGAGCGTCATTCTGGCTCCAATTCTTTCAGGTGAGCTTTGCTGTTTCGGTCTTTTCATTATATTCATGCCACAAGCCATCACATGGAAAACTATGCTTTAGAAGAATTGATGGTACACATTCAGAATCCCGTGAAATGTGGGTTTCATACAAGAAATTGATTCATGGATGCCAAATGTGCCTGCAAAGTATCTATAGAAGTCTCAGAAGCCAAGCGGTGGACTGTTGACATTTTTGGCCAATCTCCCTGGGCTAAAGGCGGAGGTGTTTCTGCACAATAACCCCGTTCGGGAACAGGGTTCTGCAGGAAACTGCCTTAGTCCCAACATTTCTGGCTTCCAGGAGCTCTTCCGAACAGCTTTTTATTTAATTATTTGGGAGAAAGCCACAGGAGTCCTTCAGGAGCTCCCATTAAGTTGTTGGTTTTTATCATAATTATGATAATCATGCCATAGGTGTTTTCTGTTCGTGTTTCTATTCACCACCCAGTCTCGCAGGATTGCAGGAATGTAGTGACTCTTTATGCACTTTGCTTGATGCAGTACTTGGCTGAAACTGATTGACAGGGTACTCAAGACAAAAAGATTCCATGTGTAATGAACAGTTGGTCTTAAAGTCATAGAAGACGTGACCAGTGCTATGCAGTGCATGCTGGCTGGGGAATTCTGGGAGTTGAAGTCCTCCCATCTTAAAGTCGCCAAGGTTGAGAAACACTGCCATAGACCCTGGGCCAAGAGGCTGGAAAGGGGATTGGATAAACTTTGGAACGGCGGTGCAGGATACCAAAAGAAATAACAGCCCCTCTGTTCCGAGTAGAGGTATCAGCAGACAAAGTGGGTGACCGGCTAAAAGTGACTGCTGTTTCCATGCGTCTGCTTCTGGATTTTCTGGAGGGCTTTGATCAGCCACTGTGGGAAGCAGTCTTAGAGTGGAGTGATTTCTCACACTGCAGAAATCTTTTCCCTTTACGCCTCTTTTTTGTTTTGAAAGCTTTAGGTCCGCCAAAACTTGATCAACTGGAAGCCTACTGCGGGACTTTCAAGATGCTACTGATGTGAGCAGAGCAACATTTGGAGTGTTGGGGAAACTACAAGATATAAAATGTTTGCAATAGTTGAAAATGGGGGGAGAGAGTTGATCTGCAAGGATGAGATGACAGAACGGATCGTTTTACTTCTATTATTTTTTACTGCGCTCTTGTATAAAGAACTAGTACACGTAACATGGGAGAAAATATCAGTACTTTTTCTGCGCTCCCCTGTGTCAAAAACTCCATCAGTAATAAAAAGTGAGTTCTTGGTCAGCTGACTCTTTATCTGCCAAGAGTTGTTAATGTATGGGAGCACTTTTTTTAAAAATCTAATTTCACCACCTCCTTGCAGTCCATTTTGTGACTTCCATTGGCTGCCCATGGAAAGGAAAAAAGTTCTGGCCAAGCAAACCAGCACCAGCAAGAACTTAAAGAAACAGGTTTTATGCTTATAAATCTAGACCTCTGGCTACTGGATTATCCCGTGGCGAAACTGGCTAACGCTGCCATTCTCCGTCTCCAAAAGGTGTCCGGTCCTGGCCGATCTGGATTTAACGGGGATCGCGAAGCGGTACGCGCAGCTAGGGCTGGCGGCTTTGGCTCTGGGGAGCCTTTTGCTGATTCCGCAGCCGGAGAAACGGGCCCGGCAGATTCAGGCGAGTCTCCCCCAGCTGGCGCCCCTCCTGGGGTGCGGTGACCGCAGTTCCCAGGCTCTCGATACTCTTGACGTTGTGAGATCCAAGAGCATTTCTGTAACGTGACAGGATTTCACAGCGCGTTCGGAGAGAACTGACCCTGTTTTCCCGCTCCAGGGCTTTCTGTCCTCGTCTGAACTTGAGCTGGTGCTGCGGCAGGCGGAAGAGCACCTGAGCCTGGGAGAGGTTGCCGGTGTTGCTTCACAGGTGGGATTCCTGCCTCAAATTCAGGCCGAACGCGACCTGGCAAGGCTGACTGGCTCATCTGCTGCTGCCGTCGCTCGAGTAACTTTCCCGCTGCTTTGCAGGTTAGGAGTTCAACCCTGGACTACATCCTACAGGAGGCAGAAAAGGACCTGGCAGATGTCAAATATTTTCCGTTACTAAAGTTACAGGAAAGGCGTCCTGGCCAGGTGAAAGGCCTGGTTGAAAAACTTGTAGCTAAGAACAGGTAGGCAAAGGGAGAATTCCTGGATTTATTGTTCCTTCTGTTTGGTTTTCGTATGGGAGAGGGAAAGACACGTCTGAAGCCACTGTTCCCCAGTTCTTTATTAGATTTCTATCATGCCTCTCAGTCAGAAGTTCAGGGCAGTGGAGATAACACTCCCTCCTCTTCCTCTCTGTCCCCTGCAATATGGTCTGTACCAAGTTAATTCAGGACTGCCTGGGGAATTTTTTCTGGGAAGCTTAACTTTCCTATAACCCCTAAATTATCTTAGTCAAGGAAAACAGAGGGCTGTTCTATGCAAATGTGTGTTTTTCCTCCCTCTGCCTGTGCAAAATTAAGATGTCTTCTCCTAACTCTTGCCTGCTTTTTTTGCGGCTGTGCAGAATGGATGACGCGGCATCTCTAATAACAGAGTATCTTCAGAAATCTGAAACTCCTCTTCCGACAAGCCGGACGGCTTCTGAAGTTGTGAAGGTACTAAATTGTGCCCTTTAAATCACCCTGAAAGGCCTATTCAGAAAAATTGTGCTGTTCTACTGTTTTTCTGCCCTCCCCCCCCAAAAAAAACTACCTTGGCTGAAATTTCTTAGGCCAAATCATGTCGATGAAGGTTCTCAGTCATCCAGGTGGAACTGTCTGTAGCTTGAATCAAATTGAATAGAAATCCAGTTGACATGATTCAAGCTACAGATAGGCCAAATCATGTTCCTGGTCATCCAATCCAGTAATTGGTGAACTATTTCCTTGGTGCATGAGAAGCCTCTAACAAAGGATTAATACTTCCATCGCCCAGGAAAAGCAAGGATCACATGATCCAGATTTTGCTGCTGCTCTAGAACTCATCAATTCCACTTTGCCTTCTGCCCAGAACAGAATCTATTATCATCATCACCACCATCTTGTTCTAACACTGTTTTAAAGGAAACTTATCTTTATCTATTTCTTGGAAGGGATCTTACCTTGGTAATTTTTTATCCTCCTCCAGATCTACTTCAGTGAGCTGGCACAACCTCTGTTGTAAATCCCCTAAGAAGATGACGTTCTTTTCTTCCCCCCCCCTTTTCTGCAGGACAACATTGTCAGGATATATAAAACTTAAGATTTTAATCCCAATTCTCCTTGTGAGACTAACTTTATCAATATGTCATTTCTCTGTATATATGCTAAATTTATCACACTTTATAGAAAATATCTCTGGCAAACTCACTCCTCTGTATCCCTTTGATAGTCCCATTCCATAATAGCTATGGAATGGTTTTATATAAGGAGAAACACAATTAAATCTCTGTGTTTTAATAATAAATAAATAAATAAATATAAATAAATAAATCCGTGAAAACGTGGTTTCCTGCTCTTTCATTGAGGTTTAAGGCATAAATCACTGGATGCTCTTTAAACTAATGCTTGCCAAGGCCAAGTGACTTGGGGATCAAATGAGCCGGAGACCAACGGCACCAGGATGGGAAGGTTGCCATAAATAACGTCAGCGTTATCCAACTGAAGTTGAACAAGTATTTATTACAAGACTGGGAACAGTTCACATGAACAGATAGAATTCTGCTGTGCACTTTGAGGAGTATTTACAAGCAGGAGCCAAAAAAAAAGCCAAGCCAAGGCAGACTTTGTCAGAAGCCAAGGGCTGTAAACTTAGTTGCCGGCGACAGGGTAAGAGAAGCCGTCTCGTGAACTCACGAGACCGCAAACACTGCGGACTGTTGGGTGCGTATTGCAAAAAGAAGAGACTGGAAGGAGTTAGGTGAGGAAAACTTGCTTTTAAGATTTCTTGTATTCGATTCTTTCTACTTTCACATCATCGCCAATCAGTTGATAAACGTAGGTAACGACGGTGGAGGCCTGGATATCCATCAGCACAAATGAAGGGATGATGTTGCTGGGAAGGGAACGGGGAAAAAGACAAAGATAACCTGTTACTTTGCTGACAGCATCAGGAGCTGGGGTTGCAGGTCTACCCACAGTGAGCTGAGAGAGCCCCACTGACTTCACTTGGGGGTGGGGAGGAGCAGGCTGCAGAACTCTTATGCCTGGGAAACCTGAAGCCCCACAGATGTTACCCCAGCCAGCAGGGAGGGATGCTAGAGCTGTCTCGCCCTATAGATCTGGAGGTCTTGCTCCATCCTGTCGACTTCCTCTAGCAGCAGTTTAACCTCTCCCCGTTAGGCATAATCCAGCAGTTTACAGCTGTTGCTCTGCTGCCTTTCAGCACCTTCCTAAGTGCACCACGAAAGAAAGGTTTTAGCAGTTGCATCTCCTAACATCAAAGGACTATAAACTGAAGTATCTTCACACCTTTTAAAAAAACAACAATCCAAACCATTGCACTCACCAAACGAAAACACATTTTAAGTCTTTTGCAAAGGACAGCCTCAGCCATTTCAGTCTCAATGGCACAAAATCCATCACAGGTAGAAATTTGTGAAATGAAAGAATCCCTAACCTAAGGCCGCCTAAGGCATTTGCATTCGGCAGCCCAGGTGAAGGCAGAATTCCTGCAATGTTAAATCTCCTTAGCCAGGAACAAAGAGCTGTGTGGATTTCGTATTGTTCAAGCCGACGCCTTCACCAACCCACTAGGAATTCAGCACATCGTCTCTGCAGGGCGTCAGGGCAATCTAATGTAAACGGTATCTTGGGATGTATAACTTACTTTTCCAAAGCGCTATAGGCTCCTGTTGCTGATCCGGGGTTAATGTAGAACTTATTTTCATGTTCAAATGCCTCAAATTTGTGTGTGTGCCCCGAAATCAGGATGTCGACGTCAAACTGCCTCTGCAGCAGGGCAAGGCTGGCTACGTCGCCCCAGGGAATCACTTGATGGCCGTGGATCAGCCCGATCTTGAATTGTCCAACGGTTACCACTTTCTGTTCAGGATAGTTCAAGTTCTAGGATTGAGGACACAGCGTGAAAATGACACATGCGGAAAAGCCCTCTGCCGTTATTCTCTTTAACTATTCCAGAGGAAAACGCCATCTTCTATTCTATGCTGACAAATCTTCAAAGAACTGCACTGTGCCTTGTAATGAACTAGCAAAAGTGGGTGAACCAAGACCAAGCGGTGAATGCAGACAGTAAGGAAGATGACCTTGACGGAAATACGCAGGAACCATTAGCTCAGGGGTGGGCGTTAGGCCCGTGGGGCTCCTGCCCGCAAACCCCACCCTTTCCACGCGATTGGCTCCCGCCCGCAAACCCCGCCCCCAGTGCTTGTGATTGGCTCCCGCCCGCAAACTCCAGCCCCCCGGTCCGCGGAAATCCCAGAAACCCCGCCCCCCACCCACCCCCGGTTATAAATATCCAAATGGCCCTTGGCAGAAAAAAGGTTCCCCACCCCTGCAAAGGGGCTGAAAGATTCCTTAAGTCCAGGGATACAAGATAATACTCTGAAGCGGCTCCCTAATTCACTGAGCTACAAAAGGGGGGAGGAGATACAGCAGAGACTGGCAAAATTCTGTTATTGTAGCCAATCTTGACAAAATAAGTTTTGGCTTCCCCATGGAGTCGATTACCTGGTCTGGTCCATCTAGTAGGGCTGACTGAACGATAAGAAAACAGCACAACCCTACATACACGGGGGCTTGCAGGATAAATAAATAAATACATAAAAAAACTAATTAGGCCATCAGTGATACAGAATAGCTTGATAAAAGACCCAGACAGAAATCCTGGTCTGCAGCAACCTCATTCAATGTCATTAAAGGTTCCCCCCGCACAATTGTGCAGTCGTGTCCGACTCTAGGGGCCGGTGCTCATCTCCGTTTGTTAGCCGAAGAGCCAGCGTTGTCCGAAGACGCTTCCGCAGTCATGTGGCCGGCATGACCCGCGCAGAACACTGTTACCTTCCCACCGAAGTGGTCCCTATTCATCTACTTGCATTTGCATGCTTTCGAATTGCTAGGTTGGCAAGAGCTGGGGCGAGTGCGGGAGCTCACTCCGCACGCAGGGCTAGGGATTCGAACCGCCAAACTTGCGATCTTCCGATCGACAAGCCTGGCGTCTTACCCGCTGAGCCACCACGCCCCTTTTCAATGTCATTACCTCATCAAAATCTCCTCTAACAACATGCACGTCGCCAGCCAAGGTCTTGAGGTAGTCATAGCTCTCCTTCGTGCAGAGGTTCCCGGTGCAAAGGATGTGCTGGATTTTCCCTGGAACCAGCAACTTTTTGAATTTAGCTGGCAGGCTGTTACAGCGGTGAGGAATATGAAGGTCTCCCAACACTAACACCAACTTGTGACGAGAAAGGCAGAAGGAAGGGGCAGTTAGGGTCAACGGGCAACACATCAACAATTTCCCAGCCCTGGAGAGTAGTAAGAAATGCACCTCAAATCAAGGCAGACTTGCTAACTTCTGGAAGAGTATTCCCGTTGCAACTGGGTATTTATTTTAAAAAATGTATAAACTATTTGGATTCCACTGCAGATAGAATCATGACAATGATTATATATTATTAAAAAAAATACAGGCAACTTGCTTGAGTTTTTTTTTTTTAAACTCCAATGTTACAACCATTTGACTAAACAGGCCATGAAGCTTGGGATAATTGCAAGTGGAAACTTGCAGGGATGGTATATAGCTCCTCTTTCAGAAAAAATCCTGAGCTCTGAAGTCTTCAGTTTTAAATAGATGTATGCCTTTTGCACCAAAGGCCAGGAAAGAAAGTAGCTCCTGTAGGCTTGAAAGGCGGCCCTAGGCCCAACTCCTGCTCCCGGTTGGCCTCTGGTGAGGAATTACAGGATTCCAAAGGGAAGCCCGGGGGTTTGCAGCACATGCACTTTCAGGAGTGCACCCTGTTGGCTGGCTGTGCCACTGCTGGGCAGATTGGCAATCCCCAACTTCCTACCTTTCCAAGATGGCAGCTGCCAACAGCCTGGCTCTATGGTTGACTTCACCAAGGGAGAGGATATTGTACCTTGAGGATTTTGGGGTAGAAGGGAGGGTGAGGCCTGGGGAGGGCAGGGGAAGGAAGCTCCATGAGAAGAACTTGTCTGATCCATCAGTTGGGTTCCCTGTGGAGTCAGCTGCCCTTCTTCCTGGGATGCCAACACCTCGGCTCCCCATGGGACGGAAGAAGACCCTCTCATCTAAAGGTGGCTTTCGATGTCTCTGTTGAGGCTTCGGCAGCAGGGAAGTCCTAGGGTGGGTGGCGGTGGGGGAAAGCCACCCAGGCACGCAGCCATGGCTGCTGGGAAGATGCAGCGGCAGGGCAGAGCCTTGGCAAGAGGGGCCTTGTCCACCCGAGACCTGCCCCGAGTCCCCCTGCATCCTGGGAGAGCGCAAGGCTCCCCCATCTTTGGAGGCCTTGGAAAGAAAGGCCGCCCTGGAGGAAACATTAAAGGAAAAGGAGTTGCAGCACAGCTCTTGCAAGGACCCACAAACACAACTGAAAAGTGGGTGGGTGGGTGTGGCCTCTTCCCTCCTCCTGCCAAGAATAACTGGCCCTATCAGTTGGGATGAACAGGAAGAGCAGCGCAGAGAGACACTCTCCTCCGCTATAGGGAAAACACTGAAAGCAGCGGCTGTCCTCAGGGAAGCTTCTCTTCACCTCTCCGGGATGGCGTGATAGAAACTTTTCTAAAAGAATTGTCTGCTGCTGCTGAGCTCCTCAAATAAGCTTGAGGAATGACAAGGGCCCCCAGAACCCAGTGTGTCTTTATGTAGAGCGGCCTTCCCATCCTGGTGCCCCCCAGATGTCTTGAGATGGCAACCCCCGGAAGGAACCCTTACTCAACGTAGCTGAGGTTCCAGCAGAAATGCTGGAAAACGCCAGACTGGAGAAGAACGCGTTAGAACCAAGTTATCGAAACAGTGCCAGGCTTTCACTTCACCAGCCACTGATCAGATACTATTCTTTAAATGGGATTCTATCCTTTAAAGCTGCTAATAGGGTTGTCACCCACCACCACCGTCAGCAAGAGGCCAAGACCAAGACGAACAAACTTACTCTGTGCCCAGCCTTATTGGATGAAGAAGTTGATTGCAGACAAGAGCAAAGGGTGGGGCAGCAGGGGCGGAGATGGGAATGGAAAAAAACAGGGGTGAGACATGAACAGTGTTAAATAAAAAGAAAGCAACAGAAAAGGAAACATCTCAAGCCAAATTAATAGGCAAATCATCAATGAAATCTGAATGTTAGCAAAGGAAATGTTAAAAAATAAATCTGATTTATGCAAGTAATGCCATATGGATTGTCCAAACAGCTTTCCCACCCGTTTTAACCTCCCATTGTTATTGGGCAAACCACAAAAGTTTTGCATATATATTTTACAATCTGCTAGGTATGCAGGCTCCAATGGACTCTTTGCCCACAAAGATTTCTGCTCATTTTAGTGATGGAAAGAGTTCTTTGTGTAGGAAAGCATGGGCTGGAGCCAATACAAGATATCCTGAACAAATATAATGACAAAATGCTTATGGAGGATTTCCATACAGCTGTCAAGTGAAAACAGGACCTGGGATATTAAACTATGAACAACCATAGACATCAGTTTAGATCGCATTTTCTAAAAACTGGGCTTTAGTTGGCTTGCTGTTTCACTCCACTTGGGATTTAAAGAATCACAAGAACTTCCTAATTTACTGCTGTGGCTCTTGGAGCTGACATCTCATTTCTGTTCAGAGAGACGGAGGGGCAGAGTGCTGAAACTTAATCCTCAAGTTCAGGCGTTCTTATTCTTCTACTGGGATCTTAAGAGTTTACCAAGCTTTCCAAGCTTCCTTGCAGCCACAAAGGCTACAAACTGTCTTGTGCATATGAAAATTCTCAAATGGCTGACACCCAAAATTACAGTTCCACACTTTTCTGACATTCCCAGAGAATGTCTGCAAACACATAAACTGGCCTTCCTGAACGCTGAAGCTAAATAAGTTCTTACCTTATACAAAATGTTGCTATAATTGCTACAGCATAAGATTGATCCCACCCACCCAATGAACAGCTTAATGCAGTGTTTCTCAACCTTGGGAACTTTAAGATGTGTGGACTTCAACTTCTAGAATTCTCCAGCCAGCTATTCTGGGAGTTGGAGTCCGCACATCTTAAAGTTCCCAAGGTTGAGAAACACTGGCTTAATGAATAAAAAGGGACTCAACTGCCTTTTTGCAACTAAACTCTTTCACGGATAAAATTCCATGTACAAATAAATATTGGCACTTATTCTTGCTTGTCCTCATTATCACAGTATTCCCACCAGAGAATTTCCTATTATGATGTTACACATGGCAGCTCATTTCACAGATTCATCGTAATACTTCCCAGGGTTAGCCAAGCACCACCATGATAGATAAGTTATTGCCTTACATATCATGAAAGCAGGTGAGTTATGTCGTGCAGGCAGATCATCAGAACTACTGTGAAGGTGAAGCAGGACAGTCAGAAGATAAAGGGAAACCACCGGATCTCATTCTTATTGCAAAATTCACTGAGATATTAACTTGACAAGAAAATGACTCGGGACACAATATCACACATTCATTATTTTAAAATGTAAAACAATTGTAAACGACATCCAAAATTAGACTCCCTGCAAAATTTAAGCACAATAAGCAACACTGAAACCAAAGGTTCAGAATTTAAGAATGAGTGTGTAATTGATTTGAGGGCAAAGGTCTATCCTTCTCTTCCCTAATTTGCTTCAAATTTTTTTGAAAAAGCACCAGTACACCGAAGGTATGAAACTCCATTCCCGCAAAGGAAAAATGTAAAGTAAATAAATCGGCTGGGAATAACATAACTGAAAGTAAGAAGCAGAAAGAATATTATTGTTGCAGCTACTATTATTTCAGTTGCATTTTGACTTTCTACCCAGAAGCTCTCAAGGAATAACAGTAACTGTTCCAGAAAATGATCTGAAGCACCAATCTTACCAAAGTGAACCTTTATGGAAAGTCAAAGCTTCACAGTGAAACTGTGATATACTGTACAGATATTTCATTTTAATGTGCAATTAAATACAAGCACCCCAATTTGGGGGGCCTGAAATTAAAATGGAATTATTTTTGCAACAGGAGCACCTGAATGAAACATAAGATAGACATCAAGTAAACAAGTAAAAAACTCATTTTAACAGGTTATATTCTTTCTCCATTTAACTCTGTGCAAATTACACTGGCTTTCCCCGATTGCACACTTTTTCAAAGACTAGGCATGGTGGCGGACGTTTGTGGGAACAACACTCCCAAAGGATCCAATGGGGCACCGCTTTGGGGAAACACTCTGCACTCTCAGCAGAAGCCAAGAACCAGCATCTCAAACCCAAGAGAACTTGCTAACTGCTGGTGTCTGATTCCCAGTCACTCAATCAAAAATTTGCAGCTATGAAAGACGTTGAAATAATTGAGTGAATTCACAGCATGACACGCTGGACTAGGCTGCCTTCACACAACACCCCAAGCCTGGTTGGTGTCAACCTGGGGAAGGCTTTCTGCAGCCAAGTGTGTTCTGCAAAACCTACGGGCTGGGTTCGTTGGCAGCTCCAGGTATCGTGCAAGTCCAGAAAAAGGGGTCCATTCGGGACTTTCAGCATCTTGGGAAGAAAGAGACGCTGAAGCTCTTTCAGTACATTCATACATTCATTGGCGATCACTCGTAGCCGAGTAAGATTGTCTTCCAAGGGTAAAATTTTAACAGTGGATCCGTAAGTGGCTGTAAAGGCCAATTCTGGATCCGCACAACCTCCCACAATGAGGGCATAGGTACAACTGGGTTCGAACCGCAAGCCAAAAGGTGTTTATTGAAAGTGACTTTGCTTTGGTATTTATTGAAAGTGACCGGATTTGAGCAAACAGCGGCTTCCCTTCCTGGGGGCCATCATTCAATTCAGCCACGACCCCCATTCACGGCCTGCAAAAGCCCAACTAAATTTGGGGTCCCACCAAAAGGGCTGAATTCGTGGCAGGAGCGAGTTTCAACCCGGGGCGTCCTGGCAGCTCGGACTTTGGCAGCCCAGCCCAGCCCAGCCCGGCGCCCCCCACCCGAAGAGCAAGGGCACGACTGCCATGCTGCGACCCCCTCATGCTCGGTGGGGATGATGGGAGTTGTTGTCCCACGCATCTGGAGGAACCCCGGGCTGAGCAGCGCGGCCATTACAGTTCCAGGGAGCGGCGGCAGTCCGGACTGGGCTTCCTCGCCAACCTCACCCTTCTCATCGCCCCCCTCCCAGAACGACTCACCATCTTGGCTCCTTCAGCCCCGCTTTCCGCCGCTTCCGGTGAGCCAAACCCAGAATGCCGGAACTGCTGACTACAGAAGCCGAGGGGAGACAAAAGTGCCCACTACAGCATGAGAACGCGAGGCACCGCCCCTGTCAGCCAATCGGCCGGCTGAGGAGGCGGGGCTCGTAGAGGTGTTCGTCACATCCGGGGATTGCAGGCTTCCATCAGCGGCGCTGTAGGGTCGCCGAGTGAACGCCCAGCAAGGGTGGAAGGAATAAGAGTAGGGCAACTTACAACAGCTTAGCACGGCGGTGTTCAGGACACCCTCTTCGTACTCCGGTTAGTCAGGTGGACGGTGATGGGAGTTGTAGTCGAGGCTGGGAAAGAGTGCTTAGGCGGAAGCGGAGTTTGGGTTGTTAACTGCCCCACATACGGCGGCGTCGCAAGGGAGCCGGAAGTGGCGGCTCCACTGAAGAAGGACCCTTTCCCCATCGCTCTCTCCCTCTAAGACCTCTCCATCCCGTCTGAGTTCTCGCGATATTTCAGGCAGGCAGGATTTCCCGCTTTTTCTTGAGGGTCAGGCGCGGACTCTTCAGACGTTTCTCCAAACACGCTTGTTTTGGAGGGGCGCTGGGGTGGGGACTCAGCCGCCCTTCTCATTATGAAGTGTGTCATTGGGGGCGCCCGTGTCAGAGGTAGAGCAGCCCGATTCTTTAGGGGGGGAAAACGCAGTTTAATTCTGGCTGAACACCGAGGTCCTAAAAATCCAAACTCGCAGCCATGAAATGCAGTTAGACGAGCAACATTTAAAATAAAAATCTAAATAAATGTGGGTCCGAGTTTCCTAATGAAATCCTCAAGTTTTGTTTTAGACAAGATAGACAACCAGAAGATAGGATAAAGTGCAACCAGAAGCATAACAATACTAATAAAATCGGGGGGGGGGGGGGGAGACACACATTTTGTTACATGATCATGGAATGAATTTAGATGGCGGGTCTATTTTAAGGCGATAAATTAAGATGACCAAAATTTCTTCTGAGTTGAATTCAGAAATTAATGGAAGTCAGGCATTCTCTGTAACCTTCTTTGTCGGGCAGCACCTAAATTGAATAAATTAAATTCTTTGCACAATTCGGTCACCATCCTGTACCCTTTTAGCTAAAAGTCGCTCTTTGAGTGAGATGGGCGCTGACTAAATTTGAAATATAAATATAAATAAAACTAGGTCTGGTCACCTTCTGAAAGGGCTTGTATCGTGCCGCTCACGCACTAACGCGTCTTCCCAAATCTTCCCTGCAGTGTTTGGAAGGGCTCTGCATGCCATTGCAAGAATCAGCGATGAATTTTGGATTGATCCCAAGGAAAAAGGAGTGAGTACATCCTGAGTCCAGAGTAAAAGAGCTTTGGAACTAAGTAACAGATTACAGGGGAAATGCACTATAAATCGCCACACAAGGGCGTAGATACCCAAGCATCCTTTGTTAATGAAGAGAAATCACTGTTCTGCTCAGAAGGACCTCACTTGGATGAGAACCTTTGTACCAACAGCACACAGCAACTTTCTGCCTCTTGCATGTGCTTAAATGCAACTTGATGTACAAATTATATATATATATAGGTAGTCCTTGCTTAATGACCATTTGTTTAGCAACAGTTCGGACTTACGATGGTGTTGAAAAACTGACTTGCAACCGGTCCTCACACTTACGACCGTCGCAGCGTCCCGCGGTCACATGATCACCATTTTCAACCTTCCCAGCTGGCTTCCAGCAAGCAAAATCAATGGGGAGCCGCGTGATGCGCTTAATGACCACGTGGTTCGCTAAATGACTGCAGTGATTCACGTAGTGGCCACTGCAAAAAAGGTCGTAAAATCAGGTCAGATTCACTTAATGACAGCTTCGCTTAGCAACCGAAATTCCGGTCCCAATTGTGGTCGTTAAGCGAGGACTACCTGTATATATACACAGAGACCTGATATTTGTGCCAAATATCCTAGAATTTCCACGATTAAGTAATAAGAAAAGGGTTGAGAGACACGCATTGCAAAATCCCGTGCTTTTCCTCATACCATCTGGAAAATCCTAGTACAGTATAACAAAGTTAACAGTTGATTTTGTGTTTTTACAGTTAGGATGAAACAAACCAACACCTCCAAATGTTACCATATTGTGCATGTTTTGCTTATCTGTAACTTGGAAGTGATACAGTTAATACAGATACATCATTTAATCCTATCCACAGCTTTTCCTGAGGACGGTAAATAATTCTAGGTCGGCCTATGCCTGTGTCTTCTTTTCATCTATGTTCTTCCAAAACTATTCCTATAAAAATGCAACTGAACTGAGCCTGAATGGGAACACTGTTCAACTCGCATGTAAATTAATAATAAAAGTAAGTTTCAACCAATTGGACAAACTGCTGTTTTATGCTACGAAAATACAGTTCCAATTCTATTTCGTTAAATATATGGAGGAGCTATATGGGCATACTTTACCTAAAATGTTTCTTTGATCAGTGTGTACTTTTCTTTGGGCAAAAAAAAGTTTTATTGCAGCTGGCAAAACTTGAGAAAAGTGGATATCACTTTCTAACGTTAGTAATCAGAGAAAATAATATTCTAAAACTGCACCAATTATTATGCCTAAGAAAATGAGAGTTGAGCTGAATCACAGCTATCTGCTTCACTCCTTCACATCAACAGTGTCCAAGGAGATGAATGGGGAGTTTCCATCGTTGAAGCAAGCTGCCGTAGGTTAATGTATACTTTTTAACTGCAAGATTATCCTGCAATCATTATTTTAGCTCAGGAAATCCCTGCATTGATCCTGTTTTTCGTTTCAGGCAATCCTGCCTTTATTTCGATGCTTACACACACTGGAAAGAAATGTAGAGAAGTGCAACATTTATACAGACTTTAACGGTTGCCGTATTGTTTTTAAGCTATTCTGCAAACATGGTAAGCCGGCAGTTAGCACGTGATCTTGTAAGTCTTACATGACCTGAAAGGCAGCATTAAAAATGTTATCAGTTTTTTTTTTAAGCTTTACTAATTTTTCAAGATATGGAATTTTCCAAGGAAGTCTCTATGCTGTCCCCGAAATTATTGAATGCCCGAAGGGAGCATGTGGGTTTTGTCTTGGATTAATGCTAATAAATACTAATCGATTTATTTCACATTGGTTTGTGGTAGCCTGCAAAGATACGATGATTTCAAGCCATATCCTTTTCCATCAGGTGTTGTGAAAACACACAGCTTAGCTTTCCAGGAATGTGAACCTCTGCAAGCTGTATTTGCAAAACATTTGTGCACCAATGTACTGAAAGTCCAGTCAAGGTAATACAATAGGCATATTAGCAACTCACCTAATGTTTTGTCATGGATGATCACGTGTCAAATCAAATATGAATGGTTGTTTGTCTCCGAAGGGGACTCGGTCTTACAAATTCAGAGACAAAAAGAGAATTCTATAGGAGCTGCCAAATGTTAAGTGCTTGATTTCCTCCTGTTGTATTTTCTCTCTGAAGAAAGAATTCCTCCTCCATTTCTGATTCTATCAGCAGGATATGCAAAACTAACAGATCTATTTTGACCGATCACTATCTCCACTTAATGGAGAAGGAATATGGGGTAAATAAGATGTTGCCCCTACCCCAAAAGGACTTAATAGCGACCTCCATTAATTTTACTCTAGCCCTTGGCTTCTTTACAACTTTGGCTTGGGGAGTGTGGGAACAAAGGGGAAGATTTCTGGCATTCACCATCCGGTTTAACCTTTTACCTAAGATGCTGCTGTGATAATCTGGCCTGGATAGGGAAAAGTTCAGAGAACAAATGGAGGTAATCCTCAGCATGCTGAGTTTCCTTCTAGGAAAGTAAAAACTGAGGTGCTCCTGGATGGCAGAGAGAGAGAGAGAGAGCAATTTGTAAATTGAATTACCAGGATTTTGTACATTTCAGGCAGCTGTCAGACATGCTGATCCACTTTCCGACTTACCAAGATGAAATAACTTTAGCTGTAACGCCAGTGAGAGTTTGCTTCAAGACTTATACAGAGGATGAAATGGGTAAGGATTATGTTTCCATAGTGGGATTAAAGATATAATTGTAAACCGCCCAGAGTTCCCCATTGGGGGAGATGGGCGGTTATATAAATTTAATTAAATAAAAATAAATAAATATAATACTGAATTTGTAATATCTTGAATACAAGAAGGTATTGTGATTGTAAGAAAAATGTCTTGATGTGGTCATGACATGGTTTATTATATAATTGAATGATGTGCTTATACCTAATATACAACTATTTTTTTCAGAAAAATATTACATGCCACTGAAATCAGAGAACAATCCAGAACGTTAACTCTTTGAAGTTTATGGACTTTTGAGTTCAGCCAACAGCTGTTTTGATGTTAGTCTATTAAATATTCGAAAAGCAGAGAACTGAAAAAACTTTAAAAAAAAACGAAGAGTGAGCTATATTCTGTTACTGTTCACTTTTTTTTATAAACAGTAGCCAGAATGAAAGAAACATTCAAAATTACCCTGATAACGGTGCTCAAATTTGCTACAAATTGATAGATTTAATCCATTTTATAGGTAGGAGGCTGTAAAATACATATCCATTAATGCACTTAAATTCAGCATATTAATCAGATCTGTATGATCATATGCACAGAGTTTAATCGTTGTGGTCCATCACTATTTTTTTCTGGTATTTGGAACGGTTACGCATTGACTTCGCATGTAGTACTTTTAGGCATTGAGTAGCTGGAGGCTCACCTATTACCAAACTTTGGATGAGCATGAAAAACAGCCCTGTGCTGTATGCTAATTGAATTTTTATTAACCATTTCCAAGGATTCTCAATAAAGCGGTGTTGTTTTTTTAAATTAATCTCAGTCATTCTTATTTCAACAGAATTTACAAAGGCAACGCATATAGAAATTCATCTCAGTCCTGAAGAATTTGAATATTTTCAGGTTGGAGTAGATTCTGAAGTCACATTTTGCCTTAAAGAGCTAAGGGTAATGTGGCTAATTATATCATCTTGATTATAGGCTATACTTCAAGGTTATGAATGACACTGTGCCAGAAATATCTGTTAGAGAGACTCTTATTTGGACAGCAGTATTGATGAGCCAGTTTGGTGTCATGGTGAAGGCGCCAGGCTAGAGGCCGGGAGTTCTAGTCCCACCTGAGGCACAAAGCCAGCTGGGTGACCTTGGGCCAGCCACTCCCTCTCAGCCCTAGGAAGGAGGCAAAGGCAAACCACTTCCGAAAAACCTTGCCAAGGAAACTGCAGGGATTTGTCCAGGCAGTCTCCAAGAATCAGACGCAATTGAACGGATTAAAAAAAAATAGCAAGGGAAGGGTAGTGGAACAAATGCTATTCAGACTGCTGTTCTTGCATCAGAACTCAGGATCCCACGCAACCCAGCGTCTTATATGCAGCCATGGCTAGCCAGATGTCTCCAGATAGCCCTAAAATCTAGTAATAAACACTGCTGTGGCAAGCATTAGAATTAATATAATCCTCTTCTCTTAGAGAGCTGAGTTAATTCCCGTCTTTCACTTATGTTTAGGGTCTCTTGATGTTTGCAGAAGCTATCAATGCCCCAGTCTCCATTCATTTTGATGTTTCTGGAAAGTAGGTAGATTTTTTTTTAAAGGAAGCAGTGCAATATTTTACAGCCTTGTTTTAAAACTCTAAAAGCTTAGCAAAAATAATTTAAAATTGCCTCAACTGTCCGTGAAGATGCATGTTGTATACAAATGCATTTATGCAAGGTTTATGGAATAGAAATACACTTCTAAGGATTGCCCTGCAAGTGCCAGACAAGATCCATGTGTACTATGAATAGAGAAGCGTGCGCAGTAATAACATGACAGAACTCGGTTGAGAAGGGTTGCAATCAGTGAATGAAAAACTGAACACTAGTAAGGAACACTGTTATATCATGCTAAATGGATTGCAAGCTATAGCTTAGTCAGGGATTGGGGGAGATGGAATATGGATGCAGTTTAAGAAACGATTCCATTTGTGCATCGGTGTGCGAGGAGAACAAGCCCATGCCTAAATGCAGATTCTACGTCTCCACGTCTGTCTCTTAGCATCACCTTATTTTTGCATTTCAAGGCCCGTTGCCTTCAGCATTGAGGACATGGTAATAGAAGCCATGTTCGTTCTGGCCACTTTATCCGATACTGAAAGCTGGACAACTGCTTGTAAACCAACATGCCTCGCACAAGGCCAAAACAGGTAATATACATTTCAGGCCAAGATTTATTGTAAAATGTCCCATTTTAGATAAGGACTCCCTCTCAGTATGGAGGAGAGGAGAGAAAAAGTCACGTTCTTGGGAACGAAGTTCCTAGAAAGATGTTGTTGTCCTCATCGGAAGAGTATTCCAAGCAGCCACGGGTAGTCGAGGTCCTGCAGGCAGCCAAATCGTGCCTTTGGCGGGTCTGTCCATATGCCAAAACGTAACCTAGATGTGAGAAGTCCCTCCCAGCGATCTGAGGGGCAAATTACTTATTCTGTCCAGTCAAATGCAAATAATTATAATAATACTTTAATAGTTTAAACTCCTCCCCAAACGGATCAGCTAGGGCTAGATGTGACTGAATGCCCAAAAACAGCAAGCGCAGAATCGGTAAATGAGGTTGTGGCCAGCTCTGTGTTAGCCACTTACTTAGCAAAGCATTTGAGAGGCGATGTGATCCTGCCTGCACCTCTCCGTTGCCCCTGCACCCTTGCCTGAAGCAACGCAAGGCTTGCCTTTGCCGATCTCTTTCCTCCCTGGAAACTGAAGGGGGCTGTCGTATCATGCCAACCCACTTCCTGCCCAAAAATGGTACATACCACCCATCTGCAGATCATCCACGGCAGCAGGAAGATCATCTTAGAACAGGCCCCAAGGAGCGGTTTGAGGTCCGCCAAGACAGCTCCAGGCCAAAGCTTCTAAAAAGAACCACAGGGACATTCCTTTGCTGGAAGGGAAAATTATACCACAGATCCCTCTTCATGGCATTTTAGGAGCCCTGCGTTAGAGAGAAGTAATCAAGACGTCGTCAATTGCAGCAGAAGCACATCCGCGGTTCCCTCGGAGGGTTTTTCCACAGGAGAGGAAGCGTTACCACCTGATCCCAGTTATAATAAGGTAAAAGAGGCTTTTTTTAGGCTTCTCTCCCCCCGAGTGGGATGCAGTTATTTTCATGTTTTATGCTACATGCCTCCTAGCTTTCACAGGCAACATTTCAGGAGCTGCCAATGGAAGAAGGGGAGAAGCATCAAGTTGCCTTAGTGCAGTGTTTCTCAACCTCAGCCGCTTTAAGATGGGTGGACTTCAACTCCCAGAATTCCCCAGCCAGACATGCTGGCTGGGGAATTCTGGGAGTTGAAGTCCACCCTCTTAAAATTGCCACGGTTCAAAAACACTGCCTTAGTGAAATTGATCCAGTAGTTCTCTTACCCTAACAGCTAATGAAGTGGCTGAAAATTGTTGGAAAGGGGAGAGTTGCAGAGAACTGTGGCATGGCCCTGCTGTACTTGAAAATCATCCCGAGGGATTCAATGCCATCCAGTTCTTTTATCTTGCTTTGGTATTGCTACATGTAATTTATGTAGAATTTCAGGGTTTTCCTCAAGGTGCCTGTGATTGTCCATTTCTTTTTTCCTAGTTTCATTCCTTGTTCTTTGGAGCAGTTTCTCCTAATGAGCCAAGTGGCGCTAATTTACTTCAGAGTTTGGCAACAGTAAGTGACGCAGAAGAGGATTGTGGCAATGGGCAACTCTCTCCGTCGTTTTAACGGTAGAAAACGCCTGTGGGCGGAACGCAATTGAATTTCATCAAGAAGTGGCCCCGTGTTTGGCATGCAGGAAAATGGAACTTTTATTTTAGGTGCTTGCGTTGAACAGATGGACGCTGTCGCTTTGTTTTCCCAACGGTTACTAGTTTTTTGACAAACATTATTTTATCTCCAACCTATCAAGAACGTAATATTTTCCCAGAATTTTTTATTTAGTTAGAGGTGGCCGAATACGTTTGATTAAAAAGCAAGTCGTTATTGCTCTGTGTGCGCGTAAACTTCAGCGACGTTCTTTTCACACGGGGAAACTTGGGGGATCCACGGCTGAATGCAAAGTACAATTCTGTAGGTCTTCCTAAACCAGGGTTAGCACATTACAATGAACTTCAAAGCACTGTAGGGTGCATTCTGCATCCTATAGCAACCAGATGTTCCGTCCTGTCCCATCACGTCGAGATGCATTTGGCTGTTTCAACCTTTCTCGCGGGCAGTTGCCCACAGCAACCTAGCAAAAAGCAATCAATTACACACCACTGCATGGGCTCCATCTTTAAGATCTGCTGCAACTCCTCCAGGGAAGAATGAGCACTCGGGCTGCTTTTGAAGCAAAGGGAAACAGCTAGCACAAAATGGAGAACTCAGTTTCTCTTGCAGCGTTGTGCTTATTAATCCCCCCCCCCCAACATCCCTAAAATGTTTTCCTAGAAAACATCTGCTACTTTGCCCCTTCCATTGCATTCCTCGTTATACACAGATTTTTAAAATTAACTTTAGTGTCTCATTAAGCTACGTCTGCCCAAGACTGTGGAACAAGCAGATATTGTACAAAACATTGATACGGTCATCTTATATGGCCACACAACATAGCCTGTTTGAGCAATATGAAATACATTTTTATGAATTCACTTAGTGGAAGGAACTAAAAGATAGACATAGATCCCTGGAATCTCTCTTCCTGGGCCATTAGAGGGACCGTTCCGAGGCCTGATGATATAAACAGGAAACAAAGACACACCTGCAACAGCCATTGCCTGAACTTTACAGCCACAATTGCTTATTACAGTCACAGTCAAAGGAAGACCACGTATTGTATAAATACTATATTTATTAAATATCTTTACAGTTCATTTAAATGTATTTACAGATACTATTCTTGCACAAATTATACTTCAGACAATCAATTCACGTAATTTCCTTTTAGGTAAGTATAGGTCACGATAATCTCATTTAACAAGAAAACACCATCCTCATTAGATTAGCTATCCTTGTCAGGAGAAAAAAAATGCAGAAATCCATGTCAATATTTAGTCTGGTTGCCCACGGGAAAGAGCGATTCCAATCACAACATCTTTTATCTTTGCTTCCACTGTGGATGGTTTTCATCCCTATCCAATTCAGTCCCAGATTTTGGGCTGGTTGTCCTATTCAATCTTTGCTACAAAAAAGGAATCGGATAGGGAACAAAGCTGGATCCAGCTCCTAAGAAACAGGAGAGAACCTTCTGTAGGGGGAACCAGGAGCCCGCAAGGGCTCCCTGCTTCAAGGAAGAGGCGGGCAACGATTTTCAGGATTCCTCCTTCCCCAGTAGCTGGAGCGCTGCCGTCCCGTTTTGGGGCAGAGCCACTCTGCAATGGGGCAGATTTTCAGGGCAGACGTGCTACAGGGAAGGGGGTCTAGGAAAACCTGGCCTTCCCCCATCATCCCCCGAGAAATCATTGAGTTTGCAGCTCTCCCAGGCAGGATCCGACTCGTGATGCTTCAATTCCCATCCTGAGCAAAGAGATGTAAGCCCCTTCGTTAAGAGGAATACAACTCATTCGCCTGCCTCTTCGGAGCTGAAAACTCTGTGACGCAATAGCGTCTTCAGAAGGCGAACCCCGAAGCTGCTCCATGAAGCAAGTTTGGGTCTAGCTCTCCTCCGCCAACGTATCCCCAGTTTAAAGGAACAAAGGAAAATGGAATGTGCCAAATCGTAACCCCAGATCACGCCCCAAGGAAATGCACAACTGCTTTGAGGGTTGGCGTGAAGATAATTTCATCGTGCAGAAGACTCGCCTTTTCCTTTTTTGTAAAAAAATTACTTGTGCGCAGACAGCTTAAGTTCATAGGAAGAAATCAGGTTCCATGATGTTTGAATGCTCACCTTAAAATGGGGGGGAATCAAGCATGCAATAGAATTTGTTTATAATACAGTATTGCTTTAAAAACAGATGGCAAAAAGCTAAAAACTAGGTGTGGTCTTTGGTGCCCAGGGTAGGGAGGGGGGAAGGGGGGGAGTCAGGTGAGGCAAGTTTAAAAATTCAGTTGGACCACTGGTAAGAAAAACGTCCTAAGGAACCAACAGCTTTACGGAAACTGCTCGAGTAGAAACTGGTCTAAATGGAACACAGCCGAGAATAACCCCCCACCAGGCTTTTACCCATCCCCGACTCTGAAGCATCTTCCCCCTCCATAGTTGGCCAAGAGTTGTAGAACGGCCCAAGAGGGACGCAGGGATACCCCAGGACAATGGGATGAGCGTGGGGTGAGTCGGTAGCTCCTCAGGGCTTGCTCAAATGAGAAATTACACCAGCAAAACGTGAACTCCAGATCAAGAGCTACCCGCCCCTCCAGCAAAGAGAGAACGGGCTGCCTACTTAATACGGGACTTCTAGCAGAAGATACTTAGGTACAGCTGGTTCAGCATAAGGAATATGAGGGGTTGAAATGGTTTGTACAAAGTTATAATGGGCCACGTTTTTATACTACTATGATCTTTCATAATTTCATTTTATTCCACCCTGTATCCATGCCCCTGAAAAAGATCAGTTTCGTCAAGCTACGTCATTAAGGCATTTGGACAAGAAACGAAAAGGTGATTTTAAGGAAAAATCGTGCCATCTTTCAAAGGTAGGTTGAACAGCTTCCAAATGATTTTGCCCATTATCATCGCAAATGAAAATGCCTGTTAGAAGCAGGATGCGTTGAAACAGTGACATGTACATGGTACATGTAACATAATTATAAATAAAAGCCTGACACAATTATGCAAATATACAGTACAACCACCAAAAAAATATTTAAAACAGGCTGAGGTAACCTCAAATGTACAGTTTTAATATAATAAACCTGGCAGTAAAACCCCTTTTTCGTTTTTTTTAAAAAAAGGTATGGTTGCTTTACTTGCCAAGATTATCAGCTAAACATCAACATTACCCAACTGCTGTATAAAACATGGCTTTTCATTGCTAAGTACTTTTTTCCTACCAGCAAAAAAAGTTATGAAAAACTGACCAATATTTTTATACATACCTATATCTGTATGTATAAATAAAAACAGCTATTGTTTTTTTTCTTTACATAAGCTTAGAAAATGGGGTAGGGGAAATTATAGCTACTGAGAAATTGGACTGAGTGTATGTAAATGCAAAGATCTGCAATATTGCCAATTAGCAATTAGAGCCCTGTAAACATCATTAACTTTCTCTGGGAATCCTGTACGCAAACTAACTACTGAAGTATAAATGCTGCCCACTCAGGAGTTTTGCTTGCGCACCGTAACTACTGCTGGGGAGCACACTCGAGAGTTGATTCTCGGAAACACCATAAAGATCCCCAAATTAAAGGGGAAAAGTCTGGAGCAGAGAACGCCGCCACTTTTCACTTCCACAGCAAGATCCCCTCGCAGCTGCACGGGTGACGTCCCATCCCAGACACGCAACCCCTGGGCGTCTTTAGACTCCTCTGCCACGGAAAGAGTGTTTGACAATGATCTTCTCGAAGAAAAATCCAGCTACCAAAGGGCCGTGTGTGGACGAACAAGATGCCAACGTTCCACCGGTATAACAGTTAAGCACCTTCACAAACTCTCTCTCTCTCTCTCACATGCACACCGCATTTCACAAACTTTCTGTGTTTCAAATTGAGTAACAAAGCTCCTGGCTGACACCACGTAGACCAGTGTGTTTCAACCGCGGCAACTTTAAGACGTGCTGGGAGTTGAAGTCCGCACATCTTAAAGTTGCCACGGTTGAAAAAAACTGACGTAGACCAAGAGGCTCACTGCACTTGGGAAGCCGACGGAGAGTTCACCTACAAACCCTAGGTTCAGCTACCTTTCCAACAGGTCAAGCCAGTTACGGGATGCGCTCTGACCTTCCACGGATGGAAAATGGGCTTTTTCTAGCAATACTTTCTTGGGACCTCATGGAGGTTCTCTTCACTGATTTGAAAAACCAGAATTAGTTTTAAACCACCAACAGCCAATTCCACATTACCTCTTGCTCACTTTTCTTTAGAGCCATAAAGTGATTATTCCCTCTTCACCCCCTTTCTATGCAATAACTACTAGTCAACTTTGAAAGACAAGCTTCAAGTATTGATCTTCTTCATTTCTTGCTTGGAGATGTACCCAGATGTCCTCCAGCTGAGGTTTGCGGCAGGGGTCTTGACTGCATCTTAAACAGGCAATGGACGTAACACGTGATTAGCCACTGAGGTCAGGTGCAGAGAAAGACTTCCTGCCAGCAGGAAATAGTTCATGTGAAGCTGGGAATAGCTGGAGACACACAAGTCATTAAAAGCTGAGTATTACAGCCAGTCAGTCTGTGTATTCAGCTACTATGGAGAGAAGAACAGTGATGTCATCTGGTTTCCCACCTGAAAAGCAAGACCTTTAGGCAGTTTTATCCCAAGAGCTGGTGCCGTGAAACAGGAGCAAAGTATTCAACAGTCCTGCCCCTAAACACATGGGGAGGGGAAAGATAATTTAACCAAAAGGCTGAAAGTGTGTATGAACCCTTCAACAGCCTCCACTAAATTCCACTAGAGATGTTTTTAAGAGCCCCAGAAGTTCAAATCTGCCAAGAAAATGAGACAAATCTCTGCACAAACAAACAAACAAACTCTAACCAACTCTTATACAATATGGCAGCAGTTATAAACACATGGACACATTTGCCCCTGTCCGGATCAAAATTTTACACCAAATTAGCAACCACATTAACAAGTTCTCTCCTTCGGTGCAATGTACTTTGGTAAACTAATTCTAGCTAACATCTCATTTGCACTTGGAACAAACCCAACAATGCAAGATCATTCACTTGTTCCCACCGGTAACCCAGAAGCCTTACCTCTTACATTCAGTCCATTGTCACACGCAAACTGTGCAAAGGGAGACATGTAATTTGGATCATATGCCAGTTCATGAGCCTGTTCAGCAATACTGCTTGCTGTCTGCTGTATACTTTCATAATTTGAATTCTACGGTGAGGAGGGAAAAGAAAGCATGTTAGTTTTTAAAAGGCTTGACTACTTCACATATCACAAGTATGCAGCGTAACAGGACCGCTGGCACAAAGGAATTGTATTTCGAGTTAAAACGCTAGGTAAACAAAATACAAATCCCGCTCTTTCTACTGTCACAAATTTGAGGAAACTGTATCCGACTCTGAAAAGCAGATTTTAAGCTCTTTGGTAACAGTCATCTGCTTTAGGCATTATAGGGGATGGACAGGAGCAGATTAAAAGATAAACCTGCCCTCAGCTTTAAACTTTTACTCAGCCCCCCGTTGTACATTTGAACACTAAGAAAAGGCTAGAAAACGTTTAGAAGGTCACAGACTCTAATGGGGAGAACACTTCAACATTTGTCCCAAAGTTGCATTCTGCCATTTAACGCCAACACGCTGCCAACACAACAATGCAACGCTGGACTGGAGAAATGTTATCTGTCAGGGATCCCTGCCAATTTTAAATTTCTCGGTGGTGGCACCCAGTACCACACATAAGGACATGACCTCCACAGGTTTGCTGACTGGGTCTCTCACACACACAAAGGCATCCTCTCTCCCTCCCGACAGAAGGAGACTTAGCCTTCGCCGAGGTGGGTACTAAGATGAGGTGGAGGAGCAAATCTAGCTAGCAGCACTTCACGGAAACTTCCTTCTTTGTGTCTCCTCGAATGTAAACCTGCAAGCAAGCCTGCTGCTTCGCACATTCCCAGTTACCTTTAGCTTCTTAAGCTCCTGAAGAATCATGTAGTCTGGCATGTTGTCAAAGAGCCCATCTGTGGCTGTCAGAATGATGTCTCCCAACTGAACATCAAAGGTGGTGCTGTCAGCAGCAGCCGGGCTGAGAAAACACCAATCAGGTAGATATGTATCTGACCGCTTTGGGGGTTAACGCTTAACCTGTATATGCAGCAGCTCGTCCTATGCCAGTGAGATAATGCAGCTGGAACCTCGCTAGTGCAGGCTCCTGCGGTCTAATCAGCATTTTGTGCCACTGAGCCCAGTGGAGCTTACTCTCAGGAAAGCGGGCCTGAAGGTTTTGAGGACAAAAGCCTTTGCTTTATAGAGGAAAACAAGCATGTTTGCACTCTTAAGGAAGTGGTTCATCGGACACAGCCGGCGGAGGTTCTATGCACTCGGGGCAAGGAGGGAGGCATACTCGGCTGAATAGTTTCCAAGTCCTCCCACGAGGGTCCCAAAAAGGTGTCTGAAAGATCCTGCCTTGACCAGTAAGTCTCTAAAGGTTTTCCTCAAAGGGAGAGAGAAGCCTCGATCCAGTGCTCTGTATGATGCGTGTACCCTTCTCAGCCGTGGCTCCCGTCAGACAAAATGTGCTTTTCCAACGCTCCTCGGTCAGAGCTTGGTGTTCCGCCAAGCGGGAGTCAACTGGGCATCCAGCGCAGCTGGAAACCTTCAACGGTGCTGAAATGCAAGCCGCAGTCACGTGCTTCCTTTCTGCCTGTCAAGTGTGGGCTGCCTCACTGCTCGAGTACGTAAAAAGCAGCAGGTTCCTGTTCCAAATCCGAGGAGGAGGATCCCGACTGAACCCGGCAGCGTAGGAGCCATTGTACGCTTCACAGGCAAAGCCAAGCTGCGCTGGCCTCTTGGGCATCCTCAGAGCAGGCCAAGAGCCTCAACATTAGGTCTTTCGGAGTTTCCTCACCCACACTCCTTCACCACCCGTTCCCGCAATTCAGTTGTGCCCTCGAAGTACAATACAGCATGTACCCTGCTCCATTTTAAAACCAAACACACTCCCTACCGCCAGGTAAATATTTCCCCTCACAACACCCAACAGTGGTTTTGCTTTGCAAACAAGTCACCGGGGGGGGGGGGGAATATGAAAGACTGCATCTGACGCCTTGACTACTGCTGTAGAAGGAGAGAATCCGTCAGTCTGGACCTAAAAATAGCTGCCACAAAATTGCACCACGCTTTGCGTTTGCCTCGTGAGCTCTGCGCACCGACAACCAGCAGCAGAAAGGCAGGCGAGGAGTATGGCATGGGAACACACCTCCCCGAAACACTTGTGAGAGAAGGGAGTCCACTTAAAGAGCCCCTTCCCATGCCACAGTTTCCAATCACATATAACCAAAGAGCGTTTGCCATCTTTCGAAGGACAACAAAATTAATGGGGGAAAAAACCAGCAGCTAAAACTCTCGGGAGAGTCAACTCCAATCCAGTCTCCGCCGGGTGGAAACCGTGAGCTGCGAGCACAGCTCCTCCCGAATGTCCCCACGCCCCCCCCCAAGGGCAGGCTGCCTCCCGCTCTTGCCAAGCCGCGCCAGAAGCCTCACCTGTCGCTGAAGACGACTCCCTCGGCTTCGGGCGGTGCTATCGAGAGCTGGAACGGAGTATTGAAATAGTGCTGCTGCTCGTCGGAGCGGTGCACGACTCTGCCGCCTCGGACCACCAGGAAGCCTGAATCCCCCAGGTTCGCGGTGTGCAGACGATGACTGGTCCGGTCCAAGACTACGATGCAAGCCGTGCTGCTCCCTGGAAAGGAGATCCAAACATTCACCTGGTGGGAAAGGTGAGGGCCGCTGCTTCGGTCTAAATGGCTAATGATGCCCCCAAACAGACCACACTCACAGTCCAGCTTCTGAAAGATTGACGGTTACAAACCGCCTGTCAGACTCGCTTTGCTCGCCTGCCATGTCCTTGAGACAACACGTGTACAGAGGCCGACTCGTGCCCGCCTGCTTCGGAGCCAGCTACTGGGCACCGAAGAGAACTGCCTCCCTCACATTCCTTGGCTGACTGGGGAAAAACCAAGGATGCTGGTAAGACACCTGGACTCTCATTCAACTGAAGAAGTTGGGAGGGGGGAAGATCGAGAGTGGGAAAACGGTTGTTTTGAAACTAACAAGGGATGAAGTCAGAGGGATGTTGTTAACTTGGCGTCAAATCTGGTATTCAGAGCTTCGCAGCCGTCCCCTGTAGTCATATTTTAATAAATTATTTATTTTAGCATTCTGATGAATTGTCTGGAGAATTTCTTAAGTTAAGATCCTGGCACTGGGATCATCACACCGCCATGGAACAAAAGCTGGAGCGAGACACAAATTCGGTAAAAACGCCCGGAATTGAGAATTTCAGCCAGTGGCTTCCAGCTTACTTTTAAACCCACCGCCGCGTGCTGTTTTTAGTGAACATGCATTGCTTTCTCCTTCCTGACGAGTCAAAACCGCTCTGCTTAAAGCTGGTATTTCAAGCCACTTTCAAGCAGTAGCTAATTTCTTCTCCAAACTGACGAACGGCCGGCTGGATTCATGGCGGTCCAAGTCACAGCCTCCTCCTCCTGACAGTTTGCAAAGATGGACAACCTCCCGACGTTTCAACAAGGGCGAAAGCGCCGCGTTCCGTGCCTTCAACCCACACAAAGCTAGATAAGAGTTTGGGCCACCTGAGCAGCACCCTCAATGCAGGCACCAATCGGGAACAGGTTTTAGGATAAGGGGAAACTTCATAGCCATTTTGAGAAACATACGAAACGCCGAGGGATTAAGGAGTGAAACGCCCCTATTAAAGGACGCTAACAAACATCCCTCCAAAGACATCTTGGTGCTCCTCCTGGAGAAGGAGGAGGAGGAGAAGGAGATCGGGGCAGGCATGCTCCTTGAGAGGACTCCTTGGCAGCCTCCAGTTTAATGAGGACTTTGGCACCAAAACAAACATGGTGTCCTTGGAGAATGAGGCACTTCAGCAGCTCCTGGCGTTTCAACTGACCCGGAGAGAAAATTGCCCCGCCAAAGATTGTTGGTGAGGCATGGAGTGAAAAGGGGGACGGCTGTTCCTGGGTTCAGCTGAGCTCACTTAAAAATAGCACACATTGAGAGAGAGAGAAATGTCTTGGCAGACAACCCTTGAATCAGGTGAGAAGCATGCGCAGCAATCACTGTGCAAAAGGTTACGGGCTTACGTCGGCCAGGCTGGTCCTCAGTAATAAGGATAAAATGTAGTTGTGCCTGGGGACCCCGCTGTTGATTTCTAATGGGACGGAAGCCAAGAGAGGATCAATGGGAAAACCGGAAAACACTGGCTTGCTGAGGGGAATCCAAAGTTTGCAGATGAAATGCTGAAAGCAGAGGCCAGCTGGTTGTGCGCTGAAAGTGTTGACCGTTTGTATCCCCCAACGTTTTCCACCAATTCTGTAAATTCAGGAGGGCTACCATATTTCTAAGCAGCTTGGATTTTTTCCCCATCCCTCTAAGGGTCAACGCCAGCATTCATCTTGCCCTGAAGGGCATTCCAGTGATTCCACAGGTCCTCTGGCTAGCCCTTAAAATCACCATTAAAGCGCTGTTATGCCCAGCGCGTCCGATCTCAAAAGGAGCTGCAGTGATTAATTGGCCCTAATAAGAGGAGAGTTACAGTTGCGGCTTCCAGGTTCTTCTGAATGAGCCGGCTTGCCCGTTGGTGACTTTAGTCAACCCTTGACGAGTCAATCGAGATTGTCCAAACATTACAAGGGTGAGAGAAAGGGAGCAATGCCAAAAGAGAACTTGCTTTGCCCGGGGTCCTCAGTGGCCAGGTTCACCCAGAATTACCCCATGCCTGATTTCTTTGCCTTTGCCTTTGCCTGATATCCAAAGGCTTCCCGTGAAAAAGAACATGATTTATTTTTAGCAGCAACCAATTTAAAGCCGTAGCATGTTAGCTTACAAAGAAAGCCTGACTTGTTTTCATCCTAACTTGTCCCTCAGCGTTTTTTCGGTTTGACCTTTGGCCCATTTCTTCTTGTTACTTGAGGAAATGGGGAGGCCAAACAAGGGTCTAAGCACACCATGATTATTTTGCTTACGCCCAAACTGTGGTTAAAGCAAACTCTTAGCATGATGTGTGAACACAAAATGCCTTGAGATCAAGAAAGGGAATTGATAAGAGGCTTCCTAGCTTGTACTCTTAACAAAAACTTCCAGGAGTAACGAATAAGTAAGTACTTCAAAAAAAATTACACAAAAAATAAGACACGGCTGGTGAGGACAAACATCAGTGTGACTGCTGAGAGAAAGCTGAAGGGGGGGCTGGGGGCCCCTCTTCTTACCAAGCAACGGGACTTTGTTCTGCAGCAGCTCACAGTAGCTTGTGGTGAGAATCCCCACAGGATGGCTAGGCACAAACCGTCCTTCCTTTACCAAACGTTCACAAGTGCGCATCAGAGTCCCTGAGAACTGAGACGGGTCGACGCCATAGTCTCGCCAGCCACCGACGCCATCTGCAACCCCTTTAAAAAAAAGGAAATAAATCCAAGTTGGTCCTCAGTGCAAAGGGCGGCAACCGGATAAAGGTGGAAAGGTGGTGAAGACTGGTGAAGTATTCTCACTTTATCAACGTTTCTAAAAGGGGCTTTCTAAAGTAGTCACTTTCTGAGTTGACGCCATGCAGGAAGGAATGCAACAGAGCAGTGTTTCTCAACCGTGGCCACTTTAAGACGGGTGGACTTCAACTCCCAGAATTCCCTGGCCAGCATCTAAAGTCCACCCGTCTTAAAGTGGCCACGGTTGAGAAACACTGCAACGGAGCATCGCTTTTTATTGCAAAAGCCCAAAGAAGGAACTGATGCAAAGACGTAAGGATTGCCGTAGTAGGAAAGCAGAGGAGCTCTCAACAGGACCAAGGACAGCCCCCGCTCTCTCTTTTCTGGAGGTTTTCTACAAAGATTTTCTCATTTCTATACAGCCACTCATTTAAGAAATTTAAGAAAGGGACGGACACATCCCAGCAAAGGATTTCCTAGTCCCGCAGGTAATTTCAAAATAATTGCTGGAATGAACTTTACGCAGTTTCAGCATCACGCTGAAAAAAGGAAGTGAAGCAGCAGAATCAGCTGGCTGCACTTGTAAGGTGTAGCTGAGTTTTTGGATAGTTTGTGTTCCAGAAAATGAAAATGTTTATAATAAATAACAACCCACAGACATACATGGGAAGATGGAATGCAGCATTTTTTGGTTTATTCTAAGAAAGGTCAGCTGACTGATTAACAACATAGGACTACAAATTTGATCTTTTACTGTACTTAGGAAGATCATCATACAGCATCATTAAGGATGCTGTATGAGTCACTAATCAGGAAATCTGCTTAAAGCATAACTCCTTTGGAACAAAAAGCCACTAATCTCTGGCCAAAAAGTTAAAACTGATTTATTACATAAAGTGAAGCCTGCTAATCTGTAAACTGCCCTTTATTTATGATCCCAGCTGAAAATAGCAATTAAAGCTGACATTGGCATGACTTATGTAATCTATCAACTTGTTGCAACTAAACAGACCAGCATTAATAAAATGTATCCCCAAAATAGTCCACAGCATTTTTTTCTTGTATTCCCCCCACCAAAGTCATACAGCAACCAGGCCACCCTCTTCTCTACACCAGACAGCACAAAACACAATTGCCAGGCCGTTCCTTCCTTCTGCACCAAGGAAATACACACTCAACCTCCCCCAAAGTTGTCAGAACTAATTCAAGATCCCCTGCCTAGGCTGCTTGACAAACCGAAGCAGCTCAATACTTCTCTTGCAGGATACAGAACAAATGCAAGATGAGAAACTGAACATACCGAAAAGTTCAGGGCACGTTCTGAGGCTTAAATATAATTGGGAACCAGGGGAAGGGCAGCCGAGGAAGCAGAGAACACAGAACATAAAACAAATTCAGAGCATGCACCAGGGTCCAAAACAGCCTCCCCCCCCCCCCCCCCCCGGAATTCACTTGCACAAGGCCTACCATGGGAACCCTCCTCTGCCTGCTTGGCCTTTACTAACTCTCTCCTCCTGAAGCTGCAAGACACCGGATCAGCCCCCTTCAAGCAATTCACTCTGGCCGCGGAAAGACAGCAGGGCCTTCTGGTGCAAATGTGACCTATGAGGGGGTGATGCTGCTGCCTGGCCCTAGGGAAGGCCACCTTCTGACCTTTGCACAGGAAGACGAGAATAGTTTGCCACCGGGATTCAGACTGAGACTCCGGGTCCATTGCCCAGACCCCCAGGGTATGTATGTACCAAGATAAAATAACTGCAGAGGCCAGAATGCTCCCAGCTCAGAGGGTAGCACCTCCTCGCCCCCGGTTGATCTCAGAAGCAGCCGCCGCCAAGCAAGGTCAGTCCTGATTGGTCCTTGGGTGGGAGGCCACCAGGAAACCAGGGCTGAGGACTAAACTGGTTCCCCTCACCACCAAAAATGAGGAGAATGCTGAACACCACAGATGGGAACGTTTGCTTCTTTACCCTCTCTGTTTTGGAGAATGTTTCTCTCCCCGAGCCTTCTTCGAAAGCAGCCACACAAATTGAATGGCAGGTGCACCTATCGAGCAACTCCAAGACTGCCCTTGGCTGTGCCAGTACACCCCGGCTACCGTTTAAACGTGCAGCTCCAACTTCAGGGCTGAACGTGGAACCCCAATGCTAACCTGAGTCTTCGAACAAAATACAACCTGCTCTGCCTCTTGGCTGACCAGAAGCATCTCAGACCTACAAACCGCCCACATAAAACAGAGCAGGAAGTCGCAAGGCAGTCACTTCTCAAGAGCAGAGCCGTACAGGCCTTTTTTTCCTGTCCTAGGAGACAGCGGTCCGTTTTAATAGACTCCAAATTGGTCAGTTTTACATTCCCATTTGCAAAAGCTGCTTATGACAAAGGAAAACGAGGTGAGCCTTTTATTAGGCACTGCAGCCATGCCTACAAATGACAACGGGTCATTAAGACCCATCCCCCTATTTCTGCATCAGCCAGCGATCAACCCATCCACAGACTTAAGGGGCTGGATCTTCTCAAGGATAAGAAAACCTGGCACTACAAAAGGAGATTTAAGGCGGAGGACAGAGACTATTCAGCAAGGAAGCCATTATCCCAAGGTCAGCACTGCTGAATAATTACACTGTGGCAAAGTTCAAAGGAGTTCCTCGGTGTTTTGCCTTTTATCCTTCTAGAATAATCCCTTAATTTGTCACAGACTGTCCTTCATACCAACGTCCTAATTTGCAAAGCGAATGGGCAAGGCTTGCATCAACAGAGTCTTCCTTGCATCAGCAAGGTCACCCTGATTAAATCTGCAATGAAATTATGGAGAGAACGGACATAGGCAGAATGGACGGGATGCAATTCAACAATCAAGATCACGGGGGAAATTAGGGATGCCTCCCATGCCCAGGAAGGTGGGTTGAGACAATGGCGCTTACTTCTAAATAGGGGTGCCAACGGTTGACCTGGCATTTGTTTTGGTTCAAGTGGCAAAGTCACCTTCTGGCTGATGTCCTAATCAGAGGTAGGAGTTTCCAGAATCCATCCTCCAAAGCAAGGCACTTATTTCAGCTCTACTTGCTTACTTGGGAGCAAGTGTAACTCTAGGGCACACACTAACATCATCTACCACGCTGCAAACATCAGTTGATCTCCACTCTCACTCACCATCCGTTGGCCACTACACTTAAATTTCGCCTACCTGAAGAGACTTGAGAAGGCACAGTGTCCTTAGATGAACACAAAAGAAATGCTCTTCTATTAAGCGTATCTGATTATTTAACATGAGAGAGAAATCTTGGGCAACCAGATTCTCTGAAGATTCTTACACACAACTACTTCCTCATCTTTTGTCACATATTAAGACACTTCCCCAATCTTTTCAAAAATTCCATTGTCTTTCCAGGATTACTAACTGGTCTGGCAGGTCATTTTTCTTAAAAAGATAAAGCAGACGTTCTAGAATTTAACTCAGCAGATAAGACAGAGGAGCAAACCCAGCCAGACCAGACCGGGCCCATGTCTGTCATTACAATCCCTCCCTAAGCTTTGGGGAAATTCCATGCCCGATGGAATGATCAACTTGCAGTGTTTTAAAAATGTGTTCCCCGTGATTACAGGAAACGGTTTGGAAAATGTGCAGAAAAGGCTATCTAGTGAAAACGGTAAATAAGCCTTTTCTATCTTTCAAGCCCCCTCGCCTAGCAAATGTGCCTCTGACAATCTAAAGATGAGAAATGTGACTCCCAAATCCACACATTTGCAAATACGTATGTGCGAATATATTATACATGCAAATATGTGTGGTTTCTAATCTACAAAGCCCTTAATTACTTGGCACCCAAGCATCCTTAGTACCACCTCCTTCAGGTACAACCCACCCACCCAATTCACTTACCTTGCCAATAGTCTCCCCCCACATATGAAATTTGGGGTGGGTGGGGGTTTTTTTTTGGTCTTCAGTCTATCCCTCTGGAATCAGTTCCCCCCAGAAACTCAGTTGGTGCCCTCTCTCGTGGCCTTTAGGAGGACAGAGCTTTTAATACCTAAGATAGTTGCTGGATTGCAGAGATGTAGGTAGGCTGATGGTTTTATATATTATTGATTTTGTAAGGGATGCTGTAAACTGATGGGAGTCCTCATGGAGTCAGCAGTATATAAATATTATATATAAACAAACACAGTATATAAAACCCACATATCTGCAAATACACACACAGGCACCGAAATTTTGCTTCAGTGCATAATGTAGGTTGTCTTTAAGCCTCAAATAAGTTATTGCTAAGGGAACAAAGACCTTCCTACTGAAATCCTAATCACAGATCCCATGCTTTGTTAAGATGTTGGCCTTCAGGGGTCCTGCCAGCCGAGGGGACTTCTCAGGGGGAAAAAGTGCACTTCAGGCATTCTAAGGATTTCCCCAGGAATCTCTTTGACACCTGCCTTAATATACAGGGTGACCTGAATCCGCAGCACACTACAGATGCTACTACATTGCATGTGGGGCCTGAAACTCAACAGCCTTCTGGTTTATCTAAAGCCAGCCTCTCACTCCTCACACCTTTCAACATATACAAATTGAAACATAAATAAATAAATAAACATCCTGCAGGAGAATTTTAGGACATCAGGCCTGGAGGACATTTGGATGACTTGGCAAGTTAGCAAGTAAAAAGATTTGGGGGGTGGGGGACTTCCTGGTTCAGTGTTCGCCTGATGCGAGAATTAAGCACCAAAGGGAGGTCCACAGAAAAGTATCCAGGGCTGCAGCACTTGTTACTGCAGTACACCAGCTCTGAAGCACTCTTCCTTGACAAAAGAGTATTTCTCAGATTACAGTGATTGCACCACAGGCAAAAGTCATGTGTACCTTTTTAAAAAAAAAAAAAAAAAACTGCTGGTCAAACAAGGACTTGGCTTGGAAGTTGGGCCAATTCCAGGTATCCATGCACGTTTTCCCCCAAGGGATGGGAATAGCCCATTTGGCTCTTCCACCCCCACCCCCAGCTTACCCGGGCTCTCCAAACAGAAAGCCAAGGAATTCTTGTTTCGCTCCTATCGCTGAAGGACTAAGAGAGAGAGAGATCAACTAAGGACTAGATGGAAAAAGAAACAGGCGTAAGGCTGCTTTTTGGCTAAAGACATTCTGAAGCTATAAAAACGTCCACTGTGCCAAAGTAAGCTATGTGTCATCAGCTGGATTTGAGAAGCACAAATTAAAGCCATCTCAAAACAGGAAAACAAGGAGCTGCAGACAGAGGATGATGCTAAGATGGCAGGAAGGGAAGGAAAGCGGCCAAGACAGGGCACCGAGAATGGCAGAAAGGATGGGGGGGGTACGTGCCATTAGGTGCCCCCCCAATCATCAAATAAACACAGAGAGATTTAACAGGGAGACTACAGCAGCAACCTGAATCCTCATTATTGTAGGTTTAGGGCTGGAATCAAGACATTGCCACGTTATGCCATTGACATAAGACACTGCCACCTTTACCTCAAACAACCCAATTCCATCTGCAGCTCCTCCTGTCTGAAAGGGAGAGGATCACTGAGGGGCAAAGGGCACCAATATCACACCACTCACACAACTATGTGTTTCTGTGGATTGTAGATGTCAGCTGCTGTTGGAATCAATCCTGGCTAAGAAGCAGGCATGAAACATATTTAATATAAACCAAAAAAACAGAAAGTTGCTAGAATGCATCCTAAAGCTTTAAATCCATCTCCTTGTTCTGATTTAGCTGGACTGCAAGATCAAATCCATATCCCCTCCATATAATACAAATATCTGTATTACAAGAATAATGCAGGAAGGAGAAGATTGGGTTTAAAGCAGAATTCACTCTCTAAGATGCTTGAGCGAAGGGACGATTTGTAAAATCACATTGCCGTGACACTGTAGCAACATCAGGTCCTGCAGTACAACTACAGAATGCAAGAGAAGATGGGCTGGTAAGAAGGCACGTCCCTCAAACGCAGTGATGAATCACCCCGGTTCTCTGATCTGATGCGCTCCCCTCCCCGTTCCTCCCGCCTTCCCACTCACAGGCCATGCGCCTCTGCAGAAAGAAAGTGCTGCACAAACCTCCTCCTAGTCAGTTTCACTTGATTTAAGAACATCCAGCTGGGGTCACATGTTAGGGCTCAAGATCTGTGTCTCATTGCACCTTCTAGCCCCAAAACAAAGACGACTAAACAAAAAACAAAACACCAACCTGCCCTGCATGAGGAAGTTCACTCTGATATTTGCATGACCACCACGCAGGTATTTCACAGCATTTCCTTAAATGTACGCTGGCCTGAAACACCAGCTCAGATCAAGGGACATATTTTCCTTCTTGTTTACTCACCGTGTAACGCTACCACAGCAACATTAACAGAATACATTTCAGATACAAGAGGAACCACTGCCATTAAATAAGCCACCACATGGAAATATATCTTCTAAAGCCCCAATAGCTGACGCTGTAACACGGAATTCTGTGGTCTCAAATATGCCTGAAGAGGGTCTGGAAAGCCCCCTCCCTCACAGAGCACCTGCAGTTTTCTCCTGCTGCTGCTCAGCTGCCCCACCATGTACTTCTGAAGGGAGCCCTGAAACCCACAGTCAAGTGGGTGTGGCAAGCCATGTTTGACCTCCGATGCCCCACCCAATGTCACTCGAGGTTACTTCTTCACCTTTGCAACAGCCCCACCCAATGTCACTCGAGGTTACTTCTTCACCTTTGCAACAGACAAGGGCGCAAGGCGCACAGAGGGCAGGGAGCCTCTCGTCCAAAGGGCCTGCTTTGGATTCAGAGTTAAGAAGGAAACCCCCCCCCTCTATAATTCAAATAGGCAAGAATAAGCAGGACATGGAAATGCTGCTTTTTAAAAAAAAAAAACTTGCAGCCATTTTGGACCTGCAGGCGAACTCTTAAGGACTCTGACAAGGATCAAAGCAACACTTTTCCTCCCTGGAGAAGCTGGTGGTGGGCAAGGCTGGCACTGGAGGCTGCCAGCAAGGGGTTTACGATCCGGCCTGCGCATCACGCTCAGCTGAAGCTGTGAGACGGCAGGCCGCCTTCCGATCCGCAATTAGGAGGCTCTTCCCAGTGCCTCTAGATATGCAATCCGGACGTCCTAGCAATTGCTACCTGCGGCTGCTATTTCAAAAGATAAATGCAACGGGAAAGGAGGCAGGCAGGGCGCCGGACCCAGCCATCACTCACCCAACACATCTGCAGTCCGGTGGCGGGCCACGAAGCAGGCGTCATCGCCGTAGCACATGCCCTTTTTCAGGATGCCCTTGCGAAAGTCCTTGCCGAAGCCGCAGCTGGCGGTCACCAGGCTGTAGTCTCGGGAGTCGGTCTGGGAAAGGCCCCCCAGGACGGCCCGGGCCACCAGTCTGCCATAGGAGAGCACCGAGAACATGGCGCGGGGCGTCCAGCCGCTGAAGGCCTGCAACGAGGGGAACGGTGGGCAGGCGGGCCCGGGCCCCAGGGCCAGGGGGCTTGCGGGGCTATCCCACGGCAGGACGCCCCGCCGCCTCTCTTCCGGAGCGGGTCCGGCGGAGGCTCCTCTGCCCGCGGCTCAGGCGCGCCTCTTCCCCCAGGGCTGGGCCCGCCCTTCTCTAGACCGGGGCGCTGACCCTGCTCCTCGTGCTCCGGGGGGCGGCCGGCCGGCCGAGGGAGCGGTCCCCGGCGGCCCCCTCCTCTGCGGCACAAGCCCCAGCGGGGACTCCCCCCGACGCCCCCTCCCCGACGCCGAGGGGGACCTCCAGTGGGAAGGGGCCCGCCGAGCCCCCTCCCCGGCCCCGCTCTGAGGGAAGAGGGTCCCCTCCCGCGCCCTAGCGCTCCACGCGGGCCCTGTCCCGCACCTCGGGCTGCGGCCGAGCCTCCTCGGCGCCGGGGCCGGGGTCGCCCTTCCTCAGCCCCCGGCGGCTCCGGCGGCGCCCACGTGCCTCGGCTCCGGCCTCCCGCTCACAGCCGGCGCCTGGCCCTCGCCCCGCGTCTAGGATGCTCCGCCGCCATCTCGCGCCTCGCCGCCGCGTGATCCGGACCGCCGCCGCCGCCGCTGCTGCCGCCGGCTCCTCCGGGAAAGAAGAGAAGAGCGAGGTCAGCTCCGCCTCCGCGCCGGCCCAGCGCCCGTCTGCGCTCGCCCGCATCCGGGCCTCGGACAACAACGCCCCGCGCGGCCGCCATTGGGCCCGCGCCTCCCCGAGCTTTACATAGCCCGCCTCCGGCCGGCGCGCAATTCGCCGGGCCACGGTGTCACTCGAGCGGTCTACCATTCGGATCCCGGACTACCGACCCCGGCATGCTGCGCGGCCCCAGAACGGCCGGCTCCCCCCGTTTTCGGACGGCGCAAGTCTTGCCGGGAACTGCGGTTTCTTCCTTTCGGGACCATGTGCGCGGCTCGAGGCGGGTCACCTTCCCTTCCCAGGAAAGCAAAAGCGAAAGCGGGTTTCGTGGGGGCGCCCGGCGACAGTCGCTGGAGTGGCGTCTCAAGGGGGGGCATCGTGGAGAGCTTTCACCGGGGGGGCGTCTTTCCAAGGGAGGTATTGTGACGTCTCCTCCGGGACTGCCTATGCAAACGGGCACGGAATGATTCTGGCTGCGACCTTGGGGTCAAGGGAGGAAAAGAGGCCCCGAACCGCTCACAAATGCTGCCCGATGGGGAAATCCCGAATTTCCTCCAGCCCCAAGCCCGCTGTTTCTCAATCTCAGCCGCTTTAAGATGGATGGGAGTTCAACTTTGGGAGTTGAAGTCCATCTTAAAGCGGCTGAGATTGAGAAACGCCGCGCAAGAGGGACCCTCGGCTGTCACGAGGGGCTTTTTTGCCCCCCCCCCCCAGTTGCAGAAATATTCAAGCTTTCAAAAGGAAAAAGAAGGGGAGGAAACCCCGTGGCTCTGCTGATTTCTTGCCCATTTATCTTAGGCATCTTTACTCAAAAGTAATCCCACTAGGTTCAGTTGGCTTTCCTCCCAGTAATGTGTGTAGAGAATTATGTAAGTTGAACGCTGCCCTCCCCCCACCATCCCTGTATTTCTGTCCCTAAGGGACTCTTAATCGCCCGGTTTAAAAGGCCACATTAATTAAACATGCCGTTTCAATCTGTATTTTTTCTGTTTGTTTTAAAGGATGCTTACAAATCGATAGAAGGCTCCTGTGAGTTTGCTTATAGCTTTTGCTTGAGAGAAACGGAAGGCAACGCTTCCAAAAGTATAAACATGCCAGCCTCTTGCGACCAAAAGGCTAGAGAGCTAAATCGTAAACTGGTTTGCTTGTTTGTGGCTTGGCAGGATGTAGGAATCCCAGTTGTTACTGTAACTTGTTCAAGAAACCATGGTTTAATGCAATGTGTGTATCTTTATATGATCACCGTGGGGGGAAGAGAGAGAAGGGAACTTTGATGAGGGCAGCAGATGTGCCAATGTGTTAAATTTCTCATCAGGCATTGCCAAATTATCTCCTTCCTTTAAAACCCAGACATAAACAAAGTGTGGAGGGATGTGCCAGGGACCAAGTACAAGAAGATCTGGACAGGCGAAGCAAACAGGATGAGTAAATGGAAAATGACCCAAGCTTTGCTTTGATTTCACTTGGCCTATAATGAGGAGGAATACTTGGTTGCACCCAAAGACTGTGCGATTTTCAAGTCTTTATTTATGAAGAGGGGCTAATGGGTAATTTGGCCAGGAAAGCTACACAAGCAGTTACTGGAGAGGTTTCTCTCAAAAAGATAGAGCGGCTGGAGACTCCGTGGAGACCGAGGGGTACCTGCATCTCTTTGGGGAGGATGAGCATTCTCACAATACAGGATGGCAATTTTAGAATCACAGAGCTTAAATCCTTGCCGGTATTTAGATACTGGCTCTCCTGCTTTGGACCATTCCTCCTCCTCCTCCCACTTTTAAAAAGTAGCATCTGGAAGTAGATAAAATCTTGGCCGAGAAGAGATTTCACCGTACCTGGTCTGTTGCCACTCAGGTGTGGTCTTCCTCGTCTTTTGCATGCCAATTGCAACCCTGAGCACTTGAAAGCAAGACTGGAATCCTGCCTCGCCCTTTTCTAACCCCAACACTTTTTTTTTTTAATCAGATCCATCTCGTCGTTCTTCTTCAGCCTTAATAGCTGCTCCTGACAGCCTCTGTTGCAATGCTTCTATAGATGGGTTTCTGGATTCTTGATCTTATAATAGAACCCTCACTGTTTAAAAACATCCTCTCTTCATCATTTTCAAACCACAAAAATAAGTACCGTTTTCACTTCAGCTTTTTAAGTTCTAATCACAGAGAACCCAATCTTACTATATTCATCGTAAATAAATTGTCTTCTCTTTACTTGCTTCTTAACTATAACTTGTAGAGGGTTGGGCCTCCTTTTCGTCTTCCCTAAGCCTGTATTGGAGGCAGGCCAAGCCTGCCTCAAACTTCTTGTGGGCCACGGTGTACTACTGGCTGGGGGCCTTTTACAACCAAGTCCTGCTTTTTTAAACCTCTGTGCAGCTCCTACATGCAACATTCCCAGCAAGGCAAAATTTTGTTTTCTAGCCGATAATGCAAAAGGGAATGCGGACTTTGAATAGGGAGGATTCTGCTCCTGCAGCGTCACCAGAGATGCACTTTGCTCCTTTGCGGGGGGGGGGGCAATTTGGGAGTATCAGAGAATGTTTTAGACCAATTTGTTTGACAAGGGAGTATTACTCTTTGTATACTGTTTGGTATACTCATTTAGTCATATCATTGCACTTGGCCGCAGACCTGCCATAGTATTTATTTATTTTGTTACAACAATTTGTAAACCACCCAGCCCTCAGGATTCCAGGCAATTTACAATAGCATGAATTAAGGGCACAATTGCATAAATCAAATTTCTCCAAACGGCTCCTTTCCAGATGGTATGGGACTACAATTCCATCATTCCCCAGCTGGCATGGCCAATACGTCTGAAGGGCACCAGGCTAAGAAGCTGGGCCAGGTAAAGGTTCCCCCCGCACATTGGTGCAGTCGTGTCCGACTCTAGGGGCCGGTGCTCATCTCCGTTTGTTAGCCGAAGAGCCAGCGTTGTCCGAAGACGCTTCGACGGTCATGTGGCCGCATGACGTGCGCGGAACGCTGTTGCCATCCCACCGAAGTGGTACCTATTCATCTACTTGCATTTGCATGCTTTCGAATTGCTAGGTTGGCAAGAGCTGGGGCGAGTGCGGGAGCTCACTCCGTCACGCGGGGCTAGGGATTCGAACCTCCGAACTTGCGATCTTCCAATCAACAAGCCTGGCGTCTTACCCGCTGAGCCACCATGCCCGCTATACGTTCCTGATAAACCCACAAGCTTTACACAAGTGCAGCAGCCTTCTCTCCTACTCTCTGGCATTTGCTACTGGGAAATAGACTACATCTGGATATGGAGGTTTTATAAGGCTATGACAGCCAACAGCCATTCACAGGCCTCCATCCACCGTACCTTCATTTTAATTTCAGGTCACTGGGTTTGTGATTTTGTAAACCAGCAACAACATCCGGTAATCTGTGGGGTGCCACTGGTGAAGATGGTTGGCTGAACTTCCCATAGGAATTGAAGATTCTTGATTAAGAAAAGCTCTGTGGGAATCTGCTGTTCATAATAATATGAGGTGCAGTTGCTTCACACTCATTCTGAGACATTTTGGAAAGTTTGGGGTTGATTTACATAACCACATATTGAACTTGTTAGTCATGTGAGTTTTGTCCGTAGTTTTCCGTAGGCAAGATTGACTCATGACAAAACAGACAGTGCACATACTGAGTGTGTAGCAAACTTGACAAAACATAAGCAATTAAGTGTACATCAGTAAAATGTGTAAATGTCTGTTATTTAGGTAATGCCAAAGACTGGTGTGATATCAGAAAGTTGTTTCTCAAATGAGAATTTTCTAGTTGGGTTCGTTACAGATCAATTCTTACTTGGGTTAGGAATGAGTCATCAGCTCACTCTGCTGGCTTGGCACCTGTGGAAAATATTACATTTGCACGCAATCTGTAACTTTTTTTAAAAAAAAAAAAAATTTTCATTTTGTTCCTATGCAGTTGGTATGGCTAGCCTTCTTATGACTGTCAAAATGCATTCTGGTCCTCCCTCTGCAGTTCACATGGTGAAACTACAGAGTCAGGAAGATTCAGCGCTCCCTCTGGGGATCATGATCGAAAAGGGAACTTTTAATTTAATTTAATTTTACAATTTAGAACCCCCTGACTGCACAAGACTCTGGACAGCTTACAGTTCTAAAAGAACAACAGTCACAGACGTCCAGCCAAAACAATCCATAACTAAGGACAAACCCAACTTGAAGCCTCACTTCTTATCCCATCTACCTTCTGCTTGTAGACAAAAGGTTATTTTTCATGGCATGATACGTCATCAAAGATGTCTAACTGTGAGGTGCCCTCACTGCGAGTCGCCTCCGTTCTCACACATACCACACAGGACACGCGTGTCTGGTAATCAAGGGTTTATTGCGCACACAAAAGGAACACTGAGAAAGATTAGGATGGCTTGCTGACCTGAGCTTGGCTATTTAACCCTTCTGACAGGGCTCCCTCCCCCTCCCCACCGTGGACTTTCCTATGATTGGCTCAGGCATGTATCCATGGGCGCTTAAGTGCCCATCGTCCTTGAGGTGTGATTGGTTGTCGCTTTCCCGCTCGCTCCGGGTCTATTGTCTCTTTCTGTCAGTTGCTTTCCTCTCTTTCAATCTTGTGCTTCTCTGCTGCATGGCAGGACCCTGGGGTCATGCCAGAGTTCTGACACTAACGGCATACGAAGGGCACCTTCTGTGGCAGCTGATTTCCCTGGAGAGGAATGAACATCTAAATCTGTCCTGAGTGCTTATTCCTCCACATATATAGCCATTTTTGTTTATTCCCATGCAAAGGTTACATGGCCTTTCTGTGCTGCACTCAATAACTGGTTGAATTTGCTAAGCTGCAATGAGGTCTGTTTGTTTGTTTGCGGTGTATTGTCTTGGGTAAACACAACCAATGGTGGTTGAGTAAATAAACTATGGTTAAGCACATAATGGCTTCGCTTTTTGAGCGAACAGTCACTGTTTTGTGAATGGTCATTATCTATGGGTAGGTATCTCTGCCTGCACCTCCTCTATCCTTGTTGCAGCCTCTCACGCCGCAATCCGCAGTAAAGCTGGTATTAAGTCAGTCAAATAACCCAGAATTAGCTGGGTTCCCACCTCACCTTAAGACACAAAGCAAACCCAAAATAACCATAATATAAGCTGTGGGGACTGGACTGGGCCGAAGCCAGGCATCCTGGAGTGGAGGTGAGACTACAAGTCCCAGAATTCCCAACAAGAAAAAGAGAGGCCACTGGGAGGGGCTACGGCGCTAAACCGTTACCTGGCAACGGTTTCCCATCATGCTCTGAGCGCAGCAAGGCAGTTCCGCCCATCGCCTCCAGGAGCGTGGGCAGGCTCCCAGCGTGCCTGCGCCGTCTCCATGGTGACCCGCGCTGGGCGTCCAACTGCGGCCTAGGCCGCCGCGGCCTAGCAGACTGGATGGGTCGCCGAGGCCGCCCGCCATCGCCGCTCCTCCTGGGGCGGTTCGCTTTCTTTCTCTTGCTGCTGCCAGGGGTTTGCCCATCCACGGCCGTGCCGACCAGCGAAGCCCCTTCGAAGCCGGCCACCACTGGAGGCGAAGCCACCACTGCGGGGCCGACAACAGAGCTCCCTCCTCTTTCGACCACCAGCTCCGTAGACTTCAGCGAGGCGACCTCGACGGCGGGCACCGTCGAGGCATCCAGCCCGCATCTCACGGCGCCCCGAACGCCTCCTTATGTCGGCCCGTGGCCGGCGCCCGTGACCAATGGTGGGTCGCAGGTGGGGAAGCAGGCTGGAGGACGGGTGTTGTGACTGAGTGGAGCCTCCATTGACAGAAGCAATGTGTCGGAGTTCCGGGCCAGACTCTTCCAGCAGAAGGGCGAGAGAAGCTGGGGCCGGGGTGTGCTGGACATCTGAAATCCCTTTGGTTTAATTGCTCTGAGTGTAATAGTTCATGCAAAATTATTTTTGGAGTCGCTGGGAGTCAGGCGGCATATACATTTCATAAATAATAATAATAATAATAATAATAATAATAATAATAATTATTATTATTATTATTTATGACTTATTCATTATCATTGTTGTCAAATCTGGTTTTCAGTGGCTGAGTTGTGCGTCTGTGACCTCCTGGAGGATCAGTGTGATGTAAACTGTTGCTGCGATCCTGTTTGCACGGCTGCGGATTTCAGCGTCTTTACTGCATGTTCGGTTCCCGTTGTCACGTAGGTGTTCTGCGGATGTTTGTAGCTTGAAGCGAAGGTGCATTCAGATGTTTCCACAAAGATCTCTGATGTACTCTATTTGGACCTGCCATATCAGAATAGCAAATAGATGATGCAGTCTCTAACACTAGGGCAATGTCTCTTGAGATTAAAAAAATATATATTAAAAGAATGAAAATAGGATCTAGTTCAAATAAGTAGCTTTTGAAGTGGCACAATCTCCTCATAAAATAGTGCCAGTGCAGAATATATAGAGTGGAGGTATTTCTCTGAAAGCTTTACCAGGCTGCAGTGTCCATGAAGTGAAAGAGCAGTGCATTGGGGAGAAAGGTTTTCTTAATGTGCAAGGCTTGCTTGTAGAGAGATGTTTAATGGAGTTTCTTTTGAGAAGCAATTGCTATGAGTGTATTCTGAGGAGCGACAACCCTGGGAGAACCAAAAGCTGCATATGTGAATTTTAAATTCCAAATCCAAAATAAGACAGATAATTTCTTAAGCCCACTGAAATATTGCAAAATATTTGTAAGCCTCTGATTCTCCAAGAACTTTTCATTAAAGTTTGGAAAAATGTAGCTGATATTAGAGTTGTATTGACAAGGTAACATTAATAAATTATTATTATTATTATTATTATTATTATTATTATCTCATGCAGATGGGTCTTATGAGTTACAGAGGTGATGCTGGTTTGTAACAGCAACATTTTCAGACAAAAGTAACCAGCAAGCGATCACTTTCCAAAAGCGAACAGAATTAGTCTTATTTCCTTACCATTCAGATTGTTTTTCATTTGGGTACCAGGAATTGTTTGTATAGTAGATCCAAAAATACATTGCAGCTAAGTATGCAGCAGAATTCTATCAGATGAAAACTGTGCAAATTAAATAGGGTCAAACATGCAAAACATGAGCTAAAATGTTTTGCATTTGCTAAATTCTTCATGAGTGCTTTACATAACGGAATCGTCACTTCCTTGCATTTCTGTGCCCAATTTAATGTCCCTGGATTAAAAAACAGTATTGGTAGAGTATTTTTCTATTTCTCCCTACTGGAGCAATACCTCTGTAGCTACTGAGATTTTTTTAGTGCATTTATGAATACTGCGTGCACTATTAATAGCCCATTGCAATCCTCCTCCTGTGTTATTAATTGTTACTTGTTATGTATGCTGTTTCCTTTGGCATTCTTTCTTTGGCAGCCTAAGTACTCTCCTTTCCACCGCTTCTTTTACCTCTGGTGTTGTTGGGCATTGTGAATTTGACAACCAAATTAAACCTTTGTGGATTAGCGGCGTTCTACTTGAATGCCAAGATGCCAGCGAGTTTCCTGTTGCAGCCTCCCAACACAGATTTTGCAGGCTTTCCCACAGGCCCCTCTCTGCTTCATGGGGCCATTCAGAATCACAGTATGAATGCTTGGGACAAAAGGCTCCACTTATCCAACTGCTTCCTTTTCCCGCACAACACCTCAGCGTGTCTCCTGGCAGAAAAGTGTCCTCGGCAATTTTGAAACATGAATTGTGCCACCCCAGGGATTAATGCTGGCTCTGGTTTGCCTCCAGTGCCAGTTACCATCTACATTCAGGTATTTTGAGGACTGTTAGATATAGCAGAGTTAAAGCTGACTGTTAGATGAATTTTCACCTATGAAGCGAAGTATCACCTTGCCAGTAGAGAGAGACAGGTTGCACGCTTGCCTACAATTTTGTGCTGACCTCGGGAAGATGCGGCTTAACACTTGACCCCTTTCTTTGCACTGTCTAACCTGTTTTTCAAAGCCATTTGCACTACTGACAGTTTGCACGGGGTGATCTAATTTCAGAGGGTTGTTTTATAATTTATGTACCTTGTCTTGACAACAATTTTTTTCCAGTGGATTTTTGTTCCTCCGCGTGGGGGGGAAAAGGCATTCCTGCCTGTAAAAAGGCTGAATGTTTAAAAGCTTCTCTTTTCTCTAGAGGTGACAGCCACTTCTGCAGGCAACAAGAAGCCCTCTATTCCATAGACCAATCAGTGCAGCCCCCAGAAAGGATATTTCAGCTAGTCGATAAAGTCAGTCCCGCTGTGTTCTGCCTTCAGACCGCCAACTGTGAGTGGAGCACGTTGAAGCCTCGTGGCTGGTGATGTGGGGAGAGGTTGGGCATTGTGGGTAGGCACGGAGGGCACTCAGGATAAGCGAACTAGTAGGATGGGATTGTACTTGAGGGTAGTCTTCAACAATGTTTGAAAGAACAGAGTCGCTTGTTGAGAGGGGTGGCCACATAAACCGAATGAATAAATACGTTTCATTGGAATGAAATGCCTTTTTCTGACCATGTCCAAGACTTGCAACGTAAATACAAATCATGTCCCATCCTGAAGCCTTGAGCTGAGGCTTAATTGTTTCGATGTATTTCCTTTGGTTTCTGCAGGGAGCCATCGTGTCTTGGACAAGGGGTAGCAAGGCCCAGGTTCAAGTCCATTCTCAGCCAGAGAAACTTTCTAGGTGACTTTGGGCCAGTCTTGAATTCTCAGCCCAATGTACTTCAGAGCTGTTGTGGGGAGTGGAATTGGAGGTTGGGTTGCTGTGTGTACTGCTTTTCCCTCCTGAATGGAAGATGTCAATCTAATGAATGAACCCATTTCTTGGGGTGTTGTTATTCCACTTCTGCAGGTGTTCCCTGGAACATAAAATAAAATCTGCCCATAGCTATCTATATCTAGGCAATGCCAAATGACAAAACGTGCCTTGTGATGTCAGGGTGCAAGCCCGGCCTTTCATACTTGCATTGGAACGTTGCACACAAGTACGTGAATTTGCATCGCAATGTCACAACCCGCGTTTCATCACTCGCCCCCCTGTTCAGATACACTTGCCTGTGAATCTCTCCCTCTTAAGGATTGTCCTCGCCAAGAGGGGCATCATTTGTCCTCCGACATGAGTTCCATGGCTGTCCATGCTTGCTGCTGAAACGATCTACGCCTTGTTCTTGATCGGCTGTCAGCTTTTTTCCATAGGGTCTCAACACAGGAATTGCTCAGGACCTGCGGTAGACATCTAGTTCCGAAATGCCACCATGGAGCGTGACGTACTAAACTTCTCCACATTCTTTTTTGCAGATAAAGCTGGCCTGTCCCTCCAAGCTCCAGAAATACCCACTCTGCATAATTTTGACCGGTTGCTTCAAGAATTTGACAGGGGTTCCTTTGCTACTGGAAATGACCTCGTGCGGGAAGCTGATTCAGAGACCCAGCGTGCAGCTAACGCAAATGGCAGCAGCAGATACAAAGTAAAGAGACCCCCTTGCCCATTCTGTCTCTCATTTTCTAGAAGCCTCATTAAACTTTGTATATGGGACAAATATAGTGCCGTTAGGTCAGGGTTTCTCAACCTTGGCCATTTCAAGATGGGTGGACTTCAACTCCCAGAATTCCCCAGCCAGCATGGCTGGCTGGGGAATTCTGGGAGTCGAAGTCCACCCATCTTGAAATGGCCAAGGTTGAGAAACACTGTGTGTTTGCCTAAGCAGCTTCCCACAACCTGATTCTCTCCAGGCACCTGGTTGGAGAAGGCCGAGTAAAAGCCTCCCAGCGATGAACAGGGACTGTGTGCCTTCCTACTGGTAGAAAGTGAAGCTTGTGTTTCTCTGTTGACAGTTCAAGGACCTCATTCAAACATCCGACGGCTTTCTGAGGCTGCCTGCTCCACTTTTTTCCCAATGTGCTCACGGTAACCCTGCAGGTCAGAGAACACCCTCTTCCTTCCGGAGCGACGTCTGGGTTGTAGTTTGGGGAAGGGGCTCTGAACGACGTCCCGTTTTGTTCTGATTTGCGAGGTGATTGTGTCTGTCGCAGTCGGCTCCACTTCATCGGCCATCTCTCTTTCCTGAAAGAAACCCAACAGGGCCGCTGCTCTGAAGGGTTTGGCTTGGCTTCGTAGTTTTTAGAAGGACGTGTGTTTCATGCTGGCTGGGGGATTCTGGGAGTTGAAGTCCACACATCTTAAAGTTGCCAAAGTTGAGGAACACTGAGTTAGAGTATCCTTCTTGCAAGTGCAGCAACCATCATCCTCAGCTAGATGGGGCTGTACTCTGATACCAGGGAGGGAAGTTTTGATGGGACAATCCTAAAGGAGGCTTCTTTTATCATATGTTTGCAATCTGGATTTATCTGAGCTTTCTTTGGCGCCCCTGGGGCCAAAAGGTAGGACTTCTAAGTAAAAAAAAGGGGGGGCATATATGTACAATAATTTCAGACACAAGGATAACATGTTCAAAGTGTTGTAGAAAAGGCTGCTTGTTGCAGCGTAGCCCTGTCCAAACCATACATTCCAGGGTTTTTAAATTCAGCCCCTAAAATGGATCTCTGCACTTGCCAAATTGAAGATTCCCTTCCGAGCCCCGTGCTTTCTGCTTTCTCCAGGCTTCTTAATGAACCAGGCTGAGAAGTGCAACACAGTGATCAAGATGGATGAATGCAGCAGCTTTCCTGAACTCAGCATGCAATTCTACACCAATTTTAGCATTTTGGTGGTAAGCACTTGTTTTGGGAGCTGTCAGAACGCACAAAGCAAGTGGACGGGTGGGGCATGAAGTCAGAACTGTTTTGTCTTTCATTCAGAAAGAAATGAGTTTTCTGGCATGGATGCCAAGCGATTAGGATAAGGCTGAACAGCTTGTCATTTGTACAGTATGTGGCGACGCTTTGCCTGGCATATGACTTCTTTTTTTATTCCCATTAGGTACCAAATTCAAGGCAAACAGTAAGTTTCATTTCAATTCCCACTTTGAGCAATTTGTGATGTATCTGTGGGCAGGTTGTGCTTAATGACACAGCCATCTGCAACTCTTCCACTATAATTAAGAAATAAAGGGGCTGTAATCTCTAGGTTGATCTTCCAAGTGACATCTCTCTTTTGGTGGATAAATTTTAAAACTGTTACAAAGCAAAATTGCTCTTCCTGAAAGCAGGCAGGTGCAGGGAAAAAGATGCATCCGCACGGGTGCATAGGAGAAAGGGATGCGTCAGGTATTTCTCTGTTGTTTTTGCTTTCTTGGGGAAAATGGAAACTTACCGCACCTCCTGTATATATGATCTTGTGCGAGATTTTTCTTACAGGGCGTACTGAGTAAAATCTTACCTTAACATTTCACCCATTCCAGAACAGAAAATACTTCCTAAGAGAGTTTTTTTTAAGGGAGTATGTCAATGTTTCCTTGAAAAAATGTCAATTACGTAGAGGATAAGGGAGAATTTTTTTTCCAGATAACTTTCCCTGTTCTTTCCTGAGGCCTTCATGTCCCTAGTGTGTGTGTGGCTGGATTCATGCATTATGCTAAGCCATGTTTAATCAAAGTTTGAATAAACCACCCCCCATCCCTAAACCACCAACTGTAATGTGTGAATCCTGCCTGTGCCTGGCTGCCCCAGTGAGCTTGTGCAGAAGATAGCTGTCCCCTCGGCTGCAACAAAGATGCTGCTGTCGCTTGTTCATCTTTCCAGGTCAACGTCACCATCCAGTCCATCACAATCCAGACGCCGGGGGGGCTGCGCAGTCGCCTGGCCAAAACAGACGTCGTGTTGCTCCCTGCGTTAAATAATCAGTCGTGCAGCAACGTTGTTCTTGAGGTAGGCGGTACGCCATTGTTTTTGCCTCAGCATTTCCTGCAGGGACCACAGACTTTTGCACTTAATTCCAGAGAAAATCTCCATTGTGCCCTCATTACCTCAGTTAATACTCTGTGCTAAGCCAAGGTTTATGTTAACCGTGGATGGTTTATGAATTATCCAGGGTTGGCGGAGCCTAGCAGAAAGCCTAGCAAGATTTGTAGAGGCCTGTAGTTTGCTGCATTAAGACGGTAGAACTAAAAATACCATAACACAATATAAAGAAAGGGCATTTTCGTTTTGCTTGATTTGTGGCTCCTGCCCTCTGGAATGTGCCCCCCCCCCCCAAAGATCTGGCCAGCTTCCATCCTGATGGTATCACAGGAGGCCTTAAAGACTTGGCTTTTCTCCCAGAGCATCTTGCCAGGTGTCTAATGTGTTTTTGTTTTGCTGACCAGATTCACCATCTTGTTTCATGTTTTTATTCTGATTATAGGTTTGGTTCTTATATTGTGAGCCGCCCAGAGTAAATTTGGAGTCGGGTGGCACCTAAGTCAAAGAATTAAAATAAGTTACACTTGCTTTTCAGGCAAATTACCTCATCACCTTTACAGAGGCGGGTGAAATCGCAGGGGCAGCCGTCTTGCTGGTTCTGGGGACAGTTAATATAGCCGCCATGTTTGTGCAGCAGACCTTTGCCATCCGTTTCATACAGGTGACTTCTAAAGTACAGTATGTGAATGGTTTTTTTAAAAAATAAATGTTGAATCTCCCAAAAAGAATTGGAAACTTCATTGGAAGACAGATATTTCTGAGAAGGAAGGGGGGAATGTCAAAGTTTTGTATTTACACTTCCCAGCTCTGATCTTTTTGAGTAGCTGTTTCTCTTCTGCAGGCCGTTGAAATAATAATAGCTACTTAATAACGCAGTACTTAATATGTGACCGGATGATTATATTTGTGGCTTTCTATTCAAAACAAACAATGAAGAGAAAAATCAGTAAACTTCAAATGTTACATTTCTCACTTTATTTTTAACAGCAAGATACTCAGCCTGTTCCTCTCAGCGGAAGCCCAGGCTACGTTGTCGGGTTACCAATAAAGGCTGGATTTAGGTCAAGTGGATATCCTTTTTTTCTAGAAAAGAGCAGTCCAGGGAAATATCAAAGCAATGGCAAATACTGTGTTCTGGTTACTAGATTCATAGTTGGAACAACTCCTGGGGTACAATATAAGGCATTTTGCAAAAAATAATCATTAGCCTACAGACGCATTTTAGTTAGGGCCAAATCTTGGCTCTTTTCCTCTTTTGGAGCTTGTCGCCTCCCTTGCCAGCCCACTGGGTTGCAGGAAGCTGCATCCATCCCACACAATTCAAGCTCACCTGGGTTTGGAGAGGATATCTGAATATGCCAAGGCAGCAGCTGAAAAGTGTGTGGCTGGTCATTTGTTCCAGCATTAGAAACTAGGTGGAGGTTTGCTTTTGGCATTTTGGTTTCCCTGCATTCGGCATTGAGGGCATCCTTGTCCCCGAGACTTTTCCTCCTGGAACTTAATTCAGTCCCGGGAATCTCCAGCAGCTGGTGATGCGGGGCCAGGCTCACCCCTCAGGCTCAGGCATTGTTTTGAACCGGTTCTGCCCCTTGTTCTGCCATGATGTTTGTGAGCCACAATTTATGATTTACTGTATTGTGCGAACCCAACTAATCGTGGCTAATTCAGTTCAGCAATCCATGACTAAAGAAACCACGGCTTAGCGCAACACCCAAGCCCAGCCGCTGCATCCAGACTGATTTTCCTTCACTCGCTGCCTTTACCTCTGGAGTCATTCAGAGTTTGAACGAAGGAAGCCAGCTGACCATGATGAAAAGCACCACAGCCCAGGATTGTTTCCGTGTGGAAGGGAGCCGAACCCCAGTATTGTTTGGGTACAATATGATGTCTGGATGCCAAGTGCGGTAAGGCGTCAGCCAGCTCTTTTTCTGACATGTGGCCTCCCCTCCTTGGATGCTGCAGAAGCCCAGAGGCAGCGCTGGTTTTCAGGAACACCTTCCAAGTAGCAAGATGCCCACATCTCTGGAGCTTTGGGGGCTGCTGTTTTGATTTTCTAGCAGAGCTTTTCCTGACCTGCTGCCTTCTGGACTACACTTCCCATCACCCGCAGAGCAGCATGGCCAAAGTGTGATGGAATGTCCGACAGATCCTGAGGAAGGAGCGGGGGGAAGTGTCAGAAAGCGAGTAACTCTGCCTTAATTATGCTAGGTATAAGTTGATCTGTTTTGACAGGCTTTCAAGGTTTTGTTACATTACCCTGGGAGCAATAATGATTTTTTCAGAAACCCAAGTGGTTCTTCTGTCCTGAGATTGCCAGGCTTGCAGGACTTGACCCAAAGGCACAGTGGAAGTTGTAGTCCAGCCGATCTGGAAGACACACGTTTGAAGATGGACGTGTATGTTTGCTGCAATAACTATCCCATCCCGTGTGGCAGCCAGTCTTTCTGGTCCTGAAGGCCTCAGGAAGTGCCAGGGTTTTTTTGGGAGCGGGCTTCTCCGACCACATCTGGAGGCCACCACCCTGGGGAAGACCCCTCTCTTCTTTCCCCTGCTTATTTCCGAGGCCAGATTTTCTGCCCTTCAATGGAGATATTGGTAACCTCATCCCAGCTTACAAAAGAACACAAGGCAACACAGCCTAGTTTAGCAGATTTATGTACACTTATGCAGGCATCCACAACAGGGTGGCTGACCACACCTTTCTTTCCTGAAGAATTACCGACAGCACTGACTGTGCGCTTCTGGCTCCAGAGATCCTGAGGGTGCTGAAGGGCCAAAATTTTCCAGACTGCGTGGCCTCTTTCGGAGATTCCCTGCCTTGGAACGGACTGGACTGGGTCCAAATCTCTTACAATTCCACCAAACCGGTAAGGAGACAACACCCTGGCTGACCTCTGCCTGGATGTTTTTTTTTACTCCAAGAACCGTCCTGGAAGAGAAACGCTATCCCAAGACTACTTTGGGATATGTAAATTATACCCCGTTTAGGCGAAGTAAAAAAAAAAAATATTGCAAAACGCAGCACAGAAAGATGCTGGGAATTTACTGATGGCTGAGGGGTTTGGGATCAGCTTTCATTCTTATCTAGCAATTATCCACTCTCCCTGCTGACTCGCATGCTCCAAGTCCTCCGTTTATGGGACAAAGTGCAGCAATTGACACCCTGCAGGCTTCAAGAGGCTTAGCTGGGCTAGAGGGGTCCGAGGAATGCTGGGGCAGCTAGAAGAAGTCCAGCCGGCTCCCTCTCATGGAAAGCGGGGCTCCTCACTGACAAACTTCCGTCTCTTTTCCAGACCACCTGTGAAATTCCGCTGTCCTTTGAAATGGAAGTTAAGTGGACTAAATACGGGTCTTTGGTTAACCCCCAGGCTAAAATTGAGAGTCTAACCGTGATAATAGCAACTGCTGCCTTACCCAAGGTGGGTGGTGATCTTCTGCGACGGGACGGGAGGGAACGGAATGGCACTCGGAGCTTATTTCTAACTTGGCTCACTCATTCCAGGCTTGCAAGGTACTGTGGGTGTGCGCTAGACACCCGCCTCATAAAACTGGCTTTCTCTTCTGAAAGGGTAATCCTGGTGCCTTGCAGCACGTTGGAGGCGTTTTGTTCGCTTGTGCTTTGGTCCCGAAAGAGGCAGGAAAACTGGCTTAAGCCTTCCTGTTCTTCAGCTGTAATGAAAGCACTTTAGAAAAACCATTTATTCGTTTTTACTTATTTACTTATTTATTCAAATTGTATAGCCACCCATCTCAGACCCGTGGCTCTATACATTGGTTCTCACGAAAGAGTTCAAAATTCATATTTCATAAAACTCTGGAGTCAGTCTGGAGTCTAGAATAGAAAGGAGGAGAAAGCGAATGAGGCCGGATTAGTATTTGTGGCTCCTGACAATCCGTGATGCCAGCAATCATTGTGGTTTTATAAACCGAGATTTGTGGCTTAGTGCTCCTCGTGAGCAGAGTTGGAAGGGGCCACCGAGGCCATCGAAGCTCACCTCCTGCTCGGACGAAACCTTAAAAGCACCCCTGACAATTGGCTGTCATAATTGGGCTTGACTGCGTTCACTGGTCCTATCGTCTGAATGTTTTTTCTAACATTTAGTTGGAATCTGTTTTCCTGTAACCTAAATCCATTATTCTATGACTAGGGGCCTCCTGTGTAGCATCTTCTCAGGTATTTGAAGAATATATCTTCTAGTCTTCTCTTGTTGAAGCTAAACTTTCTCCATTCATAGGATCCCAATTATCTTCACTGCCCTTCTTTGAATGTTGTCCAGAATTAGGAGTTCAATGCAGGCAGGTATCAGAGTATTTCCCATCTGGATGCAGCTTACATTTTGCAGACAGACCTCCTATGCCTGTAGAAGCCTTCGCTTGGGCAACCTCCCCGCTAAACTCGATATCCAGAAGCAAAAGGCTGTGCCCCCACAGCAGCTGTACTCAAGTCCCGACTTCAGTCTCTTTTGCTCCTGGTTGTTTATTGGTCTATCATCTGCCTGGGTAACCCTTAGCATATTTAAAAAATCCCTTGGCTGGCATTGCCTAGACCAGTGTGTCTCAGCCTCTGCAACTTTAAGATGTGTGGACTCCAGTGCCCAGAATTCCCATGCTGGCTGGGGAATCCTGGGCGTTGAAGTCCAAACATCTTAAAGTTGCAGAGGTTGAGAAACACTGGTCTAGATCATGTTCCAAAGTAAAACGTTTCTTTTGTTTGGGGGAAAGTGGTAGTCTGACTGAGTCCCTCTCTCTCTCTTTTTTTTTTTTTGCAGGTCGATTCAGGAAGTGAAAGCATCCTCCAGATACTCAGCTCTGTTTCGTTTGTCGACATCTCTGCCCCCGCGCAGCCAGGATACAAAGCTTGGCCAACTATTGAGGCCAACCTGCCCTTTGACTTCTTCTTTCCTTTCGTTTAAAACTGCATGCAGAGTCAGAGGATCCCAGCTTCATTTTTTAAAGCAGGAACTGTTCTTCAAATCTGCACTGAAGCTGAAAACAGATGTGAGCAGATGTCGAGATTGTTTCTGCCCGCCCTCCTACCAGCGTCAACTTCGGGAGGACTCCCAGCTGGAATCAAGGTGGACCTTGGCAGAGTGTGGTTGAAGATCTTGCTGCTGCTGCTGCTGCTGCTGCTGCAAGTTCATAAACAAATATGGACAGAGGCGTGGATTCTGCCATCTGCGATCGTGCAGGAGAGCCACACAGACTGGGAAGGCTTCGAGTTGAAATCCAATGCATTTGGCAGGCCCCCGAGTGGGAAAGGCCGCCTGCCACCTCCAGAGTCAAGGATGACGGGGTCTCGAGGAACGTAAGATGCAATAGTTAATGGTGCCAATATGTCAGATGCTCAAAGGGAACAAGAAGGAAAAAAGAAAGGGGGGTGTTTGGAGAAGGATACTGCCCTCGTATATTAGAAATCTCTTCTGGCTATTCTAGTTGTAGCTTTTGTGCACTAATGGAGGCCACCCTCTGAATATGCATTTGGATTTATTACATTATTTCCACTCCTCTTTTGGAACCGTACAGCTGTGCAAGAAAGAGTGGAATAGTTCATTTTATAGTTTTGGAGCTGTTCTACAACTCTGGGTCTCCAAGAGAGATCTAGGGCAGCCTAGTCCCAGCTGGGTGCCCTCCACCCCCCTCCAAGCACGACCAGGAGGATGGCGGGAGGCAAAGGCCACTATATCTGGAGGGCATCAGCTGCAGAGGAGGGCGGCCGGTGCTGATAAACGTGCCAAGGGATATTTTCACAATGTCGCCCTGTAAACCTAAAGTAGCTTCTCAGGGCCAGAACTTAATCCATGGAAGAGATTGGCCACCGTAGGTCCAAGTCAGGCATCTTATTTGCACGGGCTGAGTAGTCCATGTTGCTTCAAAAGATTGTTCAGCCTTTCGATTTCTGTCTCCTGTTAAAGAAGAAGAAGTGAGGTAATGTCCTGCGTCACTCCGTCCGTGATCCACGTCTTCATCAACAGCCCTTTCCCATTTTGGGGGACAAAACAGGCGAAGAGAAGAACAAAGGTGGAATTAAGCAGGTCTGAGGCAAGCCTAAGATCAGTTCTCTCTTTATTGAATAAAAATAATGGCAACGGAATTTCCCAGCTATCACTATTCATTTTTTGCCTTTCATTTGTTCCTGGCAACGTTTCATATTTCATGAAAAAAAGGGAAGGATTCTGGGCAATTCCAAGAGGCAGTGCAATCGAAGCTGTGCCACTAAATTGGAATAAATTTAGCTGCAACCAGCACAGAAGTCCCTGTCGTTTCGGCTGCATCCGTAGCCGGATCCAGGGCAATCCTCCGGAAGGGAACGAAAAGCCTTACCTTCTCTGCACAGCTGCTTTCCAGCTGCTGGACTTTGACACTGAGCTGAAAATTGGCTTGCTTCAGTTTGGAGATCTGCTGCTCGGAGCGGGTCTTCACTGACAGGATGATTCCTGCAGATGGAATCGAAGACAAGAACATCCACAAAACTATCTGCCGTGCCCGAGAGCCGCTTAGAAATTAGCATCATGAGATACTTAGAGCAAACGCCCTGCTTAGGAAGCCATTACAGAAAAGGGAATGGAGGGCTGGAATTGTATAAACCTTGGCAAACCTGGAGGCTAACTCAAAACTTTCTAGTTCTTTTATCGGCTCTCAAAAAGATTCAGGGGTCTCCCTTAGGATCAGGATCCTGAAAGACTACGTATTTAACCAACGGGCTTTGGCAAAGCGGCGGGCATTGTGTAAAGGCAGCCTTGGCGGACCTGAGAAAAGAAGGGAGTGCAGAAAGAGAAAAGTCATGGGGACGAGAACACCCAGGACCAGGTTGTCCAGGAGCTGTGCAGCAGTGGCAGAAAGCTTGGCCAAAGGTCAGGGAGCCAAGGGCGTAGTGAACCCCAAAAGAGGCAGAGGAGGAGGAAACTGTCCGATGAAAGCACCCCCTTCGATAATCCTTGGACGAGCAGTACACGATTCTTGAGCACTGAACAGTTTAATTCCCAAAGGCACCCTGAAAACCTGTCCCGTTTCCAAGACTTACCATTGATAATCCTGGCCACCCGCCACAGCCTGAGCAGGATCAGCAGCCCGAGAGCTTCGAACTCGTGCTCCCGGAAGAGGACGACGATGTCGAGGATGAAGGAGACGACGACCACGATGGCGTCGAAGACCTCGAACTTGTGGTGGAAGAACTCCAGGCGGTAGGTGAAGAGCTTGAAGCAGACCTCCACCAGAAAGAGGGTCAGGATGGAAAGGCTCAGGTAGTGGAAGACCTGGCAGAAACAGAAGGGGCCACGGTCAACGCGAAAAGGCTGCAGAGGGCACAACGGGGAGTCTGGGGCGGCCCAAGGGAGGAAGCCAAAGGAACACACTGGCCCTTCACCACCACCACCACCACCACCAGCAGCAGCCTTGTGCAGGAAGGTGTAGGTCACTGGGTTAGCACACACAACAGTTCAGCGTTTGACCAGTCCCAAGTTTTTGCACCGTTATAACTTGGTCTACCGCTCTACAGGTTCTCCTTACTTTGCAGAGTTTTTTTTCCTAATTCTACAGGAAGGGAAAAGGATACATAAAGTACACTTCTCCCAACCAGTGAAAAATTATCTTCAATTTTTGGTTTCTTAGGTTTCAGCAGATTCCTTCAAGCTTATCTTTGCATAAAGGATTAAAAATCTCTGGATAGAAGATTGGAGGTGACCCTGGATATGACTCCCACCACAACCTTCTGAACGATCACAAGGCACCGAGGTTCTCCTCCATTCACCACTCCCACGTTCACCTTTGGTGCAATGTCATCTTTGTCAGGATGGATGATTTTCAAGTCCAAAAGCAATTCCCCAAGGACCAGCAGTGCATCCAAGATAACCAGGCAGACAACCAAGATCTAGGACGAAGGGGGAAATCCTTACAGTAAAAACGATAAAATATTCTTGGAAATCAACCAGCAGATCTTGAGGTCAACTCCCGTATACATTAGCAGTGAATATAACAAGTACAGCAAATAAGTGCAGGGAAGGGGAGATCAATTAGGACTATCTCGTTTTAGCATTTCCTATTGTTTTCCCAAAACAGTCAGTGATGAAAAAACTAACAGCACTAGTTAAAGCATTGGGCTCCAGAGTGGAAAACCAGGAATAATGACCCTGTTTAAAGCAAGATAGTGTACAAGTGTGTACACACAACCATGGAATGGCTTAATTTACTTCCACAGTTTACTATATAAACCAGGACTGGCTAGGTTCACACAGCTGAGTTCTCTTCGATTGGTATCACACAGCTTAGTTACAGCAGAAAGTGATGGATTTGGTTTTGGCAAATAAATCCAATCTGTGATTTGGGGGAGATGGGCGGTGATATAAGTTGGATAAACAAACAAATAAATAAATAAATTTGGATACTACTGCCCATGACTTAACAAACTGCAAATCCAGTCCACTGAAGATCGTTCAACGACCCATGGTTAACTGGAACAACACAGCGTGAGAACTGAGTGATAAGGTTGCGTCCTCCGTTCACGGGGTTGTCACTAGAGTCTTCTGCTTGTGTGACACAGAACTCGGATAACAGCCCACCGTGACGGACATCTGAAGAGTTCCCATCCATACCTGAAACTTGTGGGACTGGAACAGCTTTTTCATAACATCTCTGAAGGTTGGAAGCCTGGGTGCCGACTCGACTTTAATCGCAGCCTCCGGCGCCTTCCCTTCTCCTTCCTCTTCCGTCTCTTCCTCCTCCCATTTCTTGTAGTCATTGTTCCACTGTTGAGGATCGTCTCCCACCACTGTGAAATGCTTCAGATACGTCGACATGGTGGTTGCTCAAAAGCACATCACCCCCTTGAGAACAGCTGCAGAAGTAGATCACAAGCCATCCTTGTTAGTAAAGGCACGATCAGTCACCTTCCCAGGAATACATTAATAAATTGCGTTTATAATTTATTTGAGTAGAATTCTCTATTAGAAGAGTGAAACTTGCTTCTCTGTTGGCTTGAGCAACAGTCTCATGACGATCTTGAAGAATTACATCTTCAGTCACGAGCCGTGCTGGCTTGGAGAAACTGAAAGTTCTTGTCCAGCACATCTAGAGGCTGTGGAAGCTGGATCACTTGCATGATGGAGGAAACGTTTCCCTGAGCAGTCAGTTCTGCACACACAATATGAAAGGCCATAGGACCGAACAAGAAAACACATCCACCGAAGAGAAAGCCCACAATTTCCTTGCAAGCCAACTCAAAATGTATCCCATCGTTTGGAGGCCCCCAAAAACCTGCTTCTGTGGTTAGCCTTACATGGGCTGATTCTCTAGGCCAATCAAATAAATAAGACAAACACTTATGAAAGGGAGATTATAGTCTTGATGTCCTCATCTTCTCTTGTTCACCACTACCTGTGGTTCTCTGGCAAAACCAGGATTAATTTGGAAAGAATGAATTTGGCACATTTTTTTAGATAAATATCCTTTTAAAAGCTGCTTCCACCCCACCACCCCAAAACAATACCCTGAAAGAGTTCTTACACTGAGGTTTAAATTTATGTTGATGTTGTCACCTCTCTTACTGTTCCATGCCTGCTATTAAAGCATCTTAGAGTGCATGTGTGTATGTAGACAATTCTGACTCTCACTCAAAGCTATTTGATCATGACCAAATATAACTCTATTTAACAATAGCATGAAATGCAGGTGGATTACAGAATATGGTACATTGTGTCTCCTTAAAGAGGCACGCCAACAAAACTCCTCTGTGCTCAATTACAGAGTGACTGGGGATCTTGTCCCAGGTAAACGTTGGACAGGTAAAAAGAGGGAAAGAAAAAGAATCATGGAGTTGGAAGTGATCATTTAGGCTGAGTCCAGATCCCTACTCAATGCAGAAGACCAAATTTAAGGCACCTCCCCACCAGATAACAGTCCAGGCACTACTCAAATACATCCCCCCCCCCCCCCCCCCCGGTCATTGACAATCAGGTGGCATACAACTTAAATAAATCATCATCATCAACCTCCTCCAGCACAAGGAAATTTACTACTTCCCTAATTTGCTGTTCTACTCTTGAATCACTTTTCCCACTAGGAACATTCAATGTAGCATCAATTTGTTATTGAGAGTTGCTGCCACAGCATGTGATGAAAGCCTGGAAATTCTGTGGCTTTAAAAAAAAGGGGGGGGTTAAGAAACCAACCCCCCTCGTGGGTGCTGCGAAGAGAAATAAGATAAGGGGAGCCTTTTAGAGGAAGCAGTGCAAAAAACGCTGCCTTAATGCATAGCTTCAAGAAGAGGAGAATCGGCCCTGATCCTCAGAGCCCCCACGAGGTGTCTTCCCTCTTACCGTTTCTAAGTTCGTGTCTGTCCCTCTGCTGCGAAAGAACCTGGAGCCAAAACGGAGCCAAAAGCCCGCCTGCCGCAGAGAGGTCTGCCCTGCTAGAGAAACGCTTGCTTGCTTGTAGGAAGGGCAAAGGAGGGAACAAAATAAGCCCACATTTCCGGTCTGGTTTATTTTGCATAAGACGTTTCTGTTGCAATCCTCTCTACCGATGGCTCTGGGAGGGTGAGCAAGCCCTACATAGGGGAAAGCCCACCCTGATTAGTCAACAGCTGCCATTAGGAAAGCAACCCCTCCGTGTGTTTGTTGTGGGTACAAGCCATCGCTAGAACGGTTTCTCCTTGTCCTTGGCTACCGTGGAATCTAGAGGCAGCCCGGGCGAAGAAACCTTGGGGAAGGCTTTTTCAGAAGGAAGACCCGGAGGGGGAAGGGCCCTGGCTAAATCCAGCCCAAAGTGCAGCCAATCGGTTGTAGTGGGATCAAAGTGGATGCGGTTGGGAGGACTAGTTGGCACAGATGTCTGTTCTGTTTATGGTACCCTACTGGTCAAATAAATACCAGTAAATACTGGTTTATGGCACTGCTTGTAAATAGCTTCCAGGTTATTTCAATAACAGGTTTACATCGCTATGCGAGATCTCTAACCTAATCGAGATCAGGAATTACGACCTCCTCATCTATTCCCTTCGCTGCCTGGAAGGGGTTACAGTGAATATCATCATCTAGCAACAAACATCCTCACTTCCCCTTAGGGGTGGGGGAAGAGTACAAGCTTCACCAAAGGAGCAAGGAATGCTCTTGAAATGCTCAAGGTTATTGCAAAACCCGTAGCGTTTGTTGGTATTGCTCGCATTCTATTTTTAAGCATTAAGAAATGCATCGATGTTTCCCCCATAACAAATCAGGGCCACAATTGCTTCATATAATGCCCCGGCTACTCCCCCTCCCATCATCCTGAACTCGAGCGTGCTGGCTAAACTGATGGGTGGACACCGGGTTAGGGCAAGCTTACACAATCCGCAATCCTGTTGAACAATTTATAGTAACAGTTGTGTAAAAGAGAGCAATTCAGAGCTCAGTCACGAAAATCAGGAATTTACCTATTTATAGAAGCCAGCTTTTAAAACATACAGTTCTAAGAAGAAAAGTAGTTTAGCAGGTCCCTGGTTTAAGAACGTCCCGGTTTACAGATGACTCCTAGTTAAGAATGGACTGCCGTAAAAACTATTATATTAAAAATTCGAGTTCAGTACAATGTTTCGGGTTAAATACACAATACTTCTTTGTGTATTATTACGTTTAAGATGTTTTGGTGTATTTGGAAGTGTTTCTTAAATGTTTTATATGCATAGAAAGGTAAAATATATCCTATATACTAACATTTGACTAACTGATGCTAAATAACTGTTCCGACTTACATACAAATTCAACTTAAGGACAGACTTAGGAACAGAACTCGCTCTTAAACCGGGGACCTGCTGTACCTGTTTCTTGACTAAGCCGAAAGTGGTTGGGCTCAAACACCACACTAAGCCGGTAACCACGGCTTACAAACATCAGTGGCTCCGTTGAGAGCTTGTCCTTAACTCGGAATAAAGCGTTGCAGCGTTGTCTGTTCCAGGAATAGGAATCTCCAATTAGTACTCCTAAGCCCCACCGAAGGAGAGGCATTCGGGGTTGGGGACAGTTGAGGGAGAACAGACACGGTCCTTCTGGGCATTAAAAAGCTCCTGTTTTGGTCCGCTTGTGTTTTTTTTTTTTTTTTTTTTGGAAAGCCGTGGCATCACCCCCCCCCCCAAACTCTAAAGAAGGAACCTTTCCAGGCATAAAACGATGAATGTTTCACCTGCCCTATGCCTGGAAAACCTGGACTTCACTTTCAAGGAAGACTCTGCTGCCACTCTCTGGCAAACTAAACCAGGACTGTCGCAGAAATCATGGCATCCCACAAACCGTTTCTCAGCCATCTTTCTAGTCGTCTGGGAAGAGGGGCAGAACTGCTCTACTCCCACAGCACCAAGGGGGCAGCCTGAGACAGTCAGTGATCTGGCTGATATTCCATGCCGCCCCAGGGTTTCTCTCACCACAATTTGCTGAATAAGCCACAATTGGCTGTCAAACCCAAGCAAACTGCGGTGCTCTCCCAGCCACTGAGTTATTTAAGGCATCCTGTGCTGCCTTCCCAGCCTGGCACCCTCAGCTTCCAGAATTCCCCGATTTTGGACTTTGAGCCAAATGCCAGGAGGCATCTTCCCTTTCTTGTAAGTCAGCATCTTAATTTTGCTGACCAACTTTGATCTCTCCATCCTGTTCACTCCAAAACACCTAGGAAACTCACTGGAGCTTGTAGAAAAGTCTTCCTAGTTAAACATTCTCCCTCTTCCACTGAAACTGATACAAGGGATTTATTTACCTTTCTTGCAATCAGTCTGGTCCTCCTTCACGAAGACCTTTCACAACTTTAGGATCTAGAAGACCACCCCCCTAAAACAACCTTCCCCACCTAGTTTTGGGAGGGGGCCTCTTGCTTGCCCTCAAAACTGTGCCCCCACCCTCAACTGAAGTGACTCTGGCTTCTTTTATGCTTTCAGCCATTTGCTGCCCAGATTCCTTTTCTTCTTTTTTTGGCCCAACATACGATCAACTCACTTTATCAAAAGTTGTGCATTGCCAAACATTCCACTCTTGGGCAACACTTTCCCCTCCTTAAATGAAGCCTTGTCAACTCTGTAGTTCTGCTAACATCCTGTTGGACTTCATTTACATTCATATCTTTAAATAAGGAATCGCCCAGCTTCTAAATTCTCTTCCCTTCACCTTTTCTTTTTTTAGTAAAAGGCCCTTCCTTCTAAAAGGGGCGTGGTGGCTCAGCGGGTAAGACGCCAGGCTTGTCGATCAAAGTTCGGAGGTTTGAATCCCTAGCCCTGCATGCGGAGTGAGCTCCCGCACTAGCTCCAGCTCTTGCCAACCTAGCAATTCGAAAGCATGCAAATGCAAGTAGATTAATAGGTACCACTTCAGTTGGATGGTAACAGCGTTCCGTGTGCGTCATGCCGGCCACATGACCGCGGAAGCGTCTTCAGACAGCGCTGACTCTTCGGCTAAGAAACAGAGATGAGCACCGGCCCCTAGGGTCGGACACGACTGCACAAATGTGCGGGGGGAACCTTTACCTTACCCTTCCTTCTACAATTAAAAGCTCAACCATTTTATTATTATGTCTATGAAGGTTCTCAGTCATCCAGGTGGAATTGTCTGTAGCTTGAATCATGTCAACTGGATTTCTATTTTCTTAGTGGAAACGTTTCCACTAAGAAAATAGAAATCCAGTTGACATGATTCAAGCTACAGACATTTTATTATTACTATTGAAAAAAGAAGTTCCTCTTTCTATAATTTGAAAAACAAATGCTTGGGGCATTTTCCTCTCTCGGGGTGTTTCGTTTTATACCACTTAGCCACTGCACTTACATGGCTTGAGAACAATTGTGTCTGTAACAAGTCCTGGGTAACACACATTGCTAGAAGCACCTGTGCAGTCGCTTTGTCTTGGGATTAGCCAAAGCCATGGTTATTAAACCATGTTTCTTACTTAGAGGCTTGTATGAAATTGGTGCAAGACGTTATCATTGAATAAGCCAAAACTTGCTGGTATAACACCACATACCGTCATAAACCATGACTCCCAAACCAGAATGGCTGGACTGGAACAACCCCTGGCCCCACTGAGTTTTAATAAGCCAAACCACCATGAGGAAAAAGAATCCACATGAAGCAATACCAATATAAATACTTTTCCTTTGGCTTTGCCCTGATTTCTTTTTCCAGAGTACAAATATAAGGGGTTAGGGTGCATCATAAGGGGGTGCAATTATCCAGCAGCATTAAATTTAAAGCACACAAAATTCCATCACACCCAGACGTTCCCATGCCATCCCAGCCTCCCCCGACCTGGACCCGCTTGAGAGAGTTCAAGGCTGTCTCGAGAGGGCCAGGTCAGGGAGGCGGAGCTACGTCAGCGGAGTTCACCTGTAATTCCTTGAACAAAGCCCAACTGGCTGGATTAGTTCAAAACCACAAAGACTAAACCAGAGTTTCTCAACCCAACCTCAGCAACTTTAAGATGCGTGGACTTCACCTCTTACTTCCATCTTGACTCTATTTTATATTTATATTTTATGTATTGTGGTTTTATTGTATTTTAATTGTTTAGTTTTAGTGTAAACTAAATGGAGGGTGTTCCCTCAACTGAAGCAAAATTCCCAAGTGAAATGGAACAGGTCAGTTGTGAAAAGGAAGGAGGAAGGACCCCATTCTAGAAGCCCCCTCTTTGCACACCAAACTGCCTTGGGGCTTGTTTCAGGACAGACGCGCTCAAGACAGCTGGCCAGCTTGGGCCTTGTGGACCATGACCTCCTCCTCCTAATTCAGACCATCAGCAACCCTCGACTAAAGAGGCCAAGGGGTCTTCGGGGAAATAGCCTGCAGCCCCTATCCATTTTCTAACACAAGGCTCCCTACAGCAAGCTTCCAAAGACGAAAGTCTTGGTGACCTGGTTCCCACGCTGCTGCCCTCAATCATGGTTTGTTGAATCAATCACAACAGGCCGGGCTAGGCTAGGTCCGCCGCCATGGTGCACAAACCACACTGGCTGGATTCACACATTCAAGCCAACCACCTTAGGATTTAGACCATGGTTAGATCCCAAGCAGCATCTGAGGATGCAATGGCGAAGTGGCCCAAGCTAGTTTTAAAGGCTGGTTTTAACCCTCCAAGCAAGTTCGCCCAAAGAGAAGAAACGCCCCTTTCCCCTTGTCCCCACCTACTAGCGGATGTTCCTCGCGCTTGAGCCAAGTCTGAGGGGTTGCCGAGCCAGCCCGTCGCTCTCCCAGCTCCGGAAAAGCGATCAAGCTAGGGAGGACAGGCGGAGAAGCCCTTTTATTCAAATGACGCCGAAACACCCCCAGCTGGGGAGTGGGGGGACCGCCGCGGCTCCCAGCATCGGGGCTGGGCAGCCACAGCGTCATCCCGGGACTGCTGGCAAGGGGAAGGCGCCCCGCCCCCACCCCGGGCAAGCGCCTTGGGGAGGACGGAGGACGCGGCTCGCTTTTCAGGACTGCCCCCCGCCCCCGACTCCCGTGCTGGCGGCGGCGAGGGAGCCCCGGGGATCCGCCCGGGAGCCCCTTCCCTGCACGCGCTGGACGGCCACGCAGCGGGGGAAGCGGCGCGAAAGGGTCTCCGCCGGCCTCTCGGGGCCCTCGGCTCTGCCTCCCCTGCCCCGGCGAAGGGCGGGCTGGCGCGGCTCCCGAGGGCCTCCCCTCCCCTCCGCCACCCTTCCCGTACCGTGCGGGGCACGATCCGCTTCGAACCGCCAGCGCAAGGCGAGGCTGGCTGGCTGGCTGGCTGTGCCGCCTCCGCTTCCGCCCCCCGCCTTCCTCGCCTCATTGGTGCACACAGCGGCGTTGGGATGCAGAAAGAAGTCCGCGGAGGGGGGCAGGCGGTCCCCCCGCCCCCCCGCCTGGAAGGGGCCCGGGCGAGCCACCCCGGAGCGCTGGCCGAAAGGCGCCTCTCCGCATCCTCGTCTCCCGGCGGGCGGGGTCTCTGCGAAGCGGGAGGGGGTGCCGGAAGGGGCCCCCGGCCGGCGGCGCTTCAAGCGCGCGCGGAGAGCGGCGAGGGCTCCGGGGCGCGATGCTCGCGGAACCCGCCTTCCCAGGGATGGGGAGCCACGTCGGGTTCAGCCCGCCCCCGTTCTCTAGCCTCCCACGACGCCGCCGCCGGGCCTGGGTTCGCCCAACATCTCCGGGTCCACCGCGGCCCCGGCGGGCTTGCGCGGCCAACCCTTTTAGCCCGGCCTGGTGCGCAAAGCCAGGCCGGGGGAGACGTTTGCGGCTCAGCCGAAGCGGTCAGCTCCAGGCCGCAGAGTTGGATCAGGCCTGGTTCGCACGTTGGGCTGCTACGCCCTGGTTCCCAAGCCACTCGAGGCAAGCCCACCGCGGTTTAGGGTGGCGGGTGTACCTGTGCACCGTGACGCCGCACCTTTAGGCCGGCATCTCCAAAGTGGGTGGGGAGGAGGTTCAGTGGGCGGCTTAAGCCTCCACCAGGTTTTCCCCACCCATTTTGACTCAAAACTCCCCCTTCTCCAGTTCTAACCCCACCCACGCGCGCTTGTGCTGCACCAGTTAGGGACCACAGCTATGATGATGTCTTCCCCCTCCCCTCCCATTACTACTTTGAATTGTACGCCAAGAAGTCGTAAGTAATTATACAGATACCCAGGATCAAGCGCATCGCACATCAGCCCTCCTGTGGCACCCTCCCTAGCCACGGACGAGCCACGGTCAGGACAGTCTTCTCGACCCTGGCTGCTTCTGCTTCTGCTGCGACACATACTTTGAGGGGTGGAAGGGTGGTGCACCAGGGCCCTCCTGGCTCGAATACAGGTTTGTGCTCCAGAATCGGCAGAGTCCACTTCCGTGATGGTTCCCTCTGGCGGAGATCGCCTTTCTGAGTGTAACAAGCAGACACTCTAAACAGGACGCTAGAGAAGTCTTCTGCCCACCCAACTTCCACCCTGGCTGGACCTGCAGTGCTGCAGGAGCTGCTGCTTCCGAAAGCGGACTGGTTCTCTTGGTCAGAAAGGGGCGTGGCCCTCCCTGCCGTCCGTCAAACATCCAAGACCCTGAAGGCCAAAACGTACTTGTCCAACGAGGGAAACGCCTGAGTCCTTATTGGCATCTGAGAGGGACCCCTGTTCCATTTCCTCAGGTCTCACCTCTTTAGATACAATTTGGGGGGGGGGGGGAGGGAGTTTCACACAACTCTTCACGTATGTGATGCTGATAAAATTAACACAAGGAAGATTTAACAAGTTACTCATTTAATAGGCATTTTACCACATTGTATTGTACACTGTCTTCTGTTCAAAAAGATTACAGGTTTTTTTTAAAAACAAAACAAAAAAACCACAAGAAACTGAGTCATAGAAACAGGTGAACATTGGTTCACTGCTGTAGTTGGTTGTTTTCTAAGCTTTGTAGAGCAAGTCTTCAAGATGCAAATAAAACAAAACCTAAAGTAATTCTAATTCTCAGGCAAGTCTCTTCACAAGTTACACCTTTCTGAACTGGCTAAAAGCACAGTAGCACGCTTCGACACTGAATATAGGGGAAGTATCAAAAGTCTTTAATCCTGTACTCCAGCTGATCACAGCTTTACTCTGCTAGTTCAAGTCGTCCTTCCTGCAGAGGAAAAAACCCAGCTTAGACACCAGTGCATCTCTACGGGCTATGCTGATAGGTCTTCCCCTACACACTGATTTCACAGAGACACCGCCTTAAAACCATGGCTTTAATTGTGATTTCAAAGTATACGTGGGAGGGAAGTGTCCTCCAATTAAAACAGACATCATACTAGTGAAGCTGGCAAAAGTTGAGGGTTGATTCAAAAAGCCAACAACAGGACTCATGTACATGACAAGGAAAATGCAAACCCTTAAAAACAAAATAAAAACTTTCACAGTGAATCGTATAAACAGTATGTAATTTGACAGTCATACGTTTCCTAGCCTCACGGCACGCTGGTGCCTTGTTAGCTCCTAAAATAAAAACAGGCATCGCACATCACCTGGTTTGTACAGGTTCAAGGAGTCAGTTGTACAATTACCCAGAATGGCAGGATAGGTGCTGTGAAGTGTACAGCCGGAACATCAATAACAAAAAAGGTGTTTTTTTCCTCTCTCTCTCCAAATGAATACCGAATTTTTTTAAAACTCTTCTTGAGAAGGGAGAAAGTCTCATTTGCTGTTACATCCAGCAAATGCCATCCATCAAAATGGACCAAAAGAAAACCACAACACATTAAGTCTAGTCTTAGCAAGCTGACTGATACACGTTACCGTTTTTTAAAAAAAATGAAGATTATATACTACAGTACAAGTCCCAACCAGGAAGGCCCAAGAGCGCTTATTTCTTTGCTTGTTTTGTGATCATACCCCTGGGTGGCGTTACGGGTCGGCTAGCGTTGGGCTTCTTTTTCTCAGCAGGCTTCAAGATCTGGAACGACAATTTGCTGATTTAGCAAGTGACGCCAGGCAGCTGTGCACACAGCTAAGAGGGACCACAAGGAAACCACACAGGTAGTTACAAGGGTAGGCTCAAACCTGAAAATATATGGCTAAATTACTCATTTCAAGCCACAGAAGACAGAATGGACCAGGTTCCCATGCTCTTTTCTTTTCTAAAAAAATCAACGCACTTCATTCCAATTCCCTAAGCTGCAGCAGTGGAGGAAACGTTTCCTAAGGACGTCAGGGAAGAAAATGGTCTTGGACCGTACAGACAGAGCTACGCAGCCTTCAGAGGAGAAAGCCTGGGCAACAGAGGAGACCGAGCCTGAAGAGGCCTGTTCCTCGTGAAACCCGGTCTGGCTCTGGTTTTCAGAAGACAGCCAAGGGATGGTGCCGCAGGATATCCCAGGCCAAAAGCAGTTTGGGCTTTCAAGGTCAGCGCTACGAACCTGGACTCAGACGCAGTTCTGATGTTCCTCCCACAGCTTGCGATGTTTCATACTTCCTCTCAAAACGCCACTTTAGAAAGCAGCAGGGAGAGAAATGGTTCTCTGGACAATCCAGTTCAAGGTGACTCTATTAAGGCTGCCCTACTTTCTATTATGGCAGACTGGCAGGTCAGCACAGATTAAAGGAGACAGAACACATCTTCAAAAAGCTAATGCTCATAGCTCAGAACGTTTACTGAAAGAAAACCATAATTGAGCAAGAACCACAAATTAATAGGGAAAGCAAAGCATCCAGGGCTTCGAAGATACTTTACCTGAAAGGAGCACATCAGGGTCTCATCCACACTCATCATAGCACCTGCATTGTCAAACTCCCCACAGTAATTGGGGGCAGAAAACAGAGTTACCAGCTGTCTTTTTGCAAAGAACTCATATCCATCTTCAACTACCTGCAAAGCAAAGTCAATTCTGTTGGTACTGGTGGGGTGGAAAATATCATAGGTCAGGAAAGAAGAAAACTGCATTATCTGTTTTGTGGAAAATGCTTTAAACGCCTCATTTCAAAGTCTGCAAAAGGATCGTTTTGGTGTCACAGCTCAGAGCAAGAGCTGTGACCATACAGGTCCTGACTGAAACCTCCAGACAGCCAGGCACCGCAGCGGTATTTCACAGTACAGGGATAATACTAGCTGTCAACAAGCGCCAAAATAATGTTAGCCATTCTACGTAAGTGTTGGATGTTTTAGGCAGGGCTACAAAAACCGTGGCTTCCTGATCTCTGCAAGGCAGAGAATGACGAAAACCAAGCAGCTACTCTGGTGCTGGAGGTGGACAGGGTCATTTCCTAACCTCTGGTCTTCACCTACCTGATGAGCTCTGCATATAAGGTCCAAATCATGTTTATGAAGGAACTTCGCAACCACTTCAGCTCCAAATGTAAAAGAAACTCCTCTGTCATTTTCACCCCATCCAAGCACATCCTTGTCAGGGTCAGACCACAGGAGATCACAAAGAAGGCCTTGATCTGGCACATCTGTGGGTCGCATAATCCTTCGGATTTGTTCCATTGACTGGAGATCAGGTGATAAGCCTGTGCGGGATTAAGATGCAGCTGGCTTGAATTTGGCTCACGTGGGAAGTGCAGGCAACCACAATGCAAAATAGTTGGAAGTGCACGGGGAATGAGATCTGTTGCCCTGGCGGCTTTACCTACATCTCTGAGGAACAGCAGCTAGCCAACTTTATCCAAGAGGTGATGCTCAACCAGTGGATACAATATAGGATCATGGTAAGAGAGGCTCCACTGTCAGGACATGACCGGAAGGGCAATACCCTGAGGAATTAAAATAATTCCTTAAGAGGCTCCCATTTCTTGGATAATGTATCCAGATTTAGTCAGACATCAAATGGATTCAGCAGAGTAATTTGGTAACATCAAATGGATTCAGTTGAAATAAAACTAAGCCTGGATCCAGCGCTATGAAGGCCACAGGCTTAATTCCACACATACATACACAGTCCCAGCCCCTTCCAGAGCAAGCTGTCCATCAGAGAATCACCACTACGGCCAAATAAACTGTTCAAAAAATAGACACCCCTTTGGTTTAGAGCAGTTGCCTCAAATTAAAGAGTGACCTGCCCTCCCAAGCCAAAGCATTTTTCTCTCCCATCTGTTCAGCCGTAGCCTCCCACTCACATCCTCCAACACTGCAAGCTTGAGGTTTCTCCCTCTAAACATATGGCAGATGTTTAGATTATAAGGCAGGAATGGCAAGACCAAGCGTTTAAAGGGCTCACAAGATGCTAGACTGTTTGAGCACAAGTATTTATATACTATAGGCAGCAGGAATTGTCTGCATAACCTGCAATTATCCATTCATTACACCAGAGCTTTCCAAAGTGTGTCGCCACACGCAGTCTGGTGTGTCGCCACACAACCTGGAAGCGCTGATCATCATCAGCGCTTCCGGGTTTCCCTGCGGCGATGTGCAAAAACCTGAAAGCGGCAGCAGCGCTTCCGGGTTTTTGTGCGCTGCCGCAACGGCGGCACTTCCGGTTTTCCCGCGGCGACACACCAACGGCGGCGACACACCAACGGCGGTTGGTGTGTCGCCGCGGGAAAACTTTGGAAAGCCCTGCATTGCACACACACACACACATATATACATATACACATACACACACAATTAGCTTTCACAGAACTTTCTTGGTCCAGGTATTCAAAAGGCACTCTGCACCCAGAAAAGTCTGTCCCCATCACCTCACGGCCTTTCTTCCACCTTGCTTTGAAAAAAAGCAACATGGATCCCAGCAGTCTGGTGCCTTGACCTGTACCACACTCACCACCTCATGGCAAGCAGGACCACCTTCTCGTAATGATAGATTCATCAATACATTTCCCCACATCAACTAATTTGTTGCTGTTGGCATCATAGTAATCAGGAGAGATAATTGGGTCCACTCTGGCATGACATTTCTTCACACCATAATTTTGGTCAAAAAAAATGTTCAGCAGTCTTCCTACAAAATCAAGGCTTACTTAAAGAATGCAAAGCCAGCTTCCTGACTTAAACTGGTGGCCCCCAAACCCTGCCACTCGGAAGCCTCCATTACACGTTAGCTATAATGAAGGAGAGGAATGTTGGGGTTGCCTTTGAGTATCTCAAGTGTAAAACACGCCCTGAAACTCAACTCTGACCAATTATAAGGCCCAAGATAGCATCTAGAATTACTTACCGCCATGGCAGCAAAATATTTTCTCATCCACAATGGCTGCAATTGGTAAGCAATTGAAGCAGTCTGTAAAGGTTTTCCACAGCTTGATGTTGTATCTTCTTTTACCTGGGGAAGTGAATCAGCCAATGAAGCATTTCAAAACCAAGGGTGACAGAGGAGACTAGTTCAGGGGGAACAGAAAAACCACCTCCTCTCTGCATCTCACACAATTGCTTCTGGGCCTGACCTGTATTTTCTTCAGTGAAGACTAGCCTGATCTCTATAGCTTTAACCAAAATGGAGCATGACAAACAGCTCCTGGTGAAAATTCAGAATAAGCTGGAGTTTATACTGCATATGAACTCCAGCTTGTTAAGGCTGAGGATTAGGCAGCAGCTTCTGCTTAAATATCTGACCAGACCCATGGGCACCATGGAGCTTTCTGAACACAGGCTGTCCAAGGGTTGAGGCCCAGTATCCAACGGCTACTTCTTTTTTTACTGGAATGGGGCTAATAAATCACAAAGACGACTTTTTACTTTTGAAAAGCTCCCCCCAAAGAGATTGCCAAACTTCTTGGCATCAGAATATTATTGGACTCATATTCATCTAACAAGTTTAAGAATATATTCTGAAATTCCCCCTCCCTGCCAAAGTCCCAGTTAGCACCTTGGTCATATCCAAGTGCCACGTTGAAAAGAAACACGTGCTTTGTACCTGTGAATTCAACATGGAAAAGGCTCAACTTTCTAAAAATGAGTTTGATTTACACTTAAGTGGTGGCTGGTGGAGCAGTATCTGGCTGGAAATGCACCGGGCACTTCATTTCTGAAAAGGAGCGTTATTTGGTTTACCTCCTGCCTTTGTAACAGGGGGCCTTCTGGGTGATACAGAAAGAACAAAGACGTTACATCTCACCTTCTTCCAGAAGCTCCTCAACTGTGCAACCCTACTAATGCACAATTCCCTCTAAGGATAGAGATCATGTGATGGTAAAAACGAGTGCACATTTTATCACGTAATTGTTTCCTAAAATCCAAAGTACGTTCCCACACATACTTACATTCATCATAGAAGCCATAAATTCTATTAATGCTAGCACATTCGTGGTTGCCTCTGAGGAGGAAAAAGTTCTCTGGATATTTTATCTTGTAGGCCAGTAAGAGGCAAATTGTTTCTAAAGACTGCTTCCCTCTGTCCACGTAGTCCCCAAGAAACAGATAGTTGCTCTCTGGTGGAAAACCACCATATTCAAATAGTCGCAGTAAGTCGTAGTATTGTCCATGGATATCACCTTAAGCAAACAAACAAATGGCCTTCAGTGGCTTGAGGTTTGACAGCTTGGCTCGCTAAAGCAGAATCTAGACTTTATATATGCAGATTAAAGGGAGCATTATGCAAAAGCATTAAGGAAAGTGACCAGAGACCTCTGTCAGATTTTCAACAGATTTCCCCATGACACAAAACCTTGGGTTATTATTTATGGCTTTGGTTTTAAAAGTAAAGTAGATCCAAGTGTGAATTTCACCTGTAGTTTTATATAAGTTTAAACCAATTGTGTCACTTTCAGAATATACTTACTGAAAAAGAGGAAATTAACTACTTCCCCATATCACCTGGACATTGCAAGGATGGGCAAAGTAAGATGGGCTATATTGTATACTATTTAAATATACAGAACAGCTATGAGACTTAAACAGTGTATCAAAATCAAATAAGTACAGTATCTTTCTGGAATCTGTCCCCTTTTAGGTATATCTAGTAGTTACTTTCAGCACTCTATTCAAAGGCAGAGTTTTATCCTCAAGCAACATGGATGAGATTATTACTGCAATTTTCTAATAGATTCAGCATCTTCAGAGATACATCAGCTGAAGTTACTACCTAAGAAATTCTGCAAATCATTATTACTATTTTTTTTTTAAAAAAACTTGGTGCTTACCACATATTTTAAGTGGTGCTTCAAGTTCTAACAGAATTGGTTGACTGAGAAAGATCTCTCGAGATTTCAAGCACAATCCTCTTATTTCATTCTCTTGAAGCTGGACATTTTTACCAGGTTTGGATCCTCTCACTATAAGAAAAAAATATGGTTACCTATAGTACATAAATGAAAAGCACGAAATTCCAATCAATTATGTTTATTAGGAGGGAAGATTTTGACCCCCCAAAATCTTCCTTCAACTACATGTCAGTTCATTTCACACTGGCAGAACATTTAGGATATGCAAGCAGTTATTATTTTTTGACTACCAGCTCATGCCAATATATTCTGTGCCGTTGGGTTTTTTTTTTTTTTTTTTTTGCAAACAGCACCACACATCTGGTATACCTCAAAGTTTATTTCAGCTCCACCCTCTAAAAAGGTTGCATACTCATTAAATTCAAAATGGCCACTTGGAATAATTGTAGATATAACGCACTGCTGCTAATGGGTTATGAAGATTACTAATAGGTGGATATATTTTAAAAACACATTATCCAGGTATGGCTACATTCAGAGCTGAACCCGTGTACAAGGTATGAGAGTAGTAAACTGATCACAATCATAGTGCACAGTGTTTCAAGATGTCATCAACTGCATTCACTAAATGGATGTAAAATATTCTCACAAAAATTGAAGAAAATTGTAGCAGCTTTAGACTTGCATAATCAGCAGAACAAAGGATCAAGAAATCCTGTTGACCAATTGCCTCATTTGCATAATCTATGCCTGCTATTTCATGCTTGCAGAGAAAGAACAAACTAGATTCTGTGATTATCTTTTCCAAGGGTTTGATTGCAACATTTTTTCTCTCTCATCTGTGTCTTAGTATCATAAAACAAGCCAAAAAAACAACAACAGTTTAAAGCACTGGTGCTGGCAGCTCTGAAGAGCTCAAAGATTACGTTTAACAAGCTTTGCTTTGAGTCAATATCAGAAACATGTTGAAATTTCCAGCAGATTACCCAGGAAATAAAGGTTGTGACCTGACCAATACTTGCCCCATAATTAGCCTATTCTGCCAATCATGTTAGTGTTCCATGGTGACATTATCAGCACCATTAGATACTGGAGAAGCAATGAAAATGCCTGTCACCCATAACCTGGCATAAACTCACTGAAATATTTCCTTCTGCACTGCAGCACGGCTGCTCTGGGGCAGAATGGCTTCATGCATAATTTTCTCAAATTTTTCACCTCCCAAGCTATAACCAGGTAACCTGAAATTAATTTATTTAACAGAAATGCCAAGTATCTAACACCAAAACAGTTATAGCAACCAACCCAAGATAACTGTATTATAAAAGTCAACAGGACAAATTAGTATTTCTTAACCTATGCTTTATTACAGTTGTGAAGCATGTTAATATAGAATAAGCTTTTCAGGCACAATATGCTGAAGAAATATTCTTAAAATTAAACTGAAGTCCAAAGACTAAACTTTAGGGGAAGTTAGCAAGGCAGAGGCTGAAAGGAACGTATGCTGGAACAGAGATCTCCGTTTTAATTTGTAATATGACCAAATGGCAACTGTCCTCACAACTGTCTACAACATAGTTTATATTTATGATGCTATTCCAAATTCCATCAGTCATTACCATTCAATGAAGCATATATCCAAGATCCCTGCAAACTAATATGCCAGACTTTGGCCATACATCTGCTGCTTTGAATCTATTACAGGATCTGATTTTCACTGAAAAAGCACAAACCGTCTGAATTGGTCCAATTTCTACAATATGCAAAATTTTCATTAAAATTGTCTTAACCACTAATAAGCAGAGAGTAACAAGATTCATTATTTACAAATTATGTAACCACACTGGATGGTGGACTACTCTATAAATAAAATTAGTATCCCTTAAAGAACTTTCTTCACCAAAAGATGCAATGTGTCAGCAGATACCTGTTTTAGAAGCACTTTCTATCCAGATTACAACTGTAAGGATCATCAGCCATGTGTAAAGCCAAGCCCCCCTCACACTTTTCAGAAATGAAGGACTTTAATGCTGGAGGTATAGAGCGGGTCTCCCAGGGTAAGAATTTCCAAGGAGATGGTGCTGTGGCAGAATCTCTTCAGGCCTACTTCTGTAAATAAGCAGTTGCTGAGCTGGGCAACCCGGCTGGCTGCATCGAGGGGAGAGAGGAGCGAGACCACCCACGAGACCCTCTTTGCTGGTTCAGCTGGAATCTAACACCCCCTATTCCTCCCTTCTCAGTGTGGTTTCCTTTAATGGCTGTTATGCAGCCTTTATATAACATTCTGCAAGAACTGGTACCTGAATTAACTTACTTCCCTCTCCATTTTTTCCTTTTAAACTAGTACAGCACAAGCTAAGATTTTATACTTAATGGCAACTGAAAGAAAGGTAGCTGTACGTACACACGCACGCACGCACGCCCCCCCCCCAAACCCATAAACAGGAAAGTTATCCTTACTTACTGTGGCTTTTAAACATATAATAATCTCTTAAACTTCATCTCAGTTCCAAATACTTTATAGAGGAAACAGCACACACCCTGAATTAGTGCCAGTACATGTGACTAATAATGCACAGGTTTTGCCATGCAAATTCTATATAAATCCATTGTTAGGACCCCTTACCACATGCACCTGTAGCCAAAATAACTTCTGAATTTAGTGGAGGAAACAGCTTCCTTTATGAAAAGAGTAACAACACAGAAATTAATCATGGACACCATTCTTGATTTAATACCATTTAAACAGCAGAGAAAAACAATGGAGTACAGAAAACAACAGATGATCTCATATTTATCAGAGGGGTAGGAAAAGCTCCATCAGTCTAAATTATAATTCTCCTCAGCAGAAATTGGTGAGGTGAATAACTGCAGAAATGATATCATACAGGGCCACTAGGTAACATCAATATCTTTGGGAAACTCTTAAGTTTGCAGAAGTACAAAAAATATTTTAAAATAATTTCCAGAGCATCACTACCACAATACGTTGAATATCAACTGGAAAAGAAAACCAGAGAAAGGAGGGCGGAGGCAATGGAATGGCCTGCTGGGCAGGGATACAGCTGGCTGGCTGAGCAACTGAAACTCTCCTCCGAAGAGTGCACCTGCAGAGCTTGTTCTCAGTATCAGTTGACAGACACAAATCTTACAAAGCAGAAATTTTTATTTGTGCACGCCAAGAGAAAAACATCTACAAAGTTAAATCTGATCAGTGATTATTTCTATTCCGTTGTTGCCTTTCTAAAATCAAAAACAAAACAAAAAAGCAGTGAAAAATGTATTGATATTTCCACGTCATAGCTGTTCATTAGTTACAACTTCACTTGTTTACGCTGCAGAGAGAGAAGAATGGAAGTAGCAGGCAGAGCCGAGCCAAGCCAAGCCTGCTTTGTTCCTCCAAGCATCTGGAGCAAATCATATGAAGTACCCTATATGGCTTACTAGCGATTTGTTCCACAGGAAAATATGTATCAAGAACATACATATAGCTGGTCCTTTGACTATTAGTAAACAACACTAATAAAGAACTGCGCAATCAAAATGAATTAGTTCTGCAGACTTAAATTTGCTTCCATAATTCACTAAGCACTGTGAATTACTAAATACTAAACTCATAGTAACTATGGACTGAAAAATCCTAATAGGAAAAAAAGCGTAAAGTCCTTAACCACAGAGGTGGCATGAAAATGCTAGTAAAATGGGGAAACCAATCTGTTTTTTTAATAACCCTCTCTAGTTCAGTCTCATGGAAACTTGCACGCAATAACTCTGAACATTTAGCCCAAGTTCATTGCTGAAGAAGGAAGAAATCGGAGTCCATCTTTGCAAGGGAGACCACATAAAATAATTCACAGTGTGCATTTTATTAGTCATCTGTGGTCAAATAAGATTTTTAGAAATATAACGATGAAAGAGCATGAAAGCTTTATTTCTAAGTCCCTTTATCATCTAAAGGAGGATCGTTAAGATCACCATGCTGCTGTTGAGCTTGCGAAATGGTCTTAATCTTCCTAGGCACAGAAGACAAAGCAGGGAGGAAAATAGGGGAAAGGTTGTGCCTGAGGCCCCCACCTCTATTCAAGGAAGGATTTTCCAAGTTGGCATAAATGGATTCCTTGACCCCTCTCTCAAACCACCTATCTTCTCTGTCTAAAATGTGAACATTAATGTCCTCAAATGAGTGTTTCCTTCCTGCTTTGTCTTCTGTGCCTAGGAAGATTAAGACCATTTCACAAGCTCAACAGCAGCATGGTGATCTTAACGATCCTCCTTTAGATGATAAAGGGACTTAGAAATAACATCTCAAAATAACCATGACCTAGCCCCAGGTGTAAGGTCACACAGCCACCTAGAAACATATTTAAGGATTCCCTTACTAACTTTGCTCAGACTGAAGAAGCTCCTTGGATAAGGAGTGAAACGTTTCCACTGAGAAAATAGAAATCCAGCTGACATGATTCAAGCTACAGACAATTCCACCTGGATGACTGAGAACCTTCATAGACAGCATGAAAGCTTGTTCCTGTAACAGGAAGCCCATAATTTTCCATTGCATCTGAACTGGGTTGTTAAAGGCAGACAGGATTAAAATATATTGCTTTGTGATAAAGGACTAAGCTATTCAACATCTGCTAGTCTTAGTAAGCAAGTAAATACTAGACTTTCTGGCAACTAGACTTTCTGGTCATACAAAATAAGTTATACATTCTGTTTGTTTCTGGGTGTCAAACTAATCAGATAAACCTATAATAGTCTGTAGGCTCAGCCTAAAACCAGATGATCTAGGTTTGAACTGGCTCACTAAACTTTCGAGAACCAGTAGCTTTCCCATCTAGAAAATGAAAATTAATCTGGCTATTGTGTGAGTACAAAACTACTCTACTTTGTACATTCAATCATCAGCTCAAATGTTAATGAAAAACCACCATATCCCATCAGCTTAAACTTCACATTCAGATGCACCACCTCCTTTTCATTGTATTCATGAGGCTGAAAGTTTCCTCAGTTCCCTGCATTAACCAAACTTGGAGAACTATAATCTAACATACAGACAGAACAAAGAGGTTTTAGTTCTAATTATATTTTATAATGATACCACCCTTCCAAAGTTCAGAAATTATTCCAGCAGCTTTCATTCACCTCTTCTTGGGTTTGAAAGCAAGCCTGAGAGCCCAAGGCTTTGCAGCTCTTTTGAAGCAACAAACCACTGTTTCCCACTGCATCTCAACTAAGCCCCAAGAGGACTGTATGCCTCGATCTTATTACAACTCTTCAAGGAAGAACAGTGTAAATACACAACTAAGAAGCATCACTGTCCAAGATGCTGATAGGCGCATTTTAGAACCTGAAATCTTTCATATTTGGAGTTGAAATAGCCAATGCAGAAGAAAAAGCAGATGAGATACTTTTATGGTTAATCAATTCCAAGAGGCAATAATTTAAAAAATTCCCTCATTGCTGCACAATTTAAATTATATTAGTACAGATGTAGCACTAAATGGCAATAAGATTTCTATTAATAGAAGATAATAATAGAGGTGTCAGTGTGCCCCGTTTATCCCTCCAAGTTATGTCTACACAGCCAATTTAAAACTCATGTAGCATTAAAGGACACCAAAAATTAATCTATACTGAATTCATGCTGTTGACATCTGAAATTTAAATCTGTTAAATAAATGGAGACAGATGATTAAGCAACCATTTCTACGAAGCATGCAAGAAAAGAACTAATGACACACTGGAAGGGGGAGGTTAGTTCTATCTAGGCTAATACCAAACATCTTGAATTCACAAATCCAGTTGTTTTTCATACTGCTACTCCCTTTCCATGGCCCTTCAGCAAATCAAAAGGAGAAGGAGTAGAAAGGCACATCATAGAAAGGATACATATTTGGCCCAGACATTTTTTTATTTGATCCAAAGTACATTCCTCAATTGAGCTATTAATCCAGGATGGATTCAGATAAGGCTGGACCGGTGTAGCCTCCTCATGATTCTGCTGCTGCTGAAGGAATGTTTGTCGTCAGTTCTGTTCACCCAACTCAAGTTTAATGTAATCTAAGGCCAGCCTCATGCAATGAAAACTGGGGACAAAGGGAAAAAAGCAATGCCCAAAACATATGTAACATTGTATCTTGGAAGTACCCCAGAGAAGCACTAGGATCAGTCAGCCAAATTGTTTAGATGAGAACCCATCCCCACAGTTTAGAGTAATCAAAATGTCACACTGATGTCATAATGCTTGGATTTAATCTATAATTTGTTTGCAAGCAAAATTTTCACCCTAGCTCAAAGAAGCAAGCCTATTTTTAAAGTTAATGGCCATAATAGATGGGCACAGGCGGGTGAACAACATTTTTACGCCCTCATGATTCCCTGGGCCAGCAATCATACAGTGTCCGGAGAGAGGCTAACCAACAATCTCTTTCTTCCCTCAGAGCAAGACTCCACCTTTGTTGAAGAGGGCAAAACAAAGAAAGATCTACCAGATGCTACAAACTACTTATACTCCTATCCTAAGAAACAGCAGAGTACAGATGCATGTAAGATTCCTATGATCGAAATATAAAACATATCATGTACAAAAACAACTCACAAAAAGATCTTTTAGCAATCTGAAGGAAGACACTGACTTGGATGCAAATCCTCCAGGCCAGTCTCTTTCTTTCCCTTCACAACTTCACCAAAGAAGTACAATGAAGCCTACGTACAAGGAGTATAACGAGATCAAAACCAAACGATTTCAGCTTTCAGATGCATGTGTGTGTGTGTTTATTCCACACCACCTCAGATACCCTCCATTCCTACTCTTCTGCTTTTCCTTTACCTCCTTATAAGCTCCCACACACTATGTTTATTGCATGGTATCTCACCCCCAGAAGCCCAAAGTGATATATAAAACATTCCCTCCTGTAATTTCTTCTGGAGCTGAGAGAGAATGATCAAAGTTATCTATTGAGCCTATGTTTTCACAAGTCAGTACTGTGCCATCACAGTGGCTTCCAATCAAATAGCTGCAGCAGCCAGAATCCAAATCAAATCATTCTCCACGTTTTGCAAAAACTAGCAACCCAATAGATCCCAAACTCCCTACTCCTTACCAAACTCCTGTACCCCCAGGGTATACATCAAACTGTTTCCCTGTACTCATTCCCTGCAAAGCATGACCTATAAAGAAATTCCAAAGTACATCTTATTTGGTAAATAAAATTAGAGATCAAGATACAAGAATCTGTACCTTGACATCTTTTAATGGGTCACACACAACAGTCCTGTATCACTTGCATTTTTCATTAATTCCATACCCATATGTTTGTGTGTGTGTGTACGCACACACACCTCTCATAATTTACTCCCCCTTCTACTTGTGAGATCGTTACACCAATGATTTAGAGCTCTTTAACTGTCTATCCCTCACATAATTCACCATAGCTTCATATCCTCTTACTGGACACCCTGCCTTTCTCTTAAAATCCATCCTAATAATGGAGGGGGGGGGAGAAAAAAACATGACAGAAAGGGAAAGAGAGAAACCCCGCAAGATAAACAAGGATATATCTAAACTAGACACACGCATCTTATTCCCTCAATTGGACATCCTTTCTCTTCACCAGCATTTCTCCCCAAGAGCTCTGGATCCCCACAACGCCCCTCTTTAAAGAGGGGGAGCATCTTCGCGCCCTCTCCCACCCCATTACCGGCCAGCCCTTCCTTTGTCCGAAGAGCTTCTGATCTCCCCCCACTCCAAGGGCCTCCCCAGCTCGTTGGAGCGGAACCCCGATTCTCGGGGGGGGGAGAACACAGTGGGGACGGCCTGCAATGAAGAGGAGGGCGGTTATGGGTTGTAGATCTTGGGGTGTCCTCCCCCGGCTCATTTTCACCAGCGCCGAACTGTTCCGCAGAGAGAAGAGCTTCGGGCTTTTTTGGGGGGGTTGTTATCTTACCCCTCCTGTGAGCGCAGCTGAAGGGGAGGGGGCCCAAATAGGTCGCTGTGAGCGTCCTTTGGGGTCGGCCCCCAAGGATCTCCAGAGGGGCGCGCGGGTACCTCCCCCAACCCGCCGCCCCCGGGCCCCCTCTCGCGCTGCGGACCCTCCCCACGAGAGCCGCCCCCGCTCCTCACCCTCCAGCAGCCGTTGGATGATGCTGTCGATGTTGAGCTTGTCAATATCCGCCATCGCCTCTCCGCGGCTGGGGAAGGAGCGAAGCCGGAGCCCGTCGGGTCGACTTCCTCCTCCTTCGCCGCGGCCGCCCCCGGCTCCCGAGCCGGCGCTTCCCTTCCTCTCCTCTTCCCACCGCGCTCCTCTTGCTCGGTCTCCTTCGGGTCCTTGGATCCTTACTCTCCCCTTCCCTCCCCTCCGTTCGCGCTCGCTTCAGCAGCCGAGGAGCATCACCAGCGGCGGCGGCGAACAAAATGGCCGCCTTTTCCCTCCCCTCTCCGGAGTTACCTCCTTCAGGCGCGCAGGGATACCACAGCAAGCGGCCGCCGGAACGTCTTTCTGGGGCAAGAGCGGGAAGGTTGAGGAAGGAGCCCCGCGCGGCGAGGGGAGCCTCGCGCGCTCGCCCGTTTTCCCTTCTCTCTCTGCGGCTACCCCAGATTCCCGACCGCGCGCGCGCGCGCGCCCGCGCTTTCTCCTCACTCAATCGCGCTCCCGGGATCCTTCCGCCTGGGAGAGATAGAAAGAAAGGAAGCGGGCGGGGGGAGCAGAAAAGGAGTCCGTCTCTCTCTGTCAGGGCGCTTCTGAGGAGGAAGCTAAAGGAGGAGAAAAAATGGAAACCCGAGACAGAGAAAGGGGGAAGAGGGATGGGAGGGAGGGGAAATGGCATTCTGGCTAATGCAGGACCCGCTAGGGGAAAATCACCCTCCTGCTTTGAAAATAGATCAAGTGGGGACAAAGGAAAGAGCTCCCTTGAACATGTGCAAAGTTCTGAGTATGTGCAAAAATTACATAGCCCCCGCCACCCTGCAGGGGTTGAGTGTGAAGGGCAGGGTGTATGAACCCTCAAAGCCTTAAAAACAGAGAGGCTCCCCAGGGGCTGAGCTGGGCAACTGAATTAAACCATGCTGTGGGTTGGCACAAAAGTCCACATGTTCTGGGTCCAGACCTTGAAGCCGCACCTGCAAAAGCCCACCAACAGTTGCCAAGGCCCTGGAAGGCCCTTTCCTGTGAAGAAAAGAGGGGCCATGAAGCTCTGGGGTAGTAAAATAAGGTTAAGCCCTTGCCAAAAATTGTAGACCCCAACCCCAAACCTCCTCACATGCCACCATGTTTCAGAATTTGTGGTTTCAACCCTGTACAAGATGGGCGAAGGAGGTCCTTGCAAGGCAAAATGGGAGCCGGTTAATAGAATTGATTGACGGACCGGATTTATCAGTATTAGCTTCCAGAAAAGCTGGCTTTTCCTCTTGACAAGCTTGCTCTCTCCCAGGATCACAGCCCATTTTCCCAAATGAGTCACAATCCACTTGGCAGCCCTCCATCTGAAATAAATCCACGATGGGATGGAGTTTCAGTCACACGCAGGGTAAAAGGAAAGAACACGCCTGAGAATGCACAGAGTTCTGTGTCCTTTGGGGAAATGAAATTGCCCTAAGCAGGGCACGCGTCTGGGCAGAAACATCCTTTCTTTTAGAAGAGGGGACGGATCAACTGACCAAAGGTGAAGGGAAATTGGGTTTAGTTTTAAAAGTTTAACTGGAATTGACACTCTCAGCAGTATTTAGCACTAAAGCAGGAATATTTGCGTTTGCACCTGTCATACGTGGCCATGAAACTCAACAGGGATCAGGAATCCCTGAGTCCAGGAAGCTGCCGCATGAAACGTTCTAGCGAGCCTTGCTTTTTTCAAAAAATGTGCCTGGTTTCTAGACTAAAAGCAACTAAAATCAGCATCGCTTGGGCAAGTCTGTTGCGCACAGAAGATTAAAATTTTAAGAGCAAATGTGAAATTAACAACAGAAAGCAGAGCCAGCCTCAGTAAAAAACCTAGGTCAGCACTGATATAGTACATCATGCAATACTGAACAGTCTGTATTCCTTTCACGCCCACCCACAGACGTTCAGCGTTTTGCAGCCACCCAACATCCCAGTCCTTACTGAGTTATTTTGAGGCTTTCCCCTTCCTTCCATATCTTTTCTACCATAAATATATTTTGTTTTGGTGTTTCAACCATCCCTGAGGCTTTCCAACACGGTTTCGGATGTCTGGATAGAGGATTGGCAGTCATGAATTACTTCATTATTAGTATGTACTATTATTTTGACAGATGTCAAGGACAAATTATGTCCTTTCAAATTGACCCACTGCTGAATATGTTTAATAGTCTTTCTTTTATGCCGGATGCTACAGAAATCAGTCTGGGAAAAGCCCCAAAGCAATTAAAATCAACAGAGTGGTGATAATATGTATAATTTCATTGGCAGGGAGAAAGGATGTCCAATGTTTAACTGCTTTTGCTTTTAACGTTTGGCCGAATGTCGTTTAATTACTGCATTTATGACTACCTTAATTGACAGGGCAGTTGTGTTTTTTTTTTAAGATGTCGGCTCTAATATTTAAATATTACATAAATATTTCTCCTCTAAAGAAATGTTTTTGGAATATGCATCCGCACATGGAGGCTGCATTGCTCTGGTGGTTATGTAATAACATTAACTGTAACTATGTCTTTGTCACTGGTGGGACTGGTAAGTATCTGAGCTGAGGTGGGGAGCGGGAGATTGAGAAAAGCTGCAGTGTCCTGTCACCTCGAAGTAAGTCAGGAAGGAAGAGTCGGTACCAGGAAAATAGAGGCCATCTGGGTTAAACCATACACAATGTACAGAATATGACTCGACTTAAAAAAAATTGGAGTAAATCTGGGCAATAGGACTTAAACCCCACTGCAAAAGAACCATACATAACTGTATGAAGCGATTGGTATTGGAAAACCCATAGAAGACTTGGGTTTATTCAGGCATGTCTGAATACTAACTGGGCTGACGTATATATTTCTTATCCATACCAACTCATTAGTTAAGTTAGAATTAATTCTGAGTTCCAAAGCTTCCTTTCCTTCTCATTCCGGGACACACATAACTCCTTATTTGAATCTTAAGGAGTTGCAATGCAGTTACTTCTTCTGCAGAAAAAACCACCTTCACTAGAAGATGTAACACTTTGCTGTCTAGGTCATTGTGCCCTTAATTTTTCCCTCTGTCCTGCCAGGTTCTCTGATTTTTTTTCGTTCATTGTTCTTCCTTATTGCCAACAGGATCTTCGCCACCAACAAAAAAATTCCCAACTTTATTTAGTATTTATAAAAATGTTCATATCCCATTTTTCAGTTCTGTAATCCAATCACAATGCAGCTGTGATTCTTGCATGCTATTCTTCTCTACCTGAATTAACCTACCAACCTATTTATTAAGCAGTAGTATTGCTTAGGACTGGGGGCGCGATGGCTCAGCGGTTAAGACGCCAGGCTTGTCGATCATAAGGTTGCAAGTTTGGAGGTTCGAGACCCAGGGGTCGGCAAACCACGGCTCGCGAGCCACATGCGGCTCTTTGGCCCCTTGAGTGTGGCTCTTCCCCAGGCAGGCGTGGCGGGCGTGGCGGGGGCAGGCGCAGCAGCGGCATGGTATGCGTGGCGGCAGGCATGGTGGCAGCAGGCCCTAAGTGTGCGCGATTGGCTCCCACCAGCAAACCCCGCCCACTTCCACACGATTGGCTCCCACCCTCAAACCCCGCCCCCTGGTCCTCGAGTGATATTATAAATTTTATAAATGTCAAAATGGCTCCTGGCATAAAAAAGTTTGCCGACCCCTGCCTAGCCCCACGTGATGGAGTGTGCTCCCGCACTCGCCCCAGCTCTTGCCAACCTAGCAATTCAAAAGCATGCAAATGCAAGTAGATTAACAGGTACCACTTCAATGGGATGGTAACAGCGTTCCGCGCGCGTCATGCCGGCCACATGACCGCGGAAGCGTCTTCGGACAGCGCTGGCTCTTCGGCTAAGAAACGGAGATGAGCACCGGCCCCTGGAGTCGGACACGACTGTGCGGGGGAAACTTTACCTTTACTATTGCTTAGGACTAGGCAATTTTTAACAGGTAGGTTGTAACACAACTGTCTTATGGAACTGAATATCCTCAGTGAAGAAAACTTAGTCTCCTTTTCAAAGCTACAATTGTGCAAATAAAAGAAACCCAAACAAAATGCCACAAGCTCTTTTTGTAGTTTCACAATTTAGTCTTTCATATTTCTATTCCCAATGTGTTTGGTGAGAACTGCACATATAGAAGTGAATCCTAAATGTGTTACATCCCCCCCTTGCCCCCACATAACTCTTTAGGGCACAGATGTCATATAATGAGCATACATTCCAAGAAAATCCTTTCTTGATCTCTTATGTTTGCACTGCTTGACAAAACTAAGCACACACAAACAATGGTTCTTCCTCTCTCTTGACATTTCCCAAGGCTTGAATGACAATTTGGCTAAATAATGCAGTGTGACCTGCTTTCTTTTGCTCTCTAGATTGAAGTTTATTTCATTGCTACCTCCCTTGTAAAAACTCTACAAATCCCCAATTTGGAAAGGCTTGCTTGTTTAATTTTCCTTTCATATTTCTCTTCTTTGTGGATGCTTTTTGTGGTCTTACAAGGTTGCTGATTACTTAAGATACTGCCGCTTTTCTGCTTTTTAAAGTAAAACTAAATTAATTTAGCTGCAATTTAATTTAATTGTGACAGATTACAAAGGACCATCATTCTGTGGACATCACATTTATGCAATGGCCACTGTATGCTTTATATATGTGCTATATAAATTTTGCAGATATATCAATATTTTCTAAATAATCTTTTTTTTAATAATTGAAGGAAACTTAATGGAAGTTATCCGAGGTCTTTAACAACTGGCAAGGTTTTCATTCTTTGTGGCTTTGTGATGGGTTGGTAGTCAGAACCCTAAACCTAACCCCAGCCACTTGTTATCTGGTAGAATGCAGCTCCTCCACTTTGAGTGACCAGAGGCTGGCATTACAGATTATCAATACAGCAGGAGATCAAGTATAGTACAATATACCACTAGGCTTCCAGCCAGTATTATAAAAGAAGTGACTGTAGCCTAGGTTAATATTTACTTTTTTATTAATGGGCTTCAGGGCTTAGGAAAACCATTTTCTACTTTAGAAGTGGGATGTGATTTTGAGGCTCTTATGGCAATATCTACACATTACTGGGCTTTGTAGTTATCAGTAAGAAGGACCTGTGCTGGTTAGTGGCTTTTTCTTATTCCATATTTTTTTAGAAGTTCTTTGGTTTAAGGAATTTATTGCTTGGGCAAAGAGTGAATTCTCTGCATCATATTTTCAACAGAAATGTACTCAAAATGTGGCTTTATTAACAAATGTACTGTATATCAGGCTAGAGAGTTTACAGAATTATCCTAACAAAGCTTGTCCTGGAAAAAATATTTCAGGTTTTGAAATTCAGTAGAAAAAGGAGAGCTGAGTGCCAACGGACAATATAAAGAATCAGCAAAATAAAACTGTTCTTGTTGAAGTAAGTCTGCAATCCTGGTGACTACCATGAACACCACTGTAATAGGAGATGGGAGGAGAGACATGTGGAGATAATAGTCATTTATTCTGGCAGTGTCTGTCTTTATTTGTTTTCATTTTCACATCTTCCTCTTAACTGTTCTATTAGGATAAATTGGTTGGCAAGTTTTTAAGCATGACGTCACTGTTATATAAAATACTGTATGAGCATGAATGAGCATCTAAAGGAAAAAGGACACTCATTTGAGGACATTAATGTTCACATTTTAGACAGAGAAGATAGGTGGTTTGAGAGAGGGGTCAAGGAATCCATTTATGCCAACTTGGAAAATCCTTCCTTGAATAGAGGTGGGGGCCTCAGGCACAATCTTTCCCCCATTTTCCTCCCTGCTTTGTCTTCTGTTCCTAGGAAGATTAAGACCATTTCACAAGCTCAACAGCAGCATGGTGATCTTAACGATCCTCCTTTAGATGATAACAGGACTTAAAATAACATCTCAATATAACCATGACCTAGCCCCAGGTGTAAGGTCACACAGCTACCTAGAAACATATTTAGGATTCCCTTACTAACTTTGCTCAGACTGAAGAAGCTCCTTGGATAAGGAGCGAAACGTTTCCACTGAGAAAATAGAAATCCAGTTGACATGATTCAAGCTACAGACATGAATGAGCAGATTTTAGTAGTACACCTGAATTAAACAAGAAATTAAAGCTCAGCTGAGAAAGAGCATTGCACCCATTAATGGACTTTTTGATATGCTGTTACATGCATCTTCCTGCCATTTATTTGTCTTCAAATTGTTCCCAATAACTTGAAGATTATTAAATGAGAAAGCATCCACATGGTTTTTTCTATGTGGTTGCTGGGTAGGAATTATGAGAGTTGATCTAGTACATGTGAGAAAGACTGTTCTGTTACTTCCCTTAAGTTTCTGCCAGCTCCTGTCCATTTCTTTGGATTAACTTCCTCTGGGGAAATCAGTGATAATTCAGGTTCCTCTTCTGTTTGAGTCAGCATCTAGTTCATTGATTCAGAGTTGCATTAAGATTCTAGGCTGTTCAAAGTGACAAGTTCCCAATAGATTTTGACCATTCTAACTGATGTGCTTTTTAATTTTTGTCAAGAATGAGTATAGATCTGCCACCAGATCATGTGGGTTTTGGCTAAGGTTTATGTGGAACTAGAAACAGCTACAGTAGAGAACAATGGCCATTTTAGCCCAATTTGTCTCCTTTCAGCTGTAGCCAAGCAGATGTCAAAGATGAATTTTCAAGCAACATATGATTTACTTGTGGTTTTGTTTATGCAGAATGGGAATTCTGGGAGTTGCAGTCCCAACACATCTGAGGAATATCTGATTGGAAGCCTGGTTTAGAAGATGCTGGAGACTGAAAAGATAAACAAAATGTAAGTTATTAAGCAAACAAATTGTTTTTTACTTTGGTCATGTAAATCTTAACATTTAGATCACAGAAAACTCATTCCAGGTTTTGGGCAGCAATGGTGCAGTGCCTGCTAAGAATGTGGTTCCTTAAAATGCACCTAAGAGGTTACAACTGTGTTTACAAATATGCAGCTTGTATTGGCACAGTTATAAAGAAGCCCTTGGCTGGACCAGTGTCCTATTGAGTATACCCAGTAATATTTGAAATAGCCTCCAGAATTACAATTATATTTACAATAAGGAATGGAGAAAACATTGTGAGATGGTGTCGTATGCAAAACATAGCTCTCCTAAACTTTTTTGGGTAAATAGATTTTGGTCTTTCTTTCTCAGATAGGATCTCAAGTGACATTGACTGATCGGTTTAATTTGGGATTCTTCTGCCAAGTTTCTCTGCAGATAAAAGATGAATGCTTAAGTTTCCCCAGTGACAAGTATCTAGGAAATGCTGTTGGATAACTTTGTCTAATAAGAAAAAAAAAGTCGATACATTATTTTTTAAAGAGGAATTCTGGTGAAACAAAGTATTCCTGAAAAATACATGCACACACACTCATGTATACAGGTATACTTATATATCAATATTCATATAGGCTCATACACATATATGTATACATTCTCCCCCCCCCCCCCCCCCGCGCACACATGCAAACATAAAGAGACAAATGCTTGCCTAGGACATTCTTACAAAGTTCTCATATCACTCCCTTTTCTGGCTATTCTTATAAAAGAGCTAGGCTCCTCCTTCTCACCATATAATTTCCGGTAAGGGAAAAGACCCTGTACAAACCCGAGGCATGGTTTTCCAGAATGCTCACGAATCCCATGCTTGAACTAGAATAATGCCATGCTGTTCATGTCCCCGTCTAGCAAATAAGCAATATGTTTTTCTTACTGGATTTTGTTCTCCAATTCAGGATCAAGATTTCTGTTCCACCTGCGGCCCTTCGGTTAGAGAGCACAAACTTCCAGTCTGGATACCTTCAGCCCTAGTCTGGGACACCTGATACTGTCCTGTTGCCAGCGGTTCCTCTCCCTTGCTCTTCCATCCCAAGTCTCCTTCATAGCTGCACGGGAGGGTTTGGAGTCACCTTTCCGCTGCAAAACCACCCAACAGAAAATGCAAGCACATCACTCTGGAGCTCTTTGCCTCCCCTCAGTTCATTCCAGCCAATATGGCAGTCTGGCCTGGTGTATTTTTGCTACCTCACCCCACTTCTGCTCTAAGGAAGTGCTGTGTCACTGCCCCTTCTTCAGTAGCACATAGACGTTACTAGGCAGCCTGGCTGAGATTCATCTGATTTTTAACAATCTGTTAATACATTGTGCTGACTCAGATCAGGGATTATCGTTTCAAGCTTTTTATGTAGCTGCAATTCAAATGTCTTTTCCAAGACAGTGCCAAGGCCAGTTGCATTAAACGAATGAATGAATGAATGAATGCACGCACGCACGCACACGCACACACACACACACGCACGCACGCACTCAGAGCGCAATCTACATTCTTGTCAGTTTAGCTGACTTCAGCAAGGCTAACAGCTCTTAGGAATTTCCTGTTGTTTCAGTTTAGAGGTGAGTAACCTGTGGTTCAGTTTAATATCATACAGTACTGAGAAGGAAAGTGAGAATGAGAAGAAGCCTAAAGAGATGGAGAAATAATGGGAAGGGGGAAGGGGGATGGCTGTAAGGAAGAAAATCAAATGACAGAAAGGACATGGCTCTGCCCAGTTTGGGCACTGCTGCTTACAGTATGTATGTATGTATGTATGTATGTATGTATGTATGTATGTATGTATGTATGTATGTATGTATGTATGTAGCTGCCCATCTCATATACATGATTCTGGACAGCTAACCATCTTTTTCCTTCTGATGTGCAGACTCCAACAGATTACTCCTACAGGAATGTAGTCCTTGGCAGGAAATCAGTTCCCCACTCCTGTCCTCTTTATGCAAAATTCATTGTGACAAATAGTTGGTATTCATAAATGCATCCTGCTCATAACAGCCAAAGCTGAGTAGCTGGTTGCTTCTAATTCTCCAGTTCACAAACAAGAGGGAGCAGCAGCAAAATGTTCTAGTATGGAATGTCAGCCAGCCAGATATATACTAGCATGTTCTGTTTTTCCTTGACATTCTACAAATGTGCAGCACCATTTCCCCTCCCTCCAGAATTTACTCCAGAACATTACTTCTTAATCTTCCTCTGCCTTCTTATTATGCCATGCAACTCTCTTTCTTTGTCCACTCCTCTCTTCCCCCCCACAACCTTATATCCAATTCTGTAGCCCAGTTATGAAAAAAGTAAGCAGATTAAAATGGCCCCTAAGAATGATTGTGGGAGAAAACCAAGGTAGGATTGAATACTCTCTACCTGCATATTAATCCTCTTCTGAAAAATAATCACATACCTGCCTTTGCATAACAAGGGAAATATAGGTTTGTGAACCTCTTGTTTGTTTTGCAACATATGGTTCTACCTGTATAGGATGCTCGCTGAATTCACCATTTCTCCCACAGAACCCTTCCCTTGGGCTGTTTTCACCAATTAGTTATCTGATTTTTGACAGCTAAGTTCCAGCATTTGAACTAAGTATTTATGAGCTTTTAATATAAGATGGTCCTAAAGAGCCCTCATGAATTTGTCTCTTTCTACACTCAATGTCCCTTAGTGACATTGGAGTGTAGAAAAGAAACAGAAAGGGGTAGAGTGGCCAGCTTCTCTCCACCCGCCCCCAACCCCGTGAGTCTGTCCAGAGTAACACGTGGTCTTGGTTATGCCACTTTTTTTCCTGTTCTATCAGAAGGAAAACAAGGAAGTGACAGTTTCCTATTTTCCTTTATGGAGTGCGTGATTCTGTCAGTCATCCAAATATAGCAATATCAGTCACCACAATTTGGGGCTGAGTAATGAGAACTTAAGCCAACTGAGGAACATAGCAACACACCCAGTTCAGTAAGGCTATCCCATTTAAAACATCTGTAAATAAATTTTCACTGTAGTTGAAATAGACTGAAAAACTGGAAACACCCAACTTGATTCTAAATACAGAAAAGATGTGGGTAGGACCCAGTTCCTTATGCAATTGTACTCTTGGAAGACATTCTTATCTAAACAGGTGTGCCAGCATTTATGATTTTCATTCCTCTGGTAGAGGTGTTGTAACAGGAGAGTAAGTTGTAGGAGGGTAGAGGTGGTATGTCTGATCTGACAAAAGAGGATTTAGTTGGAGCTTTTTCCCTTCCTAGATCAACTCCCTCCTTAGTGGTAGATCCAGAGGAGATGAGACACACTCTCAGGAAACATTTTTCTTCAAAAAAGACAGCAACACAATTTTGCCCACAGCTGAGATTTCCTCCAAACAAATATTTAATGCCTTTGAACATTTTTCCTTCTTTGTCTGCTCACTGATACTGTACTTTGATATGCAACTTATCTAGTATGATAGAGTGATTATGCTGCCCAGCAGACAGAAGGGATACAGGGTTCAAGTCCTCAGTCAAGCATGACTCACTGGAAGACCTAAGATCAGTCTTTCCCTCTGTCTGATGTTGATAGCTGGATAGCTGGATAGATAGAGCACCTGGGTAGTGAGCTGGCATTGTTGCATATGCAACAATAGATTATTTGAATTGGTGAGGAAGATACAATTTGTAGCTGCCTTTCATAGAAGCAGGGCATGCCTTCCTGGCCTCTCGCTTCCAATTTAAGTATAACTTGAGAAGTAAGAATTTGGCACTTAGAACTACCTCTAAAAGGCCCTTTGTGGTTCAAGAGACATACCTCTGTGGCTAATGATTTAGTGACCTGTTGATTGGAAAAAACACAAGATCTTCTGCCAACTGCAAGACTTGGGAAGCCATTCGGCTAATGAAGATTAAACTCTGTGCAGCCAAGCATAATGAGTTGGGATGAGTAACTGGGGTTGGTGAATATTTTGGTATCAGTACTGCTTGAATCAAAACAGTTCTCAGAATCTTTTCTGAGAGGTTTCTTGAAAAACTTACTGACCAGATGGGGTTTGATTATCTCAAGGCACAGCCAAAATGGAGTTTTAATATCTGGAAATAAGTGAGTAAGAAAGACAAGAGTACATATGCATTGCACTTTCTCCCAACTTGGTATCCACACAGTATTTTCATTAGAAGAGAATCTCTGTAGCTCAGGGTTGACTTCTAACAGTTGACTTGTTAGAAATGTCCTGAATGTGAAATTGTTCTGTGGCCATAAAACTGATAAAATCAAATCTTGAGATGAAGTCTTGGTAAAAAAAAAAAAAGTATGGCTTGTACAGCTTGCACATTTTGAAACAGTATGTGTCAGAGATGTTACATAAATCCTTGGAAGCTAAATATAACACTTTTGGGGTGTTACTGCTTTGCTTCTTGCTAAAACAAGAAAATAGGAGTTAGTTCTATTCCCAAATCTGCTAGACAACTTCTTTCCTCTTCACCCAATGTGGCCTTCTATAGAAGAAGGCATGCAATAGTCCTAACTTCTCCCTTTTGAAATATGAAGGGTGCCTGTGTAAGTACATTTGAAATTGCTCTGTAATGATAAATGAGTTGAATCAAATTGAATTTATGACAGATGCCCCCTATGTTATGGAGTACAACGTCTTCCATGTCAGTTAATAGGGAATAATAGGAAGTATAGTTCAAAATCTTCTAGAGCAGGGGTCCCCAACCTGTGGGCTGCGGCCCACTAGTGGGTCAGCCTGTTAGGAAGTGGGCCGCGGGGCTCCCACCTGCAAACCCCACCCCCCGGTGCACGAGATTGGCTCCCACCTGCAAACCCCACCCCCCGGTGCACGAGATTGGCTCCTGCCTGCAAACCCCCCGCCCCCGGGGCCGGGGAAAAATTGTCTTCCATGACCAGTCCCTGGTGCCAAAAAGGTTGGGCATCCCTGTTCTAGAGGAAGTGTGAGGGAAACAGATGTAGGTCTTTCTCAACAGGAACCTGTTGAGTGAGTGTTGCTGTCCAGCCCCAGTGTAATTCTAGTGGGATCCTACAGGCTGCCTTTGAAGCTGAGGAAGAATGTTTTAGTGGTTCAGTTTATAGATTCTAGTCGAGTTAGATGCTGCGCAGAGAACCTTGAGAAAAGTGGTTTGAATAAGCTGGCTGAAACTGAGCTATGACCATTATTGCTTGATCATCTTCACGATTTCAGAGGTTTGCATCTTCATAATATTGGCTCACATGAAATGGAATATATAGAAAGATGCTGCACAATTTCAGTTCCCTCTTTCTTGCTCTCCAACATCTGCGACATGAGGAAGGCACCTCATTCTGTCTAACTGTTAGATGTTAGTTCTGAATGGCAAGAGAGCTGCATACTGAAGAGCAAAACATGGCAGAAATATGGAGGCACATTGTCAAGGACCCGTGGGGCTGCTAGCACTGCCCACTTACAGGAAAGAAAGATGAGACGTAACCACATTTCAAATCGTCAGTCAAAATACTGTTGGGAGACTTAAATGAAAGAAGTCATTTTCTTTTTTGCAATACGACTTTCTGATGTGGAAGGCACCCAAAAGGCCCAATAAGAATGTAGGCCACCTTGCTCCAACTTTATTCCTCCAGATGTGTTAAATGGCAACTCGCAGCTCTCCTAGGAGGATAGCATGCTGGAAGAACAATGGCAGATGTAATTCAAATCCATCTGGAAGCCCAAGATTGAAAGAAACTTAACCTCTCAATCAACAAGCTAAATTTCTCAGGAAAGAAAGAGCAAAAAGTAGTTTTAAAAATTAATATTCATTCAGTCTCCGTTGGGCAGACTGAAATAGTTACATTATTCAACAAAAATGTGAAACATTTTTTTAAAAAAATTCACACACACAAAAACAAGTCTTGACAATAGCAATACAATTCTTGATGAGCTTGCAGTTTGGCAGCTGCTGTGGCAAATCAGCTAATTTCAGGACAAAATAAATAAATCTGGAGCCACAATGGATATTAGATTCCTCTCCCAGCAACATTTACACTTTTATGAAACTGATTGAGACATTAATCTCAATTAATGGAACAGCAAGAACCAGTCAGGGGGTTGGAAACAGAAAGACCAGGAAGGCATAGTAGATAATCTGTTCTAAAACACTGAATAGAATGAAATAGGCCAAGCATAAATGTGAAACTGCCCCAGAAGCGTACTCACAAGGATGCTTCTGTCTCTTCAAATGGTAATGAGTGAGTCATTGTCAACCATCTAGTGCTTTTCCCAGAGGAATCTTGTAGGAACTGCATTTTTAGTCCCCAACTAGGAGGGATTCTAAGCCCTGTGATATCATCCTCCCAAAATTTGTTTCAGTCTTTAGAATCATCAAAAGCACTCCACTGCATCAGACTACATTGCCATCTGACTAGGCACATTTCCCCCACAATGTACTGCTAGATTCACACATCGTGCCAAGCCAGGTTGTTATTTTATCCATATTTGTTGAGTTAGTCAGAATGGCCAGGTGTATACCTTGTGTTCAACAACAAACTAGCCAGTTTGGTCTAGTGGTTAAGGCACCAGGCTAGAAACCAGGATATTGTGAGTTTAGTCCTGCCTTAGGCATGAAAGCCGGCTGGGCAACTTTGGGCCAGTCCCTCTCTCTCAGCCCAACTCACCTCACAGGGTTGTTGTTGTGGGGAAAATAGGAGGAGGAAGGACTATTAGGTATGTTCCCCGCCTTGAGTTATTTATGAAAATAATAAAGGCGGGATAAAAAATCTAAAAAAAAACACCCTATGGTTAACAAACCAGAATAGTTGGATTTATATAACAGGCTAAGACTTAATAGCTAACCATATCTTGGAAATATTTGTGCAGTGTGTAGGAAACCCAGGACAGAGCAGATTCACTCTTGCTTGGGTCCAGCACTTGCTGTTCAAAGGCACGTGCTCTTTGGACACGATGGGCAACCTTGGCTAGTTCTGTCCTCCTCCATGACCTAGTATCCTGTCCTTTTCCAGTTATCAAAGAGTGAACTGCCATCTCAACACACCATGTGCCATGATTTAATTATGTGTTAATTAGGCAGCTAACTTGTACCGAGTTAACTGTGCATTCATCTAGGCCACTATTGTCAAACTGACCGGCTGTAGCTCTCAGGGTTTCAGACAGGAGTCTTTCTCAACTTACCTAGGGACGTAGGGCATTGAATGGAGGACCGATCACATTAGAAGGCAGACATTCTACTACTGTATTGAGCTGCAGCCTAACAAGATACTGCCATTTTTTAAAGAAAGTCTTATTCATCCTCACTATTAAGGATATTGTTTAAAATTCACTTCAAGGGAGTTAGCACTACAGTACTGAACTCCAAAAGACTAATTTCTGAGGATCTTCAGTCAGCTATCCCATAAACTGCTATCCTGCAACTGTTGTAATAGAACATATTTGTGACATGCCATATTTAGTTCAGTCACTTTTTTAAACAAAGCATTTCTTTTTTATGCTATGAATTCCCTGCATCAAAGAGACTCCCCAAAGATTGCGTAGGAGCTGCCTTTTTAAAACAACCTCATTAGCTCCCCCCCCACCCTCCCCTTTGAGATTCCATGTCCAAGTAGTTGCTGGAAAGACAAATGCTTTCTGACAGGATGGGAATTTGCATCCAGGTTGCTAGGCAACTGGCTGAGGTACTGCAGCCTCCTGAATTGAGCAGGATGAAGAGAACTCCCTGCCTTAACCTGATTTTCCTGGCAGGATTCCACAATCTGTGGTGTGGTGGCAGGCTATAATTTAAGGGGCAGTGTGGAGCTTTTAATAGTCCAATCCTAAGCATGTTTATCCAGAAGAAGCCTGCTGAGCTTAACGGCCAGGGAAGTAAGATTGCTTACCAAAATGGAACATCCAAAGTCTTCCCAAAGATACCCGATCTTAAGAAATGCCCAGATGCGAACCCCATGGCTTTCTTACCTGTGGTTTATTGAAAAACCATAATACGCTGGGTTCACATTACATTAAGTCGTAAATTGTGGGCTGCAAGGGCTGGATTCACATAACACATAAAACTATAACGTGGTTTGTCTGATTTTGGGTTGATGCAGTGTATGAATCCAACCCAGCCTGCATGCGCCTGTACAGACAACCACTGTGGTTGTAAGCCATAGTTTACTCTAATATGTGAACCCAGAACGTTTCTGTGGAGCTCATCCAGCAGAGTTCAGGGGGAGCTGCCCAGAGTGCTGATTCTTGCCTGCCTTGATCTACAAGGGAAAACCTTTGATCGCCCACGTTGTACTAAGCCACTCACTCGGCTACGAGTGATCGCCAATGAACACTACGGTGTGTTTGATTTTGATGTAGTATATTACATGAACTCTGGCACTATGATTTATTCAGGACACCCAGAATAAACCAGCTATGGCATAAGACAACATGTTGATCCAATCTCTGTGTGTTTTGACTACATCCCCTTCTGGTGAGCCAAATCTCCTCAGAACACCAAAGCTACCATTGAACATGTATAGATTGCCTCTTTCAGCACTGAGCAATTGCAGTATGGATGCACCTGTTTAGGACTAAGATGTATTTCAGCTCAAGTCGTAGAGCCTTTGTGAGATCTAGACCTCACCAGTTTAGAATGTAATAATATGTTCCTCCCTTTCCTGCAAGACATTCTGAGAATACCAGGCTCACTGCCATGCACTCAGAATCCTTGGCCTCAAGGAGAGCAGAAGCTGAGCTCAAAAGCGTGGGAGAATAAGAAGATTTGTGGCTATGCCATAGCTAAAGACCAACTGCCAGCCATGTGTATGGAGAGGGACACCATACTAAGTGGGCCAGAATATTCTTGACAATCTGTTCCCAATCAAGGACAACAGTTTGGGTGGGGGAAATGAAAAAAATGGCTTTTACTTTTTTGGAATAATAACAATAATGGACACTTTGAAAGAGTTTACAGAAAAGTTAAGGAACCTTAAACAAACACAAGGAAGTCCTTTTGACAGTTCCATATTCAGTTCTCCTTATTCGACATTCCATCTTGTCAAGATCGGTTTAAAAGCGTGATTAATTCTGGCACTTTCTCTCCATAGGTATTAAGAAGCACAATTATACTGTCAGAATATAGTATTAAAAATCTGAGCCCGTCTTTTTGTTGTTACAGTGATTTAAGTCAATGGTTTTTAAAAAATGGACCTGGGAGCTTTTTCAGGCAATCCCTATGATTATAGTGAAAGTAAGAGTGAATTTTGTCACAACATTGGCTGGAAGGATGAGAGTTTTCTTTTAGCACATCTGAGGAATTCCAGACTGAGGGAGGCTGGAATTAAGGAAAACAACACTATTCAAGCTAGCAGTCTGGCTCAGTGGTTCACATCTCACACTACGTCTGAATATTCATGTTTGTATATGTATGTACATGGCTTAGCACAATGTGTGAACCCAACCAGTGCAAAGGCATCAGCCAAAGTTCCTTCTGTATGTACTCACAAAAAGGCCAAGCAATTCCCAGTCTACTCTATTGGGGTATTTTTTAAAATGGTCCCCAGCTCATTCCTTATTTTGTTGAGTAGCAACCCAAAACCCATTGAAACGGGAGTCTCACTCATTTCCCAACATCTAACAGTCCTGCAGGACTTCAGGTGGAAAAAGAGAAGTCTCTGTTGGTCAGAGCAAATATTTCTGTAGTACTGTGGCATAAACAAAGAGGCTTGACTACATCAATTTCTTTCCCAGCAGTTTCATTGACTGCTTGTTCACAGCTAATAAACAATGGAGAATGGGGCCCATAGAATCTGAACACAATGAAGAATACCACAGATGTTTACCAAAACAGGAGCAAAGTAACTGGGAGGGTGGGGACACACACAAACACATGCAAAATATATTCAGAATGGCACAACCAAGAAATAAAGGTCTTTCTCAGAAACTATATTTAATTTAACTGTTGGGAGAACATCTTTTATACAAAACTGGTTCTCTAAAATGCCTTAATTCGCTGTCTGTGCTCCATGAACCCTCCGTGAACAGCCTGCTCTTCTCTGGCTTATTCCTATCATCTCCCCAGGGTTCCATAGGAGGACAGCACGTGGCGGCGAGGGCTTCGGACTGAAACCAGGAGCGCCAGCCATGCCGATGGACTGGGTGCCCCAGGCCACCTAGGAGCTCTCAACACCTAGGCCGTGGTGAAGTGCCCAATATGGCTACAGAACACAAGTGTGTTGCGTGGGTATTGCTTTAACCCAAGATTTCCACGAAAGGCCTGGTGCTTCTTATTTATTAATGTGGACTCTAGGATACCCCATTAGTTTTGTTTTTATACAAGGCTTTCTCGAAATCCTTAATTTCTAAAATCCGCTCTGGGTTTTTCCCTTGTCCGCGAAGCCATCCCTCCCAGGGGAAGAGGACAATTATTGTGGGAAGGAGAGGAGCAGATCGGTGCGGCGGGAACAGCCACTCGGTTAAGCCCGGAGTAAGCCCCTGCGCAGGAAAGCGAGCGCGCGGGCGGGGGCTCCGTGGAACGCCCCGGGCGCGACCAATCGGACGCGGCCGGCTCATAAAGAGGGTCTGCATTGTGCGCGGAATGAGCCGCGGCCCGCGCGTTCTACTCAGCCCGGCGGAGGCGCAGCTGGAGGCGGCGGCGGCCAGGAAGGAGAATTTGCCGGTTAGCTGCGGTTCCCCTTGTTGGATCCGACTCGCTGAAGGAAGGGGAGACCCCTGGGCCGCAAAGCTGCACGCTGCCCGGAAGACGCCGGGATACTCCCCGGGAAGAAGCGAGCAGAAAAATACTGTGGTTGGTCCCGGAGGATGGCTAGTTGGCCCAATCATTATCATTAGCTCCTCCTCGCTCCAGTTCAGTCGCACAATTTCTGTCTAGCGTCCCCCTTATTTCTCATCCCGATCTCTTTCCTGTCTGCTTTGATGGCCTTTAATATACTTTAGTGTACCAGTTGTTTCCAAAGTGGCTAACGAAGGTTCCCTTCCCCAAGCAATTTGCACTCGGTTCTGAAAGATGGAGGAGAAAAGAAAGGTATCCAGGCCAGGGACGTGCACTTGCAATGCACTCCAATGCCTTGGAGGGAAACGAGGCAGAATGAAAAGGCTCTCTTGAATCATCTGTTTCAATCTGATCCAGTACTAACAAGAAGGGATGGGGACTGAATCTGGGTCTAGCCCGAGCACTCTGCCATTCAGCTGCGGTTCTTCCCACAAAGAATTTCTGAAGTCTGCCATCTTTTTCTGGTGCACAAATTTGTCCCATCTGTTTTAATCTACTTATTTTTTAAAGTCACTTTTCCGAAAATACTAGAATTTGATTTTTAAATAAAAAATTGAAGTTTCTGGGGCCTTATAAATTTAAGCCAAGTCTGGATGGAAGTGTGTGAACGGTACCAGATCAGACTGAAAGAGGTAGACTAACCTCTAAGGATCTACCAAATTCTGTGGGCGGGGGGGGGAGGGGATGGTACCGGCTCCCCCTTTGCCATCCTGTCATCCTCATTGAACTTCATCATTCCCAGACCTCTCAAAATGTTCCATCCGATCCATTTGGTGTGTGGGTTTCCATAGAAATGGTAGCAGAGGGTGCACAGTGCTACGGTGTCCTCTCTTTTTATTTCTATGGAAACCCAAGTCCTGAATGGGTTGGACAGAGCTTAACCATCTGTTCCACCCCCTAATTTTAAACTAACATGGCTCGTGTGACATCATGCCAATGTTCTTTTAATATGTGGAGATTTAATATGTGGAGAACCATCTGGGCAATTTTGTCCCGTACCAAACAAGAATAAAGGTGAGGTTGGGGAGAGAATCGGTCGGTCCTGGCAGAGGTCTTCCTTGCAAATGGATGGTACAAGCTCTCCTGATATAAACCTTTTTGTTAACTTTTTTCAGGTTTCAGTTTGGGCAGGAGTAGCCTGGTTTACTTAACAGAAGCATCTACCATTATCCGGGAAGACATGAAGACTCTGGTAAACACGGCGGTTGTCATTCAGGCCTTGGTAACTGCAGATTCTGCTCCTCTGCTCATCTTGGTCATAGAGCCTGAAGGCCGCCATCCACTTCCTGGTTTGGATTTTGGATTTGTGATCCAAGCTGCCCGTCTCGTTGCAGCCTTTGACAACCCGCTGCCTTCGAGAAGTGTTGACGAACTCCCATCCTTCCCAGGCACCAAAGGAAAAGGCCTGAGGGATTTATCATCCTACACATCTGAAGGGCACAATGTGGGAGAAGACGGCCTTATTGCGCAGTGTTGAAATGCTACTGGCTTCTGGTTTCATTTTAGAGTGCACTTTTGTTTTCCACCCATTAAAGTTAGACTTGATTTCATTTAGCTTAGGGAACAGATATACTGTATATAGATACACACACACACTGCATATATATACATTTTATATATACATACATACTTTATACATGCACACACACATATACATACTGTATACACATACATACACACACACATACACACAAACACACACATACACGTACACATACATACATACACAATTTAATTTTTTTTCACTTGTGTGGGAACAACATTTGGAAAGTGCTATATAAATTAGCAAAAAAAAGTAAAGGAGGAGGAGAAAGTGAGAAAGAAGCAAAAAAACTAAAAGCAAATATATCAGAATGTTTAAATAATTAAAAAAAAAACACCAGAGGCTTCTTATATCTGTGTGTATGATAATAGTGTTGCAGATGTACAATCTAACATCCTGAAGAATTGTTTGATTAAAAATTTTAAAAAAGGTTCTACCGTCAAAAACGTCTTTGCCAATGCTAGACCGATTGAGCAGGCCTTCAGGAAGGGTTAGTTGTACAATATGACCCTCCTTTGTGTAGGTTTTTGGAAGATTAATAACTTTGCTTTATTTCACTCTGGCCAAATGCGTTTCCTTGGTAAAAGGGAATTTGTAATCCTGAAGGAAATTTATGCCTAGTTAAAACACAAATACCCTTTACTTTTAAAAACATATTCCCACAAATCTGACCTGCAGCGCCGGAGAGGATCTAATTCCAGGAGTGAAAATTCCGACTATACTGAGAAGGAAAAGGAGATGATTGCGGAAGTCGAGTTAAGGAAACTGCAACAACAGTTTCGGATCATGGTGGAAAACCGCAAGTCTCTTGCTCTCAAAACACAGCAACAATTGTTCCATCAGGAGTAAGTGTGCCAGAGATTAAAGAGGAGCTGCCACATTGTGTGTGTGTGCGTGCGTGCGTGCGTGCGTGCGTGCGCGCATGACCACCTTGATATATGCTAGCTAATATCTGTTCTGTTAGCTGAGAAAAGTGTCTGAGTGCAAACATACCTGCCTCCTGTTTAAATCTATCTAAGCTAGTGGAATCACCTTTTCACATTGGTCAATTCACCCATTGTGCTAACCATGACCTGTATTGCAGTGTATAAACTAGTTCGTAACCTATGGTTTAGGGCTTCACATTTTATGCCAGTTCAGTTTGCCAGGGCTGTTTGAGAAGTGTGGTAGATTTCGTTGGTGCTGCTGGTTCTCAGGAAGGAGGGAGCACAGTCCAAGGAGCTGGAGGAGATAAGCGGAGGCAGAGTCCGAAGAGGTTCAGGATAGCCCCGCCCTAGTGTCTCCCAGGTTATTTCCCCTTAGCTGCGGTAGAGCTGCTTTAGTCTGGCAAGATTCTGTCTATAAGGTGTGAGCAAATAAGGAACTGGAGTTTGAATGGACTGGCTCTTCGTTGTTCTTGGGCTGGGGCTGACAGGATGCTTTAGTACATTTTGATACAAACCTTCTTCTTCCTTTACAGAAAACACATCCATGCCTTGAAACAAGAACACGACGAGGTTAATTTACTCCTAAGTCTCACCAAATCACCCCAGAACATTTTCATGGATGACCGGAACTGCATGGAGCTCAAATTCCTTTTGCAGACCAAAGACGAGTACGATGCTCTCATCAGAGCCACCAAGGGTTTGATTGCAGAGCTTGATGACAAGGTGCTTGGCAGAATGTGCGACTTAGAAAGTGGGGATTGTGAAGCACGGCAGACAGGCTGCAAGCATGAGAATCACAGCTCTCCTCTCTCCCAAAATGTGTGGCTTCTGATTTTTTTGACTCCTCAGTACACTTTTCCTGTGAATCAAAACTAATTTAGCCTGCCCTAATCCGTGTGCAAATATTCAGTTCAAAAACCCAAGGATTGCCAGCTGTAGATTCTTAGGAAAAATAAAACATCTTTGGGGATTCTATTGCTTAGGGAATATTCTTCCTCTCTTTATGCTCTCTCGTCTCAATTTCCTCTGCTCTGTATTGTTGTTTGGGGCAGGAGCTTCTTGTTGTACAGGATTAAGCATGAAATATTTAGAGATTATATTAGCAGATGCACTGTAGTTATTCACGGTTTCCCTCAAACTATCCTCTTTTAATGAATGTAAGAGTTTTGAGATATTTCTCCCTCTCCTTTTAGATAGAGGACTTGGAAAAAAAGATTAAAACACACAAAAAAATTTTGATCAAGCTGAGGCAGGAGCATGATGGGAAGTGGCTCCAGAAGCAAATCCAGCTGCTGGATAACCGTCTCAATCATGTAAGCAGCACTTTTGCAGACTTGCACCTTTCTTGGTAGTTAAGAAATTAGGATTTGTCTCCACCTTGAGGAGAACAATTGAAATAAGAACAGTAATGAGAGCCCTTAAAAATGAACTTGAGGGTGTAGTAGAAGATCTGCATCTCCAAATTTAGAACAATCAGGTATAACTGATGATGGGAAATATAAACTAATATGGCTTCTTTTGCACTTTCCTTTTTGGATCCAGAAAATACACTTAGAACTGGAATCTGGAATCTATTAGCCACGGGCATCTCTGGCCTAATTTTGTGTAACCCTCAGCATGCCTTTGTTCTCCAGCTGCTGAGACCTTTTCTTGCTCTTCAAACTGTTCCTTTGTAAATCACTTCTACTCCATGAGTTTGAGTGTGTCTGTAAGAAGTGAAGGAATGAAGGGTTGCAGCAAGAGAAAAAGAATTATGCAGTCTGCAAACCCCACCCTCTTTGGACCCTGGCTTTCCCCATTGTCGGCTGTTCTTGCTCTCCATGACTTTGATCTCTGAGGAATGTTTTTACCTCTTGCTTTGGAATGCAGTGGACCCTTTCCTGATTTTGCTTCTGACCTCCAGGCCACGATACATTTTGACACCATCTTGACCTCAAACGCCAAGCTCCGTGAAGAAATAGAGAACCTGCAGTGCCAGAAGTCCATCTTTGAGGGCATCTACTCACGGCTCCACAAGAAGCTCGAGCAGCAAAGGAGGACCATGGACGTATCCATCGAGCAGTCAACACAAGCCTATGAGCAAAGGTGAGGAGTGGTCCTAAGTGGGCAACCCTCTGCTCACTTTCAGAACCACAACTTCCTGTGGACTAAGTTCGTTCCTTGGTGGTTTGACAAGCAGCATTGTTCAGAAGGAAGGTATCCGAGGTAGAAAGGTATTCACATTTTAGATGAATAAGTCCCAGGACTAGGAGCAGAATATCTCAGAGATAAGCTGCTCAGCTGGTTCAAAATGAGGGGGTAAAACTTTGGCCTGGACTACTTCACCCTGTCCTATTTTTGGACTCTCTCTCTTGCATATGTGTTTTTCTGTTTCTTCTTAGGGTTGAAGCCTTGGCGAGAATCTCTGTCATGAAGGAACGGCGGTTCAAGGATATTGCCCAGTTCAATATTGAGTTCCGGGAGCTGGAGCGAGTCTATAACCACGAGACCAAGCTGAAGGCATTTATGTTGATCAAACTGGTGGACCGCTCTGAATTTGAGGAGCAGGCCAAAAAGGAAGAAGGTACCATGTTGGGACTCAATTCATGCCAAAGTAAGGGGGGAAATGCTATCTGAGCCAAGAAGAAAATGTCCCTCATCTGATGTCCCCCAGATATGTTGAATCACAATTTGCATCTTCCCAAACCAGGGTTGCCATTGAAAACCTCAGCAATGTGATATTCTCCATTCCTGAGAGCCTGTTTGGTGTTGCGGTTAAGGCACCAGGCTAGAAACCAGGAGACCACGAGTTCTACTCCCACCTTAGGCCCAAAGCCAGCTGGGTGACTTTGGGCCAGTCATTCTCTCTCAGCCCTAGGAAGAAGACGGCAGGGGCAAGCCACTTCTGAAAATCTTGCCAAGAAAACTGCAGGGACTAGTCAGGCAGGTGCCAGGAGTCAACACCAACTCAAAAGTGCGCACACACAAAAAGGTTAAAATGTATTGCTTGATGTTGCAAGAAATGAGCATTTGAGTAATCATGTTATGATGCACTAAGCGATGTCCACATGTAAAAATATGGATGCAAAACCTATTAACGTATAAAGTACATATATACAACTTTATTATTTAATTGAATGTGGGTCTAATAACAATAACAGTCATTACTATATATAGTAATAACAGTCAATAACTAATAATAACAATAACAGTCATCATAGGCAATAGTTCTGCTGGGTTGTCCGTTTCTTGTAGAAGAAAAAATCTGGCTAGGTCCGTATCCTGTGTTCACAACCAGCGTCGTTCCACCCCGTCCCAATTTCTCTCAGCACTCAAGGCAAAGAAGCGGGCCAAGACCAAAGGAGAGAGCTTTGAGAGCTACGAGGTGGCCTATATGCGGCTGCTGAAACTGACGGAAAATGGGGACCTTGACCAGCTGGTGGAAGACTTCATTGAGAAGGAGGAGAAGAACTTTGCTTACTTCAGCTACGTCGCTGAGCTGAATAACGACATGGAAAGGCTACAGAAGAGGATCGAAGACATCCAGGTGGGGTCCTTCTCCCTCCCAGCTCTGTTTTTGTAAGTGCCTCTGTGCAGTTTCACTTTTACTCAAGTTTTTGAGCTTTCATCATTTTGAGCTTTTGATTTCAAATCCTTCTGCAAGTCAACTGCGCTTTGAATACATATTAATGATGACTTAAAAGAAAAAAAGCAAACACATTTTTATAGGCAAACCCGAGTTACTACTGCCACCATGCAGCTTGTGGAGAGACTGCAGCAAGATTAACCTTGGTTTATACTCTGAAAATGGCTTGGGAGCTATCCCTTTATTCTCCACAAAAGGCTTCCCATGGGTTCTGAGCTGTGGTCCAGAATCCTCTGGGGCAAGGCTAGGCTTTTCTACTCATGCATGGTATTATCAGTGTGCAGAGACATTCTTGTGCATATCCAGCAAAGACACAACTTAGCTCGAAGTTTAGGATCTGCATTCAACACAGTTAGGAAATCATTGTTCTAGACTTGGACACTTCTACCCATCGTAATTCCACTCTCTGACTTAAAGTACTTGAGGTTAGGTAGTTTGTCGAGCCTCTGGGTTTTTTGGTTTTTTGCAATTGGGGGGCGATTTTATCCAAGCACACATGCCCTTTTCTCCTTTCACTGTTTTTTTTTTCTTTCTAATTATGTAAACTGCCCAAATCATTTGGGAGTCAGGCAGCCTTCCAAGTTAAATAAATAAATACATTTTGGCATTCTCTGAGCCTGGTGCTCTTTGTAAATACACCTAGCAAAGTCATAAGTGGTCTGAAGGCCAAAATGATGTGTCATGGTTAACTAAAGTCCTGATCCCGTGCATTTCTGAACTTTGTAGAATGAAATCAGCCAGCTGAAATCCCAGCAGAAGACAGCCGAAGATACAGTTCACCGCAATCTGAAGGAAATGGAGGTATGTAGTGGAGCTAGGGTGTGTGTGTACGTGTGTGCGTGTGTGCGTGTGTGCGTGAGAGAGAGAGAGCGAGAGCGAGAGAGCGCGTGGCAGTGTTACTCATAGTTTGACTGGACCCCCATGTGTGCTCATCAGGCCTGGCAGACTGCTGGGGGTGGCTTCGGTTGGTAGGTAGATCAGACTAGAGTTGAATGATCTTGGACCTCTGAAAAGATCCGATCCAAGAGGCCCGGAGATTAACAAAGGAGGTCTTTTACTTGCTGGACCCATTATCTTTTCTAGACTTCATTCACTTCCTAAAGAGTAGAGAGCCATAAGAGGGCAATTCTTCTTGCGGTTCTTGGTTTGATTGTTGTGTAAGGGATGTGACCGCCCAGTTCCAAAGGAGAGCAGTTCCTTTGGGGGAACAGGATGAGCTGGAGAACGGATTCCTTATTCTGTTTTTTTTTTTTTTTTGGCTGCATCATAGAGTTTGAAGCAGAGTGCACAGATTGTGCCTGTGGAAGATCCCAGCTTCAAAGACCGTATCTTCAAGTTTAAAAAAAGGAAAAGGAGGGAAAGAAGGCACCAATGCAGACAAACCTGGGCTAGATAAACTGACTGTCTGGGCCAGAATTCAAGATGTATTTGTGTTCATAAGACAAGGATTTACTCCTAGAATCTGTGGTGGCTGACTTGTTTGGGCCACTGCGTCAGTAGAATCAAGGGTTGTACTAGGCACGGCTATAAAATTCTGAGCCTTGCTTTCTCAAACAACCACTAGAAACACTTTAACACCGAGAATTAGGGAACCATATATCACAAATTCATGCATAGCAGTATACAGGAAACCTGCCCTAAATGCGTCAGTTCGAAGGTTCAAATCTTGGGTCTTTTTAAGTTAATGGACTTTTGGCTGCTCTTTTCTTGACCTTGGAAGTCTCTGTCATCTGTCCCTTATTTATAAAAGACTCTCCCGGGTGAGAATCCATTGGGAGCTGCCTTGGAGGGCCTTGCAACACTTTTGCCTTCACGGCCCTCTAGCCCCGTGAGCCTCTGTTTCTGCCAACAGGAGACACTGCGGAAGACCACTGAAGATGCCAATGATTATGCTTACAAGCTGAAGGAGAGCAGCAAAATCTTGGACCACCTGAAGTCAGCAGTGGATTTCCTGTTCAAGCAGATAGGCTGCGATGCTACCAAGATTAGAGAGCACCTGGGAGAGACGGGGGAGATCACAGATCAGAATGTGATGCAGTATTTCAGTGAGTGAAATGATCATGCACCAAGCTAAGATGATCGCTGGCGTTTTTCCTAGAGAGCCCTGGGGGCTCTGTGTGGGTTGGTGTTACAAGCCAGGAGAAAAAATAATACGAGCTTACTAGTGGAGACCTTCGATAAGAGGCTGTCTCTGGTCAGGTAAAGCCTTCTGACATTCCCTCGTTTGTCCACTGGGGGCGCTCTTAGTCCTTCCACCAGGGACTTCTCTCATCTGCCCAGCTCTAGGAATAATGGAGTGGAAGGATGCTTTGAGTGAACAGGGCAATATTTAACAGAAGCTTGTGAACCTCCTGAAAACACAATGGGTAGCTTATGTAGTATGTAGTCTTGCACACAGAGAAAGTTTTAATGAGAAATTCCCTTTATAATCCAATGAAGTCAAATCTCTAGGTATCAAAAGGAGTTTATTGGGAAACCGTGATCTAGGAAAAAACCCAGGGGGGGAAACAATCATGCCCCCCAAATCAGTGCCCTAAAGTCCTCCTTGTCTGCCAGCTTCTTTGCGCAATGTAGGAGACGTAAAGCACCCCCACGCACCCCAGATGTGTTCTTGCTTCTTTCTGCAGGCATTTTAGAAAAGAAGAGCAACGACCTTTTGCTGATTGAATCTTTCTTGCGCTACAAGGAAGTAGAAGGGGAGTTGGACTCCGTCCCTATGCTGAATCCCTTTTTGGGTGGGACTGCTCTCCTAAAGAAAATGGACACCGTTAAAATAGCCCCACCCTCTCTCAGCGTGGATCCCTTTGCAGACATGCTAGAGCCTTGTAAGTAATTGCAAGAAGGGTAGAGGGCAATGCAAAAACCAAGGATAATGGCAAAAGGCAGTCTGGAGCCAGCAAGAACGAGGGTTCTGGTTGCTCAAGACGGGCTTGGAAGTTTTTATTATAAGGGCGGAGAGAATTCCCTTATGCTCTCTGTGTGACTAATGTCCCAGTGGGTTTCCCCCCGCAAACTTTCTCTTGGTTCCCTTGAGTTTTCCAAAAGGCATTTCAAGAAAAGTCAGAAAAACCGAGTTAATCAATAAAAGAGCCTAAGGGTGGGGAGGGTTTGCTGATCAGTAACTGCTGATTCAATACCTGATTCAAGCTGAGAAATAAATAGGTGCTGCGTGCATGCTGTGTAAATGTGGTGGTTCACCGAAGCGGTCATTTTAAAAAGAGAGAAAAAATGCCTTTTTTTAAAAAACTAACCCTGTTGAACTTCTCATTCCTTTCCCAACAGTGGAAGGTCCGCTAGACCACAAAAATCTGCGTGCCATGATCTTAGAGAATCAGGAGAAGATAAAATCCAGAAGGTGTTCAGTCACGGAACGACTAGATAGTGGCAGAGATAAAAAGAAATTGTCACCAGTATAGAAGCTGAGATGGAAATGTGTGGCAGTATGAGGAACCGTCTTTTTACATCATCTTCATTCATATACTTAGATTCAGATTCGTATATCTATTTTTATGCACGCGCACACGCACACACTGTACAAAATGGGATGGCAAAATGGATTTTCTTTGCATAGGATAAAAAATTATTAACGAAGAAAGAATTTGTCTCTTGAATTTCTACGGCCTGCGGTCTTGTTTGCAGTCTTCTTTTTGATTTCCCTGAATTTCTCTGTTTTTTCCCATAGCCCTCAAATGTCTAGTTGAACTATATCTCCCATCATCCCCCAACCATCAAAGTTTGGAAAAAATGGGAGTGAAAGTCCAACATAACCAGAGAATACCAGTTTGATGAAGGCTGCATTTATGTTGCATCAGGTTTTTTTTTACTATTGTGGAAGGTACCATCTTCTCACCTCTTTTCAGGATAGCAAAACCCTTGGATTCACTTTTACGTTCCTCTTAATTCATACTCTGTTCTAACAAAGAGGCTGCAAAACATTTAAACCACTCGTACAGCCAAAGCAAAGGGCTATTTCCGCTCTAGCACCCTGTAAGTGTGACTATCCTCCTTGCCCTTGAAACACCTGAAACAGATACTGAGTTTGTTGTTGTTATTATATGTTTACTGTATGGCTATTGCACGGTCAAGACATTTCCTTGGTTTGGCAGGTTCCATTAGCCAAAGAAGATTAAGGGATGTGTTTCTGGCACCTCCTCATTCTTTCCAATAGAAGTAGCAAAGCCAGAAGAAGGTCTCTGGGCTATGTGTATAGAAGGACTCTGCAAAGATCAGGTAGTGAGAAAAGAGGGGAAGGGTCTGTAATGGAATCCATGAGCTCCACTTCATCCCTGAACTAAATTTTTTTTCTTGTGTTGATCCTCATAAGCACGGGTGCAGAATGTACTAAATAAGCCACATTATGGCCTACTGTCGTGAGTGAACCAAGCTGTAGTCTTATGTTCTTCATAGGGCTGATATTATATGGATATGGCTCAATTATAATCCAGTTATGTATCAGATCTTAAGCCTTTTGGACAACTATAATTTTCCTATTTTTTTATATCTTAAAAAACAAGGCCATCTCAGTAAGACACTTTAAGATGCAATGTGCAAAAATGTCCTTCAGTCATATGGCTTTTAATGCTAATACGCAGAGTGGACGTAAGGTGGTGCATGGAAGACACATACACAAAGGTTATTGCACTGAAGCAGGATCATGACTCGGATTTATCCAAGAACTACGCATGCTTTTCTAGGTACCAGACAGTTTTACCATTTACAGTCCACTGTGAATGAGCTGTGTTATCCTACAGCATGTTAACACAGAGCAAATGCCATACCATAAGGATTACACCGGTGTGTGGTTCCTGAGAATTCTGGGAGTTGTAATCCCAATACATCTGGAGTGTTTCAGGTTGGCAAGCTAGTGAATGTAGACCACCAAGCCCAGGTGGCCTGAAGCCTAGTAGATATTGGAAATTCGGTTTTGCAATCCCAGACACTCAACATAAGCTGTGGAGCCACTGGCTTTGGAAGGGTCTCTCCTGTGTCAGACTAGCCTGTATGTTGCAGCTGACTTCATGACCAACTACCCGGAAAGAGCCAACGGACAACCCTAGATGCACCCAGAGTGGCAATCCAGCCGTATGCTTCCATTGGGTAAGTAAGAGATTCACTCTAATGTAGCAACTGGGGTATTGGAGGACTGGGGAGAATTCTGGCTTCAAATTTCCATGATCAGTAGGAAATTAGATGTGCCTAATGGACCGACTCATGGGATTACTCTGAGGATACAAAGGGGCATATGAAGCTCCATGGGGGAAAGTTAAGATAGAGGTATTTAGGTAGCGCCACAAGGCATACCCGGATGCTGCCGCATCAGTGGTAGGAAGTCTCTACAGATCCGTGTTGGGTTCCCAGCAGCGTTCCATGCCCTGGTGGAAATGGCTGCATTGCCCCGTCAACAGGATCGCCTCGCTGCTTTCGGAGGGGGTGCACCTTGCCTATTTTTCTGTGCTTTGCTGTGTTGCCCCTGGCTGATCCAAAGAGGGACCCACCAAGGGGAGCACCATAAATAACTGGTACCTAAACTTTGTGAAAAACCTCAGTAGCACCAGTAATCCGCCTTTTCTGGAGCCATGCCCCCCTCCAATTCAACGCCAAACTAGATACCTCCTCAGACTTTTCTATTTTCATACTTTCCTCTCTCGAGATGTAGGCCCATTGGGTTGTATGGTGTGCCTTTTCTTCATTTCTCCGTCGCAAACTTGCTTTCCTCCAGCCTTCCTGACCTTGGGTTGAATATTCCTACGCTGGCTGGGGATTTCTGGTCTACAGCTTGAGACTACTGCACAGGGGAGTGCCAGAACTCCCTCCCAACTGTTGTATCCTCCAGGGGCAGCCCGGGATGTGGTGGGGGCAGATGGAGGCCCCACACTCTGTGGCCCAGCGCCGATTCGGCTGTCTTGAGGCCTCCCTTCCCAGAGCCTGGGAACCTGGGAAAAGGAACCCACGAATGGTGCCTGATCTCCATACAAGCCCTATTAACTCCACAGAAATGGGTAGGGCAGCAGTGGCAAATGCCGTATGTGGTCCTTCCTTCGTGTTAGCTCCTGCTCAGCTCCACATCCTGCTGTTGGAGAGCTTCTCAGCATTGTGCGTAAGTGGAAAATGCATAAGAAAAGGAACATGCGGCTTGCTGTGAGTACAGCTTACTCCATTCCCTCATCCATAATCATTCATGAAGGGCTACTCAGGTGTTCTTAATAATTCAATACAAAGGCAATTTTAGAAACAGGTTTCTCCAGACATGGCTGCATTCTTTCTACAGATAGGACAGACAGAGGGCTGGGGCTCCCAAGAGGATGACCACAGACAGGAAAGACACAGTATCCCAGCTAAGCTAGCCAGGAGCCACCAAAAGTGGTGGCAGAGAAGGTGTCGTTTCTGCCATCACACCCGTTGGTTGGCCTCCCGGCGTTTCTTAATCCTTTTCTTCTCCGTGTGTGATGATGTGCACCAGATTCTTATAGTCAAGGTTGCCGGTCACATCTGGAGGGAAAGCTGCAAACATTTGTTCTACCTGGAGGAACAAAGAAGCCGGGTGATTTCCTACTTCACTGGCTGTTGGTAGAATTGCAGGGTTTTCCCCTGTACCTGGTTCATCTATGTAGAACTCTGTACACCAGGGCTTTCCAAAGTGCCGCCGCTGGCGACACAGTAGCGGCGGCGGCGGCAGTGTGGCAGCGGCGCGTGCGCACGGCGGCAACACGGGGGGGCGCACGTGCACGGCGGCGGCGCGGGGGGGCGTGCGGCGGCGCATGCGTGCACGGCGGCGGCAGAGGCGGCGGCAGCCTCCGCTAAAACGCGGAAGCACAGATGCCGCGCTGCTGCCGTGCACGCGCGCACCGCCGCTTCCAGGTGGTGTGGCGACACACCACACTGTGTGTCGCGACACACTTTTGTGTCGCGACACACAGTTTGGAAAGCTCTGCTGTACACGTTCATTCTGAAGTAAGTCCAGGGGCTGTATTCCCAAGCAAGAGGTGTACAATTCGCCCTCCTAAGCATTGGTTGATTGACTTGTGCTGTTCTAAACGTTGAGGCTAAAGTTCAAGGGCCTGCTTTGATTACAGGGGAACCTCTACTTAACAGACCATTTTGGGGGGAAACGGTCTATTCAGTCCAAATGTACATAACTAATGTAATTGGTCCATTTGCATAATGATGTAACTGACAGTTTTGCTCACTTGTTCACATGGCATAAATTGACCAAAATGATGTAATTACACAAATGATGTAAATTGACACAAATGTTGTAAAATATCATATTACATAATTACACAAATGGTCTACATTGACACAAATAATGTAAATTGCATCAGTTGTCCAGATAGACTTTGAAAAAAAAAACAGATTTGCCCATTATTTTGGAGGTGAAGTCCAACTACAAATTTGATCTGTTGCATCTAAAATCTGTTAAATAGGTTTCTGTTAATTTGAGGCTTTGTTGTACTATTAAGACTGGTAAGTAAGCTAGAATTTATTCAACTCTATTTTTAAATGGCATTTTGTGAGGTTCATACACAAGGCAGTTGGAATCAAAAATGTTCACTTTCTAAAGTGATTGCTTTTTCTACTTAGTAGATTCAAAGTGACTCTAAGACATCTTAAAAACAATATTATAGTGTGCCATTGAAAAAATTAACACGGAATAGTCTTAAAAGTGCATAGTTAGGCTGAAAAAAATTGGTCGTAAGCCTTCATGAATAGGAAGTTACATGCATGAAGAAATATATAACTGATCTTATTTGGAAGGGCATTTGATGAATGAATACTCCCCATAGTCATGTTGCAGCTAGGCCTCAAGTAGATAAAATATGTGAGGAAGAAGAGGATTACCCAGAGAATCCTGGTAAAAAGTGTAATTTTATGAAGATGTTTAGAATTTTCTGGAGAGCCATAATCTCCCCTTAACTACACTTCTCAGGTTTCCTGTGGGGAGGGGAGGAGGAGAGAGAAAGGTATGGAACTTCGGCTATTTTGCTTGACCCACCTTCTCAGCAGTCCACCAAGAAATGCCATTCAATGATTCAGGAACTTCTTACCTCTGCCTTTGAAAACCTTTCTCCTTGTGTCATGAGCATCTCCTTAATGCTGAAAAAGGAAAGCCCGGATTAGATGCAAAGGAATAAGTAAAATCAGTCTCAGCTCCACCCATCAGTCCATGTGAAGGCTGTGAGAAGAGTAGAAGCATAGCTTGCTCATTTCTGACATTCATGCTGAAGCACATGGGGATGGACAAACAACTTCTTAACTGCTTTTAGAATAAGCAGCCAGGCTGATGGTACGTTTGCATCACAATGGATTGTCATACAGAGGTGGTGCTAGGCAAGTACAAATGTTTATTCTGGGAGGGAGAAGAAGGGGACAGAGAGGAGGAGAGATGGTGCTGGGATCTTCTGGCCATTTTATTTTAGTGGAGAAGCTCCAAAAAATACTTACTAGTTTGCTTTTAGGCCTTTGCCTTCTGGATCAAAGACTTTAAATGCATTTAGAATTGTTTCCTCTGGATCTGCGCCTGGAAAATTAAAAAAAAAAGTGGGGGGGGAGATGGAGAGAAAGTCCAAGAAAGCCAAATACTTTGTAAAACTTGCCCTTCTCACAATGTTTGTGGGAAGGTGTGTCATGGCTGAGGCTACCCAGAAAGTAAGTGGGCAGATGTGCCAGGACAAAACTCTCTCCTTCAGATTCACAAGGAAGCTTTCCATAGCAATTGGGAATCCAGCAGCAGCCTGGTGCCGTATCAGTCTCATGGCACTGTCTGTGGGCACACTCTTGAAAGACCTACCCTTACAAGATGTTACTTTTAATCTGCTTTTACTTGTCTTTGCACCGTTTTAGTCTCTTCTTGCTTATGTTGATTGGTTATTTTCTATTGAAGATATTTTTTAGCTACTTTGGGACACTTCTGCGAAATTATGAATAGTGAACATTTTCATTATTTTTTATTTGTCCTAAACCAAGTCTTGGTGGGTGGGTACCTAAACATCTTACCAAAGATGCTCACTGCTTGCAACAGTTAGAGTCTGCAGCCTTCTCCTCCAATCTCACCTTTAAGTTTTTCTCCAAACATTGTCAAGAACACGGTGAAGTTAATTGGTCCAGGAGCTTCTTTGATCATGGCTTCCAGCTCTTCATTTTTCACATTCAGGCGCCCTAAAACAGGCAAAACCAAACCAAACACAACCCTTCAGCGGGGAACTCAAGGAATCTCTCTCATTTTAAGGAATCCCTTAAAATATTGAAAGACCTCTAGTGATTATGTTAAGCACAGGTAATTTGGGGCAAACAGCAGACTAGTAGCTACTCTCCCATCTCTGTCTAATGCTGAGGAGTGGAGAATTTTCCTACATTTACAACCAAAATTGCAAAAATTGGGAAACTGTTGGATATCCAACAGTCCGCACTAGCTGCATTTGGCTTGGTAAGATACAAATTGGCTTGACCTAGAATGCTGTCAAAACTCGGAACTTTCAGTTATATTCCAAGCCAGAGTTCTAGATTTCTGTATTTATTTCTTTTTTCCCTGATGGCTTACAACTTAATTTAATTCTGACTTGATACAACATTTTGGGCAGGAGGAAAGGGATGACAGTTAAAATATTTTTTCCCAGTGAGATTCTATATAAATTATTAAAGGGACATCAATGTATTTAATAATTTAAAGGCATTTCTTTGCTTACCTAGTGCTGCAAATGTGTCTCTCAGATCTGCTTTGTCAATGAAACCATCGCGGTTCTGATCCATGATGGTGAAGGCCTGAAATGCGAGAAGCTGCATGTCACGTATGGTATATGACATCCTTGGCTTTTATTTTATGGAAAGGTCAAACTCCTGATTCTTATGACTGAAATATCTAGTGATGCTTAGCTGAATAACATGTTCTTCTTCCATTCTGAGATTTTAACAGACGATTGCTATCCTTGAAAAAAAATTTAAGTTATTTTATTAAAGTTCCTTAATGCTGTGCAAATCTTTTGAAAGAGGTGCTTTGGAACACAGTGTAGCATGTACGAAGCACCTATTTTCAGACTGTTAGAGCTAGCACAATTGCTTTCGAAGCTGCTCCCAGCTGTCTTCACACGCATGTGTGTGCCCAGCCTTTCAAAATACCACTTTTGAAAGATTTGCACAGCCCTATCCTGTACTTCTACGGGATACATAATTGAACTCAGGGTCTTTCTTGAATCAGCAAGGCTGTTGGGGAATAGATAAACTAAGGATAAGATAAGAATCAAATTAATGTACGATTTGCACAGGAGGCAAAATATTTCAGTATAAAGTTCCCATGGCTGGAATTATAGGTGCATGAGGAATCTGGCAGACTTTATGCCACAATATTTCCGTTAGGGCATTTCAGCTAGGTTCCAGGACTAAGGCCAGGCTTCAGACTAAGCCCCAATAAAGTCTCTTTAAATTGGTTATTACAGCCTTTGATCTACAAGAATGTAGAACCATCCAGGCCGTAAGCATACACTTCCATGCTTAAAAAAAGATTGACCGAGAGTTCTGTTCCTCAAGCCGAGATTGTGTAGCACCGCTCCTTACAAATATGGACTCCCTTCTTTATGCAGGTAGAGCAGAGGCCAGGAGACTGTGGGTGTTTTTCCTAAGTTTGCAATGTCATTGGGTCAGGATATTCTGTTCATTTAGATTCATAGTACAAGCTGTTTGCAAAACATTTTACTGCATAAAATGGTGACATAATGTTGACATACCTCCTTAAACTCCTGGATCTGTGCCTGTTCAAACATTGAGAAGACGTTGGAGTTGGCACCTTCTGCCCTCTTCTTAGCTTTCTTGGGTGCCTTTAGGGAGATTAAACATAAAATTATTCAATGGCATCTCCTTAACCTATAAAAGTGCCTTCTGCTGGGTTAAATAATGGTTCCAGGGCCTTCTATCCAAAGTGATATGCTGGAAACCAATGCTTTTTACTGTTTTATTGGTCAAGAGAATTATTGGACAAAGATCAGTTGTATTTAGCACCATCTGTGGGAAACGCCCTGTGAAAAGTTCATGAAGGGATATCCCTGACCCAAGAAGTTTAGAATTTCAAATTGGATACACGGGAATCCAGAGAAAATGTTGAGGGAGGGTGGAGGTAGAGAAGCCCAAAAGAAAGATTTGTACCGATAGATGTATTTTGACAGTTTGGGGACCAAACATTTGTGCTAAAAGTAGAATAGTAACTTGGAGATTTTAAGAAAGGATTTGAACACAGAAAGGGAGAGGAAGTGTGAAAGGGACATACTAGAATCGGACTAGTGGTCTGGGAGATATGTCGAGCTAGCAAGGAAGAATGGATGGAGTCAAATAATTTTGGGCCAATAAATCATGTGCTTTTAACTAAGTTGTAGAATCATCTGCACTCAGCATCAATATCTTTGTGAGACTGGAAGATACCTATGATTTCTGGAGCACCGTCTGGAATAATCAACCTTCCTACTCCACCCTTGGAGATTGCCTTTATGCTGTTCTTTTTCATTCCCTGCCACAGTCGCACACTGGAACTATAGGTTTGAAAGAATAAGTGTGTCTTGATTAAAACTGACTTGTATCAATTAATTTCAGGTTAACTGACCTATCAAACAACACTTACTATCCACACTTCTTCTGAAGGCATGTTGGCCCATAACCTAGTTCTACCTGATAATGCAACTCTTGTTCTTTGGAGGATCCTTCCTTACTCGCTGAAAGGCACCCTGTATTTTTATCCAGAATGCTTGAATTCCTGGTTCTTTTCATCCCATCCTGGCTCTCCCTCCCTCCTTCCCTCCTCCCTTTACTCACCATTGCTAAGACCAAATTGTGCAGCTCAGGGTCCTCTTCGGAGAAGGTTCCTTCTGCGGGTGCCCCCTTTGCTCTGCCTGATGAGACAATAAATAAGGCCCAACCCAGATTATAAATAAACCCATGTCCACTTTTGGCTGTAATAGGTGAGTTAATCCCCTTCCTCCTCCCTCCATTCTCCCTTCTCTCTTCTTAAATATCAGCATTCATTGTCATGTGGTGACATGCGAGAACAACAGAGCCCCCCCCCCCGCCCGAGGTTAGTGACATGCCAGCCGCCCAGACGGCTTCTCCATTTAAGATGTCTACGCAACGTCCTCCCAGTGGCCAGATAATAGCCAGACACCTGTGGGTGTCAGTTGGTCTTAAATGTATGCATTCAGGAGCATACAAGGGAATTATGCACGGAACAATTCTCTGTGTGTATATATAACAGATGTCAGTTTTGATCATTCCTTCAAACAATAATGTGACCAAGAAGTAGAATCTAGAACTGGGGTACTGCAGATGGGGGAAGGCCTGGATCTCAATAATTAGGACTTAGGAGTCTGGAAGCAGACTTAGCTGCAACCCACTGATTTCCCCCACCCACTCCTTTCCTTGATTGAGTATGTGGATCAAATCAAACAATGACTTCACTGTGAGCTAAGTGACCTTGGGAAAGCGGAGTCAGTCCTGAGGAGTACTTGGGAGGTAGACCACCAGGATATCCCAGGGCTATAGGCTAGATTGGAAAGTAGAAACAACAACAACAACAAAATCCTGAAAGACAGCAGTGGTAAACCATTTATGTTCAAGGGAATCCTTATCTACCTTGGATGAAAATTTTGACAAGCAGAGAAGTGTTTAATCTTTTCCCCCTCCATGCCCACCCTCTTACACACACACTCTGCAGGAATCCCACAAAACTGCCTTCCCACAATGCTATTTCCTCCAAGAGGAAGTTTGATTTGTTTATTTGCTTGCTAGAGTTTGTATACCACCTGGATACTAGACTCTAGGCAGCAACACAATAAAGCAACACAATAGAGCGACATAATCAATACGAAGTCACATTGGGCTGCTAACTGTGTGGCTTGCCATTTTTGCCGTTTATCACCTCCTTAGAACCAAATATTTCTCCTGAAATTCAGAATCACCTTTCCTCTCCTCCAGGAATGAGAAGTCTCCCATTGGCCATTAGCTCAAGGGCCTTTTTAGTTTTAATCATTTTTAAATTTTATTTAATTTAAATAATTTTAATTTTAAAATTAGCACTTCTCATATACCGAAGCTCTATGCCTCTAAAGGCAAATCTTGTCCGCCCATCGGCAAAAGGCCATTGCGCGTGTCCCAAGGCAAAAGTGGCTTCTCGGGATTCCGCCATGGCTCACCAGGAGCTCAGTCCTCTTTCTGCCCTTTGCGCTTATATTTTTAGCCGGAGTGCTCTGCTCCAAGCATCTTCTCCTGGGGGGGGGGGGGGGGCCTGGAGCACACTTAGACAAAGGGGGGGGGGGCAGGGAAGGTGACACAGTGCAAACAATGCCCTCCATATCTTCCCAGTTGCCTGCAGCTGTCTTGGCCAAACATGATGGAAAGGGATGGAAGCGTGAACAGCTGCTGCTTTGGAGCAGGTCCTTCGCCCCTCCCCTCCCCTCCCCCCTCTCTTTTTTTAAAATCTTCCTGTGAACCAGGCAAGGGTAGATTCTCTTATTCAACCATCCAGAGCCTAGAATCTATATATAGATAGGCCTGTTCCCTCCTTTGCATTGTTATCCTCTGGAGTAGCTTTTCCCAAAGGAGTCTGTGGGCCTGCAACCTTCAAAATTCCCAGACCATCTTGAAAGTTGGGTTTTCCAGGCAGCTTTGCACAGATATGTACACACTGTACGCATTTGCACTGGTTGCATGTATATATAAACCTTAAAATAAGGGAACTCACCAGCATGTAAAAATCAAACATTTTTTTCTCCCAGTCCCTCGCCCTCATTTTGCTAATTATTATTATTTTTTTGTAAAAGAGAAGGGAAAAAAGTCTTTTCAGGAATAAAGTTTTTAAAGCTTCTGTATTTTAGGGGCATACGTTGCTACACCTAGTCTGGATGCCCAGAAACTTTAGGGATTTTATTGGAAACTTGTTATAATTGTTTTATAGAAAGAAGAGACAGTATCACACACACTGTGCCCTGCCATTCAGAGGATGAAAAGGGAGGCTTTTAAGTTTGGTTTTTAAGGTAGAAAGAAAACTTAATCTAACATTTTTAATACAGTAGAGTGTTTCATATCCCAACAGGGGCTTCCTATTCAATTACACCTCTTTTTTTGTCTGGATCCCCCTGAAGCCAGATGCTAATTCACAAGAGATTTAGAAGTCTAAAAATGCTACCTCAGCTATCCTCAGATGAAGCTCTCTGTAAGCTTAAACTGGAACAGAAGGAACAATTTGGAAGGGATCAAAATAATTTTAAAAAGCTGGTTCCTACATGTCAAGTGTAGTGCCAGCAAGCAGAAAGCAAAGGAAATAAAGTCAGAGAAAGAAAATATGAGGAGGGCAGTGTCACCTCCCCAGTAAGCAGGAGGGAGAATGTGCCAGCTATTCTGGGGTAGAGAGACTCAGTGGTAGGGGGAGAGCAGAGGCATTTTAAAAAGGATTTAAATAGAAGGGGAGGCCGCGCATGCAAGACAAAGATGGAAGGGACAGGAATACATTTCTGGATGGGTGAGGCACGCCAAACCATGTCGCTGATTTGACAGACCCACTTGTTGGACTGCAGCAGTGGGTTTCCAGTGGGGCGAACCAGGGAACCAGCGACCTGGTGATCATGGGTCCTTGTCCACGGATCACCCGTCCGTTTTCACTTGCAAGACTTAAGATAACACGAAGGAGAGGATGTCCCCGTGTTCACAGAAGGGCTCTTCCTCCCATCTCATTCAACGCTTTTGTCGCTATGCCGCACTTGTCTGCTTGCAGGTGACTGTGTCCAAAGATCCTGCATTTTAAAATCACTTAAATCATCACACCCCCATAACTCCTGAAACAAAACTGCACTTGCTTCTAAAAGGTTTTTCGATGAGCAGTTGGACACAGCAGCCGCTGCCATGCCCAGAAAGACACTGCATTCTTTTCCTTTCCTGCCCTGAATTTGGGGTACAGGGGAGGGGGGATCTGTCTTCCCCTTTTGCCCTCCAGATGGCTTTGTTTCCAATTATGGGTTTTCCTGTCCTGTCCTAGTCTGTTCCTTTTTAAAAATTTGAATGGATTTGGTAATAAACATTTTGTTGCAGGGCTGGGCTGCAGAAATCTGGTTCCATTCAGGACCTCTTGTGAATTAGAGATAGATAGAAAATGTGTCCCTGGGCAAGGGGCTTCCTAAAAGACAGCTTTGCAAGTCTGCTTCGTTTTCCATTTACAGTATGGTGATTTATTTCAAAAAGAGAAAGGAAAAAGGAATTTGAGCTTTGACTGCCCTCTTCTGGTGAAACCTGATAACGGCACTAAAATTGATTAAGAGAGACACATCACCGTTGGGCCATACCTGGGAATATATTCAACTGCAGTGGCTTTTGAAATACTGTAATGTTTTATATTTTAAAAATGTATTTAATCTGTTCTATAGGACTTCCCTTGTCAAGAAAAAGTATCCCTTTTCTATTTTAATTTTTAACTAAGACCCGCACAGTGCACCAAGCTTGAGGGTGCCACGCACTTACGGAAACTTTGGGGCTGGGCATGATTCTTTATCATCTGATATAGGACCCTCTTCTGTATGTGGAACCTGAGGTGACCCCCACGTACCTTTGATGTGCAAGGGTTTGATTATTTGTAACTGTTCTCTTGGATGGAGTTTTCTGCAACGATTAGTATTTTTACTAGAGAGAGATATTTCTTGTTTTGATGGGGAGACTTTTCCAATAATGGAGAAACATGGCATTTCTATCAGAATTAATTTTAGATGCAGCCTTATATAAATTGTTAGTCCATATTCTGCTTATGAATTGATATTTCTATTTTGAACTTCCCCACAAAAACTGGGAACTAGTAACCAGCTTTGGTAAGGTACATTCTTTCACAGTCCCACATTCTGCCAAGAAACAGAAGTCAAGATGTGAAATCTACACATATCACACATAAAACAGATATTCAAAAATGCAGTTCTGTCCAGCAGCCTTCTCCAGCCTGGCTAGGTTGGAAAACACTTCCCACAACCCCTTATTTAGCCAAGAATAATGTTGACTGGGCTAAAACTATAGAAGTTGCAGTCTGGACAGCTTGGAGAAGGCTGCCATAGCCCTCCATTTACTCTGAAACCGAAGGGTGGGCTAAGGACGAGAGCTGTCCTTGGTGCTGGACCAGACCACCTCTGCCTTTGGCTCCTCCTCTGGGCAGTTTCCTGCTTTCTCACTGGTAGACTGGAACGTTAAAGGAGCTGGAGATCTGCCATCTGCCTGCCAACGCTGTCTGTGAAAAGACAGCAGTAGCGAGTCTTAGGTTTACTTTGAGTAAAATGGAATAGGGTTGACTTCAAGTGACAGGTGCTGAACTTTGAAGTTAAAACCTTTGTCAATTATTTATTTATTTATTTATTTATTTTCTATCCCACCTTTATTATTTTTTATAAATAACTTAAGGTGGTGAACATACCTAATACTCCTTCCTCCTCCTATTTGCCCCACAACAACAACCCTGTGCGGTGAGTTGGGCTGAGAGAGAGGGACTGGCCCAAAGTTGCCCAGCTGGCTTTCACGCCTAAAGCGGGACCTCCTGGTTTGCCATTGGCTCCTTCCTAGGGCTGAGAGACAGGGACTGGCCCAAGGTCACCCTGCCGGCCTTCATGCCTCAGGCGGGACTAGAACTCTCAGTCTCCTGGTTTGCCATTGGCTCCTTCCTAGGGCTGAGAGACAGGGACTGGCCCAAGCCATGAAACCCAGCCAGCTTTCATGCCTAAGGTGGGACTAGAACTCACCGTCTCCTGGTGTCTAGCCCAGCACCTTAACCACTAGACCAAACTGGCTCTCTTATGCTGATTTTTTAATGCTGATTTCAGGTCTTTAAAAATCAATAATAACACATGATATACCAGAAAGAAAATGCAGGATAAATTGTAATAGTTAGATGGTAATGTTGGTGGGGTTCACATGTCAAGAGTCCCTCTTGAGGGAGTTGGGCAGTGATAAATTGAATGAATAAATAAATAAATAAATACTATACCTATTATGGCTTGCTTGTTTGTAACTTAGTTAATTCGTGTCAGCTCTTAGCAACTACATAGGTAAGACTCTGTCTCCAACCAGGCCATTCAGGTCTCCCCGTGGTGCACAAGGTCTATTCACCTTGCTGCTGGCCAACGTGGTGTCCTCTTTCCTTCCAACTTTCCCAGCATTATAGACTTCTCAAGGGAGCTGGGTCTTCAACTCATGTGTCCAAAATATGATGATCTGATCCTGGTTATTTATGCCTCAAGTGTGAAATCTGGATTGATTTGTTCTATGATCCATTTGTTTGTCTTCTTGGCTATCCATTGTATTCTCAAGAGTCTTCTCCAACATCAAAGTTCAAAAGTGTCAACGCTCTTTCTATCCTGCTCCTTCAAAAGCATCTAACTTTTGCTTCCATAGAGTGTCACAGGGAAAACCCTTGCCTGCATAATTCTGATTTTTACAGGTGTTGACACATCATGGCATCTGAATATTTTTTCCAAGTGCTAGTCTGCAGCATATTTCTTAACTTTTAACTCCTTCACTGTTCATCTATCGTAAAAGACAACAGCTATTCCCCACTTCAGTATTTTCATTGCTAATTCTAAGGCTGGTCGCTTTGCCTGTTGTCATTAGTTTGGCCTTCTTTGTATTTAATCTTGGTCCCATTCTGTTGTGTTCCTTGACTCCCATTAATAAAGCTTGCAGATAATTTGCATTTTAGCTATCAGAGTAGTGTCGTCAGCATAGCACAAGTTATTGATGTTTTTTCCTCCAATTTTAAAACTACACTCTTCTTCCAACCCAGCCTCTCTCAATATATATTCAGCATATAGATTAAATAAATTTGTGGCTTAGTATGGTGTGTGAACACAGCCACTGTGTTCTGTAAACTATAGTTTATAGCTTAGAGTGAAGTGCAAGGCAGTTAGCAAACCATGTTTAAGAAATTGTGGCAGTGTGAGGTATGAATTATGTCAATATCTTGGTACAAAGAAGTCATAAAGAGTTGATTTCATGGTATTTTCTTTCTTTGTTTCATCTCACCCTTTTGCTTCTCTTTTTGAAAATAAACTCTAAATCACAACACTGGAATCAGTGGTCCCATTTATTCATGTCTATTTTCCCAGGTTGTTGCAGTGCAACGTAGCTTTCCTTGCTTTTCCTTCCTGGATCAGGGCCATAGCCAGGAGATTTGGTGGCATGGCTCCCCAACCTCTTCCTTGATCACCAGAGTGAGGGAAAATTTAACCCAATACATGGATCAAGACAGCCCCGAAGCCTTCCCTTTTAATCAAGCTTTGGTGGCCTCTTCTCTTTCTCTCCTCCAGAGTTCAGCGAGATTAATTGGCCCTGGGTGCAATTACCTTGATTTCCAGCATTAGGAAAAATCTATAAATGTCAGGAGGCAACATGCAATTGCTTAATGTGAGTTGTCATAAAACCCCCAGCTGGGGCCCTTTGGCCTCGCTTTTGAACCTGCACAGCACCTCAATGTCCAGAGAGCAGCACCACGGAACCAGATGAGTTACCTCAAGCACCCAAAACAACTGGAATGGGGACGCTTGTTGGAAGAGAGAAGCATTCCATCGCGGAAAGGTGGATGCCTTTATTCCAGCATGCTACTTGGCTGGACTTTTGCCCCCTCCAATTACAAGCCCCCTTCGATTGTAAACTCAGCTGGTCAGGTCCTATTAGCTTGAAAGTACCGGCAAGCACTTCCTAACCTAAATGCAGGAAATTATCTGCATGTGTGCATTTCAGGGAGCCAAGGACAATTGTGAAGTTTGAAGTGGCCGCTGAAACACGCCCACCCCTTGCTCATATAGAGGCCTGAGCTGAAGGATCCTAACCCCGGTTGGCTGGCGATCTAAACAGGAGGAATTCCTCTTGAAAAGGAAAAGATACCCAGCAATATATGTTTGTCGGTCTCTCTGTGTGGGTCTAATATAAGCACAGTGTCTGTCAGTTGTACAGGATAAGCCTAGGGCTCCCATTATCCATTTGCTTGCCTGCTGGGTTGGTGATGGGAGGCAGCCCAATTGGAGAAGGCCAATTTAGTGAGAATTTTCAGGTAAGGTTCTGCCCTTCTGTTTACACCAGCAACCTCCCGCTTTCCTTTCACTCTCCAGGTTTGCATCCCCGACCAATGTTTTTCATTTCACCTGTTGCCAATGACAACGTTGAAGGGATCGCAGGTTGCCGCACTTCTGGGCAGTGTGGTAGAGCCACGAAGACCCAAGTGATTGCAACAGAAAAGCCAAAAAAACAGGTTAGTCAAAAACAAGCAGCCCTCCCATAAACCTGGCTGGAACTGGGGTGCAGATGGTGAAGGATAATTTCAGGGTTAAGTCTGCTGTATTGCTCATGTGTAATCCTAAACACAAGGGGCACAGAAGGATGGGTGTTTGTTCAGGAGTTGAGAAGATGGGGAGGGTGAAAGATCATCTCATTTCTGTGTCCAGTCAGTTACAGCCAAGGAATATTTACACAGAAGGACGTGCCTTTGATCAACAGAGCATCGTATTAGTGGCAACACTTGTGTTAGCATTCAAAGTCCTTGGTGAACTCTCTGAGATTAAATTATTAAATTACAAAAATATAATCTCAGTGCATTTTGCGGCAGCCGCTTCCCTAATAGTCAACAGTATCTGTGTCCCCGAGAAATCCTTGCATACGGTTTTAAATTTTGAACATGGCAGCTCCGCCCCTGATTGACCTACTTAAACATCACACCCGGATGCGGGGGGGGGGGTAGCCTCCCTGAGTCCAGGCCCATCTCCCCTACAGGCATGGAGCCTGAGATTCAAAACTCACCCCGGGCTTTGTGGTGGAGTGTGTATGTTGCATGGAGGTTGGTAATCCTGGGGTTAATTCTCATCATCTCTGATGGAAAGGGCTTGTGTTACAGGGCTTCGGAAAGGTGTCTTTCTCTGACGGCTGAGGAGCGAAGCCTGAGACAGGCAGGTAAATCTCCCGATTTGGTTTGTAATACTTTCATATATCTTAGGCCTTGGCTTGGGCACGGAGTGTGTGTGTGTGTGGTGAGATACAAGCAGTGTGTGTCTGACGTTGGAGTTCTGCGAGAAACCTCTCCTGGCCTCCCTAGACCACCACCCTCCCACCGTTCTGTTTGGCTGGCTCTTGTTCTCTAGCTTTCTTTAATGCGCTGGGAAATCCAGAACTTACTGTGCCTGCTGTCAGCCCTTTCATGTGGGTAAATTAACACGAAATCAAGCAAACTAATTAACCTTGCTAGCTTTCTACCGTCTGACTCCACAACAGAATTCCCTCTCCGGTGGCAGAGGCGGATAAATCACGCTTTTCCGGCAAAGGAGAAGAATGTTATCGGTCCCTGCCAGAAAGGGGGGGGGGCGTTCCTCTTCTTTTCCTTGCTCAGGCAGAGCGCACCAAACTGGAGGGGGAGGGTGGGGGAAAGTGGGTTAATCAAACCTTTTCTTCCTCTCCATTTTTATCACATGCAAGAGGGCTGGCCTATTAATCAGAAAGCCTTTTTCCGTGTAAAACACAGCATCCTCGGCAGATAAGGCAAGAAGGTATTCGACTCTCCTGCTATTACTGCCGTGTTTCTGATGTTGGGTGACCTGCCTCTTCTGCCGGGTAGCCGTGACGTGTGTGTCCTGTTTGGCTTCGAAATTTCATGGGGGTTTCTCACTTTTGTATGAACGTGCATGAATATAACCATGGGACCTGGCCACCTTTGTCTTCCCTCTGTCATTTAGTCACGTTGAGTGTTCACCTGTGCAGGTGGGGATAAATCAAATAAGTTTAGCAGTAATCATAATATCCCTAATGTGCATTTGAGAAAAAGAGGGACAGAGACCCCTGCCCCAAGTAGCTTAAATTATGATGGTGGGAAGAATTAGTCTAAGAAACTGGGAATCTCTTTCCACAATGCTACAGATGTGGCCTGATTTAATTCCCATGTTTCACCTGAATCTTGGGAAACATATTCCTGTGAGATGGTTCATGTTAAGAGACTCCCATTGCAAAGCAGCCATCTGTGGCTTCTCCAGAGAGGGACAGTACAGCTAAACCGGCCCTTACTTCCTAGAACAAGCTACTCTCTAGGTATTTATTTTAGTTCTGAAAAAAGGACAGTACAATAAGGACCCCAGATGGGTTTGCAGCTGACAATTCCTGGACCATGGAATGATGCTGTTAAAAATCCAGCTGTTGCTATACTCTGTGTGTGAGTGTGTGTGCATGTATGTGTGCGACGAAAGCCTCTGATTCCATCTGGGTCTTCAGCTGTCAAGATTTCATGGGATCCTGAAGCAAGGAACCATTAAGGAACAGACTACAGAGGAGAATGCAATCCCCACTTTTGTTGGGGGTTAGTACTCCACGATGGCTCAGCGGTTAAGACGGCAGGCTTGTTGATCAGAAGGTCTCAAGTTTGGAGGTTCGAGACCCTAGCCCAGTGTGACGGAGTGAGCTCCCGCACTCGCCCCAGCTCTTGCCAACCTAGCAATTCGAAAGCATGCAAATGCAAGTAGATAAATAGGTACCACTTCGGTGGGATGGTAACAGCGTTCCGCGTGCGTCATGCCGGCCACATGACCGTGGAAGCGTCTTCGGACAACGCTGGCTCTTCGGCTAAGAAAAGGAGATGAGCACTGGCCCCTAGAGTCGGACATAACTGTGCAGGGGAAACGTTTACCTTTACTACTATTTATTGCTAAGGCTGCTGAAAAAAGACAAATACTGTATATACTGTATATATACTTTTTTCCCTGGCAAGAGTTACATAGTAGATCCCAGTCGATTGGTTGGTCACGTCATTCACAGGGGTGACATCAGGTCTCTATGCAGCCAATCAGAAGTGGTTATTTGTGCACCTCATTGTGCATCACTCATATAGTGATCGCAATCTGCAACTAGTTCTTATTACATTGAAACCCCCACCATAGAGCGCAATTCTTGCAATTTTTTTCTTTTTTGCTGGGTGAATTTAGCGATATTGATCTCTTAGAGCTTGCTAGGACAGCTCTGTCTAGAGGTAACCCCCCTCAAAATTGTCATATGGCTCTGTAATCTGAACACTAGTCAGTTCGTAACTGGAGTGGAAAAAATCCCATTGTTCTCTGTCTTGATAAGTATATATGGATTTGAAAATCTATTGTTCTGTTGTTTGCAAAAGACTCACTGGTTTGCAAAAATTTAATTTGAATCAAAATATCTGTGCGGCTTGCTTAATTCCACCTCCTTTAACTATATAATATATCAGGTGTGTGTGTGTGTGTGTGTGTGAGCCTTATAGGAGAATGCGTTTGACTAATCTAGCATATACAGTATGCAAGCATTTGTGTGTGTACCTAGGTGCATGTGTGTGTGTGCATGCAAATGGATACATTCCCATTCCAACGAAATATAAATTCCCTTTGACCAATCCAATTTCCCTGGAAATCAATGCATCTTAACATGAGCTAATATTTATGAAATTGAATTTTGCAAGGCAACTAATGCAGTCCTATTCTACTTTATGCATTTTTATTAAACTAATGCATTTTAAATTTAACTGTCATATTAATGACAACAGGCTCCTGATACTTATAGTGTAAAATAATATATATTTGCAGAAATCAATATCAGGCCAAGCAGACGGGTTTGTGCTTTGTGAGACAGATATGTCAAATTCATGTAGCTACTTAATTTGCTGCTTATGTACATTAGCTGGTAAGTTTGTTTACTGATAATGATTTTTTCCATTTTAAAGAAAAAATATATTAAAATGTAGAAGGATGAGTTCTTATTTGACAGTGTGGGCTGAAGCTGAATTTCCAGATTAGGAAAGTCGGAGCTGTCCTTTATGGCATGAACATTTCCTTTGTCCTTCAGCTGGCATTTGGGCTGGAACAATTGCCTGGAATGGACCGTATCCTGCTAAAATACTTTTGATTACTCACTAAGCTTTCTGGACCCTGCACTGCAGGAATTTCTGGATCTATCGCAGAAAGATTAAATCCAAGGCACCCACAGGCCAGCCTGGTCTCAGGCTAGGCCGGCTCTTGGAGATGGCAGAATATGTGTGGCATTCCATAACGGGCTAGGCTAGAGCAAGGCCACGTTCTGTAGCCCTAGAAAAGCCAGCAGCCCAAACCTCTGATGTGGCCCAAGAGCTACTGCCAGGTTATTTTTAGATGACAGCAGGTAGATATGATGAATTACAAAACAATTTTTCTCCTTCCTTCCTTCCTTCCTTCCTTCCTTCCTTCCTTCCTTCCTTCCTTCCTTCCTTCCTTCCTTCCTTCCTTCTTTCTTTCTTTCTTTCTTTCTTTCTTTCTTTCTTTCTTTCTTTCTTTCTTTCTTTCTTTCTTTCTTTCTCATTTATTTTGGGGCCTTCGAGTCACTCTTGACTGGTGCCTCCTCAGACAAGTCCATGAACTTTTCTTGGCAAGATTTTTGGAAGTGGTTTTCCATTGTCTTCTTCCTAGGGTGGAGAGGAAGGGACTGGCTTCTCTGCCCAAAGCAGAATTCACAGTCTCCTGGTTTCTGGCTGGGGGCCTTTAACCACTACACCAAACTGGCCCTCCATTCATCTGATCAACTCAGTGTTTCTCAACCTTGGCAGCTTTAAGATGGGTGGACTTCAACCCCCAGAATTCCCCAGCCAGCCATTTTCCTAGACTGCCCACTCATTTTATCCCCATCAACTTCTTGGAGTGGCGTCTCACCTCCGGCCTGCCGCTCAGAGCCAGAAACAGGCTGTGTGGGGGGTGTGCAGCTCACGCTCTGCGGTGGGGTGTTCCGGCAGAGCTTTCAGCTTTCTCTGAGCAGTTGCTTATGCAAGGCATGTTCTGCACGGGAGCAAGAGCGCCAAAGGGACATGGTGGATTTGTGGTGGCATGAATATTCATAAAACGTACCTCCAGCATTTGGGGGCTGAAGAAGCAGATACACAGAGGTGGCGGCGTGCTTGCTTCTTAGCATCTTGCACAAATCCGAGTTGTTCTTCTGAAATAGCAAGCCCCAAGAAACCGCACTTGGGCGAGGAGAGCGAGTTGTAACCTTTCTGCCAATCAAACCCAACATATGGAAAGGGTAGTTCTCTGCTTTTCAGTTACCCTATTGGGCTCCTCCTTCTGCTCTTCTGTGTGATTGCCTTAGGGTTTTCTAGTTGTCTCTCTCTCTCTCTCTCTCTCTCTCTCTCTCTCTCTCTGTGTGTGTGTGTGTGTGCATGCACACATATATAGGGGGGGTGTGCACTTGAGGGGTAAAGGCAGACTTAATGTAACAGCTATGCCAGATTGGATTCCATTTTCATGCAAAAACAGATATTGCCTCTTGCAAGAGTGAGAGAGAGGGAAGAGAGAGTCATTTCCATATCTTCCTTTCTGGCCTGCAAAGAAATTCTTGCCTCCCTCCAAATGGATTTTTGGGGAATGAGGGATGGAGGGGGTGGGGGAGATATCTCTAGGCACAAGAAGGAGTGGCAATATGAGAACATTTGAGAAAATCAAAGCACTTTGGACTGGAGCAATGAAGGGAAAGGAAGTAGAAAAGGTAACATCTTGAAATGAATCCGAAGCTAATTAAGTCTTGAGTGTACTCCAAGGCATGATGTTGACCCAACAAATATTTTCATAATTCAGAGACGGATTAGATCATGGTAATTAAGCAGCCTAACTCTGCCATCCTCATACATACTCAGATGCTTAGTTCCAAAAGAGAGTGAGAAAGTTTGAAATTCACATGGGCAGAGTTGTCCTTTGACCTTTTGGATCCTCTGGCAAAGAGACCAATAGGCCTTCAGAAGCTGAAGTGATCAAATCCAGGGATAGATTCACCCCTTAGCGGCTTTCTGAAGTCTAGGGCAGAAGTGAGGGATTTAAATTGGGTAGCAACAGATCCAGGGCGAACTGAAGAGGCGTAGCATCAACACACACAAAAATAAAGATTGTGTGCTAATTGTTGCAAAAGGGAGCTTGCTGGATGAAGGGAGCAGCTGGGGAAAACACTTGGCATCTGCTGAACCGCGATAAAAGCTGGAAGAGATGGAGGGGGTAAGGAGAGCTTTATCTCCTCCCCCCAGCACAGCATTCTTGCAAATGCAAGGAGCGCATGGGTGAGAGTGTGCTCTATTCACACATCAGTGTCATGATGTAGCTTGTTGAGTTTAGGGTTAGCATGAACGAACCCAGCCATTTCCCAGGGACCATTCCTGCATTCCTGTGCTCTGCTCCACTGACCCTCCTCCTTCAGGAAGTGGGGCTACAACGGGAGCCACGTTTTCTCCTTCCTGTAGGATTGGTGCAAGGAACTGACAGCAAGAACAGTGGAGGCCCAGGATCTGGCAGGGGACCATCTAGCCAAGGGTCCCAGCTAGACAGTTTCCGTTCAGTCATCCCCTTCTCCATTTTAAATTATCTTAGTTTACAGTACAACGCGAGACCTTTCCTCCTAACTTCCCGGAAAGCTACTCCAGCTAATCAGAAGAAGCGTCCCAGGGTTGGTCGGCTGAAGAAGATAAAGCAATTTAAGTGCAACTCTCTCCTGGCTGCCTTCGGCCCTTCTAGGCTAAGCAGTGATGGCTTGTGGCGTGCAGAGGGGCCACTCGCATCTGCCCACGCACGTGCCACCAACCCATCCGTGGGCCCAAGCTCCTTTGGCATTCTGCTACTTCGTCTTCTTTCCAACAGGACCAGCGGCTGACCTTGCCAGCTCCCTCTGTATTACTCCTTTGCTGCCGCTAGAGCGCGCTCAGAGCCAAGACGCCGGCCTCCCTCCCTCCCTCTCCACATTGGGGAATCTATTAAAATATTAGCGCAAGTTATGAGTGTTTGGTGAGGGGGAGATGCAAACCTTGCGGAGGTGAGCAGAGCCCAAAGTAAATCACCTGCCCTAATAGGTTTAGACATTAACAAGCAACAGCATCAATTATTCATGAGAATGCGAAAAAGCAAAACCCAGTTAAATCATTTAATAATCCTTGGAGGGAGGAATTTTAAAGCTCCTTGAGATAATGTGTCTCAGAGTCCGAGGGGACTCGTTTGATCAGCGTCCAGTGTGGCTGGCATTCAGGGGAAGAGGAGCCATGCGTCCTGCCCCGTCCCAGGCACCCCGTGTGACGCATCAGCACGGCGCTGAGCACAGGCCCCACTGCTCTAGGTTAGGCCGACCGGGGAGGCCGCCTTCCTCCCTAGGAATCAGCCTGGGTATCTCATCCCAAGCCATGGTTTGCTGAACCATGGTTTATCGAATGAGTAACAATGGCTTGAGTTGGGTGAGCCAATGGCGTTGGTGTTTGCATATCACACAAAGGCCGGGCCAAGCCAAGTGCTTCAGGGCTTAGCAGAACCCACCCCCATTCCTAAGCAAGCCAGCCTCTGCTTCCTAAGCTAGCTTGCTCTCCTGGGGGGGGGGGCATGTTCTCCTGCCATTGGTGTTACGGGATGTAGCAAATTTTCGAAAGACTGGTATTGACTGTCCTGAAATTGGACTAATTCCCGTGTTGATATGTTTGCATGGTTTTTCCGTCATTTTATCTCAAAGCGATCCCGATCCCGTGTGAAGGCGGAAGCCACCGCTTGCTCTGCCACCATACCATCAGTTAGAAGCCGATTATTATTTTGCTTTGCCTCCTCTGAATCTTCCCCCATTCAGCTGCACTGGATGGCCTTGGGCTCCTATTCCGTCTTTGCTCCATCCCGGACATTTTGGTGCAAGGGGGGGAAAAAAAGCTGTAGGTACGTGGAAAAAGTGGGGAGGCTTATGAACAGGCAACTTCCTCTCATTCCGAGGGAGAAAAGCTTGTCTGGAAGCTAAATCCAAGGCCCAGTTCTTGACCTTCTTCTGGTTTCCACTTTCGGTCAGGGAAATCTGCCGGCCTCGGGTCCCACGCCTGCCAGGCTGCAGAGCCCGGCTCCATTCGCAAACCGTGGCTTGGAGGGCCCCATTTCCAGAGGAGGTGGCGCTATGGGGAGAATCTTACGACTGGGGTTTCTTTGTAAGATTCTGCGCACCTCACAAGGTTAAAAACACCGAGGGGGGCCTTGGGTTCACCCCCCCCATCAGAGCCACCCTGGTCAGCTGCTCTTCCTCCCGCGGGGCCCGCCAAGGCCGGGCGGAAGGCGGCAATTCCTGTACAAAGAGGAGCAGGTGGCGGAGAGCTCGCTGGAGGGTCGGGTCCTGCCCGGGCTGGCGAGCGGCCGGCCGGCCGGCAGGCAGGCAGGGAAGCGGGCGCCCGCCGCCGCCGCCGGCTCCAGGGGCATCTCCTCGCCTTCTTCCCAACTTCCCCTCGCGCCCCTGCCCGGCCAGAGGCCAACTCCGCCCGCCGCCCGCCCGCCTCTTCCTCGCCCCTTGAGAGGGCGCGGAGGATCAGCCGCCCCCAGCCTCGTCGGCCGCGCGCGAGAGGAACTCGCGGCGGGACCCTTCCGGGCCCTCCCGAACCGGCGGGGCTTCGGGGCCCCCGCGAGGCAGCGCTCCTCCGCCCCTTCCCCCGCCCGGCTCCGCGTTCGCCGCGCCGTTGCCTCGTTCGCGGCCGGGCGGGGGAGGAGGAGCGAGCCGGGGCGGGAGGGGGCGCGATTGTTGCAGGGCAGCCGCGCCGCTTCGGAGAGCGTCCTCGAGGAGGCAGCAGGAGCCCGGGCGGGCAGCCAGGGCGCGAGGGCTGGAGGCGGGCGGCGCTCCCCGCCGGCTGCTGCGCCCCGCCGCCCAGGGCGCAAACAAGGCAAGCGCCGCCGCCGCCGCCGCCGCGCAGCAGGGCGGACAGGGTCCCGGCTCGCTCTGCCTCTCCCTCGCGCTCCCGCAAGATGGCCGCCGATGCGGGATCGATGGTTCAATATTGGAAGCAGTTGGATCTCGGCCGGCTCCAGGTTAGTGGCCCGGACCGCGCGGCGGCGGCGGCGGCGGCGGCGCGTCTCTCGGCGGGGTGGCGGGCGCGCCGCGCGAGGCCTGTCGGGGCGCCTGGAGAGGCGGGGAGGGGACGCGAGGAGAGGGGGTGGTACCGCGGCCGCCCCCCCGAAAGGTATCAGGAATTGATGCCCGCCCGCCGCCGCCGCCGCCGCCGCTGCTCTTTGTTCGGTTCGCTCATTGATCGGCAGGCAGCGCGCGGGTCCGGCGGAGGGGGAGGCGGCGGAGAACCGCGCGCGCCCCGGGAGCCAGAGCGCGGCCGGCTCGCCGGGTTGGATGGACGCGCCGCCGGGCAGCCCTTGGCTGGAGCCGCCGCCGCCGCCGCCGCCGCCGGACCCGGAGCGGACTCTCCCCGCGGTGACCTCGCCCGGATTGGCCGCCGCCGCCTCCGGCCCTTGGCGCGCCTCCTCTCCGCCAGCCGGCTCGCAACTTCTCCGCGCTGCGCAGGTGACGGTCTGGTGGGGGCGGGGAGCTGGCCGGGAAGGGTCGCGCGAGGTGGCCGCCGCCGCCGCCAGGCAGCCGCCTCTCCCCCGCCTCCTGCCGGCCCCGGCGGGCCCCTCTCCGGAGCGCTCCCCGGCGCCCGCGCTGGGCCAATCGAGGCGGTTGCTGCAACTTTCCGCGCCCCTCTCGGATCAGCAGCTTGTTCTGGGGTGGCGCGGAAGGATCTTGGGCCGCTTTAAAAAGTGGGCTGTTGAGGAGACAGTTTGGAGCTACGGCCTCGGGGTGCTGGGGTGGGACCGCGCTCCTCCTCCTCAGGCGCCGAAGGGGCTCGTTCTCGGCCCCGCGGTTTCGGCCGCTGGGCGGAAGGGAGGTCTGCCGCCCCCCCCCCCCTCGGATGGACCCCGGGGCCATCTTCGCCTTCCCTCTCTTCCTCTTCTCCCTCCTAGCTTTCCGGGAGCGTCAGCCTCGCCCCTCCAAATATGCCCCCAGCCAAAGTGAGTGGCTTAGAGGCTCCCCGCCCCCTGGAAGGACCCCCTCCGCCCCTCTGCTCTTCGGTTCTCCCCAAGTTTATTCCCTTCCCCCCCCCCCCCCCCCGCCGCCCCCCATTCCACCACAGTTCTGAAAAGCCGGCAAGCTCCCTCTTTCAAGGGGAAGCTGGCTTTGGCCATTTTCACAGGGCTGAAGATCTTCTCCAAAGTAGCTTGAATATATTCCCCCCCTCTCCCTCTCCCTCCCCCTCCCCTGGTCATCCAGCCTGTCCCCCTGTCCCCCTCCCCTGTCCAAAAGGAGGCCTGGGAGTTGTGTAAGGATTGGGGGGCATTTTGACCGGAGTGCATTTCCTAGCGAGGGCTTCTCCTTGTGATACCTGGGTTTCCAAAAGTATCCACGGAGGCTGCTCAAAGATGCAGCACAAGAAATCTGCCTCCCTTTCTTTCAAGCCCCTGCAAGGATGCTCACTTGGGAGCCAGCCCCACTTCAACCAGGGTGTTGACTCCTGGATACTCCGTCCAGATGTTCTGTCCCCTTTCCCCTCCCCGACTTAGAAAGGCTTGCCTTATGTACTGGGAAGCGAAGAGCTTTTGGTAAGAGTATGTGCTGTGATGGTCTTGGAAGACAAACCAGGGCCCTTGGAGGGCACTCACTCCTTCATTGTGATTGATGCGCTGTAATGTTAGAAATTGCAAGAAGTAGGAGCGTCCAATCTCTTCCCAGCTGCCACTGAAGTCTCCATTTCTCCCCTTGTACTGCACTTCTGTCTCCTTTGGGGCCTGGAAATTCTGGAGCTGTTCAGCCTGGGATATCCTTTAAAAGGCCAGCCCGGCTGGCCAAACCAAAACAGCTCTGGCTGTGCAAAGGCCGGGGCTTCTCCCAGATGCATGCGCCGAGTGTGCTCTTCTGGGACACGCGCCAGAGCCACCTGGCCAGCCCCCAGCACTGGTCTAGGGCAAGGTTGCAGCGGGGCGTGCAGGGATGGCATGGCATGGCGCCACAGCATTATGGATGGCCAGCTGTTTTAGTCTAACCTTGGCTGCACAAATCCTGGGCACAATTGCAGGTGGTGTGTCAGCGCCACGTGGCTGAGTTCCACCGGATCCTCTTAATATATTGTTGGGGGGATAAACGGGGTCCACGCAGGGAGCAGGGAACTGAAGAACCCTCAGGCTGGCCAGCTTGCAGGGAGGGGGCTAGTTGGTGGTGTCAGGACAGTCGATTCCCGTGTTCAAAACGGGGTCCTCCGCCATCCAGGAAGCAGAGCTTTTTAGTTGCTCCTAAGACTTTCAGCTGCCCACCTCTATCCAAGAGGAGAGCACTCCATTCACGTAGACTTTAAAACCGGCAGAGCTCCAGCTTGCTTGTGGCGGCTGGGTTGCACGGGATAGATAACCAGTTCGGGCAGAACGTCACAATGCTTAAGCAGCGTGTTGGGATTTGGGTGAACGTATTCAGCTTTTAAGGAGAATTCTTGGTGCAGGGAGAGGCTTCCACGCACTTGGTTGGGTTTGGTTGACCATTTGTCAGTCATCCGGATGGTCTCAGCGTGCCTGTGTGTGCGTGCGGGGGGGGGGGGGGTTGATGGAAAGTCTCAGCCACCTTGATTTTCTCCGATGCATTTCCGCCTAATCCAGAAGGGCTTCTTTAAAACTAAAATCATAGTATTTTGCGGACAGTGCAACATTTCTGCATTCTCCTGAGAGGCTCCCCAGATATGTAGTCAGGCAAGCTCTCCACAGAAAACATGTGAAAGACAGGGGAACCCTTCTGAATTTAGCAGAACTACGACTGTGCAGCCAGCTACCCTGACATTTGTGGGTGCTTTTCCCTGTAGCCATGATTTCCACATGGGGTTGATGAGGACTAGCAATCAGCACCCCGTGCCACGTGTCTTTCCTTTTCTGCCTGGGGCCACAGTACTGCTTATCAAACATTACCCTCCCACGTTCTTCTGCTAGGAAAATCTAAAATAGAAACACGTTATTCTTCAGTAAAGTTTTTTTTAAGAAAGCGTACACAGGAGTTTTGGACAAGGGTGGGCGGTCTTGACAAATAGTGGGTACATGTAATAACAAGCTGATGATCTGATCGCTCTGTAGTGCCTTGATCACGCTGCATTTGTACAGCACATGCTCTCGGAAATGAGGACAGGTAAAATTACTCTCCGGGAGGACACGGGGCATATTTCATTTAAGCAACAGTCTTAATGGGGTAACACTGCTAATGTACTCTTTCCCCTTCCGTTTCCTGATAGTAACATCACCAGATTTATGCCTTCACTCGTTTTTTCCTCCTCTTTTAGCCTTTTTAATATGTCCTTTTAAATGTTGGCAGTGTGTATTGCACATTTTGAATGCTTTTTTGGGTCGTTTGTTTTCCTGTTGCCAACAAACGGAGGGGCAAAGGGTTATTTCAAAAACCCTGACTGTACTGCGATGCGTGGTTTTGTAGTTCCAATAGGAAGCAGCAGATGATCTGGGAAAAGCAGTTGCATTTCCAATGCAAGGAGAAATATATCAATTAAAAACATTGCAGTGTGGAATGTTTTTGTGGCATTTGGTTGCAGAGCCTGCTTTTTTCGGTTGAGGGTGTCCACTGTAGCTCAATGGAACTTATTCACACAGAAGCATTTGGAGTGGAATTCTATTCTCTTGGAGCAGTGGAGGGGTGGGGGTGGGGCAGGCTGTGTGCAGGACCAGGGCACAACATGGTTGGTTTCTGGCATGTTCCCCCCTTCTTTCTCTTACTCCTCTTTCCTCCTCTCCTACCTCAAGGAAGGGAGAGATAGTCTGAGGATTAAACATTGCCTTCCCTGCAGCTAATGTCTCTGTGATCTTGGGCAGGGTGGGGCCTTTTCTGATGCTTGACATCTGACCCTTTTTAATTGGATATTCCTGGGCCAAAGGACTCACACCTGGCAGGCAGTCGCTGTCTCCCCCCCCCCCCCCAACAGAGCAGGCCCCCTCTTCCCGGAGTTTAGAGAGAGAATCCTTCTCTGCAGAGGAGGTTCTGTTTAATCCAGACTCCCCTTAGCCTTAATGTTAAGGCAGGTGCCTTTTACGTTCTTTTTCCCCCCTTTCCAAACTTTTCCATTTCTACTTTGCCCTTTGAATTGGAACTAAACCCCAGATTCTGAGTGCTTCTGGAGAGCGTTTGATTGAATCTTTTTTCGCTGTTTGGAGCTAACAAAAAAGTGGGATGCTGATTAAAATATTATCTCTGCGTGATATTCCAGAGTGCATGAATTTTACATACATATCCGCTAGGTGAGGCATCCATTACATGATGGATGGTTTAACCAAGTGTCAAAATTCTTGATTCTCAATGGTGGTAGTGATTAAGTGATCGTATTCCATTAACTTGGAGAAACTTGTGGGCAACATGTCTATGAAGGTTCTCAGTCATCCAGGTGGAATTGTCTGTAGCTTGAATCATGTCAACTGGATTTCTATTTTCTCAGTGGAAACGTTTCGCTCCTTATCCAAGGAGCTTCTTCTTATGTGGGCAACATAACTTAAAATGAGGAGCGAGGGAGTGGGATATTGTGTTCCATATGCTGGAGTTAATCTATTACGGATTTTTTGTAGAAACCCCAGTGGGAGGCCGAAGCTTGGATTTATTTCCTGGATCTGTTCTGCAGGTCCTCGGGCAATTCACTATTTTGATGTTCCACTGTCACTTGGGAACAAGCACTCTTTACCTTCTACGCTTATCATGGGGGCAGGGCTAACAAAAGTTTAATTGGATCTTTGCTGATCATCTACTGTCCTATAAGGAGGGAGCTGGAACCAAAAGTTGCAGCACGGAAAGGCTAATCTTCCAGATCCCAATGGTTCAATTTCATTCCCTCTCTGCCCCTTTTCCATTCCTCACAATGGATAAAAACCAGTGGCTTTTAAACTATTAATTGGACACACTGATACTTACTTTAAAACTCAGAAATAAAACATAAACTTCGTTTTCCAAATTTCCTCCCAAAGAGATCAGGCCTACCGTTACAGTTCCATAAAAATACACGACCGGCTCTACTCCGCCTGTGCAGGGAGGCTCACCTGCCAGCCCAACCTGGGCAGGCCTTTGTCACTGTTGCTTTTTCCCCAAGAAAACAGCTCTTGTGAATCTCGCTCCAAAGTCCTAGGAGTCTCTTTTCTCAACCAGAGTCACTTGCATGAAAGCAACAGAAATGTCTTTTCTTCCCCCCCCCCCCTCTCTCTCTGCGCACACAAGCAGTGATAGAAGTGAGAAGGTGAGATCTAATAGAGACAATCTGAGAACAGCCTGTTCCTGGCTGGTTTTGTGTGGGTCCTGAAGCTCAGCAAGGTCTGGCCTGCTTCGTTCTTGGAAGAGTTGTAGGCGAGGCAGGGAAGTTGGAAACGTGTCCCAGAAGAAGGCAGGTTCTTGCCAAGAAAACTGCCTGGATGCGTCCCCACTGTGTGAAGAAGCCTCTCCCGGTGCCTTATCCTTCAGCAGGGGTGGACCACGACTCTCCTGGAATGTGCTGACTTGGCTGGCGACTTGTTCGGGTTGACGGAGAGCCATACTGTGCTTGCCAGCTGTGTAGCCACTGCAGGGGGAAGGCAAAACGCATCCTGGAGTGTGTCGGTTGTGGGAAAGGGTGCCGGGAAGGATTGCCGTCTTGCCTTCTCCCCCAAACTTCTTTCCCCTGTTGGGGGTTGGGAGTGAAATCGAGTCAAGGACGGTTTCCCCAAGGCCTCTTTCTCGCTGCCTCTTTCTGTCTCTCGATCCTTCTTCCTGTTTGTGGTCTGCCTAATTGGGATTCTGTCAGACAAGATTGCTAAAAGGAGGCCGAGTTTCATCTTTAGTACAGGGTGTTCTTTCTTTGGAAACAGGTGACCCCAACTGCAGCCTGAAGAGGGATTATCCTCCTAGTTAATAAACCCATTAATTAATTCTGTGCACACCACAGAGGTGGGGGCGGGGTAGCGCAGCCAGTGGGAGGACAGGAAGTGGATCCTTCTAGCTGAGCAGATGGTTTGGGGTTGGGAGAAGCCGTGGCCAACATCGCAGGCCAGACTAGGCCTCTCCAGACAGCCTTTTCCAACCTGGGTCCCTCCAGAAACGTTGGAGCAGCACTTTCATCACCCCCAGCCAGAGCTGGAGGCTCTCCAGGGTCTGGCAGTTTTTCCTCCCGGCCTTGTGTCTTAGACCCTATGCAAAATGGTTGTGTTGGAACTGGATTTGTGGCCCTACACTTTTACGGACTCTGTGTCCTGGGGTGGAATAATGGGGCGCCTGTTTCGACACTCTGCTTCTAAAACTAGGACTTGAGAATGGCAGCAAGGGAGAGGGAGCCTTTCGTTTCAACCCCGCTTGTGGGTTTTTCACAGGCGTCAGACTGGACGTTCCCTTCTTTCTTACAGAGAAAGGAAATCAAATAATTTAATTGGGTGGCACAGGAATACTCTCTGTTGTAGATGCTGGGCTGTCATTCTGGGGAAAGGGAGTTATTTCTGAACTTGAGATTGTGAGGGTGAGATCCAGCCCATCGGGTCCTAGAACGTAGAGGAACCAGCTTCTGATCCAGCTGAGCTGGGAACCTGCACGGTTCTGCAGGAATGATCTTGTTGTTTATTCGTTCAGTCGCTTCCGACTCTTCGTGACTCCATGGACCAGCCCACGCCAGAGCTTCCTGTTGGCCGTCACCACCCCCAGCTCCCCCACGGTCGAGTCCGTCACCTCCAGAATATCACCCATCCATCTTGCCCTTGGTCGGCCCCTCTTCCTTTGGCCTTCCTCTTTCCCTAGCATCAGCTTCTTCTCCAAGGTATCCTGTCTTCTCAAGAGTGATCTAAGAGGGCCAAAACCATCAGTGAGATCGGAGCCAGGCAAAAGTTAAGCTCCCAAACTGCAAGAGAGGGAGCAGGTTTGGGTGGCAGACCCCTGAGGTGGATGTCTGACTGAAGAAGAACTTCTGAAGGTCATGATAGAGTTCCCAGTAAAGTAATTAATAAGCTTTCGCGGCCGAACCTGGGTTGCCCTGGCGCCAGCCCAACACTTTCCCCACCACACCGGCTCTCCCTCGGCTTGAGTATCCCAGCATGATAGAGTTTGACTGGCCACAGGGCAGCCGATACTTTACTTATGTATTTATTAGACTTGTATACTACTGGACTCACAAAGGGACTCCCGGCAGCTTATATCATAAGAACACACACAAGACAAAAAGATAACATCAAAATAAATAACCAGATAAAAGTGCAACACTGCAATAGGTACAATAGCTTAAGTGGGCTCCTGGCGCCCCCTAAAGGTTGCCCACAAAGCGCAGAGCCAGGAGGGCCAAGTTTAGCCTGGAGATGGTGGTATATAAGAATTGAAGAACTGCAGCCTATCCCAGGCGGAGATTTTGCCTGGCGCCTTTGTCAGCCGGAGAGCAGCTTTGGGGTCAGAGAGATCTGCATCCTGCTGGTGCCTTCCATTTCCGCTCGCCGAAGAGGACCAGTTTACATGGTTCGTGGTTTTGCAGATAGAGCATTGCTAATCCTAACATCTTCAGACTGAAAACTGGAATTAATATGTGAAAAGCAGGAACATAAGGTATTTAAACCAACTCCAAGGGAACGTATTTCAAAGCTCACTGTGTGGGGGGTGAATATTAATTGGTTTGGCAAATCTGCCTTGAGAGCAAGGAGTGGACTTGGCCACGGGGCTCTTGCCAGCCAGAGAGACCGTTGAGCTGCGTTTACGGACCTTTATGAGGGAGGAGACCCCTCACTCCTTAGCCTCTTGTTGGCTAAGGGGCCCTTGGCCCTCTGGGTCCTTCCTTTCGTGCTTTGCAGAGGCTCAAAACAGGGCAGGAATTATCTTTGCATTCTTTCGTCTCCAGACTAATGCTGTATTCCTGCATAAAGGCCTGCTAGTCCAATTATAAGGTAGGATGACGGTGATGGTATCCTTGTTGAGATGTTGGATGATAACCTGGCTGAGGTGTTTATTTTTTAGCTATTCTTCTTCTTCTTCCACTCTCTCCCCCAAGGGAGAGAACAATAAGTTTCTTGGACATTATAAAAAAGGATTTTGGGTAAGGAGTGAAGAAATGTTCTATTTTAAAGAAATGTGGTGCCATTGTTTCATTTTAGCTGCCTGAAGCCCTGCTCAGTTAGAACACTATACAAAACAGGGAATGTGCCTTAGCATAAAATATTTTACCCTCATTGATACACCCTAAAGCAAATTTTATCAAAAGAGGCCATAAAATACTTGAGGCTGTATAATTGTTTAGAAGGTAAATACAATTCTGTGAGCTTCCTGTCCTCACACACACTGCCTGCCTGGCTCCCAAGGCTGTGGAACGGCGTTACTGGGTACAGTCCATGCTCTCCTTTCTTACAAATGTGCCTTCATGCACATCAGAAAGTTCCAAATTTATTCCTTGCTAACCCAGCCAAATATATGTATATTATGTGGACAAATGTGGGAATATTGTACTGAAATAGTTACACTTGAATACCAAAATAACACGATATTTTTAAAGTGATAATTTGCATGGTGTCAGGAAATTTATATAAATTTCAGCTCTTCTATTTTCTTTCTTTCATTTTTGCTGTTCTGACTAAATATATTGTTAGCTGCCAGGAATCCCTTGGGTGGGTGGAGGCTCTGAGCTGAAAATAAGTATTAACTGATTAAACTGCATGACTGATCTCTGTTTTTCATCTATAATCATAACATTGGCAGAGAAGGGGTGGGTGGAAAGCTCCCGAACACGCCTCTTAGGGGGAAGACTTGCTAATCATAGTAAATTATTTTTAAAACAAACCTGATGATTGAGATCTTTGGGATATGTAAATAAACTTGCCAACTTTTGGAGGGCTGACTTTGTGTACCGTGATGAATGATGGAACTTTTAGCCATGAACAATGCTCTTCCATAACATTTAGCTTTTAGTCTCAGGAAATTCTCCTGATGATTTACTTTCAACCTTAATTTTGTTTTTTAAACTGTTTTTTCCCTCCTTGTTCGATGCAGTCCTGTTGATATTTGTTTTACCCATGGCCGCTGTCCTGCTCTGATTCTTGCTGGTTGCAAAATGAATCAAAGGATAGAGAACGCTTACCGTCCGCAGTAGAGATTTGTTACTGTACAACAATCAAATGTACTTCTCTAACTTCCTTTTTTCCCACCACCACTAATCTCCCACTTTTTTGCTTTCCTGGATATCGCGGAGGATTCTGTAGTCTGCACGCTTGCACATTATGAGTGGAATTTTGTTCTGGGCGCAAAATTTCGTTCTGAGCATTTCAGCCCACTCGTTTTTGTTGACGTTGAAATAGTCAAGTTGCTAGCCCTCAAGGCTGATAAAGGGTAGGCTGTGAATCGTTTGGATAATACCTTTTGGTGAGATCTCAGAAGGCCAGTGATCTAGGCTTGGTTATATGAAGGTGGGGGTATGATTGTTTAAAAAGTTTTTTGATAATCAGCGAGGTTGAATTAATCCCAATTACTTTCAAGGACCAACGTGGTGGAGTATGCGAAGAAAACTCCTATAAAGATTGTTCTGCAACCCAAAGTTTGCTTAAATCTTATAAGTGAAATTGTTATATTTTATTTTTTGGCTACAGGATGAAGTTTTTCCAGTCAGCTATAACATGTCATACCGGATTATGTGTTTGCATGTGATACGCCAAAGAACCCCACTTGATAATAATTTCTTTGTTTCTTAGTGGACGAAGCTGTGCCATTTTTAATACTGCTTCGCTGGATAATTATTGGGTTTTGTTGTCCGTGTGTTTTTACTCGTTCGGTGTAACATTTAATGATTTCCCCAAAGCACCAAGAGGACTCTCGCGTATTGATTTCGCTGCAGTTTAACTGACTCAGAGCAAATGCTGGGGCTGCTTTAATATTAATTGCTAGACGTGGCGGGGGGCCACCAGCAGTTCTGTGACATGGATGCCTAAAAAAAGTAAATAACCAAGCTGTAGCCTGTGTAAATATTGCCCTAATGGCAGCTTGGCTGTGTATCATTCACACCACGAACCAGGGTTGTACTTCAGCAATGGCATTCTTCTTCTGGCTCCGAACTCAAATGCCCACGGAAAGAGAACGATCCCTGCCCAGTGTCTTCTGGGCAACTCCCGTGCTGATTTCTGTGTGCCTTGATTCCAGGGCAGTGCAAAATGTAGGGTTATAGGTAGGATTGTTGCATGCAAAAAGGTGTTTATTTACATACAATCAGGATCGGATTTTGGGCTTTTCTCCTTCCCTTGTTGAGCCTTGTTTTCTCCGCTGCAAGCTCACCTGCCACGTTGCTGAGCTGAGCGACTGTTGTCCGCAGCCACGCTCAGCTTTGCATTGGGAGAAAAAATTGTGACGCCCGGCTTTCCACTTCCGGCCCCCAGTTATGCAAGCGGTGCTCCCTGGGCGTAGTTCTCTCTTTCTGAGCAGGAGGCCACCGTTGCACGGATAAGGCAAACTGAGGCAAATCAGCTTGGGTATCCAGAGTGAAAGAGAGAACAGGGGGGGTCTGCTTAATCCATACAACAGGAGTGCAAAACCGGAAACGGTATCCAAATGCCTAGTGCACAGACACTTGAGCTTTGCCGCCCCCAACTTACTGGTGTGAGCCTGGGCCTGGGGTGAAGCCAAGCCCTGGTTTCCTACTCTCGCCCAGACTATTCCTGCAAATTATGGGGCACTTCACCGCAGGCCTGCGCTGAAAAAGCAGGCCTCTGCCCCACTCTGGTTGCAGCGGTGCCATCATCCCGATCATCCGAACCCTGACTCGGGTTCCAGTAATAGCAGATGCGGATTGCGTCCCTCTGCAGGGTGCAGGGGGGCTTCCAAGCCTATAAACTTCTTCATGTAGAAAATGCTGCTGCTCCCCCTCCCCCCCCCCCCATAATTAGATTCCTTCCATTGTAATCCAGCCTTTTGATTACAGCTGCAGTAAATAACTGATTATCAAAACCTGCCCGTGTCGATTCGGAGGGGCTGTTTCTGTGGAGGGGTGTGTGCAATTTTCCCTGGCAGCACACAGCGGCTGATGTAGCATCCCCTGCCACCAGACTTTTATTCTTATAAAAAGCAGTTAATTAACATTATTCTTTAATTATGGCTTCTATCAACAAGGGGGCTGTTTTTTTCCTCTGCAGCTACCCCACGTGTGCGCTTCCTTTCCTGTTTGCCTGTTGAAAGGCAGTTGATGTCTTCCGTCCGTTGTCACTTAATGGGGTCTGTCGGGTATGGATGGTGTGCCAGAATGCTGTTAGCAGCCTGCAAGCATGTAATTCACCCCCTCAGGCAAGAGTACTTTGGAAGTCTCTGGATAGTTTTGAACTCTCTGTTCTTAATTAAATATGCAGCTTTTCACAGTAAGCAGGTTAATTCTATTGTGTGGTGTTGTAATGCTGTTAGGAATTTTTCATAGTTCTTATTAAACATTATTCAGGCATTGTGAATTCTGTAATTAAAAAAAAGAAAGAACAAAGTTGGGTTTTTTTTTTAAACTCCCAATCTTCTTCTCTCTCTCTCCCCCCCCCCCCCCCCGTTAATTTATCAAATGAATTTTGCAAAGTTTTTTGGTGTTTTTTTTTTGGTGGGGGGGATTTGGAGGAGAAGGATGGGGGGGGCAGCAGTGGCAGTCCCCAGATGCTGCAGCGAGTGTTTTAAAAGGGGAAATATTTAATTGCTCAGCTGGGATTGGTTGCTTATGAAAGATTTGGCTGTTTGATTAGCAAAGCCTTCAGGGGAATGCTTTTAATGCTATGTGATTTTTTTTAATTGTGTCTATGTGTGTGTGATTGTTGATAATGTGCCTTTCTTCGAGTATAGTTCAGAGAGCCCTGGGAAGAATTGATGATGGGGAAGTAAGGAGTGAAATTCTGGGATCAGGCAAGACTGGGGTTCAGTATCTTAACAGAATCTATAGAATTCTTCCCAAACCTGCTGCCCTTCAGATATGTTGGGATAGCAGCTCCCAGAATTCCATAGCCAACAGGCCTAGGAATCCTGGGAGTTGTAATCGCAGTACATCTGGAGGGCACCAGGTTGGGGAAGGCTGCTATTATAGGAAGAGCTTCCTGCTCCAGAGTGTCAGATTTGCAGGGAAGCTTTATTTCCAATAATTAAGACTGCCGTTCTTAAAAGATCAGTTTCTTATTTATTTTTCTTTCAAATTCTTTATGGCTGCCCATCTCAAAACCCAGAACTCTGGGCAGCTCACAGTTAGTATATAAAGTATTAGATTTCTATCCTGCCCTTCCTTTGGGACCTCAAGGCAGGCTGCAAGACGCTCCCTCCTCTTTTGCTCCACCGCAAGAAGTCTGTGAGGCATGTTGGCCCAAAGTCATCCAGGGAGCTTTCGCGGCCGAACCTGGGTTGCCCTGGCGCCAGCCCAACACTTTCCCCACCACACCAGCTCTCCCTTGGCTTCTCATCTTGAGATCAGTCAAGGAAGTGCCCTCAGCAGCGTTCCTGGAATCCCTGGTGAGTCTGTCTCTTGGCCTGGCCTGGCCTGGCCTGGCCTGGCCTGGCCTACCCGAACAGGCCAATGTCCTCTTAGCGAAGCTTCGGTGTAGATTTTTTGAATGTGTGTTGAGCTGAAGTCCGAATTTATTTATTTATTTTATTTATTTATTTACGTATTTATACCCCGCCTATCCCCTCCCTAGACGGAGGGCTCTAGGCGGCTTAGATACATTGCAATTCATATTTATACATTCAATATTAAACAATGTTTACCGCGTGCTGAGGGAAGGGGTAAGGAACTGACTCTTCTTCAGTGGGTATTGGACTACAAGTCCCAGGATACCTTGCTTCCAAGTCGGCTGCTGACGTCCTGGATGTTGCTATTCAGGATTCGTCGTCCTCCGTCCTCCACCGCCATTCACGGGATCTTCTTCGTGCCGAGGGCGACCCCCGACAGGACGCCAGCACATTTTCCCACGTAAGGTGGTACCCATTTATCTACTTGCATTAGCTTTCGAACTGTTGGGTTGACAGGAGCTGGGGCAAGTGGCGAGAGCTCACTTCGCCACACGGAGATTTGAACTGCCGACCTACTGACCGGCAGTCCTACAGCATCAGTGGTTTAACCCGCTGAGCTACTGCGCCCCTATTCTTGGTCAGTGGCAGAAACAAAGCTTGAGTGTTGAGCTAGAGGTGCGGCTGGTACCTTTGGTGACTGAGTACCATCTCGCAGCCTCATAGTATATAGCCTACAACATGATCACCCCAGCAGTTACCTACAATTTAAAAAGTATTAAGTCATCTTGTTCATGTGATTCAGCCTGAAAATTCAGGCTAACTTGGCGCAGGTATACATAGATGACTAAAGTAGACTTTCATATCTTTTTCTGAACCTGTGAACCTTCAGCACAGTAACACAAAACAAAGCTGTGTGGAAGCCTCTGTGTGCGCGCATGCATGCGTTTCCCAGCTTCTGAGTAATTTCCTTTTCAAACAGTGTTCTTTCCCCTTGATCGAGTTAGGGATATCTTCCTTGTCATCTAACAAATCATATAAGCATATCTGATTCTTATCCAGGAACAAAAAGTGCCATGTTCTTCAGCATCCAAATTGGTGTGATATTTTCATTAGACAGTGACAGGAAAAACGGGTCATTGACATTTACCGGTAACAGTATTAAACTGTCAAATTGGCACGTTGGGCAGCCTTGTCACAAAGCCCCCTGTCCGGTCCAAGTTGGGAAGTGAAAGCTTCTTGTACGCAGCTTGGTGGAATGGCTGTAGGTTTATTTTGAAGGACACCTTACAGAATACTCTTGCAAGGTATATAACAGGTGTGAAAATAAAGAGGAGCTGAAGGTTTTCTTTTCTTTTTGGTGTTTGGATTGGCTAAGTATCTGGCCTAGATCAATTGACTTTTTTCTGGTGGGCTCCTGAAAAAATAGCAGAAATCTCTGCCCCATGATGTTCTGAAGTTTGGCAGTTTGGAAGCCTTTAAACAGGCTCAGACAAATTTAAGATAGGGTAGGTGAGTGAAGGCTGCTAGACGTAAAGGAACTGATCCTCAGTACTTCTGAAGCCATCTAATAAGACGTGGTGATGATTATGAGGCTGTTTGTTGTCTCACCCTGCAAAGCAATTTTTTCATCTTCGCTGTTTCTATTGCAGTGTTTCTCAACCTCAGCAACTTTAAGAAGTGTGGACTTCAACTCCCAGAATTCCCCAGCCACCAGGGAGTTGAAGTCCACAGATCTTAAAGTAGCTGAGGTTGAGAAACACTGCTCTATTGTCTCTGAAATGGCTCTCTGTCCAATGGTTTTGGCTGCAAGATTTAGTTGTCTGTTGGGGGAATAAAAGAAAGTCTATTCAGAAGATTCCATCAAACAGACCGGGTGATGGTGATGGGTGAGTGTCTAGAAGGAATGCAGCCCTTGGAATGTGGGCTGCATTAAGCTGACTTCCCTCGCCATCAGCAAAGGGTTCTGAACTGGTAACAACACCAAGGTTTTATAGACCTGGAAAAGAACAGTGACTGAAACGTTGAATTCCTGCAGGAACTCGCTGCCCCTCCATGCCATGATTGCCACTAGCGTAACCGGGTTTTTAAGTAGTGACGCATATTGGGCCTGAAATTATATTCAAGCTCTTTTGTTCTATAGAAAGTGGAGCATCGGAGCATTCTTTCTTAGCTATTTGCAGAGACGTGTCTCCCCACAATGGTTGAGAAAATGATTGGTCAGGACCATGGATAGCTCACTACAAAGCTGGATGCCGAGTATTACTGGCCAGCCAGGCGCTTCAGGCGTTGGTCTGAAGCCCATAGAGAGGGGAAATAATAACAGTAATACTTTTAAAGCTGCTCAGTTACAAAAGCTGGATTGTCCCACAGAGGTGCGTATGGGTGCCTTTGCCTAAACAGGTATGAAAGTGGCCTTAATCTATATCTATTCCTTCTTGGCTGGTATAATTCTACTATGTATGGAACTTAATTTGGAAATGAGAATGGCTGAATTTCAGCCAAATTCAGCTTAATTTGGCTGAAAATGCTTGTCATGGAAAGACGTTCCCTGATTTTGAGGTGGGGACAGAACAGTGTCTTTGGAAGCAGATCACGAAATCCTTGCTTCTCTCTGTTATTAACGACCCTTCCATGGACTTGAAATGTACCTTTCGACATTATAAACTTTTACCCCCATGCTTCCCACTGCCGTCATGAGGATTGGAGGCTTATATTTTAGAAAGCAGACAAGGGAATACTGAAATTATTTGATTCTGATCACTCTTAAGACCTCTCCTCCTCCTGCAGCTTCAGGGATTTTTCCAGACAGTCCCACCATGTTTCCTAAGCCCATTTTTATAGCTAGAAGGAGTAAAGAATCTTTTCTGTTAGTCCTGGGACAGTTGAGATTTTCTCAGATCCTGCACTGGAATCCAAACTGTGGCCTTCTGATTGAGCTCAGAATATCATCCTGGGCTATTTTGTGATGCCCTCCTTCTCTCCCTGTTCCCCTTCTTAAGGACCCCTGTAGCACACACCTGAGGCACCTTTGCTCAGAAGTAACTATCTCTATGATTGGGGGGGGGGTTGCTGCCCTGTAAAACTGCACTGCAGCCTTGAGCCCCTGTGCAAAGACTATCAGAAACTATGGTTGTTGTGGGTCTTCCGGGCTGTGTGGCCGTTCTAAACTATCAGAAACTTTTTTTTTTTGGCAGTTGTCCGATTCCTGATGCGTTAAAGGCGGCAGGAGCTGCTTCCCTGCCCCTGTTTAAATTTTATTTTCATCTCAGCTCTTCTAGGGGGAAAGTGATCGTGCTTGTCAGGGTGCCAAAGAATTGCTAAAAGAGAAGGAGTCCTCTGGATGATAAAATTGTATCTGACTGGTTAGTGGGTGATGAACTTCCTTTGCTTTGTAGTAGGTGTGAAGGTCTCTTTTCTCTCCTTTAGCTGTTCCGTAGGCTGCAGAGGTTGCGCTGCCTTTTGAAGTGGCGAAGGATAGCTGTCTCTTTGCAAGCAGAAAAGAGATTTCTGGGGGAGATTTCTGGCCTCAACCTGACTTGCATCGAAAGTGGGAGCTTTGCAAAGGCCTAGTGGTGACCTAGCAACAAAACCAGGGTTTGTTTTCATATAATCTGCCCAAACATTCAGTTCACTTGTTCCCTGCTCTTTGCAACCCAACCCCGGTGGGGTCTGGAGGCTGCCAATGGTGGTGGTTATTAACAAGCGAGGCTATCAAATCTGCACCCCAGACCTGTTTGAAGGAGAGCAGGCTGCTCAGTGCTAGTTTTGGGTGAAAAGTAGGAACATGGAATCCCCGTTTCAGTCCCTCTTCCCTTGTCTGTGCATAGTTCTCAGTGGAGAGTGTGAAAGAAGGCGGCAGCGGTGGGGCAACTCCAAGGCAGCATTCCTGCCCAAACATTTTGGTTGGCTCTCAGCAAGGTTGGGGTCCCCAGGAGACTTTGTCTCGCCATTTCAGGGCTCCGGCTGAACTCTGACCCCAGGCTTGGAAGCAGACTCTTCTGGTTGTGGGAGAACTGGGGCATGGGTTGGACAAATTTTCCCCAGACCAGTGTGCCTGGAATGAACGAGCTGCTGGACTGTCTCCCCAGTCCAAGTCCAAGAACGGGACTGGAGCTACCTGCAAGAGGGCATTGCACACGTACGTTGGTGTGTTTGAACTACAACCGTTTCTGCAAAGGAGCTTGCAGGTGTCGGGGCGCTGTAATGGGAAGGCAGGGGGCAGTGGACAGGAGAAGAAGATGCCAGGTTCTAAACGAAGGAATATTGGATGGGTATTGATAGATTTCTGGGCGTTCTGCATTAAATCAGCCAGACTTTCTGACTCCTGGTGTTTTAGCAACCATGAGAAGCTATGCTTTCTTTTCTCAAAGAGGTTGTTGAAATGAATCAAAGGGGGGGGGGAGGGGGGAGTGAACCTAGGATGCTTGTTTAGAAGAACTGAGAACATAGTTCTGGGACTGAAAAAAATTCTGTGCTGTCCCGACCCACTCCTTAATTCTGACCCTATATCAGTTCCCACCCAACCTAATTTGCATGTTGTTCTTGCTTCTGGTTGGGGATCTCGGACTTCTTCTCATCTGTATGTTTGCAATGTGTGTGCAGGCAGCGCCTGGCCGATTCCTGAAAAGGCTAAGCAGGACCCCCTTACTTCTGGATGGAGACCCCAGAAAGCCCAAGGGCTTGTGGGCCAAACCAGGAAGTTGCAAGGGCGTCTCTGGGGATGAGCTGAGACCAGTAACGTGACACGGAACAGCAGCATGTCACGAACGGTATTCCTTGAGGACCGAGGGGGTCTGTGACGTTGGGTTTGGCTGCAGCCAAGCTGTCTGCTCTTGGCTGGTGAATAATTTACACCTGCCAGTCTCCGGCTGAACCCGGGTCACCGAGGTCCATGGGTTAATATCGGGGTGATTGGGTGCTTCCCCTCTTTTTTGGCGCATGTGGGTTTTGTACAGGGCTTTTGTTTTTTTGTTTTTGGTGGTTGTCAGCGGTCCACTTGATAACATATGAAAGAATCCTATTCTCTTGATTAGATTTTGAAATGGATCAATTTTTAATCAGGAGAACATCTGACCCACTCAATAAGAGTGTAGCGTTGTACTGAAGGCCGGGGAGGGGGAACAGCGGAGGGCGTGGGGAGGATTGCAGATTATTTAAAGGATTGGTGGTTGTTTCTTCATCAGGTGCAAAACGCTCGTGGCCAGAACTGAATCTTGCCCTCCCAAATAAAATCAATGGCGTGTCTTTAAAAACAAAACAAACAAACAACTCCCCCCCCCGCCCCGCCCCGCCCAACTCCCCAGTCATATGGTTTGATCCATTGGTTAGAAAATCCATTGGTCCTGCTTAAGAGATAAGAGCACCAGCTAAATGCTGGAGTCCGTTATCCATTGGTATTGACTTGCCGATTGGGAAATGCTGATTAATGGGTGAACTCTGTGTATTTGTGGGTGAGAGAGGAGGAGAGGGAGAGTGCCAAGAGGATGACATTTGACTAACGTGGCAAAACTTCCAGATAGGGTGAGTTTAGCAGATTTGATGCATTAGCACCCCCAATTATTATTCCTTTACTGTAAAAGTGCTGGCCCTTTTAAAAAAGTAATTTTCTGGCTGACATTGAGGGTCTTTGGTGGGTGAGACAAGGACATCATGACCCTTCCCTTCCCTTCCCTTCCCTTCCCTTCCCTTCCCTTCCCTTCCCTTCCCTTCCCTTCCCTTCCCTTCCCTTCCCTTCCCTTCCCTTCCTGTTGATGTATGGTAGTCTGCCATTGAATTTTGAACTAAAGTTTTGGGGTGCCAAAAATGGAGTGGAGATCCCCACACAGACAAGGGTTGTTCATCTTTGCTTTGCTGAGTCTGCAGTGGGTGGCTGATTTTGAAAAAAGCTAAGGACTAATTGGGACTTGTATGGGAGACCACTAGGAAAACTGAGGCTGTAGGTCAGACTGGGAAGTACAGTTAGTCCTCGTTTAGCGACTGCCTCGTTTAGCAACCGTTTGCAGTTACGGCGGTGATGGAAAAGTCGACCAGTCCTTGCATTTTCATCCTTTGCAAGTCTGTAAACCGAAGGAAAGCTGAAGTCAGATCGTAAGTACCGTCACGGTTTCACTTAGCAACTGCTTTGCTTAACGACCGAATGGCAGGTCCCAATTGTGGTCGCTAAACAGCAACTATCTGTACAGTAATGCAGCTCCAGAAGAAGAAAGGGGCATACCAAGAGAACAGAAAGATGTGTCCATATAAGTCAGAGAAGACAAGCTTCTCTCAAGGGAGACTTTGTCTTTTTACTGTCACATTCCTGCGCATAGTGTAGCCTCTCTCAGGTTCCACATGGGCATGCTTCATTCCTTTTCTGGTTTTCCTTTGAGGCCCATGAGGGCTAGAACCTAAGATAAAAACAGTCAGGAATGAAAAACGGGAACAAACCAATAGTTGCATCAGACCACAGACGTCTTTGATTAGTTCTCCCACTGGGCATCCTCTGGAGTGTTGGGCCACAACTTCCATCTTCTCCATCCTGGGCACGCAACACTTCTAAAAAGCGAGTGCCCCTTCAGAGAATTGGGATCCTATGTCTCTTTTCAGTAGGGTTAGGGAGCAGGGAGGAAGAACAGGGTGCCCTCCCTCCCTCCCTCCCTTCCTTCCTTCCTTCCTCACACCCATAATTAACTGAATCCAAGCAGAACTTACTCCCATCGGCTGGCCCTTCAATATCTCCATCCCACTTCCTGCTGGCAGCCCAATGCTGCCATCGCATTCAATTAAGGTGCAAGGTTGCTGCATCAGCAGGAGTAGTGTTTTCTTTGTCTTGACAATCAAGAGAGGCGGAGAGTTTAGGCAGCTCTCTGACGGAACTCGGGGAAAGACACATCATCGGGTGTGACGGTTGCTGATGGGGGAACCCACGAAGGTCCGAGGGCTTTGCCGTTCTGCAGAGCTGCTGTCCCGGCTCAGCACGACCTTTGACACTGCGCCCTTCGGCTGTGCTCTGGGAATGATGCCAGTCAATGGAGGAGGAGCAAAACTGGTGGGTCAGGGGCTGGTCAGGACAGCCTGGCTAAAAAAGGCCAGGCCAGAGCAGGACCTATGCCAGGCTCCCTGCCCCACCTGACTAGAAGAGGCTTAAAGGAAGTGATAGGAAGTGCCAGCACTGCAAAACGGGAGCTGCCAGCCACCAAGGCTTCGGGCTGCGTGTTCCACCCGAGTGGAAGTTCACCTTTTCCCTGGAGGGACTGGCTGGCCTAATTAAATTAGCACTTGGATGCTTTTGGGGGCCAAGGTTGTTTTTTTTTTAAGCTGGGGAACTCAATTACCTGGTGCTTTGTGCACGTGGGAATCTCTGGGCCTCTTGTGGGGGGTGGAAGAGAACAAATCTGCAATTTTTTAAAAAAGGGTGGCTTGCTTATTTTCCCACCCTGAAGCAGCTGCTGGAATGAAGATCATCTACCGATGCTATTTTTTACAGGCTGTTCTCCAAAATGTACTGGATGAAAATGGGCACCATTGTGTTTTATCCAGTCAGGGGGTGCTCCTTAGCAGAGCCCCCAATTAAGGCCATTGCCCCAAAGCCTTAGGTTAGTCTGGGACCCCTCCAAAAGTTGCCACCAAACTGTACTTCTGAATGAAAGAGGAAGAGCAAGCAGTTAAAGACATCTCTCTTAAATCCCCTTCAAAATGAAATGAAATGTAAATGTCTTGTCTCTATCTGATTCTTTGTCCTGGCCCAACCTTGCTGGAGTTTTCCCCAAGGCCTGGCCCCAGAAAAAGCTGCTTCTCAAGTTGCTTCTATTTCTGGAGTTTCTGGAGGAAATGCATAAACCTGAATGCAGGAATGACGTTTGGCCACACTTAGCGCTAGTCAGGCCACATTGCCTTAATCTGGGTTCAGATCCGCCTCCTCCACGTGCAGCGCACCTGTGGTACAGCTCTAGGTAGAGTCTTGTCCCTCCACCCCACCCCACCCACAAATAATCTCCTCTCGCAAGTTAATGCATCGCTTGGTACAGTTGCACCAGCTGAACTGCCAAGTTTGAAACCCCTCCTGCACGATTCGAGCAGTCCAGTAATGACCCCGGTAATGGCTTATTATACACTCTCGTGTCGGCAGGAATGCAAGATATATCAGCTCATGATTAAAAACATTCGTGACTCTGGAAGGTTAAATATGCATATTATATCATCCCTGGCATTTTTATTGCTCCAGAGCTGCGGATGGCCAGAGAATGCAAGTGGAAAAGGATGAGATTCGGTGATGGCAATTGTAGTTCAAAGAGAATGTTGTTCCGATGATGAGGATGGCCTTTTTTGATTCCAGGGACACGCCCTAGGTGACCTTAATAGGCTGAGTTGGCTATTTGGGGAACACAGCCCCTTGCCCTGGCCCCTGGGCCTTAAACTGGTAACTGGGACAAAAGGGTGGCTTTTTTCCTTGTTCCTGGCCGAGCGAAGTCAGAGGCTTTACAATCAATCACCAGGGACGGTGTTGTGTCCTGCGTTAACCTCGCCTCTCAAGACTCACGAGTTAAAGGTCAGAAGCCCTTTTGGGCACCAAGGGAGGCACCCTCGATTTACAGCCTGCTTCTTGTAAGGGAAGGTACTATGTGTTAAAGGCCTTTGCAGAAAGGAGAACTTAACCGATAAAAAGAAAGCGGATTCCAAACCCAGAGGGGGAGAGAAAGAGTGGGGTCCTGAGATCAAAATGCCATTTGTTTTGGTTTTTCTTCTTTCTGCTTCAGTTTCTTCGTGCAGCTGGTTGTCTTCCTTTCTCTTGGCCAGGGGATAATTTTAGCTTTCCCAGCAAGCTGTTGGATGCTTTTATTTCTTACCGTAGTCTAAAAACATGGATGCTGCCTTGCAAGAAACGATAACGTGATGTGTGGGAGTGGGTTGAGATTTATCTCCAGACAGTCACTCTTTGCCCAGGAAGAAGGAAGTGGGGAGCTGGGCTGGGGGCCTGGAAGGCTGAGCTGCGCTCCCCCCTTTTCCGGCCCTTTGTCAAAGAAGTGCCTAAGAGGAGTCTGTGCAAGGCAGAATGCATGATGGGCAGCGTGTAGAGCAGGGGTCCCCAACCTTAGCAACTTGAAGATGTGTGGACTTCAATTCCCAGAATTCCCTAGCCAGCGTTGCTGGCTGGGGAATTCTGGGAGTTGAAGTCCACACATCTTCAAGTTGCTAAGGTTGGGGACCCCTGGTGTAGTGTACTATTCACTATAAACTAGCTCTGTCTTCTTCCTCTCTGCTTTTTTGAGAGAAAAATGCTTTATAACTTCCTAACTGGAGCATCCGTGATTCCAAAAAAAGAGAAAAGAAAGAAGTTGAAGCTAAGCCACATTATAACTTGCTGCTGCTGCATGGCAATCAATAATGCTGGAACATGCAGGAAGGCCTTGAACAGCTGGTTGGTCACCTGACCTCTTGACACCAGTCAGGCAGCCTTACCTGCAGCTCGTGGCTCCGTCAGTCTCATCGAAGGAGGCAACTCGGCTCCTCCCTGATGTTCAGGCTCATGGGCAGCTGGCCAGGACTCGGATCGTCGAGCGTGGAAATAAATTAATAAACTTCTGTGCCGAGGACCCCATAATCTGTTAGCAAGCTTGGCACATTTTCACGCTTTCCTTTTCATTCTTTCAAACCCAGAGGCACGTTGAGACTCTGTCTGTCAGCCGGGTAACTCAGACCGAACAGAGTGGAACCAGATTGGTGTGGTGGGAGAAGCTGGGAAGATAAGGTTCGAGAATGGGTTGGATCTGGCCTGGGGCTGCAGAAAAAAATATTCCAGAAAAGATCCCTCCACTAAGGGAGAGGCCGCGATGCATCGGCATGGACCATTCCCCCCTCCTGTTCATGTAAATGTGAGTGGAGTGTGTGCAGCCTGCCCCACATTTCCCAAGGCAGACAAACACACAAACAGACACAGACACAACTCAAGGAGACCTTTACTTCTCTAATCAGGAGAAAGCAAGAGAAGAAACGTGGCACGTGCTGACTAATAAGGAAAGGGATGGTTCTGGAGCAAGACGGATGCCTTTGCTTGCAGAAGGAAATTTCTTCTGGCTGACCTGTCTAGGAGGCTAGATGGTGGGGGCGGGCTTTCATGGAGGAGAGTTCTTGCTAGAGTTCGGTCACTTATAAAAAGTAGATACCCAATTCCGTGTCACATTTGAGGCGAGGCTGAGCGTCCGATGGACTGAGGTGGAGTGACTTTCATGAAGGTCTCCTCTTGCTTCTTGCTTGAGAAATGGTGTTTGGTGTATCTCCTCTTGAGTCGGTTTTTCTTCCTGCCTAGATGATTGGGGAGGGGGGAGAGGAGAAATGCTTCCCCCATCCCCACTGTTGAAGTGGGAAAGGAAATCAGTAAAGGGCTGAAGTGGAAAACAGACTTGCCAGGAAAAGGTGGGTGGCTTTTGCAAAACGGGTGGCGCCCGAACTCTGCACGTCTGCCATCTTGAACAGGCTAGCTGTGCAGAAGTGACAGTTTCTCCTTTGGAGTCCCAAAGGGCGTCCCAACAGTTGCAGAGAACGTAAGCGCAAAATCAACTTTGTGAATCATTGGTCTCTTGGAGGAGACACCTTCTTCTATCGAAGGTGGGGAGGGGGTCCACTTTCCAGGGGCGGCAAGACAGCCTACGCCGCCTGGCTCAGGGCACACGCCGGACCAACCCCAGCCGGTTTCCTTCTCGGCCAGGCCAGTGGCTGCTCGAGGCCTGTTAAGCAAACAAGCCCAGGTTCGCTTAGCTTGCGATAAAGCTGCTGGCCATTGAGAAATAGTGCCGAGGTCAGCTGGGACACCCTTTTATTGCTAGAAACCTTTCAAAGCCCTGGGTGTCGGTGCCTGTCTCAGCTGTAAGGATGAGCCCCTTTTCTTGGGGGTGGTTTCTATTTCTCTAAATTTGACCAATTATGCAAACGGCTTGGAAACGTGCAGCGTGTGCATCATCTGGGCAAAACCTTTTATCTTCCTTATTTCCAAGCTTGGCCACCCTCCAGGCCAACTTTTTCATTAGTGCTGAATTCCCGCTCTTCCTTGCCTTGGTCCTTATCTCCTTTTGTAAGGCCAGCTTCTGAATGCCAGAGAAATTACAACGGCAGAGATGTTGCAAAGTTCACGAAGTCAGCGGAGACCACAAACAGGGTGGCCTTGTTTTCGGGTCTGGCGTCTGAGGCGTGGAAGGCAAGGAATGAGAAAAACGGGGGAGAAAATATTAAAGTCTTTGCTTTAATATTGAGGCCCATCCTAACAGGTGGGTTTATTCCTGTAACTGAAAAGCAGCGGGGTAATCTTTCTGAAAAATGACAGTGTCCGTTGGGGAAAATGATGAGCATGCCTCAGAAGAGGGGAATGAAAGCCCCCCCCCCAGGCATCAGATGCCCTTCCACCATCTAAAACTCTAACTCATTAACTGCTCCATTTGCAGACAGAAGAGAATGGCAGAAGAAAAAAGCTGAGCTGGAGGAGGGGGATCTGCTTAAACCAGAACTCCTCCATCCATTGATTGCAGTTAGTTTCAAAAGATTAAGAAGTGGTGAATTAGAGTGATGGAGTATTCAGCCTTCTTCCTCCTCTTCCTCTTTTGGTCTACTGCAATGGGCATTGAGAGATTTGGTCGGCATCATGATTGGTTGGGCTGCTGTTGCCTCACAGAGGGGAAGGGAAGCCCAATGGAGGCTGAATGCGGCTTGCTCAGAGATTTGCTTTATTTTTAAGGTCAGGGAGGGGGGGGGGAGGCACGAAGGCCTCCGTAAGACAAATGGCCAAGGAGAATGAAGGGGCCTTTTCAAGAAAGGAGAAGATTTGGACAGAGAGAAGAGCTGGTGGCTAAATTTCATGTGTTGATTTTGCACCCTCTTTGGAGTAGAACAGGCCACCTGGAGTCCTTGTGGAAAGCTGAGAATCTGCGTCAAGGAGTGGAGAAAATTTCTGGGTGCAACCTGGGAGGACATACCTGCAGATTGATCCCTGGAAAGGCTCTTGAACTCTTTAAGCTGCTGCTTACATCAGACCTGAAAGAAGCTGTAAACCCGGCTTCAGTGCGTTTCTGATAAAAACCCAAACTACTTATTAAATAAGAAGCATTTTGAGGAAGAGATTAAATGACAAGAAGGACTTAACAATTCTGGAGGCATCCTATTGTCATTCCCCCCCATCTTGAAGACCTGCTTTAATCTTGCTTGACAGCTTACCCCCCTTCCCGATTTGTCAAGGGCTGATTGACAGCCATCAGGAATGATAATGAAATGTAATTAAAAGTTTGATCTCATGATGTGGAGACTGTTGTCAGGAGGAATGCCAGCAATATACAGCCAGCTGCCATCTGAAGAGGGAAGGGGCTGGTCGGTGGGCACAAATGATGCCAAGACCCCCCCCCCAGGAGTGGGATCTGCAGTAGAATGGGAATCATCTGATCCAAAGCGGGATGCTTTTGAGGGGGGCTTAGAAGTACATTAAATCAACAGTAAAAGTCCTGCCCAGTTCATAAATGACTATTCAGAGAATTCAATGGTTGGGACCTACAGTATGACTGGGTATGTAAGTTATGCCGCGTTGCTCATTTGTATTGTTCCTCTGGCTGTTCCTTCCTTCTATCTTACTTCCCTCCCAATCTTGCCACTTCAGAACTTTCTAACTTGATCCCCCTGAATCCGAAGTGTGTACTGCCCTTGAATGATGATTTGTTAGGCAAGAGGAAGCAATGAAGCATCAGATGGGTGTGGGCACCTCAGGAAATGCTAGGGGTGGATGGAAGACCTTGCCCTGCATCCTCCCAGCCTTCAAAATGCTCTCATTCCTGCTGAGGTCTGGACTCGTCTTTAGGAAAAGTCAGGGGAGTGGTCTTGACCTGGGTTGCTGGTCTGCTCTGGCCCCTTCTTGCAGGTGCACTCTGCACTTTTCCATCCCACTTTTAATTAATTAATTAATTAATTAATTAATTAATATAACCGCCCATCTCCCCCAATGGGGAACTCTGGGCGGTTTACAATAAAACCGCCCACTTTTCCCTGGGATGATATAAAAGGGCCTTGGAATATGGAGATACGACTTCATCTAAGAGCCGGGAGTGATTGGTCTCCCATGACTGAGGACTCTTAACCCATATGCCACCAAGACCTGGTTGTTGGCTAGCTCTAGAACCTGAAAAAGAAGGAAGGACTCTCAGTTGATTGTCATCATGAACCCATGGAGAGAAGTTCTGAAAGACCAATTTCTAACTCAGGTTGGGTAGACAACTTCAGAAAATAGAGAAGAAGAAATTATTGCGGGTAGCAGCTCAAAAAGACTTTGGACCAAGTGATCCTTTAGATATTTTTGGGGCCCATTTTTAGTCACAGCAAAGAATCATGTGAGAGCCCTTGCTTGGCTTTTTTTCACGGAACAAGAGGAAGCAAAACACTCTTTCCCAAGAGCAATTTTAATAATGATACTTGAAAGTCACATTTCAAGTCTTCTGTAGCTCCACTGTGTTGAGAGTTTAATTGGTGGCTAATATATTAAATCATAGTTCACCCACTCTGCTCTGCATGTAGGGTTCATTCTGAACCCCATCAGAACAGTCGTGGTGAGATCATGAAAGCAAATGGAGCAGCCAGGCTAATAAAATAATTGAGTCTATGTTTTTGAAAAAGCATGCCTTAAGGTCAACCAAGAGCTGAAGACTGTTAAAGAAAGTCAGACAGACAGACAGATGGTGGTTTTTTATTTGTTTGAAGATGTTTCATTTCTCTGCAAGCAACGCAAGGCTAAACTGGCCCATTGAATCTATCAGCCATTTTAAAGAATGGTCAGACTACCATCTTGTGGTCCTTAGGGTTCTTTCCTTCTCAGCCTCCAAGGATGGGCGAAAGACAACTCCAGTCTCAGAGGTGGACATCTGACCTCAGTGACTTCCTCTGGGCCCATTGGGGGGCTGGATATTTTAAGTGTAGGAAAAGGGTTAAAAAGAATGACGTAGAGATGGGTCTGCAAAGCTGGCACTGGTGCTCCAAAATGTTTCTCGCTCCCAGACAGAGCCCCAGTAAGTTACTGATCTGTGCCAGCTCACAAGATGTCCTGTGCACTGAGTTCACCAGATCGGGGAGGTGGGTGAGAGACATTTTAATAATGTTTACGTGATGGATTTGGGGACCTCATGGCTGTAGTTACAGTGTGACTTTGCACATTGACCACTTGGAGAAGGGCGGGGGGTTGCTGGACGGAAATGGATGGTGGATTAAGAGGACCCCAGTGAAATGGATCTGCCGCCATAAGCCCACTCTTTTATTTGTCACATTATAGGTTTAAAGGACATGGAAATCAAACTTCATAAATCATCATCTAGGGCCCTGGCAAGCAGGAGAGAATCTGATACCAGCTTTAATCTCTTTGCCGCCAGATGCGAAGGCCTCATTGTTTGTCCCACGCAGGCAAATAGAGCCAGATTGGATCCGTTTCCCTCTTTAGTAGTCTGGCATTTGTGCCTGAAGGATCCAGCCTTTGGGTTTTCCCCCTCGCCTGAAGAAAGAATCTACTGTACTGTACGGTTTCTCTTTCCAAAAAACGTTCTCTGCGCGCTCTGTCTGCAAAGTACGAGCGATAAAAATCTAGTTTTTCAAATCACGTGAAGGAGGTGGCATGCTTGCCAGTGGATGCTTACGTGCACGTGGCTCAGTTGCTAGTGCTAGGATTTCGTGTGCCCTGTGAATCGATCTAGCACCACGGAGGTGGTGGGTGTGCAGCTCCGCATGGGGTCCTGCACTGGCAGAAGCCGGTGGATCAAGGCGGTCAGATCATGCTTCTAGATTCATCCTCTGAGGTGGCCTCAGGGGTCAGGGTTAGGGTCAGGGTCAGGGGTCTACTGAGGCTTTATCTTCAGTATTTCTGGAGCAAGCCCCACCCTTTCAAAGTTTTGCTCTATTAAGGAAAGCCCTTCTCTTAGCTGCTTGTGTTTCCAAGAAAGGAGATGAGGAGCTTCTGGGAGTGAGCATGGAACGGCAGAGTTTGGCTTAAGATAAAAACTGGTGTTTAATATTTTGGTGTGGAGGCCCCTCTGAACAATTTCACATTGCATGTGGCAATGACGTCTTTCAACATCCTTAATGAGAGAAGACCTTGTGTTGTCACTGCTTATTAGTCTTTGCTGAAAAGCAAAACGATTCTCTTCCCGCTCCCTGTCCCAGTCTGTGATGGTTGCTCACGTCAGAATCTATCAAACAGGGTTGCGGTGGGGAAAAGAGATTTGGCATTTGCTAAACCGATGAGAATCCTGTCATGACAATTGAGACCACGTGGCCTTTGGCGCAGAAAATGATCTTGGCTCAATGCACGGTGAGAGCGGCAGAAACTGTGTAGCAGGGTGCCACCCCATTTGCCACCGCAAAGGGTGGGCGTTTTCTTTGCCCTTAAATGGGACCCCCGCAACTTTGTATCATGTATTAGCCCAATAATTAAGTGGACACAGTCTTCCTTCATGCCCAATATTTGGACAAATAGCATTCATTTGAGAAATGATTGTAAGGTGATGGAGGGATGTGAGAGGCAGTGGCAATTCACTGGACTCTGTTGGGGTCATCTTTGCAAGTGACTTACAGTATGTTCAAACTTTGGAGAATTTTTGGGCAGAACAGTAAATAGGACAGCAGCTGCGTTTCCACAGCGCATATTGGTCCTGCAGTATCTCCAACTTTACTTCTCCCTGTTAGCCCAAATCAGGAATGTTCTTCCCTTTGCAAGCTAGATTGCAAACCAGGATTTGTTCCTGTTGGAGAGAAACAAGCCAGGATCCTCTGGTTCAAGCAGCATCCTGAATCCATAATCTGCTAGTGCCCCCCAGGACAGAAAGGCCAGGTACATATTAATGAAATAAATAATACAGGTAGACCTTGTTTAGTGATTACCTTGTTTAGCGACCATTCGCAGTTATGACAGTGATGAAAAAGTAACTTTACAACCAATCCCTGTATTTACGACCTTCACAGGTCTATGAAGCAAAGGAAAGCGGAAGTAAGGTCATAAGCACAGTCGCAGTTTCACTTAGCCACCGCTTTGCTTAACGACCAAGTTGCCAGTCCCAATTGGGGTCGCTAAACGAGGATGACCTGTAATAATAATAAATGGTTGTTTAGTAGGCTAGCAGGGAGCAGCAAAAACAGACCGCAGTGGGCAACCTGTTTCTGTCTGCTACATTTGGATTTTTAAAATCTCCCGCCCTTCTGAACCTGCTCAGGATGAAAATAAGGAGTTTTAAGTTCTTACCCATAAACAGATTGAGCGCCATGCCCGCTTGTTGCTTGGCTGTGGGGAGAAATTTCAAAACGCAGGATCTCCAGGTTTGTTCCCCGTTGCAATTAGAAGGCTTTGCAGGAATCCATTTGCAGGAGTTTCTGGAATTAATGAGTCCAACCAGTGCCGTACAGAAATCAATGCCTCCTGCTTTAATTGCACCATTTGGAGCGTTGTTTTTTAACTTTGAGCTACATACTTACAGCAGGGGATTCTTTTCGAAACAGCTGTCCCCAACCAGGGCCTCCAAATCTGTTATCCAGGAGTAATGACAACTGCAGAGAAGTACCCCTAAGAAGCTGATACTATTGTCTGACTTGAGATTAGTAGTTTCCCCTTAGCTGAGAAGGATCCCTCTCTGAACCCACTGATGTACTGGACACGTCGGCACAGAGCCGCTCCAGAGTCCGGGGAAGCCGTGAGCGTTGCGTTCCCGTTTGCGACGACTTCCGTTTTGTGTTGCAATGACTTGTGACGTATCAGTGCAAGATCTCCGGTGACCCGGAGGGGATGGTCAGTGGGGATGGTCAGTGGGGATGGTCAGTGCTGGGGGCAATTCATAGGTAAGGTGTTTTAAGGACACATTTAAAAATATAAAGCATGGGTGAAAATTTCAGCATTTGTTTGCAAACCTGGTTCTAAACCTGGGTTTGCTGCTGGGTAATGTGTGAAGAGCGCTTTGGTGACCTACTGGACAACGATTTGGGCAGGCTGGCTTCCAGATTGGTGTGTTTTCACAGTTAACTCCATTTCATATTTAATTAATTTGAATCCGGTGTTGGTTGGGTTTATTCTGACCGGAGGATTTTAGTTACAGGCTATAAGGTTCGAAACATTATTAATATAATCTGAAAGTAAACTGGGTGTGGATATTTTTAGCAAATTGTTCTTTATGGTATTGATTTATATCTAATATAGTACTTGCATGAACAATGGTTGTAAATCTGCAAGCATTCATCATCTGAAATAGCCATGAACGTAGTCAATTTTTTAAAAACGTATTGGATGTGAAGATGGCATTTTTATACCTGGGTTTCTGGCCTGCCTGTCGTGGAGTGCAGGCAGGGAAGGTTAAGATTATAAATGACACATGGCACAACCGTTTAATTAAATCAAAATGGGCACTATTCCTTTGCACTGGTTAAAACGTGGCATTCTCATACACACCCCTGGGCCCGCTGAATTTGAACTGAAAAGAGAGGGTGTGTACAGAGTCTCAGATTATGGGGAACCTCCCAGGAAACAGGGATGATCCAGCCCATAAGATTACCACTTGGTGGCATCTAGGCCAGCGGGTGTTCATGGCACCCTCCCCAATCGTGGTACCAAATCGCTCCTGACGCTGATGTGAAATGCGGAATACTTGGAGGTGTGCTCTTACTTGGCTTGAGATACCATTAATCTGTAACACTGCTTAGGCACAGAACTAGCAGTTCCAGGGCAAGTAAAATATTTTCCCAGCCTCCTCCTATTCTCTTGTCTTTTTAGTTGTCTGTTTGCTACCTAATTAGCAGCTGTTTTGTCACTATCAAAAATAGTAACCAGAGGTGCAATTTCCTTGGTGATTTGATCCCAGGCAATTAGGGATCATGTGCTAATCGCCCTTGCTCGGAATTAGCTGTTCCCTGTTCACCTCTGAATTAGCAAACCCAGGAGCTCCTTTTTTCGGCATTGCCCCTATTCCTTCAAGAAAAGAGAACTGTTTTTGCCAATGTTTTATGAGCCAAAAAGCACCCCTCTCTAAAACTGGAGATGGTGAGGCCAATCTCGAGAAAAGAGGCTGAACGAGTTGCCCATTTCAAGCCAGAGTAGATCAACATATTCACAACGTGGTCCCTGATTGGCTGGGGCCACATCTTCAAAAAGTGGACATTAATGTTGTTATTCTTTAAATAACAGTATTGAAAGAATTCCTAATTAGGCAGTAAATAATCAGCTAATGCACCATAGAGGAAGTGACAATCTTCTAGGTGTGTAGATGATTGGTTATGAAAAAAAGGTAAGACTGGGAAGTAGTACTAATCAAATTCTTTTCAGGAAGGAACTGACTGGAGTTTTACCTTCAGAAGGACTACAGATATTCCAGCCCGTGTTGAGTATAAATTCAACAAAATCCGGAGTTTACTGCTCAGTCATACTGGGCTTCTTTTCCATAAAGCTGAACAATATATAATGCTTTTGTGACGGAGTAAAAATCATGAAGACAGAAAAAGTCCCAATTTCGTATAAACTTTGAGGTTAGAGTTTAGCTCTGAAGTGTCTCTCTGTGTGTTCGTATTTAAATTCTAACTTTAGCAGTTCAAAAGAAGATTGCAAGCTAACCACTTGGGACTTTTAAAAAAGCTTTTCACAATAAGGAGTGAAAGCCCCAATGCCTTTAATCCTGAACTCTAATTTAAAATTAAAGAAATCTTTTCAACTTGGTGTTGTTCTCCTTTCACCCCCCCCTTTTTTTCCCCCCAAGAAAGAAGTGGTTTACAATTGCTTACAAGGCAAAGATGCATGCAGCCATTTACATTTCTTATTAAGATATTTATTTAACGAGAAGAGAAACAAATGGGGCAAGACTGTTTGGGGATGGGGGGAAGGAGTCTTAAAAGTCTGAAACGTCAAACAGAAATGAAGGGGTGTCCATGGGGGAATTAAACTCATTCACAGAAGTTCATCCGCGGAACCTTCAGAGACAGTATTGTATGATACAAATCACCCCCAGAAGCCCAATTAGGAAGACTACACGAAAGAGGTGGGCAGGTTCCTCCCTATTCCTTTGCTCTCAGACCTCTGTCACTTTCTCTCCTTCCAGGCTGCATCTGGCAGGAAAGCAAAAGGATGACTAATGAAAGAAATGACATGGTTTGGCCCCAATAAAGGGGTGGGGACAAAGAGGTAGATCAAAGGCAACTGTTCTCTGCGGCTGCAAAGAATAAAAGGCATTTTGCTTTTCAAACTCCCTGCACTGCTGACATGCGAGAGGGGTCATAGAGCTCTCCCCCCCTCCCCACCCCCCACCCGAGCTTGTTATGGAAAGCTGGAGATAATTAATGCTGTTGAAAGAAGATGATTCCGTCGGCGTCTGGGAGGCTAGCCCCCGCGTCTGCGCTCTGCTGAAAAAGAAACACATGGGGGAGTGAGAAGCCGGGGAGGGGGGGAGTGGCGATTGAGCAGACCAATAAATAATATCTGCAGATAAAAGAGGATTTGCAAAAAGTTAGCCCTAACGCAACCCAACCGCAGCTGGAAATGTAACAGGCCCGAGGCGAACGAGGCAGGTGGCAATCAAATCTTGCCCCTTTCTGGATCTGCCTTCCTCAAAGCCTCGCCGTGATGCTCCCCTCCCTCCCCACATGCTGTTTAGCTGCCTGCAAGGACGTTCCTGGCTTGATTATGACAGAGCGATGGCTTCTTCCGACCCTCAGCATGCAGGGCCTGAAACAGGGGATGCAAGGAAGGTGGGTGAGGGGCCGGGGGCTTAATGAAACCGGCAAGCCCAAATTTCGGACACCATATCCAGCTTTGCTACATCATGGTCCCACCCGTTGCATGGATGGCGACTGGAGGGTGGAGGAGGAATCGGGGCCACAGTCCTGCTCACTAAGCGATGACGTCGCTTGCCTGACGTTAGCCGAGCCTGTTGTGTGAAGCTACCCATCCTTAGTCAACCCTGAATAGTTGGTTGCTGCTCTTCATTGACAGTGGTGGGGCAGGATAAAGTCCTCTGCACAAGCTCAGAGACTCTTTCCCTGCTACCGTGAGTCGTCTTGGGCCATATCCAGAAGGTGAGGTAGAATCCTTCCCCCCCCCCGCCCCAAAGATAGGGGTCAAGGAAGCCGTAGGAGGTGATGGTGTTTGTGGAGAGAAGAGGAAAAAGTAGTTTTCACGCCCCCCCCCCCCAAGCAAGCAGACGGGGCTGTTTTTTACAGCCTCTTTCGGCGGCCAGCAGACACCTGGTTTTTAAAATCTTTTTCCTCTGAACTGATCACCTGCAAGACCAGTATATATGTGAATAATTAAGCCTGCTCCGTGGTTCTAATGAGGCTGTTTTTGAGGGCAGTCCTGGGCTGCAGCTGGCTGGGAGATGCCTGGTCCCTGGGTGTGCATGCCCGCGCTTAAATTTGCTGGCGTTAATAATCGATAGATGTATGCTTGCGCCCGGGCTGTTTATGAAACACTTTTATCAATCTGCAGACAGCAGGGGATCAAGATGGGAGTGGATAAGGCCAGGACGCCGAGCCCTGCTTAAAAATGAGGATGAAATGATGACTAGAACGCGTAGCCATTGGTGGAGCTGTTGTGGGGGAGTAAGGGGAGCCGCCCCCGTCATTGGCTGGGGAACTGGGAAGGGATACAGTTAGTTGAAAACTCCACCAATTACCGCCCATTTTCCTAGATTGGGGAAGATCATAATTGCACAGCGGGCTAAACCTGGCTTGCCTTGGGTACGCCTGGCTCGTCAATAGTTGGTTCGGACCCCGTCGTCAAGGGAGTGTCGCTTGGCGGGGTCCAGAAGGCGAGCCTTTTCCGTGGTGGCACCCACTCTTTGGAACATTCTGCCCCCGGAGGTGAGACAGGCCCCACCGCTCCTATCCTTCCGGAAGAATTTAAAGACCTGGCTGTGCCGCCTCGCGTGGGATGGGAATGGGAATAGTTCCTCTTGGGGATGGCTAGTGCCATAGAGCCCTTTTAAAGAGAACCATCTAGCGCCTATTGGATTTTTATACTTAATGTATTAGTTTTGTAATGTATTTTAAATTGTAGTTACTTTTAAAGGTTTTAAATTGTTGTACTGTAAACCGCCCAGAGTCCCCCCTCGGGGGAGATGGAGCGGTAATACAAGTTAACATGTAGATGGATGGATGGATGGATGGATGGATGGATGGAGCGGTAATACAAGTTAACAGATAGATAGATAGATAGATAGATGGATGGATGGATGGATGGATGGATGGATGGATGGATGGATGGATGGATGGATGGAGCGGAGCGGTAATACAAGTTAACAGATAGATAGATAGATAGATAGATAGATAGATGATAGATAGAGCCCATGTTGTGCCGGGAAGTCCTCGATCTAATCTGCAGCGCCTCCCAGAACCATTTATGGCCTCATGTTCCCTTCAACAGTATGCGTTGTTCAGTGAAAGGAGCGATAAGGCAGGGCACTGGTGATACTTTCCTAAAATTTCTGCATCCTCTAAGCTTGAGGCAATCAAGACTCACCATTGTGCTGGGTATCTGGTTAAACTCCGCATGCTACTAGAGTAGGGTAAGTGGCCAGGAGTCCTCCAGATGCTTGGGCACTGGACTCCAGTCAGCATCCTGGGAATTTTAGATCCAGAAGCCTTGAGTGGTTGTCTTTCCCCAGGCTGGTGCAACATCCCCCCTCTCTGTGAACTCTCCAAGGTCCTTAAGAGTCTTTGCTCTTCCTCTACCTTCTCATTGCTTGCTGCATTGGTAAGGCTTGCAAGCTGGGGAAGAGGAGGGGATGGAGCTGTCCTTGACCAAGAACATCTGTGCTTTGGGAAGAATCTTTCACCCCAGCACCACAGCCAAGATGCTGGTTTCAGTCCAGCCAGTGGACAGTGACAACCTGGTCAGAGTTTGGACTTTCCTCTTGGGGGACGACACGTAACGTGGGATGTGGCATAGTGGCAGGTTCCTTTGCTACCAGGCAGGATCGGTTACTCATCTAAGAGAACCGACGTTTTTGAAACGTGTTTTTAACAATATTTTTAATTGTAGCTTTTTGGGTTGGACCTTCTAAAAAGCCAATAGAAGAGGTTGGTCTTCCATTCTTTTCATTTGTTTCAAATCACACACAGAGACAAATTATACTAATCTCTTTTTTTTAAATACTGTAGACCTTTCCCTCTTTCTGTCTCTGGAAATTTAAAAAAAGCTGTTTTGGTTAAACCTCCCTAATTGTGTTCTAGTTAGTTTTCAGTTTAATGGCTTAAAATCATTTTCCTACAAAACTTAATCTTTCATAGTGTAATTTGACATAGTCATTGCCCATAATGTGTAATATCCCACCAATAAATGCCTAGAACTGCTTTGCCATGATTTAAGTATTGTGGACAAGGAGGGAGGGAGGGGATCCATCTCTTTGGGGCCAGTGTGGGGGGGTTACCTTTATAAAAATACTGTGGGCAAGAGTTTACAATGAAATCATCAATTGGCAGGCTGATTCCAGCTCTTAATTCTGTGGACGTATCTAGCTTGCTGTCCTTCGGCCCCTCCTCTCGCGTCTTCTCCTTTCAAACTCGAAGATGGTGCCTTTTGCATTCTTGGAAAGGTGGCCCAGTCATGAATGGATAGGGCTGCAAGGGGCCTGCGGCACACCAATCCAATCGAAGCATCTTTATGGGTGGCTTTCCAGCCTCTGCTCGAGAACCTCCAGTGCAATATCCAAGTAATTGGTTCCATTATCAAACTGCCCTTTTGGGATTTTTTTCCCTAACTCTCAAACTGAATCTGCCCTTTTGTAACTTAAATCTGTTGTTCTGGGTCCTCTCTCTGGGGTGATAGAGAACCATCTTCCATGGGACATCCTTTCAGGTATCTGAAGGATGCAATCTTATCCCCCCTCGGGCTTTACAACGTCAGGCTAAAATACCTATTTCTTTCCATCTCTCCCCATAGGGCTTAATTTCTAGTCTCCTGACCATCCTCCCGGCCCTTCTCAACCTGTTCCAGTTTTTCTGAATCCTTCTGAAAGCGCGATGCCCAGAACTGGACACAATGTTTTAGGTGGGGTCTAAGCAGTGCAAAACTAAGTGGAGAACTTGCCATGATTGGAGAACTATCCTTCTGGGTTTGAAACAGTCTTCTGGGTCCCTATTCTTGTCTAACCATCTCAAAAGGAGAAGCCTTGCCTTCCTTAGAGCAGGAATTACAGGTAGTCCTCGCTTAACAACCATTCATTTAGTGACTGTTCAGACTTATGACGGTGCTGGAAAAACCAACCGGTTCGCATTTATGACTGTCGCAGCGTCCTGTGGTCACCTGATCGCCATTTTTGACCTTTCCGGCACCTTCTGGCAAGCAAAATCAATGGGAAACAGCGTGAGTCACTTAACGACCCACGTGGTTCGCTTAACACCCATGATGATTTGCTTAATGACCGCTGCAAAAAAGGTGGTAAAATTGGGTCAGGTTTGCTTAATGGCCACTTCGCTTAGCAACCGAAATTCTGGTCCCTGATTGTGGTCGTTAAGTGAGGACTACCTGTACGCTTGTAGGACATTTCTGTGACAGATTGCGCTTCTCCACTGGGGCTTTTACAGGAATTGTGCTTTTATAAGAGAACGGGGAATATTTTGTGGGAGGCTCTTTGCTCCTCCTTCCAGAACTACGCTTTTTCAGTGCCCACCCACTGGAGCTTTTCTTTTATGTACTTATTTAAAACACTCACATGGCTGCCCACCTTCAATCAAACTCACCACCCAAGAATAACAACAAGATGTACCAGCATTGAAATAAAAACAGTAAAAGAAACAAACAAAAAACTTTCAGGACAGCCCTGCATGAGTGGACAACTTAACAGCCCCTGACATAGTTTACGGTGAAATCTTCACTCCATCAGCAGTGTAATTTGTGTCACTTGGCTAAAATTAATCCCCCGCCGCCTTCACCATGCTCCTCTTTCTTCTTCCTTAGCGTCCGACTTTACACTGTAAGTTCTGTGAAGACGGGGACCTCCTGGAGCCCCCTGCAATGGGTGATCCTGTGCCAGTCTTCCCCACTGAAATCCAGGCCTTTCTCAAGCCCCGTTTTAGCCTTGTAAGGCGGCCCTTCCCAGCTGGGTTTTAGGGTACACTGGTAAAGCGGTGAGAATTAAGCGAAACCTGTAACCTCAAAGCAAGCGGCCAGGAGGGGGCCACGATTGTACAGGACCGTTGCTCCATTTTTTACCTTCTCCCCACGCGCCTCTGCCAGGGAACAGTTTGTTCTGCCCCATTGAATGTGATTGAGTCAGAGAATCACTTTCAGTACAGCAGCACAGCAGAATGATCTTCTCGGGAAGCAAGGCCCCGTTGTCTCTCTGCATGAGGTAGATTTGGGTGCAGTGACTCATTCCGGAATTCAGCTCCTCGGTGGGCAGATAATTCTTGCATACTCTAAAAAGTAAAGAAGTAAAGCATCGAGGGAGGGAGGTCTGCTTCTGGGGAAAAGGAATCTTCAGCTGTGCAAAATTTGGGAGTCACAGCCCTGATGCTTTGCGTAGATGTGCAAATGGAAAATGGAAATCAGTGTTTGAAAAGTGGGATGTAAAAGTAATGGGATGAATAAAATAATGAAGGAAAGGGAGGGGGTTCTTTATACTTGCAAGGCACAGACCCTTCCTTCCTTCCTTCCTTCCTTCCTTCCTTCCTTCCTTCCTTCCTTCCTTCCTTCCTTCCTTCCTTCCTTCCTTTCCCCCCCCTCTCTCTCTCTTGGTGAAGCTCATTTTCTGGGCTTTAAATCAAGCTATAAAGTTACAGCGCAGTTGCATAAAACAGTCCTCCAATTTAATCCATCTATCTAGTGTTCCATCTAATTACTGCATTAGAAAAGGCTTCAGAGCATGTATTGAACATTATAAATGGGAATAAAATGATTCTGGTAATGGCTTAATAAAACAGGTGAGGTAGCTCTGTCTCTGCCTGCTTATTTCCTTGGTTTGTTAGAAAGGGGGGAAGAGAGCGCCCAAGGTAGCCCCGTTTCTCACTCTGGGAGAGTAATCTCCGTTTCACATTGAGCTTGGCGATAGCTGTACTACTTCTACGTGAACGGAAGGCTGTGAAATTCTATGCCCAGGGATCAGAATGTGGTTCTGTGTTGCACGTATATTTGCACGCTCCGTAGCCAGGGCTCACCGGTTTCTTCGTACGTGGAGCAGAAGGTATGTGACCTTGTTTGGTTTTAATTAGAATGTATATTTTAATAGTTATGTGCAGCAGGCACTATGGAATGCCACTTGTGGTTCCCTGCTGAAAATGGGAAAAAGAGGGTGATGCCCCCACCTCCGGGGTCTGCTTCCCCCCCTTCTAAGTGAGGTTAAAGTGGGGTTCCCGGTGAGCCGGCTGAGGCGCCAAGCCCCTTCGTCTGTTTCGGCCCCAGGGCGATGGCGCCTTCCTCCCCGTGAACACGACAGACAGGCAGGTGCTGAAAGGTTAAGTTCCAGCGCGCCAATAAGGTGCCCATCTTTCATGGCAGGATGCCATTTCCACTCGGCGTCTTCGGGGTTGTCATGGTTACTGAAACATGGGGCCCCTGAGAACGGAGCCTCAGAATTAATGGCCAGCCTGCCAAAAGGATTCCTGTCTGGGCTCTCTTGATGGATTACATTGATGTGCCATTTGTCATACTGTAATTGTTGTGGCAAATGTAATACCCACCAGTATAAACATTGGGCTGCTTTGCTAATAAAACCGAGAACGAGAGGCGAGAGGATGATGCACTGCTCGGTTCAGTTAAAGAGACAAGGCCTGGCTGCTCGCTGGCTCTCGCCCCTTCTCCGGCTCAATCCGTCATCGGTTCGAGACCCCGACTCTTCCCCGTCACGGGGAGCAGCCAGGCGAAGGATGCTTGGCCATCTCCCCGCCGGGGCCGGTGGTTGGCGGATGAGAGGGGCAACTCCCACGAGGTGCGGGTCCCGTCCGGCCCGGCCCGTTGGGATTGCCTTCCTCTTTGCTGGTCTGTTCTCTCTCGCAAAGTGACGTTTGGGGAGCTGCAGTGGAGTCCTTTGAGACTGTCCCGTTCCTGTTTCTCCTCCTCCTCTGCAAAGTCCCTTCTGCGCATAAAAACCAGGGAGGAGAGAAACTTGCAGGATCCTCTCCTTTGAGATGACTTGAAAGCAGGAGCCCTGGCCGGCCTTCGCCAGGAGTCTGGGCAGAGTCATCTCCCACCTCCCGCTGCTGGGTAGATCCCTGCGACCAACCGGCGGGGGTCTTTTCTTGGCAAGCAACCGCTGACCCTCCTCGCCTTCCCGCTGCCTTAATAAAAGGGCGATTCTCTTTCTCCAGCTTTTCCCAGACTTTTCCTAATGGCTTTTTCGCACTGAGTGGGTTGCAGCGTTTTGAATGTGAGAATGCCTGCGCCTTTTAATTGAGTTTAATTTGGAGAAAACATTGCTGTAATCAAAAGGCGGAACGCCAAGCTTTGGGGACGGTGTGAGCTTGGCGCCCATGCCGCCACAGCAATGGGGAGCGTCCAAGGCGGAGCACACAGAGCTGTGGCAGGATGGTGGGTGGCATCCTGGGCAGTGCACAGCCCAGTTGTATTATCGTCCAGGTGGCAGTGCGGCACCGATTACGTCTCGCAGCCCAGCCTCTTCTGCTTTTCCACACCAGGTCCTGTTGCCCCTCTTGTGATCAGATCATCATAGAATGATAAAGCTGGAGGGGACCCCAGAGGGCATCTATTCCAGCCCCCTACTAGTGCAGGAACTGCTACGGCATCCCTGACAGATGACCATCCAACATCTGTTTGAAGGCCTCCGGCGAACACACTCACCTCAACAGGTAGCAGCCCATTGTTCTGGCTGGGGGCTCCTACAGTCTGGAAGACCCTTTTGATGTCCGTCCTTTTAGTTTTAACCCGCCGACTCTGGGCCTGCCCCCTGGATCAGTAGACAGTAAGTCTACCCCCCTCTTCTGTGGGACAAGCTTTCAGATATTTGAACACATCTCTCGGTCATCTTTTCTATAGCAAAGCTTACCCCTATCCTTAAACTGCTTCTTGTAGGGCTCAGATGTGCCTGACTCCATGTTTTGATTGGATGCCTGGACTGTCGTCACTCTTAAATAGAGTCTGGAATGGAGCCACTTGGCAGCCGTCCTTAATCTCAGTCTAATCCGATCCATTCCCCTTAATTCCGGACAAAATGTGCAGCTATCTCCTTGCCAACCCTGGGGCAGATGAACCCATCCCGGCTTCTGTGCGAGAAATGTTTCTTTGCTGTTGTCCTGGCCGGTGAGATTTAAGACAGATCTTTGGGGGGGGAGGGTTAATTTAGTCGGTCTTTCTAACTACGACCAGAAATGCACCCTTGATGGCTGAGTTTAGGCTTGAATAAATGAAGCCCTGATGTGTCTCAGATGGGGATGAGGTGGAGGGAGACACCAGCCACCCTAGACAGCTTCATAAAACCTGTGGATTTATGATGCCTTGATTGACTGTTGGTTTATTGTTCATTATATTAATGTGATGAGGATCCCTGCTGCTTTCCTCCGCCATAATTTATGGCAGTAGAATTGTTCTTCCGTTTCCGTCCATTGTTCTAGAATGGCCTCCCTGGCTTTTAAAGAAATACCTTTGGGTTACCAACAACAACAACAAATACCTATGACAGCAGACCCAGATTATGGAGAAGAGCTGTGAATAAGTGGCTTGATTTTGCTCTGAATTTGTGGCTGGTAGTTTCATGAAAAGCTGCTTGGAGAAGTGAGGTTTAGAGTGGAGAGTTGGTCCAGCTGTTGGTTGAAGAGGGAGCCGCGGAGATGAGGGAAGAGTCGCCTTTGCGAGTTGGGGGGCCATCTCAATTGAATGAAATCTGTGAACGTATGACCTGTCTTCCCGGGGAAGTTGACAAAAGATTCAGCCTGGCGCAGTGACGTACGGCTGGTGGGACTTTTCTAGCTTAGGTGATGTGGTGACTGAGTAGCAAATGAACTCTCACACAAGTGGGGGGGAATTCCCAAAGAAGGTAGAACGGTGGTTTAGACTAAGAGCAGTGGTCCGTCCCTCTCGCTCGGTTCTGTCAGGGCTAGAGACGCCTCAGGGTGGCTCCAAGCAGCCATGTGTGCCCCAGTGCCCTTCTCTGTATCCCCGCCTCCCTCCAGCCATTATTGCCAAAAACCAGGGGTGCAATTGTTCACCATTTCGAGGCAGGAAAGAGATAGCAGCTCACCAACCAGCCAAGTGCATGTTAGCCTGGCGCAGGGGCAGACACAGCTCATGTGGATGGCTTGAGTTACTTGGGGAAACCACAGTTAATCTAACTGTGGGCAAGTGTCTGCCGTGAACACACAGCCAGAAGATATAATGTTAAGTCCTAGAATGGGCTTTACACAATGTGAACAACCTCCCACCAAACCCAAGGAAATCTCGTGAAATTGCATTTATGTCTCATTTGAGAGTTCAGGTTGGTGTACGTGGAGCGGGGGATCCCCCTTCAGTTTATCCCCACAACCACCACCTTGTGAGGGAGTTTAACTGAGAGAATGTGACTGGCCCAGAGTCACCTTGTGAGCCCCATGTTTCAGCGGGGACCTGAATCTGGATCTCCTGGTCCAAGCCGAACTACATGCCAGCCCTTGCCACCAAATGTGGCAAGGTGGCACTTTTCTAGGGCTTCAGACTGGAGCCCGAGAGAGGTAGCTCGTTCCTGTGCCATAGCTCTTCCCTACAAACCTCCCTCGAAGAGAAGGTTCTTCTTGATGACCCATTTTTGTCTTCCAGTACACACTCAGGTTTGACAGTAACCTGTGTGTCTCCGACGTTCCCCTTGACTAAACTCCATGCACCTCCGTCTGGAATAAATGGGCAATCAGCAAAATCCTGTGCTATAGACCGGTTGCAACACCATTTGCCAAGCATGGAGGTCTGGTAGCCACCTGTGCACAGGAGGAAGAGTCAGACTGTGCCCCAAAGTTGTTGAGCAGGCAAGAAAAAGAGCAGGAATGATGACGTCCCTTTGGCATGGAATTGAAAAAAAATACCAGCAAGGACCCTCTTTTGGAGACGGCTGTTGGATCTTTTCAGCCTTAAAACCCCAGTGGGTGGAGAAGGAAGTGGCTGTGCAAGAAGGGTGCAATGCCGCTGTCTGTAATTTTTATCTTTCGACCTTTTAAACCTCTTCAGCAATAAAATGGAGACCAACATTCGTCCTTTAACACTCTGGCTGTATTAACCGGCTTCCACCCGTGAGCTGTAGTTTTAAATTGGCTAATGCAGATGATTTGCCAGGCCTAATAATAATTCAGATTACTACTGTCAGCTATTCCGGTTTCATGGATAATTTAGTGGTTGAATAAATCTCCCCCCCCCTTTTTTTTTTTAAATTCCTCCGTTCCCGTGTGCTGTTATGAATCAGTAGATGGTTTACCATTGGCAGCAGGAACTGTAAGAAGATTTAAATTGCTACTGAAAAGGATTTGAGTGAAGGTAATGTTTTATAATGTTCTAAGCCATATGCAGTACTTTCAGGCCTCATCGGTTTTACATTGATTCCTAGTGAAGTGTTTAATTGCATCATGAATGCAATATAATTCAGTTCTTTTGGCTAATATGGTATATATCTCAAAGTGATATACGGAGGCGGTGGAGCAGATTCCAAATTTCCTAGGATTCTGGCCCGTGGAAGCATGTTTTGTTACGGATTAAAAGTCCTCTCTGGTCAAGAGCAGATGTCGCAGAAATTGACTAGGATGGAGTGGGTGTATAAATTACATTTCCTAAAAGGGCTGAAACCGAAACTTTGGGGCTGACGTATAAATACAGGGCTTTCTGTGTTACATAGGGCAATTCTCTCTCTCTCTCTCTCTCTCTCTCTCTCTCTCTCTCTCTCTCTCCCTCCCTCCCTCCCTCCCTCCCTCCCTCCCTCCCTCCCCCTCCCCCTCTCCCTCTCCCTCTCCCTCTCCCTCTCCCTCTCCCTCTCTCTCCCTCCCTCCCTCCCTCCCTCCCTCCCTCCCATCCATCCATCCATCCATCCATCATCTATCTATCTATCTATCTGATTCCTCTCTGGTCTCCGTAGCATTGAGTCCTCGAAGTTTCTGCTGTAGCTACCTCCTGAAAGAGGGCTGATTTCTTGGAAGAATAGAAAATTATGGATGTGTTTGACCCCACAGAGTGACATCTCCTTTCACCTACACTTCTGCTTGCAAGTAGATGAGAAACGGGAAATATAATTAGACGTAAATGTGAAGTTTAGGCTCAGGAAGATAGAATCACAGCAATTATTGCCTTTATAGCCCATGTTCAACCTGCAAATAATAGTATGGAAATAAATTGCAGTAGAAAGTTGGGTTATGGCACATTAGCATGTTGAAAGCACTTTAAATGTTGGCAACAGCCTTGCAAGTTGAAGTGGGGTTATTTCCTTGGATTTCTGAGTCCCTTGTGGGGCAAAAAGGAGCAAATTGATAAATATTAGTTAGAAACTTTTCTGACTTTTTTCAAGACCCAAGAGGTTTCAAGACCAGAGGCTAAGAGTCGATGGAAGTTCAAAGTTCACATAGTGGGTGTTGAATTTTAAAATATTTTATAAACTAAAATATAGTTTAAAGATTATTGGCTTGTTTACGGACTGTTTTACATTCCCTGTTAGGGAGTGGGTACAAGCAGACTGAAATCATATATTGCACTAAGCTGTGGTTGGTGTAACCACGGTTTATTGGAAAACTGTAATCACTGGGTTCATGCAAGTATTATGTCCAAAACCAGAGAAACCAGGCTACTAGCGTTTTCAATAAAATAAACAAATGAAATGTCACTGTTAATTCTCTCACCTAGAAGTCCATCCCTGTTAAGATCTTCTAGTTGCGCAGCGGAAAAGCTGGGGGCTTAGCGTCCAACTTTTTGAAGGTTAGTGGGCTATTTTTTGCACCTGAAGCTTAAACCATAAGGGTGTTTGCCATTTCCTTGTGACGCCGCATTGGCATTTCTAGCAAGACGCATCCTTCACCCACCTGGGACACAGCAACTTCCAACTCCCCTAGCTGTCATCTCGTATTACGGTCGTTCCATCAGGGGCTGTCGTATCGGTCCTGTATCATATTTGTATTTGTTGGCACTAATGTGATTCGAAAGTTGTTAATCCAGGAGGACTGCCTGCATTGTATCGGTGAAAAATATTAATATGATTGGATGGAAAATGGCTAATAAGAATCCAAACTCCTAATATGATATGATGCATCTCCTGGAGAGAACTGGGTTCTTTGCTGCTTTGTATTTTTCTAAGAATAACTTCGGCCAAGCTCAAAGGCGAAAGGAGGTAACGGGACTTGGACTAAGTGACGCAGTAAAGTTGTCTGCCATTACTTGGGATCTGACCTGTTGCACACCCCTCCTTTGGTTTATAAGGAGGGCATAATCTGAGGGGCATAATCTGAGGCCTCTGAATTGCAGATCAGATTTTAATGTAATATAAAGGGGGAAATGCTAAAATCCGTGGCTGGGGAATAATCCTATTAATCCTATTTAGTAAAGTAACAAGTTTAAATGTATATAGCATTGAAGCCAATGTTTCCACCCAATTTTTGGAACGTGGCCCAGGTACGTCACTCAGAGCCAAGTGTGCCAAAGAACTGGGACAGCCCTTGGTTAGAGTTTGATCAGAAGAAGATTAGGGGAAATTGAATTTGATACAATCTGCTTAGCGTCTCATCTGCCAGTCCAAAGCTTTGTAAGCTTTCCTGGAATGGGGGAAAATAGCGTTTCTCAGAAACCTGGAAACCTGCACGGAAGAATGCCGCCAAAATTGTGCTTCTGAACCTGGATAGCAAGGCCCTTGGGAGTTCGTGGTTCCCGTGGTGAGCGTTGTGAGATCATCCCGCATTACCTTTTCTCTAAGTGAAATTTCAGTTTGAACCCGGGAAAAATGTCTTGCTTTTTAACCTCCCAGGCAAAGTTGCTTGGAATTAAGTGGTACTCCTTGTCAAGCCTTGGTGGAAATAGCCAGTTTTATTTCACAATCAGGACATGGAGTGAGTTGCAGTTTGCCTTCAGCTTTGCGGGGCAGAATCACAGGTTCTGCTGGTCTGCTTTAATATTATCCTAGGGTTTCTCCCCTAGTAAACAACAATGCCACCATCACAGACAAAGTTGTAGGGAAAAGTAAGATGGCTAATTAATGGAAAGCCCTATATCTCTTGGATATCCCCTTCAGATATCAAAAAGCGGCTTTCCATTTGTTTTCTTAGAGGGTAGAGAGAAATTTCTAGTGTTCATTATCAGGAAAAAAAGAAGCCGCAGAGAATCAGGGAAGGGAATATGGGAAGGTAATATAAGTTTGAATAATAATAAATAATGATAATAAGATGTTACCCATTTGTAAGGGGAGTTGCAGAGAATTTGGCAGGCAAGAGACTGGCGTGCTCTGCAAATTGACTCTGAGGTTTGTAGAGCAGGCGTTATTTCTTAAATTATTGTGTAAATCCAGCCAGAGTGGCTTATTTGACAAACCCTAGCTAAGCAGACACGGCTTAGTTAACATGTGAAGCATTCTCTTGCCATCCTCTCCTTTTTGCAACTAGCATTCCAAGATCTTTTGCCCCTGGGTTGTAGGTCCGGTCTCCTCTGCGCTTTTTGCGTTACTAACCCCTTTCCAGCACTGAGGAGTCAGCCTGCGGCTATCATGTCAAATGAAATAATAAGTCAGAGGGGAAAAACGTTCGTCCTCCACCTGCAAATTCGTGGCCGCCATTATCCGGTGAGTTAAGATGTCATCTAAATCGCCTCGGCTCTCTGGCTTCTAAAATGTGGCCCGACCAGCAAAATACCTTGCGGGGGGGAACTCTGTGTCTTAGAGCAGGTCTATAATGCAATCAATTCTGTATCTCGCAAGTGAAAGAGCAACATTTATTTAATGTCTTTTATGGAGCAGCTGAGTTTTATCACAAATCACATTCCATTTCCATTTCGCTGGGGACCCCTTGAAGGCTAAAATGCACTTACTTTTCTCCAAGGAAATTTACCAATTCCTCAATAGAGGCCCATTTGCCTCTCTATGTGAAATTGACACATTTATTGAATATTAAGCATTTGTTCGTTTCGGCCATGCTCCCTTTTTTTCAATTTTATTGTGTTGCCCTTAAAAGTCATTAGGGGAAAGATACATCAAAGTGTAATAAAGAATTATTTACTGTACCACAAAGGGAATAGGGTCACTCCTGATTTCCTCCTTTTGCGGCCCACCTCCCAGGGCCCGGCATTTCTCTCTCCTCCTCAGCCGTCAGCAAATGCAATCCAATTTTCTCTTACATTTACTTATGCCTCCTTTCGCTTCATGGGGGATTGAACAGCTTTCGGTCTTATTTTGATATCTTTCTCCTTGGATTTAAAAGATATTACTTATTTATTGCGGGTGAACAATGGACTGTCCTAATCAATGCAAAAACACATTAGGAAAGTGGTGGGTTTTCTCTGCATTCCCCAAACAATTGAATGGGGGTGGGAACCCACATACATGCACAGGAACTCACCGTATACTATTAGGTTGTTACCCCCACAAAGCCATAACCTATCAATTATGACTGTAAAGTATGGATTGTACAGTAGCTTGGTGTATTATGATAACCTTTGCCAGCTGTTTTGTTCAACAAACCACGATTCAACAAACCACGATTAAACAAACCATTTGTGCAGGGCAGGAACCCAGCCTCTAAATCAGACTTTTAGTCCAGCCCAGCTTTTAGGCCAGCTGTCGCCAACTTGGCACCTTCAAAGCCTGTTGGGATGCAACCCCCATCATGCCCAGCCAGGATTGGAAAGCTGGTCTGTTGGGCAGACAAGGTTGTCTCTGAGTTTCTGCTCCACACGCCTTTTTCACTGGAGGTGCCCAGGATCGAGGCTGGGACCTTTTAGCATGCAAGGGAGTTGCTTGAACCAGCAAGCAGCGGGCCTTCCTGTCCCTGGGCCACGTGATGCCTAGTTCATCATGTCATTTTGTCTGCCTTGAAAGGGGGACCACGCTGGTGGAACCCTTCCTTCTGTGAACACACCGTCTTACCAAGCTGGAATCTCCATGGACACAGATTCTTTTGAACAGGGGCATCAGCAAATGGAGCCTCCGGGATCCCAGCTAGACTCCTCAGGCTCCTGGGTAGCCATTTAGGCAGAGCGGTCGGGGCCATTGGTGGTCCTCTCCCCCAGCGGCTGCCTTCCAGGTGGGCTGTCCAAGCTGGGGGAAGCCTGCAGGTTCGGGGATGGCCACTGGAGCCCGGGCCCTCCACGTGGGCCAACGGTTGTGACTCTGGTGGTGCTGGGAAGGCTTGGCCTGGCCAGAGACGTGTTTTTGCTCGGTTACGCCTTGCTCCACCACTTCTCTGGCTCAAGGCCCGCTGCTTCGCCAACCGCCTCTTCTTATTGGTTTTCTGCTTTCTGTGTAGCCACTCTTGGTTTGTGAAAACAACAAGCATGCAAAAAGAGGGGGGGGGGAGAGAGAGGCTCACATTCAGGGCAGTTTCGAGATAAAATGAGTATTTCTTTTTCTTTTTTAATAGGGGAGCTGGAGAGGGAGAGGGAAGGAAGAAAGAGAGACTTGAGTTTAATGGAAACCCACTAAGATTTTGATCTGATCCTTGGCAGATGGCTGGGTTGAAAGAGAGTCCTTGGCCTGAGAGCAGCCTGGCCATAAATTGCTGAATGCCCCCCCCCCCCCCCCCAGGGAAGCAATGTTTCTCAGAATGCTCTGTTAAATCAGAGGAATTGGGGGCTGCAAGAGAGGACTTTAAAACAGGCAGAGAGGTGGGAAGGGACCAGGCATTGCCACGCCACGTCAAGCATTCCCAGGCAGGCGGTCAGCCAGTCCCCTGCCTTTTTTGGGTGACCTCATTGCACCCCTTTCCCAGTTTTACATCTACCCCCCCCCCCCGCAGCCAAAACAACCCACCCCCATTTAAGAGGGTAGTGAGGTCGACCTGTCCTTGTAGAGTTTTATACAGCTGCTCAGCTGCCTTTGAATCAGAATCTGGGTTCCTTTTGCCCCAGGAACGCAGTGACACAAAATAGGGTGGAAGCTAAGCCGGTCGATTGGTTGTTACCCTTAGCAGCCCAGCAGAACCTCCAGGGTCAGGGGCAGTGTATCATTGACTGTCACCTACTGAGGACAAACGGCCTGTCCTCTTCCCCACCCCTCATTTCTGTGCTGCCGAGGCTCATCAGGCCATTTTGGGGAGGAAGATGCGAGGCTGAAGTGGCCGCCTCTAATGCAATTCCGTAATTCTTGCTGTCTGTTCTGTAGCGTCTTAGACTTCTGGTTAATCCTGTCCCCATTTATGGGTGAGGAGAAGTACTTTGAAATAGTTAGAGGGGATAAACAGCTTTTAATGGAGTTACAGGGCTACTTAATGGGCATCATAAAATTGCCTCCATCCCACGGGGTCCCTGGGTGGCTTTTATTATTGACTGGACAAGCGGCAGGTTTCTCCTCTTTCTCTTCTTCTTTTGCAGTGGGGCGAGGAGATGGGGGGCAGAGAGAGTTGGCGTGGGCGAGGTGCAACATTTCCCTCAATTAATTAATAGGTGGGCACTCTCTCCCCATATGGGTGTGCACATGCACGCGCACACACAGGCACCCAAGTGAGCCACGCTTTTGTGGAACTGTGTGCACGTACGTAGCAGCCGGAAGCTGTCTTGGGGGGGCCGTCGAAGCCGGTTTGTGGCTCCCGAAGAGTGCAGCGAGTTTCCATTGCAGCAAAACAGATGTTCACCTTGTTTCTTGATCGGCTGTTAGATGAGAAATTTATTGCTCTTGCGCCAGGCTGCAGGCTGCTGCGCCACAGAGTCTGTGGAGGCAAAGGGTGGGAGCTGGCACGGTGCCAGCCCAGCACTGTTTTGATGAAAGCCACCGAAGGCCGTGCCGGGTTCGAAGGCGCCAGCAGTAATGCATCGGCGAGACGCTCCTGATTGGGCGATTGATTGGGCTCTGATTTGATTTATTGATCGATAACCCTCAAAAAATTTGGCGTCTCAGAAAGCTCGGGCTAATCTTTAACTGCTGCAAACCCTCTCCAGGGACGGTTTCTTTCCCTCCATATATTTTCTGCCTCTCCCCCTTTCTGTCCGCATATATATCTACCTATCTGCATGTTCGTGTGCACAAACTGGGATTATTTGTGCGCGTACCCTCCCACATGAGAATTCTATATGCTGTCTGGATGTATGGTGTGTGTGTTTTATACGTACCTATATGCACAACGTTGGTGGGTGGGGGTGAGTCCTCTGCTGATGAAGAATTTTTGAAAAGTGGTCAAGGAATTCACGGAAGGTACCCCAGCTTGCTGAACCCCATGGGGGTGTCGGGGGGGGGCAGCTGCGGCCTTCCTGCCTCCCCGCTCGCTCCCTTTCCACAAGCCGGCAGACAATCGCCAGGCGCAGAGCCGGGGCAGATCTATAAATTGATGGAATCCAAAGCCTCCAGCATCGATTACCATTCTAGCAAAAAGGGGGAGGGGGGGGGAGAAAAACCAACAACAACAACCGGTGGCGTGTGGAATGGCTGATTATTTTTAGACAAAGATTTCGCCCCTCTCAGCAGCAATTTTTTTTTTCTGCTGAGCCCGTCACTTGCGTCAGATGTCTGCTCCTGATTGCAATTAGATGCAGCCCCCAGCCCCCCAACCCTCAACATAAAACTATCTCAGCCTATGTGCCTGTGTGATTCCCCCCCCCCCAATTCTTGTATTAAGCCGCCTCCTTTGTTTTTCTCCCCAGACCTCGTTCCTCTGAACCTTTACAGCCCTGGATTAACATCGTCTCCCTAGCTAGCAGAAGTCCGTCCACTCTGGTCGAGTGCAATCGTGTTACAGATCTTTGGGTTACAGTTGATAACAGTTTACATAAGCTTTGTGAAATCTGGAATCCTTCCTCCCTAGTTTCCAGAATCTGGCAGAGGCAGGAAATGGGAAGAGATGCAGCAGTTGGAGCAAAGGTGGCATTGTGGTCCTGGAAGGCTTCATCAGTGATGGTGGAAATTCTGAGCAACCCGACAGAAAATGAAAACTATGAAACGCACGGGGAATCACCGCATTACCCGTAACTTAATTTACACTTTATTTAAATCTAGTCTTAATCTGGTTTTTATTCAGGTGAAATCAAATTTAATGCTTGTCCTGGCTCTCGAGAGGTCCTCAGCTCCAACCAGTGTGCTCCTGTCCTGGGGCTGGGGAGCGCTGGGTTCAAATCACCAAGTTTGCTAGTGGCCGTGGGCCAGCAGCCACGTCTTGGCCTAATCTACTTGTGGTTGTGGAGCTAAATTGGAAAGGGGAGAGAACATTTCAGCTACCCCCGTGTATATATGCCTGCCTTTCACCATCTGCTGTTTGGCCACTGGAGAATAATAGGGGGGGGGGAATTTATTTACCCCAGATATGTATTACTCTGGGGCAACCACACTGGCTTATACCAATCTTGTCCTCAGAGGGCAAATGCTTAAGTAGCAAGCAAGGGTATCCACCCTTGTGGGGGGTATCCAAGAGGTCAAGATGCTGAAGCCTCACCCCGCTCTACCCAGCAAATTGGGAGGCTGACCACACCATGCTGGGGGATTCATAAGCTGCTAACCCCTTTCAAGCAGGCTAGTATCACAGAACTCCCCCCGCTTCACAAAATGTGTCTTTGTGATAGCGTCGATATCTTTCAAGGTTGTTGCAAACATCACAATAAGGTAGCATAGGTAAGGCGTGGGACCTCGAAAGCAGCGTTGCTCAACCTTGGCCACTTTAAGACGTGTGGACTTCAACTCCCAGAATTCCCCAGCCAGCCATGCTGTAAAGTAATCGGCTTTCTCCAGTCTTGCGGTGGGCGACCAGAGGTGTCCCCAGATGGGTCAGGCGTTGGCACCGCTGCAATTCTAAGGGGCTTCCTGTCTTGGTAGGGGTTCCATTCCGTTGTTATTTTAAAATCAAAGAAACCTGTCCAGGTAACCAGGCGTAGTGCCATTGACCCAAAGCTTTTTGCGCTGATTAAAGGTTTGCAGCCCTCCTGTTCTTCTGCAAGCTGTTGGCACCCGCAGGCAGCCGGGAAATCCGGGGGCGGGGCGGGAGATCGCTTCAGCCCAGGCCGTTGAAAACTCCCGGAGCCAGTTGGAAAACTCTCCAGCGACTGCTGTTTTTCTTTCTTTGGGAAATCTAATATATCGATTAGCTTTCTTCAGAACAGCATCAATAAAAGTGTATAATGGCTGGGCCCTGTGGCGTCTTCCTCCTGCTGTTTAAAAGCCCCCACGCTCCCTCTCCCCACCATAGGCAGGAAGCCGATGTCAGCTCTTACCTTGAGGCCCGCAAGTGGGCATGGCTCCTCCTGGTCTGACCAGCCTTGGCATTTCCAGAATCGCAGCAGGCGCCGTCAGCAGTTTCCCTCCCCAAACTCTGCTCTGTAGCAGGGATTGGCAGATGCACAGCAAGACTGGTCCTTCTCCAAGGCTCCCTGGGAAAACAGGCCTTCCTTATCCCTCCGTCCCCTCTTCCAGTTGACCCAGTGGAAGGGTTAAGGCTCTTCCTGGCACTCCCACCTGCCGGATCCCAAGGACTGACGATCTGCCTTGATCCCTGATGGGGGATGCCAAGGCAAGAAGGGGTTAACGGCGCCTGCCGGCTCTGGGGCTTGGCTTTCTGTCCCATCGATAAACGGAGCACTCATTCTTTTAGTCTAATTATGAGCTTTCCTGCCTAAATTGGCAGTTAAATTGTAGCCGGCAAAGTTACAGCCGAAGCCTGATACACATTCAAATGGCTTTTTTCTTTGGAGAATCTGGCATACGTGTTATTTTCTTCGTTTTTTTCTGGAGGGGATCCTGCAGCTCAGGCTAAGCTCGGGGAAGCCAGCCGCCTGGCCTGTCTTTGATCGGGCTTTCTGCCCGAGAAGCGGAAAGTCTTGTGTGCAGCTGTGGTGGGATTTCCGATGATGTCCAATTTCCCAGTACAAGAAGTAATGCAGAGCAGTTACGTTTGCATAGGTGGGCTTTCTCCTAACGCAAAGGGGAAAGTTAGTCTGGGTCTTCTTTTACCTTGCCCACTTCGCTAACCTCCTTTCGGGTCGGATCCAGCATTTCCATCTGCTGCTTGGCTCAGCCACGAGGACTAGAAACGCAGGTTTCATTCCCAAACCACAGTGGCAAGTCTCTGGAATGTACACAGCCATTTCTCTCATCCTTCGTCCCCAGGAACTATCCTCCCCCCTCCCTTGCCAGACGGTAAAACGCCATCCTTATTGCTGACAGATTTATTTTTTGCCCAACTTGAGGGAGGGAGCCTGATGAAATGTTTTCAGATGGAGAGGACAATTTTGCTGTAATTAGAAGTGCCTTTTCCCCCCCAAACACACGCACTCTCACATACTCACTCACACACGCACACCCCAGTCTGTGGGGTGGTAAAGCTGGCGAAGGAAATATTTGCTGCCGCACAATTGGGTATTAGTGGTTGATCAGTTATCCTGCTGGATTGTTGCTGCCAGCATCTGCAATAATAGGCCCCTTGATTAGCAGATTTGCATATCTTTTGAGGACCCAAATTTGGTATTCTCTTTTCCTCTCGGCTGTTGTAACAGGCCCTGTGCATCTGTGATTGGAGCCCTCCCCGGTAGCCGTACCAATGGGACTGTTCGGCCCCTCCCATATGCAGGGAGGGGACATCAATTGGGGGAGTGGGTCAGAGCAGGGAGCTAGGAAGAGGTTCCTTCTGAGTTGGATGACAGGAGTAGGAACTTGGCAGGGATGGGTGGGTGGGAATGGCCCATCTGCTGGAGGTGCTGGGACTTGTGGTCCGGCCCCTCTGCAAGGGGCTGGTTTGGATAAAGACGGGGTGAGGCCGCCTGTATCTCCTTCGCTGGCAGAGTAACCCCAGGGCTCACCCTCTTCCTTCCAAACGGCACCCCACCACCCTTGCCCCTTCCGCCTCGCTTGCCCCTGAGCCAGCTTTCGGCAGATCTGACAGCGGCCTAGATGAGGTCATTCTTGACCGCCTCCACACGACAGCTTTCCTTTCTCCGACTGGCAGCGACAAGCACGGGGACCAGCGGCGGGAGGGCAGGGAGTGCGCAGGGCATTTGTCCGCCCCTGGACGTGGCTCGGAAAGGGAGATCCGTGAGGGTCTGTAGGCAGCTCTTTCCAGCCGAGTGCCCTTTCTTTGTCTTGGCTTGAGTCCCTGGCCTGAAATCAGCACTCAAAAAGCTTAATAATAAAAGGAACCTACAGCATAGGTGAAAACGGCCGGTTCTTTCTCAGGGACTGAATGGAAGAGACAAAATTCAGTGCGCTCCAATTACTGGCTTCAGCAAGGCTAGTTGGGCTTCGATTTTAATCCTCCCCAAGCCAGATCACAAATAGCTCCTTTATCTAGAGCAGCGTTTCTCCACCTTGGCAACTTGAAGATGTGTGGACTTCAACTCCCAGAATTCCCCAGCCAGCCATGCTGGCTGGGGAATTTGGGAGTTGAAGTCCACACATCTTCTAGTTGCCAAGGTGGAGAAACGCTGCTCTAGAACTAATGCTGTAGTGAACATTTTGCTTTTGAACCCACAAGAGTTTGGCCCTCCGGATATTTTGGACCTAGGCTGGCAAGCCAAGTTTTGATCTGGGGAGAAGAACAACCCTCTGCAAAGATCTACCTGTCTCCCTCCAGCCGCTTAGATACTGGAGAGGCAGAGGGGGCAGAGCACGGTCTGGCGCTGGCAAGCTGAACATAAATCCCACTGGCTCTGCCGGAAAGGAGTCGGGAACAGGTAACCAACATAGGTGGCTTACAGCGACTTAGCTCCTCTTCATGCTGGCAAAGGTGGGAAGAAGCATGTCCTTTGCTTAAAGCTGCCTGTTGAGTTTGCATCAGAGTTTAGACATTAAGCCTGTTCGCAGCAAGACTTGAGGTACTCAGGGTCGGGTGGGGGCAGGATTGCCGTTCGTTTGTTCCGTCCCCTCTATTTTTGGCATCTCCTGTAGGAGCCAGCCCTCTGCGCAGCGAAGCCCTTCCGAGATGGTTTTGCGCTCCCTCCCTCCCTCAGCTGTGATCTCCCCTAATCTAAAATGGAATCTCTGGCTTCAGAGGCTCTATCGAAATGGTTGTAATGGCATCTCAGGGCGGAAGGACAGTGGTTTGGTTTTCAGAGGCGTTCAAGATGTTTGTTCTCAGGGAGGGTAGGAAAGCCGGATTGGGGAGGTGGGAGGCACACGCTGGGGGTGGGGAGAAGCCACGCCACCAAAGTCTTTTCGTAGCAGGAGGGGCATCTGCTGGGGACTCCGGAGGGCGAATGCCCAAGATTCACCAAGGTTAACTGTTCATCCAGGCTAATTGTTCTTTTGGCTTTCTGATTAAAACCCACAGCCCAGTCAGCTCACTAGGTTAGGCTGTTGAAGGCCACCAGTTTAGCTTTTTTGTCCACGCAGTCTCCTGGATGGTCATTTGTTTGGACCTGGGGAGCTGGGGGGCAGAATTTTGACAGGCTCCTGTGGGTTCTCTCACAGAATGGCTGTCCTGCCATAGTGGGGGTGCCGTATCCTGATCAATCCCCCCCTTCCTCCTCCATTATTATAAAACCTTTCTTCTCCTTCTCCTGGACCGCTGCTCCCTGCCTCATCTTCTTCTCTTTCTACCAGCCTGGAAGTGGCCCATCCGTGTGAGTCCCTGCTCTGTATGGGTTGCCTTTTGGGAGAGCGGGGACTCGTGCAGAGATGCTCCGTAGCATTCTCTGACGGGGGGGGGGGGCTGCTACCGCACCTCCTGGCCTCGTGCAGCCCTCTGGGCTGGTTTCTGAGGCCAGAGCTTGCAGCGGATTGACCCCCCCACCCCGGTGGCTTCACCGCTGAGGCTGCCTTCTGCCTCCTCTCTCCTATCCTGACTGGTGTAGTATAATAAAAGACACAAATGAAAACTCTGCTTTTCAACCCGGCTGTTTGTGGAGCGTGCTGTAAAGCTGATAAAACGCGGCCCGTTGCCCCGTCTGGCTCCCCGCTTTCTCTCTCTCTCTCTCTCTCCCTATCCACACGGGTCATGTTTTTTCATCTGCTCTTTCTCCCATTTCTTTTATATCTAACGGTGAAATATTTATATGATCCAGTAAAAGACAGAAAGCTTGCAATTTCTCAGATTCACTGGAGACCGAAAGGAGCTTCATTGGACGAATTTAGCACGCCATCGTGACCCCTGGTAATGGACTCCATGCATCTTTAGCATCTAGAATTTACATAATACGTAGGAAAATGATTGATAGCTCCTGGAAATCGGCCTGTCTACTGAGAGGCTGCTGTGGCGCTATCTGTCTTCCCCTCCTTGCATCTCAAAGATGGCACCCCTGCACGTCACCTTTCCTTGCATCTCGCCCTGAGGGAGAGGCCAGGCTTGGTCCTTCCTGAAAACAACCATCTGGTCTCTTCCCTCCAGACCCAGGAAGATCAGTGCAGGGGAGGTACCAGGAACAAGCGCGGTGACGAATTCAGTTCGTGGCTGATTATCTCATTGCTGTAAAGTATTTCAGATGGGCTCCTAATGAAAGCCATCCTGAAGCCAAGAATGGCCAACCTTTTCGTGACAGGAGACCACACCGAACGTTTGGGGCGAGGGGGCAGAGCGAGTGGAGCTGTGTCACGTCGGTAGGGGGATTTTATTGTCGCCTAAAATGTACAGTAAGTGGATTTCTTGCCCCAGATTGGAAGGAAACAATGTTGGGGGTTATTGGCAGTAGTGCTTAGTGGGCTGTGCGTGGGTGCCCCTTGCCCTGAGCAATATGGAGAATAAAGCCAAAGGAAAGGTGTTCTTTGAATCATGGATGGTTTATCGTAGCCTTCTTCCAAGATATTTTTCTGTTCCATCTTTATTATAACCGGTGTTTCTCAACCGTGGCAACTTTAAGATGGGTGGACTTCAACTCCCAGAATTCCCCAGCCATTGAAAGGGGCAGAGGACCTGGTCAGTTAGGCTCCTAAAATATGAGATGGGAGCCCTTTTTAAAAAACGTGTAACACTTGAAGGCCATTATTTTCTTCTGCCAGGATCCCCCCCCACAAGCAAGCATACAAAAGTGGCTTTGTCTAATGCACCAAAGCATGCTTTGCTGGTTTGTTCATTTCTTTCAAAAATGGGTTGTTTGTCCTGTCTGTAATAGCTCTCAAGGCGACGTACAATACAAATGCAAATAAAATCCATACCAATCAAATAATAATAAAACAGTTAAGCCCTCCACTAAAACAGTAATTAAAAAGCAGCGGGGGAAACTAGCTCAAGGAAATCTGAAAACACTACAGAGAGAAAACAACTGAAAAACACAACATAGCGGTAGAAATAGGATAGATAGAATAAAGAGGCTCGAGAGAATAAAAGTAACAGAAGAAGATAAAAAAGTCAACAGAACCAACATAAAACCACTGGCAGGAATAAATTCGGTACAATCAAAACTAGCAATATGGTCCAGTCAGCAGCCGCCGCCCGGATCCCCTTTGTCAGCAAAGACTCTGGGCTTTTGGTGATCTTCGGCTGGTTTTCCCAACCTCCTTTCCCCCCCCCTTTTTGCTTGGTTTGACATAAAGCCTGTCAGAAGCTGGCGACACCTATGAAAATTAATTTTCCTGCCACCGTTGGGCTGAGAAATCACTTGATGTGAATGGTTTCAAAGAGGGTCCTGGGGCTGCCAAAACAAAAAGAAAAGAAAAGGTGGTGGTGGTGGGGCTTTGTGGTTCTCCAACCTCGCTTTTGCACATCTGGGCTAGCCTTTCTCAAATCCCAGCTCCCAGAATTCCCCACCTTTGGTCAACGGTGGGAGTTGTCCAAAGTACCCAGAGGGCATTAGGGTCTGGGAAAGCTATTTGGGGTCCTAGGATGGGTGGAGGGACGGTTCCCCTGTTTCTCCAAGGTGATCCAAACTCCAGGGCGGGACTAAATCCAGGCCCGCCCTTTCGTTCAAACGTATGGATTTGGTAGAAGCAAGGATGGTTTGCAAGGATAGAAAGGCGTGGAGGTCTTGGTGTAAACTTGTTTTAGCTATATTTCCTTTTCTTTTTCTTACTGCAGGCCTTTAATTTTGTTGGCTTGCTGTTTCTTATTTCTTTTCGGTGCCCTGCGTAGCTTCGCTTCCCCCGAAAGGGAATAGCATGATGGGTTTGTATGGATATATCAGTGCCTTTGTTTCTGTTTTACATCTTTTAAAAGAATTGTAAAAATATTTTTTTTTAAAAAAACCATACTTTCCTACTCTGTTCCACACATGCCAGTTTCTTCCCTCCAAAAGCCAAGATTATCCAGATCCATAATCTTGACGCAAATCGCTTCTCGGCTCTCCGAGTGAACTGGACTTGACTTGCAGGGCCCTGCTTCTGCCATTTTTGCCACCCACTTTCCCCCCAAATCCCCACCCCAAATCCCACTGAAATTAAAAAGCCATCCAGATCTTTTAAAGGATTATTTATGAATGCCAATAAGCACACGTAAATTAGTTACAATCTGGACATCTTCCTTCTATGCTATTACGCATCAGCTGATGGTAACATGGACTTGGATTTTTTTTTAAAAAAAGAACTCACACAGTGCAATATGGTGCTCTTTTATTATTTTGACACTATTGCTATGTTTTTCCTACAGTTGCTAAGAAAAAACCAAAGAAATCTGCTTATTAAAAATATTGATCAGTTGAGTGTTTCATTAATTTGACCCCCCATCTGTATTTATTTATTTACATGCAAACCAATCTAATCTGGGTTGGTTCTTCCTCTCTGAGCATGCGATGTATTCTCTTTTTGAGATAGCCCTGTTGCAATTGGTAGGGGCTGAAGGTGTTGGCAGATGCGTGGCCCTTTTCATGAAGAATTGGTTTTGTCCCATTCCACGCACTGCCTGCTCTTCATTTGAAAGCCCATGTGTGGAAAGCTGTATGCCTTGAGGGCCATTGGACCGCCAAAAGACTGTAGAGCTGGGAAGGGGCAAGCTCTTAGGAGGCAAGACATTTTAGTCTGGCATGCTGACTGGGTGATGTAGAATCATATGTGCTGTGGAGAAGATGGATTTCAACAAGTTCTTCTTCTTTTAGAATAGAGTGAATTTTTGAGGCTAAGTGTAGGAACATTGAGGACCAATGAAAATAGCGCACAATGCAGAATTAAACTATGGAAACCTATGTCGTTCAGATGGTTTTCAAAAGGGTTTTCAAAACTCATGGCAGGTTGTCAGTGGCTACAAGCCTTGATGGTCGTTTGCTGCATCCTAATTCACAGACAACAGACTTTAAACTGCTAGGAAGGGGAAGTGGACTCTTAGGTTCTTACACGCTTTGTAACACGTCCATTGCAGTTTCCTGCGGATGGGATCCCCTCCATAGTGCTTTTGGTTCCTCTGTAGCAGATTTTCTGGGGCTAGAAAAAGATGGAAGGAACAGCGGCGTTTCCAAGTGGGAACATCTAGACCCCTTCCCCATAACAGTCTGTGAGTAAGGCGTAGGCAATCAGGGCACAGTGAACCGCATCTGAACACATCTGCATTGGCAACAGGAAGCCTACAACTGAGCATGGAACCCATGGAAAATCATTGTGGATCTTTACTGCTTTAGGGGGAAAAGCTCTAAGAGGTGAGGGAGATGGACGTATCTTCTGGTGCCTGAATTCTTTTTAGAAGATTGTGGATGTCACTTTTAGCTTTGGATGCATTTGTTGCTTTTATAACTGATTTGAGATCACTGTTGCATTTTTTTCGTAGTAAGCTACTTAAAAACGTTTCATGCAAGGAAAGTGATGGATTGATTTTTTACAACAAATTAATGAGTGTTTGTGCCTCGAACTGTGCTCTTCCCTCCCAATCAACTCCAACTTTTGGCCAGAAGAGGGGCGAAGCTATTACCGTTCTTCAGCCCAAGATATTGGGGTTCCTACCATGTTTCAAATTTATCATCAGAAAACCAATTCCATCATTTATGGGTACAAAAGGCTCAAACACCCCCCCCCCCCCTTGTGCCTGCCTTTGATTTTCAAGGTGGTTTTGGAAAGTAGCTTAAGAAAATATTTGCATATCAAGAAAGACAATATGACTCAGTTTCTGCTTCTCTCTTAATGTTTTGTTTTTCTTTTGTTCCAGAAGGAACTGAATTCTGTGGCTTCTGAACTGGCCGCACGTCAGGAAGAGAGCGAACATTCTCACAAGCATTTAGTTGAACTCAGCCAGGAATTTAAAAGAAATGTACCTGAGGTACGGTGCCTTGCTGTTCTGGAATTAACTCAAGGGATAAGTGTTTTTTTCAAACAGGTTGGGCTTTTGAGGGCACATTTTTGTCTTTGGGGCACTAAAAACAAGGCATGGGTGATAAGGAAAGCATAAAGGCAAATGACAACCCCAAATATTCAGTTATTACTTATTGTGACTAGAAGGGCTGTTTGATGTGGGAGAAAGAGAATGCTGCAGCTACAGACCTGAAATGCCTGGGGTTGTGGGAAATCAACGCCAAATACCCCAAGATTCCTCAGAACTCTTTCTTTTAAGTAAATGTCCCGTCCTCCTCCTCCTCCTCCTCTTATTCAAGGAACTGATTAAAAAGCAAAATACTGTGGGCCTTGAAGCAGACAGCTTAGCATCCCACTCTCAGAGGGAGATTTTGTGGTTACCATTACTTGGGCTCTTCCTCATCCTCCCCCCCCCCCAAAATAAATTTAGTCAGTTTAACAGTTAAGGGTTTTCTTCGTTGCTCTTTATGCTTATCTGTAATTTTGCTTTGTATAATTTTAAAAAAATATGTTCTGGATGGGTGGGAAAGTAATCAATGGCTTCTCTAGAATAGTTTCTCCAACATTCAGTTTAATGGAGGAAAAGGTGGAGGCGACCTTTAGGGCCATTCCATGCTAGCTTTGTAGTCCCCAGAAATGTTTGCTGAGAGGAGTGGGAGATGTGCATACAGGAAATAGACTAATTAATGCTTGACAGTGTGGCCACAAATGTGGTACAGTTAATGTTTAAGTTGGGAATCTGAATTAGGATCCAGGTTTTGAGCTCCAGATTCCCTTGAACCTCCTTGCCTTAGATGTCTAAACAAGAGACTTCCCATCCCTCCTTTTTTTCCCTCCTTCAGGAGGTTCGAGATATGGTGGCTCCGGTCTTAAAAAGTTTCCAGGCAGAGGTAAGAAGAGACCAGTTACCAAGGTACTTTTTTTAAACCATTGTAGAAACATTTGTGAACCAAACTGGGGACTCCAAAGCGAAAGAGGGTGCACATGTAATGAAAGATGGAAGAACTTGTCCAAAATGCAAAGCTTGGTTCTGCTTGAGACCTGAACAAAAGCTGTGGTATTTCCAGATATTTGGGGCTACAACTCTGGGCCTCCCTTTCTCTCAACTCTGACCTTCCTCACAAGGTATTGAGAGAATCAAAAGAAGGTAAAAGGGGCCATGTATTCCTGAGCAACTTGGAGGACATCCGTGTTGAAATCTTACTACTTACACCAGAGCTTTCCAAACTGTGTGTCGCGACACAAAAGTGTGTCGCCACACACAGTCTGGTGTGTCGCCACACAACCCGGAAGCGCTGATAATCATCAGCGCTTCCGGGTTTTCCCGTGGCGACACACCAACTGCAGCGCGCAAAACCCGAAAGCGCAGCAGCGCTTCCGGGTTTTTGCGTGCTGCCGCACTTCCGGGTTTTCCCACGGCGACACACCAACGCCGGTTGGTGTGTCGCCGCGGGAAAAACTTTGGAAAGCCCTGACTTACACAGTATTTTTTTCATTATTTCAAGCATCAAGTTTCTGGGGGACTATAATATGGATATTATATAATATGGATATAATATGGAGGTGATAGACTCAACCTTGGGGGAGCTGGGGGTGGCGACGGCCGACAGGAAGCTCTGGCGTGGGCTGGTCCATGAAGTCACGAAGAGTCGGAAGCGACTGAACGAATAAACAACAAATAATATGGATTTCAAGCAGATTAAATATAAAAAATGTAGATTTTTAAAAAATTCTTCATCTATTTAAGCCTTAAGGCCCCTTTATATAATCAACAGAATCTGCATTGTAAAATTACACCCTGAATGTATAAGATGGGGAGACTGGGCTGAGTGTTTGAAGCTAAACCCCCCCCCCCAGTGAAAAATAGTCTTTCTGTATGGAAATAATGCAGATCAGAGATGGTTCAGCCAAGAAACGGATGAATCTGTTTCATTTTTATAAAGAATGAACTAAATTCACCATTCTGTAGTTCGGCTTAGTCAGGAGATCCTCTGGGCGAAGAAGAGAAAATGGATCTAGATAGCCAGCAAGAACCAAGAATGGTTTTCTTGGAGGAAGAGAAATAGATAAATAAATTTGCTGGTGCTGTTAACCCTGGTCAGTGACTGGGGACGATCTGAGCCTTTTCTGGGGCTGTTGGTGGCCACCACATCGGAGCCAGGTGGGAGTGCATGTTCCCTGCTTACTCCATCTCTGAGGTGAACCTCTGGAACTGGTTTGTAGGCCCCTTGAGCAAAAATCTTCCCCCTTGGACTGTGCGAAGGGCCAGGCCTGTCGACGAAGGGCAGTTCTACCTTCACGAAGCCTGGATCCCCCCGGCATCTCCAGGTAGAGTGAAAGCAACGAATATTATCGTTGGGAATGCCTCAGACGGGAGACATGGAATCCAAAAGGTGATTCAAAAGACGAGAGGAGAAAAAGGGGTGCTTTTGCAGAGATGAAGCCCAAGGATGTCTGCAGGCGCAGTAGGTTCTCTCTGTGGCTGTTCCCTTCCTTACGGACCCCACCAACAAGAATGGGAGCGGTGTCCACCCTGACGGCCACATGGATTGCTAGCAGTCCTGGGTCTGTAGCTTGAATCATGTCAACTGGATTTCTATTTTCTCAGTGGAAACGTTTCGCTCCTTATCCAAGGAGCTTCTTGCTCCTTGCTCAAAAAAAAAAAAAATAACCATGACCTAGCCCCAGGTGTAAGGTCACACAGCAACATATTTAAGGATTCCCTTACTAACTTTGCTCAGACTGAAGGATAAGGAGCGAAACGTTTCCACTGAGAAAATAGAAATCCAGTTGACATGATTCAAGCTACAGACAATTCCACCTGGATGACTGAGAACCTTCATAGACATAGCAGTCCTGGGGTTTCTGCAGATTTCCAGTGCAGTGCTGTGCTGGTGGGTGAGGTGAAAGCACTGTTTCTCAGCCTTGGCAGCTTGAAGATGTGTGGATTTCAACTCCCAGAATTCCCCAGCCAACTCCCAGCAAATTAATTCCCCTTGCTGGCTGGGGAATTCTGGGAGTTGAAATCCACACATCTTCAAGCTGCCAAGGCTGAGAAACACGGGGTGAAAGACTCAGTCGCCATTGCCAAGGAGGTGAGCAGGAAAGGCAGACAGCCTTTCTTTTGTAACCTGGTTTCGATAAATAAGACCCCAAGTTTAATTTCCCATCCCAGAGAAGACAAAAGGCTGCCTGCGATGGAAGCAGAGTGGCGACAGATTGAAATGGCCAAAGTTCTTTCCTTGTTTTTTTCTCCCTTCAGTCTCCTTGCAGACGGCAAAAAGAGCAGAGCCCTGCTAATTACAAAAGTTGCTTTATGAAAGATAATTCAAAGCAATAATTTAGCAAACATAATCAAGTAGCACAGATGGGGATTCTGATGAATAGTTTGCAACATGCAATTAGCAGCTCTTGCAGTTACATATCATTAACCCTCAGAGCACAAAAATTATTTTCTCATTATTAGATGAAAAGGTAAAATTAAGCTGACTAGACAGTTAAGGAACAAACTACAATTAATTACCTTCATTTATTACAGTCATTATTTGAAACTTCCTTTTTTTCCCCCTTCTCTCTCTCCTCTCTTCCTCCTCCTCCTCCTCCTCCTCGGATGAAAATTAAAAGTTTTCTTACATGAAAACGTAGGTGAAACATTCTCTTGCTCAAGTATCCAACTTGATGGTGGAACAGGAGGACAAAAAGATGAAGGCTTTACCAGCTAATTTCTCCTGCTTCCCAGTTGCTGAGAAAAATTAGTTTTGAGGTAATAAATAAGGAAGAGAAGCAAACACATCCTGGAAAGGGTCTCTGTCTCTCCCACAATAGCACCCCGAGACCATCTCAGATATCCAGATCCTCAGCCGCTTGACTACTTCATACCCAGCTAGCTGAATTTTGAGAACCTGCTTTACTATTTCTCTCCCAATTCAGGGCTCCAAAACTGCTTTCTTGCATATTTATTTCTTGGATTTATACCCTGCCCTTCCACCACAGAATGGCTAATGGTCAAACAAACGCAAAACAAACAGCTTAATTAAAAACAACCATTAAAAGCATAATTTACATAATGCAGTAATTACAAACGTAAAACAACATGAGCCATATGCTAAAAAGCCATTATTAAAACAATGCAAAATGCTAACTTGAAAAGAGGCCTCACGGTGCACTTTCTCAAAATGGGGAGACCGTCCGCAGTTCCAGAGGGAGTCGGTTCCCCAGTTTGAGAATTTCAAACCATCTTTGGGGGTTAGTTGTTGTTTTTTAACAAAAGGGAGGTGTGAGAAAGGCAACATAATTTGGACCACCAATAGCCGTACTTTGGAAGACATCACTCCCTTCATTTTATGTAGTTCTTTCAAAGTAAAAATCAACCTTTATCTAACTGTCAGGCTTTATGGAAAGGTGAGATCAGGGGCACCCATTTGTCCCCATCCTTCTCTAGCCCAGAGCTTTCCAAACTTTTCATGTTGGTGACACACTTTTTAGACATGCATCATTTCGCGACACACTCTTACAGCAGGGCACAAGGCAGGCACTAGGACCTGCGCGGAATCACAGCAGGTTTGGAGGCAGCAAAGCACAAGGCAGGCACTAGGACCTGCGCGGAATCACAGCAGGTTTGGAGGCAGCAAAGCACAAGGCAGGCACTAGGACCTGCGCGGAATCCTGGCAGGGCAGGTTTGGAGGCAGCCAGGCACAAGGCAGGCACTAGGACCTGCGCGGAATCACAGCCGGTTTTCAGGCAGCCAGGCACAAGGCAGGCACTAGGCCCTGTGCAGAATCCTGGCAGGGCTCGGAGGCAGCAGCAGCCGCGACACACCCAGACACTGCAGCCGACACACTAACGTGTCCCGACGCACAGTTTGGAAAGCTCTGCCCTAGCCCTTTAGCTGTTCCCTAGACAGAGTCACAGCTGTGACAATACCAGTCCTGCTCAGGGGAGAAAATGCTGCAACTTTGGGCAGGGTCAGATGTTGAAACCCACCCTACTCAGCAGCTCACAATAGTCACAATGGATTGAAAGACCAGCTGGGGGGCTGGAAATGATTTTGAGGAGCAAAGAGCATTTGGAGGAGGAGTTGGAGCACGCAGCATGCGTGGTGTGAATGAGTCCGCCTTCGTGCTGATGGGAGACCATGCCCAGGTACATCCTCTTGGAGCCCAGCTGCTGTTCCCACCGAGTGGTGGAAGAGACGGGAACCGGGTGCCCTGTGGCACGAGGGATGTGGGGTTTGTTGGAAAAGTTCCAGTGAGATGAACATCCTTTGGGTCTTAATAAGAACTTTGCCAGAGCATTATTGTGTCTGTCAGGAAGTATTATGACAGAATGAACGCCCAGCAGCAACTTTCTTTCATTCGGCATCATCATCTTGGCAATGTAAATTATTTAAACTCTTTTCCTCTCCTCTTCTTCTCCTTTAAGTCATCCTTTGCTCCGTTTCTCATTAAGAGTCTTTAGAGCTATTCTTTTCTTTTAAATCTTGAACTGGAATAATGAACAATCTTCCTTTGAATTGATGGTTGTTGTGGGTTTTCCGGGCTGGGTGGCCGTGTTCTGGCAGTTTTTGTTCCTAATGTTTCGCCAGTCGCTGTGGCTGGCATCCTCAGAGGACAGGAGCACAGCTAGAAGATTCCTTTGAATTGCCTTTCCAATGTTTCCATTTCAAATCTTTGTTAATACAAATTAGGCTAAGCTTATACTCTGCCCTTCATTTTTGAAATTTCTCATTCTGAGAGGGAACATCCAGACTTAACACCCTCATCAGGGCATAATCTGAGGGACATCACACTCTTCCATGAGAGCAAAATCTCTGTTTTTGTCCTGCCTTTCCAAAAATATTGCTGATATAAGGAGGATTGGAACCTGTACTTCCTGTTTGTTCCAACTTCCTTTATTTTAACTTGTATTTAATAAGGCAGCTATGAAGCCAGTGTAAAACTGCAGTGCTGAACGAAAATTCTGGGAGTGATTTTTTTTATTTGAAGAATCGCCTTGTTATCTTTCATGATCAGAAGTCACTTAGAAATAAGTTGACTAAGAAGGAAATAATAATCAACGTCTTTCTCACTGCTCCGACTGCTTTTTGGGGAAAACACATCCTTATTTCTCCCACGTGAGTCTTCTATCTTGCCGTCCTCCTGGACCATGAGCAGAACTAGATGAGGCTCCTTGGGACCCCATCTTCCATGTGCAATTCTGCTGTGATTTTTCTGGTGCTTCCTCAGTTTTTTCCGTTACCAGGGAGTCATCCATGGAGGGAGGGAAAGAAGGAATGGCTGCAGGGTGTCTGTTGATTTGAATCAACTAAGAATCTCCTGAGTCAAGGAAGCCTCAGAGGTCTGCAGTGTTGGCACCACCACAGAGGAGGCCTTACAAGAAGAAACAAGGAGAACAGGCAAAAATAGAATTTAGGGAGAGTTACTGTTACGTTGTTGTTGCTGTTATTATTAAGGGACCATTTGAATGAAAACATAATCTATCTAGGTTGTTTGAAAAAGAGAAAAGCAAGTGTATTGTCCAAGCTTTCTTCAGTTGCAATTACACCTGGAGGCAACGTTGCATTTTTAAACTGTTTGTGTATAAACGTACCCTGATCTTAGGCAAAATATCAGCAGAGAAACAGGGTAGGAGGAAGCAGAAGAGGCAGAAGGCAACCTTCTTTAAATCTGTCAATTGCAATAATATTTTTGCTTCTCAATGTTGCTTTAAAAAAAGAGAGAGAGAGAGAGAGAGAGAGAGTTGGCTTGATAAGGTATAATCATAGCATAGAGGCCAGTCTGACAGTAGTAATTAATTAGGCCATTATGTATTCTACGGTGATAATTGCTTTGCTGGAAAGTCACCAGCCATGGAAAAGACCCGGAGCAGAAATGTAATTCATCAATCTTGCGTCGTTGCGGAGAGTTCAGTTGTGTTTTCTCTCACCTTGAGTCGGTGTGCATGGTAGGAAGAAACATGCAGGGAAAGAAAAAGTTAATGATACATAGATGTATAAAAGTGAGGGGCGGCTGGGGAGGGTCCAGATTCCAGGGAAGAGGGAGCAAGGACACAATGTGCCTGACGCTCGCTCCCAGCTTGATCGAGCTCCGACAGGCAACGATTCCAAGGGCCAGAAACAGATGGACCCGTGCAAAAATCTGCCACTTGGCTGGCCTGGCGTACTCGGTGCCTTCTTAGGGCATCAGCATTCATTTCCCAGCTCTGACCTGCGCAAACTCTGAGCGTGTGCCAGGGACGCATCACTTCGCACGGGGAGCCAAGCCAGAGCAACTGTCAGGGCCGGCTAAGCCCTTCCTGGTGCCTTAGATTTCCTGGTCCACCTCAACAAGAGCTCCCAACCCTTTCGGTTCTTAGGACAGGTGAGGAAGCAGCTGGATTCCCAGCACCGAGTCTTGGGGCCCCTTCGGTTTACTCAATCTCAGTCAAGCAGTTCTTTCAGAGTCTAAGCCAGTATAGAAGGTGCAGTGAGGAGAATGGAGGAAGAAAGATCTCTCATTCTTGTACAATACTTATTCCTGTTTCCCAGAGCAGGTATGGGAAACTTCAAGATTGTTAAGGGGGCACTTTAAAAAGTGGGAGTCCAGGAGCCACAAGGGGCAAGTATTGACATCACCAAAATGGGTGGGTTCTTTTCCCCCCTCATCTTAATATCTGATCTAACCATTTTTTCCCCCATTTCTCCAGCTATCAAGCTATCATTCCTCCGTGGTTTGCCGTCAAAATTTGGTGACACAATTTCTGGGGTTGCAAAAAAAAAAAAAAGAATGTATTGAAGGGCTGCATGTAGTCTGCATATGGCCCAGCTCTGCTTTACAGCAGCTGGCATGACTTCCTTCCCTTGGTTCAACCCTTCATGGAATGAACTGTGGTCACTGGTACAACTAAAAGAAATGGATGAGAGCTGAAGGAATATTACTAGGAATGGAAATAGCATCCGTGAAGAGTCAAAATTGACCATCTAAGAATGGAGCTTCAATCTATTTCATTCTGAAGTGGTCCAAGTATTTCTTGCAGAATGTCTGAGGAGCACGTGGGGTATGGAGCTGCCTTCAGTGGGCTGGATATGGTGATGACATCACTGGCTCTTCCCAGATGGGCAACCCTGCGGTTCCCCTTTCTAAGAAATATTTGTTGAGGTCAATAGGGAGAAAACACACCCACCTGGAGATCTTAGGGTCTCTCAACCTACAATCTTAAACAGCTGGATTGAGCTGAGGGAGGTTCAAACAAAGAAAGGGCAAGCTTTTGGTTGATGAATGCCAAGTTATAGTTGTGCTGTGACATTTACCTTTTCCCCTTTATTTATGGGTAGAATAAGAACAAGCACAAGTAAAGTCCCAGTGAGTAATCCATCAGGATCAAATTGCTGAAAACGTTGCATTTAAACCAGGTGATGGAAGTGGGAACTGTGACCGAGACAGACAAACATGGGGACCTGCAAGAGCTTTTTCAACTCCTAGGAAAGTTTCCCAAATAAATATGGCACCTTCTACTCTAGAGAAGCCTTCCCCAGTTCTGTCTTGTCCAGGTGTGTGGGACCTGGACCCCTATAATTCTGGAACTCTGGGAGCTGCAGTCCTGATTCTGGATTTGTGGAAACTGACCAGGAAATGCTTGGTAAAATTTCTGCTCCAGAAATTTCTGCTCCATCTGGAAGTGTAAAGAATGGAAGAAACATGCATGAAGGCTTAAGGCCACAGGTTATGCAACACCCACCGCGAATGGGGTGGAGGGTCTGGAAGCTGTGAAGGCAGTTTGCTCAGGTGGCTGGAGAACTGGAAATGCCTGCTGCTTCTCTTCTGAATGACAAGCAATTTAAATCCAGCCTTGTGTGAAAGATTTGCAAGCTCTTTTTTCCTTTCAGGCTTAAGGGGTGGGGGGTGGGGGAACCTTTCCTTCCTTCCTTCCTTCCTTCCTTCCTTCCTTCCTTCCTTCCTTCCTTCCTTCCTCCCTCCCTCCCTCCCTCCCTCCCTCCCTCCCTCCCCCTCCCCCTCCCCTCCCCTCCCCTTCTTCCCTCCCCCTCCCTTCCCTTCCCTCCCCTCCCCTTCCCTCCCTCCCTCCCTCCCTCCCTCCCTCCCTCCCTCCCTCCCTTCCTTCCTTCCTTCCTTCCTTCCTTCCTTCCTTCCTTCCTTCCTTCCTTCCTTCCTTCCTTCCTTCCCAGCCCTTAGATTAGTTTTCCTGCACCAGAGGTTACTTTACTAGAAGATGATCAAGTCAGTGAGTTGGGATTGGTGGCAACTATTTGTGAAGGGGATTGCCGAGGTTGAGTTTGGATTGCTCGGGGAACGTTTGCAGTTGAAAATATAGCTGGGTATCTGGAAGATCACACAGGGTTGGATAGGCAGCATTCTTGCTGATGGAGACATGCTGGACTTTTCTCATTGTTTGCCCCAGAAGGCTTTCAAAGTGAAAGGACAAGTGGCAGGATGGGGATATGGTTTCATAAATCAGATATATGAGGGCTACCCAACCTGAAGCCCCCCGTCTGCATTTGCCCCCACACACTGACCCCCAAGCTACAGCCTTCCAAAAGTTGAGGTTTCAAATGTATGTGATGCACAGGAAAAACAGGCAAAGCTTATGGTCGCCATTTTGACTTTTTGGACCACAACCTGTTGACACCCCTGGGGTGAAGCCTCTTTAGTTACTTATTTCCTGCCCGCGAGGGAACTGAAAGATGACAGGTGACATTTCTCTGACTTCAGCAGGTGACAAAGTCCCTGCTTTCACAGAATTAAAAGAGTAAATGATGCATAAGTAAATGAGCAATGTTACAAAGACGTGAATGTCGTTCTGCCATTGGGTGGGACGGCAGGCAAGAGGCAAAAATGTCTTACAAGAGTTAAGAGACCGCCGAGTGGGAGATGGGTTCCTGCTACTTCAAGGGCAACCTCTTATCTCCTTTCGCCCTTTGGCAGGAACCTCTCCTACCTGGACTTTTAATTAATTAATAAATCAATAAATAAATGTTATTGGCTGAATCAAAAATAGGGGAGGAATTTTTTTTCCGTCTGCTGGGTCTGTTCCCTTGTTTTGTGAACATAGCCATGCCATCTTTTATCCCCAAAACTTGGTGAGTCATACCTGGCTTTCTTTCCATCTCCTACCCAGCGTTCTTAAACTAATGATTATTTAATTTATTTTTATACTGCTCTTTCTCCCAGAGGACCGAGGAGCAGGGCATTTCTCTTCTGAATGACCATAGGAGATAAGTGGAAAAGTTGTGGCTTGTCACATTCTTACAGCCTGCATTGTGGCCGGGCAGGGACTGAAGCCTCATCTCATCCTTTTCTCCATTACTGCCACAAACAGCAGGCACAGATAGAAGACAATTTTTCCAATTATTTCATTTACTGGTGGTGTTGCTGTTCTTCCCAATTTGGGGAGCAAAGGTCTTTTTTTTTTCTTCCTTTTTTTAATTTTCTGCCTCAGGAACCCAAATCCAAAGCAACTAATTTTATGGAACTCTTCCTCCCTGATTTCCCAAACCAGTGAGGTGCAGCTTTTATTTTGGTTATTCTCTTTGTCTCGATGGTTTCTCGACTATGGCCTTGTTTTTATGTTTCCCTCAGGTGGTTGCTCTTAGCAAAAGGACCAAGGAAGCCGAGGCAGCGTTCCTGAGTGTTTACAAGCAGTTAATCAAAGTACCAGGTATGGCTCTCCTTTTCCGGGAAAGCTTCGAAGTGGTGGGATTGTTCTGAACCCCTGGTTGCCCTTCCCGCTAGGTTGGTGCTACAGAGAAGCCTCTATCTATTAATCATTTGGTTATTTAGAGCAGACCCCAGAGTCACTTCCAGAACCTGCATTCCTGCAAGACCCAAGGAAAGGAAAACACAGATGCCAGTTCGCACTGTGAATTAAGGACGTTGCCCATTTTCTCGGTAGAGTGAAACCTGATTTAACGACCCCCATTTAGTGGACTTCAGACACAACAAGCCAAAAGTCTGACCAAAATGGCAGCCACGTTAGTCTGGATGAGGCAGCCAAATTTACGTCAGTTTTACATCATTTGTGGCCGTTGGCATCGTTTGCATAACAGCATAATTAGAGGATGACATAATGGAATGGAGATAGTTCAGGTGTAACGCTTGGGAGTAAGTGAATAACAGAAACCTCCTCTCCTATTTGTCTCTGGATCCTCCTTCCCGGCGGTAGTTCTGTCTCTGCAGATGGAGGGGGGCTGGTGGCCATACCCTGTGATTCCCTGGCAGTGCGAAGTTTGCAAACTGTGGTGTTGTTGTTCATTCGTTCAGTCGCTTCCGACTCTTCGTGACTTCATGGACCAGCCCACGCCAGAGCTTCCTGTCGGCCGTCACCATCCCAGGCATGTCAATTTTTCATGTCCATTGCTCGGCAAGAGGCTGGTCATGACAACAGGGGGCATAATGCTTCAAAGGGTTGGTCGAGTGGTTGGTGGAATCTTGAAAACCTGCAGGAGAGCTGGGGAAGAATTGCAGGATTGGGGCACCATAAAACTCATCTTTTTCCAAGTTGCCTCATTAGAGATTTTCATCAAAATGTGAAACTGTCCTCATCACATCCTTCATAGTGGGCCACTAAATTGGCTGTTCTTCATGTAAACATGTGGCTCTACCTGTGTTTAGCGCAGGTGCTTTTGGAAAGTGCTCTTACAACCAACTAGGAGAAATATCTCTGCCATCACTGTCTCTCCATGCTGGAGCCAAATCTGTCCTGATGCTGAAGAAAGGAGTGCATTTGTTCGCGCCTCGTAATAATAACGCTGCTGTGATACGCGCTTGTCTCAATGGCAGCGAGTCCAGCCCCTCCCCAGCAAAGGGGCAGACAGTAGAATTTAGAGGTGATGATCTGGTTGCCCTCCTGAGAGGCACTCTTGATCAAGTCAAGGACTTGAGAGATGAGGAAGGTGGTCCTTGAAATTTGTGACTCCTGGCCTGGAATTCGGCATCCAATGGGAAAATCACTTCCCAGCCCGCGCGGCTTGAAGACAAGCTTGCGGAAACAGGGCCCCCTTATAAATGAAGTGGTAGACGGCAGAGGGGCATCTGATCTTCCAGTGTTTGAAGATGGCGATCGACCTCCGATTAAGGTCATCTATTTAATCAGCAAAAATATTTGCACGTTCCTGTATCTGATACGCGTTTTACTTCCAGTTTGGTTTCCTGGGGTTATTTGTACATGTGATTCATCCCGGCAGTCTGATCTGCTTTCAGATGGCAGTATTTTTGCCCAGGGAAACAAACCCCTCAGGATCATTTTCAGAGTGCCTTCATCGATGCAGGCTGGCCTAGGGTTAGGCTTCGGTGGGTCTGAGGATTGACTGGTAGTAGAGGATGCAGACTGGTCCAGCTGTGTTCGTGTCAGTGGCCCCCCGGCCAATTTCTCTGCTCCAGATCAATGCAGTAGCTTCAGCTCGGAGTGCAAGGGCAAAACTTGAAGCGGAGTGTTTTGATTTGTTTCTGGCTTAACCATTCTCTGTCCTGAGCAAAAAAACGGCTTTGATCTTCCTGCCCTGTGATGAATTCTATGACAACGCAAAACCTGCAGGGCATCTAACTGCCTGAGAGTTCCTGTGGGGGCATTAATTCACTCTTCAGACATTTAGGAACATCCCAAACCAAACCGCTTTCCTTGTCTCTTGAAATCTGCATGTCTCCCTCTTTCTCTCTCTCCCTCTCCAGGCCCCTGGTCTGTCCCCCTTTCAGAAGGCAGCTTTGCCTGCTTCTTCCTCCCCCAAGAAAACTCTCCTTGCAGGCACTCTGGCCTGCTTGTAAGTATCTCAAAATATTGGTCAGCAAGGAGATTCTTTGGGGAAGATTTCAACAGCCGGGAAAGAGTTCCCAAATTGACCTTTTTACAGTTCTCTCCCTCTTTCCTCCCCCCCCCCCCCCACTTTTCTCTTTCTCTCTTTTGAAGTTTGAAGTTTGGACGGCTTCTGTCTGTGCAAAGCTCACGCGAGAAAAAGTGTGATGGCTCAGCAAGTATTTCGATACACTAAGCTTGGGATTGTGTGTCTGTAATTACAGGAAGGGGAAAAAAATCATAAATTTTTCTGATATTGTTCACACAGATGTGGCGTGGTGAAGCGGGATATGCGTGCATCTCTGTTGGACATGGATAGAAGAGGGAGGGTGCAAAGGAAGCAGTAAAATCATGTTAAAAGCATAATTAAAGTCATTGTTGCCGAGAATGGATTGATTTAAGTCCCATTTTAACTTGCACGGCAGTGACAACTGATTTCTTCATTGTCTTCTACACGCATCACTCCCTCCCTGCGGGAACACAACGGGCTGGAAAAAAACTAGTTTGTTAACTGAGGGTCGGCTGTGCGTATGTGGAAAACCTAAATACTTTGGATAGGAGGCAGAATTGAGCTCCCTGGGGATTTCAAGTTGCTAGACCACAGGTTGCCAGTGTCTGAATATGGCTGGATAAACCCCTTAGGTTGTTTATGTGTTTTGACTTGATAAAATAAGCTCTGTTTACATCCTCTCCTGTCACTGCTAAACAAAACTTCTGAGATCAAAGGCTGGATCCCTCCGGATGCCTGACTTTGGAGGCTGACCACAAGATACGCGGCCCCAAACCTGCTTCCAAGAGTCCCAAAATATGAAACTTTGGATCTGAACCAGCAGGTTCTTTCAGCCAGTCCACAGTAAAGACTGCAGAGGCCTTTTAAAGATGGGCTCTTGCTTCTGCAGACATTAGTGTTCGCCCCAGGGCAAAAGCTTCATTAGGGACATCTCGTGGGCCTGGTGGGGAGCACATATGTGGACAGTCAGGGAATTGGTGAGGAACCCCGAATTCTTTATCTGTTGGTGTCCTGGCTGCATATAGGAGGATCTGCCTCCTGGGTGCAGACAGTGACCGACACTTACGGTTCCTGTCCTGTGTGTGTTAGGAGGACCTGGACGACCTGTCAGGAACCACAGCGCTTGAGGTTCCTCAGGGCATGCTGTGGTTTGGAGCTGGACGTAACCACAGACGACGTCCGCAGACATTTCTTAATGGGAAGCAGCTACGGATTGTGGCAGGCTGCAGGCAGAGGCTGAAAGGCAACGCTGGAGGGGAGGGGGTGTTTTAAGGAGTAGCTGCTTGTCGGTCAGCCAAAGAATGGATGAAAAGAGAGAGGGAGATGTGGATGCGTTCTTAAAAACCAGGCCCAGCGGATTTCAGTCTCGTAAGTCTAGCCAAGTCGTCAGCAGTGCGGAGAATGCAAAGGGGGCTGACCTGTTGCTTGAATAGGATGCACACAGATGTTTCATGCTGAAAGGACATGAAGCCCAGGCTATCCACTGCAGGGGCTCGAGGCATACAGCCCCAGCCAGCCAGCAAAGCTGGTGGCAAAGGATCGTGGGAACTGCAGTCCAGTAATAGTCTTCAGGGCACCACGTTGGAGGCCCCCAGCAGTGGCTCATCAGGCTGTCTCCTTCTGCCATACGCTTTTCAAACTGGAAATGCTGATGAAGAGATCTGCACCTTCTTGAAGGCAAGTCCATCCTCTAGGCTGAAGCTGCCATCTTTCACTTGGGATCCTACAGCGGAAAGCAGGGAAGGCTTTGAATCATTTGCCCACCGAATACTTGGAGCTTTTCTCTTGTAAGGCTGCAACGTGAATTTGTTGGGGCTAGGTTCAGGAGAGATAAAAAGAGCTATTCCTTTCGACGATGCGTCCTTTGCTGGTGGAACAAGCAGTCCAGAGGAGGAACCATTTGGCTTAGAGGGCCACCAAAAAGGGCTGGACGGGACCATTGCCAAAAGATTTCTCCATGGTTGGCTGAATAAAGGAGCAACCCAGCTGAGATCCAGCGAGGCTTGCAGCAAATAGGTCCCACCATCTTCCCATCTCTGAACAAAACCTGTCTTCTGAGCAACATCTCCAAATCACATTTTTTCCCTAGGGGGAAGAAAAAGCAGGAGCATTCTTTGAGATCTCTTTCAGATGTCTGTGGATTGTGACGAGTCTTTAGAAAATCCGAAAAGCGGGAGAACAGAGCTCTCTGGAACCCCTTGTCACAAGGCATTTTATTTTCCTCTCTCTTTCTCTGCCCATCTTTAAAGTTAATATTTCGCTTGTTGGAGAACCATAGTGAGTCAATATTTTATTACACCATAGTGAGTCAATATTTTATTACACCAAAGGTGGAGCTGAATAGAGAAGGTAAAGGGTTCCCCCCCCTTTATTCTTTAGCTGGCTGTCCCAGAAATTATATCCAGGATAAATTACAGTTTGTGAACAATGTGTAACAATGTCGTCCCCCCGCCCCCCGCCGGTAGCTGGACATTCAAGTAGGTGGACTTGTGTTTTTCAATTCCCATTTTACCTGAAAGGAAGAAGACCCTGAGTTTAAGACAGTGTTTATGACATACCACCTCAGAATCCTATTTTTCAAATGCAGCATCTCACTGTGTGCCAAAAAACCATACATCGGGGGGGGAAATGTACTGGATCTCAGCACAACTGAGCACTTTCACCCAGCTTACTGAGTTAAAATGGCACCTCCTCCTTTCAAAATTAATGCTTTAGTACAGAGCTTTCCAAACTTTTCATGTTGGTGACACACTTTTTAGACATGCATCATTTCGCAACACACTCTTACAGCAGGGCATCATTTCATGACACACTCTTACAGCAGGGCATCATTTCGCGACACACTCTTACAGCAGGGCATCATTTCGTGACACACTCTTACAACAGGGCACAAGGCAGGCACTAGGACCTGCGCGGAATCACAGCAGGTTTGGAGGCAGCCAGGCACAAGGCAGGCACTGGGACCTGCACGGAATCCTGGCAGGGCTCGGAGGCAGCAGCAGCCGCGACACACCCAGACACTGCAGCCGACACACTAATGTGTCCCGACACACAGTTTGGAAAGCTCTGCTTTAGTAGGATAGATCCCAGGCGTGGCCCCTAACTTGAGAATCCCCTCAAAGGGGCCATCTTTCATTGTAATCTGAGCCCTGCATTCACTATGCAGAGGCACGTTGCCTCTGAACGTGGAGGTTGCATTGACCTAGTAGCTGAGGCTCTGCTTTTCCCCTTCTTCCAGGAATGTCATTTGCTGTCCCTCCTAATAAACCCTTGAGGTTGTTAGAAAATAGGGATTGGCCCAAGGTCACCTGGTGGTTTTTCCGGTTTGAGTATGAATTTGAATCCGGGTCTCCTGGTCTACTACAGTTCTGGAATGGTTGTCCTAGGGTTTCCAAGGGTCACTGGGAGAAGCCAGCTGCTGGACTGGGTATGGCCTCATCTAGGAAGACTCACCTTCACGTCCTCGCCTTTGGCTCTGCTGCTGCTGCTGCTGCTGCTTGCGACCCCCTCAACTGAGAAAGGTTGGGCCTCCGACCCCCTTTGCTCTGCCCTCAAGCAAAAGCCACTCGTTCCACCTCCCGGAGACGTGGCGGTCAGAATTCCTCCTCCTCGGCTTGCACCCTGAAGCGTGTGGCTTGATGGTCCCTATCGTTATCTTAGCTCTCAGAGCTGCAAATGTTATTAACAGCTGTAAAGGTAGCCCTCCTTTATTTTCTGTGCTCCTCCAAGACCAGCTACGCTCCACGTCGTCTCCCGCTGATGACCCACCGCAGCTGAGATGTCAACAGGTGGATCCTCCGCCTGGCAAGAGACGCGGCTGCCCTTTTATCGGCTCCGGATTTATGGCCTCCACTGCCCAGCACTAGCAGGGGGACGTTTTCTTCTGCCGCGTCTTTGGCCCTGGCAAGAAAGAAACCTGAATCTTTGTGGCTCACCTGTTTAACAGGCACCCATGAGCATCAGAGGAAGGTTTCCTGCTGAAACACTTATGGGAGCTTGGGAGTGGTTAGACCTTGAAAGGGAGAGCCGTCCTAGTATTTCCATGCTGCAGGTGGTGGCGAGTGTGGAGGTTTTGTTAAGGGCACCCCAGGAACTCCTAGCTGAAGTGATTCACTGACGGTTCTTCATCGTATGCATGTTTCTTTAATAAGGTTGCACCTTCCTTCCTTCCTTCCTACCATTGTAGGTGAGTCCATGGTGGCCTCCCGTCCAGGAAGTAAGTGCTCCGAGGCTGAGTTTTACCCAAAGGGTTTTGCTGTTTATCTGCAGATCTGGGTGATTTTTCCCTGCCTGGGCAAGGCTCTCCTCTCATTAAGAAATCTTCATTGATTTAAGACAGATTTGATTGATTACTCTGCTAAATCTGCGACGCATATGATTAAGTCCGTAGCTTTGAGGAAGATGACATCTTTTTACAGTGTTTTAGATAATGCACCCTGTGCATTCACGGCCCTGCTTTATGTCAAAAGCTGGAGGAAGGAGCCAGATTTGGGAAGCAAGGAAAAGGGGCCACATTTGAGAAGAGGGTTTCTTGGCTCGGCCCTGGCACAGCCATCAACAGCAGTTGTAAAAAGGACTTCTGGGCTACAAGTGGTGGCAGCATTGAGGGATCTGGTGGCCTCCAAAGACGGGCAGGGATTAGAAGACAAAAGGTTGGGAGGCCATTGTTTTCGTGATCCTGGCTTTCCGTCGCATGGGGTGGTTCAATCCAGGCACCAGCTTTCCACCTCTGGACGGATACAACCCTCACCCAGCGAAAGAAGATGGAATGCAACCTTACTAACATTGTGGGACGGCTGCTAAAAAACAGCAGTCCTGGGGCAACAGGCTTTTCCAAATCCCGTTAAGCTTCCGGTCAAGTCCAGGGGCATCCCCTGGGGGATTTACCCACCCCATCCCCAGAAGGAGGGAGTGACTGAAGAGTGGCATTGTGGCAGTCAAGAAGAAAAAGTGGCTCTTCCTTAGAGTTCATCAATTTTGTTTTGCGCTTTTTCCTCCTAAAGTTTGCCTGCCAACCGGAGGGAAATGTTGCTTTCCGTGACAAGGGCTAAATCAGTACCACTATTAACGAGGACAGTATGAGATGCAGGGTTGTCTGCAGGGTGTGGTCAAAAAAGTCAAGATGGTGGCTGCAGTGCCCATAAAAACAGGCAGAATTTCAGTTGCCCTGTCGTGGCCACCATCTTGACTTTTTTGACCACACCCTGCGGACACCCCAGATAAGATGGCTTCCTCTTGATTTTCCCAACCTGATTGTTATTCTAATTTGGGACATCATTAAATTTGGCCAAATAATTGAGGGTTCACTTTACCACTGGTTTCATCTCGAGGGGAAGCAAGAAAACGCTGGTTTCCTTCCTCTGTATATTTGCTAAAGTTTGACCCAAGGAAATGGGACTTCCTTCCCCCACCCCGCCCCAACCCCAATCTGAAAAGAAACGGGGAAAAAGGAAGAGAGAAACCATCGGCACCATTTTTTGAATTTATTAAAAATGATCTGGGCTTGTAAATTAATTTGTTTGTGTCGTACAATGGCAGTGCAGATGGACTCATTAGCATGCACACAACAAATAATTATGGATGCATTTTTTAGCTGGCCTTCCTAATGGGTTTGCTGGGTTAATTATGTCGGTGTATAATTACATTGGCCTGGGAGGCGTAATGGAGCACCCCGCCAGGCAGCTCCGGCTAATAGTGGCGGGTTGCCCCGGGAGAGGGACGGGCCTCTTTGGAACGCACCTGCGCACCTCGGGAGAAAGCGCCGTGGTCCCTGCCCACCGCCGCCTGAGCAAACGGGCATGATCGCGAAACGTGCCGTTGGATGGAAACCGAGACCAGCCCGTGGCATTGAGGAAGTCTGCTGGAGCACAGGTTCACTAAGACTGGCGTGGAAGGGAGTTTCTAACCACGGCTCCCTTAGCCACGGACCCAGCTGGGCCACTGGGTCAAGGCAGCGCCGTCCATCCTCTCAGGGTTGGGCTTTTGACCTGGGTTCCCAACCCTGGCACCATGGGATGTCCCCCCCCCCCGTTCTATGCTGTGGTCTACGAATTGCGGGGATAGAGAGGAACACAGAATATGACCCTGGTTCAAAAGCCAACGTGCAGAAGATCCCAGCTTTGGGGTCCCCCCCCGTTTTATGGGCGGCAGAAATGTCTGAGAAAACAGTTGCCTATCCTTGTTGAGGTTCTGAAGTCCCACCACCATGACCCCCTCAATAGGCCCAGGTAGACAGAATACACATAGGTCCTGTTCAGAGAGGGCTTAAGGCCCTTCTGTGGTGACCTTTAGATGCATCGTCAACATGCCATTAGCCATTAGCAATAGCTACATTTTTTGCATTTGGGTTTCTTTTGAAGAACTTCACTCTTTGAAATTCGAAAGCGTGAACTCGAGGATTGGTGGGTGGCCGAGCTCATGGCTTCCTGTGCTGAAGGAACAGGGCGTAAAGGTGGTCCCTTTGACCTGCCAGACCTCCAAGGTCACCTCTTGCCTTTCTCCTCTTCCCTCCCGCAGATCCTGTGCCCGCCCTTGAAACAGTGAGGAACCTCGAAGGGCGGCACCAGCCCCTGCATTGCCTCAGCCCTGAGAAACCCCCGTTGAAGGAGCTGAACAGGCCCTGGAAGAAGGAGCTGCTGTTCCACAAAGGTACCCAAGCTCTCCTTGTTCTTCGGAGGCGGCCGAATGGAGCCGACTCCAAATGTGGATATGGCCCTAGAGGGAGAAGCACAGAGCACTGTTTTCTGGAGACCCCAGCCTTCCTTTGGGGGGGAATGCCCCCAGGAGTCAGGTCTTGAGCCATTACTGCTTCAAGGGTGTGCTTGAAAGGCTTTGCACACTTCCTCTCCCCCCCCCCCCCCCGCCTGGCTTCTCCCGCTTTGCCTGCCAAATAGCCCAATTAGTTCTTAATCTTGTCATCCTCTGGCGGATAACTCCCATCTTGCCAATAGAAATTCTCTCTTGCTTGCTTTCTCCAACCTCCTCCTGCCCGGCTCTTCCATGAGCCCGCCTGGCCCTGCCAATGGCACGGCGGACGGAGGCAATCCTCCAAACTCTCTTTTAACCAAGCCAGGAGAGCCTGCAGGTGGCAAATCCGCCGTGCCAGCATTGAGGTGCCCAGGACTGCCAGGGTCCCTTCCCGACTTCCGAGGGCCCTTGGAGCCCTCAAAAAGACTTTTTTAAAAAAAAAAAAATGCTGAATGTTTGCAAATCTCATCTGAACTTTGAGACTTTGCCCATTCCATGTGATCTTGCTGAAAACTTAAAAGTTTTCAGCAACTGGAGGCAGGGACCCTTGAAGCCGGTAGAGGTGGTGGTTCTTCAGGCAGTGGGTCCATTCTTGAGCCGTGTATATTCAGCGGTGCTCGGCTGCACAGGGAGCACCACCAAGATCGCAGAAGACTGGGCTCAGCGTTCATTGCTTGTCCTCATGAAGAAGAGGGTTGCGCTGCTCCGCCTCTTCTCGTGTCGGGGCAGCAAGTCAACTAGACCACGTCCTGCGAGTTTTGCGCACCCGTTGCCAGCGGCCCGCAGCTGGAAGGTTCTGGAGGAGGCAGCCGGCAGTGATGACTTGCATGGAAGACCTGTCCTGTTGAGACAGGCCCTGTGTCTGATGTGGATTTTTGCTCCCCCAGAGCAAAAAGAAGGAACCCTTCCGGCTGGACTTGCAGTTTCAGAGGCCAGGCTTGCTGGCCTTAACAGCAAAGCGTTGCTGACCGAGTCATTGCTGCAGAGAAATGAGGCGGAGAAGCAAAAGTACGTGAGTAGGAGCTGGGAGGACGGGAAGGTAGATGGGAGGGTTGTCCTCCTCAAAAGAAACTGTAAAGGCAGTCTAAGGCCGGGTTGGGGCAGGGGGTGGTTAAGTCCAGCCCGAAAGGTGGACTTAGCTGCATGGCCTGATAGGAACAGCCCTGCAGCAACGTGGATGCTGACTGAGGATTTACGTAGAAGGACGGGCCAATGTTGTGGAAGAAGCACGGGTTCTTCCTCAGTGGGCTCCAGGGAGCTTGGAAAACCATTCCTCTCCAAATTAATGAGACCCTGTCGCTGCAATTCAGACGCAACCGTACACTAATAAACAATAAAACCCGTGAACCAAAATCTGTCAACATCAGGCACTTTTCACAGATTTTCTTTATGAAAAGACCCAGCTCATCTGTTTAAAGAATTCAGGGTACGTTATCTCTAGGCAGGCATAAAGTGAGAAATCCGCCCACCCCCTTTTCCCCCCCCCCAGTTCTCTCAAATCAAAGGAGTTCTCTAGATGTATTGGAAAACAAGTGATACTGCAGCTCCCTCAGCCAATTTATTCAGAGGAATTGGGAGGAATGGGAGGTTGCCTCCAATGTCAAAGGGGATGGACCTCAGGCTGGGGAAGGCCGCCTTGCTCTGGGCTCTGACACGGGCGCCTTGTCAACTCAAGGTGACCCGTCTCTTTTCTCAGGGGCCTTCAAGAAGCCCAGTTCACGTTGGCCAGTCGGCTGGGGGAAGCAGAAGAGAAGATCAAAGTCCTCCATTCAGGTACTTTAATGATCGACAGACGGAGACCCCGGAGAAGGTGGTACTTCCCAGGGCTTCCTCCTGCTCCAGTTAATTCTCTGTGGATTCGTGCGTTTGTGAAGCCCAGCATGGCACCTTCTCTCTGCTCCACTTAGCTCTTAAGAAAAAGCGGCTTTTTTTGGTATCCATTGAAAGATCACCTGTCCACTTGAAGAGCTGCGCCCGATTTTCTTTGCTTCTCCGATGTCTGGCGTTTTCTCTCAGAGATTGGAGCTATGGCCCAGTCTCTGTCTTTCCTTCAGTCTCTCAAATTCTTTCCTTTTTACGACTTTTTTTTAAAAAAAATTATCCCGCCTTTATTATGTTTAGAAATAACTCAAGGCGGTGAACATACCTAATACTACTTCCTCCTCCTATTTTCCCCACCACCACAACCCTGTGAGGCGGGCTGGACTGAGAGAATGGGACTGGCCCAAGGTCACCCAGCCGGCTTTCATGCCTGAGGTGGGACTAGAACTCTCAGTCTCCTGGTTTGCCATTGGCTCCTTCCTAGGGCTAAGAGACAGGGCCTGGCCCAAGGTCACCCAGCGGGCTTTCATGCCTGAGGTGGGACTAGAACTCTCAGTCTCCTGGTTTGCCATTGGCTCCTTCCCAGGGCTGAGAGACAGGGACTGGCCCAAGGTCACCCAGCTGTCTTTCATGCCTCAGGCGGGACTAGAACTCACCATCTCCTGGTTTCTAGCCTGGAGCCTTCACCACAAGACCAAACTGGCTCTCAGAACTTAATTCTGAACCTTAATCCGACCCTCAACTGAAATTAGCATTTTGCTCAGACTGGTTTCGTGGGTCTGCAGGGAAGAGAGAAAGAGAGCACTCGTATTCAAAATAATTTTTGAAAATATAGACTTAACTGAAAACGTTGGTCTTAACTGAAGAGTTGATTAAGCGTTGCAATCTCTCTTAATCCACAATCCAAAAAAGGAGCAATGCGAACCAGGGTGGCGCATGCCAGATGCCAAGATATATATTATTTTATTATTATTATTATTATTATTTTAGTTATATATAGCTCATTGGCAGATCTTTTGCTCAATTCCAAGCCTCTGGGTGGGTTGAGAAAGGCCTGGAGATGGTTGGATGAGCCAATGGGTCTACAGAAATCTCCATTTCCCCCCTCCTCATTATCCAGTTTATGACTGAAGTACTTACAAGCCCTGAGTAACATTCTTTAAAATAACTTCATGGCACATCTTTCTGGGACAGTCCAGGACAAGCAGAGTCCACTGGAAGTACATTTCTTACTCTCTGGTTTTATGTTCTCCCCGTTGCTGGCCAGCACTAAAGGCTACTCAGACAGAGCTGGTTGACTTGCGGTGTAAATATGACGAAGAGGCAGCTTCCAAGTAAGTTGGCTTGCTTTTTCTGTTCAGTCAGATGCGTTCGTCTGTTTAGCTTATGTCTCCCAGTCAGGCTATGGGGATTATGGGATGTATCGCCTGGTGTCCAGGCAGGAGAATGTTCCGATGAATATCTGAAAAGGGCTTAAGAAACGGGCTTGAGGAATCAGAAGCTGGGGATAAATGTCTGTATCTTTGTGTCTGTGATAAGAAGAGAAGAGCAAAACAAGTCAATCATCTCCTCCTCCTCCTCCTCCTCCTCCTCCTCCTCCTCCTCCTCCTCCTCCTCCTCCTCCTCCTCCTCCTCCTCCTCCTCCTCCTCCCTGTCCTTGCTTCTGTCTCTTCGGCAGAAGTTGTGATAATACCTCTAGACTGCCTTCCTCTCAAAGCAATGAAGCCAGTCATATTTTGTTCAGTTGATAACTGCGTCACCACAGCTGAGGGACCGGAAACAGAACTTCCCCGGCATCTGAAATAGGAGATATGTCTATGAAGGTTCTCAGTCATCCAGGTAGAATTGTCTGTAGCTTGAATCATGTCAACTGGATTTCTATTTTCTCAGTGGAAACGTTTCGCTCCTTATCCAAGGAGCTTCTTCAGTCTGAGCAAAGTTAGTAAGGGAATCCTAAATATCTATATATATAAATAAAAATCTGAAATAGGAGAGTTTTCTGCCTTGAGAACTCTTGACAACTAGGAGGAACAACATGTGCGCATCTCCAGTCTTCCCCCATAAACATCCCCTGATTTTGTTTCACATACTTCATGAAACCCATGCTTGTTGAACATTTGTATTCCTTGGGTGCAAGCCATTTTTTATTTTCTGAAATGAGGCAGAGCTGTCTATTTTCAGGCAGGCTGCTCAGGAACTGTGTGTGTGTGTGTGTGTGTGTGTGTGTGTGTGTGTGTGTGTGGTTTCTTCCTCCCCCCTTCCAAATGTTTCCAGCATTCTCACTGATGTTCTGCCATAGCTGCAATCCCCAACGTTCTCTTTTCTCATATGCGACTGTGCTAAGAACACTTAATCATATCATACCAAACCAGATTGACTTTGATCAGGTCCTGTGCACCCTTTTGGCACGTGGCAGGAAGTAACATTGCCTTTGATCAAGGCGGGGGCTTGCACATGCTGAAGGAGGAGGAATGGGAGGGGAGGCGGGGCGGACAGGCATTCTGCTGCTGTTTTCCATCCTTTTTAGATGTGAAAGGAGAAAAGGACTCCAGACTTTTTGAGGTTCATGCAGTCCCCTCTCCCCCCACTATCTTAACATTTCAGTCACCATGTAGTCAGATTCATTGGAAACTAGATTAAAATATGACAGATCAGAAACTCTGGATGTTTGCTTTGCCATGACAAGCTGAGGGGCATCTGTGGAGTCCCCGGTGTTCTCTGAGCTTGGCGGTTTTCTTGCAGACGTTTCGTTACCCGACTAGGTAACATCTTCAGCGCTGAAGATGTTACCTAGTTGGGTAACGAAACGTCTGCAAGAAAACAAGCTCAGAGAACACCGAGGACTCCACAGCTCAACCCTGAGCTAGAGATTCTCTTCTATTGAGAGGCATCTCTTGTTCAGTTTGTGCTTCCTTGCCCCTTTTGGACAAACGGTGACATCTATTCCTGGTTGCCTTTTTAGTTGCTTTTGAAGTCAACCGTAACTCTTGTCTTCTTGCCCTAGGACAGATGAAGTGGCCATGATCATGACCAATCTTGAAAAAGCCAACCAGGTGAGCGACAGGCAATAGTGGGCAGAGGGCTTTGGCTTATAAACAGAAACAACTTGAAGGTCCAAGGAGACGAATGGATGGTGTGATGTTTCAGCCAAAAGTTCTGACTGCCGATTCTTCTCTTTTATAGAGAGCCGAGGCTGCCCAGAGGGAGGTGGAGAGCCTGCGGGAACAGCTTGCCTCTGTAAACAGCTCCCTTCGCTTGGCTTGCTGTTCTCCCCAAGGACCGAGCGGGGTGAGGACGAGAAGGGGACCCCCACCAATCGAACTAGGGAAGCGGCCCCATGTGGGAGTTTCCAGAAGCACGAATCTGCAACTTCCAGAATCCTCCGTCATCACCCTAGGAATTCTGGTTCCAATCATCTTGGGGCAGACTAGGCTAATCTAGGCCAAATGTCGAGAAACAATTCGGTTGAGAGATTGTTGAGAGAGCAGGACCTCCTGCTGAGGGACTCCGAAGTCATCTCTGAAGTCAGAGATGAGAGTGCGTGGTGCTTCACCTAAGCAATAGATGGCCACCTCGACCTGAGTGTTTCATAAGGATGCGTGAGACGGCCTGTCTACGGTTGGCGGTTGGCGGAAGGGGAAAAACAGGATGTAGTCATTTGGAGGATTCCCCCCACCGCCCAGGTTATTTCTAGCTAGAGAATTCCTCAGAATTACTACGTTCTTCCCTGAAATGCCTTCTTTTTGCAGGATAAAGTGAATTACTCTTTGTGTCCCGGGCCACGGCTAGAGGCAGCCCTTGCTGCCAAGGATCGGGAAATCCTTCGACTTCTCAAGGAAATTCAGCATTTGCAAAACTCCATGCAAGAAATGGAAGATTCTTCAGCCAATCAAATTGCAGACCTAGAACGGCAGTTGGCAGCCAAAAGCGAGGCCATCGACGTGCGTATCATGTGGGCATTTCTGTTGCATTTCCCCAGGAATTGGGTGTGGGATGAATTAAATTGAATCCTTTCTCCTCATCTCCCTAGGATTAAAAGAAAAGAGATTCAGGTAAATTTTCCAAGGCTTAAAATGGGTTGAAAGGATTTTTCATCTATTTCAGTCTAGGCCAAATCACCAATTACATACTTGGTCCAATAACTTAGCTAAAGGCGAATAAAGAGTGCTTGTGAGTAGGTGTCATTGTCTATAACGCAGACAAAATTTGAGTGATTCTTGAACTGGGCTAATGATGTGCTAGATCAACCCTTTCCAGCTGGTCAGGGGATGATGAGATTCGTAGTTCAGTATATCTGGAAGACATGCAGGAGAGCTGTGCCTTTCTTATCTTCTTAAGATTTGTTTCAGGCCGTAAGCAACTTCTGACTTTGAATTAGGGTTTTTGAATATTCCTATGTATGTGTGTATGCATCTCTCTCTATATGCATTTCTATATTCTTTAGAAGTTGGAAGAAAAACTTCGTGCCCAGTCAGATTACGAGGAAATCAAGACAGAATTGAGGTAGGTATCACTTTCTTTGCGAAGAGAGGACTCCCTGGAAAAGACCCTGATGCTGGGAAAGACTGAAGGCAAAAGGAGAAGGGGAAGGCAGAGGATGAGATGGTTAGATAGCATCACCGATGTAATGAACATGAATTTGAGTAAACTCCGGGAGACAGTGGAGGACAGGAAGGCCTGGCGTGCAATGGTCCATGAGGTCACGAAGAGTCGGACACGACTAAAGGACTGAACAACAACAACAACAAATCACTTTCTTGCTGTCACATCTAATGCCCAAGCTCTCTGCAGGAGCTCTTCCCTAACCATGTGAGATTCTCAGTCCATCCTCAAAGGTTTAAGATCAGACAGGGCCTTGGCAAGGATGTCCCACCACGTGGGCTTATCCTCTTGGGGGTAGGTGAACGGAGAGAAACACCACTCTCTTGGTGGTCGTGGCTTCCTGGGTCAGGAGCGCACCCACCCACCCAAATGGACAGGCGTGCCTCCTTTTCCCCTCTCCACTTCCTGTTTCACACACAGCACATCACATCACGCTTCCCCATCTGTCAGTGAATGGCCTGCAAATGATCCTTTGGCCATTGTGACTTCCCTAACAATCACAAGCTGCTTCTTTGCTGGCGCTAAAGAAGCCACAAGCCACAAGGCCGCCTCTTCTTACTCTCAGGGGAGGATGAATTCACTGCTATTTCAATGCCCCTGAGAGCAAAAACCTGGGGGGGGAAGGGAGGCCCAATGTGTCCCCTCACGCCAGGAAAGCCAACTCTTTGCACATGGGATTTGGGCGGGTGGACGGAGGACGTGTGGCAGGCCACATATTGTCCCTCCCTGCTCTATATCCTCAAAAGTAGCTGCGCATGAAGGACCAGGCCCTGAAGTCCTGCTCGGAAGCTGTTTTTCCAGCTCGCTCCTAATTCTCTCCCTTTTCTTCCGCAGCATTTTGAAAGCAATGAAGCTGGCGTCTTCGTCCTCGGATTGCAACCTGTCCCAGGCAAGTTGGAGAGCTTCCTGAGCGGTGCGCACACCTTAGCGCCCATCTCGCTCAGGTCATTCTGCGGTGTGCGCTGGGCACGGCTGCTTTTAGACAGCATTTGCTGGCCGCAAGCGGTTCAGAGTGTCGAGACCAGAAGCGTTCTCCACAGCCGGAGATCAGCATCTTGCAAAACTTCCCATTGACTAAAATATCTCCTCTGGCTTCTGAATATTTCCGGGCATGGTGCGGAAAAAAAAAAGACTTCTAGGGTCTTCTTCCCATTAATGGCTGGTCATTAAGATCTACTGGGGAGGGTTTTGCATCCTGCCCCACTTCAGAAGTACTTTCGGTGGACATAGAATAAATAATTCCTGAGGTTTTGGTGGCCCTTGCTAAGAGAGGGCTGTGCCCTTCTGTGGATTGTTTTTTATTTAGACGCTGGATCCACCGGACTTCCAGCCCCTGGGTTTGTGGTTCTGAGCCTTCGTTTATTTCTTACATTTACCCCCTGCTTTCCTACCAGATGGTACTCAAAGCAGCGAAGAACAGGAAATTCACAGCAATGTGCAGAAACAGGAAAGCAGTACCCCGACTATCAGATGGTTGAACTAATTGCCACATTTTTATGTTGACTGGAACAAGTTGCTGATTTAATTGAGTTATTTTTGTTGACGGTTGTTGTTCCAAAGCAACAGTATCTTTTCATTGCTGCTGAAAGCTGCCTAGGGTGGCGAGTGTGAAAAAGTCAGGGTGCCATTTAAAAAAAAAGCGAAGGAAAAGAAGGAACGGCAAGCAACGAATTCTAATCCTTGGCTCTCTTCTTTGTTTCTTTAGAGCATCTCAAAACCCGCCGACGCGCTGTTCCTGGGAAAGGATTCCTTCTACCTGTCTCGGAAGTATCTCTTGGAGAAACCAAACCTCACCACCAATGCTGGTAGGATGGGGAGCGGATTGGTGGGCAACCAAGAGGCGTGATTACCGAGGCCCTTGTCGGAATTATTTTTTGTTAAGGGAGGGGGAATGGACCAGAAGACCCTTCCCCCACCAGGAAGATTGAAGTAGTGTTGCTCTCAGGCGGTCATCGTGATTCAGGGAAGGCTAGGAAGTCCTTCGTCGCTCTGGGCACCGAGCAAAGCGGTTGGGGTCAGTGTCCTCCCCAAAGGGGGGCGAGAACGGGCACAAGCATCAGCTCTGCCCCCTTCCCCTCTCAGCCACTCATCTTTGCAATGGCTCCAAGGGGGATTGTGGGGTACTCTGTCCAGTTTTTCATCTTACCTAAGTCCCTCCAGGAGCCTTACCTGCTGAAGGCGTTCCAAGAATGCCTTCAATAAGTAAATGAGTAAATGATGGAGGAGCCATTGGCTCTTCCTTAGAAAAACAGTGGGGGGGGGCAGCTAAGGGGGGGCCATTTCCTTCCTCGCGCTTCGCCAGCCGTCCGCAGACAGGCGCTCCCCGGATCCCATAATCCCCAGCCCCCACGGTCAAGGGGAGCTATAGTTGGGTGTGTGCTTTCCCTTCTCTTTGGTCTCTAGAGGAGGACCCCTCGGAGGACGAGTCGGTGAAGGACGCCTTGGGCCCGGAGCAGCCCCCGCCCTCTTCCCAGCAGCTCTCGCACCCGCCCAGGGAAGACTCCGCCTCCCCCCCCCTCCTCCAGCCCCTGTTGGGCCCCGCCGCGGCTCAGGAGGTACCGAGCGACTTTTCCGTTGCCTCTTCTGGGCCAGGGTGCCGGCGAACAGCGCGCCTGAGACTCCCTTCTCCCCACACAGATGGGCCCCCCCGCGTACAAGAGCGAGAGCAGCAGCCTGGGGGGCTTCCCCTCGGCCTTCTACGCCGCCAAGGGGCTGGTGCTCCCCGGGAACCCCGTCGCGGCCAACGACGGGAGCCCGCCGAGCGACCAGTCCGAAGGCAGCAATCCGGGCTGCGCCGACGAGGAGCAGCTGGACACGGCCGAGATCGCCTTCCAGGTGAAGGAGCAGCTGCTGAAGCACAACATCGGCCAGCGCGTCTTCGGACACTACGTCCTGGGCCTCTCGCAGGGCTCGGTCAGCGAGATCCTGGCCAGGCCGAAGCCTTGGCGCAAGCTGACGGTCAAAGGGAAGGAGCCCTTCATCAAGATGAAGCAGTTCCTCTCGGACGAGCAGAACGTGCTTGCTCTGAGAACGATTCAGGTGCGCCAGAGAGGTGAGTGGTCCGGGCAGGGAGCCGGGGGGCGGGGGGTGTTGCTTCAGGGCGCCCGGAACCATTTCAGCCGCCCTTCTCACAGGGGTCACCTCTCTTCCTGCTTTGAAGCCGAAGCCCTGGTCGCCTCCCGCCTTCTCTGTGATTCCCTAAGCAAAGGCCAGCCAGTCAAGATCGGTCACCCTCCGTTGGGGTCTCCCCGGCGTACCCCTCTTTGCTCTCCTCCTTCCACATTCTTGCCTGCAGGCTCCTTGTTGCAGAAGCCTTGCGTGGTTCTCTTCAAGGCAGCATCTATGCTGACGGCTCAAGAACAACGATATGATTAGAACTGAGCAAGGCTCACACCCGGCTCTCGGATAGACAGCTGGGCTCCTCTTCAAATTAAGTGAGTTTTCATTAAGATGATACCGCTCCCACTAATTGACTTGAACTAGGACCCTGTCGATTTTGGGGCCCCACCAAATGCACAGAGCAAATCTGAGAGGATGGGCAACAAAACGTGTCCTTTGAGAAGCTCACCTTGGGAGCTAGAGCTGACCCCACGGAGCTGCAAACAGGACATCTTTTGTAGCGGTTCTTTTCAAGACTTCCAGACCAGTCACGCCACATAATCTCAGAGCCAGAATCACTTCTGTTTCACTTTGGCTGCTTTTTGCATCGCTTTGGGGGAAGGGTTGCAGCTCAGCAGTACAACTTGGCATGCAGAAGTTCCCATGATCAGCCCTGGCATCTCTAGGGAGGGCTGTAAAAGTCCCCTGTCTCAGTGGTGCCATCCTTTTGTATCTTAGTCCCACCAATCACTCTGCCAGAGAACTTGGGTCTCACCATGATAGGAACCAAAAGCTGCTTTTTCCAAGAAGAGATGTCTACGTTTACAGAGACTCTGTTGTTATTTTTATAATTTATGAGAGGCTTTGGAGCTTTAATGTTTCACGGACTTATTTCCTAGATGGTCTCCATGTTTCACCCATGGTGCATGGACCACTGTTACGACTGTGTCCTCCCTGAAGCCCTGGAGAAGTAGATGCACCAAGGTTCCGATACAAGTTATGCTTTGTGTGATCTAGGCTTCAGTCTTTGTGGCAGATTCTTAGTCAAGGGTGAGAACTGGTCCTGGTTGATTAAGTTTTTTCCTTTCCTGCCATATCCCATTCCTCAGCATACAGAGATCAAACTCAACAGCCAGATTCCCGATCCCTGACTCCTTAGCAAGTGACTAATGACAAGAGACATTTCTTCCAACAGGAGCTTCTGAAAAAGGAAGATCACTGGTGTCAGTACATAATTCCTTGACTTTAGGGGAATAGAACTGGTCCGAAGCAAATGACAGTCTTTGCGGTTGTGTGTCTTTGATCAGGAAGCATTACGCCAAGGATCAGGACCCCGGAAACTGGTTCAGACGATGCCATCAAGAGTATCTTAGAGCAGGCCAAGAAAGAGATTGAGTCACAGAAAGGAGGTAAGGGGCCCATGGGGCTGCCAGAGGGCCTTTGGGGTACATTTTGCCCTCTGAAGTTTAAAATTAAGAGGTCTTTGCCCAGATAGGATTAAAATTAAGAGGTCTTTGCCCAGATAGGAGGATGAGACTTGCTTGCTTTAGGTTCTTCTTTACTTCAGCAAGTGGTCCTAATTTGATGCATTTTTAAATTCTTCCTTAAATGAATTCTTATTTCTTCGGTCCATCTCGATGGAAGGAGTGGCAATCTATAAATACTCTAAATACTGTAATAACTAACTCAGCTTCCTTGGATCAGTTGAAATTAAGGTGTCATCTGCTGCCCTCTGCTGGTACCTTTTAGATAGGAATTCAGGACTCTGCTGGTACCTTTTAGATAGGAATTCAGCAACCGGCGGTGGTTCCTTAAGCCAAGAAAATAACTCTGTGTACAAGCAGAGGCAGGCAATGAAACCTGGAATAAAAGGCCATTTGGGGGGAAGGGTGTCCGTTAAAGTCAAACGTCCCTTAAATTCAAATTGACGTAATTGACAGCTTTTACTTCATTTGTGTAATTGACGGTTCTACGTCATTGGCATCAATTCGCAAACTATTTAAATTGACTGAAATGATATTAAAAGGTCAATTGCATTATTAGACAAATGATGTCAGCGGTCTGGACTGCTTCAGAAACTGGACTCTGCCTGTTGTTTGGAGGTGAAGTCTGAAGTAAAAGAAACAGGCTAGCCCCAGTGAAGCGTGCAGGGAGGGTCCCCGTTCATTGTTGTTCAGGATGACTTGACTTGCTTGAGCTCCATCGCACATTCTCTGTTTTGCACTGCTCCACAGGGGAGACGAAGAACCCCGCTGCACCCCAGACAGCCGCCAACGGCATCAGCAGCAGCAACTCGGAAGACGCCATCAAGAACATCCTGGAGCAGGCCCGCCGCGAGATGCAGGCGCAACAGCAGGCCTTGCTTGAGATCGAATCGGGCAGCACCAGCCAGCCCGTCTCCGTCTCCACCCCCCCTGCAGAACCCTCCCCTCTGTCAGCCGTCAGTCAGAACATTGTCCGTGCTTACATCAAGCAGGAGGAAGGGGGTGGGGCGGGCCCCAACGCCAGCAGCAGCACGGCCCAGACACCCCTGACGGTGCTCTCTCCCGCTGCGTTCGTGCAAAGCATCATCCGCAAGGTCAAGTCTGAGATCGGGGACGCCGGCTCCTATTTCGACCAGCACTGGGCGTCCGAGAGGAGCCTCCCGAACCACCCTTTCACCTCGGTGTCGCCCTCCCTCTCCTCCTCGTCCAGCTACTCCAGCATGGCCAACGGACGACTGTGGCCACGGGGTGAACCTGGCGACTCTGGTCCGAATGAGGAAGACTTGCCAACTTCGGAGGATGAGCCCCATCGGGTGCTAGAAGTAAAGCCAGAAGTGGCTGGTTCAGAAGCCCAAGGAGCAGGGCGCTTGTCTTACTACCCATCATACGTGCCAAGAACTCTCAAGCCCACCGTCCCCCCCTTGACACCAGAGCAGTACGAGATGTACATGTACAAGGAAGTGGACACCTTGGAACTCACACGGCAAGTCAAGGAGAAGTTGGCCAAGAACGGGATCTGCCAACGCATCTTTGGGGAGAAGGTAGCTCAATAGTCAGTAGTGAGGACGCCATGTTGGCTGGCTTGAGAAAGGAGACCAACAGGGTGCTTCCAGACGAGGTTTTTATTACGTAGAAATGGGCTAGATGACATCATTTTCCACTTGAACACCCTCTTTCTTACCAGGAAAAAAAATGGCTAAGGAAAGAAAAGTTATTGATAGGGTGTTACTTGTTTGTTCGTAGGAACGGTTGTGCTGGATCAGGCCAAGGGCCCTCTTCGCCTACCATCCTGTTTCCCAGCGTGGCCCAACTCTGGGGAGCCCAGTATAGGATGGAGGCGTGCCATTGTCCTGCTGCAGCTGGCATTTTTGGAAGCAAGCTGCCCCCACTGTGGCGGCAACACCGAGTCTGTCAGGGGGGCCCTTGACAGATCTGTCCTCCACGAATTCCTCCAGTCCCCTTTGAAAGCCCTCCAAGGTATTAGATCCAATTTGATACCATTTCCAACATTGCAGGTAGAAGTGGCACAATTAGCCCGAGGAATTCTGTTGTCCGGAAGCACCCAAACGTAGAGAGGCTGAGGGAGTGTGTGAGTGCAGGCGGAAACTTTGAGGGCGTACAAGACAGGCAAGAAGTGTGAATGAGGTTGAGAGAGGACAAACTGCAGGTGAATTGGAAATAAAATGGAAATATCCCTGCTGGTACCATGATTGCTCTGATCACTACATTTTGTTTTCCTAGACTGGCCCTGATACCCAGCAGGCCTGGAAGAAGGTTTTGCCATGACGATAAAGGGACGGGCAAAACTTTTTCTCTGTTTTGCCAGTCAGCTTGCTCTTAAAGGTGCAAAAAGGAGAGCAGGGGCAATTAATGAGCAAGACAGTGGCACCGCTGCGTTCTCCTGACCATTTCCCTGCCCACCTTTGGTGCCACCAGTTACCCCAGAGCTGCTGGCACCACTATTATTTCACCCCTTCTGCCCCCCCCCCCCGAGGTCTCCTGTCCTGCTCAGCCCCTTCCTCCCCAAATGGCCTCCACCACCTTCCACATGGCTGTCTTTTCTTCAGAAAAGATCTCTGACTGCAGGACACTTTCCAAACCAGAGTTGGGTTCAGGCAAAAGGCCCTCCCAGTTTTTGCTACACCTTCTTCCCCCCGGAATGGTTTTGGCGTGGTGGCTCAGCGGGCAAGACGCCAGGCTTGTCGATCGGAAGATTGCAAGTTCGGAGGTTCGAATCCCTAGCCCTGCGTGCGGAGTGAGCTCCCGCACTCGCCCCAGCTCTTGCCAACCTAGCAATTCGAAAGCATGCAAATGCAAGTAGATGAATAGGTACCACTTCAGTGGGTAGGTAACAGCGCTCCGCGTGCGTCATGCCGGCCACATGACCATGGAAGCGTCTTCGGACAACGCTGGCTCTTCGGCTAACAAACGGAGATGAGCACGAGCCCCTAGAGTCGGACACGACTGCACAAATGTGCGGGGGGGAACCTTTACCTTTTTCCCCCTTAGGATTCTAGCTAAGCTCCCGTTCCTCCACAACATAGTTTGGGTTAGAGCAGAAGGCCATCCAGATTTCAGCCAAGATGGAGTCCCCTCCTGAAAGCTGCTTGACTAGAATCCCGTTGTCGCGCTGGCTGAGTGTCTCTTTTCCCTCGAATGAGATTTGGCACTGAAGCCTTTTAATGCCGGTGCCCGTCCGTGGCTCAAATGGCCCCTAACCTTCTGGCCTTCAGGAAGATCCTGAGAAACCTCCCTTTTTCAACAGCTGACTGGAGCACAGGCATGTCTCCCTACACGTCCTTTCTCTTGCATTTTTCATGGCGTCTTAGTTCAATGCTTCTATTCTTTCTGCTTTGCTCTTGGATTGTATGCCACCCAGAATCACCAGGTTGGGACTGCTAACACACCTAAATCAAGACATAGTCATTCTCCCCTCCCTTTCAGGTGCTGGGGTTGTCGCAAGGCAGCGTGAGTGACATGTTGTCCAGGCCCAAGCCGTGGAGCAAGCTGACCCAGAAGGGACGGGAACCGTTCATCCGGATGCAGCTCTGGCTCACGGACCAGCTGGGCCAAGGGATCAGCCAGCAGGGCACCCTGCCGCAGGGTAGGCGCCACCGGGCATCGGGCTCCGTCCTCGGCAGTCGCTTCACATCCATCCTGTGCGGCCGAAGCAGCCCCAAACGCTTTTGGCTGCCCTGTTTACTGTTTTCCCGCAGCGCCTTTAGCTGTTTAAAGATCAGAACATCAGCTGTGGCAGTGCAAAGATGCCCTCGCAAGGGCTAAGGAGGCCGCCTCCAACCTCAGAACCAACTTTATTTATTTGTATTTCAAATTTCGTCACCGCCCATCTCACGCAAAGACTGACTCTGGGCGGTTTACGATTTCCCCCGTTTTCTGCAGCTTGCTGGTAGAAACCAAGGCTTTGGGAAGCCATCCCATCCTTTCCCCTTTTACAGATTTCTTTTTCTGGAGAGGAAAAAGGCGGGGAAAGTGTTTAAAAGGTGCAAAGGTTTGCAGACAGGAGACACTAAGGGCTTCTTGTATAATTCTGGGATTGAAGGTGGGAAATTCCACAAAACAAGCCCTACCCAGAAGCATCTGCATCAGTATCTTTCTTTCTCTGCCTGCACCCGTTGATGTGCTTTACAATAAAATAAATAAATAAAAACCTGTTTTAAGCACCCCTAACCAGATGCAAAGTTTGCCTAAAATCTAAATTGCGGAAGGATAAAACAGAAATGACTGTAGGCTTATGCAGATTCTTAATCCGAAAAGGTATATGGTGAGAGTGGAGTATCCTACTTCTTTTTTTAAAAAAAGAAAAGAATTCAGTGTCTTTTCCCCCCCTTCAAAAAGATATCTTCTTTCTCTCCTTGATTGCTATGAAACGCAATCTTAAGTCAAAGGGAAAGTTAAATTCTCAGCTTCCTTTTCACACAAGCACCTATAGATTATGCGTGTGCATGCACACCGACACCCCCCAGTCCTGTTTACATCTGTTCTCACACTCGGTGTTTTGACATATCTGCCCCCCTTTTCCCCCCAGCCTTCTTAATTAGTGTGCTTGGCAAGACAGAGAATGTAAGTATTTAATCAAGGAACAGTTGTTCAGTGTTTATACTTCCCTAGTTCTCACGGTCTAGTCGGGGGCCAGCTGATCTTGACATGTCTCAAAAAACTAAGCAGGACGGGATCTGTTGGTGCCTGGAAGGGAGAGCATCAGAAATCCCAGGACAATAAGATGGCTTAAGGAGTTGAAAAAATTATCCTGGAGGAAGACAATGTCAGAGCACTCCCTATGGTAGCGAAGAAAACAAAACGGAGGTTCTTGATAAAGTTGCCAAGAGTTGACTTCCATTCCAAATAAACTTTGCTTTGAGTTCCGAAGGTAGCAGATACCATGTTTTACTTTTCAAGAGTGGAAAATAATTATTCTTACTTGCTCTCATCCACCCCTCCCTCCCTCCCTCCCTCCCTCCCTCCCTTCTTCCTTCCTTCATTTACAGCCAGCCCTGGGGAGTCTCAGTCTTCTCCTTCCCCACCAGCCAGCCCTTCCGAGCAAGAGAAAAGTCCTCCGGAGCCCCTGAGTCTCGCCCTGGAGAGCAGCAAAGAAAACCAGCAGCCGGAAGGCAAATCTGGCTCCTTGCTCGGTGGCAAAATGTGCCCAAACAACCACACCTCGGTTGGCATTCAGGAGATTGTGGCCATGTCCCCCGAGCTGGACACTTACTGCATCACTAAGAAGGTCAAGGAGGTCTTAACCGACAACAACCTTGGTACGGAGCTTTGGGGGGGCCCCTGTGCCCAGTAGAGTCTCGGGGGTCCAAGAGAGCTGCCTCGTTCCGGGTGGATGGACACGGAGGCCAAGATGTTTTCGCCCCAGGACTTGGGCAGACGTGCTCCTGCCCAGAGATTTCAGGGACTGAGGGCTCGTGGCCATTTGCTTTAGTTTGAGCAGTGCGTGTTTTGCAGTCTCCTGACGGCAGCTTCTCCTCTGCCAATTTAGCATTGTGGAGATAACTAAATTAAAAAGCACTGGGTGGAAGGAAGGCCGTCTAATTAGAATACGCGTTGGGGTCCAGCAGCAAGGATGTACAAAAAGCTCTTGAGGGGCTTCTCCATTCCAGTGATACGGCTAATAATATTTGTATTTCTGTAGAGTGCTTACGAAGGGAATTAGGTCAGGGACTGAGAAGGCTCTATCATTCCAGAGAAACAGGCAACGATTTAAGCCTTAAAGGTTTAAATTGAGATCTCACTGTTGTGTATAGAGGTTGATTGTGGAATTCTTCTTCTTACCAGTTAGAATTAGCGTGGAGTAAAATGTGAATTCCTGCAGGACAAACTCGGTCAGGCACATCTGCTTCTCCCTAGTCACTTGGAAGAGTGAGAAAATGCTGCCTGGGGCTTCCTTGATGACGGAAACGGAGGCAAAAGTTCTGCCTGTGTATACTAGAAACGTTAAAAGAAACAGAGTTGGGGAAACAAAATTTACCATAACCGTTTAAAGGGCATAAACTTTATTCCGGTTTAAAGGCAATTAATTCGCCTTCGCCTGGATGCTGCAACCTCGCCTTCCGATCTGTCTCCCTGGCTAGGTCAGCGGCTTTTCGGAGAGAGCATCCTCGGCCTGACGCAGGGATCGGTCTCGGATCTCCTTTCAAGACCCAAACCTTGGCATAAACTGAGTCTTAAAGGAAGGGAACCGTTTGTCCGCATGCAGCTCTGGCTGAATGACCCTCACAACGTTGACAAGCTCCGGGACATGAAAAAATTGGAGAAGAAAGGTGAGGCGCACTCATTTCTCACGTTCCTGGCTTGGAGGGGTAAGGTTAGATGTGTTGGGTATAATGCCCTGGAGTGGGGTGAGCTTCACGTCCCCTCTGGAGATACTACCGGAGTCGGTGAAACCTGTGCCAGCCTTCCCAGGTGGACCAGACAGGAAGCACCACCAGAGGAGCTCCTTCTGCTTTCTTGCAAGGCTACCTTAACAGAATCTTGCACGTCTGAAAGCACAAATCTCCCGCCTCCCTATTTATTGCTTGAGCGGTCAGGATGGGTCCTTCCTAAGTTTCTTCTTTAGACTGTCACTCCCTCGTGGACTCCCTTTCCTTTTATCTGATCATTCCCCAGGCAGCATCTCTTCCCTCTGTCCTCCAAGGTCGCCCTCACATTCCCTCACAACCTACCGTAAAACTCTAGAACAGCCTTTCTCAACTTTTTGACCCTGGAGGAACCCTGCAAATATTTTTCAGGCCTCGGGGAAGGACGTTCAGGCTCAAATATAGGCCAGAAGTTACAAAAGTATTATATTTCTTTCATGGGTAGGCCTGCCTATATGCAGGAACCATATTCTTAAACTAAAAATAAAGAATAAAACTTACCTCTTGAAGGTGAAGTTGACCGAATTTGAAATCATTTTTTAAATAAATCGTGATCTCCCAGGGAACCCCTAGTGACCTCTCGCAGAACCTTGGGCTCCACAGAACCCTGGTGGAGAAACCCTGGTTAAGTTAACAGGGAGTGGTGGAGAGCGCCAGGGTTGTGTGAAGAACTTCCTTGTGTTTCCTGCTTGCAAAAAACGCTGCTGCGCACGTGGGACCTCTCTCAGCACAAGCCTGGTGCTGGTGATTTCTTGCAACGACTGGCTTGCAAGCAAGCTCATACCCTTCCTTTAAAAGTGTTGATTAATTTCCTACCACTCGTGGCACTAAATTGCTTGCCAGCGGACCAGGCTGTTGTATATTTTCCCTCCCTCACTTGGGGGTGAGGTAGTTTATTTTGCAGCGAGCAGCGACTGATTATTTCATGGCTCAGTGGCAACTTTTCGAAACCTGCTGCCTGAGTGGGATTTATAGAAGCCGAGACCTGCTTTCTCCCTTTGCATAGGAAAGCCACGAACGTGTTCTCCCCCCCCCACCCCCATTCATTCAACAGACCCTCTGCCAGAGAAAAACCCATTGGTCATTTCCCCTCTTTGGGAAATGGAAAGGCCCGTTAAATTCACGACGAGAAAACCTATCCCGGGAATGTGGCTTCTTCTGTTTTCCTCCCGTCTGTAGCATATCTGAAGCGCCGTTATGGCCTGATCAGCGCCGGCTCGGACAGCGAGTCCCCCAACCCTCGGTCCGAGTGCCCCAGCCCCAGCCTTCAGCTGCAAGACCTGGGTCTCCTGCAGATCAAGAAGCCCAGGGTGGTCCTAGCCCCGGAGGAAAAGGAGACCCTGAAGAGGGCCTATCAGCTGGAACCCTACCCGTCCCAGCAGACGATCGAGCTGCTCTCCTTCCAGCTGAACCTCAAGACCAACACAGTGATTAACTGGTTCCACAATTACAGGTAAAAAGCCGGTCAACCCCACCTCATGCCACCCCTTGGTCCTGCTGGGCCTTTCAGGTTTTCACCAAACTGACTCTCCTTTGAGGCAGATAGTTCACTCCAGCGGAAAGGTAGCACGACATCCTGGCTGGTCTGAACGCAGCCACAAAAACGTCTAGGTTACTAGAGTGTTAATTGTCTTTTTACATTGGCAATTTTGGCCTCACCCTCAGATTTCTGTGCTCTTGAGAAGGCCCTGTGGTGCTCAGAAAGACACTTTTTTTTAATGTATCCACGTAATGGCTGTATTTGCACAACACGCTTAGCCTGCCCACTAAATTAATCACATACAGAATCAGAGAGTACCCAAACAGCTGGTAAAACCTGCTAAGCCACGAAGTAGCAACCGAGCTTCCCATGTTGTGAGAAAGCAGCCCGCTGGTCTTCAACGAGAGGGGTCAGCTGCGTTGTGCGAACCCAGTCGAGGAGTTGGAGGCAACTCACGGGGTCCTCCGCCTCCTGGACCACCCGCGCTGGCATTGCCTTTCTCTCTCGCGGATGTTTCGGGGATCTCCTGGGGTTGGACCGCAAGGACTCCATGGCCTTTCTCTTTGGCAGATCTCGGATGCGCCGAGAGATGCTGGTGGAAGGAGCACAGGACGACACGGATCCCGAGCAGAGCATGACCCCCGCTGGCCATTTGCTCAAGGCTGCCCACCCCCGGAGCCCCGACTCAGGGGGGGAGGACCAGAAGCCCACATTCAGAGATGCTGACTGCCAAGGAGCATGTAAAGCCCTGGTTGAGATCAAGGAGGAGCAGCTGGAAGCCGGCGAGAAAGACGACGGCACAAGCAGCAGGGACTCTCGTAGTCCGGAAGGGGAGGTGGAGCCCATATCCGGATCCAGTCCCAGAGAAGAGCCGGGGGAGCCCGGTTGCGTGAGCCCCCACGAAGCCCCCAGCCTCATGTGGGGCAGCACCCTACGTAGCAAGACACACCTCCCTGGGGGCCACGATTATTCCAGTTTCCATAACCCCGTGGAGGCGGACAGCCACGAGAGGTCTCACTTGGACCCGCTTAGCTTTAAATCCGCCTCCGAGTCGTCCCGCTGCAGCTTAGAGGTTTCTCTGACCTCTCCGTCCGCCGCCTCCTCGCCGGGCCTCCTGATGTCCGTCTCGCCCGTCCCGTCCTCCTCGGCCCCCATCTCCCCCTTGCCAGTGAACGTCGCGGCCGCCAAAGGGCAGAGTTCCGGTCCGGCCGCAGAGACGGGCCCCGCACCCCCCAGCGCGAAACTGACCACCAACGTCCAGCGGCGGAACGAGAAAATGGCCAACCTCAACAGCATTATTCATCGGCTGGAGAGAGCTGCCAACCGCGAAGAGACTCTGGAGTGGGAGTTTTGAAGGGCCGAACAAAAAAAAAATCAAAACCGAACACCCAAATTATGTTGTCCGGGTTCTAAACCCCGTGGAACATGTTGACGAAGCAGGGAGTCCTAGCAGAGTGTATAGAGAAAATAGATCTATATATATATGAACACACATACACACATATTTTATTAATTTCATCAAGTCCTAAGGAAGAGACAAAAAAATCAGCTCCGTTTTGTTGAACTCGAGGGATGCACCCGGGTAGCTGGTCTTCCTTAGCCCCTGAAGGTAACATCGAACTGACTTCTGGGGTTTTAAATGTGAGAACAGACACACAGGAACAAACTGAGAACACTTTTAGAAGGAAAAAAATATTGAAATAATATTTATAGACCTCTTTTAGATATTTTAATAAAAGGAAACTTTGGAATTTATTAACAGCTCAAGCTGCTTTGATATTAAAAGATAGCTATAAACTGTATCAGTTGTATCATTAAATGCCCACTGAAAGTCTTGTAGTTTGCCACTGGATGAGATTAAAGAAAAAAAATTAAATTTTAAAAAATATAACCTTGGCTCATTGATCAAAGCCATCAAGAAGCACTATGAGACTGACCAAAATGTTACTAAGCTTGATCTCCACATGGAGTGTCTTCTGCCTGTGTATTTGTCTGTAAGACATCACTTCACTACAACCTGTCAAGAAATTTGTCTTATAGTCCATGAAGACTCTAAATTTGGAATCCGTGGTGCCATCTTGAGTCTGTTATTCAGTTTGGGTGGTATGTCCCCTTATTTTATTTTCTCTCTCTCTCTCTCTCTCTCTCTCTCTCCCCCTCCCCCTCCCCCTCCCCCTCTCGGCAACACAGGAAAAAAAGTGTTGCATTCTGTTGTCTATGGTATAGAAATATGTTTGCAAGAGCCTTTCTGAACAAGATGTACTGGTTCCTGAGCTGACTTTCCAGCCTTTACAAAGAAGGCATCCAAAAACATTGGCAAAGGGGTAGCTTTTTCTTGCCCACTTAAAAAATAAAAGCATCTTTTGTTTCAAAAAGGTGCATTTGATAATTTGAACAGTCTGTTAAGAGTCTGGTTTCTGACAGGGCGGACTTTAATGAGAACCAGGACACCTTTTTTTTCTTTTATGCATGAAAATGGTCCCTGTGTGCTTAGCTCAACATTTCAGGTCTGGAGGAAAGCAACCCTTTTGAAATGTTTGCCGCATTGAGCAGTAAAATATAAGAATATAAAACGTTGGCTTATGCCCTGTCCATTTTCCCCACAAAATTATCATCCCCTGTCTATAGCCTGCAAGTGCATAATTTACACATGTGGAGCCCTTGCCCAGCGAGTTAGTTGCTGCTAATTTTGAGAGAGGCAGCAGCATTGTATGCACAGTGTTCAAGGAGATCTGTCCATATTAAGATAACAAAAAGAAAAAAACCCAGGGACAATTGTTTACTTAGCTAAGCCCAGGATCTTTCTCCAAGATTGCCCCTCAGAGAAAGGTTCTCCATTTGACATGAGATTTGCCTTTCTAGAAATGAACACTTTTTCTGAAAAAATCACCACCACCACCACCACGTTCCCAGTCTTCATTGTTATGGGGGAAAAAAAATAAAGTATGTAGTCTCTGCTTGGAATGTCTCGAGGTGGATGTAGGGATCTAAGCATCGTTCTCCGTGGTAAAGTTTTGAAGGTTTTGTGCTTCAAAATCTTATCTAAAATTTCCCACAACTATGATTTCCAAAGCTGTCTCTCCTGTTTCTCACGCCTTTGACCTTGATGTATTTACCAAGACCTTTTTCTCTGAACTGGCATTTCCTCTGAAATCTTTATGCAAATTTGCACACCCTTATTTTGTATGTTAAATCAGCATTTATGCATAATGTACTCGAACAATATGGTTTTGCAAACAGGCACCATCCTTCCTGTTCGTCCAATTTGTTTTCCTTTGGTGCAGAGCCGGCCATAGAGGCCGGGAGGAGGCAAAAAATATACATGGGCCGGTTTGTGCCGACTGCAAATATTCCTTCCCTTGGAGCTAAATTTAGAAACACTGATCCCTGCAGCCATCCTAACCTTCATTTGGAACCACCTATTATTACATTTATAATAGAGCATTCAGAATTACAGCCAACACAAGGCAGCTGACGAAAAAGGACGTATCTGCATGCTCAGAAGATTCCAGAGGTATGCAAAAATCTAAAACCTTTTTTTAAAATCCAAAAGTGGGCACTTCCTGCTCCCCCAACACCTTAATTTGGACTAAGCACACTCATACCAAGATGTAACTGATGGGGAATAAAAGCAAGAGGAGGGGAATGCATTGGCCTGCTCACGTCCTGTGCAATTTAGAGTATAGTGGCTACAACAACTGAACAGGGACGATTCCTCCTATTGGTGTAAGTACTGGTTGGTGTAATGCACTTTGGCATTATCCATTTATAAAAACGATCCCACCAATGTTACGAAACGCTTGGAGGAAGGTAAAAGTTGAAGCCAGGCCCACCTTCTACCCTCTGGATCCATTCTCCTTGCCAGAGACATCTGAAGGGTCCTGATAGCAAGGTTTGCGTAGGAGGCTGTCCCTGAATTATTTGAGTAACTCCCGTCACCTTGACTTCATCTCAAAACTAGATTAGGAGCTGACGGGACTGTCTCACGGCTGGCAGGGTTTCTTCCTTCACATCCAGATGTTTTTTCGTAACTTGAAGGGAGGAGACACCAGAGGTGGGCCTTTCTGCCCCAGCTTTTAATTGAGCTGAGTGACTTTCTCCAGCTTTCCACCCATCCACTGATAGACCTTTTTGAAGCTCCTTTACAAGCAAGTAGAGAGAAGCTGGTCACCCCCACCACCGAAGTATGTTTTTTCCCCCTCCCCATTCCATTGTGTGCATTTTTATCAGAACAGAAAGTATTTTTATATAGTGAATGTTCCCTATTTTACCCAGATCAGTTGATTTGTGCAGCAAAAGGACCTGGAAATGTCATCTACCTAGCAACCCTCTGAACAAATGCAACTTCTATCTATCCAAACAGAATGTGGAGTTGGGTCCATGAGTTTTTCTTCACCATGGGCTCAAGATTAGCGTTAGTGGAACGGGATTTTTTTTTTAAACTAAGCACTTAGGTATTGGTTTTCCACCTTTGAGAGGGATCTATTGTATTCAAAGCTGGCGAGATGCGCCAGCCACCTTTTCTAGGCTCATGTACTGTACTTTGAAACAATTTCTACAAGATTGACTGAAGTTTGTTAAATACTGAAAAAGGCCCATACGTACTGTAAAGAGCCACTAAAAAGGGAAAATACAGAAATTATTTAACAACTCGGCTTGATGTCTCCGTTTATTGTGTTCAAGGTTTTGGCCATAAATAGCTGCTTTTGTCCACTCCTGTCCTACAGAATGAATAAAGCAAATTTTCCAGGGAAGGGATGCTTTTATCCTTACATTATAAGCCTTGAGGTTGTGTCTGAACAAGGGACTCCCGTGCCAGTAAGAAAATGCTTACAATGGTTAGGCAAAAAGATGATGTTGCAGCTTTGGAAGAATGCTAAAAGGGCCCTGTTCCAGATCCTTCATTTCTTGATTGTAAGTATATACCTGATTTCCTCCAAGAAGATCAAGGCTGAGTACATGGACCTCACCATCCAATTTCTAACCTCCCAGCGACCCTGTAAGATAGTTTAGGCTACAAGCTGGTGACCGCCCAGTGGCCTTCACGGCCAAACAGGAATTTTCGAACCAAGCTCTCTCTTGATGTTGTCCCCATTCTAATTTACAGAATCTTGAACTCTACGCACTAAATTTCTTTTGTGGAGGTATCCTCCTCATTGAACTAAATTGGGTGGGAAGGATCATATATTCTCCTGTCCTCCTGGAGAGGTGATCAACCAACCCCAACCGTTTCCACGGCCCTCCATTTCCTCTGCAAATGTAGTCCTTCTGCCCTGCTCCAAGGTCTGTACAAGTCGTTGCCATGAACAAGCACATCTGAACCTCATGAAAGAATCTCGGGGAATCCTCAGATGTGGCAAGATTGCAACCCACTCGGCCCGCCAGGGCACACGGCCTCTTCCCTCGCAATGCTCGTTCCAGGAACCCGGAAACCGTTTCTGATCAACAGTGTCTGAGTTGCTTTTGTGGTTTTCATCTGAAACGGAAACGGTTTCCTGAACTGTGGCCTTTCGAAGAATGTTGGGACACCCCTTAACCTCCGCAGAAGAGCCTTTCCCAGCCTGTGGGTGGGAATTCTTGGCATTGTAACCCAACAGGTCCAGGAGGCGTGAGTTGGGAAAGGCTGCGGGTAGCTGCCAGGCCCAAAAGGCCTTTAAATCAGTAGCAATTCTACTGTCCGGATTTCTTACATGTATCTGTGGTGGCACCATTGTGGTGTGCAAAGAAGAAAAGCGTGAGCGTGAACACAGACTGTACTTCCTGGGGGGGGGGGGGCAGTACCTCACCCTTTGCAAATGGCCAGCTCTGCTGTTGCCTTACCTTGCTAATATTTCACAACTCCCCCGATACCTCCCAGAAGGTCCGGAGACCATGCCCTCTGCTCACAGTCCAGGCGGCTTCCATCCTTCCGGGGGGGGGGGGCTGCAAGTGCTTGTCCTCTGGCTTCCGCTCCCCCCTCCCGAGCTCTGCTTTCACGAGCAAAGGGCCCGTCTGTTTTCCCTGGCTGCTTCCCGGGAAATTTTCTCTTGGGCTGCTCTGCTGGAGGCTTGTGTTTTCCGAAGGACGGAGCAGGAGGAGGGCACCAAGCCAGGGACTGTTGACTGCCCTGGTTCCTAAAGGCAGGCAGACGCTCCTCAAAACCAGGTGGATTCTGGAGGCCGTTCACAAGCAGCTCAAGAACCAAGTTCCCCCGGTTCACTTCCATTTTAACCTTGCAACACCCACGCTGAACCAACAAAGAGCAATTGTACTTTGCAACCCAGTGACTTTGCGGTTGGCTGGAGAACCACAGAGCTACTTAGACACTAACTTCCCCCAACTCGCTACCGTGCGGACAGATTAAACTACAACTCCCAGCCTGCTATTCCGTAGTCAAGCCGTGATGGCCGAGCAGGGGCCGGCCTTATTCGTTGGCTCGTCTGGAGGTCCGCGGTACGTTGACCCCCCTTTTGTGCAATGTTTTTTTGTGTGCAATGGGGGCAAACCCCTCTCCCCAACTGTTTTTAAACTGTAAAACAGGAACAGTGACCGTGGGACGATGGCTGCAAGAGCTGGCATACGTTGCCAGTCCTTTGCATGCGAGAGGTGACTCACAGTCAGGTAAAGGGGCTGGCAGAGGGCAAGGGGGAGGAAACCGAGTGTGGAACGTCTCCATTTCACTGCCCGGGCAGTGCCAGGACACCTTCCTGCACAAGGAAACAGAACTTCCTCCGTCACTCCATCACTCATCAGCTCCATGCATATCCCAAGCAGGTTACAAATGGAGTTAAAGCTGCAAATGTGCCTGTTCCTTCACTTCAAGCTCTCCGTGGCTGCTTCTCCCAGAACATTAGTGGTCCTACTCAATTATAACTCTAGTGTAGACAGACCCCCAAATGAGAGTAATTCAGAAATAGACAATAACTGCAAGACTGGGGGAAGGATGCTAGCTAGGGCTGCCAACCTCCCCTCCCTCCCTCCCTCCCTCCCTCCTTCCTTCTTTCCTTCCTTCCCATTTTTCAAAGCTATGGTTCCCCTCCCCTCCCCTTCCTCCCTCCCTTCCTTCCCATTTTTCAAAGCTATGGTTCCCCTCCCCTCCCCTCCCTCCCTCCTTCCTTCCTTCCTTCCTTCCTTCCTTCCTTCCTTCCTTCCCATTTTTCAAAGCTATGGTTCCCCTCCCCTCCCCTCCCTCCCTCCCTCCTTCCTTCCTTCCCATTTTTCAAAGCTATGGTTCCCCTCCCTCCCTCCTTCCCTCCCTCCCTCCCTCCCTCCCTCCCTCCTTCCTTCCTTCCTTCCTTCCTTCCTTCCTTCCTTCCTTCCTTCCTTCCCATTTTTCAAAGCTATGGTTCCCCTCCCCTCCCTCCCTCCCTCCTTCCTTCCTTCCTTCCTTCCCATTTTTCAAAGCTATGGTTGGCAATTTCCACTTTTGCAAGTAATTAGGTTGGGCATCTGATTTGTGCACCAGGATTCTCAACATGCCCAAAGCTACACTTAGCCCAATTCCATGACTTTGGCTCTCTCCAAATTCCTCCTGCCGACATTTAAGAAACAGGCAGTGCCTTGCAGCTTTCTCGTTTCCATTCAGAACCTGGGCACTGGGCCGAGCTGAATCAATTGCCTTGCGAAGGTTTGGATCCTGCCACGAACGGCTTTTCTCTCACCCCATAATCGAAGGCTCCTGTGCGCCCAAGTATGGATTGTCAAGGGTTTGCCAGTGGTCGGAAGCCGCCAGGCAGCTTGATCGGTGAGCAGGGAAAAAAGGTTTAATTGCAAAATCCCTCCATGCATCCAGCAATGGAAAGAGGCTCCCACCTCACTTCCATGAGTTTGCCTGCTGGGGGCTGTGAATGTGTTCAGAGGAAACCCCTTCTTATTTCCAACAAATCAAAACCGCCTCAGGGTCCCTTAACGCTGGGGTTTTCTAGGAACTAGGAAGCTATTCCTGTCGAGGAAGGGGTAAGACCAGAACGAGCAAAAGCTAAATCTGGGGATGACTGTTGGAGGCGGTGGGAGGATTTGAGCTGGCACCAGCCACGACTTTTCCATGAACCAGGCGGCAACACAAAGGAAACGGAGTGTATTTTCGGTAGACTGAAAACAGAGTTTCCAGCAGCTCAGCTTGAGTCAAAGAAGGCAGCAGTGGTGGGCTTTCAAGCTTGGCTGAGTTTCAGCCTGGTTAAGTTTTTCCAGGAAGATCCTCTCCGCCCCTGGAGGGTTCAAAGGCTGCTATCCTTGTGGCCCTCCAGCCATGCCCTTCGCAACTCAAGGATCTCCTTGCCGTACCCATCGTGGAGTTTGGAAAAACACGTTGCGCTCGGACACACGGGGCTGTCGAAGCTCGGGCCGCCGGCCCCACCGGAGTTGCTCGGAAGGGACCGTCTCCGAGGCGGCAACGGCGGCGGTTTGAGCCCTCCGTCGTAGCTCTTGGCCCCTCTGCAGGAATGGGCCTGGCTGCCTCCAGACGACAGGCTGGCGCAGGGCTCCGAGTTATTCCACAACGCGCAGCCGTTCTCCTTCCCAGGGATGCAAATGGGGAGCGCCGGCTTCGGCGGCGGGGCCGAGCCCAGGGCGGCCAGTCCCAAATTGGGAGCCGTTTTGTTCTTCCGATAAAGCAGCTGCCGCCTCTGGCCTCGATGGGGGCCGGAGGAGGCCTGCTGCATCTCCTCCAGCTGCTTCTCCAGCTCGCTCACCAGCAGGCGCAGGTAGCCGAAGCTGGCCCTGGAGAGCGCCTTGACCCAGGCCTCCATGGCGGGCTGGCTCTCGGCCGCCAGGACGTAGGTGCGCGACTTGGGGCCGTCGAATTTGATGGCGAAGGCAAACTCCTCGGTCGCCTCGCAGAGCTCCACCGTGCAGCCCTCCAAGACGATGACCCCCACCGGCTCCCGGCTCCCCCGGTCCTCGAAGTAGAAGAGCATGTTCCCCTTCAGCACGAACCAGCGGCGGTGGTAGGCCGTGTTGTGTTCGCCCTTCTTGTGCAGGAAGCCGGCGTTGTCGGCGGGAGAGCTGCAGGTGGCGTAGAAAGAGAGGCTTCTTTCGTTCAGCTTCATGGTGGGGCGTCCCTGGAAAGGACAAGGAACAGCGAGAAAGAGCGGTGGGCCCCTACAGCCATCATCAACCCCGGGCGCAAAGGGGCCCGTTTGGATCGCTACGGCCCCGAAATGGCCGCGTCTGCAGCACCGAGAGCTGGCAGGGAGGCGGCCAGTTTCAAGACGAAACATTCTGTATTTTGCCGTCTTTCTCTCCGCCGCCCCCAGGATCCTCCCTAGGCAGTTTGTCTTCAAATAATAATCAGCAGAGCAAAGGCGGACTTGCCAAACTAGAGGAGGACGGGACAGCCTACCTCTGCGACCTCCGACGGCCCGCAATCCAGACACCGCCAGCGGCTAAGCGGCTCCAGCCAGCCTTCCCTGATCTGACGCCTCCCAGATGCAGCTGAGATCAACTACAGACATTTCCCAGCCTGTGTGCTGTGGATTATGGGAGTTGATCCAACACCTTGTCAGCACCTGGTGGGAGAAGCCTGCCTTAGATCTAAGGCAGGCGTCTCCACCGTGGTGCCCTTCAGATGTGATGAATTTCGTTTCCCATAAACTCCCAGCCAGGAATAATGGCTGCAGCGAAGGGAGTGGAGGTCACAAGGATGGAGATGGCAAGAAGAGAATCAGGCTTCAATCGGGGGCCCATCTATAAACTGGACCGCCGCGCCTGATGGGTTTCTCGTTCCTGCCCATGTACGTGCGCTCACTTCAAACACAATGCAGGGTCTACCCCACAAGAAGCAGAAGCCTCCTAGAAAGGAGCCTCTTCATTCTCCGAGATGGGCAGCCAAGCGCAGCCTGCGTGGTTTGGAAACTCTGAACGTGCAGGGCGGGGAGGGAGCAGCTCCAGTGCAGATCTGGGCTGCGAGACGGGCTGGGGTTTCTGGCGCAGGATAAACTCATCCTTGCCTGTGGCAGCGGATGGAGCGGTCGTCCTTTTCGGTCCGGGCAATTCTTAGGTGGAGCCGAAAAGGCAGGCTCGCAGTCCCCAAGCCAGGGGAGTTATTTTGGTGCAGGAGAAATACCCAGAATTCAGAAGGCAACCATTTGCCTTGCTTTCGTGGTGCAGGTAGTCCTCGACTTAACAACCATTTGTTTAGCGACCGTTCGAAGTTACAACGGCACTGAAAAAAGTGACTTACGACCGGTCCTCGCATTTACGACCATCAGATCAAAATTTGGGCGCTTGGCAACTGGCATGTATTTACGATAGTTGCAGCATCCCGGGGTCACATGATCGCCATTTGCAACCTTCCCAGCCGGCTTCCAACAAACAAAATCACTGGGGAATCACGTGATTCACTTAACGACCACTGCAAAAAATGTAGTAAAATCAGGTGCAGTCATGATGCCTTGCTTAACGACCGCACTGCTTAATGATGGATTTTCCGGTCCCTCTTGTGGTCGTAAGTTGAGGACTACCTGTACTCCCAAACTGACCTACTTGATCGGTCTCAAGGCAAGGTCAGGCATAGCTCAGGAGAATTCCCAACAGGCCCATCTCCCTCCAAACTTCCTACAAAGCCAGCAAGCTGCTCCCTCTTTCAGGTAAGACGGGCTCTTCCCACCGGGTGCAAGAGAACGGCCTCCCCCTTCCCATCTTTGCCCTCTGCCAACCACACAGCCCCAGCGGTCCTGCTCTGGGCCCCGGGGCCACCGGAGGGCAGTGGCAGCTTCACGACCTAGCAAGGGAAAATCTCGCCGGCGGTGACTCCACCAACTCTTCCGCGGAAGCACAGCAGAACCCTTGTCAGCCAGCTCCCCTCCCGCTCCGGAGCCTCCTGACAATTTAAGAGCAAGAACAAAGGAGGAGAGCCACGGGGCCACGGAAGGAGCTGTTCATCAGGTCCGACCACTCCTGACCACCCGGCACTGAGCAATTCTCCCCGGCTGCAGCCCTCACCGCCCACGTCCATTTATCCATCTCTTGTCACGCATCTTCCAACGCCGTCGGCTGCCAAGGGAAACTTTGGGCAGGAGTTTCAATACCACTTTCATTGTTCGGAAGGAACTGCTCTGTTGACGGTTGGAGACAAACACGCGCCAGCCTGGCACGGCGCAGGGGCCCCCGCAACACGGGAAACACACGGCTGCCGGCCAACCCCGCACCTGCCTCCGAAGCCCGAGGAGCCAAGGGCGTGCGCCCCACCGACAGCCTCTGCCGGCAACCAGAAAAAACGTCCAGAGAGGGGGCATTTCCATCTCCAGCCGCATTCTTTGGGGTTTCGGGGGTTTCGTGGGAGCACGGGCCTTATCTGGTCCTGGCGCCTGTCCAAGCAGCAGGTTTATTTGACTATCAACTTCTGCGAGGGTCTCCCACAGAAAGGCAACAGCAGGAGAATATGGTGGCTGGAGCGGTGCCGGGCGGGCTGGGGGCGGAGCCGATGCAGGGGAGGGGAGGCGACAGGACAGGGAAGTTTGGAGCTGGGTGGCCGGGCCCATCTCTGACAGCCAACCCTGCGTGTTTCCGAAAACAAGGTGCTGGCCTGGGCCTTCCTGGGGACAGCCAAGCTTCAGCCCTGTTGAAGATCCTGCCGGAGACCTCAGCTCTTTTTCTCGCAATCAGCCTGATGGAGCCGAAACCTGGCTGGGAGAGAGGCATGGAGGTGTCTTGTGGTCCAGCTGCACAAATTCCACGCCTGGCTCCCACCTCCCTCACACGTTTGTGCACTTCTGCAGCCGAATTGACAGCCAGGGAGGGGACTCTGTGGCACGCCTGCTGCGCCACCCCTGGCACTCCCGTGGCGGTCCTTTGCTCCAGGAGACGTTGCCTCTTCCCACTGGCAAACCATCCTGCTGGGTGCCCCCAACGGTCTTGGCCGAACGTCTTCGGCCCCGTCCCGATTTCTGCCTGGCTGCTGGGACGTTGGATGAAGAAAACCGACCTAATTGTGCGCATACGGCACTTGGGTCCACACTACGCATCTCTTGACCCCAGCGGCTCTCCTGAAGAGCGAGGGACAGACTCAAAGGTGATCAGGGGCTGCTGGCCACAAGGGCTACAGACTGCCCCCAATATGGGAGCAGGAGAGGAGACCTCCGAATGCCTTGGGGAACCAGCGGCCCCACCCTCCAGACCAGTGTTTCCCAACCTCGGCGACTTTAAGACCGGTGGACTTCAACTCCCAGAATTCGCCAGCCAGCCATGCTCCCAGAATTCCCCATGCTGGCTGGGGAATTCTGGGAGTTGAAGTCCACCGGTCTTAAAGTCGCCAAGGCTGAGAAACACTGGTCTGGAGGGTGGGCTTTCCAGAGGCCTGTGCTTGGTCACTGGAGGGGGGGGGGAGAAGGTGAGCGCCGCCTTAACTAGTCTCCTACTAGTTCAAGACAGTCCTTCCCATCATTAAGGCCCGGCTGGCTTGGCTCCAGGAGCTGAATTCTGGGACCCATCCAGAACGGGTGTCGAAGAGGGAAGGATGGGGGCTTTTCTGCAAAGATCCCCCCTCGGGACCAGTCTCCCCCCCCCGCATAGGTCTTCAGACGGGGCTGTTCCAGGCCAGCAGCTTCGAGCGACCAGCGCTCCCCGGGGTTTGAGAAGATTTAGGCGCAGCTGATCTTGCCCCTCTCCCCCTGGCTGCCCCCCCCCCCAATTTCTTTTGCGGCGAGCAAAAGGGGGGCGGGAGCTCTTGCGAAGCGCCTGCAGCAACGACGCCTCCGCTGGGTCCACCCTCCCGTGCGCGCCCGCTGCCTGTGCCGGCCGGAGGGGGGTTCGTCTCTCCGATTCTGCCTCTCCGCGCGTCCCGCCCGCCCGCCCGCCACGCTGGGCATCCTTGCGCGGCGGGAGCCCCGCGGGGGCCGGCAGCGCCTTTCCGCGGCCCGGGGGGCCAAGGAGACGGGGCGGGGGGCCCCAGCGGCGCCGCGCACTCACCTGCCCGCGTCCTCGGGGGCTCCTCCGGCTGCTTCAGCCCCCCGCCGGGCGGCCCCCTTTGTCCGCCGGAGCGCCGCGCTCCGCTCTGCGCGCTGCCATGGCCGGCGCGGCTCCTCCCCCTCCCCCTCCCCGCCTCCTCCTCTTCCAGGGCTGGGAAGCGGGAGGGGTGGAGGCTGCGCTGGCGCTGGCCGCCCCCGGCCTTCCGGTTCCTTCCAGGGACCCCGAGTGGGCGCCCCCGCCGCGGCCCTGGAGCGCCAGGGGGCGGCTGTGGCGCGGCCCCTGCCGGGGTCCTTGGAGAAGCCGAGCGCCCTGGCTTCTCTTTCCTTCTCCCTCCCCATCTCTTTTCCTCGGGCATCGCCTTTCGAATGACCTCCCCACCGGCCCTGCGGCTGTCTTCAAGGAGTGGGGCCCTGCTTCGCCTCCCGTCCCTTATGGGAGCAGCCGGTAAACCGGGCAGTCAGGACAGCCAATAATCTGTGGAACTGCAGGCCACTAGAAGTAGGTGGTGACCAAGCTCCGTTTCAGCCCAGAAGGATTTGGGGCAAAGTTGGTCAGAAGTTCTGCTGCGGACTGGCTACACACCTGAGTCAGGGTTCGCCTTTTCCTCAGTGGCTCTCTTGATGATGTCTAGTTTTATTTCCCTGTAATCATCTCATTAACCTGCCTGTACCTGGTTGACCTGCTGGCTGCTCCTGGTCTCGATGAACCTTTATGTCTCCAAATAGACCAACACTTTTGCTGCACTTTTGTGATTTCTTTCTGGAAGATACCTTGGGTTCGGCGTTGCGTCCCAGGATGGCCTAGAAATATTTTAAATACCATCCAGGAAGGTTCTAGTCGTCCTTCAGGCATGAAAGCCAGCAGGGTGACTTTCAGCTGCTCTCTGAGCCCACCTTGCAGGGTTGTTAGGAAGGAGTATCAGGGATGCTGCCCTGAAGTCTGCAAAACAAAGGCATGATATAAATCTAATCAATAAAGGGAGGCCCAGCAAAGAGGGGAACGCTCCTTTTTGCTTTTGCAATATTTATTATTAAATATATTTGCAGTATAATTATTGTTATGCCCCCAGGCAGACAACCCCGACTGTAGCTGCAGGAGTAGTTTCAGTGCAACCAAAAATGCAGAATTGAGTCTGCATGTGTGAGCCTTGCGTGTGAGCGCACAAGGTAAGCTGCTGGGAACCTCCAGGCAGCCCAGAGGAAAGCCTCATAGAAGATTCCTTTGATTGGCTCAAGGTAGTTATTGATATGGCCACTAGATGGCACTTGAGCCTTATTTATTCACTTGCAATGGAACTTTTAGGATCCTATGTTCTGTTACAGGCAGAGGGTGTTAGTAAGAGTTGTTTTGCTTCCCCCTTTTTTTTAAAGGGGTACACAAATCCTTCAACACAAGCTTATAAAACTGAAAAGTGTGCATGCCACAGATTGTAAACCTCCCATCGCTTAAAACAGCCCTAAGTTGAGAAAGGCTGGCTTAAAACACGCAACACAGTAAAAGGGTAGAGAAATACAGTTGATTTTTTGGTGAAAAGCGTGTGTGTGTGTGTGTGTGTGTGTGTGTGTGTGTGCGCGCGCGCGCGCGCGCGTGTGTGTGTGTGTGTGTCTGTGTGTGTTTAACCATGGCCCATTTCAGCCTCATCCAGCATATGCAATGAATCTATTTTTCTTACACCACACTGCAATTGTCAAGTGCCCAAACACAGTTAGGCCACAGTTTTTTGGAGTTCTTGTTGTTTTAATTTCCTGAATAATTGGGCAATCAAGAAACTCGATCACCTCCCTGTTTAACCTGCCCAGCAATAAGGACACCAAGTTAACAAGAAGATGCCAAAGAAACTGACTGCCCCGTCCGGTGCTTCGCAAAGATACAGCTGCCCGTGCTGAATACTGCCCAGCTTGTGAGCCCAGTTCCTGGGTAAACAGGGCCCTTGTTTCATCCAGGTGCCATTAAAATAAAATAAAGGCAGACAGCCCTGGAAGACAGGGGCATCTATAGCCCTTGTTTTTGAAAAACGACCTCCTGGCCTCTTTTTAAAAATAGCGAAACAGTTGGCAGTATTCTCGATCTGCTTGAGACCTGCACTGGCCAGGCCTTTCCAAATGAGTGCTGGTGACCGTCCAGGCTTGGAAGCTGAGGACCCTTCCCTTCCATGGGCCGGGGGACATGGCTGGAAGTTTCCACCACTGGCCACGCTGACCGACCGTGCCCGCGGAGGAAAGAGCAGAGTTGGGCAGTCCAATCAATCAATCAATCGATGCTTCCTGCCCCCCCACCGCCAGGGCCCCCAGGTCCACTTCCCCCAGGAAGCCCCAGTGACAGCCAGGCCTGGATGGGGTGACCCTGCAGGGCGAACCCTCTTTCCCGGCTTCCTGTCTGCTTCCTCGGGCAGGAAGGCGGCTCCCAAACCGGGGTTTCGGGTTTTTTGACCCCAGCGGGCCGCGAACGCGGGGGGGCTTCTAACAGCTGTCAAACGGGCGCAGCTGGAAAGGGGAGAAGCCCCCCAATGCCGCCCTCCAGCTGGGTCCTCCTCGCGGTTCCCGCCCGTCCAGAGCCAGGGACAGCGTGCCCGGCCGGCCGCGAACTGGGAGGCTTGGCAGCTGCCCCGCCGGAGCGGCCCCGCCCCGGTCCCAAAGGCGACCGCTTTGCCGTCCCCGACGGTTCCCGCGCGCGCGCGCGCCCCGCGACCGTGTCAGGCTTGACTCCTGCAGGCCTGGGCGCGGGGGGCGGCGGAGAGCCGCCGGGCGCCTCCCCCCGGGGCTCGCCTTCCTCCGCCTTCCCCTGCGCCGCTCGCGGGCCCGGCCGGAGGAACCGAAAGCGCTCCCGGGCGCCGCGCGCCTCCTGCCGCTGACTCGCCCCGCGGCCGCGCCGCGCCGCGCCGCCGGACTTCCTTCCCTGCTTCCTTCCTTCCCGGCAGGCAGAGCCGCGACTGCCCGCTGCCTGGCCCGCGGCCGCCCGCGCCCAGCGCCCGGCGCCTCCTCTCGCCTGCCCGCCAGGGAGGCGTCGGGTCGGGTCGGGTCGGGTCGGCGTCGAGGCGCCCCGCCCGGCCGCCCTCTTGCCGTTCCGGGCGCGCCTCCTCGCGCGCCACCCCGGGCACAGCGGCCCCGCGCGGCTGCCTCCCCGCCTCGCCTCCGTCTCCGCCTCCCTCGCTCGGTCGCTCCTCTGCTGGCGGCTCGACGGCGCGGCCGCCGTCTCGGCCTCCACCTCGGCCGCCTCGCGGCGCCGCCAGGGTCCCCAGCACGCCGGCCGCGGGCGCACCATGGGCCGGGAGGAGAACGGCCGCGGCTTCTCGCGCAGGTAGGCAGCGCTCGCTCCGCGGCCGAAGAGGCTCGGCGGGGTCCGCGGCTTGTTTCGGTTTCGCTCCGCGGCGCCGGCACGGCACGGCACGGCACGGCACGGCGCGCCCGCGGTGGGCTCGTCCTGGGCGGCGGAGAAGGGGGCTCGCGGAGCACGTGCAGAGTTCCCGCTCTTTCCCGTCGCGTGCTGGCACCCCCTCGGAGGTGGGATTCGGGGAGGGGGGTCGCGGGGGACGCCTGCGGTCCGCGTGGGAGTCCGGGGGCCCTTTCTCGAAAATCTGGGGAGCGAACCCTTTGGGCCTGGGGGGCACCGGGGGGCAGTGAACCGCAGGCGCCCCGGGGGTGCTATTCCTGCGGTCGGACCGCGCCAGCGAGAGCCCCTCTCCCGCTTCGCCCCGTTTCCTGGCCAGGAATTGCTGCTGCTGCTCCGCTGACCTCGGGCCCGGCCGCTTCCACCGCCAGCTGCGCGCGGAGGCTCCGGCGGAGGGGCGCGGGCGTGATCGACCCCCCTCCGGGCAGGCGACGGGCGGCGAAGCCTCTGGGTCCCGGACCCCGCGTGGTGCCCGGCTGGAAGAAGGCTGTCCGGCCGCGGGCAGATCTCGGAGGAGCGGCGGGAGGTGGTCCCGGAGGGTCCCCCCGCCGGCCCTTTCCGAGCAGCCCGGCCAGAAGGAACTGGAGGCCAGAAGCTCTCCTGACCTCCCCAGCGCGGCAGTTTGGGGCCCGAGCAGTCTGAAATCCCGGGGGGGGGGGGGGGTTGGTGGGCTGTCCGGGAAACTGGGGAGACAGGTCCAGGGAGGGAAATGTCTCTGCAATCAAGCCCAGGAAGACTTGGAGCTGGCAGAGGGGGCAGACAGATGGTCCAAGCAGCCTCCCCACACCTGGTGTCCCCCCAGGGCCTAAATCCCCCCCCCCAGAGGCAGCCACTGGCCAAGAGGACTTTCAGAAGGGATGGGATCAGCTGAGTGGTTGTGTTTCAGAATGGCTGTGTTGGTTGGGTGGAACATCCAGCTTCAGAGGCAGTATACCTTGGAAGACCCAGAGGTGTAGCCAGCAAGGAACAGGGCTGGGCTGAGTAGGCCTTTGGTGTGGGCCCTCCCTAGGCCCTGGTGGGCTCAGGGGAGGGGTCGGACCCAGGATCCAAGCCTGGTGGGTCAGCAACGGGCTCCTTGCCCCGTCATCCCGCCTCTCGGGGCACCTGCCGAACAGTTCTCGGGTGGCCGTCTTCCGTGGCAGCTCTCCCCCTGCTTAGCTTTCCCGCTACCTCCCGGGCTGTTCAGGACAGCGAGGGCCGGCCGGCCGGACTTCAGAGAAGAGCCGCCCTGCCTCTCCTCCCTGCCAGGGTGACCCCAGCTTCAGGCCTCTTCCTTTGGTGTCCACCCCAGGGCGGCAGAGGCCTTCGGAAGGTCACTGATGGCCGAAGCCCTTCGGTTGTAAAAGAACTAGCCGATATCGCCACTCCAGTCGATGCCTCCTGAAGCCGAGGTTGCCGACACCGAAGGGATGACGTTTGCAGGAGGACCCATTTAGGACGGCGTAGACGGGCCTGATGATTTCACGGAAGGACACCTTTGCGCCAGCAAATGGCATCAAGTCCTCAGGGAGGTGGGAGGCTTTGCTACAGCAAGGGGAAAGCGTGGCTCGCAGTCTCGCCCCTGGCAGAGGCCCCGGAGGCAGGGGCTTGCCGGGCGGAGAGCTCGTCCTTTGGAAGTGTGGGAATGACGACCCCGGTGGTAGGAGAGCTGCCTGAAAGCTGTTTGCCCGTTACGCTTGTGCAGAGACACGCAGCACTCTTGGAGAGGCTGCTGCTGCTGCGAACGATGAACAGGCCGCGTAGCTCTTAGGAGGGAAAATGAACTTGCTCGGGTTGGAAACACACGTGTGGGTCGGTCAAGACGGGCAGCCCCCAAAGGGGATGAAATACTTCCTGGGCCCCAAACGCTTTTGAGATGTGCCGTTGTTGGAAGCAAGCAGAAAACTCCTCGTCTGCAGACACCTTTCTGTAGACTTGCTGCTGCTGCTATTTTCTGCAAACCCTTGGGTTAAACTGAGAGCTGGGTGGTTGCGCGAGAAGCCGGCATGGGTGGTTCTCCTGCCCAGATTGCCGTCCGTCCGGACAAACGCTGGTGTTTCTCAGAAGCTTATCGGTACATCATGCCCGGGGGCATGCTTCATTGCAGGCCACCCTGGGCGGTTGCGGGGTCCACGTACACGCTTGCCTCACACGCAGCGGTGGTGTCGCAGGTTTGGCCGATGGGAAGCGAGGGGATGCCCCGAAGGCCCGGAGGGTTGGTGGCACTTGGACCCGCCTGCTCAAGAGGGAACGTTTCTAAGAAATACCCGGGTACAACAGAGACACGATCGGCTGCTAACTTCCTTTAGTCTCTAAGGTTTGGCTTCGGTTTGCACTGTCGGCCTGCCTCCTCTCCCTTTCTGCTTTGGTCCTTCCTGATTTTCTCCCCACAGATGGTGGGGTGGCCCTGCTGGAGAAGCCACCGAAGGCCCAGATGCGGGACCTGGGGTGGGCCCCGGTCTCTCCCTTAAAAAGCTCATAAGCTGCCATTTCTGTCCCAGGGGAACACAGGCAGCCTTTAAAGGCACTCGGTGGTGCCCAGTGTGCATTGAAGGGGGGGGGGATAGTCTTTCGCTATTTCAACCCTCTTTCTTCCCACGCACGGCATGCCCGCTGACGCGGGAACAGCCCTTCCGACCGTGCCCAGTCGGCTTTCATAACAAAGGGAAGTTTGGGAGTGGACTTCCTTCTATAGTGCAAGTTAGAAAAAAGGCATTGTGGATTTAAAAAAAAAAAAAAGCAGCAAGAGAGGGGACACTTCCAAGGAATTCTATTTTTGGTGTGCTGCTGTGAACGCACGTCAAAACTGTCCCTTCCTGCATCGAGCTCAGAGCCTGCAACCACTTGTTTGCCACCAAAGCGTCACGTTTGCGGTTGCATCAGCGGCCTCTCTCTTCGCCCCCGAGGTCCTGCCCGCCCCGTCTCCGCAGAGTCCCTTCGCTCGGTGACGCTGGAGCTCAGTTATATAACTTTTCGCTCAAAGGCCTGCGTCACTGGCATGGCTCCGCTTTCCCGCTTCGGGGCTAGGCTCCGTGCGCGTGAACGCCAGCGAGACGTTGGCAACAGTCCGGGCCCAGGCAGATTCTCCGGCCCTGGCCAGGTGTGCCTCTAGTTTGCGTCTTTGGAAAAGCCCATTCAAACATGGCCTCTCTCCCTGGAAGGCAGAGACGGTTAGGGTGGGGCCGGTGGACACGGAGAAGCTCCTCTTTAAAAGCCGTCGCCGGGCCCGGCCTGACAGCACTCCCCACCCCTCCGCCTCGGTTTCCCAGGGACCACTGGAGCGCTCGGGCGGGAGAACGGCGGCGGCGCGTGGAAGGAAGCGAGGTGCTGAGTCATCGGCAGGCTGGTCACACAGATAGACCGAGAGCTGGGGGCCCCGTGGGGGCAAGAGGCTCGGGCACCTACTGCACGAAGCACGGTTACGCGACATGCTGTTTCGGCTCCGGAGTGGGTTTGTGGCGTCTCTCTGGTTGGTTTCCAAACCCTGGGTGTTTTTTCAAGGACGCTGGCCATGCCTGGCCAATGGTGTGATTCCCCCAGTTAGGATAGGCCGGCTTCTGCGATGGGAGGGCTCTTGGGCTTCTCGGTCTCCCGTCCACCCCAGGAGTACGCAAATGCTCTGCTGTGCTGGGGGCCTGCAATGGAATCCGTCCTGGGGCCCGGTTGGCCTCTGCTTGTAAAGCCTATCAGGTACCTGCCTGCCTGTGGGCCGGACACTCTCCACCCCGCCAGCTGAACTCCCCTTTCTTTGTGGCTTCTGCTGCTGCTGCTGCTGCTGCTGCTGGGCATGTTACGGGCAACCCTTTCCTCTTTGAAGTCATGAGATGTTCACAAACATCTCCCTGTTACCACCATGTGACTGGACTAGAGGGCGGATGCGCAAGAGCCAAACTTTAGGGTGGGGACAAGGGAGCTGGCATCTTCCAAGGCTCTGGGACATCATCTCCAATAATCCCTGCCCATTAGCTATCCAGGCTGGGCTGCAGGGAAACGGTAGTCCAAGCGTTTGGAGCAGTGTTTCTCAACCTTGGCAAGTTTAAGATGGGTGGACTTCAACTCCCAGAATTCCCCAGCCAGCCTTGCCAAGGCTGAGAAAACACTGATTTGGAGGGTGCCAGCTTTTCCATCGGAAGAAAAGGGACACGGCGGGGAAATGCCCAGATCCCCGCAATCTATTCCCTTTTGATACTTCGTCTTCCTCCGTGCCCAAAACGCTGCCACTGGCTTGGGACCTGCCTGTTTTCACCCATCTCTAAAAAAGCAGAACCCAGATACAGGGTTCCCTCCAGAAGGGAAAACGGCCGGCGAGTGGAGTGGTCACAGCAGGAGCCAGATCAGCTCCCATTCACGTGGGATGAGCCACAAGCGAGTGGCCGAATGTCATTCCTTGGGGGTGAAACGTGGCGGCTTCTTTCTCATAGCCTGCTCTGACCTAGTAGAATCGCCTTTGCCTATAAGCGTAGCCAAGCGTTTTAAAGATTTGTGCAGGGCAATAAATTAGTGGCACAGGTCCACTCCTTGCACGCGCCCCTTGTGGGGCTTGGTTGGCGTATGGCTGGATGGAAAGTGCACGCACCAACCTTGCGAATTGTGGTTTGTGACTCTTATGGCTTAGTGTAGGCTAGGTCACTGAGAGGCCCTTGGATTGGGGGCCATTGTGCACGTATGAGCGAGCGAGCGCGTGTGCAAGCACACGTACTGTATAATTACAGAGAGAGGGAGGTGATCTCTTGGTTTTTATCTCACCTGGAAGCTTAGAAGAGCGCCCAAGTTGCTCAATAGAAAGGTGAAAGCATTGTGTGTGTGTGTGTGTGTGCGTGTCTCTGTGTGTGTGCACACACTCAGAAGCTTCCTGCATTTAAATGCTCCAGTCTGACTCATCTCTGGTTGGGAAAACAGGCATTCTGTAGGTTGGGACACTGCAATCGCCTTTGTGTTTTGCTTCTTGAAAGGACCCTGACGGTCTCTGGGGAAAACTTCCCTAAGGTGGCTTCCCTGCCGGCCCACGCTGCGGCGAGGAAGTCCTTGGGCCTGCTCGCACGAGTACTGCAACGTGGGGCCGCGCAACAAACACGCTTCCTGTTTCAGCGGCGTGCCTGACAACGATAAAAAACAGTTTTGCAGGAGAGGAGAAAAGGCTGTTGCCAGTCTCTGGGCTGGGGGCCTGCAAACTTGACCACTAAATTCCACGCCTTTGCAGAGCTGTGGCTGGATGAGGTTCGGCCCCAGGCGTTTTGCACACCCACGTGGCGGCTCAAGAAGGGTGCTCAGTGCTTCTCACAACTGTCCTCGGAGAGAACCTGGGTAAAAAGGGGGCCAGTGGCTGAGTATTCTACAGTTGGTGTGCTCCATCGGTCTTTCCCAAATATGCCGGATGAGTCCCAGAGCAAGCAGCAGGCGGGAGGTCTTAGTCTATTTTAACGTTTAAATCCACGTGTACAAAGAGGTCAGGAGTTGCTCCATTCTGCTGCGTTCAGAAAAGCCAGAGAGGGAGGGGAGTGGGAAGCAGCAGCTGAGGGTCCCCCAGCCTGTCACGGCAAGGAGAGACGGGCACCCGGATCTCTTTAGTTTAGACCATCCGCAAGCCCAAACAACCCATGTTGGTTTAGATCGCGCCAGCTAAAAAAGAACCAGTTCTGAGCAAAAACAGGCTTGGCAGGTGTGTTTACGTTTCGGCTTTCTACCTCACCCTCCCACCCTCCCGGCAGCAAGGCTGCTGTCTAGGAATGTGTGTTGGGAGTTTCTCTTCTTCACTCTCTCCAGGCCGTGTTGGGTCATGTTTGAAGAGTGCTTCACCCACCTGAATCGGGTAGTTCATAACCGATCAAAGAGGGTGGCCTGTAGGCAAGCTGGGCTGGCGTGCCGAGGGCCCCGATCCCTCCTCACAGCTTCGTCGCCCGCATCGGCTCTTCGAGATTGTCCTGGGAAATCTCGCGGAAGGTCCTCGGTGTCCTTCACGTGCTTTTATGACGTTCTGCGCACAGCTCGAGGAAGAGAGCAACCGACCTGGCTGGTTTGCTTAATCGGCAGAGTGAGATGCTGGTCTAAGTCCCCAAATCTTCTGCATAGCTCACCAGTTAGACGTTGCCGTTGAATGGCTGTGTGTTCTACAGCGGTGATATCTTATTCCCGTGTGTTCCTCGATTGGCTTCCCTTTTCCCAACAAGCTGGCTGAACTAACGCTCGGTGCTATTAGTTCTGGATTGGTCCTACGTTTAACTTGCAAGTCCCTCACACCATTTCTTTTCCCTGTTGTGTCTTTGTTCCCCTTTGCAGAACATCCGGCTATCTCCAGTCTTGGCAATGAATGGACACGCCGTCCCGTCAGGCGACCCTCTCCACTCCAGTGGGTGGAATGAGTTCTGCGAGCAGCATGCCCTCACCACCGCCAGAGAGCTGGCCAGGAAGTACCTCCACTTTGTCAGTGAGAACCCCCAGCATGAAGTCTTGGCAGCCGAGAACTTCTCCGTGCAGTTTGCTGACCTCTTCCAACAGTACTTCCGCAGTGAGGTGAAGGATAGCTCTGCGATGAACCCGTTGCAGATCCTTCCGTTCAGCATAGTGCGCGACTACAGGGAGACGGGCCGGAAGCACGCCGAGGGCTCCTCGGGGACGGTTGGGACCAAGGTTGAGGTGGAATTGTCGGAGCAGGGGGACCGGGGACCCGAGGCCCGGCCTCGTGGGCTTCCCAAGTCCTGGAGTTCCGAAGACCTTGCAGGACCCGCTTCTTCAGTGGCTGTCAGGAGACGTTTTTCCCTGGACCGGCTAAGGCGGAGCTGGCGTAGCCTCTTCCGCCGGGGATCCTCGGAGCCGGGCCCTGGCGAAGGGGAGATGACGGACTTGGTTTTGAAATCTGGCCTTGCCCGAAAGATCTTCCCGTGGACCGTCTCGCGGGATCTCTCATCTCAAGTCCAGAAAGAGGGTAATCTGAAATACATGATGGTGACGGAGGACAGTGGGACCCACTGGCAGAAATGCCGGCTAGTTTTATACAAAGAAGGGCCTTCGGACCGCCAGAATTACGCCTTGGCACTGTTTGATCCCCCCAAGGTAAGGCATCTCTATTTCTCTGGGCTGGCACACAGCATGCCTTGCGTCACCCACTGCAAATCCTTCTCCTTGTATTTTCATTCCTCCATCCTAAACACCTGTGAGAGAGACCATTCTTTCTGGAGACACACAGAATAAATAACCTCTTCATTCAATACCTAGTTTTAACAGCAGTTTAGAGGAATCCATGGAGAGGGCTAAGTCATATTGATAGCTACAGGTCGTCCTCGTTTAGCAACCACAGTTGGGACTGGCAGCTTGGTTGTTAAGTGAAGTCCTTAAGTGAAACCGTGATTTATCTTGGTCTGATTTTTTTACATCTCCAAAACCTGGCATTTTAACAGGGGTGTGTAGACTTTTTATATCCACTGTATGTTCTCTAGCTATCTAAAGTAGTGTTTCTCAACCTCAGCAACTTTAAGATGTGTGTGGACTCCAACTCCCAGAATTCCAGAATTCCCAGAATCCTGGGAGTTGAAGTCCACCCATCTTAAAGCTGCTGAGGTTGAGAAACGCCGCTCTAGAGGGTTCGCTCCCTTGCTGGCGCTGTATATTGCGTAAAACACCACTTCCCGGTCTTCCGTCCTGAAATCAGTCCCTGTTTCTCTTTCGGTAGTTAACAAAAATGTCTTAAGGTTCTTGCACAGCAAGGACTCTGCTCGTGTTTCAGAGGGCCGCCAGGTGCAGGGCAAGTCCGCTCAGCCCCTCCTTTCCCCAGAGAGAGGTCTCCCGAGCAGACGTCTCTGATCCGTTCCTTTAGCTGCTTTCGCCTGGGCAGATGCCCAGATCTGTTGGGCGTCCGATGCCCCCAACCGTTGCCTCTCTTGCTGTTTGCTTGGTGCCGCTTCGGAGGGCCCCGCCAGCTTCCATCACCGCTTTGGCTGCCGAGGAAGGCTGCAAAATGTTCTGCCCCCACTGTGAGCCAAGGGCCGGAGGCCAGAAGCCTCCCTGGAGCCAGGCAAGGACGCTGCCTCAGATGCCGCCTCCATCAAGACTGGCCCCTAGGAAATAAGATGAGGCTTAAAGGTCTGGATTTTCCAGAGATGATGATGATGATGATGATGATGATGATGATGATGATGATGGGTTGTCCCCCTCCCACCCTTCTTATTTTGACCAGCACAGGAAGGTCAAAATCAGTGGGAGAGAAAATGGAGGGTGGAAATGGGCTTTTGAGGGCGGGCTGTCTTCCACTCTTCCAAGACCTCTGCGATGTGGAACAGAAATCCATTCATCCAGCCAACGCAGGCGGAGAATGGGGAATTGAACAGAAAGCTTGGCAGGAAACGGCACTCCCGGCTGGTGTGCGCTCCCGGCCTCTCCGCCCGTCCCCGTGCCCGAATGCGGAAAGTAGTTCTCGGGGATTCTGCTGCTGATGTAGATTTCTTCTCTTTTCCCAAAGCAGAGCCGCTTTTTCGTTAGGGGGGCGTCCGCTCCCTCTTTTTCTCTCGCTCTCAAGAAGGAGAAGACCAGTGACAATTTGACCAAGTTTTGTTTGCCAGCTCAGTCAAGATCTTTGAGTATTTTTGAGGGCTCCACATGAATGCATCGCACGGCTTCTGTGTGGGCAGAGCGGTGATTCCATACCCTGGTCAGGCAGCTTCTTAGAGGCAGTGGTGGGGAGGTGGGCGGAGCAGAGCATCCAGTCTGATGTACAGGTAGTCCTCACTTAACGACCACAATTGGGACCAGAATCTTGGTTGCTGAGCGAAGCGGTCATTAAGTGAATCTGGCCTGATTTTACAATCTTTTTGCGGTGGTCGTTAAGTGAATCACCATGGACGTTAAGCGAACCACTTGGTTGTTAAGCAAATCATGTGGTTCCCCATTGATTTTGCTTGCCGGAAGCCAGCTGGTAAGGTCGAAAACGGCAATCACAGGATGCTGCGATGGTTATAAATGCGAACCGGTTGTCAAGCGCCCAAATCATGATCACGTGAGTGCAGGGACACTGTGATGGTCGTAAGTGCGAGGACTGCTCACAAGTTGGTTTTTCAGCACCATCGTAAGTCCAAACCATCACTAAACAAATGGTTGTTAAGTGAGGACTACCTGTATCTGAAAGCTGACAGGTGGGTGAAAGCTGGTTTAGTTCATCCACAGTTCTTAAAAGTGCAGTTTGATTATCCCTAAGGATACTTTCCTTGCACTCAAGTTCTTTCCCCAGATTGCTACTATTTTTTTCCTCATTCCTGATGTAATAAAAATGTCATTATATTGATATTTTAGGTGGGGAATTTCGATGTCATCTTTCATTGGAAAAAAACCCAACTAGTTGAGAGAGTACTTTTATATTTCTGTGGAAATGTATTTCAAAGGGAGAAACAAACAGAGCATAACCAGATTTTAGCACGCGGATGAAAGGGCACCGATGGAATCTTTTGGACGGCTTAGTCAGGTTTTAGAGCGGACCCTGGAAGCTTCACACTTGCAGCTGAGTCTGAGCAAAATTTCTCTGAGAAACAAACAGACAAAAAAAGGAACACGGGTCAAAAGCATCGTCCCTGAATATTTGTTGAATGCATTTTATAGTTTCACTCTTCAGCATATGGAGACTTTAAATATTACCTTATTCCACAACTCAGTTTTAGCAAAGTTTGTAAGGCCAGCCTGTGGGGTGGTTCCAACGGTGGCCCTGCGGTTCTGCAGCATCGAAGCTAAAGTTCAGGTTTTAAAGCTTCAGGACGGGCCTTGGGGCTTTGCGCTGGCTGCTTTCCCTGCCATCAGCATCTCTGGAGCCCTCACCCCCACCCCCAGATGCAGGTGATGAACGAGCAGCCGAAAACAGGCTGGAATCAATCCTGCCAGGAAAGCTTCCCCCCCCCAGCCAACTCAAGGGCTGGCTTGTCCATTTTTGCTAGCTTCCAGTGTAGTATTTACAGCCAAGCTGAAAATCCCATGAACATTTGCATTTCCAATGGAAATATTTGCAGTTGTTTATTTCATCCAGATGTTATGGTGAGATGCAGGTTGAGAAGAAGAATGCCTTGTCTTGATCAGGGGTGGGAAGCTACCTCCTCACCCTTGGGGTCAGAAAAGAATTGCTCTTCCTCCCCCCACCCTACAACTCTTGGTGACCCCAATCGGAGGCTTAGAATTCCTTCTCTTTTCCATAGCAAATGGATTGTCCTCTTAACTCGAGCCAGGTGGGCCCTCTTTCTCTGCAGAACCGCTTCCTAGCACCCTGGAGGCCCCTCGAACCCTAACGGCTTCTCCATCTGAGGTCCTGGAGCATCACTGAATCATCTTCATCGAGTCATCGTTGACTCCTAGCCTGAGTGATTGAGGCCCTGAAGCCCCCTACTCAGAGGGGGGGTCCGGATTAAAGCATTGCTGACAGAGGGCTCTTGAGCCTCTGCTTGGCGCATCCAGGGGAGGGGAGCCCACCAACTTGCTGGGCGACTAGGTTAACCGTTGAACCCCTCTCCTGGTTGGGTGCTTTTTTGTAACAGTCCGTCAGGATTTGACCTCTGGTAACCAGTCCATTATTCTGCATCCTTCCTTCTGGAACGAGGGAGAAGACGTCTTGGACTTCTCTGGTGGGACATCCCTTCAGGTCCTTGAAGGTTACCGTGTTCTCTCCTCTCTTCTCATCTTGCCAATTCCTTCATCCTTTCTTCACTGGGCTTGTTACCGTCTCCTGAATGTCCTCGTTGCCCTTCTTCCCCGCTTGGTCTGAATCAGCCTTGCTCTTAAATCTCAACCAACGAGGAAGCTGTGTTGGCACCACCTCTTGCGCGGGGCGCCAGGTTGGGGAAGCCTGCCTTTAAAAGAAGGTGCTCGGTCCTTTAAGTGGGGGTTCCCCTTAGCTTAGCTTAGTCTTTTGGTCGTTTGGAAACTGATGATTCCCTGCTTTATATATCTGCAAAGCTGCCTTCTGCCTGCTCGGACATTCCCCTGCTTTGCTGGCCTGGCACAGCAGCTCTGGCGGTGCCTGGGCGCCTTCGTGGGGCTGGGGTTTTTTGCCAGGTTGCCCACATTCGGGGGAAGGGGGAAGGGCCAAGCAGGCTTCCTTTCGTGGACCCCCGCGTGTGCCGTTGGCATTTCCGGGTTTAAGTAGAGAAATAGGCCCAGAGAGTCGCCACAGGGGAAGTGTGATCGTGTGATTGAAGAGGCACCGTGGGGGATTCCCAGTATGGTTCTGATGATCCAGAAGGCAAGCGGAGTAGGTCACCTCCTCGTTTGCACCTTTATTGGTGGAGTCACACACACACGCTGCTTGCAAAGGGCCAGACGGCGAGTTGCCCCCAGATTGTGCGTAACGTGACGCCCCTTGCTTTACGCCATAAGATTCCAAAGCTCCCCCCACTGCTTGCCATCTCTGTGTCTGCGCAGAGTGATAATAACGGCGTGTTGCAATCGGTGAGCTTGCAAACCAAAGTTTTTTGTGGCTTAAAATGGTGGTAGGCAGGTCTTTGCTGAGGTCCGGGAACGGGGCTTCGCATTTGAAATCCACGTTGATTATCAAAGAAGCGGTCAGCGATGGCCTTCCTTGGTGGCTGGAGGAAAAAGCCCTGCTGGGAATCCTCTGGGGTCCTGGTGGGTGTCTTGCAGGACGTCTTTTGAAAAGGGCTGAAGGGCGGGTTCTGGGTTCAAATCCAGCCTCACCTCTGTGCACCGTCGGTGTTCTGCCGGAGCACCCGCTGCTCTGAAGATCTGGAGCCGGAGGCCCCTCTGAGCCCCGGGGTCCGCTGGGGAGAGGGTGCCGTCTGTTTCTCAGAACGCTGCTGCGTTTGTGAAAAAAAGCTCACAACAGACCTCTACGGCTGGGGAAGGTTCAGCAGTAAACCTGATTCATTCTGCTGCTCTTACGGCCGGCCTGGAGCTGCGACACAACGCTCTCCCCTGCGGCTCTTGTTTCCTTGGCCGGTCTCGGCAAAGCCTTGAGGTTTCTGCGCTTTCTTCGAAGGCTGGCAGAAGAGCAGACGCCTTGTGTTGTGTGTGTGTGTGTGTGTGTGTGTGTGTGTGTATTTTCCTGAGAAGTGGCCTTTTCCTTTCCAAGTTTTGCAGCGGCCCAGGGAAGGCGAGATGTGTCAAAAGCTCTGTCATTTATTAAACCACAACTTTTTTCCATCCTTGGTCATTTCCGGATGAGGATGTTGGGGGGGGGGGGGGGTTGGACCGAGCTGTGTAACCACATGGCCTGATACTAATTGCTGAAGAATTTTTTTTTTCCTTTTATTTTGGAAACTTTGTTACCCTAAGGGTGTATACGAATTGGGTTTTTTTCCTTGGTTGCTTTGTTTCAGAGAGAATCATTAAACTGCTGCCTTCTGGGTGGAGTGGGTGCAGATTTCCAAGCTTCAAAAAAATGCCAGCTTGCTCTCCCCGTCTGGTTTGCATGGATGGGCTATTAAAAAAAACTCCTGTATCCCGAGGCACAAAGTGGATATTACATTTTGTTGTTGTCATAACATGAAGTTATGGAAAATTCGGGTAAGGGACGATTTTAGCCTGCTTGCAAGAGAGGGGAGGAAAAGCCAGATGCCCGTATGTTGGAGGCTTCATGGGAGCAGCGTGGCAAGCCGGGCACGTCTCCTTGGCCCACAGGGAGGCGCGTTTGCCTGCCTTCCTTCCTTCCTTCCTTCCTTCCTTCCTTCCTTCCTTCCTTCCTTCCTTCCTTCCTTCCTTCCTTTCTTTCTTTCTTTTCTCTCTCTCTCTCTCTCTCTCTCTCTCTCGCCTCTGCATACTTCACAGTGTTTCTCAACCTCAGCAGCTTTAAGATGTGTGGACTTCAACTCCCAGAATTCCCCAGCCAGCATGTCTTGCTTGAATGCAAAGGGAGCCAATTCTGTGTCATTTCAAAGTAACCCCAAGTCACCGTGCCATTTCACGAAGCACCAGGTGTGGAAATATCCTCCTCGTGGCAGTATTTTCCTTTTTTGCTTCCTGCTCACCCCAATTTGCCAAGTCGCAGCTCTTTGGCATCTCGCCTGCTCTAACCTGAGATGCCCCTGGTTCCAGTTGTCGTCTCTGCCACCACCCGGCCTTTTTTCCTCAACAGATCATCTTGCAAAGCGTTCTGCTCCCACCCCGCCAAGCCCTAAAAGTATCATTCATTTCACAAACACGTTTTCAAACACGAGATGTCTTAATTCGCAGAAGCAAAACCAGCCTGTGTGAGAGAGGAAACACTTCCTGTATGTAAAGGAAACGGAGCTCAACGTTTGTGCGCTTTCAAAAATATAGAGGGCTCCAATTTAGCCCTTCCGAGGACGGTTTCAAGATGTGACTCTGCTTCGTGTGTCCTTAGTGAGGCCTGTTAGTATAATAGTTTGGGGGGGGGGCGTTGTAAGCAGGAAAGAATTCAGGTATTGAATTCCAGGCTTCCAACAGCCCCTCCCCAAATCTAGTCGTTTTTGTAATTGCTTTCCAAGCTTTGAGGTCTGACCTGACTGGAGGTGAAGTTGCTTTGGGGTATTTGCCCCCCAAGCCAGCCAGCCTTCCTTCCTTCCTTCCTTCCTTCCTTCCTTCCTTCCTTCCTTCCTTCCTTCCTTCCTTCCTTCCTCTCATTGGCCTTCCTTCCATCCATCCATCCATCCATCCATCCATCCATCCATCCATCCAGTTGCCAATTGCGAGAATGAAGCATCAGGACAGTGGCAGCTCTTCGTAGGGAACCAATGGAGGTCCTGGACATTTGCACCCACTCAGAATCCGAAAAGAGAGCATTGCCCCACGTGATGAGGCTGAACATGCCCCATTCATGTTCCAGTGGCATTAAGGCTTCCCTTTCTCGGGGGGGGGGGGCGCAAGCAGCACAGCAGCCTGGAAGCTTCCTCCTCGGCTCCGTGGCCTCCCTGGACTTTATCCCCCCCCAACCCACCCTCTCTGAGCGAGTGGGGATCCCTGGGTGGGGCTGGTGCCTCCTGCCACTGGCTCGGCCTCCTGGGGGAGGAGGCGGGCTCCCCTGGCACTGCCCTTCCCCAGCCTTCCCACGAGAAATTAGGCAGGTTAACCGGTCAGATTGCTCTCTCGGAGCTTTAGCTTTTACGTTTACAGGCTGGTGCTTTTTTGCACGTCTTTTGCACGTAAATCCCTCTCCTTGGAGACAAGGCATCCTTCTCTCGGCCGGCCGGACCACACCGCCAGCCAGCCTGCCCGCCAGCCAAGCGGCGTAGGCAGCAGGGAGCAATGTGGGTTGCTTCCCTCGGAGCCCCCCAGATTACGCCGGAACTCTGCATTCTTCAGAGAACTTTTAAGGGTTTGCACAGCTGTTCACGCTGGGCCCCACCCCTCAGGACGCCCCCCAGAAAGCGCTTCCATTGTTTGCGCGTGCCACGTATTAGTGCCGCCACGGCCCGTGGTCCAGCAGCTGATTCTTGGGGAGTTGGACCCCCCTGCAAAGGCATGGAAGCTCTGCCTCTCCTTTCACACATTTGGATGTTTGCTCCCCGCAGCCCTCTTGTCTTCCTGTGCGCCCCCCCCCCCCCCCCCGGTCTTTTTGCTGTCTCAGCAGTTTTCTTCATCCGGTGGATTCCGAGAGGGTTCCTTCTCTTGCTCAATCGGCTGGGGACCTGGCCCAATTTGGGGAGGGCGCGGGGGCGTATTCTCTCGAGAGCTGGCCTTTTCTCATTTCCTGCGCGGCTGGATATCTGTGCTCTTCGGGCCGGGAAGCTCACGCGAGCACGCCATCTGTTTCCTGTGTTCTCATGTTGAATTGTAATCATGTGTTGGTGGAAGGCATCGGCGGAAGTTGGGGAGGCCAAGAGTGGGGTGCTTGGGACACCCCATTTGCCAATGAAATAGGTGAAAATGTACAGCCCGGCCTGTGTCGGGAGTCGCCTCCGCTCCCCGCAGGTAGGTTTCGTTTTCAAATCTGCTTTATCTGCTGAAAAGCCACGCAAAGAATCCCTTTGGCCAGGCCCTGTCAACAGCTTCTAACTTGCAAGGCACCAGTAACTGATTTTTTTTAATTGTTTGTAAAAATAATAGCAGTGCACATTAGAAATAGATGTAAAAAAGCAAACAAACAAACAAACAAACAGGAAAAATAATTGGGAATACATGTGTGTGTATGGATAGGAATATCGAAGCAGTCTTGAAGAAAAATACAAAGACTTTCATCATCCATTTCCCATGTTCAATCCAAAATCGCTTCTGGGCAACCAAGGGATGAGCTATATAATTGATGCCCAGGGACTGCATGGAGCTAAACCTATTCCCCATGGTAGGATTGTTGCTAACGCTTGTCGTTGTGTTAATTGTTCTCCCTCAGCCCCACGGGATCCCTTGCAGCTGTTCTCCGGTTTCCCCACGCCTTCGTTGCTGGGCTCGGTGGGCACCTGCCTCCAAACGTTCCCAGGCCCACGGTGGCCCTCCTTCCCCTTGGGCACAGGGTCCCAAGATGGCAGCAAGGCGTCCCCATGCAGAAGGGCCTTTGGCATCCACGGCTGTTCCCCGGGGCCAAACATCTGGGGGGCGGTTGTGGCCTTTGGGATGATCCTTCTTTAGAGCAGGAGAGGTATTTTACATTTCAAGCTTCGTGGTTCCTTTTTTCTCTCTCCACAATCAAATTATCTCCCTGAAAATGGTTTTGTTTTGAAAGAACAGAGAGTGAGTCGCAGCATGAGGCTCTGGCTGAAAAAGCAACGTTTCTCTCTCGAGCAGAATGAAAGTGTGTGGTTTTCACTTCTTCGCTTCGCTTTTTCTTTTTTCTTTCAAGACTTTTTAGTAACACAACATGGCCCGTTCGCAGCCAGGCTGAGATGCTGCCCGGCCTCCTCTCCTTATGCTTTCGGCTTTCCCCGGGCTGGCCTCTTCAGGAGGCATTGCATCACTTCTCTCTTCTGTGCAGGCTGGGAGTGATGGGTGATGTAGTCCAGCAACCTGGAGACTACAAGGGAGCATATCTGGGGACTTAGTGGGTGGGAAAGACAATTTTTCTCCCTTTGTTTTTTCATCAGGGCAAGAAGGAACCTCCCTCTGCTGCTCCAGGGAGAGATTTCAGACGTTTTGGATCAGCCTCTCTTTTGTTTCATGAGAACCATCTTCTGCGCTGAATATTTAAATGCCCTGAAATGCTCTTTTTCGGCAAGGACAGCTGTTTGGACAAGGATCCTGCTGTTAGTGGGGAGGGGGAGGTTTGAGGCCCCCCTTTTTCAGAGGCTGTCAGTGACCACGAATGGGTTTTTCTTTTCAGTCGAAAGCCTCTCGTACTGTATTAAGCAGTCTCCACCCCACCCCACCCCACCCATTGCTCTTTTGGGGCTGGGAGGCGGTGGGACGCTGGTTGTTTTAGACGGCGGTTTCTTAGCTCCTTTCGGATTCTTTTTTTGACGCTCAATGGATCATATTATGTTCCGTTACTCATTTCTGTATTGCTAATCACTTGGCCTTACCCAGCTGATAAACCCCAGACAGGTGAAAGTATGAAAAACGCTAAAACCCTTTGAAACAGTTTGGGTTTAAAGCACCAACAGGCGAAATCCACCCGCTTACCTTCCAGCTAGTTAAGAACAGTGGAGGCGGCCAAAGCCTGACGTTCGGGGGCCAGACACGCCGGATCCCTGCCGCCCTCCGTCCTATCTGGTACTACGCAAGTTCCAGGGGCCCAGCTGGTAAATGGACCAGAACGTTATTCTGACTTTTGACCCCACTCGGGCACAGCTGGCAAATCTGGAGCGATTAAGAGGGGTAGATTAAGAGAATGTTCAGGATACTTCTGTGGTGAAATGGCAAAGCACGTTGGTTGTTTTTCTTCTTCTTAATCTTTAAAATATGGAAATGCGAGGAGATGATCTGCTATAAAGACTTGAATAGGCACTTTTGTTTTGCTGGGTTATGCAACTGGGAGAATTTTGCAGCCAAGGGAAGGCCAAATATGGATCAACTTTCTAGCTGTCTGTTCATAGCTCCCCAATTACTTGTTCAGCTGTGATGGCCGAGAAAAAATCAGGAGGAATCTAGTAGCCCCCTTTCTGATTAATAAATACTATGAAAAGGCACAGCTCCCACGAAGGGAAAGGGGGCCACCATAGATTTACCCGGCTCTCCTCCCACCATGTGATGGCAGGATGTTTGCTTCGAAGATCCTGCTCTGGAATTTTTTTTCCAAGAAAACGTCTAAACTCTTCAGTGCAAAAGACGATCAGCCTGGCCTTGCTTACACGTTCAGCGGAGCAGGCCTGGTAAACAATCTCTCCCTGCAAGAAAAGGCATTTCCTTTGGCTCCCGAGAGTAAACTTGAGTGCGTTTTTGGCTTCCTGGCCATCCTGTTTCATGCGCCACGATGATTGGACGCTCGGATGTGGGAAGTGGTCTCAGCGCAGAGGGGCAGCCTTCCAAGCGTTCTCCCCCAGGAGCCCCCCTTCCAATGGCGTGGCCCTTGAGGCGTTGGGACGCGGGGGTCCCCCAGCTCTTGGGTCCCCCTTGGGCTGCAGGGCCTCTTCTGGCTGGGGGCGACAGAGGGAGACGAGGGGCTAGGGGCCCCACGTATCTGGGGGCTGGAGGAGGTTTTACTTACAAGCTCCGGCAGGGGAAACGTTGCACTCCGGCTGAGGGGGGGTGGAGCCGTGCATCACCAAATGAATTGGAAATGGTTAACTTCACACGCAGAGGTGGTTGAAATAACTTTTCCTTTGCTCCCCACCCCCGTCCCCAAAAGCCCAGGCCGAAAAGAAAATAATGTATGCCCGAGTTCCTTTTAATTTAACTGGTGCATCTGTGTGCATTGTGGCCCCTTCTTGGGGTTTGCCTCCATTCCTGTTGATTTTCCTCTTTGCAGAGAGTCATGGGGCCTGCGTTCTTCCCTTCCCTGTTGGAGGTTTTTTTTCTGTTTTTTCATGCCATCAGGGTGTTTTGGGGTGTTTGTGCACCAAAAGGACGCTCTGTTCTGTTTTGCTGGGCATCTGTTAATGCCGCACGCCGGCCTCTTTATCTCTCCCAACCAAACATGTCGGCTCCCTTCTTTTCTATGGGTCTTGTTTTCCAGGATGCCGTTTGGAGGAACGTCTGCAAAAGTGAATGGTTCTTATTGGGCCCAGTGAAAATTAATTTCCTTCCTTCCTTCCTTCCTTCCTTCCTTCCTTCCTTCCTTCCTTCCTTCCTTCCTTCCTTCCTCCCTCCCTCCCTCCCTCCCTCCCTCCCTCCCTCCCTCTTTCTTTCTTTCTTTCTTTCTTTCTTTCTTTCTTTCTTTCTTTCTTTCTTTCTTTCTTTCTTTCTTTCTTTCTTTCTTCCAGGCTGTGATGCAGAGTGAGTAGTGCACCCCCCCCCAAGGATTAGGGGATGAATGGGGATTTAGGAGGGGGCTACTCTCAGCTTCCCCCACTGAGCACAGCGAGGGCAGAGGTGTCAAATGGGCATCCAAAATCCCCCTCTTCGGTTGTATCACACATTCTTTCTCAATTCCAGCAGGCGAGCATTTTTGCTTGAAAATAATAGAAATCCCTTTGCTTGGAGGACACCAGGCTAGGCAAAGTGTCTCTGCCAGGAGACTGGGCTGGTGATGCCCCTCCCCAGCGCCACGTGCCCCAGATGTGAGGATTTGAACTTGGGGTGCTTGGACCAGCAGCTGCAAAACCTTGGGAAAGATTAGGTTAGATCGGAGTAATCTCAGTTGGTGACCAGCAGAGAGCCTTGGGGAAAATACTGGCTTTCTGTTTGCATGGAATTTTACTTGAATTCGCATTTAAAGATGCAACTCCCTTCCTTGCCTAAAATTGGCTTTATGTACTTCTGAGTGTATGTATCCCACTTCGGTGGGATGGTAACAGCGTTCCGCACGCGTCATGCCGGCCACATGACCGTGGAAGCGTCTTCGGACAACGCTGGCTCTTCGGCTAACAAACGGAGATGAGCACCGGCCCCTAGAGTTGGACACGACTGCACAAATGTGTGGGGGGAACCTTTACCTTTACCTTTTTTTACTTCTGAGTGAACCCTGCCAATAGAAAAACAGCATAGAAGGAACAGCGCCAGGAGAGCTACTTCTTCCCTGAGGCATTAGATTTCTACTTGCAGGGTTTTTAAAAAGAGATTAATTCCAAGGAACATTCAGAAAAACGTTCTCCCCGAATAATCTAAGGCTGCAGCCTCTTCTGCCATCTCATTCTGCTTCACGCAGGAAACGTTTTGTGTTATCTGTATTCAGGCGGGCCACGAGCTCACTGAAAAAAGGCTTTGCTTATTTGCCGGGATCCTCGGGACAAATGTTTTTCCAGGCCCGCGTGGCTTGTCTGCAGGGGTCCCGCATCAGCCGCACAGGATCAACGAATGCGGCAACGTCCTGAGTTTCTTTGAGTTCCACTTCTTTTTCCTTCACGTTAAAAGACATTTTTCAGATCAGTTTTTCCAGCCAGAAGATTTGCCAAATCTGTTGGAAGCAAGCAGAGGGAAACAACCGCGAGTGTATATAACTTGTAAACGGAATGGCTTTTTCTGGCTTTCTGCACTAAAGCTCCCCGCCCCCCCGCATGAGCTAACCAATCTGGACCCCCCCATTTCCCCCCAGCTGTTGTTGCAGTTGGCTCCAAAGTGCAAACCGGCTGTGACTCATTGGCCCGCAATCCCCAGGAGGCGGCGAAACCCGGAATGGACGTAGCCTGGAGCAGAAGTGGGTGAGCCTCGGATAGACCGGGGAGCTGGGATATTTGGGGAGGGCCGCCTCCTCCCCTCCTTTACGGGCTGACGGGACTCAGCTGCACCCCTCGCTCCATCCCGGCACTGCCGAGTTTCCCATAAGTGGAGGATTGAAACGATCCCGCGCATTATTAATAGATTTATTGTTTTCCTGCACTGTTGACACCCGTGGTGTGTCCCTGGTGCGAAAACGGGCAGCAGCGCGAGACGGGCCCCCCTCGCCTTCAAGGAACGCCAGGGCTGGCTCCCCAAGGGAGAATTAGAGGCAAGCGGAGCGGCTGTTTGTAGGATGGGAATCTGGGGTTTGGCCTCGGACGCCCCCTTGGCCAGGATGCCCTGGGAATCTGCCGGATACGGCCAGGCTGCCACGGTTGGGTCTCGGTTCCCACCCCGCCCAGCCAGCTTTTAGCCGCTCGGCCTGGGCCAGTTGTCAGGTTCGTTTTACGCAGAAGCAAAAGGTGAAAAATAAATAAAAGTAGGCCTGGATACAGACACACACCCAGAGCATCGAGGGCGCTGGAGAAAATAGATCTTAAGAGCTGCTTTTAACCATCTGCGGTGTGCTTTTCCTGAGAACTTTGTGTTGACGGAAAGGCTTCAAAGGGTATTTGATGCGGGAGGCTGGACGCGCAAGAGCGATTTTCCAGCCCAGGTTTTCAGCTGGGCGTCCCGATGGCCCCTGGTCCCTTTCTCTTCCTTTGCTCTCCTTTTTCGGAGCAAGGCACGGATCTTGCTCCTCTTAGGGGGGGGACCGGCCTCCCTCCCTGAGCGGTTTCACAGATGTTGGAATCCGAAGCCTTTCCTGCTGCTGCTCTGACATCGATTGGAACCGCCAAGGCAAGCCTTTCCCTGCCCCAACCCTGCGGGTGATGCTGTGCCAGGATGCAGCCTGGCCGGGGTGGGCTGGGGGCCCTTTGAGCCCTCTCCTGCACCGCCCCGGCCGGCCCCGGCCTGTGCCCTGGGTTCCCTCCCCGCCAGCTTGTTCAGCGCCTGTGAGTCACGCTGCCCCCGAAGCCAAGAGGAGCGCGCCAGGGCTCCCTTCTGCGGAAAAACCCAAGGGCCGGCCTTGAGCTGGACTGGAAGCGGCCTGTCTGGAAAATCCATGGCGAGGCTGGGTTCCTGCCTCCGTGGAATTCCCTCTGGGCCCACGGCGTCCTTGGCGCTGGGGAAGGGCCCGTCAGGCCTAAAGCATCCGAGGGAGAGGAATTGGCCCGAGCCTGTCTCTCTTTTCCGTGCTGGTTCTGGTTGTGTTCTTTCGGGGGTTGCAGTCTCGGACCACAAAGGAGGATTAGAGTGACGCCACCAGTTCCAGATTACACGCCCTCTTGGCTCTGTTAACCAACCAGAGGACCGTCAAGTTACTTGGCGTGAAGCTTTGCATGCGCCGCTTCCAGTTTTGCACTGCTGGAGAGCTGAGCCGGGTCAGATGTTTCACCCAGTGCCCCGAGAATCTCAGCTAAAAATAGGCCTCGACAAGCAAAGGTCCTAGCCCTGGTCGCTGCAGATCTAGGGGTCCTGAGGAGATCTCAAAATAGCCAGAATGTGCCAGTGGCGTCAGAGGATTATATGCGGCCATAGGGGAGGATGCCGGGATGGAGCAAAAATAGAAAGAATTACGTCGGTGTAATCTGTCCGTGCAGCAGAGCTGAGCCTTACTTCGGTGCAGAATTGGGAGGGTCCAGGCATCAAATGCTATCCTAGCCCGTTTTTTTTTTTTGCCAAAGAGGCCCGCTGGTTAGAACGAACCAGGCGCTCTTGGGGAAGAACCTCATTCCCTCCCCCCTTCTCCAAGCAGTTAGTTTTGAAGAAGAGATCACTGGAGACAATATCTCCCATCTCACACGCATCCGTAGCATGCTTTTCCTGGTTTCGCATGTTGTGTTGTGTGGAACCCAGGCAGCTGTGGTTTGTTCAATAAATCCAGGTTAATGATCTGTGGCATGGCATGATTATAATGTGTTCCGCGTTTTTCCGCTTATGCACAAACATGCAAGCAAGTCCTGTGGGTCTTGAAGCTTGCAGCAGCTTTCCACGGGGCCCCTGGTGAGAATTCCCTTTCCCAACGAGAACCTTTTCAGAAAATAGGGAGCGAGATCCGGGATCACGTTCTCCTCCTCGACGCCCATTAAAGCATCAATTAGGTAACCCATCACAGATTGGGAGCAAGCATTTCTTAAAACCATCCTGTGCTTGTGTGTGCGCATGTATGGATTGTGCTCGGCTCCTGGCTACACAGACGCCGTGCGCTGCCCGCTTCAAGGATATTCTTTTGCGTTTCCCCTGCACACCACACAGCAGGAATGGTGGCTTCCAGCCAAGTATTAAGCGGGCTCTACCCTACTTAGTTTCCAGGCCCGGAAAAGGGGGTTGCAAACATCCAAGGAGAGGGCTGGGAATAAACGGAGATTTTGTCTGTCCCAAGTTGTCCCAGCCGTCTTGCCGTCCTCCTGGGGGTTGGGGTGCCTCTTTCCCTCTCGTCCCTGGATTCCACAACCCTTCTTGGCTGCAGGACAAAGAGCCAGAAATAGGCCACTTCCGCTGTCTGGATACAGGCGCACTAGGAAAGATGTCCGCGTTGGGAGCATCCTCAGCTTCTCCCCTTTGCAAACGGGAGCATTCATCTCATACTGAGCTCTCTTTACGCAGCAGGCAGTTTCTGCATTAGCCTCGGTCCTTAATGCTAAAGCTTGATCTCGTTCAGCGTTTTCAAATGCTCTGCGCAATTCCTGGGGATTATGGGTCCTATAACGTTCTGGATTATCACCTGGCCACTTCAGTGCAGATGAGGCACCTTCAAGGTGGAAAGAAGATCCAGATCTGGGACTTCCTTGGTTTTCTAGCTACCCAGACATAGGCTGTGGTCCACGAAATCTTGCGCAGGAATCAGAGTTTGCCTTGAAGCACAAGACTCCTCTTCTGATGCCCTGCACCAGCTGTCACAGGCCGCTTGTTCGTTTTCCTGCTTGGGCCCCCAAGGGCCCTTTTCACTCGGCGCCTTCCCCTTCCCCTCAGCGTAGCGAGTCCCTGCAGGCGGCTTCTGTTGTGAATCCCTTCGGCCAAGCCAAGTTGCATCTGATCCGCGAAAGGGTGGCGAAGAAACCCGATCAAGGGCCTCTCCTTCGCAAGATGAGGCGTTTCGCAGCTTGCTAGTTTAGCGGCCAAGGAAACGGAGAGCAGAGGAGGACGGAATGGAGTGGGAGCTGAGGGCGCGCTCCCTCGCATAACCTACACCTGCCAAATAGTATGCTGAAAAGCGCATTGCACTAATGCCCGTCAGCACAGGCAGGCAGTGGTGGCTTTATGGACCTGCCATGTTCCGGGAGCCCATAACCGGAGGCGAGGCGATAGGTTCTTACTCCCGGGGGCCAGGATATGACCAGGTCTCACCTTGGCTTGTTCTTTTCCTCTCTTGGCAGAGCTCAAGGCCCAAACTGCAGTCCCCTTGCTTGGCGGTCCAAGAAACCCGGGCGTGCACTCGGCTGGAGATGCCCGACCACCTACACACCTTCGTGGTCAAGGTGAGACGCTCCCTCCCCACGGCCACGTCAGGGCCCAGCAGGGAGGAGACGGGACTCTCCCCAGCTGGAGCTCCAGGGATTTGCTCCTCCTGGACGGCTGTGCCGAGGGGCAGGATTTCCCTCCAGGAAGCAGAATGCAGGCGGGTGGGGCGGGATGCTAATGAAACCCAGAAGTAATTGCCATAATAAGGTGGGCCGGGGTGGGGGGCTGCCTGCAACCACAATCAGAGATGCTTTTTCCAACCCAGGCAGCCCCCACGTGGGTCTGTGCGCCCAGCCGAAGACAGCCCCCCTGTAGCCCGCATTCCCAAAGGGTCTCGGAGCAGATTTTCACTCGAGAGAGCAGAAATGTGGTCCTGGGGAAGGGGAGGCCCCCAGAGAACTAGTCCCACCCCCTTTTATCTGTAGAGGGGTGCATGCCTGGTTTTGTCTCTGCAGCGGGATTAACACCTAACTTCCCCCCTCCCCAAATCCCTGCCACATAGGTAAACACGTCCACAGAAATAATATTTGAGGCTGGAGATGACCAACAGCTGGCCGCTTGGCTAGCCGAGATTCAGCAGTGCCTCCCCAGGTGAGTCGCGCGCGAACGAAGCATCTGGCGGTCTTAAGGTTGCGGCAACGCTTCGAACGGGTGAGGCTTTGGGGACCTGGTAACTCTCAGAATAAACCATGCCCACCTTTATTTTTGTTAAGGGCAGAGTAACTGTAGAAGTGAGGTTTCTGGGTGCTGGGCTTTGCTTTATGGTCCGATAGAGCCAGAGTGGCATGGGACTCCATCTCAGACCCCGAGTTTCGCTCCTCCTGGCTCAGCCACAAAGATTTCTTAGGGATTTTAAGCCACTTGCTCTTCTGAAGTCTTACTAGGTGGTTCTGAGAATATACAGGGCCAAGAAGCCACCTTATTAGAAAGGTGGGCTATACCAGCCTACCCGGCATTATCAAAGGTCTGCAGCAGGGAGGAAACACTCTTAGTGCACTCAGAGTCTCTCTTGTTGGTTCTTGTTTCATATGCCGATTCCAGGCCGGGACTTGGTATAATTGGGCCCTGGACAGAATGGAAGACCCAAGAAAAACGTAGGATTGATTTCAAGCTTTTTATCAACACTTCATGAGGACTAGCCCCCCTTTTCCTTAAGCAAAGGGGTGCTGGGGGTGGGGACAAGACCCATCGGGGGCAAATGTTCGGAGGTCACAAAAACTTACCCGCCGGCCAGCATCCACTCAAGCCCCGTTCCCTTCACCTCAAACTTGGAGTCTAAAAGAACCGACCACAATGTGAGCATCAGCTCCGTGTCCGGAACAGCGTAATTAGGCAGTGAAATCTACCCAAAGCTTATGATCGGTGCCAAGGTGAGAGCATGCCAGGGCTTTCATCTGCCAACAGAGTGTTTTGCCACCTGAGCCGCAGAAAAGGCCCCTGCTTCTCGCAAGGACGGAAGAGCAGTCCGCGGCCCTTCGGGGTCCCCGTTCCTGGACTGGCGTGCTTGTGCTCCCGGGTGCTGAGGTGAAAAGTCCCCAACGCGGTGTGGACAGTGGCTGTCCGGTCCATGGCTAGGTTGGCTTAAGGCCTCTGCCCAACCTGGCTTCGGATTTCCCCCCGCTAGTTTCTCCCCCGAGGGAAGCATTTGGGCTGTGTTGATAGCTCTGTGTTGCGCTGCTTTCTAGGAGTCTTAACTGCTGTGAGCCTCACCCGCACCAGCCTGCCTGGCTCTCAGCCTGGCTGTTTCATCTGGCGACGTTCCTCTTTTTCAGATCAGGAGCCGCCCATCCAGAGGGGACCGCAGACGCCCCCTCGGAGGCCACGACGCCCAGCCCTTCCAACAGCAGCACTGACTCCCTGCACCAAGGTGCCTGGGTGTGGCGGATGGTGGGGGGCGAAGGGGCAGCACGCAAGGGGGACTTGCTGGGCCTCCTCATTCTGGGGGGAAGCAGGTAGGAAGGCCCCCCCAGAAATGATAGTTCGATGAATCTGAAGCCTTCCTTTGGCGGGTTAAATTACACCCGTTTAGATGACTAAAAATAAAATGGCGAGGGTTAAGCCCAGGGTCTCTTGCACACCCAGCCTGGTAGGATCTCTCTCGAGCCCCAGCAAGGCTTTCCTTATTTCCTGAAATAGGGAGTGCAAAATGAGGTGGCTTAATCGGTTGTGGGTTAGCCATTGACTGCCAGCAGTTTGAAGCCCGCTTCCCCCCTCCAGGCGCGCTGCTCTCCCGGCCCGCAGAGCAGCCCGGCCAGCGCATCGACGACTACTTGTCCTCCTTCCCCTGGTTCCACGGCCCCATCTCCCGGGTCAAGGCGGCCCAGCTGGTGCAGCTGCAAGGCCTCGAGGGGCACGGGGTCTTCCTCATCCGGCAGAGTGAAACCCGCAGGGGAGAGTACGTCCTCACCTTCAACTTCCAAGGAAAAGCGAAGGTGATGCATCGGTTCAGGTGGCTTTTTTCTGGTCAGCGCCAGGCTAGATAAGCCTGACTTAGCAGCCTTACCCTGGTTCGTGCAGCGTGCTAACCCTGGTTCGTGCAGCGTGCTAAGATGGCTGGCTGGCTGGCTGGCTGGGGAATTCTGGGAGTTGAAGTCCACACATCTTAAAGTGGCTAGGGTTGAGAAACACTGCTCTAGTGCATTCATCCCCTTAGCTGCGTTTTAGAAGAGGGGCAAATGAAAAGCCAGAAGAACTTGTTCATTTGGAAACAAGGCCTTGATAGTTGTGCCAAAAGGGAGTTCAGATGTACAGAGGCTTCTAGTCCTCATGGCAGTCTAAAAGCCAGGGGGCTAGAAAGTAGGGTCCTTAGAGAGGGTGAAGGAATTGTTCCCAACTGGCCATCCTGGGGGGGATCTTTGGGGCAAACAGAACTGGCAGGTGGTAATCTCTCTTCTGGGTCCTTTGCCAGCACCTGCGGCTTTCGCTGACGGAGCGGGGCCAGTGCCGCGTTCAGCACCTGCACTTCTCCTCCATCCTAGACATGCTGCACCATTTCCAGCACTGCCCCATCCCTCTGGAGTGCGGCACCGCCTGCAACGTTCAGCTCTCCCGCCACGTGGTGGTCATCCCGCCTCTGCAAGGTAAGACTTGACCCTCCCCAACTCGGGTTTCAGAGGGAAACTCTGGAGATTCCGTATTTCAGGCCGAGTGATGTCGCTGCTGCACGGCGTCGTATCCAGGCCCCAAACGGCCAGGGATGCCGCCGACGGTTTCGGCTGCATGCCGAGGGCAAGATGGCCAGGCTCTTGAATATTCGGGTTCCCCCCCATTCATAAATGGCTGCACGTGCTATTTTTTCAAGGGGAGAACCATTAGCATTTGGGTGAGAGCGGCGCAAGGGATTATGCCAGCGTACTTTCCTGCCAGCTCATAGACCGGTCCAGTATTTCTCAACCTCAGCAACTTTAAGATGTGTGAACACATCTTAAAGTTGCCAAGGGAGAAACACTGCTCTATTGAATGCAGAATTTGTAGCAGCCCCCGAGCCCGCTTCACCCTCTCCTGCCCGTAGAGCCTGAAGCGCATGCATCTGGTGCATCTGTTTCCCCCTTCCTTCCCACCACCGCAGCCTCCAGCCACGCGGCCGCGCTCCCTCCTTCCCTCCATCGCTGCAGTCCCGAGGTCAGCTTCGTGCAGCTGAGTCCGGCTGGTTGTCCACGGATCCGCCTAGCCGGCAACCTTCACCACCACTCCGTGGAGCAGATCTTCCACCTCGTGCCCCCTCCGGAAGAACTGGCCGGCAACCTTCGGCACGGGCACGGCACAGCCACGCCTGCGGCCCGTCAGTGGGACAGTGACTACGAGATGGATGCCCAAGGCAGGGGGCGCCTGCGGGCGGTGAACAACCAGTACACGTCCCTCTGACGCAGCGGGACGAGGCCGCCCGCGGCTTTTGCCCAGGACGCCGAAGGACTATCGGAAACCCTGCCCTCTTCGAGCTGCGTTTAGTATTTGGCTGGTAAGGCTGGGCGTTCGCTCCCTCCGGGGCAGATTGTCGGATCAGGCCTGCTCCAGGAGCTTCTCGGCCTGCGTTTCCCCATCTCTCATCGGTTTGCACATGCCTCTTCCTTCGCATTTAGCTTTTCTAGTGGTGCGTACGGTATTTGCAGTGACTGATTTGGGTATCTTACCCCTGTCTTTCCTTTGAGGGGGGAGGAAAGCGGGGCGGGGGAATAACGACAGAAGAGAGGCCAAATCCCCCACCCCCGTTCCCTGCTGCTTCCCATCCTCTGTTTCTCATCTTCTTGTCACTGAATTAAGGCCTTCGGGTTCTCCAAGAGAAATCTACATGCAGGGCTTCTCCGGAGCGCTACTTTTCTGCCCTGAAGGGGCACTGAAACCAGGTGGCTGTGGCTGAAAAAACACAACTGGGGCAATTGGGAGGCCTGAACGTTCATCACCGCCACCTCCTCGGTCGCCAGATCTTATCACCTCGTTCCACACCCTCCAAAAGTTGTGGGCAAGGCTGCAGTTGCGCCAATCAACTGTCACGGCCTCTTTGAGTAACGCCGGTTCATTCTCTGCCCAGCCATATAGAAGCTGCTTGCCTGATGCCGGTCTCCATTTCCAGCTAGCTCCCTAAACCGGCAGCACTGGCCCTCCAATGCTTCCTCCTTTTCAAATACAAACCCATCTAAATTTATGGAAAAGTCCCACTGAAATAAGGCAACTTGGCGTGGATATCGTGAACAGCATGCCCCCCCCCTTTTGCTATTAAAACCAACTAAGGCAGAGCTTTCCAAACTTTTCATGTTGGTGACACACTTTTTAGACATGCATCATGTCGCGACACACTCTTACAACAGGGCACCAAGCAGGCACTAGGACCTGCGCAGAATCACAGCAGGTTTGGAGGCAGCCAGGCACAAGGCAGGCACTAGGACCTGCGCAGAATCACAGCAGGTTTGGAGGCAGCAGGGCACAAGGCAGGCACTAGGACCTGCGCGGAATCACAGCAGGTTTGGAGGCAGCAAGGCACAAGGCAGGCAGTAGGACCTGCGCAGAATCACAGCAGGTTTGGAGGCAGCAAGGCACAAGGCAGGCACTAGGACCTGCGCGGAATCACAGCAGGTTTGGAGGCAGCAAGGCACAAGGCAGGCACTAGGACCTGCGCGGAATCACAGCAGGTTTGGAGGCAGCAAGGCACAAGGCAGGCACTAGGACCTGCGCGGAAGCCAGGAGGCAGCAGCAGCCGGGACACTAACGCAGAGCTTTCCAAACTCTGTGTTGCGACACAAAAGTGTGTCGCCACACACAGTCTGGTGTGTCGCCACACAACCCGGAAGCGCTGATCATCATCAGCGCTTTGGGTTTTCCCGCGGCGACACACCAACGCCGGTTGGTGTGTCACTGCGGGAAAAACTTTGGAAAGCCCTGCACTAACGTGTCCCGACGCAGAGTTTGGAAAGCTCTGAACTAAGGACAAGTAGCAGATTGCATTCATTTCTCTCCTAGCATAAAACGTGCCCCAGACACCCCTGGATAACAGCAGCTAATGTTCTCCAAACTCCCCGTTTGGCTCTTGCCAAGCAAAAACGCAAGCGGGCCAGCAAACGCGTTCAGTCCCAGAACGAAACCGGTCTCTCTCTTTCCTTTCCCCCGGGGCAAGCGTCAAACTGCCTGGGAAGGCTTTTCAGAAGCTGCTGCTTTCCTTCAAAAATCCTATGAGAAAAAAACACTTCTGCCCCCCCCCCGCTTTTTTTTTTTAACAACCAGCACCTTCCTTTACTTTAAAAGGCTGCCTTAAAACCAACGTCTTAGAAACCCAGGCGCACGACATCGCCAGCCGCTCTTTTTTGCAAAGAGCAAGCAGGCCCTCTGCAGTTTACGGGGCAACGGCAGAAGCCGAAAACTTAACTTGGGGGAGAAAGATACCCAGCACGTGACGCATTCGGACTCGGAAGCCGATTTTTTAAAGGACGTTGCAGATTTAAATCCTCGTCTTCCTCCTTTGGTTGCCCAAGTTAGCCTCCTGCCACAGGTGAGGTGGTGGGATTTAAAGGAGGCGGCTCTGTGACCACACGCAGCAGGGCTTAGCTGCAGGCGGGGTGGACTTCCCAATTCCCACAGCAACCATAGGTACCTCGAGGAGGAACCGTAGGCCGAAAAACAGCCACCGCAAACCATCTTAATCTAGTTGACAGCAGGAAGCTGAAAGGGAAACAGGGAAGTGATAAGTCTGCTAGGGTTGCAATCACTTAACCAAACAGCGGAGGTTAAGTTTGGCCTTTTCTGCCAAAAGTCAGTGCCTGTCCTTCAGCTCTCGGGGCAAATTCAAACTACCGATGCCCGGGGAAGGGCAAACGAACACTTGGCCTGTACCGTTGACCTGTTGGGAGCCAATCTGCATGTGCCTTGCACTGGAACTGCCTTTATCTAATCAGCGGCTGGACCCCGAGGAAGCTGAGCTGGGAAGTCCCGGGAACACCTTGGAGGAAGCGGCCACCCTCTCACAGCCTGTGATGTCCAGGAAAACATCCAATGGAGGAACCGCCTTGGAATATTAGACGCTGTGTCCCCAGCTGGAGGGCACCATGCTGGCTGGGGAAATTCTGGGAGTTGAAGTCCACCTATCTTAAAATGGCTAAGGTGGAAAAACACTGTTTATGAGCAGTAACATCTGTGCTTCCTACCTGGTGCATCTAAACAGCAACAACCAGGAGAGCCTGCAATAGACGCACAAAAATCCCTCAAGATCTGTGCTTCAACAGCCTGCGCTCCGACTACCTTCCCCCATGTTACCGGGCTTCCGGTTTCTTCCCATTTGTCTTTTCTTGCTGACAGAGATCATCTTTCAGGTTTTTTTTTTTTTAAGGATAATAAATGGAGCTCCAAAGCTTTCTGGAATAGTGGAACAAAATCTAGTTTTCTAAACTCACATCTGTTGGAACGTGGGGGGAAGGGGGGCTTCGGGGAACGAATGCATTTTCCAAACCCTTTGCCGAAAACATCTGGGCCTCTGGCAGAATTCAAGCCAGGGTTTAAGAGAATTACCTCTGTTCCCCGGTGCCCCACCAGCTTGGGCCACAGCTGCTCCACGCAAGAAGAGATGGGTGGCGGAGTTGCCAGCCCCCAGCGCCAACTCGCACGGCCTCTTTCCAAAGTTAGAGGTAGAAGCTGCTTCTCCTGCAGTTTGCAGCTTTGGAACCCAGCAAGTTGGCCTCTGCAGGGACAGCAGTCGCGCGAGTGGGTTCTGCCGCTTGGTTCCTTAAAACTAAATAAAAACCAAATCGGCCTTTGAGGAGAAAAACCGTGTGTTCCTTTTTCAGCCCTCCTCGTATTCTGGCCCACTTCCAGAACTTCCCCGGCATATTCTTTCCATACGTACGTGTAACTTATTGTTGAGGACTGCTAAAATATTCAGATGTGCTTCTACCTTAAAATAAACTGTTCAGAGTGTTTTCACAGGTGGCTCTGAGATCCCCTAAGGCCCAGTTGTTCCTGTCCACTGAATCTGAGTAAAATACACTTTCTGCGAAACATAAAAGATTAAACCCGTCGCACCTTTTAGGACAGGAAGACCTGCCCAGCATCTCTACCGTTAATCGCTGGGGGTCAGAATCAGACTAGCTTTGACCCGGCTTGTAGGTCTGAAGGCCGGTCCTCCCTCGAGCCGCTCAGTCGCATGCCCACAGATTTGGGGAACGAGAAAAAAAGCAGAGGGAACGAGATAACACCGCACAGATGCCAGTAGGAAAGGTCAGTTTTTAAAACTTTTTTTTTATTTTTATTATTTTTTTTTAGTTTTTATTTTATATTATCTACAAAGTAAGTTTCCTCTTAACTTAAAAGTTACACCGCTGCCTTGTGACAGTGGTTTTATCCCCCCTTGAACATGATTTTATAAATAATAAATCCATATCCATTTGACAATTAGATCCCCCCCCCCAAACCTCTTTCAAGTTTAGTTAGCGGTAAAAGGGATTTTTGTTTAGAGTCTTGATTTTTGTAATTACTATCTGCTATTATTATTTTTAGTGAGAACAGCAATAAGAACCACTCTTGTCGCGTCATCCTCTAGCTCATGAATTCATAACTCTGAAGGGCTGTTTTAAAAAATAAATAGCTTTTCCAGTTTTTCTTTTTCTGCAAGCGAACCGGGGCGGGAGGTCTGGGTTGTTTTAGTTTTTGACACGACACATGGAATCATGGAATCGTCCCAAGAGGGATCAACATGCCTTCGACTCGGGCCAAATTTCTCCCACTGAAAGGTGAACTCTTAGCATTCCTACTGGACGTTACACCTTTTCTTTTTTTTTTCGCCTTAAAAACAAAAATAAGTGAAATACTAGTTTTTGCTTTGTTTTGCTTTGTTTTGTTTCTGTGCTTCCGAGTTGGATGGAGCAGAAGAAAGGTATTTGGCCTTTAAAAAAAAAAGAGGGACCCAGCCTCAGTTACTCCAAGTCGGCTTTACAACTGCTGTTGATGGTGGGTGGGAACTGTGAGAGACGGGGAGAGAGAGAGAGAGAGAGGAAAAAGGCAAATGTTGAGATCTAAACGGGAGGAACAACTCGAAGAGCATCGATTTAAGGAATTCTTGGGTCTCGCAATGGCTCCAATCTCCGGACCTCCCCCCACCGCTCCTTTCCTGCCCCCAACTCTTCCTTTTCTTCAACAGCGGAGGGGCGGGGCGCACGGGGAGGGAAAAAAGATGAAGCTCATAGAAATCAGAGCAACTTTCACAAACCAAATAGGGCTCCGAACAACGAAGCCAGCAGGGCGAGTCGGGTCCTGCAAGGGGCATGTCGGAGGCCTGTTTCTGATGTGGCGATTCGAGCACCAGCACAGCAAGCAGCACGATGCCCGGGGTGGCACCAAGGCTTGCAGGAAAGTTGCCCGCCCACCCGCCCTCTGCTGGGCCCAGCCTGGCAGAACCTCCTCCTCTCTCTTGCCCACCTGGCCTTCTTGCCAGGCACACTGACGGCGCGCGCACAGTGCTCACCTGAAGGGTGTGTCATATAGGGAAAGTGTGTGGCTGTCGAAACTGGAATGTGCTGCAGTGCACTTTGCGCGATAGCGGCTTGGGCTCCGCCGGGTGGTGGCTGCGTCGTCATGAGCATCACTGGAGCATGGGCAGGGGGGTGGGAAGGTGCCATCCCTGACTGCACATGGGCCTGGAAGAAAGAGCAAGGCCATCAGGAGACGCCCCTTAAGGGCCGTGATTTCCCACCCAGAGGCTTCTGCTTACCTTGGGAACTTTAAGATGGGTGGACTTCAACTCCCAGAATTCTCCAGCCAGCACGGCTGGCTGGGGAATTCCGGAAGTTGAAGTCCACCCATCTTAAAGTTCCCACGGTTGAGAAACACTGACTTAGATGATCTGTCCTGGGGTTAACAGATGAATCTCAGTCATGACTCGCTACGGGCTGCAACTTTCTGATCCCAGTTGCCCGAGGGGCGCAAGTCCTACAGTGGTGGCCCGTTGGTCAACCGGGTCATTGGGCTCAGGATCCCTCCCTCCATCTCATCGCCCCACAAGCAGCTAGCATGTAATAAAGGCCAGAGCAGGGAAAGGAGACTTGAGAAGCAGAATCCCACCAGTCTTCCCCCACGAACCCAGCTCTACGCCCAGGTTCAATCTGGGTTCTCCGTTAAGAGGGTTTCAGGAAACCGTGACGGAAACGGAGCTCGGCTACCTGGGGGACGTGGGCCATGTGCGGCGGGTTGGCGTAGGCAGGCTGGACGTGGGAAGGGTGGATGGCGAAGACGGTCTGCTGCGCCGTCGGGAAGCTGCTCTGCGGGGACTGTGCGTTGGAGCCAGGGGTCATGGAGGGAGGCGTTGGGGCGAGGCCGGTGTGGTAGATGGCCGGCTGCTGCTGGGCGTTCGTCAGATGGAGGGCCTGGGCGGCCTGGTGCTGGTGGGGCTGCAGAGAGGGCAGCAGGACGCAGCCGTAACGCACGTTCCTCCAAGCGCTCCGCCACGTTTCCCTCTCCTGGCCGCTGCCCGTCCCCCGGGGGGGCGCAGCCCAAGCGCCCGTCTCCGCCCCACGCGCGGCCGGGGGAGCTCTTACCTGCACCGGGCTGGGCGCCGGGTGGCTCCCCCCGTGCTGGCCCTGCTGCTGCCCTGTGGGGGTGGCCGAAGGCTGCGGGTGCGGGCTGTGTGGGTGCAGGGTGGCGCTGGGGTGGGCGTACTGCTGAGCGAGAGAACCGGTGGAAACTGGGGGGAAAGAAAGAGGAGAAGCGGTGGGGAAACCCGGCCTCTTCCAGGCAGCCCTCGGAACGTCTTCAGCCTCAAGGAACCGCCTTTCCCCCTTGGGTTTGACACCCTGCCTCGTCTGAACATGTGGTGGGGGCAGCCACTTAGGTGCCACCCCCTCTGTGCCACCCTCCTCCTCCTCCTCGGTGCACGGAGCTCTGCTGGGGGAGGCCGTGGGGGTGCTAAACGGAAGCGCGAGGCTGCCAGGAGTCGGGGGCCTCCCAAGGCGGACATTCGCTTTGCAGCCCCTGCCACAAAGGGGCGACACGCCACCAGCTCCTTGTCCGAGCTTACACGGTTCCCAAAAAAATCCTCCCTCCTGGTTTTCTTGGGCAGGAGTACCCAATATAACACTCTAGCTCAGGGCTTTCCAAAGTTTTCCCCGCGGCGACACACCAAACGGCGTTGGTGTGTCGCGCCAGGAAAACCCGGAAGTGCCGTCCTTGCGGCAGCGCGCAAAAACCCGGAAGCGCTGCTCCGCTTTCGGGTTTTGCACGCTGCAGTTGGTGTGTCGCCGCGGGAAAACCCGGAAGCGCTGACGATGATCAGCGCTTCCGGGTTGTGTGGCGACACACCAGACTGTGTGGCGACACACTTTTGTGTCGCGACACAGAGTTTGGAAAGCTCTGCTCTAGCTTTTGGCTCCGTGAACGTGCGGCCCTCTACGCGGCATGCGTCGGTCTCCCAGCACAGAACGCTGGCTCAGCGCCCCCCTTTTCAGCAGACCGAGAGGAAGAGGACCTGCTGGGAGTCCAGAGTTTGCAGCAAACATCTGGCAGGGACATGAGCTTCCCGAAGTGGCAGTGGGCCATTGCATTCCAGCTGTGGGGAAGACGACCCACACTCACTCCCCGAGGGAAACTACGGGCCCAGAATGCAGGGGGGGCCACCCAGGGCTGCAGTCCACATCTCCAGTTACGCGCCAAGAAGAAAAAATAGGCGGAGTGACCTCCTTGTCTTTCACCTGTCAGATCGCTCAGACCCTCTGCACCCCCCCAAGGAAAAAAGGGGGTGATGATGCCCTGGCATCTCCCGAGCTCCACCCGCAGAAGCTGTTGCCTCCCCCTGGGCAGAAATAACGAGAGCAGCTGAGGTGGGCTACCTCTCTCCCCCCGCCCCCCACCCCTATGCTGCCAATGGAACCTGACTCCTCTGAAGCAATCGGACGCAACCTTCTGCACAGGAGGGGGAGAAATTAAAAACTGCACCAGCAAGAACAAGGAGGAAAAAGAAGGGACCGGTCAGAAAGAAACCGTGCAGAGGAGGGCTACTTCAACGGGGGGGGACAGGAGGGAGGCTGTTAGAGCAGCAGAACACGGAGCATAAGAGGAGGGGAAAGGGGGCAGCCAGATTAAACACCGACTGAAATTCCGCTGGTGGGATGCGGCAAAGGTGGGCGCGGAGGAACACCCAACCACAATTGGGGCCGGTTGCTGCCAAACCCAGTCCGATGGCGGTCAAGACCTTTGCCCAAGCGGTAGGAAGCCCACCCGGGCCTCTTCCACGGCGTGAACGGTCCAAGCGACGCCTTCCCGTCCTAGGCGGGCCACGGGCTTCGTTGCACAAAGGGAAGCCGATGGAAAGGGAATCGCCCGGTTGAAAGGGGGCTCGGTGCACCAAACCTGCGTGGCGGGGCTGCCCAAGGGAAGAGGCGGGCGGCGGGCTCCAGGGGCAGGTTCCCCCCAAGGGGTCGTGTGCCCCCCCTGCTGCGGCAAGGATCCCTCTTTGGTGGGGTGACCATCCCAGGGGAGTCTGACGCTGCCTCGGAGGGCAGTCGGGACACATCTGGTGAGCCCAGAGGCGGCAGCGGCACGAAACCCCGAGGCTCCCTCCCTGCTCAGCGTTGCCCCGAAACCTCCTCCGGTCCCGTCCGGTTAGGGAACTGGTCCACGCCGAGTCCTCCGGGGCAGGACCTGCAGAGGTTTCCAGCCTCAACCCTCGCAGCGGCGTCTTCCCCGTCCCTGCCCTTTTCAGTCTCCATTTCCCCCATTTCGCTGGAAATCCCGCCCCATAACACCCTGGAGCGCTGCAACATTTAGCAGAGAGGAAAACCCACGCCAACAAGCAGGGTTTGCACAACCGTGCCTGTCCTTACCAGCTGACCCAGCGCAGACTGTCATTTTACCTGCGCTCGTCTCCTAAACAGAACCAAATGTCTGACAGCTCCCCTCAGCCTCTCCGGGCATGCTACAAGTTCACTGCCCCTCACCAGCCAGAGGGAAAAAAGTCTCCTTGTGCTGGGAAGAGGTTTGGGGCACAGACAGGAGGACGTCTGTTCCACGGGCCCGTTCTACCGACAGATTCGTTCAACGTGTAACATCAAAGTTAGTACAAAAAACCCAACTCACTGGCAAAGTAGAAGGAAGGGCCTGTCTCCTTGCTGTAGGGTATTTTGGGACATGCTGGATTTGGGAAATAGAAAGGGAAATTAGACACATGCCACAAGATTAAAGCACCACTTCCAGCCTTCTGGAAAGGTTAACAGTCAATTATCGTTTTCATGCACAAACCGATTTGCAATTAAAAAAGAGAGTTAAAACCGTCTCCAACCGATTGTGATCGTCGGCCGGTCTTCGTTGCTATTAATATGTCCATGATTAAAGTCATTTTACATACTTTTAAGTAACCACAGCAGGAAAAATAGGGTTCAAAAGTATTTAAAGCAATTTGCAGCAAAGATGAATACGCTGATTATGATCCCAGGAAGCTGGATTTCCCTTCATAAGCCCAGCCCTCTTTTCCCCCCCGCTTAGCTCACCATATTGCATCTCCAGCAGAGAGAAAACCAGTTGGGGCAGCGAGAAAGTCAGACACAGAAAACAATTGAAGTCGGAAGAAGAATCGGGATACAGTGCAGGGCAGACCTCTTTGGATCAAACCGTTCAGTTCTTAAGACTAACGGCTGCTGCTGTTCACAGATTTATGGAAATGCGTGGATTAGGGTAAATCTGGGCCAAAGTCATTCGTTCTCTTTGTTAGATATGACTTTTATGGACCGCAAGAGATACAGTCCATGAAAGCATCATCTCTCAGCTTCCTTCCAAAGAAAGGAAGATCGGAATATTTAGCGTTTCTTCAGTGTTTCAACACATTCGGAAGATGGCAGGCATTTGTCCGGCAATCTGTCCACAGATCAGGACCGCCCCCACATTTTAGTTTTATGAGAGGGAGACACGTCTGAGTGCTGACGAAAAAGGAGGACCACCCCGAAACCTAAGATTCTGACGGTGAGATTTTAACGAGAGATAACGGGCGCCAAGCTGGAGCACCGTACCAATGCCACGACGACGGTGCCCCTGCAAGGCAGCAACCCCTCTGAACGTTGGAGCCCCCCCAAACACCTCCCACCGTTTTTTTCTTCATCTCAAAGGTCTGATCATCACCCAGAGAGACCACCTGGTCAAGGAGAAGCCGGCTGCCGAGCCCCTTCCGTGAAAACTGGTCCTGCAGCCTGTGGGTGGGTCCGGCTCAGTGGTTCCACCACCGGCAGACAGAGTGTTCAGCTCTTTACACACACACACCCCACTTCGCGCAGGCTGTTTTCGGGACAGAGTCAACAAGATGGTTACATTTTCAGGGGGTTTGTGGGAAAACTACAAGGAATTTTAACGTGGGGAACGTGACCTGCCTGGAGATGGAGATGACGGGATCGGGGGGCTTTTTCGTGCAGGGAAGGGAGCCGGTGTTCTCCTGAGCAGCAGCGTCCACAGTCTGGGCCCCTCTCCAACTGGGCTGCCTGCTTGAAAATGGCCCTGGTGCCAGGCCCGGGCGTTTTGGCAGCCCCCGGGCAGGAAACCCAGACCTTGAGCAGCTAAGAACCGAAAAACCTTTCCGTAGCCAAAAGAGCCCGTAAGGGGGAGGTCTACAAAGCAGCCCAGAAGCCCACCCAGAAGGGGGAACAGGAGTGCAGGCCGGGCCCAAGGAATTCCTTTCGGCCTAGGAGCTGGAGCGCCGGCGGCCTTCCCCAACTTCCCGGGAGATGCCGCTGACACGTATCCTTGGGAATATCTGAGCACAGAGGCGGCCTCTGCACAGAGCCCACGGCGGGCGGCAGGACGCGAACACAGGGCTATTCATGGCTGAAGAATCGGCCGAGCACTTCCTGCCCGGCGTTGGGGGCCTGCGGGCACGTGACTTCAGCAGCCCAGCTGAAGCCGCCGAGAAGCAGGAATTGTTGTTCCCGGGTGGCAGGACGGGGGGGGGGGGGCTGAGCAGGAAGGGAGACCCGCCGTCTCCGCGCCAGGATGCTACCCATGGCTGGAGACAGGCAGGGACCCTCTGCTCCACAGCCCCTGGATCGATTTCTGCCATGACGGCCTGCAACCCGCAGCGGCCCGTTCACACACGCCAGCGGCAGCGTGTGGGAAGCGGCTCACGGCCGGCCCTCGGCCTTCTAGAAAGGCTCGGGTAGGCGGGAGGGAGTATTCTCGGTCCCGCACGCCCAGGGGAGGTACTGCAGAAAGACTGAGACGGTGAAACGGTGGCCACAACTGCCCGTGCTTTAGAACTGTACTTTATTCTTCAAACCAACATCGTAACAGGTTTTTGTTTTGTTTTCCCGAACAAACTCAAAACACACAGCGCTTGTCTCCTTTCATCAGCTCCGCCAACGCGCTGCCCTGCATGGGTGGGGGGGGAGGCGTTAAAAGTTTTTTTAAAAAAAGAATGTAAATCATGTCGTCCTACCATACGTCGCATGCGTCTGTTCGTGGGCACCGTACTGGGTAGCGGTAGAAGAAACTAAGCCAGGCTGCGGGTGCGCCGGCGGCACCATCATCCGAGCATTGCCCGGAATGACAGGGCTATACACGTGAGGGTGCTGCGTGGAGAAGGAGAGACGGGTCGTGAGGGCCAGAAGGACAGAGCCCTCGCCCCAAATCGAGGGGCCTTCGATCGGGGCCCCTGCCCCATCTGAAGCCAGGCCGGCCTCCCGCAGATCTGAAGCGCTCTGGCGGATTTTCTACTCCCGTGATGATTTGGGGACCCTGCTGCTTGGCACCACAGCGCGGAGGCTGACAGTCGGTGGGGCACATCAGCGGCCTTTCCTCCCGATACGATCCAGGGAGGACCGGGATCTGCCGGAACACCTCCCTCCAAACGGCGGCCCCAGTGGCACAGAGGGAGGGTCCCGCCCGGGAAGCCCGCCAGCAACGTGAAGCAGGCCGGCCCATTCCGTTCTCTGAAACTCTTTGCCGCCCGGTGGCTGTGCCGGGGGGCAGGGGGGCTCTGCAGGCGGTGGTGCCACCTGACCGGAGAGCGGAGTTTTACAGCGGGTTGGTGCCCGGCTGCCGCGGGCAGTCTGAGAGGCAGGGAGCGGGCAGAAGCCGTACCTGAGACTGGTAATGGGGGACGTGCTGGACGAGCGGCTGGCTGGGGAACTGCTGAGGGCTGTAGGTGACGTACTGGGCCGAGTAAGCCGGCGGCGTGGCGACCATGGGGGCCCCAGCGGCAGAGGCCGGGTGCATCATGGCGTTCTGGGGGTGCTGGTCTTGCCGCTGCTGAGGCATACTGGCTACTGCGAAGAAAGAGAAAGGGCACGTTCAGGAGGGCACCGTCTTCTGCCGGCCCCCCTCCGTGCGTGACTCCTTCCGGGCTCAGCTGAAGCGCTGGGACCGGGGCCGCTTTTGGGCAATTTGCCCGGTTCTCTCCCTCGCGATCGGGCGGCAGGTTCCCCCCCGTGTGCTGGATCCCAAAGGAGAAGGGAGGGGAGCCACGGAGGGAACCGGCCTCCTCTTTCGGCATTTCAGACGAGGAAGCCATCTCCCCGCCTGGACGTCCCTACGCTGGTTTCAGGAGAGCCTCCCGCTCCCTTCAAGGTGAGGGTGGAGGGACGCGCGTCTGAGCGCACGCCCGGGGAGGGCCGTTTAACGATGCAAATTAATTGGCTCGATAAAGGGAGGCTCAACTGTTTTAGTCCACAGGACTCTTCCAGGCACATGTTTAAGACTGCGCTTCTGCAGCCCCCCCCAAGGCAGTTTGAACACCCCAAGAAAAGAAAGGGCGCCAACTTTGGGAAACAGCTCTGCCCTTAGAAATCCTGCCCGGGGCCTGCAGATCCCCCGAGAGCAACTCCCGGTGCCAGGGGCTCGTCCGAAAGGCTGGCCGTGGGCGCCCTGGATCTAAAGCCTTTTGGATCCGATCCACCCCAGTTCTCCAGAGCTGCTGGAGGACGGCTGGGTTAGTCTAGGCTGGCAAAAAGCCAGGGGGGGCCTGGTGGCATCTTTTCCGACCAAGACCGGTTATGGACAGGTGTCAGCTTTCGTGAGCAGCACCCCGTAGTAAGGGAGAGCTGGAGGGGGGAGGTTCAAGTTACGCGAAGGCAGCGGCTCTTTCCAAAGCAGATGAAAAGGTTCAGAGCGAAGGACTTCTCCATGCACGTCCAACACATACAGCCGTGTTATTCTCACCTTTACCTGCTCTATAGGTCTTGGCCTGATTGACTGGCATCGGGGTCATGGGGATGGGGTACAAAGGCTGGAAGAGAAGGCAGACCGCCGTTAGAGGGGAGGAGAGACCGCCCGCACGCGCCCACCATTTTGTGGAAGCCCCCCGATGCGTGTCCGATGCAGCCCTCTGCGTGGGAGCTGTGCTGGCCGGGGAATTCTGGGAGTTGAAGTCCAGGCATCTTAAAGTGAGGCTGAGGTTGAGAAACACCGCCAAGGGCTGCCTCCGGGCTTGCTCCACCTTCTTCCTCAAGAGGGGTTCCGGGTCGTCCTCCACACCCAAACACAGAAGCCCCAAATGGGCCTTTGCCTCACCTGGACGCCTGGGCTCACAGGAACCGGGTACATCATATTGGGCGCAAAACAAACAGGCTGCGTGTACACAGGAGCAGGCTGCTGGTGGCCCACCATGGAAGGGCTGGGCTGGGCTTGCGGACGGGGAGACGTTGGCGTGGTAGAGGGTTTGGGCTGCCAAAGACAGGAGGGGGGGGAAAACAGGATGACCACTCCAGAAGCTCATCAGGCAGGCCCCGACGCGCCCCGTGCGGACGCAGAGCGCCAAGACCTGGGGGCAGACTCTTCCCCCCATCCGGTGGGGCAGGGAGCCAGAAAGGCCTGGTTAGCTTTTATGGAACTGGAAGACTCGGATGGTTTTGCTCCACAGACCAATCTCTGGAGAATCCCCCACCAGAAGGAGAAACTCTGCTTTCGATAGGGAACAGAAGGGGGGGGGGCTTAAGGCTCACCTGAGCAAAAGACCGAGGGTTGAACTCCTTCGCGTTAGGGTTCAGCGTAGATTTTCTTACTTGTCTAAGGGGACAAAACACACAGACGCACAAAAATACAAGGAAGATGCACGTTGGCTTGTTTTAGGAGACTGACGCTGCAAATCTCACCGCAAAGTTTCCTCTTCCTCTGCTGAAACTAAATATTCCACCAGAGGAAGGAAGCAGAGCCTTGGCAAAAAAGGCAGGATGTAAAATAAATAGAATAAAATATGGCCAGCCAGGACGTAAGGAGGAAGGAGAGAGAAATCACTGGCTGATTTAGCCCTGGCGGGGTGCGGGGTGTCCTCCCTGGTCCACAACAGCAGGAGACAGAGCAGAGCTCCCCCTAGCGGACATGCCAAGCAACTACAAGCCCTGCCGCGCCAGGCTTCACCCACTCCATGCTCTGCTCCCCAGAGGGGCCACAGGCGCTTTCCAAACCCGCACGCCTGTCCACCGAAGCCCGGACGCTCCTCTGAAGAGGCGCAGAGAAGAACGGGGAGGATCAGCTGGGGGGAAAAGATGCACCCCTCCCATTCGGAACTGAGGGGTCCTTTACAGATATATTAAATGCCTCTGTGGGCACGGGCAACCACAAGGCACGACTGGATCGACGTAAGGCAGCATCACTCACTCAGTGGCATCCTTTTTCTCCTCTTTGTCTTCCTTCTCCTGCTTCGCTCCAGGGCCAGAGGTCTGGACGCCCTGCGAGGTCACCTCCGGCCCTGCCTTCTGCTCGGCCAGGCTGCTGGCGGGCGAAACGCTGGGGCTGTTTGGGGTGCTGCTCCTGCTAGCTAAGGGGGCGGCGCTGCCGCCGGTGTCGGCTACCAAGTCTTTAGCCGCGGGGTCCGTCTTCTCCTTGGGGACCTCCCTGGATTTTTCACCCTCTCTGTTTTTACTTAGCAGCTGCTCCATTTCTGGGGTAGAACTGGACTGTAACTGGGGGAAAGAGAGAGGGGGGGAAAAGGATTTATCTCCTCATCGGGGACGGAAGGGAGAGAAGGCACGGTCTTCAACTGCGGTACAGGAAATTCTTCCTGCGAATCACATTTTGGAAGAAAACGCACTGATTTCTAGCGCCACCAGAATGCTATACTTTACAGCGGTCCCCAACCTTTTTGGCACCAGGGACCGGCTTCGCGGAAGACAATTTTTCCACGGACCGGGGGGGGGGGGGGGATGGTTTCATAAGGAGCGCGCAACCTAGATCCCTCGCATGCGCAGTTTACAGTAGGATTCCCGCTCCTATGAGAATCTAATGCCGCCGCCGATCTGACAGGAGGCGGCGCTCAGCGGTAACGCGAGCGATGGGGAGCGGCTGTAAACACAGGTGAAGCTCCGCTCGCCTCCTGCTGTGCGGCCCGGTTCCGGGGGGGTTGGGGACCCCTGCTATAGTACATACAAAGATGCAAACACAGGGCTGCTTATCAGCATTAAAAGCAGTTCTCTTTTTCTCTTTAAAAAAGTAATTACTGGGGAGACAATTCTTCCTCGCAGTAGGGCAGCATTTGATGACTTCTTCGCTTCATGTTTTTTGTATGATCCCAAACAGAAACATACAATGTTCTATGTTCTTCTAAACACACAGACTTCTGTAAGCCACCAATCTACAAAGGCCTCCATCAGAAAGCTGTGACTCTTGGCAGTGCTTTGTGGAGAAACTCCCGATATCTCTTTATATATGAGAAGTGGCCCAAAGTATAAGACTAAGTGTACAGGTAGTCCTCGCTTTATGACCACAATTTGGACCAGAATTTCAGTTGCTAAGCAAAGCAGTCATTAAGCAAATCTGACTCTATTTTACAACCTTTTCTGTGGTGGCCGTTAAGCGAATCACGGTGGCCATTAAGTGAACCACATGGTCGTTAAGCGAATCACGTGGTCCCCCATTGGTTTTGCTTGCCAGAAGCCGCTGGGAAGGTTGAAAATGGCGATCACGTGACAAGACACTGCAACAGTCATAAATTTGAACCGGTTGTCAAGTGCCCAAATCATGATCACATAACCGTGGGGCTGCTGTGACGGTCGTAAGTGTGAGGACCGATCGCAAGTCGGTTCTCCAGCACCGTCCTAAGTCCGAACCATCACTAAACGAATGGTCATTAAGTGAGGACTACCTGTAAAGCACTCCATTACACACAGTCCTTTAAAATGCCTCCGAAAATAAGCATCTTCTAGCAAGTGGAATTTATTTTAAGACCCCTCAACAATTAAGTCTTATAGCAAAGTAGTTTTCGATGTGAATTTAAACTCATGTTATAATTTTCCCCTCTCTAAAGCAAAGAAACTTATCAGCTCCGTGACCAGCGTTTCCTCATTTCATATCCTCCCTTTCAACATCTCTTTCCCCAAGACATAGACTCAACATTTCTGGAAAGCTTCACACCTTTTACAGAAGTGCTGAAGAGAAATGGAATGAAAGTCTTAACAGCAAAATAGCCAAGATCCTCACCCTAAAGTCGTTCTTGAATTTCTTCAAATCGTCAATCTGCTTTCTGTGTTCTAGAACAGCTGGAGAAACTCCTGTTGGAGCAAATATACGAGTTATCAACTGAGAGCAGAGGACAGCGAAACCGGTTAGGGTTAGGGTAGCTTTCTGTACAGTTATCTGTGAGCACCTTAACACTTAGGATCAAAACATGAAGGAATCACCCCGCTGGTGGTTTGGGATAGACGATACGCGAATCCCATCTTGGCCCAAGAAATGCAGGCACCATCAAGCAGGAGAAACGAAAACTAACGGTCTGGATCCCAAACTGTCACGCCCAGAGCAGACTCACAGGACGTAAGCAGCCAGGACAAATTCCAAGTCTCGCTGGTTCCAATGGTTCTGCTACTAAGTCTGGACTGAAGTCAGTGTTTTTAGGCTGGGAAATCCGTATTTGGAAGGAATGTCAGGTCACTTTAAGGGGAGGGGGGGTCTGGAAATTCAAAAGAGCAATGCCACGTTTTCCGTACTAAGTCCTGACGCTTTCCGGAAATTATTCCCCAGTACTGCAACTTTCCCAAAATGCCGACGGATGTGGCAGATGTGGGAAGAAATATTGACTCCGCTTTACACTGAAAATGCAGGCCACTCACCTACCGATGCACCTTTTTAAAGTCCAGAGATATAGCAAATTGCAGCGTGTTGGCAAGAGCGCCCCCCCCCCGTCCCGCGCCGACTTTTAGGGAGATCTTACCTTTGCCTTCGGGCTTGCTAAAACCAGGAGACACTTCGCTTGGCTTGAGCTGTTCCTTGGCTGCAGCCGGGCAGGAAGTCTGCCTCTGCTCACAGAGCCTCGAGTCTTTAGCTGGGAAGGAAAGCCGGGGTCACCTTGGTCGGCCGAGCCGAAAAGCCTGCTTGAGTTGTCCACGCACCGCGTTCTGACAACCCTCGGCAGCAACACGCAGGCAGGAAGAGGGAGGGGGACCCAGGAGATTTTCATGCAACTTAAAAGTCTGCCAATCTGAGACACCAAATAAATACCGCTCCATCTATTTCCTACTCTAGAGGAAAAGGCGGCACCCGAGGCTGAGCACCTGCCACACATTAACACTCCTCCAGACAACCAGTGAGCACGCTTAACATACAATACTAAAACCAGGGGAATGTACCCCGATTCCTTCTGCCCACGTGGCTCTGCATTTTCAGCCGGGCGCAGCCCAGGGGAAGGCCGAAAACAAACAAGGCGTCCTTTACCTTCGGCAGACGGGGTGCCAGCTCGATTGGGAGCAGGACTGGCGGGGGTAGGAGAGGCCGCCGGAACTGGTGTGGCTGCAAACTCCGCCGGAGTAGAGCCGGCCTGGGGGGAAGACAAGGCTGGGCCAGGAGGTATCCCTCCCCCACTGCTCTGCCTTGGAGACCGGGGTCTGTGGGCCTTGGGGGACGACCTGGTGACTAGAAGAGAGGAGAAGACACGTTGCCACGATGCAGATGTTCCCCAGCTGTTATAGGCCACTATGACCTATACAAAGGGAAAAAATAAATACCCGCCCCCCAGCCCAGGAACTTCCTCAGATATACATGATGCAGCAACCAGTATCTCCTGTAGCACATGTTCTTCAACAGCCTTCTTCAACCTGGCACTCTTGGGGGGGGGGGGGGGGGACTGCACCTCCCAGAATTCCCAGCCAGCCTGGCCAAAGGATTCCCGGTTACAAAGCGCATGGGTCTGCACGGTGTGTGCGCGTGTGGGGTTAGTCCTGCTTACTGCCTTCCCCCCAACAGAGAGTCTTCCCCACTGCTGATGGCTCTGTCGGCCACCGGGAGGAAGGCGGCTGGCCTGGGTACCCGGAGTGCTCTGAGCAGGACTTTTCTACTGCGAGCCAAGCTTCACTTACCCCCCATGACCACCGAGGACCACGTCCCACCTGAGGAGCTGCCTCGGGCCGAGGCTGGGGAGCTGGCTTCGCCGGGCACGTTGTGGGAGACGAATTCTAAGCCGCTCGAGATCACGCCCCTCCCCGCTGAAACTCTGTGGCCTCGAGGGTGCCGCTGCGCCTTCGGAGACATCCGGGGGGGGCCTGAAAAAAGCACACAGCCCCTACACTGTGAACACCGCGCAAAAGCCCCTTTTATCCTCAGCTGCGCTCCACCGGCGCAACTGCATTTTGGCTACTCTGCCATAGGAGTTTCCACCGGGTTTAAAGCAAGCGTCTTCCTGCCTGCCTTGATTTATACGGCTCTTCGGGAATCTGCGAAATGAAATTATGAAATGGGATAGAAGCCCCCAGCAGTGCCTCTTCTATTCATGGGCACGCGTTAAAACCAGAGATAGGCACGCGAGCCTCGGCTTCAGGGGCCCATCAAATCTTGCTAAGGCACCCCCCAAATCCAAACCAGATTGGGTTCGGATGTTCTAGTCCTTCTAGTGGCAGAGAAGCCGGGAAACATAACAGTAAGAAACACGAGTTATGGAAGCCAAAAACCCCAGCTTCGGTTTAGATTTCCGCTATAGCATTTTCTAAATCCCTGCATGAAGGCATTCTCCAAATTTTTCCACAGTATTTTAGCATGACTGCAACAGTTACATCTAACACGGATCATATCCATCAGCCTGCTGCTCCAAAACATAAATTTAGCTGCACCTTAGTTCTCTCAATTTGGTCCATGATGCTTCACTGCTGAACAAGCCTCCCTTCTCCAAAGACACATTACTAAACAGACTTTTAAAAATCACCATGACTTTAAAGGGAACATAGAGGCCCCATGAAATTCTACCTCATTTTAACTCTTCTACCAGAAAACAATGGTCTTCAAAGGGGCTTTGCTGGGATTAAAATTGGAAGAGGAAGTTTCTGATGAATGTGCAAATATGAAAGAAGGGAGCGTCTTTTGGGGGGCCAAGCCATCTATCAACAGTCACTTTGTGAGGAGAGAGAGATACAATATTCTCATCTGGGGGTCAGAAACTCATACTTCCAGTCCCCAGATCTTCTCCTGATCTGGCAAACACTCTCCCTCCCCCAAAAGAACAGCCAACATCCCCCTTAACAAATCCATTTTTTGGATCTCAAAGTCTTCTACGCCCCTTTCCAGAACAAAACTCCCCTGGGTGGTACATGTGAGAAAATACTGGTGAAGGCAAGGCTTTCAGTTTAACCACACATCTGCAGGCACCGTCCCTTCTGGTTAAAAGCAGGGGAGCCCTGCAGATGGCTTATGGCAATGGGCAGCTACGGCTTGGCCCTTCTCATTGTGAACAAGGAATGGGGGGGGGGAGCCTCTGACCTTGCAGCCACCATCACACAAGCGAAGACGTGACAGCTACACGGGCTCGGCAACACCTCGAGTGGTGCGGCTCCTCCTCCCAGCCTGGGAAAAGGGCCGTCTCGCTCCAGCTTGTTTGGGGCGAGGCACGCCCTTAAAGGAAACCAGCCAAGGAGGGATCGGCCGGATCGGCCAAGCCAAGCCAGCTCTCCTTCAGGAGCCCAAATTACAGGCTCGGCTCTTAATCGCAACTCACAGAAAGGGAGGGAAAATAAAACACAAAGACAAACGAAAACTCATGAACAAACAAAATTGTGGTCTTGGTACCTTCTGAAGACACGCGTTTAGGCAGAGCAGAGACAGGAGCTGGACAGCCATGAGCAGAGGGGTGAGACGGGGGCCTGGAGGACCGCGAGGGGGGCCTGGAGGGCGGCCTTGTAGGGGTGGCTGCCCGAGGTGGAAGAGAGGTGGGGCCTGACTGGTAGCGAGGAGGTGGGCGAGAGGAAGGAGATGGGCAAGGCGATGGCCAGGGAACACCTGACAGAACAAATGATATGAAGGAAAGCATAAAAACTAAAGAAAAAAAATCATGGGGGGAAAAAACAGGGTGGGGGGAAAGTAAAAATGACAAAAATGATTTCTCATATACTTTTTGTTTTTAACCCCCTGGGGATCTCTGCAAGCTCACACAGGGAACTAAACGAGGGAAACGTCATTCTGGTCTCCTCCCAGGACATCGGCTCACAGAAAGGCCACCGTCAATCAAGCTGGGGTTTGAGATGCGAAGTCCAGATCAGCCGGCCTGCCCCTCCTCTGGACTCCGCTTCCCTCATCTGATGTTCTGCAGATGCCCTCACGGGTGGGAAGAAACGCCCAGGGGACAGCAAATCCTCCTCTCTTCAGAAGGAAGAGGCTTTGTTATACCCTACACCAGTGTTTCTCAACCTCAGCAACTTTAAGATGTGTGGACTTCAACTCCCAGAATTCCCCATGTTGGCTGGGGAATTCTGGGAGTTGAAGTCCAGACATCTTAAAAGTTGCTGAGGTTGAGAAACACTGCCCTACACATGACTTGGTCCCGTGTATTGAGCGGTGGAGGCAGAAGCAAGCAGATCATGGGGACGTTTCTTTAAATAGGCAGCGCTCCCTGACTGCTGGATCTATGCCTTCCACACGTAGAGACGAGGGAGAAGAACAGAAACCTCTTCCCCTCACGCACGGTGTCCGGCATCTGACGTTCACTTTCACGGTGCCCTTTCAATAATGAAGCCAGTCGGCCTCAGCAGGTCGTCTAGAGGGCATTGTTTTCAAACCCAAACCAGCTTCCCCCTGAAAAAATGCAAGACCCCCCCTCTTCTCCACCGTATCAAAAGCCCCAAAGGCTACGGGTATGGCCCAGGGTGTGTGAACGGTTACATCGACGCTCCATTCGTCTGAACTGGGCCCTGAAGCGCTCCAGGTCCTGCTGGAGCGGGAAGGGCGTGGCCTGGTGGGCTGAAATGCTTCTGATGCTTCACAAGTACAACACAACTGGGGGGCGGTTGGCCACTGGCAGTGCAAGCTGACCTTCCCCTTCACTTACCTGCATCACTGCACAACCTAACCCCCCCCCCCCCCCCATTTGAGATCATTCTTCGCTTCCCAAGAAACACATATTCTGCTACAGGGCTCCAGACCCTCGCCCCCACCATTAAAAAGGGCCACGTTATCTCAGTGGACCGTGCCTTCATGTTTCTTCTTGTGAGCGGGCAGAAGGCAAAATCAGGCGCTGAGCGTTCATGGTGGGGGGGATCAGAAATGGCCAAGCTACAGAGAGGATGGGTCTGCTTTCTCTTCCATCAGACCCACCCACGGCCCAGCACTTTATCGGGGAGTAAGCAGAAAGATTTGCTGGCTGCTAGTCCTACCAGCCCCTAACATTAAGAGCTCTGAATGAGTTCCAGACTCCTCTTAGAGGGGGCGAGCGCCCTCCACAATGAGTCTCTGTGCCACGGGTGCAGATCCACCCCAGGAACGTTAAGCTCGGTTTCAACTAAGGGATTCATGGGCTACTCCCACAGGGATGCAACGGTGTCAGTCTTCCCAAAGGCCGGCCCCGATGTCACCGGGAATACTTGCCTCCGTTAACGATTCTCTGGTCTGCCCCCGCGTTGAGGCTGTAGTCCGACGGGTGAGGCCCGGGTCTTGACATGGCAGGGCCCGATCCGGATGGGCCGGCCCTCGGCGAATTCTGCCTCCCGGTGCCCCAGGGAAGGACATCTCGATTCCGCTGACCGGGCGGGATGTACTTGTTCTCCCTGAAAAGGGGGGGGGGAGGATAGATGCGCCATTTAAGCCCCCCCCCCCCAAAATGAAAAAAGAAACTCGAAAGTCTGTCCCCCTCAAGGACAAGGCGCGAGAGGCAGGACCGCGATGATGAAATATTCAGGGGGGAAAGGAAATGCGCCATTAAAACAAGCACAACGCAACCCGTTTCCGTTCATCGCACCGCTTGCAAATCAAATTAAGCCACCAAGGGGCCTTTGCCAGCAATGACAATTGGGGTGCGGGGAGCCCCCGACAATTTCAGGGGTTAGGGAAAGCGGCAGAGGAAACAACCTGGGATTTAACTCAGTCCCGGTTTCTACAACTCTTAACAACTGATCAGACCGAAACTGGTCCCCCCCACCGCTGTACCTGGGGGCCGCCACGTGGCCCTCTCGCTCGGCAGCATTTCTCTGAACCGCAGTGTATTTTTCTTCTTCTGAGCGGTCGTCGTTTTCCAAAGCCGCCCGAGCCTTGTACTGGGGACTGGATTCGATTTCTTCCGCTAACAGGGTCGCTCTAGCTTCCCGCTTTAAATAATCTTCTGAATTATCTCTTTCTAGGGGTACCCTGAAACAAGGGGGAGACACAAGGTGATTCATCTGTGATCCAGAGTACGTACAAGGAAAAAAAAATATTTCCAGAGATTCTACACATTACGGTAAAGTTCGGAGGAACTTGCTGATGATAATACGAGTGTTTAATTGGGTCTGCTCATGATGTGTGTTAAAAACAGCAACCACCCCTCCTTTGCCCCAGATCCAGTGCAGTCACCTGATGAGATATGTACTTGCACTGAGGTGCTGGGGGCCAATCCAGAAAGCAGTGTGTGCAAACACTGCACACAATTGCTTCTGGCCAAGCAAGCTCATCTGCGAGATGCTGACAGGAAAAATCAGGATTTATTGCTTAGGAGTCAGACAGAAAAACTGACTGTATTTTAGAAGCCTCCTCACCAAAGGGAACTTCACGTCTTTTTATTTTCAGTTCTGGGAAGGTGGAGGGGTGTGTGTACGTCTGTACAAGAAAGATACAGTTGTAGAACTTTCAGTCTAGGCCAGGGTTTCTCAACCTTAGCCATTTTAAGATGGGTGGACTTCAACTCCCAGAATTCTGGGAGTTGAAGTCCACCCATCTTAAAATGGCTGGTCCAGGCTAAAGCCTTGATGCATCCAAGTGAAAACCACGCAGCCTATCACAACGTACGTATAGGAAGACAAACTGCTGTCATATGTCGACACCACTCCGTAGTTTTCTTCGTTGTATCGAAACATATCGTTGGGATCCCATCCATTGGACTAGAAGGCAAAAAAAAAAAAAAAAAAGGTCTGGTTTTAAAATGGCACAAGAGGAAAAAAAGGTTTTCCCACGTTTAAAGGCTCTCTGAACAACTGCCTTTCTAAAACTCTCGAAGTGGGGAATATGTCTTATCAAGAGCCGCTGCTGTTGTGGGAAGACCAGGTGAAACCCCCCCGAAGCTTGTCCCATCTTACTTCGATAAAGGGTGGGCTTTTTTTCCTGGTGGCAAAAGGGAATCCCTGTTGCTGACGAGCTGGAAACGTTTTGCTGGCCTCAGGCTGCGGAAACAGGCGGCCATTGTAATTTCTTAGCAAAACGCTGACAGAAAAATCCCTTTCCTTAAGCTTTACGGGGGGGGGGGGGGTGTCTTCTCTTTTGGAAGCCGGGGACAAACCTTTGCTCAGTTGGAAACGTGCCGCTTAACCTACACGGCTGCAAAAATCAACCAGCTCTTTGTTTGGCCTCCACGCCTATGTTTCCTTATGAAATGCTACGCACAACGTGACGATGGAAACCCTCGCTGAAGGAAAGATATCCTTGGGCAGCGGATCAAGGGTTTGGCTTAGCCCCCACCCCGCCCTGATGATCTGAGTGAACAGTGCATGGGGGGGGGGGAGTTCCTACACAGTAAATATTCTGGACCTAAAGAAGAATGGAACAATCCCAAGAACTCCGTTGACCAACAGCTTTGATTCAGGCACCGAAGGAGAGAGGAGATACTGAAGTCCATGCAGTACCTTCGTGCTTCCTGTTCCCTTAATACAAAACTCAGTTAACCAAGTTATCAAGTCACTAAACAGAAGTCCTTTTACAGCCAAAGGGATTTAAAAAAACCCTTTTCTAAGCAGGCTGCACCAACGTCAACTGACTCCGTGTTTGCCTCTCAGCAGATTTTCCCTTCAAGTGGGACATTTCCACCAAAGGGCTGTTTTAGTCAAGTGATGCTGGACAAGAAGTGTGTGCGGGGGGGGGGGAGGCAATCCTCCATCAGAGGCAATTCATTTTCTGGGGACAATGGGTGTAAACCCCTAAAAGAATCCTACCCCCTGTGAAACTCGAGTCAAGCCAAGCCAGGAGATGCTTACAACATCCGTTTCTAAAGCTTCGAGGTCGTCTGCTGTAGCCCCTTCTCCCCCATCCCAAGGTTCAAGGTCCTTCTCCTTGTGTTCACCGTTAACCTTAGCACTGATGGCAGAATCCGTAAAAGCATCTGTAATTGAAGGAAACAATACTTGAAAATATCATCTCCTGGAGCACATTCCACCGAATTTCTGCAAGTTACAGCTAAAGGGAACCCCTATGAATCCTAGGCATGCTGAGTCAGAAGCGATCTCTCGTAAATTTACTAGGACCTGAAAGGAAAAGGAACAGCAGCCTAGAAGTAAGTTCTAACCAACTAGGCCACAAGCAGGACCCCAGGACTTCCACAAGTTACAGATGCATAGTATTCTAAGATAAAAAAAGAAGAACTAGAACCTGATCATCTGAGCTATGATGAGGACATCATCATCGCCATCCCTGCCTAACGTCGGAAACATTTTCAGTATCACCCTTCTTTTTTTTTAGAAAGAAGGAATTTAGAGTCCAAGGATTACTAATTCCTGACCCCACAGCAGAATAATCATCTTCTTCCCCATTTCCCAACTGAAGCCCTGTGCTCCGCTCCTCAGTGACAATGCCACGGGTATCCTGCGCTTCCTGTTCTCAGAATCCGATGAGCCATGGCAGGGAGAAGTGCCTCAATCAATCGTGGAAAATCAGAAGGCCATCACAAGTCCACGCATTTGACCCACAGACCAAAAAACACGATTTCTTTCTGCACAAGAGCTCCTCTGGGGCACGGCTGTGTGCAGCTATGTCTCCGCCCCCTCAAAAATACCGGATCCTCAGGAATTCCTTTGTAATTCAAAGGAGCTTCCTGTTAAACCAGTCCAAGAAAGTCTTGGCGGTTACTTAGTAGACACTTAGGCTCAACAAACTTCATTCCTCCCTTGGAAGAGCCACTCGACTACTTGAGCAGGGAAACTAATTCGCTTCTACAAGACAGACCAGGGTCGACTCAAAAGATCTCCAGATCTACTGCAGCACCTCAACAAGGATTTCCAACTTCCAATCATTTAAAAGCAGCAGAAAGTTGGGGGAACCAGGAGGAGGAGGACCCATGCCCCTGGAATCAGAACTGTTTTATTTATTTATTTAATTTTTATCCCTTTATTATTTTTATAAATAACTCAAGGTGGCGAACATACCTAATACTCCTTCCTCCTCCTATTTTCCCCACAACAACCACCCTGTGAGGTGAGTTGGGCTGAGAGTGACTGGCCCAAGGTCACCCAGCTGGCTTTCACGCCTAAAGCGGGACTAGAACTCTCTGTCTCCTGGTTTGCCATTGGCTCCTTCCTGGGGCTGAGAGACAGGGACTGGCCCAAGGTCACCCTGCCGGCTTTCGTGCCTAAGGCAGGACTAGAACTCACAGCCTCCTGGTTTCTAGCCTGTTGCCTTAACCACTAGACCAAACTGGCTCTTTTAATCCTAAGTAGATGACATTTGCTTCAGACTCCCTTTAACAGATCATGGCATTCTGGCCAATTAAGGCCAATAGAGCAATGGTTGTTATTTCAGAAGTGGATCTAATTTTAGAAAAAATTCAAATACATTAAAAAACAACCACCACCCTCATCCCATACCTCTCTGTGCATAAGTGGAGTCCATGTCCTTAAAGTGCACCATAACAAAATCTGAAGACTTGAACACGATGCTCTCTATTATGTCTTCTTGTTTGGGCCCCAGACTGGATTCGGCCGTTTTTCGATGAGCAGCATCGAGCACTAAATCACACTGAAAGAAACAGGGACCAGGATCAGGCACAGCCTCCTGGCAAGCTGGATGGGAACGCTTCACGGAGCAAAAACGGTAACAAGCAACGTTTTTCCCCAAGAGTGAAACGTCAAGAGACGGGTGTATTTCCCTCAATGGTCAGCAGTTGGACAAATCAGTGCGTGTTATCAGGAGGAGCTGAGGATGGACGTTCGAGAGCCAGTTCAAGACTAAAGTCGCCTCTGCCCCGCTCCCTTGGCCTCTGGATTCTCCTCCTCTCAGCATTAATAAGGGTTTCGTGTTAGATGCTAATACAGCCAATTCACACCAGGGTGCCTCTTATCACCTCAAACCCGGCTTGGGTTCACACATCACCAAGCCAGAAGATGGCCGATTTGTTTGGGGTTTAATGTATTATATGACCCCCGCCTCGGTTGATTGCATACTACGGTTTATAGCTTAAAGTATGGTTAAAACATACCATGGATTTTATATTTAGCTTAGAAAGCATCTGGGTTTGATCATGGGGACAGAAAACAATAGGTAACGCTGCGAAAAAAGAACATCTCCCTTGAATGGATGAATACGCATAACTCAAAACTTGGTTGGCTGGGGAATTCTGGGAGTTGAAGTCCACACATCTTAAAGTGGCCAAGGTTGAGAAACACTGCTCTAGAGCAATGAAGTCGTAGGAGTTTAAGGTCCAACAATTTATTTTATTTTTGTTTCATGTGATTTCTATTCCTATCCCACCTTTCCTCCAAGAATCAAGGTGGCATACATAAGCATCCAATCTCCTCATTTGTCCTCCCACAACATAACGACACATGTCCAGTTGAGAGAGAATGACTGCCCAAAAATTACTGTGAGTTTCTGCGGCTGGGAAGGGGCTTGATCCAGGTTCTTTCCAGTTCTAGTCCAACCCTACCTGACCCTAAGACCCACCAGAAACCATAATCCCCAGCCAGAAGAGTTAAATCAGTTTGATTGGTTCATGCAATGAGAGGGGAAAAAGAAAGGAAAACGCATTTACCTTAGAGCTGTATGTTTTAAAAACTCCTTCATATATATTTCCATTTTTCACTTGTACTTCGCATTTTGATCCCTATGTGTAAAAAAGAAAGGAAGTGGGCAGTAGAAGAGGCATTAGTGGGAAGGCTCATTCTAAGACTGGGATGACATATAGGCAAGGTCTAAGCTCCCCATCCTTCTCTAGCATCTGAGTGGCCTTTCTTAATTCTTTTCATGCCCTCTGTCCTCTCCTAAAAGGCCTGGCCCTAAGAAACAGCCTCCCCACCGCCTGGGCAATACAAAATGACACCCCCAGCATTAACAGAATCTCCCCAGGGTTTGAGCTGATTAATTTATTACTCCACGAGGCAAAAGAATGGAAGCAAAATCAAAACTATCCAAAATAAAGGGCAAAAACAACACCTAAAGCATAAAAACAGCCAAGAAAAACAAGAGAATAGAACATACAATAAATTTGAGGTTTTAAAAAGGACCGAATGGGAACTAGACCCTGGGCTTCTCCACTACCAGATCCAACGTTACTCCGAGTCCCACAACGTGCTGATCTGTTCAACAGTGCTTCAAAAAAGATACTCAGCCTGACATCTGCTCTAAACTTAAGTTCACTCCAACAGGGACACAACATAGAAGCCAGGAGCTCACAACCATTTCCTCTTTTCTTCTTTGCAATGGCAAACTAACAAGAGAGGAATCATTTTTTGCTCCCCACTTTACTGGGTGCAGCATCGCAGCTTCCATCGGGCATCAGAAAAGCAAACTCAAAAAGGCAAGTACTTTGTAAGCTTCAAAATAAAGAAGCGGTGAACGTAAGCATACTTAAGAGAAAGGGTCCCTCCCCCAAAAAAACCCAATACTTGCTAAATTATTTAGAAGTTTCTGTTTATAATGATAAGTGAAGCATCTTCAAGGAAAAAGGCAGCCATAACTTACGACGACGGACGTGAGTATGTGAACCATTCGCATGTTTGCATATATGCCTTGAAAAGGGATCTGAAAGAAGAGAAAGAGTGTAGTACGCATCAGAGCACAACTGCACACACCACACAAACACACAAGATCGGCAACAAGATCCAGGTTGGGAGAAGCTGGTGCGACACCAGGAGAAAATCTGGGAGGGACGCCGGTTGGGGAAGACCGTAAGTGTGGATCGTCTGAACACATCTAGAGAAGTTCCCTGAGAAATCCTTGGAAACGTGCTCCAGGAATTTATGCTTATTGGTTGCCCTTCTGCTCTACGGTAGCCACAACTCCTAAAGTCCAGGCGCACTGCAGGAAGACAAGAATCCAGCAACCTGTCCTTGCCCGCTCTGAGCTTCACCACAACGTCAACGTGACTACGGCCCTCGGGGGGGGGGGGGAACGTGGGGACAGGCTTACTAGTCCACGGAACTCCAAATGAACATACATTCCAAGCCTCAGATCCTCGTTCACGCAGGCTGGGCAAACAGGAAATGTCGCCCATTGAGTTGCTTTTGGTGGGCCTGCACACGCGTCCTGGTCGCGGCGTCAGAGCTTCTAAACCGGGACCGTCTTCCATTTTCCCTTTGACGTTACTCGTGTGTGCCAGAGAGGAAGAGCAGAAACTCCATCCTAATGTGTTCGCCCGTTTGAGCGGCTGGGCTTCTCCTCCGGCTGGATGTGGTCCAGGCTACTCTGGTGGATGTGGTCCACCCCTGCTTACACTGAAGTGGCCTGGGTTTGTGACATCACCGGTTAATGTGCTGGGGAAACTATTCAGTGAGGGTACAGCTGGGCTAAAATAGGACTTTGGGCTGCTGCATCTCATGAACCAACAAAATCTGCATTGGGCGTTCCGGCCCTTAGCCGCAGAAGGGCACGTGTGGGTTTGGGTGACCCCATGTGAGCAGAATGGGGTGCATGATGGAGGACAAAACATACTGCCACATTAAGGGTGTTGGGGGAAGAGTCCCTACACCCAACTGCTTCCTGGGGCAAAGGTCAAGCCAATGTGGGGGCCCTGACAGACTTTACAAGGGGTCTAACTACAGAGAGCCCTACATCCATAGCAACTATATTAGATGGGGGCCTCGTCTACCTAACAGAGAGAAATCTGTCTTTCTCCAACACGTGTTCCTCAGCTGTATCAACTACACTCTTGGAGTTCCCAACAAGTGTAGCCGCAGATATTACACAGCAGAAAAGGCCTACGCCACCATGGTGATTCAGAACATTGAGAAGACCACCTGCAGAAACTCCAGAGGTGTAACAGTATACATCTAGGCTCCTTAAAATGAAAGTCATGGCAAGAGACATGGAGGGCAAACGATGTCTGAAATACTCATTAATGTTTCACTAGAGTAATGATCTCTGGAAATATCTCCATGTGATGATTTGAAGGCACGGTTTGGGTGCCTTACACACACATGGGCATTTTGACATTAACTGGGATGAGGTATGTACTATAACAGGCAGTTCTCATTGCTCCAAACAATAAAACACCTTGAGTTTTGACTTTTATAAGAATCGATCAAGCAACAAGCATCAAAGCAGCTAACATGAAAAACGGAAAGATGTACTTACGGGTGGTTGAGGAGGTCCTTTGCCACTGCTGCGTCCTCTGAAATTAATAAAAAAAAAAGGTATGAGATCGGAGCAAACTGAGGAACCGTGACTGCCGAAACTGTAACTTCACCTCAGGAGTAAGAAGGCCCACTTCAAGAAATATCAAACCCCTGTACTTTTAAAGACAGGAGGACTGTTAGTTAACATGAATATGTTCTTACAAATCAAACACTGGTGCAGACTTAGTACGGATTAAGCTAAGACTTCTTCCAAGAGAGCATGCTGCCGTTTTATCCATTTTCTGAAAACATTTCTTAAAAAGTTGCCAGTCCTCATTAAAAGTTGATGTGACTCCTAGCCATTGCCAGTTCTCTCCAACTGACGAGGAGGGAGAAGGAATAAACTGACCATCGAAACGTATGACACAAAATAACTTCCTATACGAAGAGCAATGCCTGGTTCCAAGTGTTGTGGAACCAATTTCAACGTAATAAAACGGAAGATGTCCTCACTGGAGTTTGAAGACCAAAATCTACACCATCCTGGCCACGATGGGCTGATGATCTGGTTGCAGAGCACAACAAACATCGTGAGTAGCTTTAGTAACCTAAAAACGTTAAATAAATCCTTCCAGTGTTTTTTCTGCAGAACAAGAGCCTAAATGCTTTGTAAACAAGTTGGGCTTTGCAGATAACCTACCGCTTTCTTAAAACACCTCTCAAATTCCCTGCCCTTCACCATGCACCAGGAACAAGCAACCGAGACACTCCCAATTTGCCGGACAACAATGCTCAGCATTCATCACCACCCGCCAGGTTTCCTAGGAATGCTGGGAAGTGTAGTCCAACCGCCCCAGGAATGTGGCACCCACAACATACTTTTCAACTTCCTTTGGTTGGAACATGCAACAGGAGCAAGTCAAACACGTAAAACCTTCAGCTGTTTTCCTAATGCAATTCCCCCCACCCCCCCAATGTATGGATTTCTACGACATGACAGAGCAGGGAGAGTAGACATTTCTGAGTCATTTTTCCCAATAATTAAACGCTTAAGCTTATTTCTCCCTGTATACTGTAAAAGTCTCTTGCTATTTGATAACCAATATAATACTTAAAGCTTGTTAATTAACTGAGCACATTCTCTTTTAATTCAGTTTCCCTACTTCTCCCTCAGGGACCTCCTCAGCTATCCAAGCTTGAGAACTCCAGCTTCCTTGTTCCTTTAGGGTCCCACTGCCTGGAAGGCTACCTGAACCCCAAAAAAAAACCCTGGCGTGTCCGTCCCCCAAACCTTTAAAAGGTGCGTGCTTATCATGCTAAAAAATGAACTGAGCTTTGCTTAGGAGCACAAATAGGACCCGCCAAGTAAATGTCGACACACTGCTCAGGGTAACCCCTCCAGGTCCTCCTCTTGCATTACCACCTCAGATGGCGCTCATGAAATGCAGGAGCAAAACACTCAAATTTCAGTCATGTGACTTGGAGCCCTCGTTCGGCATTCGAAGGGGGGAATGGTAGTGGTTCCCCTCCGGAGGCCTCCTGCTCCCAGCGCCATTCTTTAAACCTCCCTCAAATACCCCAGACGGGCAAAAAACGCCAACCGCCTGTGAGGGATGCTTCTGTCAACGGTGCGGTAGGTCAGCTGGGACGTTGGTGGCAGCTTCCAAGCAGGATCCGATGGATTCCTGGGAGCTTCACTCTTATAATGGTTCTCGTTTCCTCTTACTGTAGCAGTTCCTTCCACTCCAGGATTTTCAAGGGCTTCCTGTGCAACACGTTGGAAGCGCCCCCAGCTTGAGTTTGGGCCCAGCAAATCACGGATTGGGGAGCGGAGTTGCCCAGCCGCGATCCGTTGCCTTGCAGACATCCACACACCGGACAGACCAGCTATTTCTCCTATCACGAAAGTCGTGGAAAATACTTCTAGAAGGGAAGGCCGGTAGCTCTCCAAGGGAATCCAGAGGATCCTTACAAGTTGAAGGCTAGCCGTTATCGTAGGGACATATAGCCGATGCATCGCAAGAACGGGGTGGGCTCTCCGTAAGATGGCTGTCAACGACAAGCTTCCAAGGCGAAAGGCATCTTTTGTGCTCAACATCACCAAGTGCCTTCCTCTTCCCTCGGAGCAAATCACAACCCATAGGAAAAAGAACAAGGCATGCTCCTGGGCCAGCTGCCAAACGTTCCCTTGTATTCGGGAGGGACGCTAACTTAAGCCACAAAGAAGCCAGCCGTGCTTTGATCGGAGCAGACACTTCTTGGTCACCAGGGCGCAAGAGAAGATGGAGGAACTACCCATGGTGCTTGGCACGAGGACCCCCGAGTTTCTGGCCTGTTCTGAACTACCTGCAACCAAAATGCCAGAGAAGCCAGCACCCACAATCCTTCCAAGCGGACTCCTTTCTCACCACAGCAATACATACTCACTGGGAACCCAACCAATTGGGCTGCTAAATTCGCAGCACCGTTGACAAAACATGTAAGCCGAGAAAGTCATCAGTGCATAGACAGGACTTACAGAAGAGGTGGTTCATCCTTTCTCTTTTTTTAAAAAAAAAAATCTGCCAATGGTTTTGCTGACAAGCATCGAGGTTTAAAGCTTCTGTCCTCGTGAATAAGCTTTAAGTTACTTCTGATCAATGTATTGTCGAAGGCTGATCAGTTCGGCTTATTGGAGAAATTGGTAGGTTCAGATCGCTTCTTCTTCTTCAATTACCTTTCGGCACAGATAACCTTCTCTGGTGTTGGAAGAGACTCTGCCCTACATTTACAAAGGATTTGAGCCCAGAGGCAAATCGGAGGCTGGTTGTAGGTGAACAACGCTCAGGCTACTTAAGGGAACCTGCACGTTCGAGTTATCCGTGCAGCAGCAGCTCGTCTGAGCTCTAAATGCTGTAAACTGATTTCTGTGTAAACAGAAGGGAAGCTAGGAATTTGCACCCTGACGTTTCTAGCAGGGGGGGGGGGGAAAGCCAAGGACATCATAAAACAGGAGTTTTGTTGAAACTGTAGGAGGAGCGCGAGGTTGATCTACAGTAGCAAAACAAAAAACCAAAAAAACGGAGGATTCTGGTAGCACCTTTTCCGATGAACAAACATTATTAAAAGGCGTAAGCTTTGGGAGCTGCAGCTCATGAAAAGCTTCTGCCTTTTAATAAAATCTGTTCGTTGGGAAAGGTGCTACGAAACCTCTTTTGAGTAAACATTTACAGAAATCCCCCCAACTGAGGCTGGTTCTTTTTTCTCTTTTAAGGTTCAGGTGTGCGACTTTATTTCATCAAACGTTCAGGCTGCCTTCAAATCCAGCCTCATTTTTCCTGTGTTGTCCCAGCTTTGCTGTGCAAAAAAAAAGAGAGATTTGAATTGGTTTTATCAGGCGAACCTTTTTTCGCCAGCCCCAAGCCTCATCTACAGATGCATAATGGGTTCCCTCCCTTTACGGCTCTTGGGCCCCAAACAGTAAGGCCACCCATTTTATGTCTTTCAAGGACTTGGTTGTTTTGGCTGCAAACCCTTTCCTGCAATTTGTTCCTTCTGAAATCTTTCTCCAAATTCATGATTAAACCGCTCCTTGGTAAAAGTGAAGTCTTTTACTTGAAGAGAATTCTTGTAGATTAGAGGGACAGGAATGCTTCTGATGATGGGAGGAGGATGGTTGGGATTGTGTGGAGATCAATCGCTGTGCCCCGGACAGACAGAATTGCGACCTAGCATACAATTTCTTATCTGTTTAGCTATTAAACTGTACTTGGACCTTCCTGTCCTTTTGTCCCTGGGAAAAGGATCCATAATCTTTGAGGGGATGTCAAAAAACAACACAGAAGCCAGCCCTTCTGTCCCTCGCCCATCGCTTTGTCTTCTGCACTTTCAGGAGATGGGGGGACTGAAAATAGTTGGACTATTTATCTCTCCACGCAATCAAGACCGAAGACATCAGCTTTCCGTGCTCCAGAGAGGGATAAAAGGAACGTGACTGTGGTTTGGGGCAAAAGCTTTCAGAAGTTCAAGAGCTTTCCGAACATGACCATATAGGCATACGTACAATTACACACACACGTGCTCCTAACCAAAATACTGACAACAGAAATTGAAGCTCTACTGTTAAGCACCAATTTACCTTTAAAAAACTCAAAAATATAGAACCTGAAGTGGGGAATCAATGATAAAACAGGAAGCATTTGCTTGACAAGCCTATTTCAACTTAGGCACACGGTAGCTTGATGTGTGCTGCAAGATACCTATTCAACTCTCTCCCTAAGGAAATTGTCTTAGACAAAGCCAAATTACTGAGCCGCATCCTTCAAATGGGTTCCATGTCCACCTGGCTGAAGGAGACACCGGTGGGGGCCCAACCCAACTGGGAAGTAATGGGGCCTTGGAGTATTTCCAAGCCGTCCCTGGAGATGCCAGACACCGGACCAAGGCCCTGGGCAGGCTGATTACCAGTGATCCATGCTCCTTCCCCAAAGCACTGGCGCTTTGTCTCCTCAGGCCAAGGAGTTCCACATGGCCTGCAGCACCAGGAGATCCAAGGTCAAGCTGAGTGGGAAACGGGGGGGGGGGAATGTCTTCCCAGTACAAAGTCCCACCTTCAAAGGAGTGGAAATCTATGCTCCATTCAGAAATGCTTGGAAACCCGGTACTCCATGCTGTATGCGAAGGGGCTATCCTCCTTGGGCCCTTGCCACGCAGCAGCAGGAACAGCGTGCTGAATCCCTTCTCTGCCCATTCACTCACCTAGTTGGCATCTCCACTGTCTTTGGCTACCAGGCTATGGTTGAAAGACACAGGGGATTTACGTACTCCCTGGTCACTATAAGTGACGCCTGCTGATTTACAAGGAGGCGCTCGAGCCTCCGTCTCTGTAAGAAGTGGCTCCATGCAGGAAAGGTGAGTGAATTCTCGCAAATAAACCTGCCACCAAAAACTCTCCGCTAGCAGAGGAACTTAGGATATTCCCAACCAACGTTTTGGTAAAAACGTCAACAGGACGAGCAGCTATTCCCATTCAGATTAGCTGACCAAGCTTCTCTCTCGTTTCTTCTGATTTTGCTTTGAAAGTCTGAAGAGGATGAATTTAGTCACATTTAAAATATGAAAGCCGGCCTCAGAATAGAAAGCAGGAAGGTGTTCCACTTCGGCCGGGTAGCCGTATACCATAAATTAATACTACAGTGTTGCATAACTACAAAAGGTATCCAAGGATTTAGGATAGTTTCAACAGCTGTCTCCATTTAAAAGCAAACATCAATCTTCAGTAAAACAGTGCCTTAATCTTCTCTACCTGCAACATTTCCAACCTTGGTAGGCACAACTTTCTACTTTCCCTTTTCACTTAGAAGCCCTAAAGGGAGGCAGACCACCAGCACGGAAGCAGCTTAGCTCAAACGCGAGAAAATCTGAGTTATGTCTACAGTATTGTAATCACCGACAGTGAAAGAATTCATTGATCATTAGGACCCGTCTGTCCCACCTTATCCCCTCGAGGGCTCCACCCAATACCACTCAAGGTTGGGGCATTAAAAAACTTCGAGGCAGACACCTCTTCGATATCGGAAGAACATTAACCGTCCAGGGCCACGTAGGCTGGAAAAGCTGGTCCTCCGTAAGAGCCGCGGTGCCACCGCACATCTCCAGGCCACCACCTTTCCCAATACGCTGGGGGGAGATTTAGACCCCCCCCCCCCCAACAGCTCAGGGTGAAGCCCAACCGCCCTCCTCTCCCTCTGCTCAGAGGAGAGGCCTGTTCTCTTTTGGGGGGGAACCCGCTGGTTGTGGCCGGCGCGCCTGTGCTGCTGCTTGCTCCGGGGGACGGGCAGGAAAAGGGTCCCGCTGCGCCACACGAAGGCCGCGGAGGTGCCCTCTGCCCGGGCTCGGCTCCCCTCGCCGGCCTTGAAGGGCAGCGGCCTCCTCCTCCCTCGCCCGGCCCTCCCGCCTCCTCCAGGCCGGCGCCCGGGCAGCGGGTCCACGCAGAGGCCGCCTCGCCGGGCCGGCCTTGCCACCGCAGTCCCCGGGCTCGGCCGAGCAGGGCAGGACCGGGAGAGGGAGGCCTCCGGCCACCGGGGCGTGCTGGCAGCGGCGCCCTGACCAGCCGGGCCGCGAGAGCGTCCCGGGGAAGGCCGGGCGCCCCAACCCTCCGGCCGGCCTCTCCGCTCCACCCCTCGGAAGGCCGCCTCGGCCCGGCGGGAGACCACCACGGCGGCGGCCGCCTCCCGAACCCCCTGCGGCATGCCCGGCCCGAGGGCAGCGCACCTGCCCCTCTCCTCCCCGCCCGGCCGGGGGCTTCCCTCCTCCAGGGGCCGCGGGGACCCCCTTCCTGGCCGCCCCCAGCCCCGGATGCGGGCGGGCCCCGGCCCGCGGGCGATTCTCCCCAGGGCCGTCAGCAAGAGCTCCGCCCCGACCCCGACCCCGTCCCCGTCCCCGTCCCGGACCCACCTGCCCAGCGTCGGCCGCCCGCCCGCGCCCGCGCCCGCGCCCGGCCCGCCTTGCGCCTTGCGCCCGCCCGGAGGGGGCTGGGGCTGCGGCGGCGGCGGCGGCGGCGGCGAGGGCTGCGGCTGGGCCGGGGGCGCCCCCGGGGCCGGCGGGGGCGGCGAGGGCGGCGCGGGCTGCGGCGACGGCTTCAGCGCCATGGCGCGGCGGCAGCGATGACGGCGAGCCGGCAACCAGCGCGAGGCCCGGCGGAGGGATCCGGCCGCGGGGCGGAGCGGCGCGGCGGCGGCGGCTCCCCAAGCAGGACCGCGGCTGCCTTCCTTGCGCGCCGAGCGAGCCCCGGAACCGCTTCCCTCCTCCCGGCGCGCGCGCTCCCGGCTCCCCCGCGCGCCCCCGAGCCGGGCGGAGCGGGCAGTCCCTGACCACGTGCAGAGTGGAGCCGGGCGGGGGAGCGGCCCGTCCGGGTCCTTCGCCCACCGGCCCCCCCCCCCCGACTCTCCAGGCGCGGACGCCCCCCGAGCACGGAGGGACCCGTCTCCCTCCCCCCCGTTTTAAGGAGCCCCCGACCTGGCCGGCTTCCTCCCCCTTCCAGGCCGCCCCGAAGCCGGGGAGCGACCGGGGGAGGCAGGTTGGAGACCGTGGGGCAGGCGCTCCCCCCTCCTGTCTCGGGGGTCGTCGGGAGCCCTTCCCAGTCCCCGCCAGTTTAACCAGTCGGCCCCCTAGTCCGGGGGCGGAGAAGGGGAGCGGGCCGGCTCGCGCCGGCCATTCATTGCCGAGGGGGCTTGATTCAGCCTTATGGGGGGGTTAACCCGGCCCTGTTTAAGGGCGGCTTGCGGAACAAGCCACAGTTCACACAACACACGAAGCCACAAACGTGCTTCTCAACCTCAGCGGGGGCTGGCTTCTGTTTCCCAGCGGCTACATGGTGGCTTCGTAGGCCGAGAGCCGGTTCCACACGAAACAGCCCTGACCAATCTCCACTCTGTGGTTTTCATCATGGCAGGGGCGAATCTTTATTCAAGGATTACCCCCTTTGGTAAAACAGGGTGGGTGGCACCAATCGAGGGTTAAAATGCCAGCCTGGCTCATTCCACGCAGGGGGATGCTCCAGGCTTGGCAAAGCAGGGAACTGGAAATTGGGTGTGAAAGGAACAGGAGGTTCCGACCTTCCAAAAATGCATTCCCCCCCCCCCCCCAAAGAGATTGGAGGAACAAATGCTCTCAGCCTCAAATCTGCAAAGAGCACTGGGAAATGGATGTGGCAGGTCTAAAAACAAAGTATGCGAATTATTGTATGTATATACATGCATTATGTGTGCGTACACACACACACACACACACACACACACACACACACACACACACCCCTATGCCAACCATCTAGGCCAGTGCTTCTCAACCTCAGCAACTTTAAGACCTGTGGACTTCAATTCCCAGAATTCTCCAGCCAGCACAGCACAGCACAGCACAGCACAGCACAGCACAGCACAGCACAGCACAGCACAGCACAGCACAGCACAGCTGGCTGGAGAATTCTGGGAATTGAAGTCCACAGGTCTTAAAGTTCCCAGGGATGATATGTCGATGAAGGTTCTCAGTCATCCAGGTGGAATTCCCAGGGATGAGAAACACTGATATAGGCAGTTGTAGTTTTAATTTATCTGGAGGACAGCATCACGGTAGAAAAGTTGCAGGAAAGTATGAGCAGCAACATTTTGGGTCAAAGAGTTCACAGAAAAAAGTTTCTTTCCCCCTTTCTTTGTGTCACCGAGTTTGCTTCCTGTTTAGCTTGCTGGAACAAGGGAGGAGTCGAAATATCCAGTGAGGTGGTATCTTTGTTATGACAAAAGGGGGAAAAAAAGAGAAGATCCAACTTATGATTCCTCAGAACTCATTCACAAACTGAATGTTCAGCAAAATCAAGGGCCAGGGCTGGGCCAGGTCTCTGGATATTTTTGTAGCTGCAAAATCTGCATTGGGGGTGACTTAGTTGGATTAAGCTGAAGATTTTAAGTGGGGTGCTGCAAGGAAAGACCACCAGCCTTCAGGAGATGGGACAGATTGGCATTAGAAAAATGAAACAGCCCTGCCTCCAGGGAGTTTGCAATTTATGACTCGCTGTGCAAAGATTGAGAGAGAGAAAGGTTTGTTTTTGCAACCCACTGCAGTGTAAGATCCTTAAGATAAAACTTAAGGACCTTAGATACTTAAGGTGATAAAAAGGTAAAGGTTCCCCCCGCACATTTGTGCAGTCCTGTCCGACTCTAGGGGCTGGTGCTCATCTCCGTTTGTTAGCCGAAGAGCCAGCGTTGTCCGAAGACGCTTCCATGGTCGTGGCCGGCATGACGCACGCGGAGCGCTGTTACCTACCCACTGAAGTGGTACCTATTCATCTACTTGCATTTGCATGCTTTTGAATTGCTAGGTTGGCAAGAGCTGGGGCGAGTGCGGGAGCTCACTCCGTCACGCAGGGCTAGGGATTTGAACCTCCGAACTTGCCATCTTCTGATCACAAGCCTGGCATCTTACCCGCTGAGCCACCACGCCCCTTCAACTTAAGGTGATACTCCCCCAAAAATCAACATCTATTGTTGATAGGACAGAGTTGCAAGGGGCACTTTACATTAGTCGCCCAGTGGAACAAAGACCCAGATTCCCAAACCACCTGGCGTTGACTCATCTGCAAAGCCGCTGGGCTGTCCTTCATGGCCAGTTGAAGAATGAAGTGACTACAGGACTGGACAGGGGTCTGATATTGGTCAGTTACGTGAGTGCCCGAAACTATGATGTGTTGGCTTGGCTGGGGCGTAACACCCGCGAGCCCAGCCAAAGCAAGAACCTTCCGTTCCGAGCAAAGCTTAAAACTGCCGTTGCCAATCTGGCCCATCTCAGAGGCAACATCAGAGCTTGGGGAATGGCTGGATTTATTTCATCCTAGTTCCTTCAACAGCAGAATGTGATCTTGGGAAACTTTGCCCCCAGGAGGGAGCTATGGACCCCCGTCCCACTGTGCCTAGTTGATCCACTGGATAAAACCGCATGGGGTGCGCCACAGCAAAAGCTGCTCCCGCTACTTCCTCTCTGCCACGACAAAGGGCCAAGCCATTGTTAAAAGTGGCTGCTCGATTTTCAATGTATTCTTTGTATTACGGCCTTTTTGGCATTCATTGTATGTATACAAATCCTCTTTCCTCACAAAAGTATCTTTATCAGTAGGGTTAGGAAAGAAACAGCACAGCCACTTTGGTCTAGTGGTTAAAGCAACAGGCTAGAAACCAGGAAACAGAGAGTTCTAGTCCCGCCTCAGGCATGAAAGCCGGCTGGGTGACCTTGGGCCAGTCATTCTCTCTCAGCCCAACTCACCTCACAGGGTGCTGTTGTGGGGAAAATAGGAGGAGGAAGGAGTATTAGGCATGTTCCCCACCTTGAGTTATTTATAAAATAACAAAGGCGAGATATAATAAATAAATAAAATCCATCAGTGCATTAAATGCATTGGTCCACCTTAATTAGAGAAGCTAAGCAGATCCCTACAAATGGGGGGGGGGAATCCAAAGCGTCAAGGTAGCAGCTGCAACCGCACAGTTGGACCCCCCTCCCTTTTTGGGCTCTTCCCTGGGATTTAGAAGGAAGCTGGAAGTTTACAAGTAGAGATGTTTCTTACCAGAAACACTCTTTTTCTTGCTTTGCTTCAAAAAGTTCACTTTCTTCAGAAACAAGACTCGGGAATAAATCTTGTTAAGTGGAACTGAGAGCCAGGTAACTGAAGAATTGTATAATGGGTGGGCCTCGACACTGCATCTATAAACTACGGTTTGCGATCTCACTTGTTGAAGGAACCCAGCCAGCCACCTGGAGTATGCCAATAAGCCATATTTAAGCCATTATAATTAATTAATCAATCATCCTAGCTTCATGCAATATGCGACTTTGTGGCACTGTCTGCTGCATTCTTACAACCGATAGGCATATTTTGCACAAACATCAGATTATCTTTTATCCAGTTTAATATATTCTCATTGCTGATGTTATAGTCCAGAATTTTTTTTAAAAAGAAGTAGACACTGATGGGTGTTGTAAGTGCCAATCAAGCTACGCACTACCCTTGAACAAGGCGGGCTGTTCTCAGCTAAGCCAATTGGAGGATTTCACATTGCTCTTACTCCGTACATAAGTGGCATCTTCCAGATACAACACAGAAGACCCCTTGCAAAACTGCCTGCATCTTGATCAGTTATGATAGGAGCCTCTCAGCCGAAGCAACAGCAATACAGAGACCTTTGCTGTTCACACCCCAATGCTTGGCTAACGACAAATTTGCTAATAAAAATGTACTTCTGAAGTTATCCTTTTCGGTGTGCTCAGCTCCTGTTCAATTCTGAATTTTTCCCCTCTAACTTTCCTTCTCTCTGTCTCAACCCATTTCCCCCATGTCTGATCATGCAGCCACTTGCTCACTTCCTCCTCCTTTCAAGGGAAATCGGCGAGGGGAGGAAGCAAGAGAGAACACAGCAATAATCAAGGCAATGCAAAAAATACTTTTAAGGATGCTTTAAAAATAACCTCAGTAGGTGCTGTGCGACAGATATCATGGCTCTTATATTCTCTGAGATAGCCCTATGCAATGCACATGCCGTTTGAAATTTAAAACGCATTTGTCCTGTGGTTTTATCTTAGGAAAAACACCACACCAAGAGGCTCAGAAGCCACGGGACTGCGAAGAACGGGAAGATCAAAGAGCTGCGTGCTAGTGCCACACACACAGGCTCGCCCCACCTGACTCCTGGCAAGGACAGCTGGGGCCACATTGGCTCAGGATTATGGGAGTGCAGGCCCCATGCATTTGCCAAGGTTCAGGTTGCCTCACTGCAAGCAACTTGGTCGGCTGACTTTTGCCAAAACTCAGGGCCCGGACTTGCTGCTCCCAAAGAAACCAAGTTTCATCAGCCAAGAACAAGTCCTGGATTTTGGCTCTAGCTTAGATGAGGAGCAGCAGCAACAACACAGGATCTTGGCCCTGGACCAGATGCCGAGCAAACCATTTCCATGCACGTAGTTGCTGGAGTCACTGGGATGGAGGAGGAAGGCATTTAACAGACCAAGACAAGCTTCAGAGCCCGGGGCCTCATGAAGCTGGCTTGATAAACGCCAAGAGCTGCAGTAGCCAAACCCAGAAGCCTGGTAGGCCCTCGCTGCAGAAACTAAGCAAGGTTTCTCAAGGAGAAGCCCTGTAAATTGGGTGCCTCCAAGCTAGCTCGTCAATAGCTTACTGGTGCCTCTTCTCTTATAAACCAAAGCAGCAAAGCACCACTTCCACCAAAAGTTGGCCTATTGACTCTCTGTGCTGAAGGACCAGTGTGCTATGCGAGCTACGGTGCCAACTGAACACTCTTAAAACTTGTCCGGTGTTTAGCCGGTTCCGTATCTAATGCTTGCTGCCGAGTGTGACGCTGCTATGGAGGACTGCTCCAGCCAAAGCCTGCACCCGGGGGGCCTGGTGTTTTGAAAAAAGATCCAAGCCCCCAGCCTGTGCTAGGCACTTCAGTAGCGTGCAGGCCCATGCGTTGGACTCTGCGTCCTTCCTTGCGAACGCCTACACAAAGGCGGGCAGAGCCAACGCCCCAGGGGCTATCTCCCAATATGCACCTCCTTCTGAGAAAAGGTGGTTTGGAAAAGAGTCTTGGGGGCGTGGGAGGAGGGGAGAGGTTTACTCCTCGCATCGGCAGCTTCCCAAGTGCCTCGCTGCAGCAGAATGCCGTGCCTGGAATCGTGCAACGGACGTGCACGGGGTAGGACGGGAACTACGAAGTGGGAACAAGGCAAGCGGGCACAAACGCACTTCGCTATCCATCTCCCCAAATGGCAAAGGTGGGAATTGGATGTGACAATACCCATAATGCATCATCAGGGACGAACCATGCACGGCAGGAGACAAGAATTAGCTGTAAAGAGCCGGGGGGGGGGGGAGGGGGGGAGGGAATGACATGAACCGAACCCCTGGCACTGTTGCAGCATAGCATGAGAGACCACATGAGGCCAAACATCTTATCAAGGGAGGGAGGCACCCTCCCCTGCCAGATTCCCCAATCAGAGGATTTCAGCCCTGATCTCCTCCAGCCCCTTTTCAGGGTTCCTGCTGAGCTGAGCTGAGCTGACCATCTTCCTGCTCCAAAGCACGTCTCCCCAGGGCAACTCACTGCCCTCCCTCTCATCCTGGTGAGAAAAGCCCACGTTTAGGTCTAACTTTCAGGATGCGGAGGATGTACAGCGACGGTGGCCGCAGCCGCCGCAGCCCTTCCTGCTCCCCCAGAGGGAGAACCGAAGGCTGTCGAGCGTTTTGGCTTCTGCGCTTGTTTTAAAAGGTCTCGATCGAAACATCGAGAGCTGAAACTCGGTGCCCTCAAGGATGCAGCAGAGAAAGGGGAGGTCAGTCAGGCCCGGCAGCCAGCCTAGCGATCGCTACGTGTTGCCTAAGACAAGCTAGCTAGCAGAGGGAGAGGCGCCGTGGAGGCGGCCGGTGGCCGGGAGTTGGTGCAAGGGGTAGGAAAGGATCCAGAAGCCGGTCACTGATCCCTGGCTGGACTGCCAAGCCTATTTTTGCCAAACAGACAACTCCCGTTCTGCCCCCGACACCCCTCCTGCGGCCAACAGCGGTCACTTCGGTTGCCTCCGCTTCGTTTCTTCACTTGCCCCTTTTGCTCCTACTCTTCCGGGAGGAAGGCTTCCCGCCACCCCCTGTGGACGAGCCAGCCGAAGAGGCCACAGGGATGTTAATTTGTCCGTCCTGGATCTCCTGTCTCGCCTCGGCGGGCAGGTGGTTGATTTTCTGCTGGGCCTCCAGGTAGAACATGACGTCGCGGAGCTGCTCCTGGACCTCGGTGATCTGCAGGTCCTTTTGTCTGCAAGTCTCCTTGAGGAGTTTTTCTTCATCCTTCAGCTTGTTCTGGAGCAAGATCTGGTTGGCCCGCAAGCATTTGTTCATCTCCTGCTCTTCCTTCAGCTCGTTGGTGAGCTTGGACACCTTGGTGTTTAACTGAGTGCATCTGAAAGGCACAGAAAGAAAGGAAATTGGGGCAGCCGGCGCAAAAGTCTTCACTGAGATAAAAGGAGCAGAAATTCCTGGCTGTCTCGCCAAGGCATGGCCTCCCTAAAGACTAACAGGACGCTGCATGCATTAGAGCAGCCTTTCCCAACCTTCTGATCCTGGAGGAACCCTTGAAATGTTTTCCAGGCCTCGGGGAAGGAACCCCTGCCCATTCAGGCTCCAATAGAGGCCAGAAGTTACAGAATTATTCTATTCGTTTCATGGGTAGGCCTGTGTATGGGCATGAACGGTGTTCTTAAACTAAAAGTAAAGAATGAAATTTACCTCTTCAATGTGAAGTTGCCTGAATTTGAAGTAATTCTTTAAATAAATCGTGATCTCCCAGGGAACCCTTAGGGACCTCTTGCGGAACCCCAGGGTGCCACGGAACCCTGGTTGAGAACCCCTGCATAGGGCTCAATATGTAGCTCCTACGGAAGTTAATTCTGGACCAAGATGAAGAGCTGGTGATCCAAAGCGGTGGTGGTGGATTAGAGTCAAATTCGCCCACAAGATGCACTTTTGCCCACAAATCACTTATTTAGGAACACCCACTTCTAAGTCTGAAAGTTACCCACTTCCTTTCAAGTGACTGCTTCTCCTTCAGTAAGTCATTCAGTTTGTGTTCGAGTGAGTCGCATTTCTCAATCGTCTCTTTAAATTTCGTCTTCATATTGTTGATCTGTGAAGAAAAAATGACAAGACATTTTAAGGTCCAGATGGATGCTCTGGATTGCCCAGAATCTGATTTAAGGATCACCAGGGGACGTAGACATCATATTTCCCAGAAAGTTTTCAGGGTTAGCAATAAATACCATAGAGAAATGTTACACTTTGTGTTAGGAAGCCAACATCTTGTTTACATCTTGTTTACCGGTTTCTTTGATGAATATTCCTGGAACTACCTTTGAAGGAGAAAGGATTTACTCTGCTTTGGAAGAGGAAACATAGACTGAACAGAGAAAAGAAACTCTGCAGCCCATGAGGTAGCTTCCTCTAGTCCAGCACAGCTACCTCTAGGTCAGTGTTTCTGAACCTTGGCAGCTTGAAGATGTGTGGACTTCAACTCCCAGAATTCCCCAGCCAGCTGGCTGGGGAATTCTGGGAGTTGAAGTCCACACATCTTCAAGCTGCCAAGGTTAAGAAACCCTGCTCTAGGCTCTTAACAAGGAGCTCCATGGCTGGACTTCGATCCAAGGAGCAAAATGGGTGACTCCATCTGAGATAATTCATGCATTCAGAAATGGAAGAAGCCCAACCCGACACGCACATGTATCCCACTGCAGCAGTATAAACTAAAATCCTGGTACTTGCTATCCACAGAAAAAACGCACTGTTGACCTCAGAAGAAACTTACTTCTTCAGCTGTATCCTTCTCTATCCGGACTATCTTGTTCTCCCAATAGATGCGCTGGGACTCCAACTGACTTGTTAGCAAGTAGGAATACTGCATTCGGAGGGAAACGAGAGACAAAGTGGTCAAGCTGTCCTTCCTTCCTTCAGAGGAGAGCTGGAATTCCATCCCAGAAGCCTCACCACCTCCAAATTATATTCAAGGGGACAGGTTTCTTCAGCAGGCGCCTTTCAATTGCATCACATCCCTGCTAAAGCACGTTTCTTTAAGCCAACACTGAAGGCATGGTTACTCCGCTAAAACATGGTGTCCAGGAGTAAGACGCTGGTGGTGATCACCATGTGCAAAAGCAGAAGAGGCCGGAAGCGCATGCCAGGGAGAAGAAGAGGTGTGCCGGCCAATCTGATGCAGCTGCTTTGCTGCTTAAACCAAACCAGATCAAATTCCCTTAATAATCACTGGCCGATTCAAAAACATCTTTAAGGCAAGACCTGTTGCCCACCCGATTTTGATTTCAGTTACCCATCCTGGTAACAACACAAATAGTAACCCATTCCATCCAGAAGACAACCCTAGATGATGAGAAACATTCTATAAGGCATCCATTAAGTTAGCCATGAAAATGTCCAAAAACTAAGACTCTAGGAAGAGCAATGCACACTTACCTCTAGTTGTAAGGCATCAATTTTCTCTTCTTGACACACGTCCCCCTCACATTCATACTGAACCGGCTTCCCATCTGTTTTGCTGGCCACCAGACGGTGGACATAATTGTCTAGAGAAAACACAACCACCTACTGGTCATCTTGAGGCAAAGCTCCCTTGGATTTAGCACCACAGCAAATGCAGGAAGTTCTGAATCGAGATCAAAGTAAAAGCAGCTCAGGGGTCACCTCCACCTATGCCCACCTTCAGGTGTGTTATGGGAGAAGAAGATCCACCTTGCTGAGATCTTTGCAAGGCGAGCTCTCGGCTCCTTTCGGTCTCACCCTTCATGAGCCATGAGTTAAGGAGGCGACCTTTAGACTTTTAGGGGACCTAACCGGACCCTTCTCCCCACACAAGGACTGCAAGACTTGATCTCTTGCTCTCAAAAACTGCACCCTCTCCGATTATAGCAAACTAGACGAACCAGGGATCTTTCCTAGTGAGAACAGCTTCCTAAGGAGATGGCCTTGCACAGCTAAGCATCCACTCTGAGGCGTGGCTCAGCAGCCGGAGGAACAGGGCTTACCCCCCGCATAGTCCCAGACCCTGTGGTTGGTCAGCTGCATGGCATAGGTGTGCTGCGTCTCCTCAAAGTGCTTGTATGCATGCCGGCTCACGTAACGCCCACATCCAATGTGCCCGCAGATGAGGCATATCCAAAGGTTCTGTGGAACAGAAGGAGCAATACAAGGGAAGTACGGGGGGGCAAAAACAAATCCTCCGACTTCTGGAAAAGCAACACCCGCTGAGCAGCAGAACTGATTTCTGGACAGGCTCACTCACTTCTTGGACTCCACACTCAAAGCACTTGTTTTCCTCCACAGGCTCTGGGGTCTGGCAGTACCTGCAGACGGGGCACCTGGACGAGGGAGAAGAGAAGGCCCTGAGGACGCCAAACAAGGCCTCGCGGCTTCGAACGCCTGGCTCTCTACTGCAGCTGCTCTCACCCACCCACCCGCCCCCGTGAGTATCTTACGTGGTGTCCTCCCACCGCTGTAGGCACTGGCTGTGGAAGCTGTGATTGCAGACCGTGGTGAGGATCCCATTGACGGACTCGTCCATCCTCTCCAGGCAGACGGTGCATTTGGGGAGCTCTGTCAGGTCCATGACGGGGAGGCTGGCCCCCTGCAGGAGGAGAGCACACCCCAGCCAGTCAACCTTCCCCTTAGCAACAAACGTCAGAGGGAACCCTCTGCAAGCTGATCTGCACAACCGAGCATCGCAGAAGGGCTGCGGAGCCTTATCGCCACGTGATCCCAACCACGGCTCCCCCCATCCCACTGGCCTTGCTTGTCCTTTGGCTGCACGTTGCACAGGAAGATTGACTGATTTTATTTGATTTATATTTTGAACTTGCTCAACGGGGGAGGGATCTCACGCCCTGGAAAGGGAATGGAGAACAAGAGACCACTGACATCTTCCGACTTGAAGACCTCCGCCCTTTCCACGTAGACTAGTTGGCAAACATCTTCTTCTATGGAGTTAAACTGCCGACCGTTACAAGCCATGTAGAAGCTATCCGCATCTGCCTGCAGAGAAGCCAGAGAGAAAAAGGAGGGCAACTTGGAGGGACAGGAATTGCTGCAATGAAGAATCTTCCCTGTTTCCCTCACCTGCCCTCCCATCTACCAGGGCTCATGTGAAAAAGGCGCTTCCCAGGCCAGCGGTGCTCACACAGCCCCTGCCCCTCTCAGAATTAAGCAGCATTTGTTTCAGAAGCTTCCAGACCAGTTACCAATAACACCTTCATTTCCCAAGATGAAAGCCTTCTGGGCATATTTCCTGGTCTGCTCCAATTATCCATTTTCACTTTAGAGCACCTACTAGCTAGAAGCTAATTAAGTTTTGCCTGCTCAGTAAGATTTTTCTTTTTGCAATCTAAGCAAGCCATTGTTTCAAGACAAATAGACAAAATCACACCATGCTGCTGACAATGGAATTTAGTTTATGCTATTTCCAGGGATCCCAGAAACAGAAAGCCAGCCGATTTTATTCTGCCACTGGACACGAGGCAAAGCATCCCTGGAGAAGATAAGCTAGCAATAAGAACCCTACTTTCCTGCAAGCTATTTCTTCCCCAAAGTATTCAGGGGCACAAGAGTGCAACCCCATTTAGGACCAAAGATGGGGAATTCCCAGAACTGGCTTCATTGGCTTTTCAATGGTTTTGAGACTTTGTTACCCTATTTCATTGTAAATCCTTCTGGATTTCTTCAGGAGGAAGTGCAATATACAAATAAAAATACCGTGTCAAAATGACTCTGGTTTTCCCCAAGTTGTCTGTAGGTTGAGTCATGGCAACTGGATTTCTTTCTTTTTTACCAAAAGAAAGAAATCCAGTTGCCGTGACTCAACCTACAGACAATTGCACCTCGATGACTGAGAATCTTCATCGACATTTTCCCCCAAGTTGCAAGAGCAGATACAAAGCGTACATATTCCTGGATCACAACCAGATAGAAGGCTTGGAAGCAGCCTTTGGCCCCAAGCAGTCACTCCTCGCTGTTACCTGGGTTCGGAATTTGATTAGGACCATGTACTGGTTCGGGGTGGAATCTCGGATGATTTTCATGTGTTCAATGACATCATAAAAGGGAGCCACAAACTTCATGAGGTCATGGCTGGTCATTGTGGCAGGGACCGTGAGAATACACAGCATGGCGCTGCGGCGCACCTCTTCTTTTAAAGAGGTCATTTTGCTGCACAAGGCAAGAATTAGACTAGTCAGCAAGTCCATCCTCCTTTCAAAAGCTTCGACTCTATAATGTTAGCTTTGCACATAAAGATATATAGCAGCCCGACTGAAGATTCCCACGACACGACACACTGTTCAACACACCTCTGAGAGTAGGGGTATGTATAACTAAAGCAATAGCTTTTGATTTTCCTGCAGAAGTGAACAACTGTAATTGATTGACAAGGCACACTGAATCTTCCTGCATGCAATCAATAACTCAGTACTGCATTTCTGACTGCATTCCAGGAAGGCTGTTCTCAAGTCTCCTTGGAAGATTGAAATAGCAGAGAACTATGAGCCAAGTCTACCAGCATCACTCAACACATTCCCTATACATGCAGAGCAACACAGGGACCCAGGAAATGTGGCTGTTTTTTGTGGACATAGAAGCGGGCAACCTGGATTAGTCTCCCAGTGTGTTGGGCTGCCACTCACAAATCCTAGCTAGCACAGTGAATGGCCACAGCTGTGAACCCAATACATCTGGCAGGCTCTTCCTCGCCTAGCATTAAGCACTCATTCAGTACAATCTTCCCTTACCGAAAGCAGATCACAGACTATGTTCCCTTCCCCATCACCCGGGCCCAGGTCTTTCTGATTAGGGGTACCACGCACTGCACTTGGGACCATCTAATTGCAAGGAAATTGCCCTTCAGCCACAGCCGTTCCCTCGCAAAGGAAGAGGAACTTCATAGTAATGGCAACTTTCCAGATCCCTCAAGCAATTAATGTGAGACCTGTTTCCTTACTTGGTCTTGTAGAGGTGCATAATGCCGTGAGCTATTTCAACCGATGGATTCCCACTAAAAAAGGAAATCTGGTCAGGCAGCTGCTTTGATGGAGAATCTGGTGTAGTCCCAATGCCTCCACTTTGGCCATCATGTTTACTGCGATCCTCAGTGGAGGAAGCCTCAGCCGTGCTGCCTTTTTCCATCACCACCTTCACCTCATCTTTTTCATAAATCAAAAAATATGCAAGTTAGAAACCCCATACTTCCAAAACGCAATTCACGTTTACGTATTTAGGACCTTTTCTCCTAAAAAGACAAGGGAACCGATTTGGGACAATGGGCAAAAGAAAGGCAGAAAATGTCTTAGAAATGTTTTATCAGTCCAATAACAGGCCATTAAGATTTTGAATCCAGAAAAGCTGCTCAGACGACCAGCTCAACTTTCTGACCAGGGCTGTATCAAAAGACTAAACATTGCCGGTAACAATGTTGTCCAAAGAGAAATACTAATTTCTGATCATTCGTTTATCCTATGATCATAAAAAATTAATAATCGGACTTCGAGAGTTGCTTGAAATTGTGCCTTGCAAACAAGCTCACAAACAGTTGCTTGCAAGTGAATCTGCTTAACAGCCTGTCAGCCCAGATGCAGCTCTCCGCTGTTGGGAGCATGTCTGTGATGCTGGGGGAAAAAAAGACCCCCAAATTTCTTGTTCAGGCAGCTGGATGCCAAGCTAACCCCAGAAGGTACCTCTTGTCAGCCCTTAATCCAACAGCTGCTAATTAAGCAGGGAGGAGAGACCTCGCACTATCGAATAAACATAACCTCAGTCTAATAGCCCTCCTCCACCTATCCCAACAGTCCTGTACGCCCTCGAGAAATGTATTTTTTTGCACTTCTGCTTGGCACCGGGGCGCAAAAGAGCATGTCGGAGGTACCTGGATCCGGCTTTACCGTCTCAATGATCATGTCCGTCATCTCCCTGCGGCCGATGTGTTGGTGGATTATGGCTGCCCTCTCCACGGGCGCCTTCCCTTCCAAGGACACCGTGGCAGCAGCAAGCGACTTCTCCGGGGTTACCTCATCAGACATCTCAGCAGCTGGGCAGAAGCAGTGATTCATAGGGCTGTCAGTTTCCGCACAAGCTCGAGCAAAACAGCCGCAGCCAAACCAGACCAGCTAAACCTGAACGGCCCCGTCCCTTCAAGCTGCACTATTAGGTCACCAGCTGTTTTGATGCCTCCCTTCCTCCCCTCGCTCCACACGTTCACCCTTTGACCTACAAAATGCTGACATCCTAATTTGTCAGGTCTCAGTTGCTAAACGTAAACACACACACATACACATATATATATACACCAATCGAAGAGAATATATATATTAGAATATGTATATACATACATACATACATACACACATACAAATACATATACACACACATACACATACAATATAGGGGGCCAAAACACAACCATTTCTCTAGATCGCAGAACATAAACATCTCGGCTTTTCCGGCCTATTGCTCACCCCACGTCTCTCCTGGCAGCACCCCTCGCTATCCTGCCCCTCTACGCCCCCGTCGCCCCCACGCGCCCCCCGGCCCCAGGCTGATCGGCGTCGAAGCCCGGCTTCTTCGGGGGAGATCAGCCCGGAGGAAACTTCGCCCTCACCGGCAGCGCTGTAAGAGAAGCCGCCCGGCACGGGCGAGGACTCGGCCAGCTCCAAGCGAAGGACCACCAGAGACACACTCATAGGGGCCGCCCTGCGGGGAGTCCCGGGCCTGAGGGGACCGAGCTCGGGCGGGAGGGAAACGGGGAACGGGGGGGGACAAACCGAGCCCGCCGTCGCCTCAGACTGCAAAGCGCTTCCGCCTCTCCGCCCACTTGACCTTTGACTCCGGGCGAGAGGGGCGCGCGCAGGCGCCGTGCTCCGCAGGGAGCGCGGCCGTCCGGTCACGCGGGGCGGGGCCGGCCACGCCTCCTTTCCTTTCACCCCGGAACCACTTCTAGCGTTCGCCGTGGTCGTGCCTCGGGTCAAAGGTCTCCCGGAAGGTGGTGGGCACTGGGTAGGCGGCGGTGGAGGGCGGGGTGGGCGGACGCTTGGGACCTCTTGGCTGAGGATGATGGGCAGTGTAGTGGGCCCAAAGCGCGATCACTCCTGCTTTGAAGAGCCCTGGTGACTCCGGAGGAGGAGCCTCGTGGGTGGGAGGGGGCGGGTGGGAGAGGTTGCTGGCTGGGGGATTTTGGGAGTTGAAGTCGACACTCTTAAAGTGGCCCAGTTGGAGAAACGCTGATCCGTAAGAAGCTGTTAAAGAGAGATGAACAACAGAAAAAACTTATTAAAATATCTATAGAATAGTATGTGTTGCTTCAAAAAACATCTGTTATTACTAAGGTAGTATATTCCCTTACAAGTATGCTCCAATACTCTGTTTTGCACCAGTCTCTAAAGCCCTCCCCTCTCATTTTACATGCACAGTTCAAGAATATGGGCGTAGGACGAATTTTCCAAGCCTTTTGTTGCTACCCTGCAAGGAGGTTACAGATCCTTCAGTCTTCCCGGCACAAACCTCCAAACTTGGCCCGGTGGAGGAATTATGCATCCTGTCCCTACAAAGCTGTGATCTTTGATATGGGTGGAGTTCTCCTTCCTTCGCCGTACAAACTGGCTGTGGGTAGGTGCTTTTCCTAGTGTTTTTACCATCTTCCCTCTCCTGGTTCTGCTTTGAACTTTCTGTGCCTTCAACCTGCTGGATTCCTCCCACCATCTGGAGAACAGCAGGAAGAGTCATTTTGAACCCCAAAATGGGCATGTACAGCTCAGCTGTAATTCCCGAATCTCCCTCCCTGTTGGTTTGCTCCTGTGCTGCATTTCTTAATGGCACTATGCATTACTCTTAAACCTTTTGTGTCCCCAAAGATAAATGCAGCTTCCTCACTGGGCTGCCTGCCTTTATTTAGATTGGGAGACTCGAAATCGTGTCCCCCCCGGCACCATCAAAGAGGCCTTAATATCGGGGGGCGAGGACAGGCCCTGGATGAGATACATGAGAGGGGAGCTGAAGCCGGCAGAATTTCTGCATGAGTTCAGACAACAGTGCTCCAAAATTGTAAGCCAGTTTCTCCTTTTGATCCCTGTTGGATGAGTAAGGACCATATCCAAATATCCAAGGACAGCAACAAGGAACAGTTCCGTGGATGAACCATCTCCGTGTGTTACGTCCTTTTCTCCAACAGGCCCATTTTGTTTCTCCACAATGCTATGAGGCAGAGTTTGATGAGCTCAACCAGAAAAGATCATCATTGTGTCGGGAACTTAAAGCAGTTCGTGGCTACCATGCTATCTCGGAAACTATGCTAGTTTTCTTCTAACTGAAGAAAAAAATACTTGGGAGCTCTAGGATTGAATTTATGAGGTACATAAGATATTTAAGCACCCAACATTTCTCTCCCCCCTCCCCAGGCAAATTCTTCCGTTCCAGCGGATTCTTTCCTTTTTGAATTGACCAGGGTTCAAATGTCAGAACAGCTCCCGGCTATGACCGAGGCTGTAGAGTGCATTCGAGCCAAAGGTCTCAAGACGGCCGTTCTGACTAACAACTTTTATCTGGACAGTGGAGAAAGTTTTCTGCCCATAGACAGAAAGCAATTTGATGTGGTAAGCTTTTTTGTGCTCAGCAGAGATTCCCATTTCTTAGAGCTATTACTTCCTTATGATAATTACGTTTAGTAATTATGCTTGCCTAAACTTGCATAGCAGTACGCAGCACTTTTGAAGGAAAAAGAATTATATTTCTCTCTAGGTAGCTCACATTATGGAACATCTTAGAAGAAGTATTCTGAATCCTGGTTCTGTTTGGACCCTTCAGACCTTTTTCCTCAACCAATAGTTTTCTAACTGCTTTTACTAAAAATAATATTTTTTTTAAAAAAAATGATTAATTGGGAGCATCTTGTTAGCCAGAGTTCTTAGTCAATTAATCAGCTGCATTAAAGATTACATTCTGTTATTGCTTGGTTTATATGCTTTAAGATCATAAATCAGCAATCCACCAAAACCTTGAAGGAAGAACATAACCCTAAACCCTCATGTGAAACATAAGACAGCTTTTGCTTTTCTGTTCTATTTATTTTATTTCAAAATCCCTCCTGAAAGGGATTTTGCCCACTTCCTTCTGCCTAACTGCCTGGCTGTTTGGCTTTTGTCTTCCAGATTGTTGAGTCTTGTCGGGAAGGAGTGTGTAAACCCAACCCACAGATCTACCGGCTTTGCTTGGAGCGCCTGGGTGTCCAGGCCAAGGAATCCATCTTTTTGGATGACATTGGTCAGAACCTGAAAGCTGCTAGCCAGCTTGGCATGAAGGCCCTGAAGGTGAAAAGTGGTGCAGGAAGGAGAAAACTTTAAAACTAGTCTTCCCAGATCAGACCCTTCTGTCAGATACAGGCTTTTTTGAAGCCATTCTCTATGTGAATTTTGGCACTGGCCAGATAGACAGTAAATAACTAGCACGATCCTTTTGTCATTTGTTCCCAGCAGAGATATTTGCAGCTACGCTTCCTTTGTGCGTGGAAACTCTGTTTTAAACACCTTCCCCTTTTCTTCTAAGCATATTTCCTTTTTTAGCTCTCATGGTCCTCCCTCTGTTCAGGTCGACGATGTGGACTCTGCAGTTCAAGAATTAGAGAGCTACCTGACTTTTCCCTTGCGCTGTTTTGTTCCTTACACGTCTTCTGTGAGGCCAGCGATGGAAATCCCCACAGAACCTCTACAAAAATATATCGAAAACATCTTGGGGGCCCAAGTGAAAGGTACAGGAGTTCATATTCCCATTTTGTGTTGGGAGTCTCTGTTTTGAATATTCAGTTGTTCTCCCGTTAGCAGATCATGTAAAGAACTAGTGAACTTTAATGGCAGAAGGGTGTAGATTAGGGCCACAAATATCTGAGTTCAAACCCCATCTCGGCCGCAATGCTCACAGAGTGACGATGGGCCAGCCACATTCTGCCTGACCTTGCAGAGTTGCAAAGATGAAATGGAGGGGATCCCGAATCCTGTGCAGGGCCTCCCGAGGCTCTTTGGCGCAGGTGGACTTTTGCTCACTCTCTTCCTGGCTGCAACTTTTCAGGTCCTTTGGTGCTGCGCCAATTCAGTCACGGGCAGTCCAACCCGACTTACTACATCAGACTTGGGGATCATCAGTTGGTCCTAAGGAAGAAGCCTCCGGGGGAGCTGTTGCCCTCTGCTCATGCAGTAGAGAGAGAATACAGGTGAAAAACTCAGCGACTATGGTGGTAAATAGACACCTAGTTTACCCTTTGTGTAGAAATGCCAGCAGGGAAACTTCCAGCCCTTTGGATTACAGTGTTCATTGTTTACGTTGAGAGCTGGCAGTGAGAGGTATCATAAGCCAAGACATCTGAAAGGCACCACAGCTGTTATAATTTCCTCTCTCTCTTTTTTTTTTTTATGGCTTCAGCCATTTCTCCTCCCAAACTAAGCACAGCATATCTTCCCCATCTTAATTCTCTTCTCTTTCTGTTGGGTAGGATTCTGAAGGCCCTTGGGGATACTGGTATTCCTGTTCCAAAAGTCCTGTCCTTATGTGAAGATTCAAGGTGAATTCTTCTGTGTGCGTTTGAGTTTGAGAATTCTTCTGTGTGCGTTTGAGCTTGTGTTTTCAGAGGGAGGTGGCTGAGAATATCAAGGTCCTCTGCTAACGTCCTGACGTTGCCCTAGTGTCATCGGCACCCCATTCTACCTGATGGAATACTGCACTGGCCGGATCTTCAAGGGCCCTGCTCTTCCAGAACTTGAGCCCCACCAGCGGATGGAGGTTTATACTGCCATGAATAGCGTCCTCTGTAAAATCCATAGCGTAGACGTCAAAGCTGTTGGTCTGGAGGATTATGGAAAACATGGTACGTAAGGCCCCACTCTCCGCTGCTCCCTTGCAGGCACTATTGTTTTCTTGGGTTATTTTAAAATAAAATTTGGCCCACCGGTGGAAAGGAAGTTTCAGCTTGGTGGATGGAGATTTCGGGAAGAAAGATCCTCCAGCTGATGAGAGAGAAAAGGCCAATTAAAATCCGGAGTTTTTTTTCCCTCTGAGATTGTAAACCTGTACCCAAGAGCTGTTTAAAGTTGATTTTTGTAGGATTTTTTTTTCTACAAAGAACAGGATAAACATGTTACTTAACGAAGAGAATAATGTTGTAGGAAATTATGTCCAGCGGCAAATCCAGACATGGAGCAAGCAATATCGGGCGACGGAGACCCACACAATCCCGGCCATGGAGAGGCTCCTCGAATGGTTCCCATCCCACCTTCCAGCCAGCGAGCAGCTCTCGATTGTTCATGGAGATTTCAGGTACCGACTGGCCTGTCGTGTTTCTGCTGGTTCTTCAGAAGCCCTTTTAGAAACGGGAAAGTAAGAGAGTATACATTTCAAAATAAGTAAATAGAGACTTGGGACCAATTCTCTGTGTGCTGCAGGTCCTGAAATAACATTTCAGAATGCATTCTTTCCATCCTATGAAACTAACCTGCCTTTCGTTGATGCAAGATCTTTCACTTTTTCTGCAGAACGTGCACCAATTGGAAAAGCAGGCGGGGGCAGCTCCCTTTGTCCTCATTCTCGGTCCCCTCCCCAAACTATTGGCTTCCCAGTTCATTAAAGCTAGGGAGGAGAACCTGGACCTCCACCACCACCAGCCCCCAGAAACACACCAGGCTTAATTTAGGCTTTTTTAAAAAATGAAGGAAACTTCCTCCCAAGCCTGACACGTTTTGGGCCCCTCCCCCAACTCGTGAGCGTGGCTCCGAGTCGTCAGAAGATTGTCCACCTTGCTTTACGGCAGCCAGTCTGCTGTGTTGGCACCGCAGCTCCAGCATGGCCAAAAATTCCCTTTACGGACTGGGCTTCTCCGCAGCTGCTGCCTTTCTTTCCGTAGGCTGGACAATCTTATCTTCCACCCTGAGAAGATTGAAGTTGTTGCTGTCCTGGACTGGGAGCTTTCCACCTTGGGGAACCCTCTCTGTGATGTGGCGTATAACTGTCTGGTGTATTACTTGCCTTCTGATGGCATCTTAAAAGGTGCCTGCATGTTCCCAAGCGTCAGGGTTAAATTGAGGGGTCCAATTAAACAGCACTGGGGAGGGACGGGCCTCTCTGGGAAACCATGAAGGCCTTGATCAGATGAGTTGATGGGATCCTGGAGACTTTCCCTCCCCAGGCTGGCTGATCGTAAGGTCCAGGTTGGCAGCTAAGCCAGATGGGGAGGTGTGGGTATCCTGCCACAGATGTTTACAGAGGCTTCAGCTTTTCCTGCTGCCTTAACTTTTCCTCTGTTCGTTCATAGAGAAGTAAGAGGGTAGCGAGGAGCCAAGATACCGGATGTAACATTTCCGGAGGGGTGCATTCTAGTCAGAGCTTGGGCCAGGCCTAACTCCAGCTTACCGCTTTCAGGTTTGAGCAACTGTGATCTCAACCAGCTGGCCATTCCCACACCAGAGGCCTACTTCCAGATGTACTGCCATCACCGGGGCATCCCTCCAGTCGAGAGCTGGAACTTCTATATGGCCTTTTCCTTTTTTAGGGTGGCTGCCATCCTGCAGGGCGTCTACAAACGCTTCCTCGCAGGTGATACTGGTCTGCAGGTTTGGAGGTGGGCAGAAAAAAAGCCTGGGGAGCAGCCAGTGCTGCAGGTGGGCTAGAGGGGTAACAACCCCAAAATGTAGACCACCTGCGTCTTTTCCCCATCCAGGCCAGGCCAGTTCAGCAACAGCCGAAAGCACTGGGAAGCTAGCGGAGTTCATGGCGGAGCTCGCCTGGGATTTTGCCACGAAGGAAGGCTTCCGAATCTTCAGGGAGCTTCCACGTTCTGGACCGCTCATCAGGACATTCAGTACTTGGGCTGGCCCAAGATTATTCCCAAGGAGGAGCTGCTCCACGCTGAGTCCTGCGTCCAAGTCCCACCTGATCGTCTCTCCCGAGGGCCTGCCAAGCCACGTCCAGGAGCTGTACCACAAGCTGAGGCGATTTATGGATTCCCACATCTACCCCTCTGAGCAGCTCCTGCGAGACCACCAGTCTTCCCCGAGTAGGTGGACTCCCCATTCTCTCATAGAAGAGCTCAAGGCAAGTCCTCGTCCTTGGGAAACAGGACCAACTTCTTAGTTGGTGGCAGCGGTGACGTAGCATTATAAAGGGATGTCGTCCTTTGCAAAACAACTCGATTAAATGGGCTTTTTGCCCTCCTGCCCCAAGGAGGTTGCGAGCCAAAGTTTTACCCATCACAGGAGGAGGAATAAGAGGGGATGTGAAAAGGGCAGTGGATCTCAAATAATCTGGTTTCAGTTGGAGGAGGAATGATACTATAGGCATTCTGGAAGGATGTCACACTCTGATCCCCACCACCAGCAGGCTTTGGCCATGCTAGTGGTGGGCGATGGTAATTGTAGTCCAACACATCTGAAGAAGGTTCAGGTAGAGCAGTGTTTCTCAGCCTTGGCAACTTGAAGATGGGTGGACTTTGACTCCCAGAATTCCCCAGCCAGCATGGTTTCTGGTTTCTCTTTGAAGTCATAAGAATGAAGACCTTGGGGGTTTTATTAAAGAAAACCCACCAGCTCATGGTGTTACTCCATATTCTAGAAGGGTGTTATACTGAAGGGAGGGTGGGAGGTTGTGAATCGTCAGCCAAGCCCTTTCTATATGCCCAACTGCAAATCTGCAAATCTTCCATTGTTGCTTCTGAAAATCCTTCTTGGGAAAAGGAACCCTGATGGGAATCCCATCCAGCATGATACTTGGGTCTAATTATGTCCCTAGGGCAGCAGAGCATGTCTCTCATGGATCTGTCCTCATCGCTCTTCCTTCTCATCCTGCAGGACAAGGCAAAATCCGAGGGCCTCTGGAACCTTTTCTTGCCCTTGGAGAGTGATCCGGAGGTGAAATACGGAGCGGGCTTGACCAACTTGGAATTTGCCCACTTATGTGAGCTGATGGGGACTTCAGTCTATGCCTCTGAGGTACCCACGGAAAAGCCCTAATGGGGGCAGTCTTGAGCAGAAGGATGTGGTCAGGTCCTCCTTGTGCCTCCTCTCTCAGGGAAGGGCCATTCGTCCCTCCAGACCCAAAAGGCCACAGATCAGAGCTGAGCGTGCTGCCTGCGTTTCCTACCTTTCGGCTGGATGCTAATAGCCTCTCCAGGGCAGCTGTGCTTGCATCTGCTGCTGTTCTGTCCCTCTTGATCTCCCCTTCTGAAAACGGTTAAGTGTAGTCTCCCACCACTCCCACCAAGGAATTACTTACCCTGCCAGCTCCAGATCCAGGGGGACTGCTAGGCGCATCCTAGGAAGGAGCTGTGGTTCAGTGATGGAGAACCTGCATGGAATCCAGAAGATCCTTGGCTTAGTCCTCAGATCTGGTGGTGAGAAAGAACTCTCTGTCTGCTGGAGATCTAGGAGGTCAACCAGGGTAGATACTTCTGGGTAAGATGCATAAAGAACCTGAGTTGGTAAGAATCTTCTACCCGCAAGGGATGAGCCTGTGCTGATGTTTCATCTGATGACTGACGACAAAGGTCTGTGGGAAGTTCTAAACCTGACCCAGGAACAGCCAGGCCACAATCTCGAGAGCTTATTTTGCTTCACGCTCTCTGACTACCCCGTCTCAGCTAATCATGGTTGCCTTCTCCAGGTATTCAATTGCTCTGCCCCAGACACTGGCAACATGGAAGTGTTGGCACGCTATGGCACAGATGCGCAGAAGGAACGCTGGCTGGTGCCTTTGCTAGACGGCAAGATCCGCTCCTGCTTTGCTATGACAGAACCCCAGGTCAGTGCCCACCTCCATCCCACTATTCTCGGTATCCTGTTCCTCCTTGGGCCCGAGGAGGAAGCTCCGGTCTGGTCCAGAGCAGACATGGAGTGGCATTCTGCCCAATGTACGCACAGTTCCCATGCTGGGTCAGTTGTGAGTCTTTCTTCACCTCCCTTATGTTCGGTAGGCTTGCCTGCCCGTTCATGTTGCAAAACTGCTTTGGGAACTGTGGGATGGTTTGGTGGTACATGGTCACCAGCCAGTCAGCACTGCCCACATTCAGGTTCTGTTTCAAACTTGCAACATCGCTGACCGAAAAGTACATTCTTAATGAATGCAGAAGGGCTGCATCCCAACCGGCTGCTACTCTAAAATATCGCACCTGCCTTCCCCCTGCAAGGAAGTGTGTCTTTTCTTAGGTTGCTTCCTCTGATGCCACCAACATTGAGGCTTCGGTCACCAAAGAAGAAGACACCTACGTTCTGAACGGGCACAAATGGTGGATTTCAGGTAGGCTCTGATACGTCCCTGGTTTTCAGCGTCCTTCCCGGAGTTGCAACGCTATCAAGCGCAGACGAAATAAAAAACAGCTCTGTTGCAGAAGCTCTGCAACAAAAAAAACAGCTCTGTTGCTTGCTTGTGTCTTTGATGGACAGTCGTACTGGTTCTCTTGGAGCCTGCAGAAAGCAAAAGTGGGTATCTTCCCTGAGGACTTTCTCCTTACCCTCATTATGGGGATCGTCTGGGTGGCCAAGAGAACTCTGGCACGGGCATTTGCTGTAAGGTGGGGCACAGCAGGGCAGCTCAGCACCCCTTCTTTTCTTTGGGATGGGAAGGTTAGGGTGTTCTGGCCTTTATGAGTCTCTTGGTTTGGGGGGATAATCAAGTTGCCACACCTGCTTCAGGACTAGCTGGAGCAGCGTCCTGAAGATCAAAGCGTTTGTGCACATGTGATCCATGCTCCTGGTCCAAATCAATGGCTTCTTCGATTACCATTAAATTTCCACGGTTCAACTGTGGAGAAGAAAGGGTAGGTGGGTTCAGCCAGCAGCGCAGGGAGCATCTTTTCCCAATGTAGGAAGCTTCTCTTTCCGGCAGGTTCCCTGGACCCTCGTTGCCGGCTCTGCATCTTCATGGGCAAGACCGACCCCGAAGCCCAGCGACACAAGCAACAATCGATGCTGCTGGTCGCCATGGACACTCCTGGCATCACAGTCACCAGGCCGCTCAGCGTGTTTGGCTTGGAAGATGCTCCAGGTGAGGCCAAGGGTCCTGTCTGGTTTAGGATGTCCCGTAGATGGGGAACTTTAGCCGAGACTCTCAGCTGTTCAGTGATCGTGTTGGATTTTTAGTTTTTTAATACGGTGTTTCTCAACCTTGGCCGCTTGAAGATGTGTGGATGTGAAGATGCTGGCTGGGGAATTCTGGGAGTTGAAGTCCACCCATCTTCAAGCGGCCCAGGTTGAGAAACACCGCTTTAATACCTCCCCAGTCAGTCCACACAAAGCCTCTTGGTGGGTCCAAGCTGTGGAGAGCTTGCAACGAAGCAGCCTGGGCATAAAACTGGCTGCCAGCAGCAGCTGGGGCTCCTCCCACAGGGCCCTTCTCACATTCCTCCCTTTCCAGCCGGCCACGGGGAGATGGGATTTGAAAACGTCCGCGTCCCCCAAGAGGACCTCTTGCTCGGCCCCGGGCGTGGGTTTGAGATCGCCCAGGGGAGGCTGGGCCCAGGAAGGATACACCACTGCATGAGGCTGATCGGCCTGGCGGAACGAGCCCTGGCACTCATGAAGGAGCGGGTGAGCAGCACGGCGTGGCAGGCGCAGTGGGGTCCCCCTAGAATCAGACGCTTCCTCTGCTTGCTGGCCCTTATTCAGTGGGTCCTGGGGAGGGGGGAGAGACAGTTGTGGGGGCTGGATCCACGCATCACACTAAGCCTTGATTTACTTAACCATAGCTTGTTGAAATAGCCACAATCGGCTTTGCACCTCGTGTTACGGCATAAGGCAGTGTTTCTCAACCTCAACAGCGTTAAGATGTGTGGACTTCAACTCCCAGGATCCCCCCAGCCAGCATGCTAGCTGGGGGAATTCTGGGAGTTGAACTCGACACATCTTCAAGGTGCTGAGGTTGAGAAACACTGGCATAAGGCATAGTGTGTGAATCGTAGTGGCTGAGTTCACACACCACATTATGGCAGAACCGAATAGACCACGTTACAGCTTAACAGGAGACGTGACGCCAGCCACAGCGAGCTCTGCTTTATCGGGACAGAGAGTTGAAGGGGAACGGTCCTAGAGCACGTATCTGCAGTGGGTGAAGGTGTTGAGAACTTCCACCAGTTCCATCGTGCCTGGCTTTTCCCACCCCAGATGTATCCTCGTTGCACGAATGCCCAGTCCCTGCTTCCTTTTTCCACGCCTTTGAATTTATATTCCACCAAGTGATGCTCTGTGGTTTACAGTAGCAAGCTATAAAATACCCAATGGACCCCAATAAACGCAGATAAAATGTATCGGTCAAACCAAGGTGCAGGAGAACAGCTGGAAAGCCGCAGCGTTCAGCACTTCGGTCCAAGCTGAATCAAACCGGCTTGGGCTGCCGCCGAAGGAAGCCTCTGTGGCAAGGGGCCCCAGGGCCCAGCCGCCGCCGCCGCAGAGGAGGTCATCGTGAGCGCCTCCCAAATGCCCTTCAGCCGTTGGACCAAAGACAGGCCTCTCGTGAGGTCCCAAGCCACGTCGAGGCCCGTGGGTCATCCCTGCTGCTTTGAATGGTCTCGGCAGCGGGTTATAGGAGGCTCCCCCGGGGGAAAGCCCCCCGGTGGACGAAGCTGCTCGGCTTATTTAGAGCAAAACCTTCCTCCCGGTGCGTCGGTTGGCAGGTGACGACCCGCGTGGCCTTTGGAAAGCCGCTAGCGGAACAGGGCACCATCAGGGCGGACCTCGCCGAGTCCCGCTTGGAGATTGAGCAGGCCCGGCTCCTTGTCCTCAAGGCAGCCCATCTCATGGACACTGTTGGAAACAAGGTAACTCCAGGGGTGCCAATGCTGGGAACCCCCAGCCCCCAAGCCCTCCTTTCTGCTCTTAAGACGGCGGCAGCAGAGGGCACCGCCTGTCTCGCCTCGTGTTCTCAGACGAAGGTGCCGCTGTTAATTCGCTGGGAAGGGGGCTTGTTTTGAGAGGCTCAGAGGCTGGGGGGCGCCTTCCCCTTGCGTGTCCGGAAAGGCCTGCAAAAGGACTTCTTTCCACTGGGTTCTGCCTCAATCCCGTCTAGGAAGCAGCTCTCGAGATCGCCTTGATTAAAGCCGTGGCTCCACGGATGGCGCTCCGTGTCATTGACCGGGCTATCCAGGTGAGAGAGGGCCGGCCTGGAGGGTGGCTTTTGACGCGTTCCTCTGTGGCTGCCTGGCTCCTTTCTTTGGGCTTTCGTCCACCCTGCAGATACTTGCCAAACAGGGATTGGGGGCATTTAAAACGTCGTCTTGGCTTTCTGCCTTTCCCACAGGCCTTTGGTGCAGCAGGACTCGGCAGCGACCTGCCCCTGGCCCAGGCCTTTGCTTGGGCACGGGCCTTGCGCCTGGCAGACGGCCCCGACGAAGTCCACAAGGCAGCCATTGCCAAAATGGAACTGAAGCGCTAGCTGGGCCGCGACTGGGAACTAGGCAGAGCCCCCGGCGTGTGGCTGGAGCGGATGTGCAGGCCACGTTTGTGAGGAGCCGAGGAGCCAATCCAGTTTTCTGGCAAGGCTCTTCGGCTCTTGCAAAAGTCCTCTAGAGGAGCATCTAGGAATTATGTAACTGCTCACCTCACCTCCTCTTGTTTTTGCTGGCTGCTGCTTCAGATTTTGAGCTCTAGAAAGTGCTTTGTCCATCTCAAGCACTTGATTGATCTTTGCTTCTATCTGGGAAGATGGTGAGTCGAGAGAAGACGGACCTTCCAGTGGACTCTTGCCAAGAGACATCTTCTTAGTCCACTGATGTGGGGACCGTATCTTTGGGGGTGATTTGATATTTTTGATGACGCCCTTTGCTGAAGGGGTTCACGCAAGTGTAGAAATCATGAAAAAAGCCTTGTGAGCTTCTGTGGAATGTGGCCTTAGAAGCAGCAGCAATAAAAGTACCCTGTGCTCACAAAATCTCAGGCTTGGTTTGTTTATCCAGCAACTGATAAAAGGGGCAGAGGGAGGGACCTCTGGTGAGGGAGTGGGGGCCCTACTAGGCCAGGCATCGGGGAACAAAGATTTGTCTTGTTCTAGTCAGAAAAGAAGAGTTACTTCAAGGTCTCTCTGACATGTTATATAGTTGGTGTTCTGAACACGAGGGCTTCACGCTGGAGCCGGATACCCTCTGCAGGACCCTTGTTAATCAAAACACTGGTGGATTAAAAAGCTGCCTCGAAGAGTTTGCAATGAAGCCTGTTTTGTTTGGGGGACTATTCTGCGTGTATGTTTCAGCTTTGATCAACAGAAAAGAAGAGTCCTTGACACGGGATTAGAAACAAATGCAATCACAGGCTCGACGTATTCCCCCCCCCCCCCGCTTGCTCCCATTCTACAGCGCGGAGGGTGCCGCTGCCTGGGGAGCTGGGCGCTGTTGAACTCCGCCTGGCACCTGCATGGGAGGGAATGCCAGGAAGTGGCAGCTCTGCCCAGCGCCCCCGCTCCAAAGGGGAACATTGGGGCCGGTGGCGTTTCAGGAGCAAACGCATCTTGCCGCGGCTCCGGTCCGTTTCCCCGCGCGCTAGGCGTAACGTGTGAATCGGACACAATCGCAATGCAGGGGCAGGGCTCCGCGAGAGGGCCATTGCCCGCCTGGCTCGGCTGCCATTGGCTATCGGGAGGCAGGGGGCTGGGCTTGAGCCCCACCCCGGCCGAGAAAGGAGCTGAAAAGGCAGCGGAGGGGAAAGAGCCGTTTGCAGCCCAGGAAGCGCCTGGCCGCGTCCCCGCGAAGGAAAATGCTGCAGCTGGCCGTGGCCTTGCGGAGCTCCCCCCGGCTGCGCCCCGGGGCGGCCGCGCTCCGCCTCGCCTGCAAGCCCCTGTCCACCGCCGCCGTGCCTGCGCCCAACCCTCAGCCAGAGATCACCTGCAACCAGGTGAGGGGGCGCGCGGGAGCCCGGCCCAACTTTCCTGCAGGAGGACCTGCGCGTAACGGGAGCGGCAGGAGAAAGCGCCAGCGGGCACAGATCGCTTCTCTTCCCCACCCCCGGACGCTCCTTCTCCGACGCGCCCCCCGCCCCACTGGCGATTGCAGGACAGGACTTGGCGTGGAAGTCGGGGGGGGCAGGCATTCCTGCAGGCCTCCGCCCCCCCCCCCCCCGTTCTCAAGCGCGGCTGCAGACCGGAAGGTCGCTAAAGAGAGGCTCTCAGGAATGTGGGGAGGGGGCATCTTTCCAGGAGTCGGGATGGGAAGGGGTGGCGGCTCGAATAGTCTGTGGGCCTCGCCCCTTCCCCGAGAAGGGGAACCGCGCCGCACTTAGGAGCCTGGCTAGTTGGCGGGGTCATTCTCGGACTGGGCCCCTCTGGCCACCTGCGGGCTGTTGCTCCGACCTGAAACTTCCCGGTCCCCGTGGCCTGGACCAGCAGATCCCCGGATCGCCCCCGGCCCTTCCCGGTGCAGCCGCTGGCAAGTTCTTACTTGCCGCCTCGGTGGCCACGTTCGGCCATCCCGCAAAGCCGTGACCCCACCGCGGCCTGCGGGAAGCAGCACGACCGCGCCACGCGTTACAGGTGGTTTAGGAATGCCTCTCGAGCCAGCGGGCAGGTCCCGTATTAGCCTGCTCGATAACGCGGGCTGCGAAATGTGTATTCAACAAGCCTACAATCGCCGTGGTAAAGGCAACAATTAGGCCGTCTCTTGATTGTGTAACTACTTGTATAAGCTACTGTGAAATTACAATTACCCCTAAGTAATTCAGTCGTTCATGCCTCAGCTCTACTGTGATTTTAACTTCCTCAGTTTATTATCGCCATTATTAACAACAGAAGCACAGCTCTGGCAGTATTATGGCTATCAACTGCCATACTCGTTTTCCCTAAATTTGCTCTGTGGGAAGAACTAGGCCTAGGGAGCGAGTGGGAGGGCCTCGCCTTGGAACTAGGACCGGAACTGAAGATGGGATGTTGGGAGAAATGTGTCAGTCTCCGCTGTTAAGAATCCACCGGGAACAAACTTGTTCCTCTGCAAAAGGAATCAGACTTGGATCAAAGCGAGTGCCTACCTACGCTGAACGCTCCCTCCCTCCCTCCTCTGGCGCTGCTTCTGCAAGCAGTTCTGGAGAAGGGAGAAACATCACCCATCAGGAAACTGAGCGATGGAGACTGGCCATAATCTGTCCAGAGAGGGGTGGGGGGGGCGGGGGGGGATTGCTCTGCCTATTTCTTTTTCATGGCTCCACTAAGGAAGACACACAGCTTTTTGATGAGTTATGGTGGAAATGGTAAGTAGCGTTTCCTTGTAACTCTGGACCAGGTGCAGAACCAAATCCCGCTAGAAGCGAGGGGCAGCTTTCAGACCATGGTGGATCCATAAAGTAATGAAGGTCATGTATAATGTTGGGATGTCATTTCTTCTTCCTCTCATGCTCCCCAACTTCTGACAGTTTGCCTCCCCCACGCTCAATATGATGGATTGAGGGGGGAAAAATCAGTGTGTGTAGCGTAATTTTCCATAGTTGTAGAGATGGGCGGTGATAAATTTGACTAATAAAACAGTGCAAATAAAACATTCTGGCTTGATAAAACTATGGTACAAATAAGCTACATGCCAGTATATGCTACTCATTTGCTCTTCATATCAGTGAATTGAGAAACCAGACATGGGTAGGTTCACATGATAGTTGAATTCAGAATTATTATTTGTTGTTGCCAAACCACACTAGGTTTTAAAGATAGCAACAATCCTAATTTAATGTTGGTTATTGGTTTGGCTTGCTTGGGCATACTTGACTATAATCCCAGACATGGTCTTGATGCAGCCACAGAGTTGGATTTTTCTCACAGTTGGGATCTCCTCGAGATTGTTTCACCGCTGTTATCACTGCTGCTCCTAACAAGCCTTTTCTGTGCCCAAGTCTTTTTCTTTCCTGACCCCAAAGGCCTCCAGAGTATGCCTGGATGATTAAAATGGAGAGTTGAGAAACTCTCTGCACGCCGTTTTGACCTTTCAGTCACAACCCCGGTCTGACTTTAAACTCCTGCACGGTTCAAAGCAGGACCAGCTTCTCTTTTTCTTCAAGACTTGCTCTTCGAAAGCCTTGCTTTCAAAACCTGGTTAGCCAACCTTGCTTCCCTTTTTGGAATGCAGCAGTTCAGCTAAGGCACGTCCATACCCATAGGCCATAATGGTTGATGGAAAAAGAGAAAATGCAAGGAAGTCTCCCTATATAAATACAGTGTCTTGAGCACTATTGACGAAAGCCATCGAGATGAACAGAAAGACTTGGGTTCCCGTGCTTTTATATGGAAGACAGCTCCAGAAAATAGAGTTTCAGAGTTCTCTTTCTCCCTATTTTTTTTCTGCAGCACCCAGGAAAACATGGGCAGTAGCTATCTTTACTATAGGGATCCAATCTCTGTTAAGAATACTTAGTTTTTAAATTGTTGCAAGCAATTGTCATTTGTTATGGCTTCCTGGAAATCATGAATTCAAAGGTGTACTGCCTCTGAACATGGAGGTTTTGTGTAATAGTCATGTATTTGTTGGTTGTTAAAGCAAGCTATTCCCCACTTACCTTTGTTCCAAAACAGTCACTGAAAATGTAAGATTTGTCTCAGCAAGCTCTCAAATGCTGATAGATCTGTGTTCTGAATTGCAGATTTTCATCAACAATGAGTGGCATGATGCAGTCAGCAAGAAAACATTCCCAACCATCAACCCATCCACAGGGGAGGTCATTTGCCAGGTTGCAGAGGGTGACAAGGTACAATATTGGGGTAATGCAAGTCCTAGTTCATCCACAATTGGAGAATGTGGTGCCATCTGCAGAAGTTTAAGTAGGCAGTTAAATCACAGGCTCCCCGGTTCAAAATTCTTTACTATCCTGACAGGCACGATCTATAAAGTTGCTATGAGACTCTAATTACGATAAATCAATATCTAAATCATTTTTAGCTCTCATGAAGAATGTAACAAGAATGTATGTGGGTGTGTTGCAACATAAAACGTGCCAGGAGTTTGCTCCTGCCAAAGTCTATAAAGTAATCCATTTCCAGCCTGCTGTAGGCATGCTCAGAGTAAACATTCCTCAATTTACCAAAGCAGAAGGCTTTATATGGCTACAGCTTGGCAGCCAGATATGCTTGTTCTTATGGTTTCGTAACAGCATAATCTTTGAAAGGGGAAGCTGAGGCAGCAGTACTTCAATAGCCAACAGGAATGACACAGCAGAAATCACACAGAACCTCAGAAGCAATTCCCTGCAGGCTTCAACCAAGGGAAGAATGTGAGTGAGGAACAACTAGCGAGTGGTGACAGAAAATACGCACCAGTAGAAAATGCAGTCTTATAACAGGTTCTACCTCCTCCTCAATGTATAGAAAATAAAGAGTTAACCATCTTGGGATTCAGTTTCCATACTCCACAAGCAAGTTGTAATGTTAATCGGTGTACGTTCAGTACTGACAATATTTATTAGTGTCGCAAATGCAGACAAGTAATCAACAAAATATGGCCAACGTGGAAACGTCTCTTCCATTTGATGACCACAGGCTCTTGGGCAGCATTTGTTCGATTAGACAATTCTGGGCTTGGTCTGCAGCAAGGCAGACTTGGTGTCTTTTCAGGCCCTCTGAACCGCTCGCAGTGCGTTGTCCTGGCTGTGGGAACACGTCCTTGTCCTCTCCTTCCCGCTGGGCAGCAGGACCGGCCTCTGCGCTTTCCCACCTTCAGTTATAAAATGGCGCCCTTTCTAAGGGCCCTTCGCAGCACCGTTTTCCTCCCCCCAGACCCTCACCGACAGATTCACAGCACCTCATAATTGTCCTCACAGCCACTTTCCTTACAACCCCACGAATGACTCCTGCTTCAGTGCAGCCGATCAACTGCCTTGGGAAAACCCCTCCTTCCTCCTGACTTTGTGCCGGGTTTGTTCTTGCAGCAATTGAAAAAAAGCCACTGAGCGATTGGCGGGAGGGTCTGTGGTACCTTACCCTGGGGTGGGGCTGAGAAGCTGGGTGAGCCGAGGGCTCTCATCCGTGAGAAGCTGCCCACTTCCAGGCTCTGGCTCTAGAGCTGCAGACCCACGTCTGCCACTCTTCCTCCTCCACTGCTGTCCGGTTAGGAATGAATTCGCTCTGCTGCCCAGCCAGGCCCCCACCTTCCCCGATTGGGTTGCCCCGTCAACCCACAGCCGTGTTGGCTGTAACACCACGATGGGGAAGGTACCTACCAGAGAATTGTGCCAGGCCAGAGTCCGCCCATCCCACACAGTGTGAGCGGTCCTCGTCCTGCTGCTGCTGCTGCTGCTGCTTTTGGCGCCCTGCTGACACTATCCTGCCTGGGTTCCTTTCCAGGCAGACGTGGACAAGGCTGTAAAGGCAGCCAAAGATGCCTTCAAATTTGGGTCTCCTTGGAGGAGGATGGATGCCTCCCACCGGGGCAAACTGCTGAACCGTCTCGCTGACCTGATTGAAAGAGACCGGACCTATTTGGCCGTATGTATGGAATGGTCGGGGGGAGGGAGTTACCTTGTGCATGCTCCACTCTCTTCCCGGAGCCTGAGAACTCCAGCAGAACCTGGGTTTGTAAATAAATACTGGCTTAATATTTCTTCATAGGCTCTGGAAACATTGGACAATGGCAAACCATACTCAATCTCCTACCTGGTAGACTTAGATATGGTTGTCAAGAACCTCCGGTAAGGATTAATGAATATATCCTGAACTGTTGCCAGGCACAATTTAGGATGGCCCTCTTGCAGGGTTTTTTTTTTTTTTTTTGGCCACCTGTTGCGGGGTTTTTTTAGAGGAAAAGTCTTTTTAGTGAAATACAAACATTCTGTTGTTATTTTCCAGCAGTTAATAATACAATTTTTTTTTCCACTCAAGCAAACCTGAACCATAATCTGGAAGGAATCTTTCTTTCCTCCAGAACGAGGATAGAACTGGGAAACATAATCACATTATTTGTTCAGCCAGGTGCACAAATCCCTTAGCCTGTTTAAAAAAGAATATCTGAAAGGGTTAAAACATATCTGGGAGGGTTTGTATCTCCTGGATTGGGGAGAGGCACCTGTTCTCTTCCCTCTTCAAAAGCTGAGCATAAAGAAACATTAAGCAGGGATTGGATAGCATAGACTGTGTCTATTATCAAATAATATCTAGATAGGACAATATTGTAACACTTTTAGAATATTTGCTTGCATTATAACCACTTTGCAATGATCATACTGCATATATATATTTATATTTATATTTATATTTATATTTATATTTATTTATTTATTTCATGTGAATTAGAAATGAGATGGGTTGGGTGATGTGTGTTGAATTTATACATTTCAATTGTAACTGAAACAAAATCAACTGGTTTGTGTCCTTGCTTCTAATCCTGTTCCAAAATATTGCTGGGAGTGAATTTTCATTCAACCATTTCTGCAAATTTCTGTTGGAACCTTGCCTGTGATTCCAGTAACACCTTTAATATTTAATGGTTTTGTTCCAGGTACTTTGCAGGTTGGACTGACAAATTCCACGGAAAAACCATTCCCATCGATGGAGACTTTTTCACTTACACAAGACATGAGCCTGTAGGCGTCTGTGGACAGATCATTCCGGTAAGTCAAGCTGGCCTAGACCAGATCCCAAGTCCTATACTTCTGTGCTACGATGGTAGAGATGGGGAGATTTTAATGTGATCATTGGACTGAATAGAAGCAAAGAAGACGTGGTGTTAGCATTGTCCTCTTCTCTGACCTGTTCGGAGCCTTGCTTAGGTGACCCAGTTTTAGAAAAGGATCCTGGGCCATGGTGGCAATGTTTCTGTTTTCCTGTTTGTTCTCCCAAATCCGTTGGCTCCTCAACTCTGATCTCCATCAACCTGAGACAAGATAGGTTATCTGTTTGAGGATGGTGGGATTGGGTTTAACACATGAAGACAACTTCAAATTAGAGAAGAATGCTCTAGATTTCCTCTAGAGCTTTACCTAACATGCTTACTTTGCACTGAAATAGTTCCATCACATTATGCTATTATTTGATTGCCCATTGACTGCCGCATTCCTGGTGGGATGATGAGCCTACAGATCTTCTGATTTGGGGGGCAAAGAGGAGGGAAGCCCAGTTCTGTGAGAAATTAATTGTGCAATCCAATGCATCAGTGAATGTAGTGGACTTAAGATTTTTGAGTATCTGAAACTTTATTATTTCATTTATTATTTCAATTTATTCCCCGCCCATCTCCCATGGAAGGGACTCTGGGCGGGCTACAATAATCAAAATTTAAAAACATACAAAATAGAAGATATCTAAAAAATATAAAAAATAAATACCTAAATAACTTTCTTTTCCTTGTAGTGGAATTTCCCATTGCTGATGCAGGCATGGAAGCTTGGCCCTGCTCTGGCCACAGGGAATGTGGTGGTGATGAAACTGGCTGAGCAAACTCCCTTGTCTGGTTTGTACGTTGCCAGCCTGATCAAAGAGGTGAGAGATCCTTCCCGGGGGCTCCTACGGGTCTTCCAGCATCTCTTTGCTCACGTTCCAAAGATTCACTTATATCAACACTGTATACACCTGCACCTGTATGCAGAGAAGAAACAAACAAGGAGTCCTCCTTTCCCATTTTTTCCTTCTAGAGTCAGCTGCCATCCTTTCTATCAGGGAGATTTTCAGAGGAACATTGGCCAACTTTTTAGTGTTATCTGCTTTCCCCACTTGGAATGTGTGGGACAAATTTCTAACTGCCGTTGCTTCCTCCACGTTTTCTATTTGGTCAGATGGCCTATCTGTAAATCTTGATCTGTCCAGTTAGGAAATTATTTTCTCTTGTGTCCAACAGGCTGGATTCCCACCAGGTGTGGTGAACGTTATTCCTGGTTTTGGGCCTACAGCTGGTGCTGCTCTATCTTCTCACATGGAAGTGGATAAAGTTGCATTCACTGGTTCCACTTCGGTGAGGAACTAAATATTTATATCCTCTCATTCTCTTTCAGCCTTTGGGGTTGAAATTAATGTGATAAATCAGAATACTGATACTAAGATTTTGCAGTGATTCTCAAAGTGGGTTTTTGGTTGCCCAGATAAAGGAGCCATTCATTGCCCCAAATACTGCTTGATGGGTCTATAGCATGGCATTTTTGTTCTGAATACAATTTAATTTTTTAAAAGTTAACTTTACTTAATGTAACAAACAAAAACAATGAAGTAGCTTATGTAATTCAACTAATCCACAACAGTCTAATTTTACACTATTTCTAAAACCATGTTAATATTGTGGGCAAGCCTCTCACTAAACCCTAAAACTACTACTTGCATACACTATGGCCCTAAATAAACAGATCTGATCTTAATTTAATTGAAATTAATGGGACTTACTTACAAGTAAAACTGTTTAGGAAGGAATTCTTGGTTCAACACACTAATACTAGCTGAGGTGGGAGGACTTCAAAAATCCCTTGCCAATAACAACAAATGGGGTATAAATTAAATTGCTCAAACTTCAGTAAATATTGGGTCACTTTTAGGTACAGGAATGTTTCATCTGCCTTGGTCCAACAGAGTGACCTTCAACTCGGGTCTTTCACTACTTCATGAGGCTTTAGGAATTTGCCTTGGGTACAAAATTATAGCCTAGGGTTGCAGGTTTCAGGAACTACCTTGATTCTTTAACCAGCCACTAGACCTCAGTCTTAAAAAAGGTAGAGTGATGTCTTGTTGCCTCTAGGCACTGGAAAACACAAAACAAAGCTGATTCCATCACTGGTCTTTTCTTTAAATATAGCTTGTTATACTGTCCAATAGAAGTGTCTGATTCTTAACTCTACAGGTTGGGCACCAGATCCAGCAGGCTGCAGCTGAGAGTAACATGAAGAGAGTGACTCTTGAGCTTGGGGGGAAGAGCCCAAACATTATCATGTCTGATGCTGAAAGTAAGACGTTCTTCTTGGTGGGGACAGGCAGTGGACTGAGTTTACATCTGGAGCGGGGCTGGCAGCTTCAGCGCAGACTGCCGTGGGAACCTCACAGTCAGCACAGCAGTGTGGATAAGCTCTTCACTGAAATGCATTTAGTGTACCTTGTAAATGAAGACGACCATGTTCCAACCCATTTACCTAGTTCGGAAAGGGCAAAGGCATTTCAGACCAGTCTTCTTCAACCTTGATCAACTTTTCTCAATCCTGGCTGTGTTGGATGGGTGAGGAAAATAGGAGTTGTAATGCATTGGGATTTGAACCAGTCCAGATAAAGGCTGGCCACACTGGTGCTGCTGATGCAAAAAGTAAGATTGGTATCTAATTTCCAGATGGAAGAGAAGTTAAGTTCACTGATTGTTCTTACTACTGCTACTACAGTAATTAAAGATATTGGTTGGGGGTGTTTTTTGGTTTTTTCCAAACTGCCTCACTTGGATGCTTTCCTTCCTTCTCCTTTAGTGGACTGGGCTGTTGAACAATCTCATTCCGCATTATTCTTCAATCAAGGACAGTGCTGCTGCGCGGGATCTCGGACCTTTGTCCAAGAAGATATCTACCATGAGTTTGTGGAGAGGAGTGTGGAGAGAGCCAAATCCAGAGTAGTTGGAAACCCATTTGACTTCAAAACTGAACAGGGGCCTCAGGTGAGAACAAAACAATTCCGGTGTGCACCACCCACTTTTCGGGGAGCTCCTTTAAAATATTATCTTGAATTAGAAAAACCGAGCCATTGTTCTAGACAGGAAAAAATCCTCTCAATCACTGTACCTTACTCAAAACATAATAATCTTCTCATTAACTTAAAATGTTAACGTTACTTAAAATCTAGTCAGTAAAATGCAGATGTATTTGCAGGTTAAAAACAAAAAAAAGGTAAAAACTCGTAGATAGAAGTGATAATAAAGTTGGCCTAATCTATTTGTCCCCAACTCTAATCCTCTGGGGCAGTTGGCTTTAAAAAGTGTCATTGTTACAATCTTCAGCACCAAATGCTTGGTGAATTTTTTTCACACAGGCAGATCTGCTCTCTGATGGTGGTGGCATCTTGACTGAAGCGATATGCTGTTTTTTTGTGGTTCCCTTAAGGTGGATGAAACACAGTATAAGAAGATCCTCGGATACATCAACAGTGGGAAAAAGGAAGGAGCAAAATTGCTTTGTGGAGGCAACCCTGCGGCAGATAAGGGCTACTTCGTCCAGCCGACTATCTTTGGAGACGTGCAGGACGACATGACAATAGCCAAAGAGGAGGTTGGGAGGATCGTGCATTGCCATAGTAGCACATTTCTAATTTATGCCATCTTGTTGTTGTTATATTGGCTCCCATTACATAACTAAGATTGCTGAACTCCAGAATTGTCCAGCCTGTAAAAATGGATGCCGCTTTCTTAAGATATGTACCCTGATATGTGACTTTGGGCAGTAATCTTGCAGAGAATCCCATTATACAGATACATTGTAATCTTGCAGATATTTTTCTTTTACAGATTTTTGGACCCGTTATGCAGATCTTGAAATTCAAAACCATTGAGGAAGTCATCCAGAGGGCCAATGACACCAAATATGGGCTGGCGGCCGCAGTTTTCACAAAAGATATTGACAAAGCAAACTACATTTCTCAGGGCTTGCGAGCTGGAACTGTTTGGTAAGCCCTTAAACTTAAGAATGTAATTCTGAAGGGAAAAGCGGAGGCTCCGTTCTGGAGCACTTGCTTTCCATGCTGCAGCCCCCAACCCGTCGGGAAGTATCAGAAAGACTCCTCTAAGTCACTCTCTCCCCATCCCCTTTCAAGTTAATGAGAACTGGAAGCTTATACTTGAGATTTCCCACATCACAAATGAGTACTTGTCCCCAATTATTATATGCATTCAACGTAGCTTTAAATTTACAGTGTTAATGTTAACTCCTTGATTATTTGTATAACAAAGGAACTGTAATCGAAAACATTTCCAATGCAAACTCTCTCTTGCAGGATAAATTGCTACAATGTGTTCGGGTCACAGGCTCCATTTGGAGGGTACAAAGAATCTGGCCAAGGGCGTGAGGGGGGAGAATATGGCCTGACCCCATACATGGAAGTGAAAACAGTAAGTCTTGTCACTACTAGTTCCCTTGGACTATAGTTAATATCTTCTGGTCAGGCCAGATACAAGGAAGCATTTATTTTAAGAAGATAGGTGAGCTCTCCTCTTGATTTTAAGGAATTAGTGCCCATGTACGAGTTTATAGAGCTCAGATAAAATGGGAAGCCAATATCCTTGCATACTGCAACCTGAATAACAGAACATCTTGCGATGTTACTTAAACAACCGACGTATTCTTGACTGTTCCTGAAAGCCCCGACTTTTGCTTTGCCCAAGGGTGGCAACCTTCAACCTGCTCCGTTGCCAATGGGAATATGGTTTACTAGATAGATTTACTAGATTTACTAGATAGATACCTTTAGATAGATAGATATTGGTAATTCCAACAGCATGTGATGGATATTATTTTCTGAACTGTAAGAAGGCTGATCCATTAAGCCAAACTTGTACAATTTACTTGCTTTTGCAATATGAGGTTGTGATAGATAGGGGTTGATAAGTAGATAGAAAACCACAAAAAACCACAAAATCCCATCTATTTATCTGTCTTCTTGCTAGGTCACCATCAAAGTCCCACAAAAGAATTCTTGAAGGAGAAGTACCACCACCTGAAACCGTCCATATACGTCACCCCATACTTGACAGGAAAAAAAATTAATCAGGAATTTACCCTGGAGAACTCTACATTAGGAAAGAAAAACTGACTTCTATAAGCAACCCATGGAACATACATGTAACTGGTGGTTAAGAAGTATTTGTTTCGCTGCTTAAAACTGTTCTTGGTTCTTTCCTGAGACTAGACACCTTCATTTGTAATGTCCCCCCAGAACGGGGTGGGATAATAAGAGCAAGGAAAATCTAATGTTCTTCACACAATATAACCTGAATAGAAAATCTATAGAAGCAGTTACTCTAAAACAGGCTACTTTTAAGTATCAAATGTTGTAAAGCAGCCCCTTTCTGTGCAATTTTTGTACCTTCTCTAACACATAAAAGATTTTATCCTTAATGTGTATTTCCTTCGCTTTGGATGGCGAGGCTCCACAATGACCAAAAATCCGAGATTTGGGGTAGAATCGGGGGGAAACACGGAGCCCTCAGCGCCCCATCTTTTGTGGCTGGTTATGTATCCACAAAAACTCAAAATTCACGGGAAGATCCCTTATGCCAGTGTTTCCTAACATTGTGGACTTTAAGACTTTTTGGACTTCAACTCCCAGAATTCCCCAGCCAGCACGGTCATTGCTAAGAATTCTGGGAGTTGAAGTCCACAGTCTTAGCATTTCCCAACTTTTTCTTATGCCCTAATTTACACACAGAAAGTCTTAATCGTTTGCCTCCACGGACCGTGCTATTAAAAAAAAAAAGAATAAACCAGTTGCACAAGAGCAGGGAGTCCAACATAACCGAGCATCAAAGTCTAAGTTGAATTCTCACCCGCTCCCCTCAGAAACACGAAGGGGGTTAAGAAAGATGCGCAATTATGGAAAAATCACTGATAAACAGAACCAAAAGCATGCCAAATATTCTGAATACAGCGAAACACAGGGGAAATTAGGGCCGTGCTTTTGATACACTCCTTGGCAATTTTTGGCGGCCGCTCGGCTATGTTGGTTTCCAGAACAGACGAGGGTGGATGGGACGGTGTTAACTAGTCCTACCTAAAAAATATTCTACCTGAAGTTAGATTCGCCCGCCGGTGACGCCCTTCCCCAAAATGGCGACCAGCCTCGCCGCTCCTCCCCTTCGTCCTGAAACGTTCGAGACCTCGCGAGACTTCCCGCACGAAGTCTCACGAGCGGTGGACAAACGCAGACGCGGAAGGAGGAGATCCGCCCCCTCCAACCACGACTACGAAGGGGCGTGTCCGGAAAGGAGCGAGGGACGCCGGCCCATGAAAGCTCCGCCCTTCCTCCGGACGGAAGGCCCGTCTCCTTCCCTCAGATAACCCCGTCGTTGACGTAATCAGGAGGCGCGGCCTAGGCGAAGAAAGACCCGGCGGCCCGAAGGGAACCTTAACTGGAGAAAGAGAAGAGGGAGGGGCCTCTGAGTCATGGCGTCGCGTGTAGGCACAGGGCTGTCCCTGCCATCCGCCTGACTTCTTTCTTCGTCGAGAGCCTCGGGCGCGGGGAAGCTTGCGTCAGGATCGGCCCCGCGCGGCTCGCGAGGGAAGGCCGCGCGGAGCTAGAGGAGCCGCGCAGGCCTGCCTCGGGGGAACGGGGCCGCCGCCGCCGCTCCTTAACTCAGGCGGGGCTGCCCGCGGCGGGGGCGAAGCGGTGGCCATGGCTGGCGGCTGCCCCTTGGCGGTCGAGTCCGGGCGGCTGGGCTGAGGCACTGAGGCCCGTTCCTCCTGCCGCCCGCGGCCTCTCTTTTCCCCCGCCGCAAGAAGAGGGCTCCCGGGCCTCCGCCTCCCCGCCGTCCCGCTCCCTTCCTCGGCTGCTGGGCGGGGATGAGGCGGCAGCCCGGCGGAGGCGGTGGCGGCGGTGGCGGCGGCGAAGGGGGAGGCAGCAGCGGCGACGATAGTGGAGGCGGCGGCAGCGGGGACAACGACGCCGACGACTCCGACTTGGAGGGGCGGCCCCCCGCCTAGCCCGCCCTGCGCGACCCCCGAGCCCCTCTCGCCGGGCCTGAGGCGGCGGCGGCGGCGCCGGAGGAGGATGTCGGAGGAGCCCGACGCGGACAGGATGATCAAGGTGCGCGCAGCGGCCAGGCCGCTGTGGGGCGCGGGGAGAGAGGCCCTCTGAGCACGTGCAGAATCCCGCGGGCCGCCTGCCGGCCGCCGTGACTCCCTCATTGAGAGGAAACCCAAAAGCGTGGGGTTAGTCGCAGCGAGGGCCTGGTAGAAAAGACGGGTTACACCTCCCAGCGTCCCCAGCCCGTGCCTCTCTTGAGGAGTTTGACTACCACTCCCATCATCCCCAATTCAAGGAATGGCTGCACCGTAGTTGGCACTCTCTGGGTCCTGGCCCTCGATGGTGGCCTCCAGGTCGGTTGAAGTACAGCTCCCATCATCCCCAGACAGGTGCCCTCGTGTTGGATTACCGGGTGTGCTAGATCACAACTCCTGTATGTTCAGCTAAGGGATCAGACTGAGCCGCCCCGGATGATTTGGGGGTACAGCGGCTATTCTTGTCCAATTTGCAAGAACACTGGGCCTGTAGCTGGGGATGATGAGAGCTGTAATCCGGCAATCCAGACTGTAATCCGCACAACTACGTATTGCCCATAGAGACGCCCTGCTGCCAGCCTCTCTGTTTTAAAGCACTAATGTGATTTTCGACTGCTACAGGTGGAACGTCTTATCTCGGCCCTTCAGCCTTTCCATTTTTTTCTCCCTTAAAAAACAAACAGGAAACTTCTATTTTAGAAGAGTACCACATTAATTGGACTCAGAAGCTGGGAGCTGGAATCAGCGGCCCAGTAAGGTAAAAAGATCTTTTTTATTGGGTGAGAGCTGTGAAATATCGGATACTTGAATTAGGCTGTGTATAAAAATCAAAGGCTAGATTGGAACAGAGCTCCATTGATGTGTCCTAAGTCAAGATCTTCCATATACTCCCATTAACCAAGTGTTTTTACTGCTGCCTGCACAGAGTCTGCATGAAAAAATCGTCTCAAGAACGGTTTGCACTGAAAATCCTCCTTGATCGCCCAAAAGCGAGAAATGAGGTACAGTACGCTATTTATGGAAAGGTTTTGGAAATCTATAACAGCCCTCTTCTCCATTATCCTGAAACAATTTCTGAATTGAGAAACACTCAGTACTATATCCATTCAAAATACCAGCGTGTGTGTTGTAGTACCGTTGACAGCCAGAGGGATGTGCCAAGTGGATTGGTTTATTTAATAATGTTGGTTTCCCTTTTTTGCATCAGCTAGATGAAGTGATTGGCCAGTTTAAACCAATGAAATGTAACATTCCAAATATTAAAACGTTGCAAAGCATAAATAATGTTTATGTTATTATGTTAATAATGTTTATGTAATGTCCCTTTGGAACATTCTGTCCCCAGAGGTGAGACAGGCCCTATCGCTCGTGGCCTTCCGGAAGAATCTGAAGACTTGGCTCTGCCGTCTTGCTTGGGAAGGGGAGTAGTTATTCCTGGGGGTGGCTGGCGCCTTAGAGCCCTCCTCACCGATTTAGAGCAATTTAGATCTCTTTTAGCCACTTGGATTGTATATTTATTCTTATTGGAAATAGTATATTAATATTTTAGAAGTTTTTATCCTTATTGTTTTAAAGTGTTTGTTATTGTAAACCGCCCAGAGTCCCCCTTTTCTGGGGGAGATGGGCGGTGGCAAAATTTGAAATATCTATATCTATATCAAGAAAGAAAGAAAAAGGAACAGTGAATGTTTGACGATAACTTTGTAGCACAAAGCCTTGTAATGAATCATGGCATTGCAGTTAGCTATTAAACTGAATCTTAAAAGACAAACCCAACCAGTGGAAACCGTGGGTAAATACTAAATATCCTGGGTCAGGACTTGGTGAGTCTTGAGGGAGGGTGCCACAAGGTTGGTGCGGTTACCAAGAAGTTGTTCATTTTCCTATGGCAGCAGGAACTGAAGCAAGGCCTAAATACATGCAGGAGCACATCTGGAAGAATTTGGTTAGGAAAGCGTCAGTATAAAATTGAGCGCAGAAAGATGCCGGTAGCTTGGCTTTGGCTTATTTATTTATGGAAGATACTGGTATAACATCAAGTGACTTATGATCCTGTTTGGATAAAGGTATTTACTTTCCCGGCAAGGCCTTGCTTGAGCCTGGTCATCAAGGCAGGCTCTTTCAGTCAATGCCTGAAGCCTCCTGAGATTCTCCTTAATGCCAGCGAGATTCCGCACAGGATGGGACTTGATGGCATTCCAGCTGTCTTGATCTCAGCAATACTGCGAACAACATCTCCACTCCCAGCCCTCAAGGGAGAGTGAACATAAGAACCATATTAGGAGGTCAGGTCAGCTCCTGTTACCTTTGTCAGCTGGTCCTGGGATATGGATGAGATTTGGGCTTGTTCTGATGATACCACCCAGAGTAGCTGTTGATGGGTCTTTCTTGCTGTGGCTTCATTATCAGAAATCATTCCTCCATTTTGCCTTGTTAGCCTTCAGTGTAGTGGAGCTGGAAAGAGCTGGCATTTCCCAGCTCTGCTGAGTCTGACTTGTCAGAAGGAAACAGGAGGGGCCCAGACCATGTCCAGATCACTCAATCAACTCTACTTTCCTGGTGGTGGTGCTTGATTTTCACCTTTCTGAGCCTTCTGTTCACTTAAATCTCTCCATCTCTCCCCTGCAGCCAACCCCTCTTACTCTGAATTCCTTCTCCCCTTGTTACTCATTCCTTGCTTGACCTTTTGCCTGATTCTGCCCTAGGCCTTGCGTTTTAAACTCCGAGTTTTGCTTTAGAACTCAATTTAAAAACACAAGATCTCAGTCACGGTGCTCTATGCCAGTTAGTGTTCCACCACATGAGCATCTGGGAAGGATTGAATTCCTTCCTGGCTCAGAAAGGGCAGTTGGATACTGCATAGCTGAGAAAGGGACCTAAGAAATTCCAGTGGAAGTGGTGTAACCTGCGGGCAATTGGTCCTGGAAAAACATCCCAGGTTGACCTTAATTCTGTCAAGCTATCGTCCTTTGCTTCCTACGAATAGGTATAGAGAAATACTTTTGATTTCTGTCATGTTGGAGTAAGAGGGAGGCAGGAGCATTTTGAGGGCTAAGGCCAGAGACAGTGGGGGTTCAGTAAGTTTTCTCCCATTTTACACCAGGTCCGACTGCACATGATGTGTGCGGCACATCCCAACATTGTCCAGATTATCGACGTCTACGCGAACAGTGTGCAGTTCCCCCATGAGTCCAGTCCACGGTAAGATGGCGCAGGCTCCTCCTGGTGCCATGGCATCCCTTTGTGCACTTCATCATAAAATAGAATTCTGTTTTGCATTTAAGGCACCTTTTTTCCCTCAAAACACACCTGCTGTTTATCTGTTCTTTCCCCCTTCCCCCACCGTTGCATGCCTTGTGATGAATGTGTTATTCAAAGTATGTTGATACTTTTCTTTCTTAGGGCTAGTCTAATTCTTAGCTGTCCGGTTCCCATTGCATTGTTTTTTCTTTCATGTACCATCCTGACAGCATAGTTCCTGCAAAACATTTGCCTGGGTCCACTTCATTAGAAGCATGGGGCTGTGGGGAGGGAGGTCAGCGCTGCGTGTCAGGCCTGGCACGTCAACAGCAGACGGAGCTCCTCTTTTCTCCAAGCCTCTCGTGGAATTTGGGCGCTTTGTCTCTGGTTCTCGTGAAATTTTAACCATGAAGCTACTTCCCTCTGTTTTTTCTGCGTTGTCTCTGCCGCACTGTCTCCCATTCCCACTTAACGTCTTAATATCTTTTTTCCATGTAACAAACTGGAATACTTTTAAAACCAGGTCTCGGCTCCTAATTGTAATGGAGATGATGGAAGGGGGCGAACTGTTTCACAGAATCAGCCAACATCGGCACTTTACTGAGAAGCAAGCAAGCGAAGTAACAAAGCAGGCAAGTTTTAACACACACACACACACACACACACACAACCCCCCTATTCTGCCCTCACATAAGCAAAAAATATGGGAGGAAGGAACCATACCAAAAAATGATTTCCAGGGGATGGACGGGGAAGAGGCAAGCTTTCAAATAAAAAGTAACGTTTGACACTGCCCAAAGATTGCCTGCTTTGTTATAATCTCAACATTTGTTTCCCAAGTTTTGATGGCTGAGGTGCACACGCTTTTCCTTTTTAATATCAAAGGGGAATTGGGGGGGGGGGGAACCTGTGGGTGCTGCCTTGCTGGCTGAGGAGCGATTGATTGAATTGTCCAGCAAAGCCACCTGCTTCCAGCGAAGTGTAACGAGCCAGCCCAAGCTGCGATTCTTGCAGGGAAGCAGTGGGGTGCTCTTGCGTTCTCAGGAGTGCGCATTTATGTCCTCGTAGCAATATGGTTGGGAATTACTGGCCTAAACAAATGCCTTGGAGCAAAATATCAGGGTTTGGGTTAAAATGAATACGACTGGCATTGTGTGGCTCTTGTCTAAAGTTGTGTAACTATGAATGGAAAGCATCTGTTGGCACGGCGTTTAGCCTAAGAGCAGAATCTTGGCCTAAATTCTTGAGGGTTGAATGACTGCCTTCCTTTTCTTCGTAAAGGCTAACAGGTCGGAGGTGAGAATCATTTGATTGGACATTGCCTAATCTCTCACCCTGGGCCATAATGACTGGGAGTGCTGGGAGCTGTAGTCCTATATCCGGAGGGCCAGAGACCCCTTCCTTTGATGCAGACTTGGGCGTAGGCCATTGGCACAGGCCAGCAGACGCCAGGGAGCAGATTACCAGAACTCCCCGCCTGTTCACCTTTGGGAGAGGCGGATTCTCTCTGCCAAGCAGAAGGAACAGTTTCGTCCCATAAAGGGCCTTTCCAGGTGTCTTGTTCTCAGAGTGGGTAGGCCACCCTCAAACCTGTGAGGACCAGGAGGCTGAGAAGTACTAAGCGGAAGCAACTGCAGTGTTCCTAGCCTTCCTGGTGGGAATGGAAGCCTTGGGCCTGCCTTCCCCGTTACGATTTTGGTTCCTGGTGCGTGTCAGGCCTGGCACGTCAACAGCAGACGGAGCTCCTCTTTTCTCCAAGCCTCATGTGGAATTTGGGCACTGTGTCTCTGGTTCTCGTGAAATTTTAACCATGAAGCTACTTCCCTGTTTTTTCCCCGTTGTCTCTGCCGCACTGCCACTCCTAGGGAGCGCTGTTACCCAACAAGCCATGTCTGGAGAAGCGTTTAATCCTGGGCTTTATTTTAAATCTTGTGTGTAGAGAGTGCTGATTGTTGAGGAACCGGTGAAAAGTTTCCATTGTGGTGCTCTGTTCACTTGCACATGGAGTAGATTCTCCAACCAGTCCCGCTAAGAGCCTTCCAAAGGGACATAAAGTGCCCCTCCTAGAACAGGGATAAGTACTGTGAGGCCTCGGGGCTGACACGAAGGTGTGCCGTTTGATGCAGGGTTGGTGATAAAGGGAGAGATGATAACGTAAATTGTGAGGATTCTATTCAGCTTTTCAGCTTCCAAACCTCATAGCTGCTGCTATTTGAAAATAAAGCAAAAAAAATGTAAAAGGTTGAAAACAAGTCACTTTGAATGAACTGTTTACATCTCAGATTGGCAGCTTTTTCAGAGTGCTTAGTGTTTTTCTTTTGATGTTACCAGTTTTGGGGGGGGAAATGATACTGTGAATACCAAAGTGTTGTATGTCCCCTTGCTAAGGCTAGAAGTGCTCCAAGATGCATCCATGAAAATGTCCACGTTGCTTTGTATTACGTGAAATTGACTGTGTCTTTTAGCCTGACTTTCAGCGCTAAGCACAGTAAGGGGGTGGGGGGGGGGAGCCTCGACTTCAAAATGTGCCTTTCACAAAGGAAAACCTGGTTAGCATTCAAAGCTTACATGGAGCAATGCTGAGATTGAGCAGAACTTCAGAAAAGGGGCTGGACCGTGTTACAGTTCATTCACGTTTGTCTAGCTGTACGACCGCTTTGCCCTTGAGAATCAAAAGGAGATGGGCATAAGCTGAGATTGTGGTGTGTCGGTCATTTAATGTTCCGTTCTGTATATGTCGGTCCTTCATACCCTCTGTATTCAGCTACATTCCATAGTTACAGGCGTCGTAGTTCAGCTCCTCTGATGATCACATGGCTCTGGAAGGTTGGCTTAGCCCAAAGCAAGGCGCTGTCAAGCACAACTGCCGGCAGACCTTGCTTAATGACCACATTTGGGACTGGAATTTCAGTTGTTAAGCGAAGCGGTCATTAAGCAAACCATGTGGTCATTAAGCGAATCACGCAGTTCCCCGTTGATTTTGCTTGCCAGAAGCCAGCTGAGAAGGTCAAAAATGGCAATCACATGACCACAGGACGCTGCAACGGTCATAAATGTGAACTGGTTGCCAAGCGCCCAAATTGTGATCACGTGACCGCGGGACGCTGTGACGGCTGTAAGTGTGAGGACCGGTCGTAAGTCCAAACCATCACTAACCGAATGGTTGTTAAGTGAGGACTACCTGTAGTCCAGGAATTTCTATCCTTGTGCGAGCCGGCCTTTCTAATGGGTTTCCTCCGTACTGCAGGACTGCTCTAACTCACCTGCTTAGGATCCCTAAGCCCTTCCTCCAGAAACGGGCATTTTCCTCAAGGTGATTTAAGCCTGGCTTTGTGCAGTTTAAGCTTACTTCCTCCCCAATGAAATGACATACCTCAACAATAACAGGGGTAGACCCAGAGAGGAACAAAGCCCCCCAAGCTGGCAGACCGTGGGTTGCCTCGCAGAAGCCGTTTGGAATGCGCCTTCGCCCTGTAGACGCCGCTGGCCTCGCGGCGGCATCAGCTTCTCAAGAGCGGCTCCGTGACCGTCTTCTGACTTCTTGTGCTTCTTTTCAGATAGCTTTGGCTTTGCAGCATTGCCATTCTTTAAACATTGCCCATCGAGACCTCAAACCTGAGAATCTTCTTTTCAAGGATAACTCCTTGGTAAGGTGGACACGGTTATTTCTGTTATTCTGGTATCAAGTCAGTGTTAGCAACGTAGTCTCCTTGCCTCTGTTGTTTTCTACCAGCCCGTCGGAGGCAGCTTCTTCTGTCCTTTGGCTCCTCCTCCTCCCTGGTCCTTCATGCCAGGGTCCCACCCTTCACCAGCCTTCTGTCCTGTGCCATTCAGCCCACTGTCCTCCCTCTGTTTTGATCCTCCTGCTCCTGGTACCTCTTTCCTTTCCTTCAGCAGCCCCAGAAACGTTTCTGGGAGGGTGTTCCACGTTCTGAAGCTGACAGCTTCCCCTAAGCAGCAGCAGCGGCCTTGAAAAGGGGAGAGAGGATGTGAAGGTTCTCTCTTGTTGCTTGCCCTAGGATGCCCCTGTGAAGCTGTGTGACTTTGGGTTTGCCAAGATAGACCAAGGCGACTTGATGACCCCACAGTTCACTCCTTATTATGTAGCACCTCAGGTAAGTTCTTCCTGGAGCTCGCCAGCATCTTTTCACAGACCAGAAGCCCCTGCGCCGTTAGGTCTAAAGGCCGCCTGTATCTCTTCTCCACACAACAGGTACTAGAGGCACAAAGGAGGCATCAGAAAGAAAAGTGTGGTGTCATCCCTACCTCACCAACCCCGTACACATACAACAAGGTAGGTTTCGGGCACCCGAGTGCGCTTTGCTGGCTCTGCTTCGGCTGCGTAGAGCGGATTTTCTCCAGCGCAGAAAATGGTGCCCGTCAGACATTCATACTCCTTTTCTTTTTGTGTCAGAGCTGTGACTTATGGTCCCTGGGTGTCATCATTTACGTGATGCTGTGTGGGTACCCACCTTTTTACTCAAAGCATCACAGTCGGACAATTCCGAAGGACATGAGGAAGAAGATCATGACGGGGAGCTTTGAGTTCCCAGAGGAAGAATGGAGCCAGATCTCTGAAATGGCAAAAGACATTGTGCGCAAGTACGTCTGGCGAGAGCCGGGGTTGGGAGCATTTGCCGCCTCTTGTTCAGCCGGTCTTCTCCTGCAAGCGGTCTGGCCCAGTTGCTTTCTGCCTCCGTTTGGTGACTCTAGGCACATCAAGCTGCTGTCCACCAAAAGGCTGCCCCCCTCCCCCCACCTGGCTGCCTTGCCACAAACAAAAGACCCTTATTGCCAGTGTGCGGCGGAATGGTGGTCTTCCAAGTGTCCAAGAGTGCAGTATATCTAGAGGGTGCGTTGTACTTTCCCACAACTGCACATGGTGAAAGAGAGGCAGCCTTTGCAGGAAACACTCCCTGTTGCCGATCAGCTTTCAGGAAAAGCCCAGTGTTTGAAAACTGGCAGCGACCGACCGAATTGTATTCCTTCCTTTACTGTTTTCGCCATAACGGTTTTGAGTAGACGGCTTCACAGCCCATGAGAAAGTCTTGCTTTGACCATTAATCAAATACAAAGAATCAGAAGTTATCTGACACTCGTGTCAGTGCTGACATGGGGAAAGAGAAAAATGGCATTTTTATAACCTGAGAAAGCAGAACTGGGTTTGCACTTGGCCAAAAAAGGCAGGCTGTCAGCCACATAGTAAGGACTGTGGTCGTGCTCCACCCATTTTAGAGCCTCTTTGGAAATCGCACCAAAGGCTGCTCAAAGGATGACATTCTTGCCATCTGCCTGCAAAGCACAGGGATAGCTGCAGTCTTGTATTCTGCTTGTAAGGGACTTCCGATACGTTCTGACCCAGCCAGCTTAGAACCTGAATTGCTCTGTAAGTAACTTATTTTCTGATCCAGGTTGGTTTCGTCAAGGAAGGGGCTGCTGTTGGTGGCTCTGTTTCCAGCAAGCACATTTAAGCTGGGAGGACCCTGAGCTGATTCTGCCTCTGTGGTTGCCGGTCCTCCCGTCTGCTGAGCTGAAACAGTGAAGTGAGAGATGGGAGCGTAGGATGTGTTGAGATAGAGCAGCCGATGAAGAGTATCTGGGAGCCTTGAAGGGTCGGCTGAGTGATGGGTTCCCTTTTTGAAAACATTTAGGCTGCTGAAGGTGAAGCCAGAGGAGAGACTGACGATAGAAGGCGTTCTGGATCACCCTTGGCTCAACTCGACGGAGGCGCTTGATAACATACTGCCTTCTGCCCAACTAATGATGGACAAGGTTCTTAATCTTGTGAAATGGCTTATTTGTAGACAGATGCCTTATTGGGTTGGTTCAGGGGATTTGATCATCTGGCCTAGCTTTTCTTCCCATTGGTGGTAGCTCCTCTCTACAGACCCCAGCAGAGGAGGTCCTTCCTCACCGCCCCTCAGTTGATGCTTTTTGAACTAGAGGCGTCCACTCCTGTCCTGTCGAAAGCCAAGGCCTTATATATTCCTACCCGATGCCATCGCAGAAGCCAAGTCTTTGAGCAGTTTGAAAAATCCTGACCCAGGTCTTACGGCACTGCTCCCACCACGCAGTCTGGGTTGAGGGAGACAGTTGCAGCCAGAGACTTTGTAAAATTTGACTCCCATCCCCCGGCTTTCAAATTGGATCTTATTTGGGAGAATCAAGCGATGATCTCGAGCTGATTCTCCTTTGGGGATCTACACTTCCCAAGGTGTTCTTGCCCCCTGAGGTGGTCCAGGCGGTGTGCTCAGTCCCATCCTTGCTCCTGCTGCTCTACGGCATCGTGGGTTGAAAACCTGAACGCTTAACTACTTCCCTCCCATCGTAACAGGCCATGGTTGCTGGGATCCAGCAGGCGCATGCCGAGCAACTGGCAAACATGAGAATACAGGACCTCAAAGTCAGCCTCAAGCCCCTGCATTCAGTCAACAACCCAATTCTGCGCAAAAGGAAACTGCTGGGGTGAGTTTTTGAGCTGCTGCTTCTGATGGCAGGAGGGGGAAATGGAAAAACTTGGCTGCAGGAGGAAATACTTCGCCAGGCCAGGGCGTGCCCCACTCTCCCCTGCTTCTCTTGGAGCACAGGCTGAAGTTCAGACGACTAGCTGGTGGGTGGTGCATCTGTTGTGCTGGTTGTGCATCTGTTGTGCTGGTTGTGCCCCTCATGTTCCCCTCCGTCGTTACAGAACAAAACCAAAGGACGGCGTGTATATCCACGATCCTGAGAACAGCAGCAAGGACTCCAACGTTGCTCTGGAGAAGCTTCGGGATGTGATCGCTCAGTGCATCCTGCCACAGGCTGGTAAAGGTTGCGGACTCTAAGACAAGCTGCTTTGGGGGCGGGGCGGGTGGGGAGAGGCTGAAACGGTCACCGCAGGGCATGAGAGCCAAACCGGGTCGGAGATCAAAGCTCCTGTTCCTCCTCTTGATAAAGACCAGGATGCCACACCTTGGCTTTTGTTTTAGTTGAAATAACCAGCCGCTGCTTCTTGTTCCTGCTAGATTTTGAGGTGGTTCCAATGGGTCAAGGAAAGGTATGAGATAATACCTTGCAAGCAGCCTGAGTAACAGCGAAGATTTTTTTCAATGCCCAGTCTAGGTCTTTGGTTTGAAGCTAAGAATTTAAATTGCCTGGGAGGGAAAAAAAATGCTTGCCTAGATGTGGAAGCACAACATGGTAGAAACCAGACAGAGCCCTCAGAGAGAGAATGTAGCCCCTGCTGAAAACAACCAACTCTTTCCCTTGACTGGATTGACTTACCAGGTCAGGGAACTCCCGTTTCTAACACATTACGGCAGTGTTTCTCAACCTCGGCAACTTTAAGATGTGTGGACTCCCAGAATTCCTCAGCCAGCATGGACCACCTCAGGGGTCATGAACACCTTGGGAAGTGTAGATCCCCAAAGGAGAATCAGCTCGAGATCATCGCTTGATTCTCCCAAATAAGATCCAAGTTGCCGAGGTTGAGAAACACTGCATTGCGGCACCATTTCCCTTATCCTGCCCTCTACTGACCACTTCCCCTTGTGTCCCACAGTCTCCCAGCATACTGGAAAGAGCGATAGGAAAATAATCGTTAAGTATGTAAACCAAATACCTCGTTTTTCAGTCTTCAACCTTCCTTCAGCATTGATTTTGACCGCAGTTACTGTTGGGTCCAACAGACTAAAGTTCAGCCTTTTGAATTAACTCCAGGTTGACAACAAAAAGTCTTGGAATGCTCAGGAGAGGTTGTTTTTTGTTTTGTTTTGTTTTTTTCTGTTCTGAACCAGGGGAAAATGAAGATGAGAAACTGAACGAAGTGATGCAGGAAGCCTGGAAGTATAACCGGGAGTGTAAATTACTAAGAGACACCCTCCAGACTTTTAGCTGGAACGGTAAGTATCACAAATGAAGAAGAATTAAGGGTCTGTCTTATCTCCCCACTCCTAATCCTCAGAAGAGTGCTTATCTCACATTTCAAGATGCCCCTTGTTAGCCTGATCTCTTTCTAAAGCCAGCTGTTAGACTGAGAGGCTAACAAAATCTGAAATTTACCCCTAAAGTTCTGCTTGGGACCAAAATGTTGCTCTTTTCTGCCCTGTCATGATCAAGAAAGGCATTTGACAGACTCTTTTTCTGTCCGTTCCTGTTTTCCACTTGATGGGCATTAACTCAAGTTCACATCTTACCTTTTTTAGGTAGAGGATTCACAGACAAAGTGGACCGGCTAAAACTGGCAGAAATAGTGAAACAAGTTATTGAAGAACAGACGACCTCCCACGAGTCGCAATAGTTGGAGCTGCTCGTTTTTATCAAATCACACGTACTCTTGCCCGTTTTTTTAAAGACCATTTTGTGAATTATCTGTTCAAGCAGCTTTGCCCAGCCGGGCGCCTTCCAGATGTTCTGGTTTGGGATGATAGCGGTGGAAAAGCACCCGGTTGGGCAAGCCTGCTCTAAACTGTAAAAAGTATTTTTATGTAAATTAATAAGTCATAATTATTTCATTAAATTTCCACGCAGCTTGAGAAACGCTGTATAGATGTAGATAATGAGAATCATTGGTACTGTAATATTTTTTTAAAAAAACTCAGTTCCTCAAAATTATATATATATACATATATATATAATATATATTACATGATTTTTATTCACGACTTTAAATGGGGCAAATCATTAATTGTGTTACCCTGCGTATCCAGATGAGACAGTGTCTCTCCAGCTGCCTGTCACCAATGGCGCACCAGCTCATTTCTGTTGGCCTCCAGCTCAATAAATTACTTGAAGGAATCAGCCAGAGATTTATGAGCTACTCAGCTGCCTGGTAATTTCTTTCAAGGCAGCCATGCAAAAAGTGAGCGCATCTTGTGATTGATAAAAAGAAAAGTGTTTCCAGGTCTCGAGGCCACCTTTCTCGAGCGAAGGGTTCCGGCTAACCCTGTTCCTAGTTTTCTCTCCGGCAGCACGCCTGCTTTTCAAGCCGGGCCTGGGGACAGTCCTGCAGAATGGCTTTGGAACAGTGGCCTGTGCCCTGTAGCCACTGAAGTGCCGATTCAGGGATATACGTGGGCGTCTCAACCCCCACCCACCCCCACCTCTGTAGTTTGCTATCTCTGGGGCGATGGGTTCCTTCCTTCCCGAGCCATATCACCTCGCCCGGCCTCCTTGCTGCGTTCCGTTTCGGCTTTCGGGGCTCATCCCTCAAACGCCGTCTTGCCCGTCTCGTGGACTCCGTGCATGACAGCCACCGGTTTCGTTCCTGCAGTTTTCAGTGAGAACCGTTTGATGGGAAGGCGTGAAAGTGTCTGACTCTTAGTTTGGGTTTTCGCTCTTTAGTTTTTAACAGGAGGCACAGGAAGATTTTGCCGTCAGGAGGGCTGTAAGGGCTAAACCCCAACTGGGCAGCTGCAGCCTCTGTTCGGTTGATCAACACAGGCTGTACCAAGAGTGCGCGCTGAGAAACGGGTCAGGGACGTCTTCTCTGGAGATACCCACAAGCATAAAGGATGCCGTGCCAGAAAAGGAGGGCGCATTTTAATCCGGGGAACAAAGCCCTCCGCCAGCAAGAAGCTGCAGAAGTAGGAAGATGTTTTTCATGCTCTGCACAAGACCAAAGTGAGGTGAATCTTAGCAGCAGCTGCAATTGATTTCTTCAGTCAGTCAAGCAGAACGCTCTGATCCTTTTGTAGACACCAAGGATGCCCATGAGGTGGCGTTCTGTTTCTCTACAGCGACTGGCGTTCATAGTCTTGAAAGCATCTAATAAGCCTTTTCTCTGAGGCTTCTGTTTCTCTGTTTTCTCTAGCTTAGGGGAAGTTTTTAAAGGATGCGCTTTGGCTGGTGTGAATAGTTGACCACAGAAGCCGTGTGGTCCTTTTTGTAGAAGCACTCTACCAAAGGCACACTTGCCCTCGCGTTAGTTTCCCCAGCCGAGGAAGGATTGGAACTCCCAAGAATTCCCAGGTGGTCTCTGCTTTCAGTGGGAGGTGGCTGGATCCAGCCACAGCTGCTCCCAGAAGACCACATTTGTCTTGCTGAGATGGCCTCCAGACCAGTTTCATCTCTTGGAAGATTTCAGGGAATCCAAGGCTGCCATGACCAATTGAGGCTGAAGAACAAATACTTAGTTTTATTTAATTTTTGTTTGACTAGTGTGGGGTGGGGTGTTTTTTTTCTTTTCGAGATTAAGTATTTTTACTTCTCTCTATCCCTGCCACCCTAATTCATTTGAACTTGGCTCAGTGGCTGGGCTCTTTTGACCAATTATTCTTTGTATGTGTTGTGTATTCCACTGATCCTACAAGAAAGCGTGCCCTGGACTGCCATCTTGAAAGAAACATGTCTAGGCAGTCAAAAGTCTCTCTCTCTCCTAACAACACCGACAGTTCAAGATGCATAAATCATTTGTGCATGTGTCAGTAGCTCTGCAAATTGCTTCTGAGAGGTACCCAACTCCGTTTTTGCTGTCTCTGCTGAAGTGAACTGAGCAAGCTCCACATGGGCTAAAGAGAAATCTTCACACGGGATAGGAATTATCTGCCATAGTAGCTGTTCTGTGGAATGTGGCAGGAAGCAAATGGATGAAAGTCGGGCCCCCTGAACTGTTGGTTCTGACCTTGCCCCCCAAATCCACCCTTGCATTAGTTCCGCATGATGCTGTAAATACATTAGCTTTCCCCAACTTGAACTGCTCCAGATGCCTTGGGACTCTAGCTCCCATCGTTGGGGGTGGGGCATTGTAGTCCAACGTGTTTGGGGAGCCTCTGCTGTGGAGACTACGGAATGCCTCAGTGGTCCCGGAGATGGGGTTTCCTTGCAAAGCTTTTCATATGCATCTCCCCACCCTAATTTTTTCTTGTACCTTTGGAAGGAAAAATCAGCCTTCTGATTATGATGGGCGAAATCCCTAGAGATGATTGATGATCCCTAGAGACACCGCCCACGAGAATGTGTTACGAGGCCGGGGATGGCATCGCACATGTACGTTTTTGGCCACACTGTAGCCGACATGGAGCGGTGAGGTTCAGTCTTGCCTTCCCCATCATCGTTTTGCTTTCCTCCCTTTTACGGCCATTTTGCTGTATCACGGTTTTGTTTTTCGAATCAGTATTAAATGAATGTAAATATTATGCATTGGTGTACATAAAATAATTTTAGTAAAATTTGTCAAAGTTTCTGTCTCAAGTTTTTTTAAAACGTCTTTTTAAACCAGTTTTTGCATTTGTTAAAGGTACCATTTGTTGGCAGACATCAAGTTCTTCTGTGCTGTCTTACCTCATCTGTTCTTTCAGAGTGAAATTGCAAGCTGTGATCAGTTTTGCGTTGCTTAAGGTCATGATCTGTCTGCCTAAATCTTCTGCCCTTGAGCTGCGTTGGATGACGCCTCCCTATCTAAGTACAGAAGATGGGAAGCGGTACCTATTTCTTCAGAGGCAAGTGCAGTGGTACTCTTGCCTTGTGGCAGGTGTCTTTCTGCGCAGGTTGGTACAGAATTAGGGAATGTATAAAACAGATTACCTCTACCTCTACCGTATGAGTAATGATGAGCCAACCCCTTTGTGGTTATTTCATCTCAAGGCACTGAAATAGCAAGAAGGGGTTGACTAGTTCCTAGAAATGCAGAACTAGAAATTAGCAAAATAACAAGGAAGGATGCCATCCATTTTAAGTAAAAAGAGAGAATCCCGTACAGCTGCTCCGCAATTCAGTCCTGATTTTTTTATCCAGAAACCTTTTTTGGAAATAGTTCTTCAAAACATCTGACGCTCTTCAACAAATGCCCCATTTGCTTTTAGTGAAAATGGCTGATATTTTTCCTGGACCACTCTAAAATACACTTATATCCTTTTTATGGATACACAAACACACACGAGAAACTTAATTTATGAGCGCTAAGACCTTGAGGGAGGCGAAGCTTTTACATTTAGCATGCTACATTTACATGCAGCAAATGCCCAAAGACAGGAACCATCCAAACAGTAAGAACAGCTACTGAAATACTGAAAATGCTACATCCTGTGCCCGATCCAATGACAGTCAAGTTAAAACCATCTATTTTTTTTTAAATTACAAAGTGTTTTTCTATTGTGAGCGTGACATAGCTGCGTCTATGAGGGTTGATAATGTCCACTCACTCTGAAATGGGAAGCTGGGTAGGATATTAACTAGAGCAGAGAGCTAGAAAGATAATCAGTGATGAGGCTTTCTTGCCTTTCTAGAGAAACTAAGATGCAAATGTATTCTGATTGCTGATGATTCTGTGCCATCAAGTTGGTGTCGATTCTTAAGGACCAGATAGACTTTCTCCATGACAATATATATTCTGTACCTGTCTTTTTACTTTTACATGGAGATATTTCTGGCAATTCTTCAAAGATAAAGACAACTTATTCCCTAATATCCAAAGAATTGGGTATGGTATGGCCAGGACAAAAACTAAATTTGATTTCCTTTACAAGTATAAATGTAATTAAAATTCAGCACACACTTTCTGATCAGTGATATAGTTAATTCTTCATTTTATCACATTAATATTCCTGATTTGATAACAACTTCTGGAGGCGCCATCCCAGACTTCCAGGGGCTGTAATAGCTGAGAACCCAGGTTGTGTATTTCATCTTTTATGCAACTGTCTTCTTACGCATTTTGGGGGATGGTAGGGTAGTTATCTTGAGCACCGTGGATGGTGGATGGAAAAGAGACCTCGTGACTGGAGGGTAACATGTTGATGTCCAGTAAGTCTGTGGAAGCGTCTTCTCAGAGGGGGTTAAATGGAATGTTCACATTTAAAGAGGCTGGAGAAACAGTTTGTCCTTTGGAATCTTCCACTGGAGAAGACCCAAAGGAGAAAAATTGTGGTTGGATGGTTGAGCCCATTCTTAGCGGCTGTGATCTTTATGAGATTAATCTAGAACGACTGAGAAGGGGAGGGGTACAAGGCTCTTGAGATGTCCCTCCTTTCCCTAATGTCCTCTTTGATTTAGCTTTCTAGCTAAATAAAGATGGCCACCAAGCCAGGAAGTAGACGTGGCTGAAGAATCTTGATGACTCAAGCAAGTGATGGTGATAGCATTGCTTTTTTAGGTGTCAAACTGAAATAAGTACTCACAAAATTAACTGACTTGTTTTTCCATTGGACGTGCACATCAGCCTCGCCTCCGCTCCAAGGTAACTAAGTATGTGTATGATGCAACACTGAGGTGAATCATGGCAAGTGGTGGTAGAGATCTTGGGTGCTGGTTTTTCCTCCTGTTGGTTACCTGCATTATGTTGGTGGTCTTTACCCTTTCCACCATCCATTGCAGCTCATTGCCTCCTCTGGCATATACCTCTTACGAAGTGATAATTCCAAGGCGGTTGGCAGCACGGGTGGGGGAGACAAAGAAGGATGAAATATCCTATATCATCAAGGCAGCAGGGAGGGACTACATTATCCGACTCAAACCCAAAAGGAACTTTCTGGCTAAAAACCTTCCAATCTTCACATATAATCCTAAGGGGGAACGCGTTGAGAGCCATCCCTACATCCCAGTTGAATGCTACCATCAAGGCTATGTGGAAGGCATAGTTGATTCACTTGCTGTTCTTAGAACCTGTTTTGGTCTCACTGGTTTCCTGAAAATCGGTGCAAGAACTTACGGTATTGAGCCTCTCCAGAATTCATCTGCCTTTCGACACCTCCTCTACCTCTCTGAAGAATCAGAGCCGACTTTCTCATCCTACAGAATGGGAGTGGGAAGAACAAACCACCAAGCAGAAAAACTGGTGACCAGACAAATCAGAAAGTACAATAATCTCCAGGACAAAGACTTTCCAAAATACATTGAACTATATGTTGTGGTAGACAAAAGCATATTTGCCCAAGAAGCAGACAATGTTAGTAGAGTGGAAACTATAGTGTTGGATGTGGTGAACATTGTGGATGCCACTTTCTCTTCTCTCAGCACACGCGTTGTTCTAGTTGGACTTGAGATCTGGACTGAAAAGAACTTAATAAATACTTCTGCGGATATCAAACACGTTCTTGAAAATTTCAATAAGTGGAGAATGGTCAGCGAGATCAACAGGAGAACATACGACACAGCCTTCTTGTTCCTTCGCCAGAGCTTTGGCGAAGTCTTTGGACTGTCCTATAAATCTGCAATTTGCAAGCCAGATTTCTCAGCAGGAGTCCAAGTCTACCTCAAAAATGAGGTTATCCGCTTTGTCAAGGGCTTTTCTCATGAGCTGGGCAATCACATTGGAATGGAGCATGATGGCTCTAACTGTTTCTGTAGCAAGAATACACTCTGTATTATGCATGGATATTCTGCCTCTGTTAACCTGTTCAGTAACTGCAGTATTCTGAATTTGAAACACCTTCACGAACACGGTCTGTTGGATTGCTTGCTGAATGTTCCTAGAATGCATTCCAATTTTGATTATTGCGGGAATGGCATTCTGGATGCTGGTGAACAGTGTGATTGTGGGGGGAAAGGGGCATGCGAAGATGATTCTTGTTGCACCAAGTGTGTTTTGAAGAAAGGGGCCAATTGTGCGGTCGGAAAGTGTTGCCGAAGATGTCTGTACCTTCCCAAAGGGGCAATCTGCCGGGCTAAAGCCAACGAATGCGATCTCCCCGAATACTGTAGCGGGCGATCTGCAAGGTGCCCCAAGGATTTGTACGTGCAAGATGGAACACCATGCAGCAAACCTTTTTCTTACTGTTATGAAAACAGGTGCTGGGACCATAATTTCCTGTGCAAAAGAATCTTTAGTGGAAATGCTGTAGCAGCTCCGGAGAGATGCTACCTTTCTCTGAATATCCTTGGGAATAAATTTGGCAACTGTGGCACTGATTCTACAGGGGAAAAGTTTTTGAAATGCCAGCCCAAAGACAGTATGTGCGGAAGAGTACAGTGCACAGATGTGGGGTCTGCCTCTGCCCGGAAACCTGAGGTACACAGGCATGACATGGGCAAGACCCCGTGCTGGAGCATTGCACAACGCGGGGAAATGCATCACGATGATATCGGGGCTGTGCCTAATGGCATCATGTGTGCCCTACACCACCTTTGCATCAATCACAGCTGTGTCCCCATAACCACACTTAATTTGAGCTGCAACTCGAAAAGTATGTGCCGGAGCAGAGGAGTATGCAACAACCTTCATAAATGTCACTGTAATAACGGATGGGCCCCTCCAGATTGCACGCAGTGGGGTGCGGGAGGGAGCATCGACGGAGGGTTTCCTGTGATTTCCCCGAGTATGAAGGTGATAAAAAACCTTCTGGGAACTGTGATTCCCCTCTCACTGGTAGCTCTAGCTGCTGTTACTGCGATAATTCCCAAAGTGGGGGGATTCTTGGCATCGGTTACAAGGAGGTTGCGGCAATACTTCAAGGCCTGAAACTCAGGTGGTTTTCTCGGGAAAAAGCACAGACCACCACCGAAAAAGGCCAAACTCCCAGTGAAGGGTAACGCTGCCAGATGAAGCTCCCTAGTTGTCATTGGAAGATTTAATTGAAGACCCCAGCGAAATTTACTCCAAAGTATTAGCTTCAAACTATATAATTCTCTTGCAATGAGCCCATATGATGATGATGATGGTGATGATGATGATAGCAGCCTGTCATAGTTCAAATAAAACTCAGAACTTTCCAAAACTGAAAAAAAGCACTAATAAACCAAATGAATAGGCTAAGATAGTTTTGGTCACTGAGAAATGAAATCAAACGTAATACTTTCCTCAGTTGAAAAGAGAAAGGAAAGGGGGGGAAAGGTAATAAAGGGGTTTCCATCACTTACAAATCAGACTTGTGAACCAGCCAGCCAAACGACGTCCCTTCTTAAACATCTCAGAACGTTAGGAAGCGGGAGTCCCAAGCAGTGGGAATTTATTCTGTATGAATCCAGACCGTTTTGTGATGGAAGGGAGGGGACCCAAAAAAGACAATCTGTTCTTAGTTGTGAAAGCTACACAATCGGAGTTTAGAAGGGACAAGGGAGGAGGTTGCAGACATTCAATCAGCCACTTCCAGGTCCTGAGACAGTTTTAGGCTGAACCCCATATAGACCCCACAGAGCATTAAACAAATTAATAATCAGGCAATAACTATGCAGCAGCACTCAAATTTATCTTTAAGCTCCCCCACTTAAGTCAAATGCATACTGGTTGCAACTCAACAGTGTTTATGTCCATGAAAGTAGAACTAACTGTAAAATGTTAGGAGGAGGAGGAGGAGATGACAGAGAAACCTCTGGTTCAGCGAAGATGTAAACCCAGTTAATTTCCCCTCTCCTGCACTGGAGATGCCTCCGGCCACCTTCCACAGCGGGTGACTCCTGAAGCCTTGAAATACCCACTTTAGGGAAAAAAACCTCAAAAGTGGTGGAATAAAGAGGGTGGTTACAGGAGCTTTAGATCCAAAAGGGAAGAGGAAGGGCCTCGCCTTACCTGGCATCTCACATATCTGATGAATCCTAATGCCCTACGCCCCATCCAACAAGGCTACTGGAAACTGTTCAGACTTCTCTGGAGCCTGATTGTGGGAGGCCGGATTTGGGGAAATAAATAAATAAATAAATAAAAAAGGCACAGCATGTTTAAGGACAATGAATAACTGATTTGTAAAAAAAGAAAGAAAAAAAGAGTAAAACAGCCTCCTGTAAGGCGTTGAACTACACTCCCAGAATTTCCACTCAAGTGCCATTGAAGGAGATCCATCTTCTAATAACACTAGTCAAGATCATCTGCATGTGAGACTTGGCACATTAATCTCGGCCTTCGGGGTGGAGGGGTGGGTCCTAGGATGGGTTGAAAATGATTCATGGGTGACCTTGAAAAATAAAATAAAATTGTGCTGCTGCTGTTTTTCAGTTTTGACATGATTGTTTTGGGGGTGGTATTCTGGGGGCCATGAAATGGGTATAAATTGGGATCAAGGGAGGACATTATTTCTGACAGGGAAATAATGTCCTCCCTTTTGGGGAGGGGGGTTACTATGGTAGGAAGGTAAGGAAGTTATGCTTTTTAGCAATTCTGGAATCAAAGAAACAGAAATCCATGCGCTTGCTTTTTTGTTTTACTGTCTGTCAGGAAGCCGTAAAATATTCCACCGGCAGTGCTGAAATAAAAGGATAATTCCCAGGCTGGCGTTACTGCACTCCACAAGATCTCAGTGATGTTGTGTCCCGCTCTTTGCAGAATCCTGTGAAAAATGTCTCACAGGGAAAATGTTACACACTATACAGTCCTCTCCACCCTATCCAATTTTTGTTTCCCTCAAATAAATAGTGATTATTTAAATATACAGACTCTTTCTGTTTCTTCTTGTGCAATTGTAACATTTCTAATTTCTTGGGGCTCTCCCAGGCTACCCCCTTAGTTTCACACACCTGCTGCTGCTGCTGACCCATATTTTGACCGCCACATTTCTCAGTGGTGCTGTGAACGAGTGGACCCAAAAGGGCTCCTCGAGGTCATCACTCCAACTCCCTCAAGGCAGAATCTGGAAAGCCTAGCTGGCATTGCTGAGAAAAGAGTCTCGTGGAGCGATGTGGGTGGAAGAACAGCGTTTCAACGGTCAGCCTCCTATTCATAAGACCGTCGTTGTGGAAGCAGAGAAGGGGTGAGCCGCAGTCTGGGAAAGTACCGGGAGCGTGCTGGCGTACAACCTCTTCTGAGAACGCAGGAGTGGCGTCTGGGTGTCGACATCACGGCAAGCCTTGCGTTTCACACACTGCAAGCTGTGCTGGGTCCAGCCATAAACCACACAGTTCAGGAATCCCTGGGAAGACGCTGTCAGAGCCTAAGAGGAGAGGGAATATGCCTGGAGTCAGACGGCTGCAATAAGCAGTTGTCTGGGGCAGCAAGGAAGGAGGAACAAACGGCAACATTCCCACTAAAGGTTAGTGTTGAGCAATGAGTCTTGCGCACTAACAGAAGTTGCCCCATGGTCCCTGCTGAGTATGCATGGCTGGGGAAATGCTTACCTCTAAAACATAAAGTGCCATGTAAACACTGGTGTTATCCATACGTGCCAGCTTGACGACTCCAAGGATAAAGGCTGTTGGGTGGGTGGGGGGGAATGGGAGAAGATCAGTAACAAAATAAGGATGGTATGAGTAGCAGCCACATCTCTGGATACCTTAAATCTTTTTTTCTTCTTTAATAATCCCTTAATGGGAAAAGGTACAGCTCCTTTTATCTCCCTCCAGCATAGCCAGTGATCATGCTGCCAGGGATGATGGGAGTCCAAAAAGAAAGTGGTAGATGGGGGAGTGTGGCTGGGGACAATCACTGCTGGAGGCTTGATTAACATTTCAGGCTAAGTCATGGATTGTTTCAACTATACTTCGTGGAACAAGCCAGAATTACCTGGATCACAAATCTGAGCCCCTGCCGTAGTGGACAGATCCCCTCACCTCACTAAACTGTAGTGATGTTGGTCCTCTCACAATGTTGAACCACTTGGCGACCAGATATATTTATTTTGTACTTTTGTTTTAATTATTTTAACCGTTTTATTGTTTTTATGATTGTAAGCCGCCCAGAGTCACTTGTTGAGATGGGCGGCTACAGAAATCAATCAATCAATCAATCAATCAAATAAATAAATACCAGGATTTATAAGCCACAATAGCTAGGTTCCTGCATCTGACTAAGCTGAAACCAAATAAATCACAACATGAGCCCCGCCACAGCCTGACACTTTTGATGGGCCCTGGGCTCGGGAAGATTGCCATCTATCCCCAGTTTCCTAGAAGGGCCCACTTCCAAACAGACATGCAGAGGAATGCCTCTTTCACGGCACAACGTTTCTTGGTCGGTCCATACCTGGCCCCCAGCAGCAGAAAAATACCACCGGGTACAGAACCACGCCTTGTTCAACCACCTTCAGCATTGCCCACTGTTGATCGCCGACGTAGCCCATAGAGTTCACGAACCGCTTGTACAAGGTCCTGGCTCGGATGAGCAAGATCTAAAGAATTGGAAGGGGATCAGGAGATCTCAGCAACGTGCCCGTGCTTGAAGAAGGGGAGCGTGGAATGGAGGCAAAGGATAGCTGGGTTACCTTGAACCCTTGGAAGGAATTTGACCTAGGCACATGCTCTAGGCCATGGGTTATTTAACTATACCTGGCTGAGTTTGCACAAGACAGTAAGGCATAAACCATGGCTTCTAAACCACAGGAGGCGGTTCCCACACCACTCTAAGCCAAAACCAAGTCATGTGTTATGATGGCTTAAAGGGTTGTGTGAATCAGGCCACTGACAGCCTCCCTTGACCTAATTTACCTCACAGGTTGGCCATGCAAATAAAACAAGGTTGAACACATATACTCAAAGGCCATAGTCACGTCATACTCAACCATGAGCCCAGCCCAGCCTCCTTCCAGTGGTTCTGGCTGCCAGAACCAGGTCAAACGTTGCCACTTGGGGACTGGAGAGTTTTCTCCCCCATCCTCCAGGTGCTCTCGGAGCATCCCGTGGGCCTTTATATCAGGAGAGTCCTGATGGCATTCCTGGCCCCTTCCCCACTGGCTAAGAGGAGACAGGGAACCATCACATTCAGCCACAAAAGCGTTTATTCATTTGGCTCTAAAACATTATTGGAACACAGTAATTGTCTCTTGTTCACTCTGCTTTTGGGCTTAGCGTCTGTGTGAATTCAGAGTCTGACTCTCGTTCTTGCTCAACTATAATCAGCAGCCGGCCGGCCAGCCAGCCTAAGACACACACAGTCAGAAATGCAAGTTTTCGTATCGTTTTGCCTTGCATTTTTTCCTAAAGGATTCTGTGCTTATTCTGAAGTCCGTCTGAAGTCCAGTTTACCATTTGGGACCAAAAACAAGCTCAGTTTTATTCATGAAGCTGGACTCATGGATGTGGAAGCTCAGTCAGCGTGTGATGCATTAAGTCGGTGTTAGGAAACGGTTTGCTCTAACTTACTAGGAATGCAGAAGCAGCTGGGAAACATCAAACATTAAGCATCAGGGTAGGGAAAAGAAATATGATTTGTGTGCTTCACAACTGAGAGCACACACACCTCTCCTGAATTCCCCCTCCCATAAGTGCGGAGGATCCACAACAACAGAAGAGATGCACCCCTTCGTGTGCCTCTTACAAGAACTGTGAGGAAGCTGGCCACAAACGAGACAAGGAAAACTCCCGTGCTATACAAGCACAGTGCGGCGCAGGTGACATGCTGAGAGCTGGTGCAAAGTGTGTTTTCCATGTGCAACAGGAGGCACCTGTGGGGCAAACAGAATCAAGGGGTGAGCGTGAGAGGAGGAGGAGGGGTGCATCAGAAAACAGAATTGCCAGGTTGCGTCCAGACCTCTTCTGGGAAGCTCGGAAAGGCCTGGTTGGTCCCACGAGGAGACCTTCGAGCATCATGAAAGGCCCTCTTTCCTGTTGGGACATCCCTTGCAGGACAAAGTCTCAGTTCAGATACACGCCACCCCCGACTCTCTAAGCAAAGCAAAGTGCTCTGCATTCGGATGGACGTACCCATGTTCTGCGGTGAAGTTCCGGAAACACTGAAAGTGGTTGCCTAGTCCCAAAACAGGCACCATGAGGAGGACTGGGATGAGACTGGAAGTGAAAATGAAAGGTCACTCTTCTTTTCAACATCTTTGAACCCCCACGGGGCTCCACCCAGCCCAGCATCCAGCTTTCTCCAAGAAGGGTGGTAAAACCCACTGCCTCCCCGCTCCCCCCCCCCAACCCCCAATCCGTCTGAATCAAGTGGCATTTGGAAGATTAACCTTACCTAGAGAAAATTATTGCTATTCGGCCAACGTGATTTGTGTAGCTCAACATCTACAAAAGGGGGAAAGATAACACACCAGGGATTTAGTTCCACAATTGGGGGGTGGGGGTGTGTGTCTAAGATTCAGGATTTATTACTTGATACGGATTTTTAAAAAAATGGATGCAGGAAACGGGAAATAAAAATTATTTAATTAATACATTTACTGTATATGGCCGCCCATCTCATGTACATGACTGTGGATGGTTAACAGTTAAAACAGAATAAAAACAGAATAAAAACAACCAAAATTAGAAACAACACAGATAGCATAAAATAGCAGCCGGGAACACCCATAAACCTTATCATAGCCATTAAAAGGCAGAAGTGTCACATCCTTCTTCAGTATACCCCTTCTGCAGTACAATGACAGAAGCAGCATTAAATGGGCTCAGTGCTCATCAATATTTCTCAGTCTGGGAAACACTGGCTTTTAACAACGAACCTATTTCCATTCCTCCCTTCTCTGATCTTCTTGGTTTGTTGAGTGGCTACAGAAACGTCCCTGAAATGGTCTGGGGGGCTCTTAAAAATTCAGCATTAAAACATGGGGGGCTGTTGATGCGTTAGTTTCAGATGAGACTCGGCATACAGCAATGAAGCAATGATAAAAAAACCACTTTATCAATAAGGCATTGTTTTAAAAACTTGAAGTCAAAATGCTGAACCAATCAAGGTTTAATTCTATACCTGGTACGTGCCGAACACATTAACTGTACCTGGATATATTTATTTCATTGGCATCACAAACACACACACACACACACACACACTCACTGCCGGTCACAGGGAGAAATATCCTTGTTCCCTGCAAATAGCATACTTTTTTGGGGGAGTGGGGGAGACTGCCCCAGCCATTTCCAAATCCTGGGACACACTTCTTCAAACCCTTAAGGGGTGGAATTTTTAAAGAACGCTGAAAATGACCAGATTGTTGAATTGAGCTCACAGTGTTTGTCTGGGGACAGGACAAGTTGTTCTGAGTAATGAGTTCTGTGCTTCTGACGAAATGGGTTGTCATTTATGAAATGCTAGGTGAGACTAAACGGATTAGAAGACATCACAAGAGTTTTTGTTGTTTGCGTTGCAAAAGACTAATACAGCTATCCCTCTTGGCATACTTTCCCTTCAAATTCATAAGGGCTTCTTGGAATAAACCAATCTGTTAGCAATTAGCCGGGGCATTCCAAAGATTTCAGATGGTGCTGTAAGTTCTTTCTTCGATTCTCTGCCTACAGGCAGGCCCTAATGGTTCGGAAGGTCTGTGATGCTTGAAAGGGTTCCCACTGAAGACCAGATTTCAAAATGTTCTTGAAAGAATAAAAAAAATGATTGAGAGTCAGTTCTGTCCAGGACATAGACATTCTTCTTTGGTTCCGTTGTCACCTTTACCAAGCGGGCATTGACAAAAGTCTGACACAACACACAAAACCTGCTGATCCTGTTCGGGTAGGGCCAAAGTGGAAGCAGAAAGGGTGTGGCCCTCTTTGGAGCAGATCCGTGGCCCTCCAAATCTCAACAGCCAATGCACAGGAGTCGTCAGGTTCACCGGATTCGACTACTTTAACTTTGTTTGAACGGCATCTGAACGTCAACGTGAGTCAGCCAACTTGGCTTCGGTCCTGGCTGACTTCGGTCTGGTTCAGCCGAATTGTTGGAGTTTGGTCTCCAGCACCCAGGCACAAGGCAAATGTCCGCAGGGAGTGACGCACATAACGAAACAGGTAGAGCTTTGATCATACCATCATGGAGGCCTTGACTTCTCTGACCACACCCTGTAGACCTCCCTGCCCGCCAAGATGGTCCTTAGTCCAAATAAGTGATCTAGTTGCAACGTCCCGTCATCTATGCTCAGGTGGCCTCCACGTGAGGGTTGCTTCCAGATTAGACTTCTACTGCACCATCAGCCCCACCTTGTTCACGGACTTTTACGGGGAACCTCTCACTTGAAATCCTCTAGTATTTTCCCACCGCTCCTTCCGTCTTTTGTCGCGCACACAGACCCAGAATCTGTGAAAAAGGGGAAAGACCGACTTTTGTTCTTCCAAGGTTCTTGAGGAGGTAAGTGCCAAACATCCGGATACCTGCTGGGTTTCCCTAGCCCTGATTTGTCTTTTGTCTTCGGAAGGCAGGCGGTGTCTCTCGCCCTTTGGGGAGCGATGACATCTAGACTAATCCGACCACAGTTTCTAGCAGGAGAAGACGGTCCCTTGGGCTTTGTGGCCAGCAGCAGTTCTTCCTCTGGTAAGGTGTAAAGGCACTGCTGAGAACAGGGCAGGGGAAGTGGTTATTTTGCTTCTCCTCTAAGTCAGCAGTTTCTCAGAACCACATTCTTGTCCTACTGATTCCCAGACGCTGACCTTGCTCCTCTCCCGTGAGGCTCAAAGTGTGCTTTCCAAAGGCCAGTGACGACAAGATGTCAGGATTTGTGCCCAGCATTTCCTCACCACCCTGCTTGGATTGCAGTTCTTTTGCAGGCTAACCCATCCAAATGCCCTCCACGTTTTGAACTTGATTATGGAGTCATGGTCCCATCAAGGAGCCGATCAACAAATATCCATTGACGAGTCTCTCTCACACACCCACTGACAAGTACAAAGTGAATAGATCTCAAGCACTCCCTTCCCACCAACACAAACATACTTTTGTACTCCTAATAGTCTCATTCACACCCTACAACTCATTCTTTTAAGAGCATTTCCCTTCCCTCAACATTGCTAAGATCTTCTTCCATCTCCTGGAATGAGCTGTGTTCTTTTAACCTATAGCCCTCGGACCTGTGTTGAATAGAGGGAGCTCTTCTGAACTCAGCAATGAAGGCAGTGCTGAAAAGATGCTCAGTTGTTATCTATTGGGCTGGAAAGAACACGTTGAATGAGAAATGCCTCGCTGCCTGCTAGAGTCTAATTCACATCCCATGTGATCCATGGGATTGTGTTTATTGGGGTGTGTGTGTGTGCAAGAGAACTTGAACCAAGGGTGGACAATCCTGTCCCACAGTCCCAATTTTCCAGACTGAACCACCAACACTTGGCTGTGATGCCCACAGGTGGAAAACTCCAGGACTGCCCCATTCAATGATCCATAGCCTCTGTGTCACATTTGGAGGCCAATACAATGGTTTTCTAAACAAAATAACATGATGTTCCTGGATGCTTAAAGGCTACCTGTCCCTGAATTATATTTCCAAGTCTCCAACAATGTAACCTCAAAAACCAGGTTTCTAATTCAACCCATCTGAGTCTCTGTGCCGCTTGGGAAGGGTCCCCTATATGATGGCTTCATTTGCATAGCACTTTCGGGTCCAAATCATGCTTGGGTTTTTAAGCAGAGAAAGTATCCAGCTTAAAAATATTCAAGTCACTATGAAAGCAACGTTTACCTGTGGCATCTGGCTATGTAAATGGTGGTTGAATTTCACTTTCAAATCTGTGTAGAGCTGCCAGGTGTAATTAACTGTGTATAGAAAACAGGCAACGTAGAAGATCTGGGGAAGCATAACAAACAATAACAAAGGATGTGACTTGTCCTTTGTAAATCTGGAATCATTTGAGAACTGAACATGGCTGTTTGCAACTTTAAACATCCACATGACTCTTTTTTTTTTTTAAGAAAAAGAATGAAAAGGCCAGAAAAAATGTGCTTATTAAAACCATTTTAGAGGGTTGGAAAAACCTGGCGCTGTGTGGCTGCTATTTCCACAATATCTGAATTCAGAAGTTGGCTGTAAACAAACAGAACGGTGTATTGCAATCCTGCTTTTGCTTATGGGAATTTCTGAGGGGCATCGAGCCAGCAAAAGTTTGAAATGGGATGTCAAACCAGGGCAATTCTCAGATCATCTTCCTTCTGCCCGCCCTCCCATTCTCGCCCTTAATTATAATTGCTTTTCATTTCTCTCTAATTGGGTTGGCCAAACAGGGCGGAACGTGGGCCAAAGCTTTCTAGGTCATCTGGAAGGGCCTGGAGACGATGGTCTGCCTGCACAAGGGTCTTGCCACGTTCCAGCGAAAGATGGAATCCTTGTTTGGCCTTGTTTGTCAGGACGTTGGGGAGCTCGGGAGAAATTGTGCTCTCCTGGAAATCTGAACTGGAGGTGGATGGGTGCCCTTGCTAGGGAATTATTTTTATTGGATCACGCAACCTAAGAAGCGTCCTGATGCTGGATCAGAACAAAAGGCTGGTTGAAGACCGTGTGCTGCACAGCCTTGAAAACTCCCTCCCAAGGAAGCATAGCTTTGCATCCATTTGGGACGCAAAAGCACTCCCCCCCCCCCAAGGCAAAGCTCTCCAAGGGGGATTTCTGTACCTCTTGCCTGCCGTCTAGAGTTTGGCAGCTGTTTGGGGCTGTAACAATTTGGAACAGCAGCAACAACAACTAAACACAGCAGCAGAGAGGGAGGCAGAAATCTCTAATTTCTTTCCAGTCTGACGACTGCATAGCCTTTTGCAGCTCAGGCGTGGTATCCCTGCCCTGCATGATTGGGTTTGCTGAAGGTGGGGGCAAGGAGGGGGTGGCAAGGGGAGGCCCCCGTGCCTGTAACCCCCGAGGCAGCTGCCGCCCGACCCCCACGGCTGCACCCAGCCTTTGGCAGCTTTGATCTTGTCCCTGAGGTCAAGCCACCTTCACTGCACGCACAGAGCGAGCCTCGGAATGGGGTTGCCCGTTGCCTAAACTTTCCCCCTTTTAGTGCAGTTCTGTCTCTTAATACACCTGCAAGCAATTTGTGTGTATTGTTACGATTTCCTGACTTTCTCAGGAAGCATAAACAGCTCCAGAAGGAGCCAAACCCTCCCCTAATGACATATGTGAGGTTGGATTTTCCATTTCAGATGGAAAGACTCGCAGAAACAGGAAGATGTAATTTCCTGGCAAGGCTGATGAAGCATTAAGTAGCGGTCCGAAAAAGCAAAACAAAATCCCAGCTGATGCACATTCATTCTCCCAATGTAAATAATGGCTGGTTTTGTTTTTAAAAAAGGAAGCCTAATTCAGGAAAGCTGTCAGAGTGCATTTATACTTTTTTTCCCTAAAAAGATCCTTGGATAAACAAAGCCCTAAGTCATCAATGCAGCCCCCCTCCCAGTTCCACTAAATGTGGAAAATGTTGGATTTCTTTATCCAATCAATGTTAGTTTGTTGGATAAACCATCTCCTATAAGGTCGATGAAACAAAATCGAATCTAGGAAAGCAAACTTTATCTGCAATAGTACTGGGACCTTTTATAAATAAATATATTTTAAAAATACTTCGTAAAAACGTCCTAATACTATCACTTCAGTCTATCTTCCTCTCCAGATGTCTTGTGTCCTCAAATAGCATGAAGAATATATTGGAAGAGAGTGAGGTTGATCAAAACTGAATTAAATCTTTTCGTCGCTCTGATCTGTCCAGTAGGGTTAGGGGTCAAGCAGGTCTCTGCTAACCCGAGTGACGACACCATGGCCTCATGGCCCGATAATTAATATTTGCGGTGGATTTTGCACCTTGAGACCTGCTGGCCTTTTTCAAGTTCCCTGACGCAGCTGCCAAACCACACATCTTGTGAAAGACGCAAACACCAACTTTCTCTTGAGAGGGAGCCCAAGGTAAATATTCAACCTGCCCAAGAACTTGGTAGGCTTTTGTTGTTTATCATACTGCTAACTGGTGCAATGACCAACATGATAGGTAGATTATGGGGCAGATTATAAAGCAATTTTAAAAACAGAATGAAACAGGAAGAGCAATCGAGCAGCACTATCCATGAATTAACAGGTTTTGTGGTGGTTTGGAATTGCCTTCCTATGAACAAGACAATTAAATGGTGACCTGCTCAAGAGAATAATCCAGGACTCAAACTTGTCTCACAAGCAAAGGAAGATACACTGAACTTCTGGTTATTTTTATCTGAACTGCCCAACTAACCTCAGCTAACTTTGAGGCACCCCTAACTCCAAAAGTAAGGAGAGGGATGCAGAAAGGAAAAGGTTATGTGCAAGATCATAGCTGATGCATGCACTGTTTGTAGCACTGTAAGAAGCATTCAAAGGCTGGCATGTCAACGACAGAGTGAAGAAAAGAGGTTACTAATAATACAGTTTTTTTCTTGCATCCAATATTCAAATTAAAAGGGAAACACACCCACCCCACCTAAACCACAGCTTTCTCTAAACAGTCTCCAGTGCTGTTTGGATTGCAAATCCCAGAATTTCCAGACTTCCGCCATGCTGGCTGAGAATTCTGCAGTCTTAGTCCAAAGTACCTAGAGCAGAGCTTTCCAGACTTTTCATGTTGGTGACACACTTTTTAGACATGCATCATTTCACGACATACTCTTACAGCAGGGCATCATTTTGTGACACACTCTTACAGCAGGGCACAAGGCAGGCACTAGGACCTGCGCGGAATCACAGCAGGTTTGGAGGTAGCAGGGCACAAGGCAGGCACTAGGACCTGCGCAGAATCACAGCAGGTTTGCAGGCAGCAAGGCACAAGGCAGGCACTAGGATGTGCGCGGAATCACAGCAGGTTTGCAGGCAGCCAGGCACAAGGCAGGCACCAGGACGTGCGTGGAATCACAGCAGGTTTGGAGGTAGCAGGGCACAAGGCAGGCACTAGGACCTGCGCGGAATCACAGCAGGTTTGGAGGCAGCAAGGCACAAGGCAGGCACCAGGACCTGAGTGGAATCACAGCAGGTTTGGAGGCAGCAGGGCACAAGGCAGGCACTAGGACCTGCGCGGAATCACAGCAGGTTTGGAGGCAGCAAGGCACAAGGCAGGCACTAGGACCTGCGCGGAATCACAGCAGGTTTGCAGGCAGCCAGGCACAAGGCAGGCACCAGGACCTGAGTGGAATCACAGCAGGTTTGGAGGCAGCCAGGCACAAGGCAGGCACTAGGACCTGCATGGAATCACAGCAGGTTTGGAGGCAGCAAGGCACAAGGCAGGCACTAGGACCTGCGCGGAATCACAGCAGGTTTGCAGGCAGCCAGGCACAAGGCAGGCACCAGGACCTGAGTGGAATCACAGCAGGTTTGGAGGCAGCCAGGCACAAGGCAGGCACTAGGACCTGCATGGAATCACAGCAGGTTTGGAGGCAGCAAGGCACAAGGCAGGCACTAGGACCTGCGTGGAATCACAGCAGGTTTGGAGGCAGCCAGGCACAAGGCAGGCACTAGGACGTGCGCGGAATCACAGCAGGTTTGGAGGTAGCAGGGCACAAGGCAGGCACTAGGACCTGCGCGGAATCACAGCAGGTTTGGAGGCAGCAGGGCACAAGGCAGGCACTAGGACCTGCCAGCAGCCGCGACACACCCAGACACTGCAGCCGACACACTAACATGTCCCCGACACACCGTTTGGAAAGCTCTGACCTAGAGGCTGAGAAACGTTATCTAGAATCTTCCGCATAAACTTTGCCTCTTCACTCTGTATGGTCTTGATGCTTTTAATCCAATATTTCTCTAAAGCTTTTAACCATTCAGCAGGGGACGTCAACCCCAACACAATACTCATAAAATGCAAAGATTGAAAAACTGACAGCAGATTGAAGCAGGCTTGCAGGACAGCCGGTACCATAAGCAGCTATTCCGCCAGTTCACACTGTCCCACACAGAGGCCCTTTTTGCTTGCAGCAAGAAGCACCCATCCAAAACACACCCTTTCCACCCCACTAGGGAGCCGGAGATCAGCCCAGGTTTTACCTGCCCCGTGGCTTGCAAGTTGTAGCAGGTGGTCCCTTCTCTAGTTGAGTGGGATGTTTCTCTGCCATAGAGAAGGGCCCCCGTGAGCCAGCACACCCCGAGAGAGAGATCGGAGAGGCTCAGGTAGAAAAGAGGGCGCACCTGTGGAAGGATCAAAGCAACAGTCACCCTGGTAATTCGTAGCCTTTCATTACGGCAAAATTTGGAGGCCTAATGATGTACTGAAACCATGATCTAACCGTCTTGAGTTTCTGTTTCTCACTTCAAAGAGAACTGACCGCACACTGTCAACTCTTAGATGGCAAGCTCTCGTTTTCTTCCCCAACAGTCTCGCATCCAGCTAGACTGTTTCAATTCCAAGTGTGTACAATTTAACATAAGTAGAAGAGGGTAATAGGGAAAACTGCTATCCTGGTAGCTTCTAAATGTGGTGCAAATGGCTGTGCATAAGGTAGATTTGCAGTGATATAAAATGATCCAGCAGAGAAGCTGATATCTTGCTGCAAAAATAGATGATTGATAGATAGACAGACAGACGATAGATAGATAGATAGATAGATAGATAGATAGATAGATAGATAGATAGATAGATAGATAGATAGATTTGGCTCTGCAAATAGGCTCTTATACCAGCAGAGCTGTAAGGCAACTGCAGATGTTTGGTGAAATAAGAGTGAGCAAGGTATGGTTCAGCCACCGGCTTCTAAAATTAATATTTGTTTTAGTAACAAAGTAGGAAGGTACTTGAACATTGCAAACATTCTTTATAAGGATTGCTGCTCCTCCCCACCTAATATATTTCAGAAGGCACCATTTTGCTTATTGAATTTTTCTTCTTCTTTTTCATCAGTAAAATCAATTCTCTTACCTCGGGGGATCTGGCTGTGTTCTGGAATAAGGCGTAGCCGATAATCGAGCTTGACCCCATGATGCTGTGGAAACGAGGGAGGGGGGATTGGTGGAGCTGAGAGCTGCCAGTTTTGATAAGTTTTACGGAAGTTTTATAGGGAGAGCTTATATGAACCTCCCTTCAGCCAAACAAATTCCTGCTTGATATACACGACATACACATTTTATCATAACAAATGCAAAGTCAATTCAGTCCAAGAACGACTGGAAATAAATGCAAGAACGGCCAACGAAAGCAAATAAAACGTAACAGAAGATTCAGGGCCACCCGTGGCATTTAGCAGCCCCAGAAAAGTGACACATGCCTGGAAACCCCTCCTAACCCCCCCCCCAACCAGGTTATTTCCTGGCGGATCCGCTTCTGGGAGATTCCCTTTGGGTCCCAGTATGCCTTAAGACAGAAGGCTGTGTGAAATACCTCAAAGTAGACGTGACAGCTTGGATCCAGTGGATGACAGCAAAAAACTGGTTGGGAAAAAGAGCGAAATTAGAGGAGGCATATCCCTACCAGCTAGGCTGTTTACAACCACCTTCTGCCCCACCTGGGAACCCCTGATGTGTGGAACTGCAGCCCAGAGAGTTTTTAACCCGAGGTCCTACCACTCTTTCCACCACAGACCAAGGACGGATCATCTCTTTTCAGGAATAACTGCAGCCAGCCTATCAGCAAGCTCGGATTTTGTGAAAAGGTAAGTAATTTAACCTCAGGACTGTGTGAAGTCTCTACCCCGTTGCCGTGGGTTTTGTGGCTCAAAGCTGCTTCCTGCGGGACTGTAGATCAGCCCCACAGAACAGGATGGAGGAAAGAGGCTAAGAAGTTCAAAAGGCAAACATCTGGGGGTCTCTAAGCACCATTCTGGCTCCTTGGACAAGCCAAGGTCCTTGGATGAAACAAGCAGTCCCTCGCGACTTGGGAAAGGACACACTTCTTCCAGATCATGCCTAATTCTGCCTCGTCGCCTATCAGAAGACTGGTCATGTGCACGGAAGGTTTGGCACCATCAGTCCTGCACAAATGTGTTGTGCAAAGAGACACAATCAGAGGTGAAGATGGGAGAAGGCAGAGGGGGAAAGACACACCGAGACAAAGGTAAAAAAGACCAGACATTTAAACAGGAAGGACATGAAGCTCAAGGAGTCAATGGGTAGTTTCTAAAGAGCACGGTGAGCTTATCTGTGGGAAAATTGGCAGAGAAACTCTCTGTGGGGCAATTTCCCCCCCACCCCACTGTTCTCTCTACCTCTGTAGATTTGTTCCCTAAGAACATTAAAAAAAAAAGATTGCTGGGAGGGAAAGAGAAACTCCATGAGCAAGAAGGGAAAACTGGTTGATGGAGGGAAACTGATTTCTGAGTGGATGACAAGAGAAGGTGCTGTTGTGGGTTGGGTGGGAGGGAAGGAAGGAAGGAAGGAAGGAAGGAAGGAAGGAAGGAAGGAAGGAAGGAAGATCTGCTAGGGGCATCCCTGCAGGTTCTGCCTTGACTCACCTGAGCCCCCTCCAAATCTTGGGGGAGCAGAAACTCCTGAACGGTAGCCCCAGGGGCAAAGGGGGCCATGCCAGCAAGTCAAGCAAGGAGCTGCAGGCAGCAGTGGGACCAGCCGGCTGCCTGCCTGCCAACTGCCAACCCTCCTCCTGGCTCCACCTTCCTTGGTCCCGCCCTGGTCGCCAGTCCTAACCGCCTGGCCTCCTGGGGAAAGAGGAGGGGGAAATGGGGGCAGGGAGAAAGCAAAGGTTCAGGAGAGAGGGTGGGGGAGGAAGCTGGAGGACCGGAGATGTGGGGAAGAAAACAAGAGAGGGGATGCCAAAGGAAATGAAATATAACACAAGTGAAGGGGGAGAGGAACTCCTTTTCCAGACTTCCATCCATGGTCCCAGCAGCTCCAGGATCTTTGATCAAGAGGCTCCAACAATTTTGGCAGAATTATTGGAAAAGCAGCTCCTTTTCATTAGGATTCTTTCCTAACTAGTTAGGATTCTTTCCACTGGGAAAAAAATCAAAAGGAGTGTCTGGGGGGGGGGGGGCTTCTCCCCCACTCCATCCCAATTTAAATCCTAGATTGGTTTAGCCATTCCATGCAACTGGCCCAGCGAACTGCAGCTCACGAAAGCGGATGCCTTTTTAATAAAATTTGTTAGTCTGAAGAGGTGCTACTAGACTCCTGATTTTGGGCTACTCAAGACTAACTCAGCTGTCCTAGTTTCCACTAGAGCAGTGTTTCTCAACCTCACCACTTTAAGAAGGGTAGACTTCAACTCCAAGAATTCCCCAGCCAGCCATGCTGGCTGGGGAATTCTGGGAGTTGAAGTCCACCCTTCTTAAAGGGGCTAAGGTGGAGAAACAGTTCTAGAGAGTAAAACAGCTCCATCTACTGATGGATAAAGGAAGTTCAGATTCACTTTAATGCAGCTACAAAGGGGTTCAGGGATTGCGAGAGCGAACCAAAAAGCTGGATTCTTTCTCTTCTCTTCTCCTGATCTGCATCCACAGAAGAGAGATCGCCAAAAACAAAACACTCCTTTTCAACTAGGTATGGAAATAAGCCCGTTTCTGGGTTAGTGTCTTGAATCGTTAACCACCCAAAAGGGCCGTACTTGCACAACAGTCTAAACCACGAAAAAACCACCTAGGTTCGAATGAACCAAACGCTGCCCATGGTGGCCACACAGGCCCTGGGTCTTGAACTGGCTTGCTCGAGCCTGCAGCGCCAAGACAGCCAACGTGGAACCATTACCTTAATGGGCTCCCTTGCAAGCTTTACGGAGGCCTCGGGGGGCCCTGGAGCTGAGTTGGATAACCAAGCCAGTCATTCCCAGCCAGCATGGGAGTTGCCGTCCAAGGCATCTGGAAGGCACAAGGTTAGGAAACGCTTGGTTAAGATTGTGGCTTCGCAGGGGGAGATGGGAGCGCTCCGGCTAAAAGTCTTGCAGCGGGGGCTGTTAATTCCCCAGGCCGCTCTCTGTCTGTACGGTTGGTAACCACTGAAACACATCCCGTGAGAGAAAAATAAACCCCTGGGGGGAAACCCTGCAATTTGGGCTTCTGCTCTCATTTGGGGCACAGAGACTAGTTTACGCTGCCAGTCAAGGCGGCCGGCGGCTTTTAAGTTTTGCCTCTGGCTGCAGCTCGACTGCTTTAAAGTGGGGAGGAGGAGGATGCAACAGAAAGGTGCCTTTGTCCCAGTCCAGAATAGCGCAGACCAGGGATGTCATTAACTCTGATCTGTGCCGGTTGCCCCTTCTTAACTGCTGCGTTCTCCTATTTCACTACCACATTTATTTAAAAGCACATGATGAGGGCGTGCTATAGATCGGCTTTCCCTAATCCAGTGCACCCCAAACCCTGTTAGGGAACAGCAGAGTAGCAACTTAACTAAGGAGTTTTTAAATTAATCAATCACTCAGCAAAGATGTCCTGAAAATCATTTGGTGGGTAAAGCACTTCCAACATGGGCCAACCACCCCACTTTATTTATTTAAATGATTTATATGCCCATCCATATTGCTTCTGTGGCTCTGACAACTAATAAATTAAAACCATAACAATACCCGCCCCGCCTCCATTAAAAAAAAATAAACACAACACAACCTTTCATCTAACCACTGTACAAGTAGGCTCACCTAATATCCCAGTCTGAGAATGGCCAACTTTTACAAACTTTCTGGAACGTCAGGCTGGGACCATCTGAAACTCAGGGGGGGATGTTGCTCCATAGAGCAGGCGCTGCCTTATTTAATAATGCAGAGGTAGAGTAAAAATAAAATGGCAGTGCTTAAAACTTTTCCCTGCTCCCAATTCCAACTGGTGTTTACAACCCCTTTCCAGCTTCTAGACCCCAAGAAGCTGAACTGGAGACGGAACGTCCTGGAAGACTTCCAGCTATTGGTGGTCGCGAAGAACAAAGATTGGAACTGGGCGCAGAATTCAAGTTTTTAAGAACCCGAGCTTTGACTTAAATTTCTGTATCTTGCGATTGTTAAGTGTATCAGCAAAGCTTGGTAGAACTGCTGTAGGTGTAAAGCCCTTCGAAGAATGAGGTCTGAGTTTTCTGTTCTTGGGTTGATGTGCCCAGGTTTGGCTTAGCATCTTGCATTAAACCAAGCTATCGCAAAGTATTCAACAAACCAAGGTTAGCTAAATTATGACACGGCCCAACGGCTCGTCTCGGCTGTCGGATGGAGGGCAAGCTGGACATTTCATGGGAATTTGCCTGATCAGAATTCCCTGTGGTTTTTCTCTCACAATAAGTTGTGTGTGGGCTTGTGTGTGATTCAAGGCAGAGTTGCCGAATGACGGTAGGGTGCAAAGATGTAAATTCCCATATTGGCAATCTCAAGTGCCACTTTAAATATCAAACACAATCTCAGTTCTCAGAAGCTCAACAAGGAGGGTTGATTTTATTAAGGAAGTTGTGATAAAAGGAAAAAAAAAGCCTGATGTCTTTTTCCCCCAGTAACCTTTATTAACAGATCAGGTTTCCTTATAATTGTTTCCCACAAAACCAATTACTGTGAATACTGGTTGATAAGAGACGGGCGTGGCTTCGGCTTCACCTTCTCGAACACATTTCACTTGGATCAAACGGTGCTCCGCCACATGCACACAAAAACAACCCAGAGTCCTAACCCAGTTTCTCAGATGCTCAAATTCCTCCAAACATCATCTTACTGGGCCAAGATTTTTTTTTTGGGGGGGGGGAGGAGAGGAGGATCCAACCCAGCCAAATTAGCTTGCTGAGGTTCCAAGAGTGGACAATCCCACCAGAGGCAAGTTAGGTCGAGTCTCGAAAACTGCCCTGTAAAAGCCCCGTTATTAGACCTGATGGATGTCTCTGAAAGGTCCACCTGCTGAGGCTGTGTGTGTTCTGTCCCCAGGAGTGCTGGGGGGGGGGGCTACCCTTAAGGTATTAAAAGGGCTTCGGCAACCTCTCTGAAACAGCAAGGGGATGTTTTTGCCTGCTTAAAGGAGCACCAGCTTGGGACCTCACCCGCACTTTACACCACCGTCACCTGCCCTGTCAAAGTTCTTCCTTCTCATTTTTCGACTTCTTTTGGAAGGAAGACAGGATGTTTAAGTGCTTTGAGAGTTCCTCCTTCTTCCCGTCACTCATCTTGTTCTCTTCGATGAGCTTGGTGATCCGGGAGATCTCGTTGGCGGTGAACTGGTCCCCCTGGGCGAGTATTTTGCCCATGATTTTGAGGTACTTCTCGGCAGATTTCCGTTCGTTTTCTTTGGCTTTGGCCAAATGCTCTTGCCCTTCTTCCAGGAGAGCCCGACGCTCAGGTTCTTGGGCGGCATTTACAAATTTGCTGGCCAATGCGTCAAATATTTTCAGGCATCCCGGCATCCCCATATAGATCCCTCGGAGCTTCAGCCAGCGCTGGAGAGCGTTGGCCTTGACTTGCCCGTTATAAGGCAAGGGGTTCTCCAGGTCGCCATCTTGGAACAAGTAAAAAACCGGGAAAGAGTCTTTATCCAGTTTGTATTTTTCCCCCAACTCCATGTTCTGCTTGTCACCGTAATCTGTAAAGAAAAGCAATAAAAACTAAGGTTGGAGACTTGGTTTGTGGGCTTGCTGGTCACCATTCACCTAATCGCCTAGGATGTGCATCAGTGGCTTTCATGAGGCCAAGCTAAATAGAATAAACTTCTAAACAGGAATCTTAATCGGGCTTGAGTGGATTGATTACACTACAAATTTGGGTATGTTTCTCAATATAAAGAAACATTCAATCATTTTGAAGGACAAAAACTTGTAGCCTGTAGAACCCCAAGATTTTGAAGCCTTGAGGTCTAGCAGCTTTTTCTTTGCAAAGTCGATCCTGGCTATAGCCCAAGAAAGCACCAGAAATGGTGCAACCCTGCAAGAGAATTCAAAGTCTCTATGCATTCACCCTCTTCGTTCTATTACTTTGGTCATCCTGGGGTGGAAAAAAACAGCAGGTGCTGGTCTAAAACAGGGACGGGAGGGGAATTTCCACTTCTAAAATGGTACCAGAGAGGGGCCCGTTTTAGAAATGAATGTTGAAAGTTGAACAGTTGAAACTGTGGGTTTTCACTGAGATTACAAATGACCCAGGTCGCAGATGGGCCAGCAGAAAAAACAGTGTTAGATCTCTGAGGATGTTTGCAGCCCTGCACCCAAACCTTTGCAATTGCGGAAGTGGCTCAAGTGGTTAGTGCAGTGCCCACATCTGGAAAGCACCAGGCTGAGCACACGGCAATCTAGCACATCTGGATAGGACCAAAACACAGCATGAATTTTATTTCTTAAAGTTGCACAGCAACAAGCCAGGGTTTCTCAACCTTGGCAACTTGAAGATGTGTGGACTTCAGCTCCCAGAATTCCCCAGCCAGCCATGCTCCCAGAATTCCCCATGCTGGCTGGGGAATTCTGGGAGTTGAAGTCCACACATCTTCAAGTTGCCGAGGTTGAGAAACACTGAGATAAGCCCTGGGGATTTACCTATTAATGTCCAATGGCCCTAACACAGATTTACCATCCTGAGTGTCACAGATCATCATCATCATCATCCCAAATCAAATTTCTGGACCTCATGTCTGCCCAGGCAGAGACCCACTCTGACGTTTACCTCACCTGAGATTCCCACCTCAGCAACCAGCAAATCACTGCTGGACTCTGAATTTTCGGCCACAGTCTTGAACTCATCCTGCTTCTCCCCGTAAGGATACTGGGTGTCGAATTTCACCAGGACATACTTGTGCTTCGGGATCACCTATGGAAAGAGCAACACCAGCAAAGGCATCAGCTTTGAGGAAAGGGCTTTGCCTGTGGAAACCTACAAGGATCTTCCAATACAATATTTTCTCCTACACTTTTCTAGCAACCAGTTGGAAACCTGTTACTTTCCCTATGATTTCAAGCCGCTTTTCCTTGGTCCTCTTTAGGGAGGGATTGGACCCACACATTGCACCATGTTTTTTTTCAAACATGGTTTACTGAATAAACCACAATGGGGAGGGGACACACACCACCTTAAGCCAGGTAGTGGGTTACCTGGTTTGGGTTTAGTGTCTAACAAGGTGAATGAGGTCCAGGGCATCCTGTCCTTTCAGAAAGGGCTTCAAACTGGTTTGCCCAGTTAATATGGCTGGCGTGGCTCTTGGCATACAAACTGGCAGTGCCAGGGAGAAGCCTGTGTCCAGATCAATGCTTTTGAACACACACACACACACACACACACACACACACACACACACACACACAGTGGCAAATTTCAGTTTGTTTTGGCCTTTCTGAGCTAATATTTGTGTTACAGCAGAGAATTTTCCCTCAGATTTCAGGTGAGGTGCAACCTCAGCTGGGGATGAGGAGAACATCTCCAGTTCCAGGTCCCATGAAGTCCTCGCTGAGGCGTTTGGCCTCTTCCTTATATACCGCTGCTGAGGCAAAAATGGGTAGTCTCCAGCCAATAGGAATCCGGAAACTGAGGCCACATGGGCATTGGTCTCTTTGACTTGGACGGGCAAAGGGCCAATGAAACAGCAGAGCCCCAAAGCTGGGCTACCAATCAGCTGTTTTGGCGGGAAAAGCGGTTATAAAAGGGGGCAGCAGGCGAGAGGACATCTGTCAGAGAGCCAGTGGCAGGTGAGCAGGAGAGAGGAGGGTGGAAGAGGCAGGAGGGGAAGAAGAGCAGCCCTGACGGGTGAAGGAGGAGCTGAAGCTACTTGCTGCCTCAGAGTCCGCTGGGCTGGAGCCCTGAAGAGGCCCGAAGAGGCCAGAGCAGCAGCCCTGAGGGGCCAAGGAGCGGAAGTCCCTCCCCTCTGGGGCAGCAGAAGCCCCTCCTGGCTGAAACCCCAAAGAGGCAGGAGGGCCCTGAGGGTCCCAAGAGCTGAAGCCCTCCAGAGCATCCAGGCTGGAGGCCCAGAGAGGCCAGAGCAGCAGCCCGGAGGGGCCAAGGAGCTGAAGCCGCTCTCCGCCTTCAAGAGGCGCCTCCAGAGCTGGGCACTGGGAGGACCCCCCTCTCGCTGATACTGCTGCCCTCTGCCTTCCTGGGAGGGAGGAAGCCCCGCTTGGCCCAGCTGTTTGTCTGAATCTGACCCTCCCTTGACCCAGGAGCCCCGAAACTGTTTTAGCTTCTCTGGAGAAACGTTGGAAAAATAACGGAAACATGGCGACGTTCTGGGACGGGTTAATAAGAGCCTTTCCTGTCCCCGGCTGTCGCAGAGGGCTTGGGCAGCTGCCCCCCCAAGCTCAGCCCCTCAGGGCCCTGTGTCCTGGAGCCAGCAGGCCTTGCTAAGTTGGCCCCTCCCTGCCCAAAGGCTCACAACCCCCCTGCAGAGTCTGCAACTGCGGATCCCTCCCGAAGACGGAGGACAGGTATTCTGGGGCGCCTCCCCGTCCTGGGGAGGAGTTGCTCTGATGCTCTGGCCCGACCCAGGCTCTGGGAGGCATCCGGGTGCGGCCGCCTGGCAGCTTCCACCTTCCAGTTCCCACGCCACACCCCGGCTCACGATCCACAACGTCAACGCAAGGCACTCGGGGCCTTCAGGGTTGTCCGAACGCGAGGCACGGCGGTTCCTAGGCAAAAGGTGCAGGCTTGTGTCCTTGTTTTTAACATGACCCTGGGATTCCCACGACCGGCAAGCCTCGCTGGGTCGCCCCTCCCTGCACCTGCTTAGAAGCAGAAAAAATACTTTGCACGTGATCAAGGGCACTCCTGCCATGTTTTAAAAGGAGGGCGGTTCCACAGAGAAGAGGAGGGCGCTTGGGCAACCCCAAGGCTCTGGCTTCTTGCCCTGCCTGTCCCCCGCTCCCCCGGAAACCCTCCGGATCTCCTTGGGTGTACACTTGGACTTCCCGGATTGGCGAGTTGTGTGAAGCGGCCTCTCTCCCGCCCCCTCTGGGTTTCCAGGGGAGGAGCGCCTGGCAATTAAGCGATAGGGAAGGAGGAACGAAATGGGGCGTGTGGCTTGTGTGTAGCGATTCCGCCCATCCCGCGAGGTTTCTCCAACTTGAATGGCCTTCTGTCATTAAGGGCAGCTTCTCCCTTTAACGCAAGACTGAAACTGCGCTTTTCCGGCCTTCCTTTTCCAACGAGGGAGAAGTGCGGGCGGGGGGGGGGAGTTTAAGCAGATTTTAAAATGCGCTCGCTCAGTAAGCGACTGCCGTTTGCGCTGCAAGCTGGCCTCCCAGGTGGGAAAGGGGGCGGCATTAACGCGACACAGACCGGGGATAGGCCGGACTCGGTCCCGATGTAACCCCGCCGTTAGGTCTCAAAAGCATCTGCTCGGCCCAGCAGCAACTCGTCCGCTGCAAGCAGAACTCCGGCCGGCCTCCTTCCAGAGCACCCGCCCGCCCGCCCGCGCTGTCTGTGGGGAGAGAAAAGCAGCCACCGCACAGGCCCGCTTAAAAAACAACCACCCCGAAACCGCTTTCGAGCCGCCTCTCCGGCGGGTCCCTGCGCCAAGCGACCCCGGTTCCCTTCGCCCGGCCCTCCCGGCGAGGCCCCCGCCCGCCCCCCTGGCTAGAGGAGGGGTCGTGCTGCCGCCGCGCCGCCGGGAAGATCACCGGGGGGCGCCCCGGGATGGGGTCTGGCGGCAGCGCGGCATCCCCTCGGAGCCCCCGGGCCAAAGGGAGGCGCGGCGGCGCGGGGCTACCTTGTAGAAGGTGACGGCGTCCAGGGGCAGCGCGCCCTTGGTGTGCAGCGCGCCGCCTCGCTCCGGGGCCGCGCAGAGCAGCAGCAGCAGCAGCAGCAGCGGCGGGAGCAGGCAGGCGCGGCGCCCGAGACTCGCCATGGCGACCAGGTGGGGGCAGCGGCGCGGCAGCCGTGTGGAAGCTTCTACCGGGGGGAGGCGCCTCCGGGGGGCGGTTCCGCGGCGCTCGCTGGCGCCCCCCCCCCGGCGAAGCGGGGGAGGCGCTGCCAGGCTTCTTGCCAGCCGCCTCCCCCTCCCGCACTCCCTTGGAGCGCCCCCCCGTTGCAAGAGCCGTTCCTCCCTTCGCGGCGGGAACCGGGGGAAGCCCACGAGAAGCCGTGAACCCCAACGCCCAGCGGGCCCGAGGGGGGATGCTGGGAGCTGGAGCCCGGGCGCTGCGGGAGGTGGCTGGGACCACGTCCCAGGAGGGAGCCCTCGAAGGCTCCGGGGGTGGGGGGTGAAGAAAAGCCCCGTCGCCCTCGACGAGGGAACCCACGACTGCAGATTTGGGGGTGCTTGGCGCGCCTCCCTTTCCCGCAGCACCCCCGGCCGTTCTCGTGCGCGCCCCCCAGCGCTGCGGGCCCATTAAGTGCCCCCCCGGTCTGCCCTCCGCGAGGGCCAAACACCCGGAGGAAGCCGAGCCGGGCGGCCGCGAAGAGGTGACGCCGGGTCGAGGGCGCATCATCCGGCGGTTCACGGAGCCCCATCCCAACCCGAGTGCCTCAATCGGCGCGCCGGGGCAAGTCAGCGGGGACCCCGAGTGTTCCCCGGACCGTTCCCGGCGGGGTAGGGGCTGCGCCGAGGCGGGAAACCCTTCCGCATCACGGCTCCAGAAGACTCCTAGGAACGTAACTTGCCCCATGCAGCAAAAGCGCCAGCCCTCATTTTCTCCCTTTTTAAAGACTCGCTGGTCGAAGGCTACTGGTACAGGCGAGAGGTTGCAGTTTAGAAATGCTGGGTTGGCCTAACGATATTCCCCCACCCGGGGAGTTCTCGCGTTGCAAATGTAAACACTGGCAACGCTGAAATGGTTGAAGCGTTGAGCCCCCAGCACTTCCAATACTGACTTTTCTGGGTAAGCTTACGCTGCAGAGGGGGGAGTCCAATGGCCCAGAGTGAGCTTTGACTCAAGCCCGCCTTCTAGCTGAAGAACTGCAGACCAGACTTCAACTCCCAGAATTCCCCAACCAGCCATGCTGGCTGGGGAATTCTGGGAGTTGAAGTCCACACAGCTTGAAGCTGCCCGGTAGAGAAACACTGGTCTACTGACACAAGGCTTAAAAGACACGTTTTGGGTGGGAGCTAACTCATTTTGGCCTAGCATTTAAAACAAACCAGGGAGGTACATGAAACCTTCAGAGAGAGGCGAACATTTCCCAATCTGAAAGAAAGAAAAAGACACAGAAAAACTTGGTTTATAAAGAAACCGAGGTTTTTTTTTTATAAATTATAAACCCATTCAGTTTAAAGCAGATTGTTAGCAGTTTTATCCTTTAAATTCTGTTGGTGGTCGAGGTGTTTTACAGGTCATCCATAGTCACAAATTAAAAACAGCAAATCAAATCAAAGCAGCTCCGAGGTGAATTGTAGGTAGCAGAATACCCTCTCTCCGTATTATAGCTCAAGTAAGAGGAGAAACAAACCCCATGATTCAATGTCAGAATTTTAAATACAAATGCCATTTCTAAACAGTAAGAAAATGATAAAAAAAACACAATAAGCCCTAAACTTCCAATCAAAGTTGGAAGGGGAACATAGCTGCATGGACCGTCTCCCTCCTCAAAAGGAAACCGAGTTTGCACCCTACATTTGCTCCGCCAGAAAATACAAGCAAAAGGCTTTCATTCCTAGAAATTGCCACATAATGACCCCGAGTCAAAGCATTACTTATTCTCAACCCTTTAGCTCCTTTTTAATACCTGCAAGTACTGACCCACCGCCACAAACATCCGATGAAATGATTGTCACAAATTCAGAAAGGAGATGCGCTTGTCTGAAAGGGAAACACCAGCGCTCGTTTCCAGCAGCTTTATCCCCCTCCCAGCCTGGTTCTCTTCTGGGGGGTCGCATCTTCTCTGTAACGAAAGGAAATCCCAAGGACGCCGAGCGCTTGAACGGGTTCAGTAGCCGAAACAAACGCAAATAATCTTGTGTCGCAGGTTCCCTGTCGTCTTGAGATTATGGCGTCCTCTACTTGATCAAACAATGAAAGCTTTGGAAGTGCGGTTTAAAAAATTCATCTCAAAAGTGAAGGATACTCATTTTTTTAGAGGGTAACATTAGTAGTCAATATTCTAAGAATAATTTTCGGATTTGAAAAAAGATAAAAAAAGTTGGTTTTGGGGAGGAGCCGATTCCTGAAAGCCCTTTAGAATCCAGGCATCACCACCTGCTCTAACCACAGGAGTTTCGGAAGGCTATCGCTGCCACTGCATTTCAAAAACAGGCATTTTGGATCAAGCTGCCTACCAGAAAAACCACATATTCAGAACTGACAGTGGAACAGAGCTGACCCTTGCTTAAACCACCCTTTAAAAACCTTTCTCTTTAAGGGACTTCTCAACGGAACCCCCAAAACATCTTTCTAGGAACAAAAAATAAAAATAAATCTACATTTCAATACTCTGCCCTCCTCCTCCTCCATCAAACAAAATAACATACCCTACAGGAGGTCACCTCCAGACACATCCGCCACCGTGGTACGTCTCTCTCTGCAGGAACTGGCTGAACTGAACTGCTTTTGCCGCAGGTTCGGGTGGCAGCTCCTTGTTCCTTGGGTGGGTCACAGCTGCCTCTGGAAGAGTCGAGAACCTCTCCTGGGGCAGCTGAGAGCGGGCAAGGAGAAGAGTGTGGAGAAGCCACGAACATGCCGGCCAGGCTAGCTGGGTGGGTGGGACAGCAATAAATCACGCCGGAGGGCTGCAACAGCACACCCCTTCTGCCAAATCAAAGCCACTGCTTCAAAGTCTAGGTCCTGGCTAATGAAAAGTAACCCTGCGGCTGGGGTTACCTTAGCTTACCTGGCTTGGAGGGCAGCTGGTTATCTTCCTTGGTTATCATACCCTCTATGTTCACAAGGCTTCACTTCTATCTGGCAATTGATAGTTGCTTAGAAAGAAATGGGAACACATCCCATGGCTTTTAATACCCCCCGATTTAAAAAAACTACAGTGGTAACCTTTAGTTCTCTCAAGTAACTGAGAAAACACAAGCTGAATGATGTCACAGAACAGATAAACATGCTAAGAAGGCGCAAAACCAAAGACCAACTTGTTGCCAGGAACTCAGACTGGTTACACAGGAGCATAATCCTTTTTACACCCAACATCTCTGAACTTCAAAACGCCGAGCACTTGAAGCATTCAACGACCCAACAGGTCTTTTGGGCATCTTTCCCAAACTCTGTTCCAAATGCAAAAAGGGTGGGAGGAGTAGATAGGATTTGAAAGTGGTTAGAGAGTTCCTTATTCTCCTCCTCGAGTCCCATCCAAAATCCACCTTATAGGTATTCCACAAGGTATTCGGGAGCTATTTGAAATCGGAGAAATACGAAAAACAGCGGTTCAACTCAACTCAGCCGTCCTGTCGTGACACACAACTCTAGAAGTGGAAGAAACGTCAAGGCACCACAGCACAGCTTTGGACTGCAGACAATTTTCTTTAAAATAACAATAGCTCTGTTGAGTTTTTGCTTCTATCGATCATATTGATACACCCTTTCCACCTTTCACCTGATTTCTGTGGAACTACAGATCCAGTTGCATTTTAAAACAAGTTTTTACATTTTCTTGGAAACAATTTCTCTTTGAGTAGGCTTTAACTGAGAGCACCTTTCTGATATACTTCTTCTTTATGGGGTATGGGAAAAACGGTTTGAAGGTGTAACTCATGCTGGTCCAAGCAATTCTAACGGCTGGAGGGAAGTTGCACAAGTCAACAAACCTTTAAGGAGAATAAAAGAGACTGTTGTAGACCAAATGGTTCAACAGGCAGATAGACTTACTTGGCTGTGGCAGAAGCAGGATGGCCTAAAAGATGCTTAAGGAGTGTCCACAGCTGACCTCAGGCCTGCCTTCTGCTTCTCTACGGCAAGAAACGTGCACACAAACTATAAATGCTGCCTTGTGCAATGGGGGAAAAAATACAAATTCCTTTGAAATGTGCTTTACACTGGATTTCTACTGCTGCTTCTAAAAACCCCCAACAGTTTCTGAAGAACGCTCCCTCCCCCCAGCAAAGGGAAGTGAAATGGGTTAGGGGACCTAGACTCTGTTGCAATCTGCTTGTGAACATGTATAAAAAGTGGTCTAACCCTGACCGAGGAGGGTCCCTGTTTCCATTTTTTAATGTACAATAATTTAATCAGCTTGAATATATCTTTTTAATACATAAAAAAAAACGTTTGTGATCAAAGTCCTTCATGCATTTATGAGGAAGTTCCAGATTTTAACACAGAAGGGACGGTGGATGTTGCTTATTTGATGCCAACGCTTCAATCTTGGCCTTCTCCACAAAGGAGGCATTTCATCAAACCTTTAGATTTTTTAAGGTATCAAGTCTCTTTTTCAGCAGATCTCCAATTTCTTGAACCGCATGCTGGTAACTATTCTGGACTTTCCCTAGCGCAGTCTTTGTAAACTTCTTTTCTTCCTGGATAAAAGAAGAGTGCATGCATATAATACAATCAGGACCAATCTGACTCACTCTTGAATTATTCCCATAAGAATCTCCAAATAATGATAAATTTACATTACAACCATCTCTGGGTTTCTAAGAAGAGATGCTGGTGAATTACAAACATTGTAAAGGAAGGAAACGGCTTAAGGGTGCACTGGCTTGGAGCAGCCAAAGCATTTGAGCTAGCCATCTGCTGGGAAATTCAGACACTGCCTCACCAGCTGCGAGTTCTTCCACGCACAAGCAATGCTTTGAGCAAAAAGGTGGGGGGTTGAAAAATGAACAGAAAAATAAGAGAAATTCTGTATGGTAGGAGAGCAGGGTAGTTTTTTTTTTGAATGTCCACATGATAGAAAAGCTTAAACCCTTTCCTCATCTCTCTCCCACAAATCATCGCCTGATCTATGGTCTCTCCTCTCCTTCAGATCTGAATATTTTATATCTTGTCGTTTTTGAAACTCCACCTTACTCTAACCTGAAAGCAGGTGTGTGACGCAAGTCCCTTTCAAGGAGCATTCCTAATCCTCCACAAATTTAAAGCATTTTTGTTCCATTTGGACTTTCAATGTGACGTTCTGCTGCTATTCCAACGTTCTTCTTGATTTCTCTCTCTACACATGAAGCTGGCTTCCCAAACAATTTGCTGGAGTAACCAAGGAAGAAAACCCAGGACAGGCGGTGGCTCAGATCATCCAGAGCAAGGGACGCAATGAGTCTGCCTGAATGTATCTCATTTTTTTTTCTTATCGCGGAAAGTAAAAACAACACATTTCGAACGTTGCCTGAGCGAGGTCAAAATCCTTCTATACCCCCTTGAATTTTAAATCCGCTGCAACGACCAGCATTTTGGTGCATTCATTTAAAAGCTATTTCTTACCTGCAAGAGTAAATTATCGTCTATGTACAGCTCTTCAAGTTTAAGTGCAGTTAAGTTAATTTCAAGCCCTTTGATATGATCTATCACATTGGAAGTGAGGGTCTGGAGTCCAGAAAGATAATCTTGGAAGCTGGTGAACACAGGCGGCTACAAAGATACGGGAGAGGGGAAAGCGTGAAAGGCGCTCCGTGGCCTCTCCTCAGCGGTTTAACTCATTACATTAACTGTGTAAAGAATTTGCTGCCACCAATCACGAATCAGAAGCCAAACCATGGCTTGGGGAGGAAGAGGAGGATGAAGGAGAAAAGGCACCACAGTCTAGCCTACCATTTGCACAGTGCTTTCCTTTTTCTTCTTCTTCTTCTTCTGCAAGCTTGATTTCCAGGGCCGAAGGACGGCGTCTGAGTAACTGCAGACCCACAAGACGATGGAGATGGTCTGAGGGTGAGAAGGGGGGGGGGGAGGCACAAGTGCTTTAGGGACGGGCTGCCTTCTGCGGTGGAAGGAGAGGCCGGCCGGCCGTTTCCGATCTCCCACACTCACCTCCACAAAGAAGACTAGATTTTCTAAAACGTTTGGATGGGTTTTGAAGCTGCCCTCCCTGACTTCCAGCAAATCACCTTTGCATTTATTGACCTGATCTTAAAAAAAGAACGAGAGAGAGAAAGGGGGGAGAAAAAAGGTGAGATTTGTGAATATTTGAGTCTTTGGCAAAGCAACCCAGACCCCCCTCCCCGCCCTTTGCGTTCATGCAGACTCCGGCCCCTTTCCCCAGAGATGCCGGACACTGGCATCTTGTGCAAACGTGCCTTCTTCCACTGGATTACGGTCCCCTCCCAGGAACATACAAAGCTGTCTTAGACAGAGCTGTAACAGTCCATCGTCCTCCATCCTGCTTATTCTGACAGCCTGATGCTTGGAAGTACAGCACTTCCTTCCTGTCTGTAAAGGGGCCACACTCCTGTAACCAATGAAGGGCCAAGCTCTTTCTGACTCCCCCTTCTCATTCAGCATCTTTGTAATTCTCCTCTCCAACCTCCTGCAGGAGGCAGAACCAACATGCCGGAAGTGTCAACTACTTGCTTAAAGACGGTGTTTGAAAATAGGCTAAGACGACTGGGCCAAATAAAATGCAACTGAAAGAAAACTAACTAACTAACTAACTAACTAACTAACTAACTAACTAACATGGCCTTTCATGGCTTTCCCTAAAGGTCTGCAGTACGAGGTCATTTAAGATGCCTATCCTATTAATGCTCTATACCAGCGTTTCTCAACCTTGGCAACTTTAAGACAGGTGGACTTCAACTCCCAGAATTCCCCAGCCAGCTGCTCTATACTGTCCTATCATTAACAAGCGAATAAACAGTGCCTGCCTTGTACTGGAGGGGGACTGCTACTTGCACGTTGTGGGTAAAGCTTCCTCTTTTAGGAAAGAGAACCCAGAAAGTGGGCCTGCACACAAGGAAGGAGGTTTGTAGGCTCAGAACTCTTGGGAGCTTCTTTGCAAAACTGGCGTACCTGTTAGTTGCTGCAGCAATGATTTCAAACAATTCGCTATTCGCTCTTGAATTGCTGTTGAATCTTCTGTAAATAAATAAGTGATCCAATCGTTTATCCAATTGCAGGTGGCTTATTGCAAGTATACAAATAAGGAGAGGGCTTCAGAAAAAGCCGAAGGGAGAGCTGCACTAGCACAACTTAAGATACGAAACACGGCAACTTGCCCATCTTACAACGATCCGAGTGTTTAGTCCAGACTTCCCACTCGCTCACTTCAGCCCCTCGTTGAAGGAATTTGGAGGGCTTACCTAAGCCATTGGTATCTAGTTCATAAATTTCACTAACAAGATAAAACAAGCTGGTCTGGGACTGACAGCTCCCACTGTCAAAGAAGCTGGCCATCCGGGAAGAAGGGGGACCAAGGACCGGATACTGCGGAAGAAGAGGAAACACTGCATATCACGTACTTTCCAAGAAAAAAGTTGGTGTCATTTCTGATCTAACCCAATTAGCTTTCCAAGAGCCCAGTTTACTATTTAAGAAATCTGGGAATTCTTCCCTTGACCTGCACCTGAACGTTCTGCTCCAGGAACCATTTCCCAGATCCCACCGCATCATCCAGCTGCCGCAGGAGAGACCGTACTGTGTCTATCTTGGAGGAAACCCCGTTCTCTGTGCCTTTTTCCGAGTTCTTTGGCTGGCTGCTGTGGCCGAGAGCCGGCAACCCGCTTATGAACCGTAACGTCAGGGAGCGAATCTGTAACCAGATGGTCTCTTCCTTCAAGGAGAGTTTTCGGTGCTCTTCAGAAATACTCCTGAGACAGGAACAGAAAGAGGGAGAATTCAGATCCAAAAACATGTACACAAGCTGCCTGTTTTTATCCTTATGTCCTGAAACTTGAAGTCCAACATGATGGCAGTTGTGGTGGATGTGCCACCCCTTCCACGCACAAACTACAGTAAAACCTTACTTTAACAGATCTTTTGAAGGTTTGGGGGGTTGGTTAAATCCAAATGGATGTAATGTATGCCATTTACATACTTAGGTTTCTTTCGTGTCCCCATGCACACGATGCAGATCACATTATTTGTCTGGACTGTTCAGGAAACACCCAAATTTGTTTCTAGCTTGAGGGTGAAATCTGAAGTACAATGCTGAACCAGGAGTCTACTGAATGGAGCTCTGGAGCTTACATGTGACTGGGTCTGCTATAATCCAGGGGACTCTGCGTATACTGGCCCAAAGGCCAGAATGTCCTTTATTCCAAATGACAGGATAAACGCCCAGTGATAAACCTACAAGCGTGGGAGGTTAAATACTCCTGGATGTATTCCGGTTTCCCATAAAAACCTTCTACCGCACATCGTAGATGCAACCTTTTGTGCTTACTTGTCTTTCGGGTCCCAATTAAATAAGACGGCGAGGTCTCTATTATCTCGCAGGTCATTCCAGGAAATGTCATCCTCTTCTGGACTCAGGCTCATGGATTTAATACTTTCTTCCAAACTTGTTGATCTGGTTCAGGAGGAACCAAACAGAAACGCTGGGTTAGGCACTTAAAAGAGTTTGCTCAGACTTGGTTAGGATTTTTTTCACAACGCTGCCATCAAATGACTCCTGGCGGCAGGGAAAACATGCCAGGTGACGGGTTGTATTTTCAGCAAAAGGCTTACTCTCTGTGAAAATAAGCCAAGCATGCTCAGTTATGCATGCAGGACACGGAGCTGGACTGTTCTTCGGAGCTCTATTAGTATCCTGGATAGGAAAAGGGAACTGCGCCTGGGCTTCCCTCAGAGATCTTTCGAGGGTGGCTTCTTCCTTCCATCGTTTACGCAATATGCCTGCTACTCGGACCCCACTCGGTCTCGCCATCTTCCCAGGAAAAACCCTTACAAGATTAAATACGCTCCTCTGGACTCACATATTGGCTTCCAGCAGCAGGTCCAGCAACATCCGTTCTGTGCGGACTTGTGCAAAATGAAGCGAGGAGTTTAGCCTGTTCCTGAAAGCGATGAATTCTGGGATCTTCTCAAACGCACCATATTTATAGGCCTGAATGATGTATTCTGAGGTCTGCAAAGGAAACACAGGAAGGCCTCAAGGCTGGGGACGGTCAGAGGGAGATTTCTCTGTCACGCTGGAGCTGTGAGAATCGAGGAAGATGTTCAAGAGGCTTACGCTCTTGAATCTTCACGAGCCCCGGCACCTAACTTGTACAGACCCCCCCCCCTTGAGACTTGCACAAATTGCCATGAGTTTGGTTTTAGGTTCACCCTGGAGAGCTGCTTTCTCGAGCCATTTGGGGGGGAAGCTGGAAGCGTGACCTGGACCAACCTCACGGGGCTGTTGCAACAATAGCCGAGGAAGTACTGCTGCACCAAGTTCTTGCAGGCTTGGAAATGATTCACCAACTCAAGCTGGTATAGCCCTTATCGCCAGTCCCTCCCTCCCTCCCGCTTCTGCTCCAAGACTCTGGGATCTGCATAAGGCGAGGCAAAGGGAGAGGAATGGCGGGAAGGGCCGGCCCTGCTTCGAAGGGCTAGCACCTGCTCTCCGAAGAGGAGAAGCCGCCGAGTCCGCCTCCTGTTCCCACACTTACATCTTTCTGGTTGGAGTGGAAAAACCTGAGTGCAAAGTTGCAGGATTGGGATGCAGCAGCGTAGTGGCCAAAAGCCGTGGCGTAGCGGGTCAGCAGGTACCTGCAACGCAGGACGAACAAACCAGCAAATAAATGAACGACACTCACGACGACGGACGCTGGCTCTCCTGCCAGTCTCAGCTATCCTGAGCGAGTGCAGCTTTGAGACCCCCCCCTTGCCGTTTCTTTCCATTCTTCCCCCAAGTAAGGGAAACTCCAAAGCCCAGGCCACTGTTAAGAGAGCACTGAAGGCAGGGAGGCCAATCAGATGCTGCTCAAGAAACTTCCAAGTCGTTCCCGCAACCGATGGCCATTCCAGCAGAGTCCCAAAGAGGCTCTCCGGCAAACAGCCTTGTTACGCAGAATTCAGCCTCTCCCAGCCCGAAGCTCCCCAGCTACGCTGGAGTGGCAACTTCCAGACGTGTCAATCACAAGGGCAACTCTGCAAAGAAGTTGCTGGGGACCGTGAAGGGGGGGCAAAGGCAACAATTGGGGTTCGTTATGTGCATTAAATGCAGAAATTCTGTGAATGAAACGGGGACAGCTAACGGGGGAATTATTTTAGAGGAGCATCTGCTACCTCTTGGAGTCATTCTGGACAGACAGTGCAGCCAAAGGCCGGGCCGTTTGGAGATTTTAGAAGTTATGCTCCTAACGTGCCTGAAGGTGCCACACAGGGAAAGGCTGGTGTGCTCTAGCTGAGACTCCTACAGGGGAAACAGAAACCTTCCTGTGATCTGTCTTTTACAGCGAACAGCAAGTCCCGTTCTTGCACAGCGCTGTCTTCCTCACATGCACAAAATTCCAGCCTCTAGGAAAAGGCTGCACAATCTTACTCCCCCCAAGATATACTGTAAAACAGCAAGCGGGCGACACTCCAACAGCCCCAAAGGGTTGGCCTCTGTTTAATCCCCTTTGGCAGCGTTCGCCAACGTTCAAAACTGGCGCAAGACATTCTGCGGCTTCCAGAGGCGAAAGTCACAGCGGCCCTCTCCAAAGACCCGCAGAGAACCCGTCCCACCCGAGGACGTCAGGCGAGGAGAGGAGACCCCCGGCATACGACCCCCAGCCCTGCCTCTCAGCATCGGCTGCCCGAGACGGCAGCTTCACAAAGCTGCAGCTCCCCCCCCCCCCCGAGTACGGTGCTCTTCTAGGACGTGTTCTTGGGCCAGTTCTTGGGCCAGGGAGAGAGGCGCGTTACCCACCCAATGGTATCATGCTGGATGTGCTTGGCATCGAGGCCGGAGTACAGCTCCACCACTGGCTCAAAGGCCCCAAGCATGCAGTAGATTCGGATGAGCAGCAATTTGAACTGGGCGTTGGACGGACTGGACGTCAGCCCTTCTTCTAGCAAGGTCAAGCTCTGCCAGACGGCGGATTCGTCGCCTGGGGGCGGAGTGTAAAAACACAGTTCTCAAGCCATGAGCTACATGGAAGGGCAGGGAAGATACTCTGAAGGTATGAAAAGCCAACGCTTCGCTAGCATCTGTGGGCCTAATTTGTCTCATTCTCCTTCAAAGCTGGTCAAATGCTGCATCCCATTCTTAGGGTGGGAATAATTCCAAGGTTTAACGATGGGTAAAGAACACCTTTATGCTGTCCCCCAACTCCTGTCCCTCTGCTGCCTTGGAGGACCTCAGGCTCAATCCAGTATTACACGAAGAAAAGAACACTTTCCGTCTAATTTTCCCACGCCACACGTAGCTGTATGAATCACCGAGCTTCACCCACTAACGTTTATTGTCGTGAATAAACTAAGCGTGTTATAACCTCCCCGCACATGGAATTGTATCAATCTCAGAATCATTTCTGGTCACATACAGGTGTTGTAAGAACATACCTGCCTCTAGCCAGATGTCAAGGAGCAAATGAACAGCAAGCAGGCAATAGTAATCTGAAAACTGTAACTCTGTTTTCAAACAGGATTTTCCTGGGGAAAAGCAAAACCACAAAATAGAACTTAAGCGTTTTATCCTTCCAAGCATGAGCTAGCTTGATAAAGGTGCTGCTTAACATTTCTTGCAGGTTTACTTAAAAGCTGACTCTAAACATGCAGAGGACCACACACTACATTTTTAATTCTCCACGGTCACAGTATAGTAGTGACCAGATTTAATCAGCATGGCTAAATAACTCACAAGTTAGTCAAAGCAAAATCTATTAAAAAAAACAAGTCTTGTGGCATCCTGAAGCAAACAAATGTTCCACAGCATACATTTTTATGGACCAGCGACTACTTTATCAGATGCTTGATCCTGACTTATACACACACAGAAAACTGGGGAGGGGGGAATTGAAATGGAGGAAACACGGAAAATGGCAGAGCTCACACGTTACATTAAGCCAAACTTCGTTTGCCAAATGGTAAATCGTTAACCAGTTTGTCGAACAGGCCACCATGCCTAGGATCATAAATCATACTAAGACCAAATCATACAAACCATATTATTACTTAAATGTGCTGTGCGAACCCAGCCAGTGACCATTATCTTATAATAGTGCCTATTTGCAAAACAATCACTAGTGGTAATTCAGACAAGTTGTGGATCGTAGTAAGTCTCTCACTTGAATATGCCACAGGACTCTTTGTTGTGTTTGCTGGCCTTTGGTATAGGTTGCTATCCCTCTGGAAACTAAGTTTAGCGAAGAAAGGCTTATGATGGGATGCCACAACTGAAGGCGAACATGAGAAGAGCCCTGCTAGATTAGATCAAAGGCCTCTCTTGCCCGGCATCCTATGCCTATGGTGCTCGAGAAGGCCACACGCTCTCCTGTTAATGATGCTCCTGAGCTCCTCAGAGAAAGGTTTAATTCAACCACGAAGGCGTATGGCCAGGGCAGATTCCAAGAATGGCCAAGCGGCCTGACAATCCGTATTCAAGTTCTCCTCACCAAAATCCAGTCCGTGCCGATAACGCAGCATCAAGTCCTGGACCGCTGCTAGCTTTTGAGCGGTGTCCATGGTGTGGAAGAGGCCAAGCAACCGTGTCAGCTGCATAACACACAAGTGTTGCTGTAAAGCTTTGATATTAGCTGGTAGTGCAAGTCTGCCTTCTGGTGGGGCTGAAAGGGGGATGACCCCCAACAACTGGTTGATGAACTGCAAACAAAAGGAGAGAAATACGTGAAATGTAGCCTCAGCAGTCCAGCAATGTTTACTTGGTTCTTACACTCAGTAAGGATGTTACAGTAAAATGTCAAAACAATTTAAAAGCAAACAATAATTAGGAACCCCGGAGTAAATAAAGGACTTTTTGATTTTATGGCAAAAAATAATCTTCAGAGTTGCCAGCGAACTTACCTTTGTGTATTGCGTTGATGGAAGGAGGTCTACAAACACCTTGAGATCAGTAAAGCAGCAAGGTTTATCCCCAAACATCTTGAAATACTGGAACATGAGTTCTTCTGGATTGCCTAATAAGTGAAGGATCAGCCACTGAAAAGTGGTACTCAGCTTTTGGATTGTAAAACTGCCCCGCTCCTGATACTCAGGAGGCCCCTTGTGGCCGGTGAAGGCCCAGAAAGCAGCTGAGATGGGTCTGCAGCAACGCAGCTTCCCAGTTGTTCACCAGGAGTCAAAACGGGGTTGGATCCCCAGCAGCCGATGCCACAGCTCAGCTTCCCTCCCCAGCACATGAAACCATGCGGTTCTTTTTTCTGCATTGTTTCTCTTCAGGGCACTAACACACCTAAAGCGGATTGCCACCAGGCGAGGGACCTGATCTCTCACGGAAAGAGGAATGTGGAAAGAAACGTGATAGTTTGAGATGAACTTTTTCATTTATACTCTGACATTGTCCTTTTCTCTTGCAACCTACGTGACTTTAGGCTACTGTCTTTTTCGGCTCATTTTCAACCTTTCTTGTAGGTTGCACTTACAAGAGTTTAATTCAAGTGCACATGCAGAAATAGATCCGTGGCTTTGTCTTCTATTTTTGGGAGACTGAATTAAACACTGTTTTATAAGCAATGAACAACATTTATATGCAGCTTAATACATTCTTGTTAAAACATGGAAAGTGAAGAGACACACAGTCATGGATTTAGGGCAGTGTTTTTCAAAGTTGGCAACTTTTAAGATGTGTGTGGACTTCAACCCCCAGAATTCTGGGAGCTGGAGTCCACATATCTTAAAGTTGCCAACTTTGAAAAACACTGATTCAGGGTATACTTAATTAATGAACATTTCCCTTGCCAAAAACAAACCAACCAACCCACCACCAATGGTCAACAAAGCAACCAAACATCGGAAGAAACAAAAACGGGGTGAGGAGGGACAAAGCAAGCTTCTTCGAAACCTGGCACTAAAGACACAGCCCAGGAATATCCCCACCCCAGGCCAGTTATTACCCTCCTCAAAAAAGTCAGACTACAGAGGAGACTAACATACGAAGAACCTGCTGCTCAAATGCGTGCTTCTCCCCTCCATCACTGAGGAACGGCAAGCAGACACCGGCCTGCTCTGCGCTGCTGCACCCCACGGGGGCCCAGGCACCCGCACATTCGTCCGGCTTGAGGGAAAACGCCAGGGTTTAAAATAGAAGACGAACTGTCTCCCCGATGATGGGAGGATGCCTGCAATTCTTGTGCACCGTTTACATCAGCCGCTGCGATCCCTGAACACTGGGCTCCCCTTGCACACCCACTCCCAAGGGGCGCGATCCGGCATCCCTGCCCGCGCGGCCCTTACCCAGTTTGTCTCCTTCGCCGTAGCCCCTGTGCCGCAGGCGGCTGATCAGCTCCAGCTGGGCAAGGTATGGTCCCCGGAGCGGGCGGGCGCTGTTGGACTCTTGGATTAGCCTCTGCTCTATGAAAGTGACAGCCTGCTCTACGCCGTGATGCACATCTCCTTCCAGGGAGCTGAGCAGGAGGAGCAGCAGTGAGTTTCGGGACCTCCGTTCCACCTCCCTCTCTGAAGCGCTCTCTCTTCCGGTTGCAAGGGGCTTTTTTTGAGCTGTACCCCCATTTTCTTTTACCAACACCAAGAACTTTAACCCCCTCCCTCCAGGTCCAGACGGCAGCAAAGGCGCTGGCCGAGGCCTCTCCTTGTTTTGCTTCTATTCGCTCACTCTTATATGTAAGGAGGGGGCGATGGAGTAGCCAGCTGAGATGTGCGATAAAGGGGTGGCCCTGCCAAGGCCCCCGTTGCTGCTGCTGCTGCTGCTCGTGAGCCGCACCAGAGCTTCTGCAGACAGATTAAGGGCCTCTGGGCTGGGGAAACAGAAGTCCGGAACCAACTGTACTAGTCTTCAAGAGGATGGGAGGGGCTCCAGTCCAAAACGTTAGCAGTAGGCCAGGTGGAAGGAAAGATGATGTTGAACATATGTCATCCTGGATCAGCACATTTATTACTAAGGCCTCCATTAGGTTAGGGATGTCCTACAGCCTCCAGAGTGGCAAACGGATTTCTAAGGACGGAGTCTTAAAAGACAAGGTGGATCTGGACAACTTTCCAGGAAGATACAGGGTTTTAATACGGGCAGCATCCAAGGCCAATATGTTGCCCGGAGCATCCTCTCCTCACAAGCCCCCTTTCTGATTTGTGCAGCTCCAGGACAGGAATCTGCCCCCTCCTCTCTCTATAAAGACCCAGAGCCTCTCAAAGCCCCCCGAGAAGAGGGTACTCACTGCTCTCCTTCAGCTGGAGGCGTCCAGGCCATGCCAATCAACTGAAAGAGGGAATCAAAGTAGATCATGTAGAACTGCCAATCATCTGGGCTAAAACAGAAAAACGAGGGGAAGAAAAGAGCTGAAATGCAGTAGAGGACACCTTCCCTCTTGCCGTCTCTTTTGTTAGCCGGTGAAGGGAATCCAAACAATTTACTGAAAGGGAGGCAAAGTGTCTCCCCACCCCGCACCCTCCTCCCAATTTGCTGTGAAGAACAAGCAAATGGGCAGAAGTATAGGACGGCTGGTCTGCAAATCACAAAAATAAACCACAGGGTTTAATGATGTGTTCAAATTAGGGAACCTTTTAAATGGTCAAGGTAAGTTCGGGGAAGGGTGCTAACAAAGCATCACATTGGGGGATGGCTGCAATTCAAGAACAGGGAGATGTTTTACAGTGATGTGCAAGGAAAGTTAGGATAAGCAGTTCCATTTAATAAGATGGACACCTCTAAATATAATCTGAAAGGGAAAAAAGTTCTAAGTGAAGAACAAAAAGAAAAGATCCCTCTTGGGTGCCACCTAATGTATTTACTAGCCTTGGGAATGTCATGGCAACCGTGAGGATGCACAAGGGCTGGCACACAGGTGCCTTCTACGTTTCCTTACTTTTTAAGCAGAAGTTTTTTCGACAGCGCGTTGCACTCTGGCCACTTGCCCAGTTTTCTGTACATCTCCATGCACTTATTTTCTCTGCTCTGGAGCGCGCTGGTTAACTTGTCTAAATATAACACACACACACACACACAATGCAAATTCACACAATGAGCATGTCAATTTGAGAAACAAAATCTCCCTTCATCCTGCAAAAATTAGACCACAGGGAGCTGGGGAAAGTTTCCTGGGACTATTTTCAAGACCGCCTCATCTAACCCAAGATGCAAAATGTCTGGCATGGACACCCATTTGTAGGTAAAGCCATGATGAAAGCACAGAAGTCTTGCAAACTGACACATTAAACCGCAGACAACCCTCTCTGTGTAACAGATTACATCTTTTTAACACAGGCACTTGGAAATTTTACCTCCTAATTTTCCTCTCACAACATCCAGCGCTTCTTGGTATTTCTCCAAGCGTTCTAGAATCATGTAGTAAAGTTCAACCTAGCAGAAGTTGAGAGCAATAGGAAGAGAGAAGTCAAAAGGAGAGAAAACCACAATGAGGTCTGCTAATTTATCTTCAGTGCCGCCCTCATATTCCTTAACAAGGGGAGAGATATTTCATGGACTGGTAAATCACATCGTAAACTGAAATCATTTTACTACAAATGAGGCTGAGCATTAATAGAATTGGAAAAAGTCTTACTTCTGCTTCAGCTTCGATTTTATCTTCTTTCACCATTTTTTCTACCATCCTTTCAGCTAGGGGTAAAAACATGGTTTTTGAGAGCTTTTCATCCTGCGCAGATATTGACTGCAAGAAAAGAACACATAGAACTGCCATATAGAGAACCAGCCCGCTGTCTGTCTCACACAGCACCATTTGTTTCCAGTTTATCTCTAGATGCGCTGGAGAAAACAAGGCAAATCACACAAGCCTTCCCAATCCACAACAGGCCCAAACAACAATGTTAAGTGGGGGTGAACATTCCAACAAACAAGAGCGGGCAATCAGCTGACTTGCTGCATTTTCATGCTCATTATTCCAGAAGAAAGATGACAGGCACCTGACCCCAACAGATGCTCAACCGATGCTGACCTTCCACAAATACAATGGATCAGCAAGTCCGTAAAAATAAATTAGCAACATGGCGTAGGACCAGCCGTCCAGCTTTCCTGACTGCAACTGACAATAAGCCATTACGCTTTACCCACAGCCTCTCAAAGGATCCAAGTTTCCTGACAAATCCTCAAGCTTACATATTAATCTCAAGCACCAATCCCAGAATCCAGACATTCAAAGGAAGTGAGGGGGAGAGGAAAGCAGTGAACAGCTTCTTCTTCCCTTTTCTTAACCTCGGAATGGGCTGCATATAGCAGTAATTATCTCTGCGGTGGGGGATTAGCTTATATAGGACTCAAATGAAAATTTAGGGAGTACATTCCCTACATTCCCACATGTTTTAATTGGAAAAGCAAGCGATTCCAAACACAATGTGCTCTCCTTTGAAATGGGGTACCCACCTGCATTATTAAACTCATCACGGACCAAAAGTAGTATGGGTTTTTAGGGACAATCTTATAAAGTGCCATTCCAGCCTGGAAAAGAAGGAAGCGTAAATAAAGATGACAAAGTGCTTCATAGAAAACAACCAGTGGGTCAGAAGCTATAATATCCTAGCAAATGGTGACCTCTAAGAGGAATCGCTATGCTGCCATTCCAAGTGGATGCCGAGAGGTAGGCACTGAATGATGGAGATACACACAGCAGCTCACTCCTGTTACAGGCTGGGTAGCAGGATCACAACCTAGGTCGGAAGGAGCTGCCGCTCCCTACCTCTAATGTCTTCTTTGGTAACACATTTGCTTTAAGAGGGAACAGGAAGCAGCAATCAAACTATACTGTAACCTGAAACTCCCGGATGTCGTATTAATTTCTTTCAAAAGAAGAAAGGCTGTTCAGGAACCTCAGCGATTCCTCTGGCTGAAAGAGGGCAACCTTTTTGCACTTCATCAGCCCCAAATCACTGATCTGTGACGAAGCCTGCCCTCCCCTGGCATCCTTGGCGGGGGGGGGGGACGTTCCTTCCCAGAGAAAGAAACCCGTCTATGACGCAGGGCAGTACCTGCTGCATCTTCTTATATTCCCCAACTCTTGCGTACGCCATGAACAGATGCGAGTGATATTCTTCGCTGTTGGGAACTTTCTTCACGGCTGCCTCGTAGAGTTTTGTGACCAGCTCCGCTAAAATCAGACATTGGGAGCATTAAAGGTATGCGTATCAAGACTTAGAGCCTTTTCCCAATCCTAGGGAATTGCACTGAGCATAGGACTACAAGGTTCAGCACCATTAATGTTCTCAGAATGCGTCTTGAGACCTCCTCTCCTCTTCTTTACGATGGCACCAGGGCTTGACTTCCCTGGCAGCTGCTGTGACCCCCGACGATCAGATAAGGGCCTTCACTATCTACTCTCAGCTGGCAGTTTGAGGGCTCAGGTCTGGCTACATTTTAATTCCCCAGAACGTTTTGGAGCAATAAAATGGGAGGTATATGAAAATGGTTCCCTGGCCTAGAGGTTTGGCATTATGACCAATGCTAGGAAATCCTGCCAGAGGTGAGTTAAAAACAAAAAAAGAGCCATCAGTTCAGAAGCTGTTTCTGCTTACCCCCCTCCCATAAATTCTGCAACCCGATTCAAAAGAATGCAAAAGAAGTATTTCCTTCATCTTCATTAAATGTGGTGGAATATTTCTCTTCTGCCTTTGAATTAAGAGAGTTATAACTAGAATCCTGGCAAAACATGGTCCGTGGTCATTTTTGAGATGATCCTTTCTTCAATACGTTGGAGAAGGGCCGACGTGATGCATATGCATTGGAAGGAGGGACAGACTTTTTTTTTTTATAAAAATAAAAATTGTTCCCAAATGTAAAGGGGTAAAGACCACTGGGAAACTTACGCCGATGCATTTCTCGATAAAGGATAGTTAGCGCCTGCAACGAATTATCATCCGTGGGTTCAAGGGCTGCTACTTCTTGTGCCAAAGTAAATGCTTCCTCTTGTCTCCCGGTTCTTTGCAGGCCAATGGCTTTCAAAACCTGCATGCAGACCAAAGAATATTTTAAGAGGCTTTCCAAGAGCTACCAACAGAAAGGATAGTAATGAAAACTCCATCCCTAGAATGAGAGACGGAAGAAATGGTTGAGTGGGTCAAATATTGAATCTCGTATAGGTAGTCCTCACTTAACCATTTGTTTAGTGACGGTTTGGACTTACAACGGTGTTGGAAAAAAAGACTTACGACTGGTTCTCAAACTTATGACCGTTGCAGTGTCCGCATGGTCACGTGATCATGATTTGGGCGCTTGGCAACTGGTTCACGTTTATGACTGCTGCAGCATATTGTGGTCATGTGATTGCCATTTTCGACCTTCCCGGCCGGCTTCTGGCAAGCAAAATCAATGGGGAACCGCGTGATTTGCTTAATGACCACATGGTTTTCTTAACGCCCGCGGTGATTAGCTTAATGACCGCTGCAAAAAAGGTCGTAAAATCAGGTTGGATTCACTTAATGACTGCTTTGCTTAGCAATCGAAATTCTGGTCCCAATTGTGGTCCTTAAGTGAGGACTACCTGTAGTTGAACACCTGCGCTGCACATCATAGGTTTACAAGTTGAGTCCCTGACATCCAGGACAAGATGGAGAAAGGACACAGCTTAAACTCTGAACAGCTGCTAGGAACTGGTGCGGATATGATAACTCGGATGAGCAGTCTGACCCTGTATGAGCCAATTTCCAATGTCCCCCTCACTCTCGTTCATTATTGTATGCCCCATCTATGGAGAAGCAGTCAGACCACTGCCAGTTGCCCACCCTGCTCCGCCTGCCTGCCTCCAGAGAGACATGTCCTTCAAAGAGAATGAAAGTCAGCCGCCTCCAACCTGCAGTCCAAGCTCCAGATGTGTTGGACTACATAATTCTCAGGCATAAACCGGTTGCAAGTGCACTCAATTAGTCCCTTTACCTCAAGCGTTTGGATTATGATGGTTGTTTCATCATCTCTCTCAGCTACTATTTTTAACACGCGAGTATTTAAAAGCACTGTTGTCCATCCTTCGGTAACATTTAACTATACTGGATCCAATCAACTGACCAGCTCTAATTACCTTAGGATGCTGAGCCATGTTGGGGTGGACAAAAACGTTGAAGAATTACTTCAAGCAATGGGGGCTTGTGATCAACATGGCAAAGGTGATCTCACTAGAGAGGGGAAAACCAGGAGGAACACAGGTTATGTTGCAGGGGATAAAAAACTGCCACGCAAAGGATGACTTCAAAGTACAAACATTCTCCAGCTTCTTCCCAGAAACTGAGTGTAACAGAAGAGGCCTCTTCTCCAAAGGAGCAGCTGTGGCTGTCCAACCCAGCCTGACCCGACCCTTTCGAGGAAGACAACAGACAGAAAGCAGACTCTGGCCCTGGCTTATTCAAGATTTAAGACCAAGATGATTTAACAAGATAAACTAATAAACTAACTCTGAGCTCACCTTAGCACAGTGAAGATCCTTGTGTTTTTTTAGCAGCTTGTCTGCTTGCTGGATTGCCATTTTATTATTGCCATTATCAAGATAATCTAAAGAAAAGGAGAGAGAGAGATTACTCTACTACAGACTATAAAGCAGAGTGTCAGTTTTTCCATAACGGCAGGGTTTCCAGGTGAGCTGGACTACAATTCCCATCACTGTCATAACGGGGGGGGGGGGGGGAACGAATGTGCTCCATCCAATACATCTGGAGGGCATCCTTCCAAGAACAGCTGCTGGGTATCTTCTTATCCCCAGTTTACCCATGGAGAAGTTTTCTCATTTGGATTAGTTTAGCAGAGAATGCCAGAAGTAGATAAATAAAAACGAACATGACATATAAATGCTCTGCAGGGAGAGAAAAATAGGGAATTCTATTTCTGAACTTGATCACAGAAAACAGAAGTCAGGGAGCAGTGAAGAAGAGATTGCTGACACAAAGGAAAAAAGCAACAGGCTCTTCATATAACCCAAGAATAACTGGGAAAAACTTTTAAAAATAATACAGGGCAACTACCATTGTCCTGTTTTAATTGTTTTTACTGTTTTTTGTGCATTTTGTAAGCCACCCAGTCTTTTGGAGTGGGCAGCCATATCAAACTGAATAAATTAAATTATTGCCGCTCTTCCAAATATCACGTCAATCAGACATGAAAAGCCTCTATGGAGGAGAAAAAAATGCAGCTCTTGATTTCTGGAGGCAAAAAAGTGGGCACTGCCCTCACGTGGCTTCCTCTGGCATTTGGTGAATCTTCGGTGGATTCTTAACACGGGGTTCAACATCCTTGAATCAGACTCATTCTTTAACAAGCCACAGTTGGAAGTTAGTCTGTCTTCGGCTTCCAATCCTGACTTGCTAGAAGAGGAACCAGCCAGAACTTCGTTAAACCATCATACTGAACAAACCATGGGAGACGGTCCCATGGTTTAACCACTCTTGCTGGCAGGAGGAACGAAGCAGGCCTGATTGTTCTTTTTCATGACTTAGCATGCAGTGGAAGCATAAACCATGAGAATTTCACCTAAGGTGGATGCGACAACAGATTTTTCATCAGGAAACTTTGTGGAGGACATGGATATTTTGCCACCATATGAAAGGAACAGAAAATTAAACGATCCTACAGTCAGCCACAAGAAATTACTTCAAAACTATTATTTCAGCTACTTGAATATTAAGCATCATTCTCAGGCTGGATTTTAGAAGGTTAACAAAGTTTAATTAAGCTTTAGTATAGTACGCCATAAATTAAAACAGAAAGCAAACACCAAGGGAAAGACTCTTAGCTCTCATTAAAGAAGATAAATGTTATTGAAATGTGATAAAATCAGAACTTGCCTGAACATTACATTAATTGTAAATGTAAACATAGTTATATCAAAAAACAAAAAACTTGATGTTTCTTCATGATGCTCCCAAATCCAATTAATACTAACAAACAATTCCTTGTGTTATTCAAAAAACATTCACTTTGCTACATGCTTTTTCATTACACAACTGACAATACTATACAACTAAGACATTAGAATCATTTTATATTGTGAAAGCAACATTTGGTTTTCAGCCTGCAGATGACATTTTTAAACAAATCAATAGGAGTTAAAATCTGTAGTCTAAAGATTCAGATACTCAATTCAGAATAATACTACTGGCTGGGCGGGGTATTACTCCAGAGTAAGAAGCTGTTAACAGGCTGTTCAACAGTACTTTAGATTTGCCTTCAAATGTCTCCCTCAAAACAATTGTTTTATTAATTGAAAGTTCAATTACTTGTTTTTATTAATTTGAAAGTTCAAGATACAAAAGACAGACTTTTCAAAATAATAGTTAAGTGCTTCCAGTCTTTTCCAGTGTGTTCTTTCTATATAGTATCCTTTCAAACACATACTGATCATTTCTCCAATTTAGAAACATATCTGATATGTACATACAATGTTATACACTTAAAAAATAGTGGAAACTGACTGCTCAAGGATTACTGTTTTACAAGGCACAGGGAATTTGTCAACTGTAATATTAAGCAGTTCTGACCTAGTTCTTGTGAAAAGAACCAAGTACAGACAAAACCCTGAAAATGCAGTTGACGACTTTCATCTGAAGCGCAGAAACAGCCAGGATATGTGGGCCTGAAAAGATGTACCTTGAAGTCTGCATTATCAGAAAAATTCCAGATCTGCCCCAAAGCAATTCTTAACTCTCCTGACTAGCATTTTTTCAACTGACAAGTTAGGAAATATCTTGACTTTAGGCTGGACTTTCTCCAGTTCCCAACATTTGAGGCTCTCATACCAATACTGTATTTTATCTCATTTATTGATCTGTGCAGAAATGTAGAGTAAATCACCCTGTCCATTTTTAGTCAATGCAAAGATAGAAAAGTAATACTATGTAATACTGTACAGAGCAATTTTCTTAAGCAGCAGGGAGTCATTTACTTGAAAGGGGGGGAGAGAGACAAATTAACAGTGATTGCTGCCTCAGAATGAAAGAAACAATTCCCCAAGAGCTTTCGGCTTGACATTATTGGGAGAAGCAGAGACTAGAGGTTAGCACAACAGAAGTGAAATATGAAGCAATCAAACCAAACAGAGCATGGGATATGCATAACCTAAAGCAAAGTAATAATTAGTAGTGGCTGTTGTGGGTCTTCCGGGCTGAAAAGCCTCCCGAAAGCCTTCGACAATACATTAATAATTAGTACTTGGACTCAGTTTGAACATCATGCTTGTAAGAAAAGGCCTTCAGGGTGCATGTTGATGTAACAGTTCAAGCATCTCACGAAACTATCTTGATCCAGAGATATATTAGAACTCTTGTATTTACAGGTCAATTTTTAACTGTTTGGAAAAGCCACCACATACACAACCACCTCATCTTCTAGAGAACCCAGATTGCTTGCACTCTCTTGAGGGGCACTGTTTTTAAAGAAGGATGCCCAAACTACAGCTTGAGGATTCTCCTGTTTCTTGTGGACCATGATAAAGATTTTTTGTTTTTACATTTTTCACCTTGCTTTTTACTGCTTCGGGTGGAATCCTATCCCCCTCTTAGTTTTAAAGCTGTCCAAAAGAACCCCCCCTGTCCAGTGCATGGTTCTCACAAACAGACACAAAGTCCTACAACAAGCTAGAATCCATACCGTTCCGGTTTCTGCAGATGTAGTAAGACCAAGAGGTCCATGTTCCCATTCCTGTATGAATCCCATACCAGCCCACCGGGTGATTTCTGGATGGTGTCTTCTCCCTCCCCACTGCAATTCCAGAAACTCTATACTCGGTCAGCAACCCTTGAAAAATGTGGGAAGGACGTGTGTGTACATATGCACATGCTTGTGAGAAAGAGAAGGCAGAAGCCAAACATTTTACTGCAGTTTCAAACTCATTATTTCTAAATCATAGATGGCTGAAACGGATTCTTTGGGGATCCACCACAGCACTGTGGAAAGCACAGATGCTGTAAACACCCTGCATATCAAGAGTAGAACTAGATCAGCAGATCTGGACGGCTGAGAAAGAAGAGCCCAAGCGGTTTAATACTTCCCTCCCCCTTGAACCAAATTTTATGGAAAACTTTATGAAAAATTCCTCCGGGTCATTAGGACGTGGGGTTACATACAGAGGGTCCCTGGGGACCAGAATCACACAAGCGATGTGGGTCTGCTCACCAAAAGGCTTGGATGCAGCACAACGGTAGAACAGTTGTAGAATAGCATTGCTGGACCTCCAACCCCCACCCCCTTCTCTGGGGGTGTCCGTGATTACACTACGGAAAACTTTATGAAACTTTGCAGGTTCTCCCGTCCAAAAGGTTTCCTAATAAAGATGCTAGGGAAGAGGGGGTCCCCCCTCGCTCACCCCAAATTAGGGTTTTCCCCAACCCTCACGCCCAAGAGCATTGGGGGAAAGGTGATGCCATAAAGCCGCCCCCCCAAAGCACATTCATCTCGTCAAAAATAAAGCCTAAAAAAGGTATCTCATCACAAGAGGGACGGAAGGGGGGACCCCTTTAGATGGCACCCCCAATATCCCTGCACAGGGCACCTCCATAAGCCCCCCCGGCCAGCGGGTCTTTTTTCTCCCCCAGGGAAAGCCCCCCAAAATAGGTCTGCTTCAGCCCCCCCCCATTTCACCACGACAAAGACGGGGGTCCCGATCCGCCCCCATACCCCACGGAGGGCTTCCGAGGCCCCCGCCGCCCACCCCAAGGGCCGGAGGAGCCCCCGGCTTCAGGCCCGGCCCGCGCAGCCCCGAGACCGCGAGGCGCGCGGAGGCCCCGGTCCCGGCACGCTGCGCCGCCCGGGCCCCCTCGGCCCGTGAGGGAAAAGGCGGGAAGCGCGGCGCGGGGCCTACCGTAGATGGGCCGCAGGCGCCGGTCGTTGGGGTCCTGCACATGGCCCCGCGCCGCCGCCGCCGCCGCCGTCGCCATGATGAGAGCGCAGAACCGCAGCGCGCAGCCGCCGCCGCCGCCGGGCCTGCCTGCCCGCCCGCCCGCCTGCTCGCTCGCTCGCTCGCCCGGCCGCCCGCCCGGATGCCTGGCGGGGCGGGCCGAGGGCGGGAGGAGGCGGCGCGCAGGGCAGGCCCGGCCCGGCCCGCGCACAACGGCCCCGCGAGGTGGGCGCGCCTCCCGCCCGGTTCGGCCCGGCCCGCGGAGGGCCCGTTCCCGCTCCCGGAAGGCCGACCCTCAGTCTTCGCCCCCCGTAGGCGCGTTATCGGTCTTATGAACTACCGTGAGGCTGGCTGCTTGAAAGCCACCGATCCCTAAATTTGGACCCGTGAGGGTTCACCCCCTCTGTTTTGGGTCTCGTTGTTGTTATTCAGATATTTATAATATTTATTTAAACCTAACAACTCCTAAATTTGGATCTGTGAAGGGTTATCCCCTCAGCTTTATTATTATTTATTATTATTAAAAAAGGTAAAGGTACCCCCCGCACATTTGTGCAGTCGTGTCCGACTCTAGGGGCCGGTGCTCATCTCCGTTTGTTAGCCGAAGAGCCAGCGTTGTCCGAAGACGCTTCCGCGGTCATGTGGCCGCATGACACGCTGTTACTGTTATTATTATTACTACAGTATTATTATTAGTTTAATAGCAGTATTTATGAAAGCCACCAGTTCCTAAATTTGGATTTGTGAAGGGTTATCTCCTCAGCTTTCAGTATTATTACATTATTATTATTATCATCATTCAACTAATAGCAGTATTTATGAAAGCCACCAGTTCCTAAATTTGGATCTGTGAGGCGTTATCCCCTCAGCTTTCAGTATTATTATTATATTATTATTATTTACATTATTATTATTCAACTAATAGCCATATTTATGAAAGCCACCAGTTCCTCAATTTGGATTTGCGAGGGTCTCTTCCCCTCAGCTTTCCTTCGAAGGTGGCAGAGGGGCACGAGCAGCTCTGCCCACCCTCCCAACAGGACCGGGAGACCCAGGTTCAAATTCAGCAGCGGCCATGGAAATTCTGGGGGAGTTTGGGGTCCCTCTCAGACCAACCTTCCCCTCAGCTCCTGGAGGAAAGGTGGGGTTTCAATGTGACGAATAAACAAATAAATGGTCCAATCCTGGGCCGGAAATCCATCCTCATCCTTAGTGAATAGGTCCAGACTCTGCGTGAAAACTTCCCACAAGAAACGGCCTGCCCAGATGAATAGTTCCAAAGTTACGATTTTTGTCAACTGAATTCAACTGGAGATTCAGATACTCTATTTGATGATAGAGAGGTGGCGTGGCCATTCAGGTTTCCATAGGGTGGATGCACATACTACCCTAAGCATAATGTTTCAAGTTGGTTTTGTATGTTGAACACAGCTGCTGTATTAGCAAATCCTGCTTTTTGTTGTGTGTGACTCCTGCCCTTCACGTTCACAGTTTGGTCCCAGGTTACAACAGAGAGAGAAAAATCCTCTGTTAGGATAAATCTGTGAAGCAGGAACGACCCCAACACCTTTTCTTTGGATCCCAGTTGATTCTTGCATAGGCAGTTTCTTTTTATCCATCTCCTGCAAACTACATACAGGAGCTGATTTTTTGTTTTCTTTTAAGCAAGAGACTATATGGTTGGGTGGAAAACAATTACAGAAATACTGAATTAAACTTGCCACCTGTTTAGGAACTGGGAGGTAACGCTAATTTGAGTTTCTTTTTGTATTTTCAGAATCCATTTCAATTGCACCTTCCCCAGTGCATCTCCATAAGGGCCCAAGCCAAGACCTGCAGAGAATCCTCCTATGACAGACAGGTAAGATGGGCTGGCAGCCCAATGAAATGGCCATATGAATTCAGTGATTTGGATGCCTCTGGGAAAGAGGATAGGTGGACTGCTGAGCTCTTGTCTGTTCTCCAAAGGTTGCAGAGTAGATGGGTCAATCTGGGGTGTGTGTGAAAACACCAAGAAATATAATTCTGAGTAAGCTGGCCAATGGAAATGCTGCAGCTTTTAACTAATAGATTCTATTCAACAGAATGGTGGTGAAGATAAGACTCCAAATCCCATGTATACTTTCAGGACTGTTGTCCTTTCAGTTTCATCATTAATGCACATGTATCCTAAAGAACCCCAAAAAGACAGGTCTCTATTCTGATGAGTATATAATCTCAAAAAAAATATTTTCAAGAGCCACACAGGAATATCTTAAATGAACTTAGATGACATAGGGAAGATAACCCAAAGCAGAGATAAATGGAGACAGGAGGAGGAAGAGGAAGAAATGGGAGATGATTTGTGGGACAGAATGTGGATCAACCATCCAGTATATTGGAGTTCTGTGACTGAACTCTATTGAAATAGTTTCTTCCCCAAACAGCCAGAGATAGAGTAATTTTTATTGCGGAAGATCGAACTCCCTACCTGCACCTAAAGGCTAAAGTTCTTATATAAATTTCCAGACCCATAATTGCTGCCCAGCACAGACTGGAGAATATACAACAGGTCAACCACTGTGCCTTAGGTTTTCCTCTCTATGGCAATTTGTTGAGTGATAACATTAGAGATTAAGGGGCATGGTGGCTCAGCGGGTAAGACGCCAGGCTTGTCGATCGGAAGGTCGCAAGTTCGGAGGTTCGAATCCCTAGCCCTGTGTGCGGAGTGAGCTCCCGCACTCGCCCCAGCTCTTGCCAACCTAGCAATTCGAAAGCATGCAAATGCAAGTAGATGAATAGGTACCACTTCGGTGGGTAGGTAACAGTGTTCCGCGTGCGTCATGCCGGCCACGTGACCGTGGATGTGTCTTCGGACAGCGCTGGCTCTTCGGCTAAGAAACGGAGAGGAGCACCGGCCCCTAGAGTCGGACACGACTGCACAAATGTGCGGGGGGAACCTTTACCTTTACCTTTTTAACATTAGAGAACCAACATGGAGACACAGGCTTAATCATTGGTTGTTAAAGTGATTTACAGTAGAGCAAGACAGAGACCAACAGATATAAAAAGCCTTTCTAAAATAGTCCATTCTGCAAAGACAACATGTGTGTCTCAAGCTGTAACAAAGAAATAATGGATGGTCCTTAGTACGGACTGGAGCTTCTGATAGATTAGGAAAAATTTCACCAAGATATAAAATACAAAACAGCCTTTGAATGTGCAGGCAGGTCATTTCTTCCACCCAAACCTTTTTAAAAAACATGCATTCACAAGGTAAAAATGTAAAGGATACAAGCCATCCATTGCCCGAGAAGAAAGGCATTGTTCTTGCTGTCTGGCAGCTCAAACAGAAGACTAAGCGAGGCTAATCTGCATAGGCATATATGCAGATTAGCTGCAACACAGCATTGTGGTAGCAAACTGGGGAGGCTGAGGATAGGGGCAGAGGATGGATTTCCTTCTTGGATCCCACTCAGCAAGTCTGCTGGATGATTACATTACGATTATGCCTGCTCTGCAGGACTGGAAGGTGCAGAGCTGTGGTCACCGTGGGGTGGGGGGCAGAGGCGAGGAGGGGCCTGGAGGCAGCCGTGCCCCCCAACTCATACTTACCTGGCAGGGGAGACACCATGATCATGAAGGTGGTTTTCCCAGGGCGAGGCTCATCCATTGCACTCCGGGTGTGCTGACCCCTGCGATTTCCCCAAATGCGGGAAACTCGACTGCATAATTTGTGGTAGTGGGGGACTGCGTTCGCGCTTTCCCCTGGTTGTCCTGGTTCAAAGACAGAAAAGGGCTGTGTTTCTTGTGCCTATTATTTATTGATCATTTTAGTAGAAATTTCTTTCTTGTCCAATATTTTAATGTTTTTATAAGTCACCCCTATCCAGCAGGATTCCCATTTGGAGTTGAGAGTTGCAGATTTAGATTTATGCTCAGTTGGGAAGTGAAATATAAATACAGGAAGGCATTTAGAGACTGTCACCCAAGGGGAAGGAACTGATGACCAGGGAAAGAGGCCAGGCTGCTAGTAAAGATTATGCAAGCACCGATCTGACGTCATTTAAGTTTCAAGAGGAAACCATTCTGTTTGCCTGGATATTTCAGATGTAAAGAAATGTGCCTTGATTGAATTATGTGTCATCTGCTCTTCCCTTTCAGTTCTTTGGTTTTTAATTTATTTTGATGCTTCCTTGCATGGCTCTCTGGGAATTCTGGAGGAAAGGTGGAATAAATATTAAAAGATGCACTAGACCTCTGAGTACTTTTAGCTAGAGATAAAGAAGCCCAAAGGGGCGTGAAGGGGGAGGGCAAACGTTGTCACGTTCTGTTTTGGAGCATTTTGGACACAGAAATTCTGCATCTTTTTAAAGGACCTGGGGTTCTGTTGGATTCACTGAAAAAGAACATATATTAATAACGTTAAAGGTTGAGTCTCTGAAGTGATAGTTCTTTGGAGATCAAGGAGAAATGCTAGACAGGTGGTTTCAGTTGCTTTTCCTCCTTCAGTAAACACTTCTGTACTGAAATCTACGGGTAGACATACTGCTGTGAGAAAACATAATATTCCAGAGGAATTGAGTTGCTCAAGAGCGATCAGGTTGCAGTCTAATGTGATCAAAAAGTAACATCTGCATAGTTGATAAGGTTGACGCTGCCAGTCAGAATGTGGACCAAATTCCCTGCAGGCTACAAAGAGAAGAATCCTAGTGAACCCTCCCTTTCTTAAGTTTGCTGTAGTGGATGCTGTGTGTCTGACTGACGCAAGCACGCATGCAAATACATGCACCATGAGGCATTATGGGAGCCAAAAATGGGTGCAAATCCGAGCTCACAGAGTACCCCAATGCTCTGTGCAAGCAAGCTGGGGGGAGGCGGGACCTCGGCTGGGCCTTCCCGAGCTTGCTGGAAGTCCTCAGGCAGAGCCACCCGAGTCACCGTGGGGTGGGGGGCAGAGGCGAGGAGGGGCCTGGAGGCAGCCGTGCCCCCCAACTCATACTTACCTGGCAGGGGAGACACCATGATCATGAAGGTGGTTTTCCCAGGGCGAGGCTCATCCATTGCACTCCGGGTGTGCTGACCCCTGCGATTTCCCCAAATGCGGGAAACTCAACTGCATAATTTGTGGTAGTGGGGGACTGCGTTCGCGCTTTCCCCTGGTTGTCCTGGTTCAAAGACAGAAAAAGTTACCTACTTGCTTTGCAAGCTAAGGTTATGATTCCTTTTTTGAATAGGTGCATCTCTGTCACACTTGTAGTTTCATTCTGTTTTGTGTGCATCACACTTGTAGTTTCAGCATCCACTTGTAGTTTCATTCCTTTCTGTGTGCTGTGCTGTCGCAGCTATAGTTGAAGAGTCAGAACTGCTATTTGTTGTTGTTCAGACTTCGTGTCCGACTCTGGACCATAGCACGCCAGGCCTTCCTGTCCTCCACTGTCTGTTACATCGGTGATGCTATCTAACCATCTCATCCTCTGCCGTCCCCTTCTCCTTTTGCCTTCAGTCTTTCTCAGCATCAGGGTTTTTTCCAGTGAGTCCTCTCTTCGCATTAGGTGGCCAAAGTATTTGAATCGGTGATGCTATCTAACCATCTCATCCTCTGCCGTCCCCTTCTCCTTTTGCCTTCAGTCTTTCTCAGCATCAGGGTTTTTTCCAGTGAGTCCTCTCTTCGCATTAGGTGGCCAAAGTATTTGAGCTTCAGCATCTGTCCTTCCAATGAGCAGTCGGGGTTGGTTTCCTTTAGGATTGACTGATTTGACCTCCTTGCAGTCCAAGGGACTCTTAAGAGTCTTCTCCAGCACCACAGTTCGAAACCATCAATTCTTCGGCGCTCAGCCTTCCTTATGGTCCAACTCTCACAGCCATACATTACTACTGGAAAAACCATAGCTTTAACTATACGGACCTTTGTCGGCAAGGTGATGTCTCTGCTTTTTAATATGCTGTCTAGGTTTGCCATAGCTTTCCTCCCAAGGAGCAAGCGTCTTTTATTATTATTATTTATTTAATTTATATGAGAAGGGGCGTGGTGGCTCAGCGGGTAAGACGCCAGGCTTGTCGATCGGAAGATCGCAAGTTCGGAGGTTCGAATTCCTAGCCCCGCATGACGGAGTGAGCTCCCGCACTAGCTCCAGCTCTTGCCAACCTAGCAATTCGAAAGCATGCAAATGCAAGTAGATGAATAGGTACCACTTCGGTGGGAAGGTAACAGCATTCCGCGCTTGTCATGCCAGCCACATGACCGCGGAAGCGTCTTCGGACAACGCTGGCTCTTCGGCTAACAAACGGAGATGAGCACCGGCCCCTAGAGTCGGACACGACTGCAGAAATGTGCAGGGGGAACCTTTACCTTAATTTATATGACCGCCCATCTCCCCACATGGGGAACTCTGGGCGGTTCACAATAAATAAATTAAAATAGAATCTAAAAATATATAAAAATAACAATACAATACAATAAGTAATTATAAAATTTAATTTCATGGCTGCAGTCACCGTCTGTGGTGATCTTGGAGCCCAAGAAAATAAAATCTGTCACTGCTTCCATTTCTTCCCCTTCTATTTGCCAGGAAGTGATGGGACCAGATGCCATGATCTGAGTTTTTTTAATGTTGAGTTTCAAGCCAGCTTTTGCACTCTCCTCTTTTACCCTCATCAAGAGGCTCTTTAGTTCCTCTTCACTTTCTGCTATATGTTGATGTCAAACATGAGTTCAGCCTGTTATATATAGTGTTCTGTTCTATGTAGTGTTGTGGGCTGGAGGGGTGTTGGTTATTTTTGGTACCTGCTGAGAGCCTCTCAATTATGAAAGGTCATGATCCGAAGCAGCCTTGGATGAGGCTTATTTTATTATGAGCGGTGGAGGCATTTTTGTCGGCTTTGCTGTCCTGAAATGACAGAATTGAGCATTGTGTGAGGGAGGTTTTTTTAGTAAGATGGAGAAGATTTAGATTGATTAGATCACCAGCCTTAGCCGTACCTCTGCCATGCGCAACAGCACTCCTTAGCAAGGAGCGCAGCACAGCCAGGCTGCCCGGTGTGCCAGAAGTGCAGCCAGAGCCGAGTGCCCACAGAGCCCCATCTGGGAGGTGAATGGGCCCTCCTGACACACTCGGCATGCCTCTGATTCCCTCTGCTGACAAATTCTTACGCTTCGCATCATGCTGCTTACCCCAAAAGGGAATAGTGCGATGAATGCATACCTGTGCACACATGTAACTAATTTATGAATGGGTGATCTTGGCTCAGGATTTCGGTTGCGTAAGCTTCTATATATTTTTTCCCCTTCCTGGCGATCTGCTTGGACTTCTGAAAATAGAACCTCCTTCCGGGTCCTGAAATTCAGGTGCCCTGTTCCTTGGGACACTTTGCAGCCTGTTTGCACCAGGGGGACGGTGGTCAGCAATTTGTGAACTGGGCATCTCGCGAGTGTCAGTGCCAGAGGTGGGGGTGGCGGTGGGGTGGGCTGCAGCCAGGCAGGGAACAGGGCCTGTGGGTCGGCTCGCCAGGTCCTCGAAGGTCTCTGAGGAAATGAAAAGGAAGGAAAAGCCGGCGACGATGGGGGAGCGTCCTCGAGGGTGCCGCACTCGAGCTGGACCTCACCAGGGGTTTATGTCCCCATTTTCGTGGGCCGCACAGGCAGCGCACCCTCGGTCGCTTTCAGGCTCGGTCGCAGTCAGTCGGGCGGGCCCTGATTCGTCCTGGACGGGGCCACCAGGAGCGTGGATGGTCTGGGTCGCTGGGACTTCTCTGAAGGAGGGAGGAAGCGCTGCCGTCAGCTCAGCTCTCTTGGGCGTTTGTCGCGGGGAAGGAGGGACGCTGCACGCGAAGCCAAGCGAGGGCGCTGCTGGGCCGCGCCGCGCAAATGCGCTAAGTAGGGGCGCGTGGCCCCTTATTTCCGGCCGGCCCGGAAAGCGCCCGGGGCAACCTTGGGAGGCGGCTGAGCCGCGGACGCGCCCCGTTCGGGTGACGCCTGGCGTGACGCGCGGGGGGCGTGGCCCGGGCCCGGGGAGGGGCGGGCGCTCCTTTGCCCCGAGGCCTGCGGGCCAATGGGCGACGCGCTCGGCGGAGCCGTCCGCCAATCGCAGCTCGGCGGGGAGCAACGGCGGCGCGGGGGGCGGGCTCGGGAAGGCCGAGGCGGCGCCGGGTCGAGTTGCGGCTCGCAGAGGAGAAGCAGGTGAGGCCGAGGAGGTCGGTAAGCGGGCGGGAGCCGCGCTGGGGCCCGGGGAGCTCCCTTCGGGGCCGGAGATGGGCCTTCCCGACCCCCCTGCGTTCTGGAGCGGGGGGAAGTCGAGGACCTTCGCGGGTTGGGGGCAGGGGTGCCCGTGGTTGTTCCCCCTCACAACAGCCCTGCTGGGGAGGCCGGGTGCAGCAGTCTCTCTTTCGGAGCCTTGTCCGAGAGCCCCCCCCCCCCCCCGCGTTGCCTCTACTCAGGTGGATCCGAACTGCTCGGATGTTCGGGGCCAATTACTGTATCAGCCCGCAAAGCTGTCGGAGTCATCCAGGAGGCTGGCAAAGGGGCTGCTTCCCTCCCTCCTCTGCGGGCGGGACCCACGATGGATAAGGTGGGGCGGGGTCTGCCAGGGAGGAGGTGGGCTTGGCTGTCAGCCTCCCAAAGAGGAGCCTCGGTTGGCCCCGAGCCTGCTCGACGGTCCCGCCGCGCGTTTGTACTTCTGGCCCGCGAATACTCGAGGTCCACGTCTTCCCGGGGGACTTCCCGTGTATCTCGGGTTTTGTCAGAGCAGAGGAACAGAATCATTTACAGGGCTTTCTCACCCAAGGAAATTGTCCTAACGTTTTTCTTCAGGAGATAGGAAGCTGTGTTTGGGGGAGGAGGGAGGATGGCTTTGAAATAATTGGTGTTTCTAATGGCTGAACCCTATACAAAGGAAGAGAAAATAAATAGCACGCAAGTCTTGTTTCCGTTCCCCAGGTTCAGTAAGTGGAGACCCAAGCTAGAAGACTTTGCGAAGAGATCTCTAGAAGACCGTTTTCCCCACTCAAGGCATTTTGGGTAAGTAGGTTCAGGATTTCCATGCCGAGAAATGGATTTTGAGCGTGTTCCCCTCCTAAAGATGTGGCTGAGAGAGAACTGGGCGATAAGATACTCTCCCTCCTTGTTCCTTGGCAGACCCGCAGGGGCAGGTGGGGGGTGAGGAGAAACCCTGTTCTGGGGAAGAATGTCTGAGGTGCCTAATAGATTCTAGAATTTGCAAGACAATGGGCAGTAGGGCAGAGGGCTAGAGTGGTGGGTTTTCCGTGGGTTGTGCTCTGGTTTAACAGTTTAGCTCTGGCCTGTGTGGGAGTACAAATTGCCACTGTGTAAACTAGCTGCCTTGCCACCCAGCCTCTGGACCGCTGTGTGATTAAATAGGCTCGCATGCAGTCACGTCGTCAGAAGGGCCCTGTAGGTAATGCCAGACGCAGAGCAGGGAGGAAGCCTGCTGGTGAATGGCAGGGAAGTTGTTTGTGAGAGATTCTGAGTGGGAGCAGATTGAGGAAGCCTGTTAGTGGAACACCAAGAAAAACGACCCTTTTCCTAGGTTCCTGGAACAGCAGGGGGATGGCTGCAGTGGCGGGACAGGAAACGGAAACCCAACTGTGCAGCAATTGGTAAGAAGAAGGGCTGGAAATGGAATGCTTTTGTCCATCAGGCGTCCTTTGTGCTTGGGCTGATTTATACCAGTTGGCTCTGGAGGTCTCATTTGTGTCCTCGTCTCCATTCTTCTGCCTCTACTCGGACAAGAAACCCCAAAAGAAATTATCCGTGCCCCTTTCCCACTGTGACTCAGGGACAGGAATCCTATGGTGCAGATGAGGCATCTGAGCAGAGATCCTAGGCCAGAAAGACAGGTTGGCTTCAAGTCACTGGAGGCCTCTTTCCAAGCCTCCAAACAAACAAACTCGGTTAGTTCTGAGAATGAAAAGGGTTTCTCTTTCTCTGGACGATCAAATTACTTGCATTTTGTACTGCATGGCTGGGCCTTCTTCTGTGTATCTTAAACTCTTGGACCCTCCTTGTTTCTTGCTCATTCTGCAAGAGGAACATGGATAACTTGTTTTTTGTTTTTAAGAGACGGAAGGAAGGCACACATTTTTGAGGGAAGGGCATTCTCCTCTTCTCCAGGAAGTAGTAGTCAAGTCATCACCCCACACAGATGGGGATCTGGATATTCTGCACTGTACTTCAAATTATGACCCAAGAAAATCCAAAGTGCAAAATCTTTTTAGATGAGATGAACATCCATTCCCAGTCCCATTGAGTTCATTGGGTTGAACCACTCAAGCCTCTGCTTTTCAGATTGCAGAAGGGAGATGGATTAAAAAAGGGTGGCAGGCTTTTGGAAGCGTTTCTGTGTGTCCCAATACCCTTTTTTTAATAAGTTGGGTATTGCAACGCAGCCTGTCCATGTGCCTCTTACAGTCAAAAAGATATTCCTCTGGCAAACTTTACCATCCATGAGATTCACTGTAGTCGGAACATCGGGATCTGTCCCGTCTGCAAAGATTCCTTCCCGAAAGCAGAAATGAGGACTCATCAGGAGCAAGAGCATGCACAGGTAATCCTCCTCTTCCTCTACACCCCCCCCGCATGTCTTCTCCATGTGAGGCAGATTTAATTCTGCAAACTTTATTCTGATCTGTGCATTTCTTTTAAATCCTAGATTGTCTGCAAATGCAGCATGAGAATGGACAGAGGACTCTTACAGGATCATGTAGTGAGTAAGCTAATCGTTGCCTGATTTTGTCCATTGAAATATTGGGGGGGACAAAAAAAACTCCCTATAAGGTGGTGGAATGTACTCCTGAGTCAGGCACGTAAAATAGCCACTTGCATCACAACATATAATACAAAAAAAAGAATGCTGCTTAAATAATGCAGAGCATAAACTGAGTACCGCAGTACAGGGAAGCGAACATCAGAAATGTAGCGGCACCAACCACCCTAAATAAATATTCTATGTTGTTATCATAAGATAATACTTTATCTTACCATGTTCATTTAATTTTTTGAGATGTTCCTTGGCATGTTTTGAGTGTGAGATTAATTTTGTTGACCAAGAAGAATCCTGTTTACTTCCTCATCCGCATTAGCTGGAAGTAATCTATTTCTGAAACAGGAGAGATTGGCATGTTTGATGGTGTATGTTTAGCTTGAAGAAGGGAAGGCCGAAGGAAGACTTGGGGGCAGACTTCCAGTACTCGGAGGGCTGACCCAGGGCAGAGGGTGTGGATTTATTCTCAATGCCTGAGGGTGGAACGAGAACCGGAGGGTGGGAGCCTTCCAACCTTAGAATAGGGACTTTTTAATGTGTACGTGTATAATCCCTGGTGCCCAAGGATAAATAATGTGGTGGTGTTTATCCTCGGGCACCAGGGATTATACAGCACGTCGTGGTTTCTTGTGTTTTCAATCCTTGTATGCCACCCAGAGTCACCTGTGTGAGATGGGCAGCCACACTGATCAAATGAATCAGTACTGGCCATTTGTCTGGGATGGCCTGAGGATCCCTGCCTGGGGCGGGGGTTGGACGAGAAGACCTCCAAGGTCCCTTCCAACCCTAAGCTGCTGTGAATCTGATTATTGTGATCAGCCAGTGCCTGCCTTCACAAAACCTTGCGGAATAGTACCTGGAGGCCTTGGCAACCCTTCTCAGGACAGCCGCTGCAGGGCCCAAATCCTCAGACTTGTTCCTGCTTTTCAGGCGTCTGTCCCAGGACAGCCGAGACCGCCTGGGCGACGAGCCATTCCTGCCTTTTTCTTGCAGGCTTCGGAGTGTCCCTTGCGGCCCGTTGCTTGTCAGCACTGTGACATCGAGCTCGCCTTCAGCAAGCTCCAGGACCACGAAGACTATTGTGGTGCCCGGACCGAGCGATGCAGCAGGTGCAGCCGCAACGTCATGCTGCGGGAACTGAAAGCGCATCTCGGCGACTGTGGAAAGAAGGCCGAGAGGGCGCCGGCTGGGCAGGCGAAGCCTCGTTTCAACCCTGAGGCCGCTTTGCGCAACCTGCAGACCATCGGGAACGTCCTGCAGCCAGATTCCTCGGGAGAGTCGCTGTCGAGGGGCGGCAGGTTCCCAGAGAGCCCGTTGCACGGCTGGGTCTCGGGTGAGGAGCTGCTCAGGGAACCCAACTGGAGGGGCAGAGTTCCGTCACCGCCAGATCTGCATCGAGGTAAAGGCATCGCGTGAGAATGCCCCGAGAGCAAGACATCCCGCTGGCTGTCCTTTTGCTCCTTGAGGGTTCCGAGACGCCGCTCAGCCAAATGGGCTCTCTCCGAAATGCACCTCTTGAACTAAGAGGGCGAGGCCCCTCTTGGCCAAGGCTTGGAAAGCGGGTCTGCACCTTTGCGTTTGTGCTGCTGCACAGCGGCAATGGGATGGGGCGTTGCGGGTTTGTTTCTGATGCTCTTCCGTGTTGGTTCCCCGAAGCCCACCTGGAAAAGCCAACTGCCCCGCTGCCTGTGGATGGAGGGTCAGGCTGCAGCTTGGATTACCTGCTGGCTCTTAGCTTGCAGCACGAAAACAGCTTTGGTCAACCCCATGTGGCAGAGCTCCACAGAGAGCTCTGGAAGAATATCTGCCCCCAACAAACCAGACCGACTGACAACTGTGGCGAAGCAAAGAACTCCAGGGACTTCTCTCAAGATTTGCTGGTAGCAGCTAACATCCTGGACAGGCCCAGAAGTACGTCAGTATTGGCCGTTGCTTATCGTGGGATTACAGGGACAGGAACGGGCTTGCTGTAGAAAGAAAGAAACCGAGTGGCCGATTTTCCTGCCATAGCCGTTGCAGGCGTTTCTATGAAAAGGGCCGTGACGCAGCAATGGAGGGGGAAGTAGTGAGTAGCAGCTCTTCCGGGGCTGTTGCAGAGGGAGAGGGGAACGGGCATCTCGGCTCCGTGGACCAGCCTGGTCAGTTGGCCGCCTCCTTTCCCGGAACTGTTTTCGTTCTCGCTACTGGTCGTACGTATTGCAGGTCAACATTTAAACACTGCTGACTCAGCTTGCTTTTTTTTCATCTTCCCTCCTTGTTTTTTCTTTTAACTTTTTATGCTGTGTCATTTAGGGGAAAAGGGGGGAAGTTCAGACTGTCTTGTTCGGCTCAAATTGTCTTAGGTCGCTCTGAGGGTTTTTTTTGACTGAAGAGCAGCATAAACCTGCTCTCAGCAAGTAACGTGAGGTGGTTAACAGCTTGGCAGAGGAGTTGCGTATGAGCACGTGGCCAGCCTGATTGAGGAGAATTTTGAGGGCGGTGATGGCAGCTCGGTGGGCCTGGTTGTGAGTTGTGCAGTCGCACCTCCTTTATCTTTCAGCTGAGGCCCTGCTGCCTTGCGAATTCTGTGAGGAGCTGTACCCCGAGGGAGATCTAATCCTTCACCAGGTAGGCCTGTTCCTTTGGGGCCGAGAGAAGGGGGACGCTGCAGGCCTTTCCCCCCCAGGACAGTAATTGGAGCATTGGAGTTCTGGGCTGCGCAGGGCCTTGGATTCCGTTTCAAAAGAGGTCTCAGGATCTGCAGGGACGCAAGTGCAGCCCCTGCCTTTGAAGCACCTTTTAGAGGCTGGGAAGAGCAAACTGCATTGTTCTTATTGGGCCACATTTATTTGCATCCTGACGTTTGCTGAGGGTTTAAGGATTTGTCACTTGCTCTACTTACACTGCAGTCGTCCATTAACGGTGGCAGGCAGCAGTGGCTCACGGGAATGGGGTGGGGACGAAGCCAGAGAACAGCAAGAGGGGCTGCAATTGACGGCATACCCCCACCCCCCCACCCCGTCAACTGCCCGTGCTAGCTGCCCTTAAATTGCCCTCTTGTCTGGAGTAGTTTTCAGAGAAGAGACCCACCTGCCTTTTCCCACAGACTGGCTGCAACCCAGCGAGTGCTTTGGCCTCCTTCAGCAAGAGGAGCAACATGGTCCCGCCGGCAGAGTGTCTCAGCGGCCTGTGGGGACCGCTGCATGGCGGTCGTTCTGTCAGCAGCGGGGAGATGCTTCCTCTCCAGCATGACATCCAAGACAGCCTCATGCTCCCTTGCGAATTCTGTGGGGTCCAGCTTGAAGAAGAGATACTGTTCCACCACCAGGTACAGAGTCGCAAAGCCCCTCCGGGGCACACTTGGCTCTGTGATGGGGGTGTTTGGCAAGACAGCTCGCTCCCCTAAGCTGGCAGTGACTGGCAGCCCTTTCCCTCAATCCAGGACCAGTGCGATTTGCGCCCAGCAACTGCCCCCTCAGCAGGAAGAACGCTTGTGCGGTCAGGGGCTCCAGCCGCGGAAGGCTCTGCGGGAACCGAGTCACCTGATCTTCCCAGAAGACGCATCCGGCACCAAGGTATTCCCCCTGGTCCTTGGTGGATCCCAAACTGGAGACTCTGGAGAGCCGATTAGACCCTTCTGGGCTTCCATAGAGGAGCATAGTCCTGAGCGTGGCCCAAGGCGAATGGGCATCTCCTTTTCATCAAAACTGGGCTGTGGGGAAGTGGGCAGGGAGTGTGAATGTGCGTTTTTCGGTCCTTTAGCCGCCTCCTGGAATGCCGGAATATGGACCGTGGGTTCAGGCCCTCGACTCTGTGGTCCCCTCTTCTCCTCATTGTCCCCGATACGCCTTCCCTCTGCTCCTTCTGCTCCAGGTGAGATCTCCCCTCAGCATCTCGAGCAGCACAGGCAGAAGCAGCCCTTTCAGCCTGCTCAAAAGAGCCACTTCCAGGGCAATGGGGCTGCCAGGCGCATTCAGTTGACCTCTCCCAACAACAGAAGAGAGGATCCGGTTGCGCTCTCCAAGGGGAGGAAGCCCAAGAAACCAGGAGACGGCGAAGGAAGAACGCCGGGCCGAGGGCCGAGTGACCCTGGGGCGGCCCCTCTGCCCATCAGGCACTCTTCCCTCGACTTCCCTCCCAGCAGCTACGTCCCAAGCTTCCCTGTTACGCTTCCAACTCGCCCAAGGTAGGGCTTCTTGGAGCCACAAGCCGGCCTTCTCAGCTTGAGTTTATAGTAGAATTAGAGTCGTCTCGGTGGCGACGAATTCTGCAAATTTGGCCGGGGACGGGGGTGGGAGGGAAGCCCTGCTCTTTATCTTCTTGGGCCTGCTGGTGCTAACTGGAGCAGGAGAGAGCCCGGTTCCCAGGGAAGACGCGTTAGAAGAACCTTGGGGAGAAGTTTAGTTTGCTTGGGCTCTGCTGGATGACCTTCGTTCCGCCACTTTTCCATGAGTTGAGGGCTTTAATGTGATCAGGGGAAATTGAAATCTGAGAAGCAGGATGGACATCCCTTGAATCAGTTAAGAAACTGGTTAGCTGTGAAGTTTCAGATTTCAACCCTCCCTGTTTTTTCTCCTTCAGCATAAGACAGGAAGGAGGACAGAGTCCTACAGGTCCCCCCCATTTTGGTAACTCGAAGGTAAGGGCTGCAATTGGCTGATGACCTCTTGGGAAAGGTTTTGAAGAGTAATTCCGCAATAGAAGCTGAATTCTTTGTAAAAACTGTTATCAGCCGTCACTTGAACAAAGATGCCTTAATGGAATTTCACGTATTTCGTATGCTTAGAACCATGTTTTTAGAAAAGTCTACTTTGTGTTTAGACGGTATGCTCTGTGTCTCAACCGGTGCCAGCAGGAAAGGGGCATTTCTCCGTTTATGCTTGCAGAGTGAACACGTCACGATTTCTTGCCATCCGTGATATTTCTCAGACATGTCCTTGCCGGGTGCCTTTCTCAATCACCAGTTGCAGAGTTTTCTTAAATCCTTCCTCTCTGAATCATGAGGAAATTAAGAAACCCCGTGTCTTGTCTCTGAAAATCTTCCTCGGCCATGCCCTCTAAAGGCCTTCAGGCACTTCTGTCATGCTTCCAAATATTGCAGTGGTGGTGTGAGCTAGAAACATGTTATTTTTTAAAACACCCAGTTCATAACTCCTTAAATTCAGCTCTTGCCTTCCTGAGCAAAGCCTCTGGCTCTTTTTCCCCACAGGCAAAGCCATGGCAAGCGGAATCGGCCAATCCTGACCATGAGTGAGGGGGAGATGCACCGGGGCCGCCTTTTCCCGCATTTCTTCCAGCCCGAGGACTTGGCTTCAGGACGTGACTTTTGCGGATGCAGCAGCAGGATCCCGTGATGGCTTGGCCAATTGTGCAACGTGTTGGTGCTCCTGGGGGCTCAGCCCCATTGCTTCGCTCGAGGACCGAGTCATTTAGGGGCTTTGCTTGGAGCGCTCCGAGCTTTGTCCTTGGGCGGATGCTTCCTCTTTTCATGACGTAAAGTGTAGAGACCCCCCCCCCGCCAAATGCCTAGGGAATAAAAAGGCTGGCAGTTGCCGAGTTGGGACTCGGTGCCTTTGCCGCCGGGAGCTTTTCTCCCTGCGCTGGGCCACCTCTCTTCAGCCAATGTGAAAAGGAGGGGAAAGTCCTTCGGGGGGGGGGCTCCTCTTAGCGTGAGCATCATGCCCTGTGAGGCCTGAGGAGCCCAGCCTTAAAAGTGGAGACTGGTGTCCCGACTTGTGAGCAGCCAGACTTTTCTAGGCCGAGGGTGGTGTGGTGGAGACTTTTAAATTTCTTACAATAAACTTTGTATCTATTCGTCACTCCTGTCTTATGTTCGCAGCATCTCTAGGCCATTCGTTAACTAGGCTCCTGCAAGATGCTAGGGCTGCAGCTTAATGATTGGTTTGGTTGCCTTGGCACACTGTGTGAATGCAGCCAAGAGCAGAAACATGCTTGAATTTAGGACTGTTGCAGGTTCTCCAATTACTTGCTCTCCCCTGCTTCCAGTTGCCCTCAAACAAACAAAGCCGGTCCCCTCCGCGCACTTTATTCCCTCGCCTCGTCCAGCCCTGACTCCCGAGACCGGGCCAAGAACAAACCCGTTTTAAGGACACTTCCACCAAATGTAAGCATTTATTAAGTACAAGAAAAGCCAAAGAATTCTTAAAAACAAGTGGAACCAACCTTGCGGCGTTCTTTCCGAGGGCAAAGTACTATCGTGTGTTTACCGAGACAAGCTATGGTGGTGGTTTTTTAAATATTCTTGAGAAGAGGCACCGGTTCTAGGGAGGGACCATCGTGGTGGAATCAAGGTGTGAAAAGCAGAGAATAAATTAACAGAAGAATGGCAAACAAGCACCTGTCAGCTGAGCAGCCGATCTCCCCTGGGCAGAAGGAAACGCGGAAGTCGTCCTTGCCCAAGAAAGCGACAGCCCTTGGCTCGCTTTTTTTCTCTTTCATACAAAATATTTACACATTTGCCTAGGCAAGTATAAATAAAAAAATACAGTGCATCAAACCTATCCCAGTGAACCGGAGCAGGCAGCCTGTGGTTCTCCGCCACGAGGAGCTGGGCCCGTCCTGGCGCCTTGAACGGGATGGGCCCCTGCTTCCCAGCCAGGCGCCGCGCGGTTTAATCACGGATAATAAATATCAAAATGGGTGCTGAACGTAAGCTGAAACTGAAACGCCCCTGTGTTCTCTGCTGTCTTCAGGAACAGCTTTTACATTCAGAACAACTATTCAAGGCGAAAGAAAACTCACCGTCCCAGATTCTGTAGCAAGCGGCAGCTTTGCTGCAGGCCGTAAGCCGCAGCTGGACAGAGAGCCAAAATTGATCTGAGACTGGAAATCCAGACCAATTTCTGTCAGTTTGCTCAGTCTCGCTGAGTAGCCTCCTCCAGCTTGCTCTTCCAAAGAATCCACCATGCAGAGGAAAGGTGTGAGATCTGGACACAAAAGTTCCCCCAAGAAGCTCCATTTACAGTGAGTGGGGCGTAAACACCATAGACGACCATTTGTTTTCTTAAATGCAACCATAAATAATTGGAATAAATATACATCAAGTCACTTTACAGCACACACACTTCTGGGCCAAAATAGGGTTACTCTGGATACCCTGCCGGTCTCCAGGAGGGAGAGGGAGAGGGAGCATCCGCATCCGATTACGTTCGCAGCTGGCGAGGTGGTAACTGAAAGGTATCTGAGGTATTTGAACAAGAAGTCCCCTTGGGAGAAACCGGGTGTTTCAGATCCAGAAGCCACCAGATCTCTGGATCTACACAGCAGTCTTTTGTGGATGGAACGAAGTCGGTTAAGCCCCTTCGTTCCAACTGGGTTTCTCCCGAGCGCTTGTAAACGCGCCGCACCACATCTCCCTTTAGTCTGGATACGTGGGCCCACCTCGACCAGAAGATGGGCCAGGCTCAAGGGTTAAAAGGGGCGACTAAGCACGGGTGAAGACGGAGTCTTTCCACGCATCAACTTCTTGCTCTAAAAACAGTCACGCATCTTCCCAAGCATCCCCAACCTCCATCCGCACATCGCACAGGCCAAATAATTAACAGTATTCACAGTAATATACAATAAATACAGCTCTCCCGTTGCTACGGACAAGCAGAACTCTTCAGAATCTCATCTCCTGGCAGCCTTTAGGTTACAGCTTGTGACGTCGTGGCTTCCGCAGGGGAGGAAGCGAGCCGCAAGCACTGGCGCTGACGTCTCCCGGATAGCACCAAGCCAAGCTGGGCTGCCTGAGGCCCTCTGGAGTCTTGGGTTGGAGGGCAACCCCAAAATGGCTTGATCCAACACTATTTTTGTTAGATGTTTAGGACACCCTTGAAATTCATCAAGTAAAAAACCATGTGCATGCTCGATGTGTCATTCAAAAGCAGGGTGCATCTGGCAAGGATGCCGGTACTATCACTGGGTCAGTCTCAAGAGTTACCTTGAAAACTCTTAACTGAAATAAAAACAAGGAAACCAGAAAGCCAGATGGATCCTCTGTGCCTTTTGCTAAGGAAGAACCCAGGATCCCGCTGTCCAAACTCACTTCCCCCCCTTCCCTCCAACTGCAACATGCTAACAGTCATCTCAGAAGGACCATCTCTGAGTGCAAGGCAGGCCTTGGGGGCCAGTTGGATTTGAGCTAATTAACGCGTGATCTTTCTAACAGTAAGACAGCCCCCCCCCCCCCCCGCATCCTTTAGATCATTACAATTTAGGCTTTAGGCAAACATGAAGCGATCTTATTTATCACTGTACAGTGGAATGTGTGAAGTTCCCACCTCCAGTTCCGACCCTGGCAAAAAGTGAAAAATGTTAGTTCTTGTCTGGTGAACTACATTATGCCTCAGTTACAGAAAACGGGCGTGGTTGCTTCATGGATGCACTCAGAAATGGTGGGGGGAAGGCGACCACCTCGGAGCCTGATCACTGAACTTGCATTCAGCCATTAGCACTCTTCTAATTGGGAAGAACCGTGAGGATCCCTTTCTGTAAGGCAGCAAAGACACTATCCACCGCAGAAGTCTACAAAGAGGAAATGGAAGCCTTCCACAACCGCGGCTGCAAGGACAAAGGCGAGGACAGAATCCTCCTCCTGCTCTCGCCTCGTCAGGGCCTGACTTCTCGGACGCCGCCTCTGAAGGGCCTTCCCTTGGGGTGGAGCAGGTCAACCGCTGAGAGGATCCTCGCGATAGTGGATGGCGTACCGAAGCTTTTCCAACATGATCTCTAACGAGGAATACTGAGGGAGCTTGATCATGAACATGCAGGTCTCAACTCGGATGTAGCGTGAATCTGGGGAACCTGCAGGGATCGCAGAAAGGGGAGAGGTTCAACCCACAAGACAGGAGCTTTATTTTCCTGACGGATCCCTGGTGCCTCAAGACGCGACTCTAATTCTTGTTCCCTTCTGCTTCTCTTGGCTATCTGGTTTCAGAGAAGCATGGCTACTCAAGGATGAAACATCTGGCCAAGGCCTCCGAAATGGGAGCCCAAGGAAGGCAAGGTACTGATATCTGGCGGGGCAGAGCAGGATATGCCCTTCCACGTAAACGGGATCTGTTGATATCTGAGCAGAGATTAAGTCGTTACGGTCTGGCCAGGAGGCCCACAGGCTAGTCCCTCCATCTGCTCCCACGGCTGTTGACCGGAACACTGTCCCACTCAAGTTCTCCAGCCGCTCCTCCCGAGAGCATCCTGCCTCCGGCGTTACGCAGGCAACGTGGACTAACACCCACTGGGACGGAGGGAGGGAAGCATGACTTCACAGCCTGAAAACACCCGTTTGGGCTGCCGGGCTTTCCCGTTATTTTTGTTTCTCTTGGGTTGTAAACATTTATTTCACATTACAAATGGCCAAGGAGGGACAAGGTGAACTAACGTCACACTGATATAATACACCAAGCAGGATTTAACTCCCACTTGCGTAACTGTTGCAAGAGCCAAGCTGACCCTGGACCCATCCATCCCCTTGAAGGAACGCCACTGTTTGGCTCCACCGTCCCATTTCCTTTCAGCGGAGAGGCCTCCTCCAGAGGAAAGAACTGTACCTGCAGTGCCATCTGGGGGCGCGATTTTCATGGGGTACGGCGGCACGTGTGCTGTGTCTGGCCCCCCATCCTTGCAGGGACACGTGAAGGGGATGCGCTCCTGGTTGCAGGCAAACTTGATGAATTTGCAGAGCTCCTCCTGGGTGAACATCTCCAAGGCTCCCCAGAAAAATTCAATATGCTGGTCGGTCTCCATTAGCCCGACTTGGTACATGGTGTGGGCCTGGGTATAGCCAATTTGAAAGACAGAAGGGGGCAAGGAAGGGAAGGGGAGAAATCTAGTTATGTATCCAAGACTCAAGTTAAACACCCTAAACGCACTCTAAGTCACTTCGAGCTCCAAACGTAAAGGTTTTCTGTTTCTGTTCAACTTGGGTGGATTTAAGGTTTCTCCACTGGGGGCTGTACCTGAGCTAGTTCTCGGTTCTGTCTCTACTCTCCTGCTATAACTTGCAGCGATTAAAGACTAATGGGGGGAAAGGAGGGTGAACAGCTGCCGCCGCGCTCTCGGTAGAAAACCCCCTTGTTTCTGCAGGCCGCCTGCCTTTCGTCTGGTGGGAAGCCCTCGAATTACCTTGAGGAACTCCAGGTTGATGTAGGGGAGTCCGCAGGTTCTCAGTTCCATCTCCACGGGCGTTAGCAAGGTCAAAACCTGCAGTGGGATAATGGAGGCCAAGCCAGCTCTCACAGCCATCATGCACTCGGGGGTCTGCAGCTCGTGTAACCTCAGATTCCGAATGGCCGTTGCGTAGACATCCTTGTTCTCCCACCTAGGAGGAAAGATGCATTCGGGGCCCATGAAGAGCCTCCCGTCGGACGCGGAGGCTTCTCCCTTCAACCCCGTTTGGCACCTTCAACTGATATCGGGGGAACGGGCTGTAGCTGCTAGTGTTCAGCCTTGCAGCCCTGAGCTGAGACCCGCGTCAAGGCTCAGCAACGTCGCACGCTGACTGCCTCCAGAGCTGCACCCCTTTAGAAAACCGGCCCGCTGCTTCGGGGGCCCTGGGCTGAAGGGCTGCCGTCCATCACCGGACTCCTGCTACTCACACAACAGGGATGTGCCTGCCTCTGGCGCACAGCTCCACCTCTTCCCCCGTCATGGTCACGTAGGTGAACTTGCAGCTGGGTTTGTTGGGACAGTCGGGGCTCTCCATCGCAAAGTGCTGGGAAGCGATTTCGGCACAGAGGGCCTCCAGCTCCGACTCATCGTTAAGCTAGGACAGCAGAGGCAAGCATGACGGGACGGGACGGGCGGGCTAAGCCTGGAGAGCGTACAGCGAGTGCCACAAGGAAGATCTCGTGGCCCTGCAAGGCGCTGTGTTTCGTTTCTGATCTTGCCCCGCAAGACCACCCACCAGCGGTTGGGTAAGAAGCCAGATACTGTGGAAGTCCAGCTGACCTTTGCTTACGGAAAGATGCAAACCGAGAAGCCGTGTGGCCTCCTCCCTTGCCAATCATCTACAAGCCGAACAGCCTCCCCGAACTTGCCACCCGCCTCCCCATCGAAATCAGCCACACACGTCGTTACAGGAATCTATTTAAAAAGATGCTCTTTTGCATGAGGGCCTCAGCTGCTGAGTTAGCGAGATGAAGCAGCATTCACCCTGCGTGAAAATCCTCAGCAGCAGGTGAACATGAGAGGTTCTGCAGGGAATGCAGCTGATGATCCCCAAGCTTTACAGAAGGAGCAACAAACAGCTGGTCAAAACCAAAATGGACCTCGGGACGCCCAGGCCCCTGAAAACACCCCACACCCACGTCAATGTGGGTTGAGTCGTCATGAAGTCGGGGAACGTGCCGAGAGAGGCTATGCTTTGAAGACGGGGGTTTCTTTGCTATGACAAGGGCATTAAGCGCACGTGTGAATTCAGTGTACTTGAAACGGTAGTTATCAATAGATAAAACAAAATGCTCCAGGACAAAGCCGACGGAAATGAAATAGGCATCTCAATTTCTTTCTCTTTTTTTTGCTTTTGCAGACTGAATATTGAGAGGCCTTGCAATTTGTGACTGAGCTATGAATTGGTTAAATGGGTGATCGACACAAGAATAATCACAGATGTACTTAAAGATTTTCCTGCCACAACATCCCACCAAGGCTGGGAAAGAGGAACTGGCACCATTCAAGACTTACATTTTCAAATTTCTTGACGTAATTGTAGGTTAGTACGTCAGCCTCCTGGAGGTCAACATCTGGATCCAGAGGTTCTCCCACCAAGATCTTCCAGAAGGAGGGCAGCAGATCCAGAGGCAGAGGGACGTCAGCCCGGATGGCGATCCCCAGGAGCTGCCCAAAGAAGTGCAGCAGCTGCTCCTCCCCGTAGCCGATGGGGCTGGGGGTCAGAATGTATTTGCCCTGGGGATGCGCAAAGAACACGTTGGTGGGGAAGCCAGAACCTCCTGAGGAACTCAGGTTTGCTCAGTTAATTGGCAAGTCTGCCCTGCCCCGAGGCCGAAGAGTGCTCATGGGAAGCTCTTCACGCCCCTCTGCCCCAGCAAGGCCAACGGTGGCTGCAGCCACGCAAGCGAACACGGGGCTCTGAGGACCTGCGTGCCCTCTGGCATACCTTGTTCTTATTGGCTGCTGAGCTTGGACAGAGCAAGAGGAGGGACAGCAACGAACTCTGGAGTTCCTTACAGACCTGCCAAAGAAAGTGACGGAAAGATCCACCTGGAAGACACATGGAGGACACCGGGGTTTGTTTTTTTTAAAACCAAAAGCTTTTCTAGTCCAATATTCATTTCCTACAACGGCCAAGAAGATGTTGCAGAAGCCAGAAGCCAGATGTGACTCCAACAGTACCCTCCTTTCGTGGTTCCCCAGGGACCAGTGGGGGAGGAACGTCACCAACCAACCAGCCAGAGTCCCAGCCTTCTGAACGGCTCACTCAACTTATCCACCAGCCATTTTTTACGTTCTTTTGAGCCCACCATGTTTGATAGGGCTGTTGAGATTAACGGGGGGGGGAAAACAGTGACACTCTTTATACGCTAAGGAGGAGAAGAAAGAAACGCTTATTTTAAGAGCACGTGTGGGACAAGCACCCCCACTGAGATGTACAGGCAGAATTCCTGGCAGCTGCTGCTCACGTTCTGAGGAGCCACCTCAAGAGCCAGCCGCTTACTTGTGCCATGAACCTCCTCGCCCGTGAAGCGAATGTTGAAGGCGTAAGTGGGGTCTCCTCCGCTGGCCAGCCTGACACAGAGCTGCGATGACGGGATGCAAGCCAGTTGTCGGGCAGCCTGGCAGAAATAGGAATTCTCTGAAGAACGAATCTCTCCTGTCGGAGAGGAGAGGAAAGAAAGGAATGCTGAAAGCTGGTGGGCAGCGGCTGTGAGATTCTGATCCCATCTTACCCCACCCAGCTCAGGAGGAACAGAGAAGGGGGGGGGGTCCCCTTAAGTACCTCCCACTATTTCGAGGGGGTCCAAGGTGATCTCGGGGGCTGCGTGATCGGCTGTTCTCTGCACGGTGGCATTTAGCACTCGATTCAAGACCGTCACTTTCGTGTCGTAAAAAATCAGTCCTGAAGGAATAGACCCAACATCACATCCTTCCATAAGGAACCACGCAACAATCCAAAATATTTCTGATACATATTCCATTCCCTAGACCAGTGTTTCTCAACCTTGGCAGCTTAAAGATGCGTGGACTTCAACTCCCAGAATTCCCGAGCCAGCTTGCTGGCTGAAGAATTCCGGAAGTTGAAATCCACCCATCTTCAAGATGCCAAGATTGAGAAACACTGCCCTAGACGATCCATTCCCTTTGTGCAGATGTGTGGTTAACATTATTTTCTACTCGTCTAAACACAGATTCTGCTTTGACGGCCTCCAGCAGATTGGGGTTAGCCGACCAGGAGAGAAACAAAAGAAAGCGGCTTGTTTTTCGCTTGCTTTTCTTGACATATAAACATTATTCTGGCTTTCTCCAATGTGAATTTTTGTTCCCTTCATAAAATGGAATGAGGTGCAAGCTGAGGGGCATCCTCTGTCTCTGTGTGGTTTTCCAGAAGCCACATTCCAAATGCAGCAGACAGAATTCCAATATTTAAAGCTGATTAAAATGAGATAACGCTAACACAATTGCTCTCCAGTCAAGTGCTATGGATCTTCCCCGGAGACACCGTTTGAGCCTCAGCCGGTCTTGCGGTCTCAGCCCGCTGTAAGGCCATCCTTATCTAGCCAAGCCCGAGCCCTGACCTTTGGCCTCTTGCAGGAGGGCGGCGATGCTGTTGGGGTACACCTTGGTCTGGCGGAGCTCCACCAGCGGAAGGAAGAAGGTCTCCAGGGTGGTGTTGAGGGACTGCAGCAGGGCGAAGCGCAGGCGGAGGCTTTCGACGGGGACGTCTGCAACAGAGCACAGAGGTCAGAACTGCCGGAAAACACGTGGGCGGGAACGACCCTCCGAAGGGGCGAGGAGGAAGGGCCCCCAACTCAGAGCCTCACACGTACTCAAGAGGCAGGAGACCTGCGGGTCGGCTGCGTCGGCAGAGTCCACGTACACTTCGTGGGGGTGCAGCCGCGCAGGGGTTATTGCCAGATGGCGGCAGAGCCGGTTGATATACCGGACCAGGGCGACGTCCATTCCCAAGGACCACTTGCGACAAGCTTTCTGAGCGTGCCTGGCGTCGAGGCAAGCGCACCTGAAGGAAAGGGGGGCGTGAGCGGAAGAGCGGCACCCACTGCGTCGCCACAAGTGTTTTCAGCAGCCGTGAGTTCCCCTACCTTTCAAAATGGAGGTCATAACCGCAGGACAAAATGGCTCGCCACACGCTACGGATGTCCTGCTTTGCTCGATCAATGACGAATCTGTGGAATCCGTCTAGCGTCAAATACTTCTCTTCGGGAGCTGAAATCGTTTGCCAAATAAAATAAAATAAAATAAAAAGATCAATACTAATGTAGCCGGTGAACGGTATACATCCCAGCCTGAGTTTGCTTCCACCGTTATGGCTGCTTCCCCTGATATCAAAAATGTGCAGTCCAGTGCGGACTTCTGTTTATTTATTGTGAAATTAAGTCCCTCTCCCACTGTGGCTCCGAGGCAGCCGATGTGAGAGCGACAAAGCAGCTTCCAAACCGGGGCTCGAAGCCTCCGTGAAGCCAACCTGCCAATCTGAGGGCCACGAGCCCAGGTACGGAACAAAGCCCCCCGCCCTGTCTAGGTGGACGCAAAGCCAGGGGCTTCCTTCTCCCCCCCGGGACAGCACGCTGAGCTACCCTCCTGCTTCTTGGTGGGGGATTTGTCCGGGTCCTTCTCCTCCGGTTTGCTCTTCTCTGGGGATCGGGCCTTCACCGCTGGCTTCTTCTCACTCAGCGCTGTCCTGCTAAAGGAGGGAGAAGCATCGTCTTGGTCAACCTCTTTCCGCGAGAAACTTGACTCGCACCCCAGCGCCCAATGCATTTTGCAATTCAGATCACAGCTCCCACCCGGGTTCCTCCAAAGTAGGCCCGCCGAGTTGGAGAAGAGAGGTCAGGCCTGGACCCCAATAATGCAGACCACAATGCACCAGCCACGGCAGCCCAAAGCAACGCTGGGGAAGGGGGGGGGGACGCGGCCGACTGCGGAGGACGTGGAGGGAGCCTGCCTCCTCGGGCCACCCTGTTCCGCCCGACGGGCCCACGGGGCCGAGGCTCTCACCTGACGCTGTTCAGCACGGCCTTCTCCTTGGCCGGGGGCTTGGTGACCGGTCGCTTGGTGCTCACGACCTTCACCGGGTGCTGCTCTTTGCCCCCCTTGCTGTACTTGCTCTTGTCGAACTTTGGTTTGGGGACTCCGTATTTCCTGAGGATCTTCAAGGCACAAAGGAAAGAGGGTGAGGGCCAGCACTTTAGGCCTGAAGCTCTGAGCCCCCCGGGGGAAGAACTCTCGCTCGGAAGGGCCGGGGAAGGGCGGCTGCTTCACGCTGCCAAAGGTTACACAAATCTGAACCTGCCATCCCGCCGAGCAAGGCAGCCACCCAAGGGCCGCACCGAACGCCCACCTGGGTAAGCTGATCCTCCAGAGCTTTCTTTGGGGGACGGACGTGGGTGAAGAAGGTGTGCAGCAGGTTCCCGGGTGCCTGGGCGTTGATCTGCTCTTTGCTCAGGTAAATCTCCACCACTTTGGGGGGCTTAGCTGGCATCAGGCTCAACATCTGCTCAGAATGAAGGCAGCTTTTAAATACCTCCGCGAGGACTTCACGAGCACCTGGCAGAAGTTTGTCCCCTGTGGCAAGAAATGCAACAGGGTGGTAAATGGATCGGTTCAGACGGGTTTCCTGTCATCTCATGTTTGAAACCACTTGTTTTAAACTTGGATTAAAAGTTCTGTCTTAAAAAAAATGGAGTAAGAGTTAGGGTTGAACTGCATCAAGAAACTTAAGAGCTCTGCTTTGTGGAACTGTCTGGCACGGCTGTGGTTCAAGGCTGAAGCAGATACGACTTACTGAGTCTGGGTAGCTCTAAGATCCCTGCCATTCTTTGATTCTATGAAAGCCACCAGATCTCGCCTTCCCCTCGCTCCAATGAAATGAAGCCTGCTTTGTCCTGTGTGCACAAGATGCCTGTAAATGTGGAACACACACACCTCTGACGGTTTTGTCACTGAAGTAGTCTTCCAGCGCAGGGCTCCCTTGGGTATCAAACAAACTCTGATTCACAGTCGAGACAGTTAAAATCTCCTCAGTGGACATTTCCATGAGCTCATCTTCTCCGTCCAGAGTTGACAAACCAATCAGATCACTACTGTTAAATAAACTTGCCCGGATCTTCTCGATCTTGGCCCGGGACCTTATCTGCGTTAAAGAAAACAAAGATCAGGGTGATGGTGAAGCAAGGTTTGGCAAGTCAAACCGGGGACAATCTCAACCTACAGCTAAACAGCTTACAACACCTTAGAGGAAATAAGTTCATTTCCAGCCTCGTTTGCCTCTTGAGAGCCTATTCTATAAGAAGCAGAGAAGAGTCGCGGAGCTGGCAAAGGAGACATTTTATTCAGAAAAGGCTGAGTTTCTAATAGATTAATCTTTCCAGACTGCCACTTTGCGCTCCTGTCTGAATTATCTGCCAAATCTCCAGTAATCAGCAACAGACGAGACTTTTACTTGGTGGGGGTCCCCATCCAGGGGCGTGAGATGCTCCCCTTCCCTTCCCTTCCCGCTGCAAGGCACAGGCCTGACAGCAGGAAGTGGGCCCCAGAGCAGCAGGGAGATTCACCCACAGCTCTTCAACCAAACGCTCTGAAGCACCACTTGCCAGACGCTCACGCTTCAGCATGGCGGGTGGTTGTCTCAGGCGGACATTCTCCGAAAGCCCTTACCTCCACCACAGCAAAGCCCTTGATGGGTCTGGATGGGACCGTCTGACTGTCAAACGACGTGACGGTGTACATAGACCCCACGTCAGACGCTGAAGCTGTCTCCCCGTTATCCAGCTGCTCCCCCAGGCTGCCCAGGCTGCCCAGGCTGCCGGTGCTGCAGAGCGACAGGTCCAAACTCTCCTGACTGGAGACCACGTGCGGCTCCAGCAAGCCGGGCGGGACGGCCACCTCCAGGCCAGCTTGGAACTGGTCCACGGAGATGTCACTGACGGTCCGGGAGATGCCCTGCGAGCTACACAGGGAGGCCTGGCTGGTGGAGGCGGAAGCGCTGACGCTCATGGCTGGAGTGACGCTGCTGGAGCTGCTGACGTCCAAGCTGTCCACGCTGCTGGACACCACCAGCTTGTCCAGCTCAGTCCGACACTCCCCGCCCTCCGCTTTGTCCTTGGCTTTCTTGGGATCCTCCTCCTGCACCGGGATGTAGATCTCGTCTTTGAAGACGCCACCGTGAGCATTGCAGGCCTTGCGGATGGCGCTCCGCACGACGCCTTCTTCCAGGTGCGTGGGGATCCCCGAAATCACCAGCAGGCGGTTGTGAGCCGTTGCCCCGACCAGGGCCTGGCACGCATCTGCCACGGCATCGCTGGTCACCCCCAGCCCCTGGGGGTCCTTCCTGGTCAGGTGCCGGAGGATGATAAGCAAGGTAAGCGCCCGATGGAACCACAGCATGTCCTCCGGCTTACTCCCGCCGATGCTCAGCAGGGCGGGGGCCGCGTCGGCCGCGCGGGAGGAAGACCGCTTCCCCGAAGTCGAGGTCTTCTCCCGCTTCATTTTCACCTTCTTCCTCTTTGACAGAAGACTGGGGCTCTGGGGGGTCTGCCCAGGAGAGGAGGAGGAGGAGGAGGAGGAGTCGCTTAGATTCGGGCCGCTGGTTGCTGACATCACGTTGGCGGAGATGCCCATATTGACTGGCAGGGTCACTTCGGCCACAGCCAGGCAGACCTCCATTAGTGCGTGGAAATACGTAGAAAACCGGCCTTGGTCGGCTCCCCCCACCCCCGAGCCGCCACAGGCGCTTCCAGACACCCAGCTCTGGGTTTCCTCGTCATACAGCTTGTGCAGCTCGGACTGGAGAGCCATCAGCATGGCCAGGCAGGGGTTGAGCTGGAGCGCGATGGAGGAGGACAGCCCCGCTGGGCTCTTCCGCTGCTCCAGGCCGTGTACTTTGCGGAGCAGTTCGGCCAGGAGATGAAAAAGCAGTTCCTTCACACAGGGGGCCATGCTGGTTGTCCACAGAAAGTTCCCTAGAAGTGTTGAAAGAGGACTCAGATTTTGAAGTTCAACCGGAGGGGGAGATCTTTCAGCAGCCTTTTAAGCCATAGATTTATACTTCAGCCTTTTAACTGGCATAATAAGCATGATCTCTGAAACGTGCTTTAGGCTACAGTGAGACTCAAGGCTGGGAAACTAGCGTTCTGCTCTTAACGAGAACCCAAACTCTGTTCAGCTCCAGCAGCTGGGAGCTGCTGTGGCTCTGACCTCCTGAACTTCCCAGGAGCCCGACAGGTGTTGTGGAAGAGGCCGTGGCTAGAACTGGGCCTTATGAGACACCGTTATCGGGCAGATTCCCGGACAGCACGGGATGGATCACTCTACCAACCCTGACAAGGTGGCCAGACCCTTTTCACCCAAGCTGAGGCCCAGGGCCTAACTCTTCCATGCTGCAAATTTCTCCCCAGTCGTTTTTCTTTCGTTTCTGTCAGAGCAGTGGAATTGTCCCATTGCTGCAATTTTTCAGTTCAACATCCTCCAAAATTACATTTCCCCTCCCTCCTGGCTACGAACGGCTTCCCTCTCACCTAGAATCTCCACTACTTGCAGGAGAACCGAGGCAGGGGTCGCGTCTGGCTCTTCGTCGGACCTTCCACCGCCGTCCTCCTGCTTCCAGGCAAGCAGCTGCTCTGCAAACGCCATGGCCAGCGGGAATTCCAGCGGAAGGGAATGCAGGACCAGCACAGCGCCGGGAGGGGGGGACACACCTTGAACGGAGACCCACAGAGGAGAACAGCTGACTGGCAGAACGCAGACCCAGAACGGCGTCTCTGTGTACGTTATCTATACGAAAGCGGGCTAACCCCAAGCCGAAACATCTGACCCAGAGAAAAAAGTAAAACACCAGCACCCAGCACCCTTCCTCGTGCCAAAGGTATTTGGAATTCTGAACAGGACGGGACTTCTCACCGTTCACAGCACTACGGGAAGTCTGGGTAAGTTAAAGTAGCTCTGTTGGTCTCTGAGCTCCAGCTATACAAGTCCCGGCTACATTCAAAGCACGCTCCAGACGTCTGGCTCAGCCCTGGGTGCGTTGGCCCTGAAGGCCTCAGAATTTCCGGCTGGCCTGGAACAAATTATTCGGATGTTTCGGTTTTAAATCGTACCCAGTTTGATGTGGACCTTGTCTGTCGAGATGATGACCGAAGGATACTGGTTGGTTGTGGGGGGCGGAGTCAGGCCTGTGTTGGTAGGGGAAGCGTCCCGAGGATAGCACACGGCCTCTATGAGGTTCAGCTGGCCATTCTTCTTGACCTTGTGGCCCAGGCCGTAGAGCAAAATCCGGGCCCAGGGGGCCTTGTACAGGGAGGAGCTGGAAAAGACAAGGGCATGTTAGCCAGCAACAGTCAGGCACCCTGCGTTGTAATTTTCCTTTCCTGTGTCCCTACCCAGTTGAAGAGGATTAGTTGGGGGGACGGGAGAAATCAGTATTTCAGAAGGATGTGGCTAGGAGACTCAGCAACAACTCCTCGCTCTCTGCTACGGTCACTCACTCTTTGCGGAATCCAGACTGACTTTCCTTACAGGACACGATGACAAAGGCGGCGCCAGGAAAATGGACGTCCATGTTGACTTTGGATTCAGAAATGGGAAACTCTTCCAATGGGAACTGCTCAGGAGCATTCTGAAACCAAAAACCAAAGCAGCATGCTGGAGCATTTCAGAACTTTCTCAGATCGTCTACAAATTATTGCATCACAAAAGGCCACTTAATGAGCGGGGAGAGAGCGAGCGAGCGAGCGAGCGCACAACCATTTTGAGACGGCAAGGCCAGTACTGGCTCCATGGTCGGCAGATGGTCTTTTCTTTCCTTATGGACTTGCCTGCAGGAAGAAGCAGATCTGTCTCGTCAGGTCAAGCAAGCTTTCCTCTCCCTGGTGCAGGGTCCGGGCGATGGCGATGGTGAGCCATTCCTGGACCGTCTGGGCATTGCCCTGGTAGAAGAGGTCGGTGGCCGAGCAGCTCTGGGAATGCATGGAGTGCTGGAGGGACTGGGCCAGAAGGATGGAGGTGGAGCTGATGGTACCGTCTGGCCAAGAAAAAGGGAAGCGCCAGTTCAGCAGTGACCGTTTTCCCTTGTGAAAACAAACTGGTGGAGTTTGTCCTTAGATCAGACCAGCCTTGGGTTCGTGGCCATTGCCCAGCCATCCCAGTGACCGGTCTCTTTAAATAAGCAGACCCATTCCTGTGCAGAGGCACAAACACCCACGGGCGGATTCCACACTCAAAAGGCTGGAAGGAGGTGGTGTTACCTGGGAGGGGGGGTGCCAAGAGCTGATTGGAGAGCAGCTGGAGATGCTCCAGGGTGATATCCCGGATGCTGAATAGCTGAGTGAACAGGTGAGGAGTTTTGGGGGCAAAAATGTTGAGCAGAGCCATCCGGCAGTACAGACGAGCGAGCACGGCTTCGCAGCGCAGCAGTTCTCTGCCGAAGGAGAAACAGAGAAACGGCCTTGCTCAAGGTGCTCAAAGACGATTTCGGCATCAGCTGCAATGCTTGGAAGAGTGAGGTTGCCAACAGATCTATGCAGCCAGAATTGCACATTACAATGGATATTCTGATGCTGTCAAGGAGCCGCTTCCCACCATCAACAGTAATGAATACCTAAATATAGCTAATAACCCCACATTTACAAAGGGTAGTTTAATGCGCTGCAGTTGCTGCCTTACCACCTAAACGTAAGAGGACATCGTTATGCCCCTTTACTAGAGGCTGCTGTAGTTTCGTTAGCATTGGGTGCAGCTGCTGGGTGAGGCTTTAAGAGGCTGGGTAGCAAAGGGAGGCAAAGGCGACCCTGCACAGACCACCTCCTACTGACCCTCACCTGTGAATCTGAATGTTCGAATTGTCCAGCGAAACCAGCCCATTTGTGGCTGTCCTCCGGTACCCAGCGGGTGGCCGCTCGAGCATGTCAATCGGGTACCAGTATCTGACCAAGACCCCTTCGCTCCTGAGGTAAGTCTCCACTTGCACCAGTTCATTCACCTGAAACGACAAACTCCACCATTGCCCGAGAACTCTGGGAGTTTTGCGCCGCGCGTCATCACAGCCCCGGAGGTGTCCCCTCCCAGCTCAAAGGAAGGTTCTACTTGCCGAATCCACGTCCAGAACGACTCCGTGGAGCCCGAAGGTCTTCAGCATCCCACGGATTGCAAACTTTGGCAGCGCCGTCCCCACGGCGTTGGTGGCCACGTTATTGCTGTCTGGGCAGCGTGTCACAACAGTGAGACCTGGAGCCGGGAGAAAGGTGGCTTTACCGCCGTGGCCGCCTGCAAGCAGCAGCAGCGCCTTCCCCGCTGAGTCCCTGGTATCAGGGAGGACAAGTGCCAGTGACCCTGGTGGGTGGGCCAGTACCAAGCCTTCGAGGCTGGCAAACAAGAACCACCTGGGTTCCTGGAACCCTCTTTACCGCTAGTAGGGCAATGTCACAGAAGAGTGCCCAAGCAATCCTCTGGTCAACTTATGCCGGTGTGATGGCTTGGAAGCTCCTTCTCACGTCCTGCCCCTCCCCAGGCCAGGGAATCTTTCCTCAGAGTCCTGATCCCTCCCCCACGTTCCCGGGTCTTTCAGGCATTCCATCACAGCCGCCCCACACCTCTCCCTGCTTCTCTCTGCTCTGTGGTTTTGTAGAGTGGCAGCCGGAGGGGATAGGGGGCTGGAAGTCCTAAGAACAGCTGGGTAAGTGCTGCTTGGCTTTCCTGTGTCGGGCATGCTAAGCACATCACAGTTACAACTTCAAGTGTCAGCTTCTACTGCATGTGTGAACTTCCCGCTCAGGCAGAGCTTCAGCTGCTTTTCGAGCGGAGCGCTTGCTCTTTCCCTGAGTCATCAAGTGGGCAGAGACGAATGGACCCTTCGTGGGAGCCGGCAAGAAGCCGAAGCCAAAAACCTCCTCCTGATCACAACGCCCAAAGCAGACGTACCTTTTCGAACTTTATCGATGGTGAACTTGTTGGCTTCGTCTTTGATGTCCTCAATTGTGGGAAGATATAGGTCACGAGGGATGCCCCCATTTTCCTCATAGAGGAACTCTACTGTTTGCCGGGCTATATCAACCATTCCTGAAATGCAAACCGGCCTCTGGGTTAGCCTCCCGTCAAAGATCGGTAACGGAGCGAGCAGGCCGAGGGATAGCTGGCAGTCAGATTTCTCAAGCTGGCCCTCCTGTCCAGAATTTCTGGCAGATGCACAAGACCTTTCACGGAAGGCTCTCCACCAAGGCAATCCATGGGTTAGGAGCAGGTGCCAAGTTCCAAAGAGAAATATTCTACATTTCCGAAAAGCATACCTAACTGTAAAGCTCCCTTAATTTGATCCAAGCCGGACTTCCTCTCAGCTTCATTACGGAAGCGCCTCCTAATGGTGGGGAACACCTTGGTCTCCCAGGCTTTAACAAGCAAGGCATAGTGATCCTCCTGCAGAGGGAAGGCGGAGGTTAGCTGAGGGGCAGAAGGGCCGGCAAGACGTCCAGCCACCCCAGAAAGCGGTGCCTCGCAGGGGCAAGGGCAGAGCGGCCGATCCTCCGCCTTCACCGCAAATCCGCACGGCTCACTTTGACTCAGGAACCAAAGAGTGCGGGAGCGCTCATGTTCTCCACAGAGATAAATGTATACAAATGCCAGCGAGAGATCTGTACTGATCCAGGTCCTGATCGTATTCCCCTTGGGGTGCCCCCTAGAAAGAAGGGTGCAGGCTCCAAGAGAGAAGGCTTGCACAAAAATAGAAAGTTTGATGCTGCTGCTGTTGGTGGGAGCCATAAAGTAAAAAAAGTTTAGGAGCAGAAAAGTCCAGTGAATGAGTTTCCAGGCAGAGAGATGGCTGCTCGCAAGCTAATTACCCGAGGTTTGACCCAATTTGAGAAAAACTGGTGGATTTCTTTGGGCAACTAGGTAGAACCTGAAATGTTTTTAACTTGGAGGCTTTTGATCTCGGAATGATGTGACGGTACCAATGAGACTTATGTCTCACAGGCATGAGGGGCTCAGTGGACCGGACTGTGCTGCAGGAGAGAGCGCTGTGGATGTCTGAGCTTGGGAGCCAAGCATCCTCGCAGGGGGCCCAGCTGTGCATCGCTGCTCCACTTTGTGACCGCGCATTCTGCTTACCCGCGGGACGTCGTCGTCGTCGTCATCGTCACTTTCGTCATCTGCAATGGGAGGGGGGTGAGGATCTGGACCTGACATGATAAAGTTCTCATAGCTGCACTCCATTTTGTAGTGACAAGAGGAGTCGCTGTCGTATTCTATAACAGAACAAAGAGAGGTATGTGGTAGAGCATTAAGAGAGAATTGCTGTAGTTTTGGAAAGGGGGGTGACAGGAGTGGAGAATAAAATTCACTCTACAGATTTCCTTTTGGCCATGCTAGTTAGCAGTTCTGGGAGCTGCAATCCAAAGCACCAGACTGGGAATTAAGGTAGCCCTGAAAGGATCCAACAAGATACTGAAGCCTTGAGTTCAAACCATTGTAAGTCTTGAAAAAACGTGAAGCTACATCTATAAAGAACATTCCAACCAGCTTTAAAGTAGTCCTAGCTATCCTTACTTCCCCTCAAGGAAAACTGTAGATTGTGAAACTGAGAGAACACAGGAAATTCCCTGCTAGAGATTACTGACAGAAGTACAATTAACAGGGTCCTTATAGACACGAAGTAGGCCTGGCAGTGAACCCGGATTATGTGCCTGCAGCTACAACCCAAATAAAAAAGACTGGGAGACAAATCTATTTTGATTACGCATCGATAAAGTGGGACACCCTGCCTCCAGAATTCACAAGGAAGTAAAAGGAAGCAGTTCAAAATTCTTTTATAATCTAAGAATGCTGAAAAAGGCAACATTTCTATTGGGATCTTCTACTGCTGCATGGTCTTCAGGGTTCCTCCAAGGAACAATTCTTCCTGGCATTCTTTTCATTCTGCTTTGTAAGGGAGGCAGTCAAGGGGGGGGGGGGGCAACACAGAGCAGGCAAAGCTGAGCCTTACGTTGCTGGGCAGTGGCCACGGCCGCGATCCGGCAAGGAGGCCCGTGCGCCCCGGGATCCGAAGCCGTGCTGGTGCCGGCATCGTTGTCGCTGTCGGAGGCCATGGCAAAAGGCAGCACTTCGAAGTTGGCACTGATTTCTTCCGCGAGGTCGATGCAGAGGTCAGCGGCATTTCGGTGCGCTTGACCTTCCACATAGGCGAACGGATGGGAGCCAAAATTGGCTCGGACTTTGGTGTTCTAGAAGGAAACAGTAATGAAAGGAAGAGGAGCTCATCTCGTGTAGAGGGACAGCGTCTGGCTCTGTGACGCCCTTGCTCTCTTCAAGGAAAAACTTCAGAAGTCTTTTACACAGCAGTTTTACTAATTGCATTAGAGAAAGGGAAAAGGCAGAATATCCAATAAAAAGTCACTCTGCTGGGTGATGTACAAAACTTATTTTCAGACCTGCTTTTCCCTTTGTCAAAGTTTTCAGAACGAGGAAAAACAGTTCTTATCCTCAATCTATGTGGGCTTACGATGATCACACAGCAGGGAGAGACGATGGCCCTCCACATGACCACAGATAATGGCTAAAACGTTTGTTCCAGGTATATGACATTGAAATGCAGGTCCAGGGCGAAGCCTTGGTGAACCTGAACAGGAAGAGAGGTTTGGTGTTTAACCTGCCTTCTTCTGGATATGGACCACCGGCCACATTCCTCCAGACACGTCTTCCAGATAGGGCCCCAGCCGCTGTCCGCAGTATGTGAAATAAACTCTGCCTTTGGCCGGCTGCCCTGGGGGAGGGGGCGTGCCTTCGGTCCGCTCCCAGCCAACGCCTGCAGCGTCACCTAGGGAGAAGGCCAAGGGGCCGAGAGGGACTAAGTCGTGGCCTCTGCTCTTCCACGCCTCTGGAAGGAGGTCTGCTGCCCAGCGACAGCCGAGAGTAGACTTACCCGGGGAGAGGGCCACATCTAGGCGCACGCTCTTCCACTGCAGCAAACTGGACCCGTTGTAATGAACAGCTCGCCCGTTGCTGAAAGCGCGTGAAGAAAGGAAGGAACAAAGCGTTCACCGAGAAAGCCCTTTGCTTAATCTTTTCCAGAGTGTCTGAGGCTTAGTAGCTAAAGGTGGCCGTGGCAGGCAAGCAAACGCGTGTATTAGTTACCAGGACAAGGACAAAGCAATGTCTTAATCGACGGACACCAGGCCCTGCCAGCCTGCCTCGTTGGGGGACCCTTGGGGCTGACACAGAGCTGCCCCGTCCCTGTTCTGCTTAATTCCTCCGGCAACAGGTGCCGGCGCTGGGCTCCACTTCTCCAGCACACATATCCAAGACCTACTTGTGGAAGAGGCAAGTGCCCACGGGGTTTGTCCACGCTCCATCCCGTTTCTCCGCTTCGGTGGCAAAGCCGAAGGAGACAATTGGTCCTGTGTCGTCATCTGCGTCGCCGTAGGACACAATTTCGACCTCCCAATAGAAAGACGGCGCCTGGAAAATGGATGTCTACGGGTGAACCAAGAGCTTCACTGACATCTTCCAGAACGGCATCTGTGCCCGCCATGAATTCTCACCTGCACGGGAACTGCTGACGTGGCATAAATGAAGGTTCCCCGAGGAAGCCCTCCACCTGCGCTGGGATCCGCAAGGAAGGTCACAGCGGTGAGATGGGAGGAGAACATGCAGGCTCGCACAGGGGGAAAGACCCGTGAAGGGCTCCAGGTGATCTCTTTAGGCTGAACCAAGAAGATGTGGAACTGCATTTAATTATACCTGTCATGATTATGATTTGGTGACCACAACCTACAAGGAACTGTACCCTTGGCCGGTGGCAGCCCTGAATCAAAAGAGCGTGTGATGGTTTATGGCCAGTGGTTTGACTTTGCAGTGGCGCAAAGGAGATGCCGGTCAACCCTCCTGCTTTACATTTACCTGTCTTCGGTCTGCCTGAAGGGGTGGCGGCGGTGGACGAGCACTATCACGGTACAGCATCCGTAACCTTTCGCACTGCACTTCTACAATAAGGAGTCGTTCCCCTGGAAGATTGCAAATAAATAATAATAAAGCACCACTTGAACACCATCGGCACCGAGAAAATTACCATCAGTCAGTTGCAAAAGACAGCTTTACTTGGAACAGCTGACATCCTGCGACGGTATCTTTAACACCATCAAACAACAACATCTGCCTATCCCAGGTCCTTGGGAACGACTCGATAGGTGGACAAAAATGCCAAATCCAGTCTAAACATCTGGCTGACTGTGCGACCAACCATAACAATGTGCAATAATCATATAATTCGGTAGCAAGCTGTTCTTGGATCAGTTCTTGCTTCCAACAGAAAGCTTGGCCAGTGTTCATGCCCTCTGGGGGGGGCCGGGGTTGTTAAAGAAGTCCCTCCATGAAGCCCCAGCGGAGGTAGGTGGGAGCACAACCATCTGAAATGCCACAGGCTACTCCAACATCCCGGCTGCTCTGCAACCTGATCCTACATCTGTCAGAGGTTTTTAAACACGGGTGTTCCAGATCAGCATGGGTTAGTCATGGATGCGCCAGACTAGCCAAACCCAGGCGACCGCTTATTTCCAGCCCAAATGCAACCCAAGCCACAGTGTCGACATACGGCTTGCTGTCCTCCTGTTCCCACATGCAGATGACTTCTCCCCAGCTCTGGAAAGAAGACTCGGCTCTTACCGGGGCTGCATTCCTGGGCCACAAGGTTGAGGACTTCCACAGCAGCTGGACACTGTTGGATGAATTCTTCACAGAAGGAGCTGTCCTCCAGCAGCTGCGCCATCACCAGACATGCTCTTGAGGGCAGGGGAACAGCGAGAGAGGAGAGGAAAAAGCAAGCATGTCTTTACAAGCTCTCTGGAGCGTCCAGTGACTTCTAGAGGCCGCCCCGCGGGTAAAAACAAGCATCTAGGAAACAGACTCAGTTTCGTTGCCCAGTAGGCCTTGAAGGAAAACGGTGGGGTAATTCTGCTTGTGGGAAAGCACATCCGGCAGAAGGGGCTTCCCTCAAACCCCGTCCAGTGAATGAACTGCTACAGGCAAACAGGTGTGGAGAACGGCCGGACCGCCTCACTGCCGGGCCTTCTGGCAACAAGTCGGAACGACTGAGCGCTCACAGAACTCTAGTCTGATCCAACGGCTAAGCCACCAGACCCATCCCCACCCACCTGGTTCGGATTTCAGCCAGGAGCCGGACCACCGCCATTACTGGAGTCGAGCCGTCTCCTGTTGCAGGCAGCGAGGTATGAATGGAGAGACTCCCCTCCTGAGGAAGCAACATGGACTGGACTGCTTGTACTACCTTCTCAGTAATGGACAGCTTCTGCAGAGGCAATGCCTGATGGGAGTGGAGGGGGCGTGGTAAAAGTCAGAAGTCAAGCCATTAGTTTCTGGAAAACGAAGGAAGGACCTGGAGTGGCCTGGTCTCGTTATATGATAAGGACGTGATCACAAACAGAAATGAACATTTGCCAGCCAACAAGAAGAATCAAGGTAACGTGGCCCTTTCAGATCTACTATAGCTGACTTTCAAAATGCCTTCTTCATATATAGAAAACTCAAAATTCTCTACCCCAATTGTTTTTGGAACTGGCCTCCTTAACGATTTAAACTGTTGAGCTAGCAGTTTAGACTGAAAATGGAAACTACATCTTAAATTTAAACATTTCCTTCCACGCTCTGTGCTGGATGTTAAAATGAACTCACCTCTGATCTCGGAACGCAGAGCCTCGACAACGGAATTGTTAAAACGTCTGAGGCCTGGGAGGACTTTCTACAGTCTGTATTCATGGGTGGAAATCTGACGGTCGCTATGCCTTCCTGTTCATTAATAGATGCCACCACTCCAACACTTCTGGCTATCCCCCTACCCAACACCTATTAACGAGAGAAAGAGAAGATCGATGCATACCTTTAAGATTCATCCAGAGCTCCCAAATAATTACATGCTAAGATTGCAGTGACAATGGGATGGCCAAAACAGATGACAGCAAACATGTAAGTAACGATGGGCTGTCTCTTCAGGCTTTGACGGTTTAATGAGCCGAGGGCAAAAGCAAGAGCCCGGGTGCCCACCTGAACTTCAGAGCCAATTTTGATCGTCTCCTTGAAGCCGCCCAGGGCACACAGGGCAGCCACAGCTTGGCGGGCAATCCTCTGAAGCTTGGCAAGTTTCCTCCCATTGCTGCTGCCGTTCTCCAAGATACTCTCCGCATATTTTCCCAGCTGGGGAATATACATCAGTGCACGAGACAAGACCTATAAACAGAAATAGACCCAAACTTGTGGACACGTTGAAGCGGTCTTCCCCTCAAGACCCTTGGCCACATATAGTATTTATGAACCAAATCAGAATCAAACAAAAAACGGATGCCACATTGAATGTATTAGGCATCACCAGGTTATACTAAACCAGTGTTTCTCAACCTTGGGAACTTTAAGATGTGTGGACTTCAACTCCCAGAATTCTCCAGCCACCCATGCTGGCTGGAGAATTCTGGGAGTTGAAGTCCACACATCTTAAAGTTCCCAAGGTTGAGAAACACTGTACTAAACTAATTCATTCACAGGATCCTTTTTATGAAAATGCTGCTATTTCAGACTCTAAACATTTTAAACCCTTCACTGTAGTTTCACACCATCATGAGGTGCCAGTTGGCTGCAGAAAACGAACAAGGCCCTCCCTGATCCACGCTACACTGGGGATGCAGAGGAAGGGTCAAAATGAACTTCTGATGCCCGGCGGATGCTTGGCACCCCTCTCAGCACAAACCAGCAGAGGCAGGAAGCATTCTTGAAACCTGAGAGCTAGATGCCCTTGTTAGTTCCAGAAGTTACAGAATGACACGCTTGGACCGGAATAGAAAACCGGGACAGGGTGAGAGAGAGACACGCAAGACGGTGAGTCATCCCCCAGCTTACTTTTTCAGCTGTGGTTGTCCATATCTGAGCTGCGTTAGACTCAGGTGCCATGAGCAAGCTGTGAAGCAGAGCTATCACCTCTGCTGCCATGCTGTTGGCCACGTGCCCGCTGATGAAGGGCCGCACAGGATCAGTTCTGTTTTGAAAGATGGGAGTTAGCGATCGAGGACAGCCCTGCTCAATGAATTCCACGAACCGCCTGCCCGCCACCACCTCCGTGGCTTCTGAGCATCCCCAAAGTAGGGCCGCAAGTGAGGAGTCAGTCTGCAAGCCTGATTCCAGTGAGCCGACAGCCAGGACCCCCCACCCGGTCAGCCTACCTGGCCAGCTCTGAATTCCGCTCCCTGCAGATGGAGGTTTGTGCGGTTTTCTTTTTGTCCCCCGTTGAGAGGCCACCAGTGTTCTCAGGACTGACTGCCTCTACCGGCGGACCCACGCTCACAATCAGCCCGGACTGCGCCCACTTGGTGGCCTTCCGCAAAGCCGCCGCCGCCTCCTCCGTAATCACTTCGCAGCAGCCGCTCTGGGAAAGAAACGCCTCTGTTGCAACTGGCCAATGCTAGGCCCTCGACGGGGGTTATTGTTAAAGGTTCCTCAGCAATGCAGGCAAAATATGCCATCTGGGCAGCGCGCTTTAAGATTCACTCTTGAGAAACAGGTGAAGCTATTTACAAAGCTCTCATTCGCGGGGCTCTTACTTTAGTCATATCTCGATCCATCTTCACCACCTTCTCCATATTAGCACCCGTTCCAAGGCGAAACGGCCGACCTTCTGAACTGCTGTAAGCAGAAGAAGAACAGAGGGTGTGAATACGGCAGGGGAGCACACAGTTCTTAACTGTGTTTCACACAGCTTGAGTTACCTTAACAGCGGCTGAAGGACCTCGTGAGATGACTGATCTTCCCGCTTGTGGATAAATATGGAAAGTTTACCATCCACAGCCTCACTCTCTTCTCCTGGATCTTTGTCTCCTTTGAGGGAACCTTTGGGGTTAGCTTTCGTTAGTGAAGTATCTGGCTCTGAAGCGGTTGGAGAAAGAACAGTCTGGCATCCTGTTGGGGGGAGAAAGTAAGATTTTAACTTTGATTTCAAAGAGCAAATGTTCTCTACAAATTGTATTTGACCCGTAGCTCGTTCTCCCTTATTTTATGGGGCAAATTCATCAAACACAGAACTCAGAACACAATCCTCTAGTACAGAGCTTTCCAAACTGTGTGTCGGGACACATTAGTGTGTCGGCTGCAGTGTCTGGGTGTGTCGCGGCTGCTGCTGCCTCCGAGCCCTGCCAGGATTCCGCGCAGGTCCTAGTGCCTGCCTTGTGCCCTGCTGTAAGAGTGTGTCGCGAAATGATGCATGTCTAAAAAGTGTGTCACCAACTTGAAAAGTTTGGAAAGCTCTGCTCTAGTAACTCAGCCAACACCCCCTCCCCTCAGCCTGGACAGACATATATAGCAGAAGACATAGGCGGTATCTCTTTTCATGACAGAGAGGAATATCATTTTTCATGATCATCTGCATTAAAGAAAAAACTCTTCCCCCTCTTCTGCCTCCCCCGTACATTTATTGTAGGGAATATTCATAATGTATCTTTTATCCCCCACTTCAGATTTCTGCACATGTACGGCAGAACTTAGATCTGAGATTTGTGAATCTCTGGCAGAAGGAAGTTGAAGACGTGAGGGGGTTTCTAAGCAGAAGCTCTGCCTGAACAGCTCTTCGGCCTGATGATGCCTCTGCAGTTCGTTAGCCCAAGAGAGTCTGGTTGAAGAGAATACTTCGCTGGAGCTTCCAAAACGTTTAGAAAGGGGACGCACCCTGAATCCTCCTGACTGAATCAGAGGAAACTCAGCCACTCGCTACCTGGAACAACGTAGTCCGCCAACTTGGCCAAGAGCAGGGAGGCAATTTTGGAGGCCGGGTCGCTGGGATCGTCTTGTTCGCTGTTCAGGGAAGGCACCGAGTAACTCCAAGGGGGCAGCTCCACATTCCCACAGTCCTCCACACTCATGAGGGGAAGAGCGGCGCGGCAGAGCTGGAGGATAATGAGGACCAGCTTCGGAGAGGGCCGCTGGTCCAGCAGCAGGGAGAGGAGCTTGGACACGCAGGCTGGCTGGCTGAGGATGGCTTTGCCAATGTGGCTCCTGGAGGGGAAGAAATATCATTGGCTTCAGTGAGGAAGGAAGGAAGGAAGGAAGGAAGGAAGGAAGGAAGGAAGGCCCCATATAATGATATCTAGACTGGAGAGCAGGACTGTTTCTGATAAGATTAGGAATATTATTCAGTAGCATAACATGCCAGTCCCAGCAGGGTTTAACGCCACTGTAGGTCAACCCTCAAACCAGAGGCCATCCAGTAGACTGTACCTGGAAAGGTCATTCAGGAGACTAAGGACGTCTTGCAGGGCGTCGTTCCCAGCTGCCTGGTTGCCGCAGCACTCGGTGGCACGGGCCAGGTGATTGGTCAAGAGGCTGGAAACCTGGCGAGCGAGACCCGAATGCACTGCCTCCGGGGATCCCCCTGCAAAAGGATCAGTTGAGGAGGTCAACTCAATGCAGCAAAAAGCGGACCTGGCCCATTCGGGGAGGGAGCTCTCCTGCACCAGGGGATGACCCTCCTCCTCATCGAAACCTTTCCCCACAAGCAGGAGCATCTCACCACGGAGGAAGGAAGCACCCCAAGCTGAAAACTGGCAAGCCTCGCAGTTTCGGCCTTCTAGTCTATTGACTAAGTCCTACAGAAACGACTGGGCCCAAGGGGGTTTTGCAGAGCCAGCTCGTCAGCCACTCGTCTCCCCCAAAGGTCTCAACGTCCCCATCAAGCCTCACTGCTCCTGCGGGGCCAGCGGACCTCCTACCTTCCTCCTTTTCCCACTCGACGCAACGATTGGCGAGCACTTGAAAGGCGGCCCAAGCCATGATGGCCACCTTCTGCTTCTTGGTTTGCTTCTCACTGGAGCTGGATTCCGTCTGGCTGCTTAAGCTGCACAGCCGATCCATCAGCTGGACCAGGCCACTCCGCACCAGGCACTTCTCTTCACTCCTGTGGGAGGCAGCAGCGTCTGCCCGTCACATTTCGGCCCAGGGGGCAGGGCTGACGGAAACCCCGGGGCAGGCAAGGCCAGGGGAGCCGGCGGGTCTGGCTTCGGCCAACTCCGGCCATGTCGCGCTCACCTGGTGTACGGTATGGTGCATAACAGGCCGATGCTGTTGGCGCAAGCAATGGGGTAGCGCGCGCAGAGGGCCACCACCGAAGTCATGGTCTCCCCAAACGCTTCTTGCACTTGCTCCACCATCCCGCCGCAGGTGAGCTCTTCAATTCTGCGGACAGAGGAAAAGAAAACACAAACGCTTCCAAGCATGAGCCACCGAGCGGAGGGACGAGCACAGGATAGGAGAGGCAGGGCCTGGTTTCTAGGCTCGAATGACGGGATTAGCACCCGCCCCTCCCTGGAAAGGGACAGATGAGGACAGCAGTGGCAATAAAGGGAAAAGGTGGGAAAGGAGCCGCCTGGTGTTGGCTCTCATAGTCCCCAGGGATTCCAGAAAGGGGAAGATTTCTCTCAGGGACTGAAGCCGTCGCCCCTTGCTGGGAGACTAGCTGCGGGAGCTTTGCTACCTAAAAGCAGCATGATCCGGCCCCGAGGGGTCTGGGGCAAGTCTATCCTGCAGGCGTCTCTGCCTTCACAGGAGCGGCCTCCCTCCCCGGCTCTGAGAGGAACTGACCGTGGGCCCCCCTGGAGCACCATTGTGACGGGGCCCACCAGGTGCGTCACTCCGCCCACACGGACAGCAGCCGTCAGGAGCTCCCTCATGTGCACCAGCGCCTGCTTCCGGGTGTTTCCACGGCGCCATCGCGTCTGAGCAGCCAAGAGGAAGCTGCTGCTGGATACCTAGGAGAAAAGGGTGGGTGGATGGGTGGGTGGGTGGCGTGTCTTCGCTGGACTGTCAGCACCACTGGCCAACTCGCTTGAGCGAGCTCCGGGCACAGCCTTTCCCTTGAACGAAGCCAGTTGAATAAAACATGAGGAGTGGGACTCGCGTTGTTGCCAGAACAAAAGCAAATTTTAGAATATGCTTAGATGTTCCAGCCTCTTAAATAGTACATTATTTGTGTCTCTAACAGCCTGGTGGATTCTAAATATTCATAGATTCCTCGCATTGGCCATTTTTACTGCTGCTTACGTGTTCGGTGAGGTTTAGTGGAGAACTGAATTGACGCCGCCTTGGACTGGATAAGCCAAAGAGGCAGGACTTACTGCTTGCTCAGGATTTGTTCCGATGAAGGCAAACAGCTGCCCCAGCAAGACACTGTAGGTGGGCTTGTCTCGGCTGTCCTCGATGGCCAGGGACTGCAGGAGAGTAAAGGAACTGCTTCTGTGGCTAGGAACATGGCGCCGCCTGTGTTGAGACAGGGTTGATCAACAGGCCTGGTTAGTGAGGGGTTGACTGACACGGCCTGAATTTAAGGCAAGAGAGGAGGATGCCAACCTCTGGCTGGACCTGGTGAACTCCAGATCTTCGTTTGCAATCATCTCCAGATCCGATGGTGCTGACATGCTGCGGAGAAAAACAGGCTGGCGAACGGCATGGGATATCACCTTTGTTTCCGAGGCTGACTTGCAAGCTGTGCATTAAGGAACAGAGAAAGGACTGACCCTTCATGGTCAAAAACCACAATTCAGAAAACCCATGAAAAACAGGCAGCCGTTCTTTAGCTCTGTTTCCCAGAAAGGGATCAAAACTGACTGCTTCTAAGAAGAAGGTTTTCAACATTTCAGTTTAAATTAAGGGAAAGCCAGATGTGCAGTCTCCATGTGAAGGTGTCACCATCTACACAAACACACATCTCTAGAAGAACATTTTTTAAATTATTATTAAGTTTTAATTTGTTCAATCATGTCCGATTCTCAGAGACTGCCTGGACAAGTCCCTGCAGTTTTCTTGGCAGGTTTTTCAGAAGCGGCTTGCCATTGCTTCCTTCCCAGGGCTGAGAGAGGGGGACTGGCCCAAGGTCACCCAGCTGGCTTTGCGCCTAAGGTGGTACTAGAACTCACCGTCTTTCTAGCCTGATGCCTTAACCACAACACCAAACTGGCTCTCAGAAGAACATTTGCAACTCTTTAAAAGTGCCTGCATTCCTCCCCTCCATCACTAAAATCAGGTACAGGCAGGTTTGCAGGAACACGTACAGGTTGCTTTAAGAGACATTTTTAAGCTGACATACAAGATAAATGGCCACCACTAATCTTTTCTGCAGGAAACTAGTGCATGAATTTGACTTGGTGTTGTCAGTTGCTATTTCATAATAATGGCTTTTATGAAAAATAATTTGCTTTAGGTCTAAGAAAAAGGAGTTGCGGGCACTGCAGTGAGTTGAAACAGCCAGCGGATTGCGGGAAGCCGTACACAGCAAGGGTTTTTATCTGCAGACAACAGATCCGTTGAGCGTCCCTTTCTGCTGCCTGCCTCCCTCCCTACCTGGCGTCTCTGCCGGTGTGCCGGAGATGCTTCTGGTGAGTCCTGACTGGGCAGCAATGGTGACGTGCAGCAGCAGCTCCGCTCGGTTCATCAGGCTCTTGACCAATGTCTTGGTCTTAGCCATGGGGTGCAAAGGCTTCTGGATCAGCGAGTTCACTTCCTGGAAGAATTTCTCCCTAAAGAGCAGTGAAGGTAGAGCCCAGAGACGGACAGGTTGGTTGTCTCCCTGCATCTCCAGGAGGAGGCAGAGAGAGCGCGTGGCTGTGAAGAACAACGAGTGGGACGGACTGGGCTTAAGAGCCTGGGTCCCCCTGTGGGGTGACTCACACGGACCGTCCCCCAAACCAGGAAGGAGCAGAGGCAGAAAAACAGGGTCCCCATCTCAGTACTGCAATAGTTGCACCAACCTCAGCGAAAGGACCATATTCTCGAGATCACCTCCGTCAAAAGAAATCTCTTTCATAGAGCACAGAAGTTCCAATTCTTTCATTTTGCTCTGAAAGGAGTGGGGCGAGAGAAGCAAGTATGTGGAAAAGGGGACCAGACACAGCTGATTCGAGAGATATTCGTACCCATGTAAGATCTGATTCTTCATCTGGTGACACTTGGGTCTCCACATTCAGAAACAGTCTATCCCCAAGGATCAGGCGCGCAAGGACCACCACTGAAAGATGGCCACTGCCTTCATGCCCTGCAGGTGAGCCTCTCCGAGGCTTCATCAGAAGGTCCATGATTCAAGACATCACATATTTCTACTTTTGATTTAGTTTATATGGTTCTTTTAGCTCTTCTTTGCAAGAACTCCTAGGTTTCTGCCTAAAGAATTCTGTTCTGCAGAAACTGCTCCCTTACTGCAGAATTAAGACCCTTTTCTAGATATCCGGAAGAACTAAGACACCAATTGGCACTTTCTGCCACTCGTTCCATTACTCTGGTTTATAACCCTCAGGACTTCCAAGAACCCTTTGGAGACCTCTTTCCCCCGCATACATGCTCGGAGAAACCAGCTGTTCCTGGGACCAACAGCAGCCATCTAATTTCCACCACAGAATCAGGCAGTCAGTTTTAAAACTGCATGTGGTTTACCCAGGAGCACTCAGAAATACAGCTAAGCATTTTATAGGAATCGAGAGAGAAGAGTAATTCAGAAAAATACAAAAACCAAACCAAACCAGCATAATCTGAGATTCCCTGGCCCTGCCAGAGCCTGCATGTGATGCTTTACCTCATTGAAGTGATAATCGTAAAAGAAGGGCACATTATTTTCCAGTTTGCCATGCATGGCATCTTCCACCTCACTTTGCCACTTCTGTTCTAGTTCAGCAACACTCTGGCCAAAAGGAAAACAGCAACATGAAAAAGCTGGACTCCCTCAGCAGGAGTTAAGGAAAAATAAGAGCACATTTAGCCCACGATCGGCCTCCAATGGCTTTTTCCTCTCTACAAAGAACAGATTTTTATGGCAGGCTTTACCTGCAGTTGTCTTTCCATGGCATTCAGTTTCTTGAAGGTTTCTCCCATAATTTTGCAAAGTAAGTCATATTCCTCAGCATGCTCCTCCTGGTACTGGAAGTTTATGAGAGACTGGAGTGCATCGACTAGATTCAAGTGCTTGATCACACACGAAACCACCATTTCTTCCATTACATCTGGCTGGATCACCTCTCTGTTGAAGGTGAAACCCCAAAATACAGAGATGATTTTAAAAAATGGTTTATTTCGACAAACTGATACTTGGTGGGAAGGTTAGCCTTGGGGGGGAGGGGGGGAGGACTGCATGAAGGACCAGGCATCCTGTGGGTCAGCCTGGACACTGCATGAACCCCGTTAAGACAGAGCACTGCTCTGACCTGGGAAAGGCAAAGATGACCAAAGGATGTTCACACACACACACACACACACACACCTGATACTAGGTCTAAACTGAGGACGGGCACGACCAGATATTTCCCTGAGCTTGATCATAATTCCGGGAGGGAGTCTTATTCGGGGCAGGTCAAAATAGTGACCGACGGGCGGGACGAGAACGTCTGATGGGTAAGTGAACTCTTGATCTTCATCGATTGTGAGAGGCAGCGGAGAAGGGCTTGGGGTGAGGGCTGGAGAGATTACGCCGTTGGCTTCCACTTGCCACTGGCATCTGCAAAATGAAATAGCAGAAGAAATGTGTCGGCTTCCTCTCAAACTCCTGTGATCCAAAAGGCCTTCAAGCGACTGCAACATCCCCCAAAAGATGTGGATTAGAAAACAGAAGCAGGAAAGAGGGTGTTGTCATTCACACCGATGGTGAAGAAACAGACGGCTTTCTTTAACCTAACAACTCTGCCAGGAATGAGCCAACCACGCTTCGCTTCTGGCCGCCGCAAATCAGCAGCTTGCCTCCTTCCCGCCCAGCCAGAGTTTGCGCTACTTACCGCTGTAGGAGTTTGGATCGCAGAAGTTCTTGACACGTTTCCTCCTCTTTGGTTATTTCTGGCCCGTTGTACAGGATCCTCAACATAGAGCAAGCCAGAACAGACAAGCCCAGTGCCAGGTCTACCAGGAAGGGCAACCCTCCAGACACATCCTCAGAGGACTCCTTTGCAGGGAAGGGGAAGCAGGGAGAACGCAGTTACAGGCTTGTCTTTAAAAATAAAAACTACAAGCGTCGGAAAAGAGCCAACCCAGCAGAGCACAAATCCCAAAAAAGATGGCTCTGAAAGATGCCTCTAATGCGAGGAGGGAGTTGCTAAGACATGCCTAACCAATTTCCCAAAGGCCTACACATTTGTGTTGTGAGCTCACGGCTTCCTTTCCGCCCCGTACCCATTCGGGGGCAGTGGACTGCTGTAACGGCGCTCTGTTTCATGAAGCGCAACCTGGTGCCCAGCCTCCTCCCGCCACACGTCCATCCCTTGCATTAGGAAGAACAATGAACCTGCGCTCAGAACGCTGCTGGGGTTTAGCTGATTTCAGTTACTATCCCAATTGAAATGCTGGAGCGAACCCTAGCCGGTACCTGCGCTCGGACAGTGCAGGCAAAGCCCCACATGGCTTTGTCTGGGGTGTTGTGTTCTCGGCCACTCCGCATCTCAAACGAGAACGTGACGGTGTCCCCCTCCACCTGGTGGTTTGGAGGAGAAGGAGTTCCATTAAACAAGCAAGTGAACGCTACCTTTGGCCTCCCAGCCTCCGCATGTTAACATTACAAAATCCGTAATGAATCTAGAAGCAGCATTCTCCTGTGCATGGTATTGCGTATGTGATCGGGGGATCTATTTTTCTATAGTTGTGTACAAAGGATAAGTGGCTTCCTCTTTATTGGAGCTGAAACTTCATCAGCAGGGAAGGGAAAGAGCTATTCCGCACCTTTACTAAATCTTTAGGCCACCCGGTCCCCAAGACGCTGCGGCTGCCATATCCTAAAGTGTTGCCTCCGTATTCGGCAACCTTCCGACTGTTTGTGTTGGGTCCTGCGTATATCACCAGCTGGATAAACACAAAAGAAACAGCAGAGTTGCACGAGGCAAATATACGCCGTGAAAGCATTTCTTAAGGATTCTTCAGCAGGGAGCAAGCAAGTTGCCCCATCGTGGCTGCCATGTTGGACCTTCTGACTGTGCCCTGCAGATATCCTTGCAGGAACGAAACCCGCAAGAGAAACATCTCTGAAGCAAATGCTTCAGGGCACCCTTGGCAGAAATGGCTTCTCTAGAAAAGGGACCGCTTGAGAGCAAGGCTGCTCCTGATTCAGTGGGACCCTCCTTTTTAATGGCCCTGCCCAAAGAGGAGTTCACGGTCTGGCCCCCACCGACCTTGTCATAATCGTACTGTGAGGAGCACCGGCTGTCGAACCTCAGGTACAAGCAACGGGCTCCTGGAATATGCACCGTCTCCTTAAATTTGTAGTTGTCCCTGACCGGATGAACCGTCTCTACCGTCTTGCCAGCAGCCCAAGGAGCTGGGATTTTCAAGCCGGTAAGAAACCCAGGTTCTTCTTTTTCTTCTAGCATTCTGGCATAAAAGGAAAAAAGTCACCAAAGGAGTAACTTTGCGGGATCTATTAAACCTCACCTACAAGAATTGTAAAAGCCAGATACTCGCACTGCTATCATCGTAAGAAACAGGGTATAAAGTACCATCCGGCTCGTTGTTATTTAAAAAACACACCGCTCTTGGAACATAATAGTATTTTTTTTAATTGGCTGTTTTTCTTGTACGGGCCTTAAGGCTGCTAAGTTCATGGAGAGAAGAAAAACTTTGGTTGTCTTAGCACTTTCAGCTCCTTACAGGAATGTTTTTCACAAGCGCACAAATCGGTTTTCCACAGCAGCCGAAGGCTGTCTTGGGAGCATTCCTTGTCTTTGAATGATCCCTTAAGAACCGTACCTCTAGCCCAGTGTTTCTCAAGACGCGTGGACTTCAACTCCCAGAATTCCCCAGCCAGCCAGTTGAAGTCCACGCGTCTTAAAGTGGCTGAGGTTGAGAAACACTGCGCTAGGCACAGTATCTCCAGTGAGCGAAAGTGAACGTGAGAGAGACAGAGAGGGCGCACATGCACACACTCGGGGGCATTAATCAAGTGAACGCTGTGGTGGTCATGCCAATCACCTCTCATCGGGGAAGACTTTGCTCCTTGGTTCAGACGCTCCTCCAGGAGAACCCGCATCAGAAAAAACCGGGGACTGGGTTTTCAGCAACAAGGCTGTCTGCAACACAACATCAGTGCAAATGTGTCATGAGGCTTTGTCTTGATGGGGGTAAGAGCAAAAACCAAGCCAAGCACAGCAAACACTGCAGAGTTGGGAGTGCACGTAAAGGCATCTACGATGTTTCGATTGGCCAAAGGCCAGGATAAGACAGCATGCATTCATTTACAATGCTAATGAGACATGCCAAATGTTAGGCGTTCTAATTCAATATTTATGCTGAAAAGAAATGTGAACACGTTATGGAGGTAACGCAGTAGAAATTATGTTTGTCTCATATGGTACCCAGCTGAACCTTCAGAAGAAATATTCAGCAGGAACCCATTAAAATAGCTTATTTAGTTCATAGTGCTCTTTTTTTTCAATGCCTTCATTGCTCCTATTTATCCCCATGCGATCAAGGCATGAGAGAGGAAGAAAAGTAAAGGACCAGAAATCATCCCCACTTTTCCCAAATTAATCAGGTGAGTTTTAACTATGGAATCATGCCAATGTCCCTTCTTTATGCCTCCCCACCGTCCTCCAAGCCCAGCCTGTCTATTCCATCTGTCTGCAGGAGGGAAGACGAGGCTGAATATTTACTCCACAGAACATCCCTCGGTGGTCTCCTATTGGTCTTCCTACCCAGGCCATGTGGCCACCTGTCTGAGAGGGGCACGGGAGCGCTTCAGACTCAGCAAATCCTACCGACAGAGGCGGAGCGCGCAACCCTTCACTCCTTAAAGCAGGGCCCGCTCTCTGTGGTCTCGCAGACACACGCAGCACCACGAGGTCGCGGTGCCCGTTCCCAGCCGGGGGGGGGACGTAGAAGCCGAAAGGGCAGGGAGGCAGGTGGTACCTGGCTTGTGTAGAGGACCAGCTGCACCAGCTGAGGCATGAGGGGATCCGCCACCATCAACGTCTGGAGGTTCGGGTGCATCAGGGAGGTCAGCAGCACAGGAAGCAAGTGGCCCAGCACCGTGGCTTTGGTCACCTGCTCCAGGCCTTTCAATCTGCAGCAAGAGGCCCCCCCGATGCCGCTTTGTGAGGGCACGCCGGGGAGGCTGCCTCCCCTAGACACGTCCCGCCGCCCTGCACCCCGGGCTCCTCCCTCCTCGGGTCCCCTGCCCCGGCTTCAGAGTCTGGCCTCGGGCCCGATCCTTCTGAAATCCCGCTGCCTGTCCGACAACTGCCGGCCCTCGGTGGCTACGTAAAGGCCCTCTCGGATCGCATCCATTCAGCTGCTTTGGCCGTGATATGGAAACGCCTTGGCGCTGCCTTCTTCTGCGAGACGGTTCCAATTCTCCAGCCTGAGCCTGGGTACCCCCTGAAGGTTGCCCACCCAAGTCCTACTCAGGCCCAGCCCCGCTCGGCTTCAGAACCCGGGCAGGGCTGGTGCTGCCGCGTGCCGAGACACACGCATGCGTCGAAACTGTGAGACGGTTCCCCAAGCGCCCCAGGTCTGGCAACAAATTTGGCAAAAGAATGGTTTGCTTTAGTTATTCCCCCCCCTGGTTCTTGGGCACCATCGTGTGATGTCAAGGGCATTGCCTCGCCAACAAGGTCATTCATCAACCACTGCATTAAAAGCTGTGGGACTGGATGTATTTTCACTTTGCATCTTTGCAACGTTCTGGAAGCAGCCTTGACAGGAAGGCAGAGCATCCTCACCTCTGTTCCCTGTCTGGGACGTCACTGTTGATCAGGGCGGTGGTGACCTGCTGCAGCTTCTCTAGTACTTCATCGCACCCCGTCAGGATCTGCATAGCCAAAGCCAAGATACTGGTCTTGAGCTCCTGAAAGGAGACAGACAAAATTTAGAACTGCGTTTATGTGGCCCAAAGAAGAATCTGTTTCTTCATCAAACACAGAGGCACATGCAAAATAAACAGGGGCTTCCAAAGTTAATGGGATGAACATGGTAACAAGCCAGGCAGCAAGGGATCTCGGAAGACAGTTGAAGAGGGGCACCAGGACCCACGGGAGGTCTACCAGGCACCCTCCCCACTCAGGGCTCTGTTGCTGTGGATCAACAGCCTGGGTGGGGGTGGCAGGACACTTTGCCGCCTTCATCGAAAGAAACAAGAAACGTCACAAGAATTATGCTCCTATCACTCCACCTCTGACTGTAAAAACAAGGCCATGGATGCAGTGAAACCTGATGGTTAAAGTACTTAAGCACTTCATTTATTCCGGAGGCCACCTACCTCAAAGACCACATTTCCCTAAATCAGTCCAATTGACACATAAAAGCTGATCCCCAGTGATTCAGCAAGAGACGGGGGGAAGATGTCAACCGCGCTGGCTTGGGTGCTAGAGTCCCAACACGTCTGCAGGGAACCAGGTTGGGGAAGCTGAATTAACAACATCTTTTACTGGAGAACCATGTAGCTGTTCTCTGAACCACCACACACCAACACAAAGGTTCTTCAGATTGGTATCTCCCTCCGCCTGCCCTGCTAGTAAAATCTGCTAGTAAAATCTAGAACCGAAATAGTATCATCGTGTTTAACTATTGCTGGGAACGTCACAGACGTTTCCCTGATTTACATCACGACAACAGCTCCTTTTTCCTTGGCTGCCGTGGATTTTTTTGGGACTGGAGTGGGCAAGACCCGCACAGGAAACTCCAGCCAGCTGATAGTGCAGCAGGGTCTCTAAGCAGGCCAGGGCCCAACTCTGCAAGTACTTATCAGAACGATAAATCCAGCCTGCTTGTTGGCCAGAAAGGAACGAAACAGTCCTAGAAGGGAAGAGAAGATGATAGCAACTGCAGAAACGGGGAAAAACCAAAACCAAACCAAAACGTGTTTGTTGGATGAGACGTGGCATGGACACATTTAGCATTTACTTCAGACGTTCACGTACATATTGGAGTGACGATAAAGGATGAACAACAACTACGTCACTGAACAGCAAGGAGGACAGAAATTATCCAGGCCCATCCACGTCTGAGGGCTCGGCCAAGGTGAGGGTGCAATGGATCAAGCCACACCCTTCCTAATCTTAAATTGTCCAGATAACAGAGACAGAGCCAACCAGGAAAAAACATGGTGCCCCATTCCTTTGGAGAGCATTAGCACTCCCTGAAGGGTGTGGAAGGGGATGGAGCCTTCAGACATTCTACTTTTACTGACTGCATTTTATTGGAAACAGGTTGCCTGCCTGCAGGGATCCAGCAAGTTTCAGTGTGAAAGGACTTGGAGGGGAGCTTTTCCAGACAGGGCTGAGGCGAGCAAGCAAAGGGGAGCAGAGGATTGTTCTGGGGTGCACCAACCGCCCCAGCCGAAAACTCGGCTGGACCTACAAGGGGCCCGGCATTTCCCACGGCTTTGCCCTGGGACGAATCTCCTAAGCTGAAGGACGGAGGCTGGAGATGCCATTGGATCTGCATTTTCCTGACCCTTTCTTGGCCTCGAATGCAATTTTCCTTCAGTCTTTGCCTTCCTCTACATTTTGTGATGTCGTTCTGGGTTCAAATGTAAAATGCAAGAAGGGGGGGGGTGTTTAATGAATTCAATCAACTTAATAACTTGAAGGCCACTGAACCATTAGTAATGAAAGTTACTGGTCACGCACGCAGAGAGCTAGACAGCTCACCAGAACACACAAACCACTGAGGAGTCGTCGTGTATGGACCAGGAAGTGTGAAGGCGGGACATGCCGATCCCCTCTGAGCACTGCCAGACACACAGGGCTCCACGGAAGGCCCGTGTAGCTTTAGCAACTGCTGCCCCAACTGGAGCAAACAAATGCTACCCTTTGGAGAACTGCAGCTGAAGCACAGAGGCAGCTTTGCTTTCTGTCATGAAGCCACACCACCACGACCACAAACAGTGAGCACAGAGAGGGCATACCCGTTGGCTGAAGACGCAGCAGCACGCGGGCCAGGAGGAAGCAAGGGCAGTGGCGTTTCGGACTTGGTGTTTACCTGTACCTTCAAGGTCTCTCCCTGCAAGGAGCTGTCACTGTCATCGTTTTCGTCAGGCTTAATCAAAATGGTATTACTCAGAAGGTGGTTCTGTACAGCCATAAGGTACCGCAGGCAGGCAGAGGCGGCCTTGAAGACAAACGAGGATGTTGTGCGTTACCATCTCAACACGATTCCCTCACAAAGCAGCAAAGAAAAGCCAGCAGGATGTTTTTGAGGTCCAAAGGAAACTCACAAATGGGGCAGTACAAAGAAAATGTTCAACCCTTCTTTAGCTGCCTCCTCACAGTGCGGCAAAGAAGTACAAGCGTGTTTTGACACATTAATTCAAGCTAAAATTCGAGAGACGTATCACAGGCTCCTGGATCTTACCCAGCTGACAGACAAGCTGGTATTAAGTCATCACGTTTATGTTCAAAGCAGTGGCGAATTTGAGAGCACCAGACATACTTTAGGATACTAGCAGAATAGAAAATGGATTATGCTGCTGTAAATATACAGTGTGATTTTGTGGGAGCACAGAAATCCCATGCAAGATGGCAGAATTAAGATGGCGGAGAATTTCAGCTTCCATTTTTAAGCTGCTAGTCTCTATAGGTGGTTTGAAATAAGAAGCAGGCCTACTGAAATTTCAGGAGGTGGAGAGGCAGCAGAAAGATCAATGGGAAGGATTCCAATCCTTTGTCTACCACCTTCCCCTAAAGGTAGCCAGCAAAGTATGGGAAACAAATGCCTTGTGCACGTTTAAATAAAAGAAGCTCAAAATCCAGCATTGCTTGATGTGGGCTTTGGATAGCCAGAGCCCAGAATTCCAATTGGCATAATGGATATACAGGATCTGGTTTAAACGTGGCCTCATCTACTGCTCTGTGGGCCGAACAGTAGGATATAAATAATAAATAAATGATAACTACCCCGCACCCTTCTCCTTTTGCTCTTGATTTTCTAGATGTTCTGTCAGAACTTTTATTGCCCCAAACAGCAGGTTGCCCACTGTTCCATTTCTCCTGTAAAAACCCACTTCCCCATTCCCCCTCTGCTTGGCATCTGAGCAATATAATGGCTAGACTGAGGCTGGGTTTGCCTAACGTGCTGACCTGCAAACCCTCCGAGCCGCATTGGGACCTCAGCAAATGCGCAAACCCAACCTGTATGATTGAATTTATTGTTCATGTTTCAGTCTGTCTTGCAAATTCAGAACACTGGGCATGCACTTTAAACCCACTTTTCTACCGAAGTCTCCAAAAATATGTTAGAAATGAATAAAAAGCATAATCAAACATGCTGGCTGGTTTTTGCAGTGAGTTCCTGGCTGATGGTGTGATCTGATCTATGGACATCCCACTGGGTCACTCATTCATTAACTAATACTAAGTCTTCCCAGGAGATTGCTTAAAGTTAAATAAAAAATAAAACAGGGATCCAGTCTGATGCTTCCAAATTCCCCAAAAGGAGAGCCGGCCCCTTCCCCGCAAACCTTGGAGAGAGCGGCCACCGAAGGGAGCAAGTGAGGCATTGTTACTCACAGGCACAGTTGAGAGAAGTCTTTGAAATTCATCTCGGGAGACCATTTGGCACTTGGTGATTAAGATACAAGATTCTCGGACAACAATCTTGAGAATGTAGTGCAAAAGTTCATCATTTAGTCTTCAAAGGCAGAACAGATGTGGTAAAGGATGAAGGGTTAGAATGGAATATACGGGACTCAAGTGCAAATTGCAGTGCATTAAATACGTCAGTCATACAGAGCTACGGGAGCTACCCTCAAGCAGACCTGCACCTTTCTACCCCCTTCATTTGCACTGGCCCAAAGCTCAAGAGCCGCGCAGGGAGCGCCGAAGGTCCACTTCACAAGCCACTCCGAAGCTTCGATCAAGAGCACTTGCCCTTTGGATGGTGCTCACGTGGCCTCATTTCACGAGAAGCTTCCTGGCATCGGTAGAATGATGCTTAGCAAGGGGTGCTGAAGGAACTCAGACTGGATTGGGGCCAGGGCTAGGTCATTCTTTCCATCCAAGCCAAGGACGGATAGCCTCTCCGAGTGCTGACCAGCCTCGCCAGTGCAGTGTTCTCCACTGCCCTCTGAAGCCCACCACTCTGCTGTTCGGTGGGTTGGGAAGCAAGGCTGAATCAGGAATAAGGTTCCTCAAGATCACCTTCCTTCACCTTCCCTCCCTAGCCAAAGAGCTGCTTGGCAAACTGGCAGTGTGCAGTTTAACTGGGGAGGGTAGCACATGGCTAAAGGTGCTGCTTTATTCGGAACGTTCAATACTCAAAAGGATCAGATTTCCTGTATCCTAACCTGTACTAAAATCCTACCTACAATTTTTACCAGGGTATTGGGAGAGAATTAATTTCCCTAGCAGAGAAAGTGCTTATTATGTGCCTTCTTCATGAGCTGCCCTTTCAGCAGTAGCAGGGATAGTAATCTTTTCCCCCCACCCCTTGAAAATTGTCCACATCTTATCAATTAAATCAAGGATGAAGTGTTGTATTAACTGAGCTCTTGCCTTAATTGGAGTAACAGCTCAGCTAAGACCTACAGCTTGGTCAATTTTCAGTTTTCTGGTTCAGCTGGCTGGAAATGTAGGGCGTATTAATTTAATACCCATCTGGAGGGCACCAGGTTGGGGAAAGATTATCAATGTGTCTTGGTGGTTTGTCTTATCTATACCTCAGTATGTATTTCATGCTTTGCTTCCATAAGGCTATCGTTGGTTACATTTATTTCTATTTATATCCTGCCTTTCTACCCACAGGGCACGTGAAGCGGATAAAATCAAAGCACGACAAAATATGCAATAATTGAGATCCTCTTAGGAAGCTAAAATCAGAGGAAAGACGTCACTCATTTCCTGACGGTGAGAAGAACAAGGGCTAAGTCCAAGTTCCGTACCTTGCAGGTGAGGCAAGGGTGGCCCTTTTCCAAAGGCCAAGGGAATTCCCAAAAGCTGGGTGTCTTTAAAATGGCCTCTCCTGCTGATCTTAGTCCACAATAAGGTAAATTCCCCGATTCCTTCGACTAGTTCGCACAGCCCCGGCTTGGGAGGTTTACCTGGAGTGCTCATCATCCTCACTGCCAAATCTGTTGTTCTGGAGTTGGTCAGCCATGTTGGTCAGGATCACGTCTCGAAGCTGGGCCAGGCCGCTGTTCCTGTCTCCTACAATGGAGCAGTTCGAGGAGGAAGGTGAGTAGCGGGCCTTGGATTACGCTGCAAAACTGTCAGCTGAGACGACAGGCTGTGTATTCTGGGTCGTGGGTTTTTAATTATTTATTTATATATTTATTACTATTATTATTATTTGGATTTATCACTGCCCATCTCTACCATGGGAGACTCTGGGTGGTTTACAATCATATTATAAAAAGTTAAAAACCTATACATCTAAAATCTGCTATAAAATAAATAAAAAATCCAAGACATGGTATGTTCTTAAAAGGAGGATATTAGTAAGCTTTAATTAAGTTTTAATTGACAAATGTATTTGCATTCCAGCATTTAAAAGCTCTCACCTTCAGTAAATACCAGTTTAAGCAGGTTATTAATTTCTGCTTCTCCAGGGTACAGGATACTTAGACCAGAACTTAAAAGGGCAGAAAAAAGGCAACATTTAGCATTTGCACAAAAACACACACAAAAAGAGCACCGTATTTGAAGACAAACTGATTTATTGTAGCGTATGATTTCAACTGTTGGTAATATTTTTGCTACAACATAAATTATGGATGCCCATCTGGAAATCTGTAGCATTTGTTTGGTTAAAGTAAGAATATATATTTTTAAAATGTGCTGAAGCTTGGGGTACAGCACAGCAAATTCACACATCCTGATAAACCAAGCAGGAGTGGCTGCTTTGCCATTTTTATTTACTTCATTTTATGAGAAACGAACTCTCCTATCAACAGCAAGTCCTTCGATATATTGCAATGAGGCCAGGTGACATACCTGATGGCCAGACAGACCTCCTTCTGAATTTCGGGGCTGATCTGGTCCACGGGTGCCATCAGCAACTGCCAAAGCAAGAGGCCTGATCGCCTTACGATGTCACGATTCTTCTCTGTTTGGGGGCTGAAGAAAAATTTAAAAACCACCTGCAAGGACAAGCATTGGAATGGAAGATGGGCGGGAGAAATATATGCACAGCTATTAAAGTAATGTATGTTTGGTTTTTAGCTTATCTGCATTCGTGTCCTGTAATAACCAGGTTTGTTCAAATGGCTCTTATTGGGGAAAGAAGACAAGAGAGTCCAAGAAGACAGGGTAAGATGTGAATACATTCAAATTCTCCTATTTTTTCTGCAGGAACCGCAAAAAGCAGGCAGGTCTTACAATTATCCCATAGAGCAGTGTTTTTCAAACTTGGCAACTTTAAGATGCCTGGACTTCAACTCCCAGAATTCCCTAGCCAGCAGGATCAGACCATAGATGATCAGGCTTGGATTTCGTTCAATTTCTGGTGAAAGGGAACGGTATTTAACCTATGCAGTACATTGTCCTCTTTTGCTGGAGGCAACCATACAGAACACATCTCAGATCAGTCAAGGGCTCAGGAATGCAGCAGAGTGGCAGCAGATGGAAACTCTCCGGTGGGATGCCCCATTTCTTTCCAAAATACACAACTGAGACTGCACCAAGGAAGTCTCCCCCTCCCCAACACTGAAACGTGAGGATCAGATGTGTAGGGGTAACCCTCACGTGACCAAAGATGGGCATCAATCAGGTGTACATACCTGGAAGACCACCAGGATGCAGCGTATGATGCAAGTGTCCCCATTGACCATGGCTTTCTCCATAATGTCACAGATGCTGCTGAGGTGATGGGCTTCAATCGGGTGTTGTTTGCCCAGAAAATTTGTGATTGGCGCATTGTTACTGGCCGCCAGCAGGTTGAGTTGATGGATGCACATGGCGCCCACATGGTGCAGGAGCTGATTGATAACCTCATTTGTGGTTATGGCATCTCCTGGAACAATAATAATAATAATAATAATAATCTTTTTAAATTTGCATGGCAACGTGCCTTCTCTGCGATAGCGCCCGCATTATGGAACATCTTGCCCCCGGAGGTGAGGCTGGCCCCCTCCCTCCTGGCCTTCCGGAAGGCTCTTAAGACCTGGCTCTGCCGCCTGGCTTGGGACGATGGAGGTGGTAGTGCCTCTTGGGGTTGGTTGGCCCCGTAGGATTGTGATCTAGACTACGGCTTCTAACCATCTTGGATTTTAATTATTCTTTTATTTGTTGCTGTTTAGTAATTTTTGTATAGATTTTAAAGTTTATATGCTGTAAACCGCCCAGAGTCCCCTGTTCGGGGAGATGGGCGGGGATAAATCAAATAAATAAGTAAGTAAGTAAGTAAGTAAGTAAGTAAGTAAGTAAGTAAGTAAGATAAATCACCACTGACAAAGGAGACAGAGAGGTGACTCCAATTAGGGTTCAGAAATAATTTCAAATAAATAGGCAGTGGGTATTTCAAGTTATTATCAGGGTTGATAGACCCGTTCAAATAATACTATGCTCAGCATAAAATGCTGAATATTTAAACAGGTTTCCGTACAACTGTGTGCCAATTAATTTAAAATAATTTAAAATTTGGGAGAGAGAGAGAAATATGTTTTTGTAACTATTTAGGACCCATTTGTGAGCTGTGAAAGTCTTAACTAGGATTATCCTTACAGAAGCACAGTTGTGTTTATAAAAACAAGCTGCTCCGATTTCCATGATGCCAAATCCTTGTTGCCACACCAGTTTACTAGTAAGCGTGCACAGCACCGATTATAACGGAAGAAGTAAACAGCTTCCCATTTCCCATTTCATTGACGCCTTCTCCAAACCGAGTGCTGACGGCGCGTTTTGCCCCCTACCTCGTGGCTCCAAAATGACATGGCTGACTCCTAGCCTCTGGCAGATGTAATGGAAGGCTTGGTTCCCAGGATTGCACCACTGATCGATATAGTCGTTGGAGCATGTCCAGATCATGTTATTCATTGCGTCGTAGCACGCACCTGGACAAAAACATTTGGCAGCTCCCTTAGCTAGAGGGAACTATGATGCAAAGTGAGCAAAAGCTTACAAAAATCCACAGATACGTTACTGGTTGTTAAAATATCTCCATCTCTTCACGTGTGTATGTGCATATACACACACCCTTGTGATAAAGTTGTCTTCTTTCTCTGCATCCATTCCCACCAACAGCAGAATGTTGTTCGTTGGTTTTTACTAGAGCATTCAGGAGTTGTATGCTCCTAAGCATTCTGTAAAAGCTCAGCTACTTAGTCAGTGGCTAGAGAAAACTGAATTACGGACTTTGATTCAGAACATCTCGTGCCACCATTGCTCTTGGCAGACTGTGTCTAAGGCAGATACTCGGTCCTTACCTAGGCCAGGAACAAGAGCGCCACGTCCAAGCGAGCTCCCCGCAGCATCAATGAGGTCTGCTCGGCTTGCAAACTGCCCATCTGATATATTGTACACCAAACTTGAAGCTAGGACTTTAAAAAAGGAGTCTGCCATCAATCCCTTAGAAGCTCATGTAGTTCTAAGAGCGACGCCCAAGGCATAGCAATGCTTAACAGAGGTGCGCGAGACGTTCTGAGGTTAAAACAACCCCGTGGGTGGCTCTTGCAGCAGTCAGACCAGCCTCTCCCCCTTCAGCAGAAATGTTCCAGATTCGACAAGGCCATTCCAGGCTGTTTCCTTCCCACCCAGATTTGCCCAAAGGCAGAGATGGGAGGAAGTAACAAGAGAACTTACTTTTCAAGGATGACAAGCCGCTGGTTCCACCAAAGAGAGACCGTGTGGCAGAACTGCCGGAGCCCCCTGGGGGTGGGACTAACATCACCAAGTACGTCCCACAGGTATATATTGGAGTCTTTCGTAGCATTTTGAGAGGCAGACCACAACTAGTATTAGCGGCTGAAAAAAACAGGTGGAAGTTGTGAGAAGCAAAGGGAAATATTTTTGCCCGGAAAGCCCAGGCAGGATTCGAGACCTGAAGAACTTGGCCCAGTGCAGGACTATGGGAAGGGACACAGCCCCCCCGTGATGCCCTTCATCAGCCGTCTCAGACGAGCAGATGCTGACACGTTTTGGCCCATCCAGCAAGAAGGCTCAGCTGTAACCTTGGGCTGGGAAGCGACAAAACCACGGAAGGGAAGGGAAGGGAAGGGAAGGGAAGGGTTGGGTTCATGGGGACAAGCTTGCTCCTCACCCGCCTGGTCCTCTTTCAGCGTATTGGAGATTGTGGAGCCAGTCAGTGCTGCCAAGGTGGCGGAGGGGGAAGCTCTGTACCTCGAAAGCCTGCTCAGAAGCATCTCGTTAATGCTCTTGGCCGAGTCCCCCTCTTTCCTCATCAGGATAATGCGCTCCTGGAGGGGGCTAGCTACGCAGAGGCCATTCTCCACCTAGGCCAAAGAGCCAAAGCAGAAGAGAGCTTGCACCTGTCTTTCGGATGTTCACCTCTGCTCCCGGAAGGTGCCCCCGTTCTTGCCAGTCTTCTGGGAATTGTACTCACTTTAAGTTCAAAGATGTCCATGAAGACAGAGTGTCCCTTGGGCGTTTTTTCATTCAAGCTCGCAGGAGACCAGATCCAGTAGAAGAAGGTCCCATCCGAAGAAAGATGTACCGTGGTCATGGTGCTGCCTATGGGAAAGTGCTCAGGGGGCATTGGGAGAAGCTGGCATACCTGGGGCAGAGAAAGAAGCCAAATGGGGGCAGGGGGCAGAAGGGAGGAGAAGGCATGTTTTACCAGCACTTACTATAAACACTGATTCTGAAAGTATCAATACGCTAAGTGGTTCTGCATAAAGTGTGCTGATATGCCAGCCTGCAATGTACAATTAAAATCAATATTTATATTTCAAAGACATGCTGCAGAGTGATACAGCTGCTTCCTCCTCCTCCTCCTCTTCTTCTTCACTGTCGATAACTATAGAAGAAATTTCTTCCACCCCCACGACTGGTAATTTTGCCCTAAGGTTTAATTTTTCTCAAAATTGGGAGAAGCCTTGCTATCATAGCACACCCCCATCTGAAGCAAGTCCTAATAGTTAGACAAGTTGGGAGAGCAAGGGCCCCACCAACATGTTAGAAAAGGAAAACAAGAGTTCCAGTTGCTCCTTGGGAATCATTTATTTCCTTCATCCTGGACATCAGTGCTAGGAGATCCGTTTGCTAAACTGCACCTAACATTCCTCTGCACCACCAGTGTAATGATTGGGTTGGGATGCTAAGCAACACGGCAGTTCATATACCCAATACTAGACATTTGTCTGCTGATGCATCAGCTCTTGGAATTGGGGCCAGAGTCTCAGACGCAGCCAGCATACAACATTTTGCTAATCCTCGGACATTCTCAGTAATGGATTTCTAGCTTTCAAAGGGAGACCGAGACTGAGTCATCTCTGAAATATCCAGGACAGAGTTTCATGGGGTTTTTTTTTTATTATTATTATCTGTTCAATTGTGTCCGATTCTCGGAGACTGCCTGGACAAGTCCCTGAAGTTTTCTTGGCAGATTTTCAGAAGTGGTTTGCCATTGCCTCCTTCCTAGGGCTGAGAGAGGGGGACTGGCCCAAGGTCACCCAGCTGGCTTTGTGCCCAAGGTGGGACTACAACTCACGGTCTCCCGGTTTCTAGCCTGATGCCTTAACCGCTACACTAAACTGGCTCTTCCATGTATTTAGTCGGTATATTTATCAGATCTCAAGTCATTTTTATAGAGCGTAAGCTTTTGCAGACTGATTTAAAAGTTCCACGGAAAAAGACAGCATCCGCACAAGGGACTTTTGTCTTATTTTCTGAAAGACCACATGCTTTCCAAGAGACAAGTACCATTCTTATTAAAGATTGGGTGGAATGGACCACGTGCTCTATCACAAATAAGGTATTGTTGCCAAGCAATAACAGATGCAAAACTAAAGACGCCTTTGATTTTACCTGAAGAGTGTTCTGATCGATGACTTGAAAAAGGGAGTGAGGTTTATTGTCAAAAGAGACTGGCCTGTGAAGAAGCCTGCCATTGCCGAAGGCCACCCAGCCCGACTCCAGCTCCTCGTTGCGGCAGTATACAAAGCCTCTGAAAGGAGAAGAGCAGCAGAGGAGTAATCAATGAGTTATCAGGCACTTCTGTTTATTTCTTCCATTTATATCCTTTGTTCCATCCTAAAACCCATGGGGTTTTGTCTTTCTGAGATGCTGAAGGCAGCACTCATCTTCTAAAAGCACAATCCTTGGCTCAGGATAAGGGAGAGTCACAGGGAAACCTGCATTTGGCTCAATACAATTCCCGCAGGAACTTGGTGGCGTTCGGACCACTCCTCTCTTGGAGGCTGCGCCTGGGCGCACTTCAAGATGCAGGGCTTACCGTAAAGTACCGTGTAATCCAGATCCCAATTTGCTGATTCCCCGGCCAACTGAGTTGGTTGTATAAAGATAAAGTCCATCTACTGCAAGGCAGCGTCCTAAGTCTGCATCTATAAGAGGCATTCAGAAGGATGTTATTCTCAAAGCCACAGTATTTGGGGAAAGGACATACCTCTCCATTGCTGGAACAAGGCAGAAAGTGTTTCTTTGAGCTGTGGCCAAAAGCAATCTGCGTGCGATGCAGTACTTCCCACACTGCTGCTACCCTTGTTATGTCTACGGAAGGCCAATGTATTTCTTTCCGTCAGAAAAAGCTTGATCCCCAGCCCAGTTTTGCAGTTGACCCTTTACTATGTCCAGTTCCGAGCTCTGCATGTTAAGAAGAGCACTGACGAACTGGAGAGCACCAAGAACGAGGGCGAACCAGAAGAATGATGAGAACCCTGGAAGTGAACTCCTACTGGGGCAGGCGAAACAGCCAGGCACCACCAAGCTGGAGAAGAGCAGATTAAGAGGCTGGAAGTAGAATTGTTCCCTATGCTTTATCTTTTTGCAGGGCCCATTTTTTTTATCAGGATTGCATTTTTATTCAAGCATTTTGGAAAAACCAACATTACTACAACCAACAGCATTTGCTGTATCCCTCATGCCGAAAAATGTTCATTCTCCACGGAATGAAACCTTTGGACTGCCTCTACACAGCTTTTGCTGTAATTTACCCATGGCTTCTGTCCGTTCTCAAAATATCAAAGGCAAGAATAGCCTGTCTTCCTCGGTTCCTACCTTTATTTTCGGAGCTAGAGCCAGGGTTAGCATCAGGTGCTGGCAACATGTCTTCAAAGCCCCAGGACACCATGTGTTTGCCCCCCAGCAAACAGGAGGGTGATCCGGGTCCACCTTCTAAAAGCAGCAGCCTTCAGGGAGCAGATGTGAAGACATACAAAAAATGAATGCTTCTGTGAAATGGAAATAATTAACTACATAAAAATAGAGAGTTAACGTTAAAATACTTTTAATGGTAGATGGCTCCTGCATGAACAATTGATGTACTTCAGCGTTGTACATTTGAAGGAAAAAAGGAACTCAGATTACTGCACTGATGCTTTTTAGGAACAGCATTTGATCTACAGCAATACATGGCATGCTTGCCGTCCCACTCCTCCGCCTCCTCACCTGTACAGTACATCAGCCACAGGCAGGGATCCTAAATCCGTCTGTTTTTGTAGGAGATGGACCGTGTGAACAAATGTTTTGAGTGAACCCCTGGGGAAAGAGATCACAAGGCAATGGTCACTCCTCAGATACTGCAAGATATTAGTGAAGGCCCACAGGGCTCTCTAAAAAGATAAGGGCCTGGCATGTTTTTGCATATTAGCTTTCGTACCTCTCTTAGGGCCAAAACCCTGATTTAGCAAAAAATGTGTGCAGCTCAAATAGCACACACATTCGCTCCTGCCTCATTTCACAAAATTCCAACAAATGCCCCAAGAGACTTGGGGACTGATACCCATATATTATATATTGTTTAGTTTCTGCTCAGCTGACATATAGCTTTATAAATTAAAGACTGATCAAATCCAGAGGTGAAAGAGTACCCAGTCAACGTGAAATAAACAAGCAGGCAAACCTATCTAGGTCAGGATCAATAGTATTGTTGTGCCTTTTCGCAGAGTGGTCAGAATGCAAAATGACACCAATAGCCATGGGTGACAAGAGACACTCAGCACTGGCCAGTTTCACTTTGTGAGGACCGTCACAAAACTCAAAGGAACGAGGAGCCCTGCCATTCCAGAAACCATCCCAGCATTTCAGCATGAACGAGATGGAAACACACACCGTTCCCTGCTCACGAGGCTTGTTGTCCTTGGCAGAACATTCACTGGATGCCCAATCAAGTCATGGAGCTGCAGAAAACCTTCCTTACTGGAAGCTAGCTTGCCTCCTGTCTCGATGTGCCACCCAATAAAGTTACTATGGCTGCGGACAACAGGTACAAAACCCCCAGAATAACCCCATGGGTTCTGCAGTTTGCTGTTACTCAGTATAATGCAGGGGCCCCTTATGTAAGCCAACATAATTAAAAAGGGATGGAAGGAAACCAGCATGGCCTCCCTGTGACTTATTTCCACGTGGGTCAGAAGAGACAAAGAAAGTGGGCTTTTCTTAGGCAAGTGTTACAGAGAGGATAACCACAAAGTCAAAGCTTGTCCCCGCACAATCCTGCCAAGCAGAGGTTTTCTGCTCTGGGCATCGGACCTGCCACAAAGGACAAAGAAAATCCCCCCCTTCCTTTACCTTGCACAAGCCAAGGCAACCAGGGCAGCAGCTGCATTTTCTTTCTGCTTGTGTGGAATCTGCTGGCCGCAGGGGGAGGTTTCCTCTAACCACGAGCAGAGCAGGGACTCGATGCCGTTCAGACAGTCTGCTGGCTCCTTGGTCAAACTCAAGGGCTGGCAGTCACGGAGGCAAGTCAAGAGCACCCCCGCAGTTACGTTGCACAAGGAAGGGTCTGTCCTGCTCTGAGATTCAATCAGCGGGAAGACCAAGAGCAGCCCCATCCGCGAAGTGAATGGCGCCTGCTCGGACTGCTGGAGGAGGCCTTGCCGCTTGAGCAGGGCCAGGGCCTCGTCGTCCCCTGAACTTTCCCTCTCCTGCTGCTCCTCTAAGGCGAGCTGGCGCTGGGCATTCCAGAGTCCACGCAGGGCGTTCAAGCGGTATTCCAGCAGGCGGGCATAGGCGTTGCTCTGATTCCCACAGACGGAACGCAGACGCTCCGAGAGCTCCGTCGGATTCTTGGTCTCAAACGTTAAGATCTAAGGGGGACAGAAAGGAGACGTTCGTGCTGATGAAGAAATGCCAATAGGCTGCTCTTAGGAGAGCTTTCTGAGATCACTTCATGGATAAAGATCTATATGCCAGGTCCAAAGCTGTATATGAGAGAAATTGCTCTAAATTCATAATTCAAAAGGGTTAGAATAACTGCAGCTCCTTGGGCTTTCTCAGGGGATATAACATCTCACCTTTTGTCTTAAAGATTAATCTATATAACCTAAAGCACTTCAATCTTTGTTTTCCCCCAGCTTTCCTCTTGACGGCTGGCTACCCATTACATACAACACATTACAATGTGCTTTCCTCCTGGGACCAAGCAACACCACTTCAAAGAAAAACTGCACCGATGAAATATTTGATACAAATCCTCCAAAAGAACCTGCAGGACATCCATCCCAAAGGCCCACTTTGCTAAGTACTAAGATCCCGTGTCCTGGCCTCTCCTGCTCAGGGAAGTCCTGCAAGGAGAGACTGAAGGAACTGGGCAGGTTCCATCCTGGAAAGAGATGACTGACGGGAGTTATAGCAATACCCTTTGAATGCACGCCGGGGTGTTGCGCAGAACAAGGCCACAGAGCGGGACACAGAAAGCTGAACTTCAGCTACAGGAAGGCAGAATGGAACCATTATTCAAGCTACCGGGCTTCCCTCCCTACGTTTCTATAAAATACAGGCTAGCCCTTGGCATTGATTCACCTCTGTTCAGAATAGTTCTGCTGTTTCATGGCTGCCCTAAGAAGAATACAAAGCTTAATGCACCTTCTGACCTTACGCGTTGTGTCACTGCCTTGACTGCTTAAAAGCATGAGCTGCACTGGGGGAAGAAATGCTATTGATCCCCTCATTTTACCCCATCTCGCAAGGGCATGCAACTCACATACATGATAGTGCTTTTATTAAGCATCGATCATCCACTTTGTGTTGCACAAAGGCACCATTAAAGTAAAACCACTATCCAGATGGATTTAAAATTTAGGATACAGTTACAATTCACTTTATGCTCAGTATCAGAAATTTATGAATTTACAGCATTTTCTTTGTTGCTTTTTATGGCTTGTAGATAAAGTTACATGACATACAAAACCAGCACTTTTTTTTTGGAACAAGTTTAATGGCAAAAGGCAAGAAACAGGATTATTGAGAAAGGATTTCAAGGCCAATTACCCAAATAAACACAAGCTGCCATACAGAGTTAGGCGAATGCTGCAAACACTGATTTAGCAGGGTCCAAACTCACAATGGCTTTTAAAAATCCATTAGGTTTTTCAGCATTAGAAATTCACCATGGCATCCTACAAATTCGAAGACCACGCAAAGTTTAATGGTAGTACTTTCTGCTTTTATCATCCCGTGCCTGTCCCCGTTTCTCGATATTGCCATGCCAGGTGGCCCTCCAAGTCTCCCTCCTCCGCCAAAGTCCTCACACAGGGGTAAAAGGACGGGGGAAATGGAGACGCACCTTCGCCTAAGATACAAAACAGCACAGTAGAACCACCATCAGTTCTTTGCCAGTTTTAAAAGCAATTTCCCAAAATGTCTATCCGTTGTTGGGAACATGAGCAGGAAGGTGACACGGCACCCCTGTCTTGTGTCTGGCTCCCCAGCCAGCCACTGCTGGGGCAGAATATGAAACTAGTTCTTTGGCATGATTCAGCCTCAGACCTCTTATATTCTTATTGGCCAAGCCACTTTTGAAACTGAAAGTCCTAAAGAAAACTGAGATACAGGAAGAAGTCCAGGCAGATAAAGCTTCTAGTGGTTTGCATAAAGTTTGCAGCGTATCTAAGTTGTTCATTCAACCTTGGACATAGTAAGGAAAATGCTGTGATTTCATGCAGGACAGTAAGTACTGACATGCTGTCAGAACTGCACAGTGGATCCTGTGGTCAAGCACTCCGATCTATACGTTATTCTGAATAAGCAGCAAGTCACAAATCCAATATATGTTCATGCAGAATTACAGACTTCTCTATCACCCACCACACTCTAAAACTGTTTTAAACGCCATTGTTTCAATGGCATGGGAGGACCATCCTTCATAAGATAACATCAGATCTGACACCGCATAGAATAACTGAGTAGCTGCTTAGATTCATGTTGAAACTCAATCAGTAAGCCGCATGCCTGAATGCAAGATTGCCAATATTTCTGCTATGCAATACAGTTCAAATCCCCTCTTAGCCACAAACTTTATTGGTACCTGAAATCAGTTACCATCTCTCTGTCTAACTTACTTCACAGGTTTGCTGTGGGAATAAATGGCACAGGATAGAGCAGGGTTTCTCAGCCTCAGCAAGTTTAAGATGTGTGGACTTCAACTCCCAGAATTCCCCAGCCAGCTATGGAAGGAGTAGTATAATAAGTAAAAATAAAAATGTAGCTCAGTGTTTCAAATAACCTAGTTATCTCCCAATGCTAAATATATTTTCCTTCCTAAAACCAACGTTTGGCACTTCTGATGAAATATCAGCTTCAAACTGCCTTGCCCTTTTCATGACAATCAAGTCAGGTTCGCCTTCACCTCTGCTTCCGGTTCGACTATTATTCCTCCCTGGTCTACCAAACAACCTTCAACATGTGCTGCTTAGTCACGAGACACCTATCAATTATATCTTAATATTGCCAATCCCCTAAAAAGAGAGGGACAAATGAGGCCAGCCGAACAATTGCCCCTTCCTGTCTGCCTATTTTGTACGACTGCCCTGATGAATCACCACTGGGACTCCTTATGGAATGTTACCACTCTATAGCTTCCAAGGCTTGATCTCCCAAGATAATGATGAACAGCTCCAGGTTTGGGTCGAGCCCATTACAAGGCTAGCCATCTTACACACCTGCCGAGTTCTCATGCTTCTCCTCCTAACATTGTTCTTTGTCCCTGCTGACTCAGGATCATCCAGGACAGAATCCCCTGCATTCATGGTTAGTTCCCCTTGCTTGTAAGAATACAGTACAAAAGTAATGGCAGATCACACCCAGTCCAGAGGCTTCCTGAGAATAAAAGAGAGCTGGTGCGTATGAAAAGTTTGCATAGGAACAAGAGCTCCCTTATCCCTGCGAAAGCCGTCCTCCAAAGTGAACAGAGCAGCTCTTCCAGCAGAGATGCTTGCTGCACTGATAACATCTATATCCAGGTAGGCACGGCAGAAATATCAAAGTCTGAGAATACATCGGTATGGATCAGAGCGGTTCTTTCCCACTGTGCTGCCGCAGGGTAGCCGTCTAAAGAGCGGGTGCTTTTAGATTACGAATAGTCAACAAAGCATACTGTAACTGGTGGGTGCGAGAACAATCAATTTCAGTCCTGAAAACAACCACACATAAAGCAAGGACAGGACAATTACTACACCAACAACTGTTGCACACACTGACCTCTGGGAAGGGTCGATGATAAAACCACCCTTAGCAACTGTGCTTCTCACGAGGGATCCCTGGCACTTAGCATCCTGCCTATAACAATGCACTGGCTTTGTTATTTATTTATTTATTTGTCATATTTATATGGCCGCCTATCTCACCAACGAGTGACTCTGGGCGGTGCACAACAAAGCTAAAAAAATATATACAAACAAGTATTAATATTATTATTTAATATTATAAAAGGCACAAAACTAAGAAATATTTAAAAATATTAGGCAAAGAGCAAGTGTTAATTATACTGGGGCCATCTCAATATTTCACCAGTCCCCTGGGGTCTCCAGGCCTGACGACACAACCGGGTCTCGAGGGACTTCCGGAAAGTTAAAAGGGATGAAGCCAGCCTCACTTCGGGGGGAAGAATGTTCCATAAAGCGGGGGCCACAGCAGAAAAGGCCCGCCGCCTAGGACCTGCCAAGTGAAACTCCCTAGCCGATGAGACCCGCAGCATGCCCTCTCTGCTGGATCTGGTGGGATGGGTAGATGCAATCGGGTAGAGGCGGTCCCTCAAATAACCCGGTCCCATGCCATGTAGGGCTTTAAAGGTCAAAACCAGCACCCTGAATTGGACCCAGAAACAAACTGGTAACCAATGCAGCTCGCGGAGCAGAGGTGTAACGTGTGTGTTATGAGAACTTCTGTCACCAGCGAGAACATTGTTAATTCTGTTATTCACACATGTATTATTTCCTCATCTATGCTATATGCTTCACGTATGTATAGTCATTGCTCCCCTTCAGTGTGTTTATAACATCCCACTTCCCGGTAACATGGTTTCATGACTGTTTTTCTCTACTGGAATTCCTAGCTATATGAACAACTAGCAAGAGACCCCAATGGCAGCTCATATCACCACCCAGCAAGACAACTAGATGACGCAGCATCCATTTACACTTTGCCAGCATTTGGATGGTTTATCACTGCAACCATATGTGCAAAAGACTCTTTTTTTTAATGTGAGCTCCTGAATTAGCTCTACCACCACCACCTTCCTTTGCTTGAATGGATTTCTCAACCTCCTCATCATTCCATTTACATAATTTTTTAAATGAAGTTTAATTGGGCCTAGTCTACAAAGAACTCCCATTTAATCATGATCTCTCTAACGAACCAGTATTCCTAAATTCTTGAACATAATGTGTGTTAATGGTGCAGTAGAGCCCTCACACATAACATTTACAGAAACAATAAATAAGATGGGTATCAAAGAAGATGGAATGGTCACACAGAGCTTATTTTAAACAAACACTTAACTTTCAAGTCAAACAGTTCTGAGCAACTAACGAAGGACTGGTGCTTTGGGCACATCGCACACATTACGCTAAGCCATACCTTATGTCTTAGTGGAATGTGTGAAGCCAGCAACCGTAGTTTATTCAGGAGTCATGCTTAAGCAACCATAGCTTAATGTAACATGTACAATTAATCAAAGATCACCAGGGTGGCTCTGTTTCCCTTTAAACTGGATAATTTCATCAGTCCATCTTGAGAGACAAGTCAGCAATAGGAAGCTCATAATAGATTGCACCACAGAATCCTGAAAACGGTTCAAGTGTACCAACATCCCCTCTTCCCCACTACAGAACCACCGGCCCTCCTCCTTCACCACCAGGTATCTCCAATGCCTCTGCAAATCCAGGGCACAACAGGAATAATGCTGCCTTAGGTTTGGCCCTGACAAAACACTCAGGCGTATGGGGTGGGGGAACGAGGCAGAGTATTTTGAAGAGAAAAATGGGGGGAAATGGGGTCTTTCCCCCTCTGTTCTTCATGTCTCTTTTTCTTCCCCTTTCATGATTGGCTTCATCCATGACATGGCATTAAGTCGTGGCTGATATTAACAAAGGCAGGTCTTGTAAACAAAGGCTGCAGCCAGGTTTCCCATAAAACACTGAAGGCGAAAGCAGGAGGAGGGGTGGGCAATTTCTCAGTGTGTCATTTCAACTCTTAACCAGGGTTAGTTGAGAGAGTGGGAAAGTGTATCCCTGTGTCCTCGAGATAAATTTTAGCCCTGGCCATTTCAGCTAGAATCCTAGGAACAGCAAATTACACTTTTAAAAATGCCCCACCCGAGTGCATCCTTCTAAGAACCCAGAGCTTCACCAAATGCAGCAGTGGACTACACTTTTCAATCTACAGACACACATATCATATTTAAGAGCCAGTGTGCTATAGGGTTTAAGGCATTTGACTGGCACCGGGAAGCCCCTGGATCTACTTCACCTTTTCCATGAAAGGTCCCTGGGTGATTTTGGCCAGTCACTTATACAGTGACTGTACAAAAGGATGGATATAAATCTAATCTAATTATTATATTATATTATAATTTATTTAGTCCATATTGATGACGATGCAGTTGAAAACAATACTGCCAACATTGTAATGCTCTAATGCAGATCTATAGTATACCCATAAGTGGAATACTATGTTCAGTTTTAGTCATCACATTTGAAAAAGATATAACAGATCTGGAAAAAGTACAGACAAGGACAACTAAAACGATCTGGGGCTTGAGAAAAAGCTGGAACATTTGAGACTGACAGGAACAAAATGTTAAAAACCATGCACTGTGTGGAGAAAAGTGGATCGGGAGCAGCTTTCTTCCTCTCTCAAATCACTAGCAGCAGGGGCCATCCAAATGAAGCTTTTTAGAAACAAGAGTTGGAACAAAAGAAGCGCTTCTTCACACAGCGTGTAATTAATCTGTGGAATTCATTACCACAAGATATGATGATGATGGGATGTGGAGACAACCGCTAACAAGGGTGACTTTAAAAGGGGCTGGATAAAGTCACTGAGGACAGCCCTATTGAGGGATATTCATCTCGAAGGCGCAATGTTACTTCTGGTTTGGGGACAACATGCCCCCAAATACCAGTTGCAGGGACCAACAGGACAGGACCACATCCCTCCCTCTCGCTTCTGAGGATCCCAGAGGCCTCTGACCAGCTACTGTGAGAAACAAACAGGGGCTAAGACGGCTTTGGCCTGATTCAGCAGGTTTACGCTTACCTAATCATCAGGAGTCAAACTGAAGCTCAAGAGACTTTACTGATTTTGAACTAAATTTGCAAAGTTGTGATATATAATTTGGGGCGTACCTGACCCAACCCAAAGCATTTGGGATTATCCACTGCATTTTTACAGTGGAAAAAATGTAAACTAATGTTGTTAATGGAAGAAACTCTCTTCCAATTAGTAGTAGGCAGCAGCTTTTCCCACGCTGATGCCCTCCAAATATATTGGACGGCACCTGTCTGATGCCCAGCTACTGGGGCATTATGGGCTGTGCTAGCTGGGGTGGTGGGATTTTTACTCCAATTTGTATGGAAATCATGGGTTGGGGAGAGCCAGTGGAAAATAAATGCTCATCAATTGCTGTTTAAATTTCAGTAACCCCAAACATCCACGTATCCGCTTCCATTCCATAGCATGTTTTTTATCCATTTTACAGACTGTACAATTACCTTGAAACTACAGTATACTCTTTGACCAATCCATGCACAGGATTGTCATGTGATTAATGATAATTTGAACCAGGCTTGCAGAACTAATGGGTTCAATTCTATTTCTGGATGCAAACTGTACGGATACAAAAAAAGAACTGTGAACCGTAAGTCGCTTCTCCAGAAACAACAGATAACAACAGATGCAAGTAAAAAAAACCTTTCAGCATTTATTTTAACAAAAGGTTTGTGATGTGCGTGTTAGGGTCATTCCCCCTCCCTTAGAAAATATTAAATCCCTTGTCCACGTTAAGCTGAAAAGCACAGCGAATTAATGTCAGTGTTGCCTTCTTCCCGGAAGTACAATAGCTTCCCTTCAAGCCTCCTAAACAAACGCAGGTGACTGAACATAAGCATTCAATGCGGTGCTTGCTGACCCATCCCCGCTTGGTTCACGCCACCCGGCTTCTGACAAAGAACCTGTGTCACTGAGAGCCACACTGCTGGGGAAGAGGGCGGAGTGACTGAGGGAGGTGCATCAGAAAGCGATGTCAGTTACGGAAAAGGCACTGGCAGAAATGGCTGGGCTGCCCCTGTTTTTAGGAGGAGCCGAGGTTGGCAAGAATCATAGTAACTCTCCCTTGGCTTTTCAACCATCCTTATGACCTTAGCACAGGAACATACCACTGACACATTTCAGGATAAAACAGGTAATTCAGCAGAAGAACAGGAATAAAGATCACCATCTGTTTGGGGGAAGGATTCTCCATGAGGAAAAGACAGAGGAGAGAGAAGCAAAGCTTTCCAACCTCTTCTGCCTTCCGCCTCCCTAGTGCTGAATCACCTTTGCGACATCATGTCAAGAAATCTGGATGTAGACAGACCTGCCAGAATTTACATGTTCCTTCCTATTCTTGGAACATCTACTGATTTCCTACCCCGCATCTTGATCCTGCTCGGCTAAGACATTCTAGGGAAAAAAACCAGTGCTGCTCTCTTGTCTCCATCCCAGGCGCTCATCACCCCATCGTGATTTTCCATCGCACAGTACACAACTTCTCATCCTCCATCCGGACCCAGGTCCCCTCGGCATTTCAGTTTGCCCTTCAACATCCCTGCTTTCTCCGGCTTGCTCTACCTTCCTTCCACCTGTTCCCCCTCGCTTCCTCACCTTTTACTCCAGACGTCCCTTGCCCAAGGGCAGCTTCTCCAATGTGCACACCATCCATCCTCTAGGAATCCATTGCCATTATCACCTCTAAACTTTCTCCTGTTGACCTTCCCTCTTAAGTTCTTATTCCTTCTCCACCTTCCTTGACTGGTACCCCATCTCTTCCCATTAGTCTTCCCAAACCCACCTTTGGACCCATCATCCCCCATTTCGTTACCTTTATCCTCATTCCTTAAAATGGAATCGCTTCTTCCAGAAAACATGATTTTATGATCCACCTTTTCCAGTCTATTGGCTCCCCACGTTGACATCCTCCCTTCACTAAATCCCTGATCCGAGTACCTCTCATTCCCAGAAACTCCCTGGGAATGTTGGCAAAATCACAAATTTGGGGATGATTCCCCTTCCTTCCTTCCTTCCGTCCTTCCTTCCTTCCTTCCCAATTTTGCCATCTCTTCTTTTCCAACCAGCAGGTTCCAGCTCTTCCAGGGTTGCCCCAGAGAGACACCCAGACCCTTAGCTGCCATCTTTGGCTCCCACTCCCTTGGCAGGGGGGAACCCAAGGGCCAGCCCCCTCCTCCTCTGAGCCTGTCCCTTTATTAGCAACCCCCCCCCCATCTTCCCAAGTCACGGCTTCTCGACCAAGGAGCGGCATAATGACGGGCAGGAAGGAAGCAGCCAAGGCGGCATCCCCGGAGGGGAGCCGCTCAAGACGATGCCCACCCACCCCCGTCCTGCCTCGCCCACCGGCGCCCCTCGCCCTGGCCGGCTCGCCTCCCTTCGAGGAAGGCCAGAGCGGCTTCCCTCCATTGTGGGGGAGGGCGCCGCGAGGCTCCTCAGGAAAGGCCGGCGATCCCCCCCCCCATTGTTCGAGGCCAGCCAGCGGACAGGAGGGCTCCGCGCCGGCTCCCCTCCCTCCCTCCTCCTCCTGAGGGGCGGCGGCGGCGGCGGCTAGGAGGACCCCTCGCCCTCCTCACCTCCAGGTCGGTGTCTCCGGGCTCGGCCACGCCGATGATCTCGCTCGGCAGCTCGGCCAGGTCCGTGACCCGGATCAGCCCGTCGTGGAGGAAGATGGTCTCCTCCTTCACCGAGAGCCACTGCGCCGAGTCGGCGGCGGCGGCGGCGGCCGCCGCGGAGCCCGCCGCGCCTGCCGGGGAGCCCATCCGGGCGGAGAGGCCGGCGAGGTGAGGCGGCGGCGGCGGCGGCGACAGCACCTGCCTCCGCGGCGCGGTCGCTGAGGGGAACGAGGGATGCTCAGGCCGGGGAGCGAGGGAGGAGCAGCGGGAGGCGGCGCCCTCAACCCCCGGCCATGGTGGGGAGGCGGAGCCGGGCGGGAGGCGGAGGCGGAGGCGGGCGCCCCTCGGCCGCTCGCTCCCCTCACGCGCGCAGGTGACAGCGCGACGCCATCTTGGAGGGGCGCGAGCGGACAGCGGGAGGGAGGAGGAGGAGGAGGACCGCACGCAGCAGCCGAGGGGCGGGGCGCTCACGCGGCGACCGGCATGCCCCGCGCGGCTTTCCAAGCCGCCGGCGCGCGCTCTCCCCCGCCCAGTGGGCGGGGCCGGCCCCGGCGGCGCTCATTGGTCGGTCGCCGAGGGACAAGGCCGGCCCCGACGTTTCCCCCGGCGCGGCTTGTCTCAGAGCGCGGCGGCCGTGGCGGGGGAAGAAGGTGAGAGCGGACCGCTCTTTTCCTCATCGGCTCGGGCCGCCGGCTTTGAGGTTGTCAGGGAAGGGGATTGCGGAGTGGAGTGGGAGTGGGGGAAGACGAGCTGCCTGCTGTCGTTTGTCGTGGTGGTTCTGATAAGTGTTTCTCAACCGGGGCCGTTTTAAGAGATGTGGACAGCCAGCCTGTCTGGGGAATTCTGGGAGTTGAAGTCCAAACCTCTTAAAACGGCCCTGGTTGAGAAACACTGGTTATGACGACCCTGGCTGACAGCATCCACGCTACTCTTTGTAGGGACTGCGGCTGCAGCTTAACCTGGTTACCCAATTACCCGAGTTTTCGGGTGGCCCAATGACATTGGGCCAGTTGTTCTCTCAGCCCAACCTACCTCGTAGGGTTGTTGTGTTGGGGAAGAGTAAGAGTAATCTATATCACTTTATGAGGCCCTCATTATTATCACCACACCCAAAAACCTTGTTGTCCCCTCCCTGCCTTATTTTTATTTATATACGTATGTTATATTGTAGTGTGTGTGTGTGTGTGTATATATATATTTTTATATGGCCACACTTTCCCCTCCCCTTACCTCTCAGGGGCTTGCTCACACGACTCTCTGTGCCATGTGTGGGCAAAACCCGGGTCCACCTGCTTTCCAGATTTGCATAACCGTAAATTAACTACCACATAGACACAGTTGGCTAGTTGGTGATTCAGTGTTGTGCATATGCACTGAATATTGTTTGTTTGTTTGTTTATTTATTTAATTTATATGACCGCCCATCTCCCCACATGGGGAACTCTGGGCGGTTCACAATAAGTAAGTTAAAATAAAATCTAAAATATATAAATTATTTGGTTGTGTAAATCCAGTTGATCGCTGCCACTTTACCAGGATGTGTGAACTCCGTCAATGTTTTCACTTTCAGATTTTCTCCATTTTGTTCACATTCTAGCTCAGCTCTTTTCCTGTTTTCCAAGGGGGGGTGCTTAAAGCACCTTTTGCATACAACCCCAGAGCTTGTATTTAGTTGACCAAATTAATCCAGTGGGCCCTAATTTATTGAATTCATCAATTGTCAAAGTACACCACACATTGAACCCTAAAACTAGCTAAACAGATTGGGGTTGCACAAAAGATGGGATCACGGATTACCGAACCACATTTTAGCCCACCCACTTGTGAACCTGGCCAGAACCTAAAATGTAAAAAATCAAGCAATTATAGTGTTACGGCTCCTGTATTTAATTCACAAACTTCTCAGTATCAGAGACAACAGTCTTCCTCTGTGTGATGTTCTAGATTTCAACCTCTGCTGTTCTTTGTCAGCTAGGATTGTCTTTGGTATGTACAGCAATGTGATTTTTAAAAAATTACTGCTGATACTATAGTGCAACGTTTCTCAACCTTGGCAACTTTAAGATGGGTGGACTTCGACTCCCGAAATTCTGGGAGTCAAAGTCCATGCATCTTAAAGTTGCCGAGGTTGAGAAGCACTGCTATAGTGGAAGGTAATATTGATATTCTAGCCTGTTTAAAAAATGCTCATGATTGTAGCTAGGAATATAACATCTGAAAAATTGATGCTGCTGGCTTTTCTTGGGAGACGTGAAGAAACGCCGTTTCATCATTTCTTTGCACTATTTTTATTTGTGTGCACGCAGTAACAGGCTTAATCAAAGGCAGAAGCTTGAACCCCCAATATTCTACTGATCAAGATTATGTGCAGCCTGTGTGCTGCACGTAATAAAATATCCCAGCTGAGATTAAATAGGAGACCCTCATGCTCCATTTGCAGCATGAAAAACTGGAAAATGAACCTTGATTAAAAGTGAAGAACAGCATGACACCTCCATTTTCATGGCAATGTCATGTCTTCAGAGAATGGACATTTAATCAGGAAGGTCAGGAATGCAGCAGGGGAAGAGTCAGATCTTTGATTCAGCCAAGCACTGTCATCTCTTTCAGCTCTGACATACATGCCAAACCATGGTCAAAGCAGCTGTTGTCTGAACTGATAAATCAGGTTTTTCAATGACGAACAATAACAATAGCCACATAGACAGATTCAGGAACCATTGTTTGAGCTAAAGCAATGGTCTGAAAATGGGAAATAACCTGTCACTGATCCACCTCTGGAAGATACTATCAATAGGGTGAATGCTGAGCAAAGGAGAACCAAAAGCAGACAAAAACTTCTGCCATTTGAAAGATTTTGCTATAAATTATCTGAGGGCAGGTCAACCGTTGAATCAATCATCAGTAAAGATCTAGAAGACAATCAATTGAAATTGTTTTAAATAACCACGGAGGTGTTTTAAATGCATTTTGTGGTACTTAAGAAAATTATCTATGATAATCATTTTTGATGGTTAATAAAACAATATTTAATGTATTATTTTTATTACCAGCTAATTTTAGCTGTTCTTGTGGGATAGTGCACAAAGGCTTGGCCACAGGAAACAGTAAGTAATCCTGATAAGCTTTATCTTACAACTTTTATCTCATAGAGGCATAACTTCAGGAACATTGGGGCTATCAAAATGCTGTGTTTAAAATAGCATAATGAGTATGCGGGCTTTCTACTGAATCAACACTTATCCTATAATCAAGTCTTTAAACAATAATTTAAACAATAAACACTGCCTGCTGGAATATGCAAATATTCCTGAGGATTTGGCTGGTTGAACAGTACAAGAGAGAACATCTGGTCAGTGTATTTTTGTTTCAGAAACAAAACTCAGCTGCATGAATCTGCATGTCCTTTAACACACCACCCAATTAAATTTTTTAAAAAGTTTAATGCTACTTAATTAGCTTTGCTAGCTATAGAAAAAATGGCCATTCACATGCTTGGAACTGTTTTGCTTGTAATGTTCATTATCAGAGGTGTTGGGGGTGGGCGGGTAAGGGAGGCAAATAATGGAAGCAGCATTACACTATACGCTGTACGAAAGTGGTCCCACTGAATATACAGAGGATTGCGCTCTTGGTCTAATTGTTTTTCCTTGATTTAGAAAGGGATTCAATAATTCGTCTTCCACTTTAAATTGTTTTGCTGATCATTTTCTGCTTAACTCCATTCTGATTTCTAGTTCAGCTTCACAAACATTTTAGCTGTTTTTAATCCCTGAACTGTATTTTTAGTGGGGAGCTATGTAGGTTGACCTTGAATAAACATAAATGTACACAGGATGAAACATCATTGAGATCTCGGGCAACTGCATTTGGTGTTGATCTGACAGCTGATAAATTGGGCAGGGCTGAAGTCTCATCACCCAACACTGCTTTAATTATGACTCTTCCTTTGATTACATTGAAATGACAGGATATTGCCTCCCTGTAAAAATAATCTCAACGTAAAGGGTGATACAACCATCAACATTTGGTAACACCAATTGAGGGAGGATAAAACATTTCACAACCCCGTGATCTAGTCCTACCTGTGAAACACAAAGGAAAACAAGGATTTACTGGAGGACAATGTGCATTTTAGCAGTGTGAAGTTAGCACAATATTGATCTAATGTTCCCATAATTCCCATCACCCATTTAAAAATAAAGTTGGTGGTTTAATCATCCCTGAATAATCTTGGCTGGAAAAATCTTCAGTGGAATATCTGCATTTAGCTTCTGAAAAGTTTGGACACTCTGGGCAACAAACGCCCGAGTGTCCCCGGTGCAACTTGGGAGATCATATAATCCCATCCTGGGTGATTGATACAAGACCAATAATTATGGCGAGATAAAAGAGGACATCTTTTTGTCCCAAGCATCTCACAAATTCACACGAATCACACTTTGGATTGCATAATTGGAAAGTGTGACTTTGTTCTGTTGCAGTTATGCCTGTTTGCACCAGTGCACAACTGCACAAAAACTAATGACTGATCCACGACTCATCCTACATTCACAGACAAACGTGCTTGGAAGAAAGACCCACCAAATCCAAAGAGCTTCCTAGTGAGTGAACGTGTGGATGTTTTTCCAAAAATAAAACCTATGAATTTCTTGCTCACTGGAAATGACTAAGTTATATGCAGATTTCTGCTTATTTTACATAATTGCAAGAAATGTGGCAAACGCTGCTCGTGTTCATTTTGTAGGAAGCCTTCCCTATCAGTTCACACTGCACTGAGTCCCAAGTTGTGATCTACAAACTAATAGCTGGGTTCAGCCAACACATTTTCTATCCGACTGATGTCCCGCCGTGGCTGCACAGGCAGCTGTCGCTCTTCTAGTTTTCTTCCATGACAATTCTGGGAAGCAGGTTACGCCGCAAGTGGCTGCCCAAAGTCGCGCACTAAGCTTCTGCGGTTGAGGGCGGACTTGAACTGGGATCTCCTCAGCCGTAACCCAACAGCCAGCCGCTTCACCACACCAAGCCGAAGCTACCCAAATCCCATTAAGATTTAGAGCGATATGAACAGTATCTAAGGATCTCAATGTTACCTCTCCAAGGAATTTTGGACACAGATCCAGGAACTGTTTTATTATTCAGGCTCCTCTATGAGCTGCTAATCAGGCCTTTCCCACCTTCATGCCTGGTTTCTGGGTCTAGCAATTTGCAGGCCCCTTAATTTCAGGCTATTGCAGCTCAAGAGACAGCCACCCACATGAGAATGTCTCTCTCCATTGCACCATAGCATTAATCCTGACAGAATCAAGGCTTATCTAACATTTTTCATCCCGTTTGGCTTAAAATGCTTTACTAATGGCTCAGTACTACCTGATACATAAC